>JAWUZG010000300.1:0-2400000 GCA_036785705.1 Acanthornis magna
GGCAGAGGGCAGCCGCAGCCTTGGGAGCGCAGGGGACACTGCGGGCACGCGTGTCCCAAGAGCTGCCCCCCGGCCCAGCTGGGCCCTACCCGGGGACGGAGGAGCCTCCCAGCCCCGGCCTGGCTGGGCAGCTCCTGCCTCCCTCTGCCACCGCTCTGGGCCCCACGCTGGCCACCCCGACAGCCCCTGGGCCCGGCTGCGTGAGGGCTGCTTTGCTGTCACCTGGCTCCCTGCTCTTGCGGGCCTCCTGCTTCTTTCTTTCCATGGCAGCTCTCAGCAGCGCCTCCATGTTCGGAAACGCCGCTGCTTCTGCCAGGTGCTCTTCTGCGCTCTCTGTGGGAGAAAGAAGAGTCTGAGGAGTTTTCTGCCCAGGCCCAGAGCCGCAGGGGCACTACTCCCTGGTCAGCCCTGTGCGAGCCCTGGTCCTGTGGCCTTCTCCTCGCGTTGTCGTCGCCCAGTCGAGGAACAATACTGTCTCCTCCGGACGCTCCTGCGCTGATTCTGGGAAGGGAGAGGCAGGCAAGCCTGCAGCACAGGCCCAGAGCCCCGAGGTGTGGGGCCCCTCTCGTTCCTTTGCCAGCCCCGTCCCTGCCCTACCTTCTCCTCCTGTTGTCAGGTCGCACTGACACAGGGCCAGAGCCCAGCGGTCCCTTTTGTGGCCTCGGTCGCACGGGTCACAATGGCCACTCTGACATCAGCATCACTCAGTCCCCCCCACCCATTTCAGGCAACCCCCTTGGGAATCGAGGGTCCAAGATGGGTCCGAGCCTTTGGGCAGCACGGACCCAGGCCAGGGGCTCCTGCAGCAAGTGCAGGGTCAAGTGCCAGGCCCCGGGGCAGCCATCGAGGGTGGCACTGTTGGCCAAAAGGTGCAGTTGAAGCAGTGCCACTCCAGGGCTCTGGCCCAGGCCAGGGAAACCTCTGCTCCTGCCCCTGGCCATAGGCTGCCCAGAGAGCTTGTGGAGTCTCTTGCACGGGAGAGATTCAAAACTTGCTCTAGAGGAACCAACCTTCTCCTTCAACACCTGTCTGGAGAAAACCCAGGGGAACCTGATTCGATGTCCCTGCTGATCACTCTTGGGAGCAGGAGATCAAACTGGAGACCACCACAGGTGCCTCCCAACCTCATCTGTCCTGTCATCCTATGAGCTAACAGCTTTGACATTTGATATGAAATGGACAATTTAGTATTAGGCTCCTTTTACACTGGCTCTGATGGAAACCCAGAGCATTCAATAGGAGTTTTCTGTGTACATCAGCCTGGAGAGTTTGAAATGGTCCTCAGCTCTAAAGTCCAATGCAGCACGAGGCTTTTCACACATGGAAGGCACTTTGCCATTTTGGTGCATGCTTTCCTACTGGCAAATATATTGAAATAAATCGAGAAACACAAACGGTTTTTTTAGACTTTCTCATTCATGTCTCTGCAAACATGCTCCTGGAAAATCCAGATCAATGACTTCTAGAATAATCAGCCAGATCCCCTGCAAAACAGCGCACGGGGGGATGATCAGGGACACCCCACAGCTGCCTGATGCTGGGGCAGCAGGAGTTCATCCATTTTCCTGTCTCCATGGAAGAGTCATGGTTGGAGGACAATGATGCCTTCACTGAAAAAGGGAAGAGGCACAGCCGCTGCAATGCCCCCAAGTGCCTTTATCCAGGAGGCAGGGAGGAGGCAGAGCAAGAGGGGTAATTTGGGGGGCTGCACCCAGGGCTCTGCAGGGAACGCATGTCTCGGCAAGGGCTCGAAGCAGAGGGAGCCAGAAGAGCTCAGCCAGACAATCCCCTGCTGTGGACACTTTGTCCTCAGCACCAGGAACCCCTTTGTTTCCCCAGGCCCTGGGAACTGCTCCGGTGCTCCTCGTGTGCTGCTGAGGGCACCCACAGACGCTGCTCTGGCCTGAGAAACAGCACACCCAGCTGGGAGTGCGACAGCTCTGCCGGTCTGGGCACGGCTGTGAGGCAAAGCACCCGCGTGCCCCTAGGCTGGGGTCACTTCCCAGGCTGGGCCTGGCAGAGCCCAGCAGCTCCTGGAGGCCCTTGACCTTCCTGCTTCCCCTCACAGCCCCCAGCGATGAGCCAAGAGCTCAAGGGCCCCAAGGCCATCAGCCCCAGCCCAGAAACACTGCCTCACAGGTGTTGCCAACGTTTCTTCCATTTAGACCTTTGAAGGGATTTTGAAGGTAACATTGTTTGGCAACTCCTGCAAAGAAGGAACATGAAACACTTCTTCTCAGTAAAAGAAGATTTATTGGTTTGTTTTCACTTTATTTTTGACATCCTTATGCTTCTTTTGGCGTTCCAGAAAATGGTGAAAATCTAAAATATTACTAGGAGAAGCTTCTGAATTCACTATTAGGAGAAGTCTCTAAATTCACTGTTTCTCTTAAACACTTCCTCTACATACAGTTAACTAGCTGGTCCTGTAACAGAGAGGTTTAGTGTTTTACCTGACTGGACATCACTACATGATGTTATACACAGCAGGATACTAAAAAACTTTTCTTCGCTGGCAATTACAAAGTTTGGAGGCCTTCTCCAGGCCATGAATCAGTTCCTCATGCAAATTCATTCCGCCCTGTTCTCTCCTCATGCTGAGCTTTCAGGCACAGTTACCAGGGATCAGAGGTTATATACTCACCTCGAGCAATAATCTACGTCTGTCTTCCCAGCCCTTCTTTTCTTCACTGTGGTCTATTGATCTACAAAATAACTTTGGGCCCTCTGCAGAAAACAAGAGACCAGTTAATAGGGTTAAACACTGCTGATTACGCTGCTGGTTGTAACGCCCACCAACAACACAGCCATAAAGTCAGGAGCTCTATTCTTCACATCCTTCCTCTTCTCTTGCCCCCCACCACACGCTGGCTCCAACAGAACTGTTCTGTACTCCAGCCTGCTGCAGCAAGCAAAATGAAAGGCAGCAGCAGTTTTCCTGAACGTGCTGAAATCTACGTTGCAGTGAAACTGTAGCTGTTTCGTTAAAAGCGCAACACCAGCATCCCACGGCTCCCCCCAGACTGATGCCCGCTAAGCATTGAGATCTCCATTTTAACACACCCCATCTGCAAATCAGATAGGCTGGAAGATTGCAGGGCAGTAACCATATGAACACAGCAATCTATTTTGTCATTGTGATCTAAGAAGTCTCGAGAAAGGAACATCATTTAAGCCTGTCCTAATACTCTATTCTGTAAAATAGAACAAGCAATTGTTTTGGTGGCCTGTGGAATTGTTTGGGGCTGGGTATGCTTTCTTTGGTTGTTGTTTTCTTTCTTTTTCAATACAAAAATTCACTGGATTCAGAAGAAAGTAACCCAGATTGATTAGGACAAAGAACCCCATGAACTCCCTTTGTGGCTGATGAGAATACTCAACATGCTTCATGGTAACAGCAGAAAGAGAGGGAAAAGTTCAAGGTGATATACATGCCTGAAAGGATCCCAAATGTCTAGGTAACTTGTCAAGTGACTTATTTTTCTTGGTAAGCACTACCGGTCCAGACACCTATTAGGCAATTATCTGCAAGAAAAGAAAGCCAGGCAGCTGCTCAGCCTTCTTTTTCCAGGCCGTTCTCACAGCATTCTACCCCAACTCAGACCGCAAGTAAGGATGGCACGTTTTGACTACAAAACATTAATAACCAGGCAGCATTTCTTCCTCGCCGAATCACATTAGGAGTTTAAAAGGAAGAAAATACAACAAGGGGGTGAAGAAGTTCTGTTGTACCTCTTAAGCGTTCATCATCTTTGGAGAGGGAGAAAACTCTAGCACTTTCTGTATGTGGTAAAGAAAGAAACCTAGACAAATAGAAAGGGATTTTAGCATCCTAAAAGCTACTGTCAAATGCCATGAACACAAGTTAAAGTTGTAGTGCTTCGGAGGAATGGTATACATTGAAGAGCACTACTGCAGAGTAACCAAGCACAGCCTTCTATTAAAAACCCCACTTTTTCAAAGCAAACTGCCTGTGTCTTGGGCTTTTGGCCCAACTCAAACTGCCTTTGGTCAAACCCAAGTGACCCAGGTCATTCATTTCTTGTGCTCAACTTCCCTCTTTCTATATGCAGCTTCACATCCAGTGGGCTGCTGGGGGTTTTGGACTGTGTGCAGCACAAAGGCTTTTCCAAGATGACTTCCACTGCTCTGAGGTGTGCAAGGTCAGTTTCCCATTTCCTCAGTGCTGCCATTAGTACTCCCATAGCATCCAACTACTACAACCAAGTAGACAGCAAATACAAATGGAACTTGCATTTCTTGGTCCTTTTCAATTTCTGATGTCTCAGGCTCAGCATCACCCTCAGAACTGCTGTCTTGGAAACGTCGATCCTCTTGCCATGTGACTTGTACAGGTTTTGTTCTTCCAAGTATGTAAGGCTCTGCAATAATAGCAGCATAGAAGAGAAGAAGCCAAAAAGCAGACTATTCCTCTACTTGCCAGTAAAAATTCCTATTTTCAAGTGTATTACTTTCAGCTGGTGAAGACAAGATTTGAGAAGAACAGAATCTTCTCCTCCCAGATTTTCTGAGCTACAGATTTTTCTAAGCTCCTGTATTTTCCCCTTTGCTCTAGGGATCTCTTACGTATTCTTAAACCGTCGTCATTGCATTCAGAAGACACTAAATACCTTTGAATACAGCAGAACCGGGGAGGACTTGTTGCTTTTGTGTGGTCGCCCTGGGTTTTTGAATATTTTGCGTAACTTCACACAGTTTCTTTCATCTCCTGCATTACTGTGACTTGATTGAATGCTGTTTCATCTTCATTTCATAAGGCCTCATTTTCTCTTAGGTTAGGACACCCCAATGATCTCGTGTCATTCCGTTTCCATTTTCTAAAGGCACAAGAATAGAATTCAGTAAGTTGTTCAGAATGTTCTTGAATCTTGAGGTCAATGCCAGGATTTTGCCCATCATACTATACTAACACCTATTTTCTTGAAAATCTTATTGGGTTCTGTGAAACTTGATTTGACTGGTGTGTCACCTTTTTCCCTGTTTGAGAAATGTAGGGGATGACAAGAAGCTTTTTCACCACTCTGCAACAAACCCAATGCCTTCTCAAAGCACATCTTGCCCAATTCCTGGCTTGCAAGCATGAGCTACCTCTCCTTAATCTACCACAACCTTGGCAAGTAGAAATGAAGATCCAAATAATTCTGCCTAATTACTGACTTTTGCCTCTGAAAATGCCCTGGATTGTGACCTCCTTTACACCTTATTGCTCTACGGTGCCGGCCATAAGCTCTTCCTTAGAAATGGCAGCGTTAGACACGTTCTGCTGTTACCTTCTTTGGTGCCCACCTCCTCCATGCCTCCAAAGAAGGAAAACTGGAAAGCACTCGACTCCTGAGCTACGTCATTCCCAGGCACAGGTCCCAAATGGTCAGGTGCAGATGGGGCAGAGTCCTCCAGCTCCTCTTTATGCCAGGGTATTTCCTGCGCTTCTTCTGGTTTGTTCTTTGCAGGTCCCAAAAAGTCTTTAAAATCAGCAGCAATGTCATAATCGGTTTCTTCGGACACTTGAGGCAGTTCCTCGCTCCGTTCCTCCTTCTTCCTTTTGGCTTTACTGAAATCAGATTGTTCAAGGATAGCAGCACAGCACACGTCCTTTTCAAAGAAAGCTTCCCTAAGAGCCACCTTACTCTTCATGTCTCCCTGCACGTACCCAAGCACATTAAGGAGTGGTTTGCTTTCAAGGGTAAGCAGTGGGGAAACATCAGAGGTTTGAGTCTAAAGGCAGCAACAAGTGTCTTTCTAAAGTAGCCACATCCTTAAGGGACTTTTCATTTACTATATGGAAACACAGAAATCAAGGCATTTCCCAACACATTTCTTTCCTGGCTATAGAAATGTCAAGAGCTAATATGGTTTTCTCACACGCCTGCAAATATCAAAGTCCCTGAACTGACCTTTCTCACCTTCGGTTATGGCAGGCAACGGACAGACGAGAAAGAAAAGGTGACATTACATGTGGCTTTGAGTGGGCCCAGTTGGAGCCTGACGTTGCTGGTGGGAGCGGTTTCCCCTGGGGGACATTCCTGATGCTGTGTCCCTGCGCCTGGGCCTCTCAGCACTTGGGGCTGTCCTCTGGCCCCTGTTACGGCAACTCCTTGACCGGACAGCTGGATTTGGGGCCTGGCGTTGCTGGTGAGAGGAGCTGCGTCTGGGGGACACCCCTGGTGCTGTTACCCTGCGCCTGCGCCTCTCAGCACTTGGGGCTGTCGTCTGGCTCCTGTCACGGCGACTCCTTGACCGGACAGGTGGAGTCGGTGCCCGATGTTGCTGGCGGGAGCGGTTTCCCCTGGGGGACATCCCTGACGCTGTCCCCCTGCGCCTGCGCCTCTCAGCACTTGGGGCTGTCCTCTGGCTCCTGTCACGACGACTCCTTGACCGGACAGGTGGAGTCGGTGCCCGATGTTGCTGGCGGGAGCGGTTTCCCCTGGGGGACATCCCTGACGCTGTGCCCCTGCGCCTGCGCCTCTCAGCACTTGGGGCTGTCCTCTGGCCCCTGTCACGACGACTCCTTGACCGGACAGGTGGAGTCGGTGCCCGATGTTGCTGGCGAGAGGAGCTGCATCTTGGGGGTGTCCCTGGTGCTGTTTCCCTGCACCTGGGCCTATCAGCACTTGGGGCTGTCGTCTGGCTCCTGTCACGGCGACTCCTTGACCGCACAGGAGGATTTGGGGCCTGGCGTTGCCGCCGAGAGCGGCTGTGTCTGCGGGATGTCCCTAGTGCTGTTTCCCTGCGCCTGGGCCTGTCAGCACTTGGTGCTGTCGTCTGGCTCATGTCATGGTGACTAGTCGACCGGACAGGTGGTGTTGGTGCCCGATGTTGCTGTCGAGAGAGGTTTTGCCCATGGTCAAGCCCAGGCCTTCTGAAATGGCTGCTGTCCTCAGCGTCTGGGGAGCTGCTGTACAATGAGCCTGATGTTGTCTCAGTGCTACTGCTGCTGGTCACCTGTGAGGGAGATTCCAGCCACTGAGCCGATGCTGCGTGTTGGACACCGCTGCGGTCGCTGGTCTCTGCAGATGGAGATTGCGGAGTCACAGCCAATGCCACCGGGGTGCCAGAGCTGGGGCCGACGGCCTCGGATTCTGCAGAGCCCTGGGAAGGCTCCAATCCTGACGGTGTGCTCAGGCTGGGGGTATTGCGCTCCAGCTGATTCCTGGGGGCTGTGAGGGGAAGCAGGAAGGTCAAGGGCCCCCAGCCCTCCAGGAGCGGCTGGGCTCTGCCAGGCCCAGCCTGGGAACTGACCCCAGCCTAGGGGCACCCGGGCGCTTTGCCTCATACCCGTGCCCAGACCGGCACAGCCGTCACACTCCCATCTGCGTGTTCTTCTTCTCAGGCCAGAGCAGCGTCTGTGGGTGCCCTCAGCAGCACACGAGGAGCACCGGAGCAGTTCCCAGGGCCTGGGGAAGCAAAGGGGTTCCTGGCGCTGAGGACAAAGTGTCCACAGCAGGGGATTGTCTGGCTGAGCTCTTCTGGCTCCCTCTGCTTCGAGCCCTTGCCGAGACATGCGTTCCCTGCGGAGCCCTGGGTGCAGCTTCCCAACTTACCCCACTTCCTCTGCCGCCTCCCTGCCTCTTGGATAAAGGCACTTGGGGGCATTGCAGCGGCTGTGCCTCACTCCTAATTCCTCATAGGCATTGTTGTCCTCCCATGTTGGCTCTCTGATGGAGAAAGGAAAAACTGATGAGCTTCTGCTGCCACCCCATCCTGAAGGTACAGGCTGTCTCTGTTCTTCGTCCAGTGCTTTCCCAAGTGGTGCATGAAGCTGAAGCCCGCGCTCATGGGACAGGGCAGGCCCAGGACTGTGGGGGCAGAGCCAGGCACAGCACAGCACTTGCACCCTCCTGCCTTGTGAGCCAGGCAGAAGGACACCAACCTGAAGGGGACTCGGATGCCCATGAGGACCATTTGGACAACAAATTCGTCACCGTCTCTACAGAGGGGGCACTGGAAGAACAAAGCACCGGCGCACATGGCCTGTCCCTGCAGGGCAAACACAAGCAGTGTGAGCGAGGCCCTGGTGCCGCTGCACACCTGCTGTGCCCCAGGGCTGAGGGGATAGCTCCTACCTGGATGCAGTCCCTGTGGAACCAGGCCTTTCTGCACGCTGGGCACACCATCGTTGTGAATGTTTTTCTGTCTTCCACAGGCTCAATGCAGATGGGGCATTGGGTGTCCGGCTCCGGATTCACCTGCCCCATCTGCTTTGGGCGGTGCTCATGGCAGTAGGAGCTGGGGGAAAAGGCATGGGCAAAGTGACAGGTGCTGGGTCCTTCCCCAGGGGTGGACAGGTTGGGAAAGGACATACCTGTATGGAGGTATAAACTGGGTGACACAGCAACCCTCCTTGGCACAGGGTAGGTGGAACCATCTGTCACAGCTCTCCACGCGGCACATAATGGTGGCCCCGCCCTGGCCACAGACACAGCAGTGCTGGCAAGAACCAAGCAGCGCCATCAGCGGCAGCCTCGGGGCCTCTGCAGGCAGCCCCAAGGCCCCAGGCAGGGCACAGGATGTGGCCACTGCTGGGTCTCACCCCACACACTCAGCGGTGGACAAGGCTCCTGTGCCAGAGCCTACATGGAGCTGCAGGGAGCCAGACCTTTGTGCCACAGCTGGTTGGAAGGGCCAGCCTTTCTCTCCTGGAGTCTGGCCTAAGGTCGGGCAAACCTCGCCTGGCACAAATCTCCATGCTCTTGTCAGGCTCTCACCTTCTGTGCTGCTCGACTCACTGCCTGTTGAATGTCACGGGGGAGGAAGCCCATGATGCCCAGGCGGTTGTTGCTTTGCCGAGAAAGGAGGGTGGCAAAAAACTGTGGAAAAGGCAAGGAGCTCATGAGGAGAGGGTGGCAGGGACTGCCTGTCACAAAGCTGGTGGGAGCCCCCAGAGCAACTCACCAGGCAGAAGACATGGGCACAGAGCCCGTGCTTCTCCCGTTTCTCTCCGCACACGTCCGGATTGGCCTCTACCCGGCGACACAGCATGCATGCTGCAAGGGGACAGAGCCAAGGGCAGCGGGCGTGAGCGCCTCTGCAAGGCTCTTAGCCTGCAGCATCGGCCCCAAGGGCTGCTCTGGCCCTGCCTGCCTGGCTGATGGGCAGGCCTGCAGGCCTTGGAGCGCAGGGGACACTGCGGGCACGCGTGTCCCAAGAGCTGCCCCCCGGCCCAGCTGGGCCCTACCCGGGGACGGAGGAGCCTCCCAGCCCCGGCCTGGCTGGGCAGCTCCTGCCTCCCTCTGCCACCGCTCTGGGCCCCACGCTGGCCACCCCGACAGCCCCTGGGCCCGGCTGCGTGAGGGCTGCTTTGCTGTCACCTGGCTCCCTGCTCTTGCGGGCCTCCTGCTTCTTTCTTTCCATGGCAGCTCTCAGCAGCGCCTCCATGTTCGGAAACGCCGCTGCTTCTGCCAGGTGCTCTTCTGCGCTCTCTGTGGGAGAAAGAAGAGTCTGAGGAGTTTTCTGCCCAGGCCCAGAGCCGCAGGGGCACTACTCCCTGGTCAGCCCTGTGCGAGCCCTGGTCCTGTGGCCTTCTCCTCGCGTTGTCGTCGCCCAGTCGAGGAACAATACTGTCTCCTCCGGACGCTCCTGCGCTGATTCTGGGAAGGGAGAGGCAGGCAAGCCTGCAGCACAGGCCCAGAGCCCCGAGGTGTGGGGCCCCTCTCGTTCCTTTGCCAGCCCCGTCCCTGCCCTACCTTCTCCTCCTGTTGTCAGGTCGCACTGACACAGGGCCAGAGCCCAGCGGTCCCTTTTGTGGCCTCGGTCGCACGGGTCACAATGGCCACTCTGACATCAGCATCACTCAGTCCCCCCCACCCATTTCAGGCAACCCCCTTGGGAATCGAGGGTCCAAGATGGGTCCGAGCCTTTGGGCAGCACGGACCCAGGCCAGGGGCTCCTGCAGCAAGTGCAGGGTCAAGTGCCAGGCCCCGGGGCAGCCATCGAGGGTGGCACTGTTGGCCAAAAGGTGCAGTTGAAGCAGTGCCACTCCAGGGCTCTGGCCCAGGCCCAGGGAAACCTCTGCTCCTGCCCCTGGCCATAGGCTGCCCAGAGAGCTTGTGGAGTCTCTTGCACGGGAGAGATTCAAAACTTGCTCTAGAGGAACCAACCTTCTCCTTCAACACCTGTCTGGAGAAAACCCAGGGGAACCTGATTCGATGTCCCTGCTGATCACTCTTGGGAGCAGGAGATCAAACTGGAGACCACCACAGGTGCCTCCCAACCTCATCTGTCCTGTCATCCTATGAGCTAACAGCTTTGACATTTGATATGAAATGGACAATTTAGTATTAGGCTCCTTTTACACTGGCTCTGATGGAAACCCAGAGTATTCAATAGGAGTTTTCTGTGTACATCAGCCTGGAGAGTTTGAAATGGTCCTCAGCTCTAAAGTCCAATGCAGCACGAGGCTTTTCACACATGGAAGGCACTTTGCCATTTTGGTGCATGCTTTCCTACTGGCAAATATATTGAAATAAATCGAGAAACACAAACGGTTTTTTTAGACTTTTCTCATTCATGTCTCTGCAAACATGCTCCTGGAAAATCCAGATCAATGACTTCTAGAATAATCAGCCAGATCCCCTGCAAAACAGCACACGGGGGGATGATCAGGGACACCCCACAGCTGCCTGATGCTGGGGCAGCAGGAGTTCATCCATTTTCCTGTCTCCATGGAAGAGTCATGGTTGGAGGACAATGATGCCTTCACTGAAAAAGGGAAGAGGCACAGCCGCTGCAGTGCCCCCAAGTGCCTTTATCCAGGAGGCAGGGAGGAGGCAGAGCAAGAGGGGTAATTTGGGGGGCTGCACCCAGGGCTCCGCAGGGAACGCATGTCTCGGCAAGGGCTCGAAGCAGAGGGAGCCAGAAGAGCTCAGCCAGGCAATCCCCTGCTGTGGACACTTTGTCCTCAGCACCAGGAACCCCTTTGTTTCCCCAGGCCCTGGGAACTGCTCCGGTGCTCCTCGTGTGCTGCTGAGGGCACCCACAGACGCTGCTCTGGCCTGAGAAACAGCACACCCAGCTGGGAGTGCGACAGCTCTGCCGGTCTGGGCACGGCTGTGAGGCAAAGCACCCGCGTGCCCCTAGGCTGGGGTCACTTCCCAGGCTGGGCCTGGCAGAGCCCAGCAGCTCCTGGAGGCCCTTGACCTTCCTGCTTCCCCTCACAGCCCCCAGCGATGAGCCAAGAGCTCAAGGGCCCCAAGGCCATCAGCCCCAGCCCAGAAACACTGCCTCACAGGTGTTGCCAACGTTTCTTCCATTTAGACCTTTGAAGGGATTTTGAAGGTAACATTGTTTGGCAACTCCTGCAAAGAAGGAACATGAAACACTTCTTCTCAGTAAAAGAAGATTTATTGGTTTGTTTTCACTTTATTTTTGACATCCTTATGCTTCTTTTGGCGTTCCAGAAAATGGTGAAAATCTAAAATATTACTAGGAGAAGCTTCTGAATTCACTATTAGGAGAAGTCTCTAAATTCACTGTTTCTCTTAAACACTTCCTCTACATACAGTTAACTAGCTGGTCCTGTAACAGAGAGGTTTAGTGTTTTACCTGACTGGACATCACTACATGATGTTATACACAGCAGGATACTAAAAAACTTTTCTTCGCTGGCAATTACAAAGTTTGGAGGCCTTCTCCAGGCCATGAATCAGTTCCTCATGCAAATTCATTCCGCCCTGTTCTCTCCTCATGCTGAGCTTTCAGGCACAGTTACCAGGGATCAGAGGTTATATACTCACCTCGAGCAATAATCTACGTCTGTCTTCCCAGCCCTTCTTTTCTTCACTGTGGTCTATTGATCTACAAAATAACTTTGGGCCCTCTGCAGAAAACAAGAGACCAGTTAATAGGGTTAAACACTGCTGATTACGCTGCTGGTTGTAACGCCCACCAACAACACAGCCATAAAGTCAGGAGCTCTATTCTTCACATCCTTCCTCTTCTCTTGCCCCCCCACCACACGCTGGCTCCAACAGAACTGTTCTGTACTCCAGCCTGCTGCAGCAAGCAAAATGAAAGGCAGCAGCAGTTTTCCTGAACGTGCTGAAATCTACGTTGCAGTGAAACTGCAGCTGTTTCGTTAAAAGCGCAACACCAGCATCCCACGGCTCCCCCCAGACTGATGCCCGCTAAGCATTGAGATCTCCATTTTAACACACCCCATCTGCAAATCAGATAGGCTGGAAGATTGCAGGGCAGTAACCATATGAACACAGCAATCTATTTTGTCATTGTGATCTAAGAAGTCTCGAGAAAGGAACATCATTTAAGCCTGTCCTAATACTCTATTCTGTAAAATAGAACAAGCAATTGTTTTGGTGGCCTGTGGAATTGTTTCGGGCTGGGTATGCTTTCTTTGGTTGTTGTTTTCTTTCTTTTTCAATACAAAAATTCACTGGATTCAGAAGAAAGTAACCCAGATTGATTAGGACAAAGAACCCCATGAACTCCCTTTGTGGCTGATGAGAATACTCAACATGCTTCATGGTAACAGCAGAAAGAGAGGGAAAAGTTCAAGGTGATATACATGCCTGAAAGGATCCCAAATGTCTAGGTAACTTGTCAAGTGACTTATTTTTCTTGGCAAGCACTACAGGTCCAGACACCTATTAGGCAATTATCTGCAAGAAAAGAAAGCCAGGCAGCTGCTCAGCCTTCTTTTTCCAGGCCGTTCTCACAGCATTCTACCCCAACTCAGACCGCAAGTAAGGATGGCACGTTTTGACTACAAAACATTAATAACCAGGCAGCATTTCTTCCTCGCCGAATCACATTAGGAGTTTAAAAGGAAGAAAATACAACAAGGAGGTGAAGAAGTTCTGTTGTACCTCTTAAGCGTTCATCATCTTTGGAGAGGGAGAAAACTCTAGCACTTTCTGTATGTGGTAAAGAAAGAAACCTAGACAAATAGAAAGGGATTTTAGCATCCTAAAAGCTACTGTCAAATGCCATGAACACAAGTTAAAGTTGTAGTGCTTCGGAGGAATGGTATACATTGAAGAGCACTACTGCAGAGTAACCAAGCACAGCCTTCTATTAAAAACCCCACTTTTTCAAAGCAAACTGCCTGTGTCTTGGGCTTTTGGCCCAACTCAAACTGCCTTTGGTCAAACCCAAGTGACCCAGGTCATTCATTTCTTGTGCTCAACTTCCCTCTTTCTATATGCAGCTTCACATCCAGTGGGCTGCTGGGGGTTTTGGACTGTGTGCAGCACAAAGGCTTTTCCAAGATGACTTCCACTGCTCTGAGGTGTGCAAGGTCAGTTTCCCATTTCCTCAGTGCTGCCATTAGTACTCCCATAGCATCCAACTACTACAACCAAGTAGACAGCAAATACAAATGGAACTTGCATTTCTTGGTCCTTTTCAATTTCTGATGTCTCAGGCTCAGCATCACCCTCAGAACTGCTGTCTTGGAAACGTCGATCCTCTTGCCATGTGACTTGTACAGGTTTTGTTCTTCCAAGTATGTAAGGCTCTGCAATAATAGCAGCATAGAAGAGAAGAAGCCAAAAAGCAGACTATTCCTCTACTTGCCAGTAAAAATTCCTATTTTCAAGTGTATTACTTTCAGCTGGTGAAGACAAGATTTGAGAAGAACAGAATCTTCTCCTCCCAGATTTTCTGAGCTACAGATTTTTCTAAGCTCCTGTATTTTCCCCTTTGCTCTAGGGATCTCTTACGTATTCTTAAACCGTCGTCATTGCATTCAGAAGACACTAAATACCTTTGAATACAGCAGAACCGGGGAGGACTTGTTGCTTTTGTGTGGTCGCCCTGGGTTTTTGAATATTTTGCGTAACTTCACACAGTTTCTTTCATCTCCTGCATTACTGTGACTTGATTGAATACTGTTTCATCTTCATTTCATAAGGCCTCATTTTCTCTTAGGTTAGGACACCCCAATGATCTCGTGTCATTCCGTTTCCATTTTCTAAAGGCACAAGAATAGAATTCAGTAAGTTGTTCAGAATGTTCTTGAATCTTGAGGTCAATGCCAGGATTTTGCCCATCATACTATACTAACACCTATTTTCTTGAAAATCTTATTGGGTTCTGTGAAACTTGATTTGACTGGTGTGTCACCTTTTTCCCTGTTTGAGAAATGTAGGGGATGACAAGAAGCTTTTTCACCACTCTGCAACAAACCCAATGCCTTCTCAAAGCACATCTTGCCCAATTCCTGGCTTGCAAGCATGAGCTACCTCTCCTTAATCTACCACAACCTTGGCAAGTAGAAATGAAGATCCAAATAATTCTGCCTAATTACTGACTTTTGCCTCTGAAAATGCCCTGGATTGTGACCTCCTTTACACCTTATTGCTCTACGGTGCCGGCCATAAGCTCTTCCTTAGAAATGGCAGCGTTAGACACGTTCTGCTGTTACCTTCTTTGGTGCCCGCCTCCTCCATGCCTCCAAAGAAGGAAAACTGGAAAGCACTCGACTCCTGAGCTACGTCATTCCCAGGCACAGGTCCCAAATGGTCAGGTGCAGATGGGGCAGAGTCCTCCAGCTCCTCTTTATGCCAGGGTATTTCCTGCGCTTCTTCTGGTTTGTTCTTTGCAGGTCCCAAAAAGTCTTTAAAATCAGCAGCAATGTCATAATCGGTTTCTTCGGACACTTGAGGCAGTTCCTCGCTCCGTTCCTCCTTCTTCCTTTTGGCTTTACTGAAATCAGATTGTTCAAGGATAGCAGCACAGCACACGTCCTTTTCAAAGAAAGCTTCCCTAAGAGCCACCTTACTCTTCATGTCTCCCTGCACGTACCCAAGCACATTAAGGAGTGGTTTGCTTTCAAGGGTAAGCAGTGGGGAAACATCAGAGGTTTGAGTCTAAAGGCAGCAACAAGTGTCTTTCTAAAGTAGCCACATCCTTAAGGGACTTTTCATTTACTATATGGAAACACAGAAATCAAGGCATTTCCCAACACATTTCTTTCCTGGCTATAGAAATGTCAAGAGCTAATATGGTTTTCTCACACGCCTGCAAATATCAAAGTCCCTGAACTGACCTTTCTCACCTTCGGTTATGGCAGGCAACGGACAGACGAGAAAGAAAAGGTGACATTACATGTGGCTTTGAGTGGGCCCAGTTGGAGCCTGACGTTGCTGGTGGGAGCGGTTTCCCCTGGGGGACATTCCTGATGCTGTGTCCCTGCGCCTGGGCCTCTCAGCACTTGGGGCTGTCCTCTGGCCCCTGTTACGGCAACTCCTTGACCGGACAGCTGGATTTGGGGCCTGGCGTTGCTGGCGAGAGGAGCTGCGTCTGGGGGACACCCCTGGTGCTGTTACCCTGCGCCTGCGCCTCTCAGCACTTGGGGCTGTCGTCTGGCTCCTGTCACGGCGACTCCTTGACCGGACAGGTGGAGTCGGTGCCCGATGTTGCTGGCGAGAGGAGCTGCATCTTGGGGGTGTCCCTGGTGCTGTTTCCCTGCACCTGGGCCTATCAGCACTTGGGGCTGTCGTCTGGCTCCTGTCACGGCGACTCCTTGACCGCACAGGAGGATTTGGGGCCTGGCGTTGCCGCCGAGAGCGGCTGTGTCTGCGGGATGTCCCTAGTGCTGTTTCCCTGCGCCTGGGCCTGTCAGCACTTGCTGCTGTCGTCTGGCTCATGTCATGGTGACTAGTCGACCGGACAGGTGGTGTTGGTGCCCGATGTTGCTGTCGAGAGAGGTTTTGCCCATGGTCAAGCCCAGGCCTTCTGAAATGGCTGCTGTCCTCAGCGTCTGGGGAGCTGCTGTACAATGAGCCTGATGTTGTCTCAGTGCTACTGCTGCTGGTCACCTGTGAGGGAGATTCCAGCCACTGAGCCGATGCTGCGTGTTGGACACCGCTGCGGTCGCTGGTCTCTGCAGATGGAGATTGCGGAGTCACAGCCAATGCCACCGGGGTGCCAGAGCTGGGGCCGACGGCCTCGGATTCTGCAGAGCCCTGGGAAGGCTCCAATCCTGACGGTGTGCTCAGGCTGGGGGTATTGCGCTCCAGCTGATTCCTGGGGGCTGTGAGGGGAAGCAGGAAGGTCAAGGGCCCCCAGCCCTCCAGGAGCGGCTGGGCTCTGCCAGGCCCAGCCTGGGAACTGACCCCAGCCTAGGGGCACCCGGGCGCTTTGCCTCATACCCGTGCCCAGACCGGCACAGCCGTCACACTCCCATCTGCGTGTTCTTCTTCTCAGGCCAGAGCAGCGTCTGTGGGTGCCCTCAGCAGCACACGAGGAGCACCGGAGCAGTTCCCAGGGCCTGGGGAAACAAAGGGGTTCCTGGCGCTGAGGACAAAGTGTCCACAGCAGGGGATTGTCTGGCTGAGCTCTTCTGGCTCCCTCTGCTTCGAGCCCTTGCCGAGACATGCGTTCCCTGCGGAGCCCTGGGTGCAGCTTCCCAACTTACCCCACTTCCTCTGCCGCCTCCCTGCCTCTTGGATAAAGGCACTTGGGGGCATTGCAGCGGCTGTGCCTCACTCCTAATTCCTCATAGGCATTGTTGTCCTCCCATGTTGGCTCTCTGATGGAGAAAGGAAAAACTGATGAGCTTCTGCTGCCACCCCATCCTGAAGGTACAGGCTGTCTCTGTTCTTCGTCCAGTGCTTTCCCAAGTGGTGCATGAAGCTGAAGCCCGCGCTCATGGGACAGGGCAGGCCCAGGACTGTGGGGGCAGAGCCAGGCACAGCACAGCACTTGCACCCTCCTGCCTTGTGAGCCAGGCAGAAGGACACCAACCTGAAGGGGACTCGGATGCCCATGAGGACCATTTGGACAACAAATTCGTCACCGTCTCTACAGAGGGGGCACTGGAAGAACAAAGCACCGGCGCACATGGCCTGTCCCTGCAGGGCAAACACAAGCAGTGTGAGCGAGGCCCTGGTGCCGCTGCACACCTGCTGTGCCCCAGGGCTGAGGGGATAGCTCCTACCTGGATGCAGTCCCTGTGGAACCAGGCCTTTCTGCACGCTGGGCACACCATCGTTGTGAATGTTTTTCTGTCTTCCACAGGCTCAATGCAGATGGGGCATTGGGTGTCCGGCTCCGGATTCACCTGCCCCATCTGCTTTGGGCGGTGCTCATGGCAGTAGGAGCTGGGGGAAAAGGCATGGGCAAAGTGACAGGTGCTGGGTCCTTCCCCAGGGGTGGACAGGTTGGGAAAGGACATACCTGTATGGAGGTATAAACTGGGTGACACAGCAACCCTCCTTGGCACAGGGTAGGTGGAACCATCTGTCACAGCTCTCCACGCGGCACATAATGGTGGCCCCGCCCTGGCCACAGACACAGCAGTGCTGGCAAGAACCAAGCAGCGCCATCAGCGGCAGCCTCGGGGCCTCTGCAGGCAGCCCCAAGGCCCCAGGCAGGGCACAGGATGTGGCCACTGCTGGGTCTCACCCCACACACTCAGCGGTGGACAAGGCTCCTGTGCCAGAGCCTACATGGAGCTGCAGGGAGCCAGACCTTTGTGCCACAGCTGGTTGGAAGGGCCAGCCTTTCTCTCCTGGAGTCTGGCCTAAGGTCGGGCAAACCTCGCCTGGCACAAATCTCCATGCTCTTGTCAGGCTCTCACCTTCTGTGCTGCTCGGCTCACTGCCTGTTGAATGTCACGGGGGAGGAAGCCCATGATGCCCAGGCGGTTGTTGCTTTGCCGAGAAAGGAGGGTGGCAAAAAGCTGTGGAAAAGGCAAGGAGCTCATGAGGAGAGGGTGGCAGGGACTGCCTGTCACAAAGCTGGTGGGAGCCCCCAGAGCAACTCACCAGGCAGAAGACATGGGCACAGAGCCCGTGCTTCTCCCGTTTCTCTCCGCACACGTCCGGATTGGCCTCTACCCGGCGACACAGCATGCATGCTGCAAGGGGACAGAGCCAAGGGCAGCGGGCGTGAGCGCCTCTGCAAGGCTCTTAGCCTGCAGCATCGGCCCCAAGGGCTGCTCTGGCCCTGCCTGCCTGGCTGATGGGCAGGCCTGCAGGCCTTGGAGCGCAGGGGACACTGCGGGCACGCGTGTCCCAAGAGCTGCCCCCCGGCCCAGCTGGGCCCTACCCGGGGACGGAGGAGCCTCCCAGCCCCGGCCTGGCTGGGCAGCTCCTGCCTCCCTCTGCCACCGCTCTGGGCCCCACGCTGGCCACCCCGACAGCCCCTGGGCCCGGCTGCGTGAGGGCTGCTTTGCTGTCACCTGGCTCCCTGCTCTTGCGGGCCTCCTGCTTCTTTCTTTCCATGGCAGCTCTCAGCAGCGCCTCCATGTTCGGAAACGCCGCTGCTTCTGCCAGGTGCTCTTCTGCGCTCTCTGTGGGAGAAAGAAGAGTCTGAGGAGTTTTCTGCCCAGGCCCAGAGCCGCAGGGGCACTACTCCCTGGTCAGCCCTGTGCGAGCCCTGGTCCTGTGGCCTTCTCCTCGCGTTGTCGTCGCCCAGTCGAGGAACAATACTGTCTCCTCCGGACGCTCCTGCGCTGATTCTGGGAAGGGAGAGGCAGGCAAGCCTGCAGCACAGGCCCAGAGCCCCGAGGTGTGGGGCCCCTCTCGTTCCTTTGCCAGCCCCGTCCCTGCCCTACCTTCTCCTCCTGTTGTCAGGTCGCACTGACACAGGGCCAGAGCCCAGCGGTCCCTTTTGTGGCCTCGGTCGCACGGGTCACAATGGCCACTCTGACATCAGCATCACTCAGTCCCCCCCACCCATTTCAGGCAACCCCCTTGGGAATCGAGGGTCCAAGATGGGTCCGAGCCTTTGGGCAGCACGGACCCAGGCCAGGGGCTCCTGCAGCAAGTGCAGGGTCAAGTGCCAGGCCCCGGGGCAGCCATCGAGGGTGGCACTGTTGGCCAAAAGGTGCAGTTGAAGCAGTGCCACTCCAGGGCTCTGGCCCAGGCCCAGGGAAACCTCTGCTCCTGCCCCTGGCCATAGGCTGCCCAGAGAGCTTGTGGAGTCTCTTGCACGGGAGAGATTCAAAACTTGCTCTAGAGGAACCAACCTTCTCCTTCAACACCTGTCTGGAGAAAACCCAGGGGAACCTGATTCGATGTCCCTGCTGATCACTCTTGGGAGCAGGAGATCAAACTGGAGACCACCACAGGTGCCTCCCAACCTCATCTGTCCTGTCATCCTATGAGCTAACAGCTTTGACATTTGATATGAAATGGACAATTTAGTATTAGGCTCCTTTTACACTGGCTCTGATGGAAACCCAGAGTATTCAATAGGAGTTTTCTGTGTACATCAGCCTGGAGAGTTTGAAATGGTCCTCAGCTCTAAAGTCCAATGCAGCACGAGGCTTTTCACACATGGAAGGCACTTTGCCATTTTGGTGCATGCTTTCCTACTGGCAAATATATTGAAATAAATCGAGAAACACAAACGGTTTTTTTAGACTTTTCTCATTCATGTCTCTGCAAACATGCTCCTGGAAAATCCAGATCAATGACTTCTAGAATAATCAGCCAGATCCCCTGCAAAACAGCACACGGGGGGATGATCAGGGACACCCCACAGCTGCCTGATGCTGGGGCAGCAGGAGTTCATCCATTTTCCTGTCTCCATGGAAGAGTCATGGTTGGAGGACAATGATGCCTTCACTGAAAAAGGGAAGAGGCACAGCCGCTGCAGTGCCCCCAAGTGCCTTTATCCAGGAGGCAGGGAGGAGGCAGAGCAAGAGGGGTAATTTGGGGGGCTGCACCCAGGGCTCCGCAGGGAACGCATGTCTCGGCAAGGGCTCGAAGCAGAGGGAGCCAGAAGAGCTCAGCCAGGCAATCCCCTGCTGTGGACACTTTGTCCTCAGCACCAGGAACCCCTTTGTTTCCCCAGGCCCTGGGAACTGCTCCGGTGCTCCTCGTGTGCTGCTGAGGGCACCCACAGACGCTGCTCTGGCCTGAGAAACAGCACACCCAGCTGGGAGTGCGACAGCTCTGCCGGTCTGGGCACGGCTGTGAGGCAAAGCACCCGCGTGCCCCTAGGCTGGGGTCACTTCCCAGGCTGGGCCTGGCAGAGCCCAGCAGCTCCTGGAGGCCCTTGACCTTCCTGCTTCCCCTCACAGCCCCCAGCGATGAGCCAAGAGCTCAAGGGCCCCAAGGCCATCAGCCCCAGCCCAGAAACACTGCCTCACAGGTGTTGCCAACGTTTCTTCCATTTAGACCTTTGAAGGGATTTTGAAGGTAACATTGTTTGGCAACTCCTGCAAAGAAGGAACATGAAACACTTCTTCTCAGTAAAAGAAGATTTATTGGTTTGTTTTCACTTTATTTTTGACATCCTTATGCTTCTTTTGGCGTTCCAGAAAATGGTGAAAATCTAAAATATTACTAGGAGAAGCTTCTGAATTCACTATTAGGAGAAGTCTCTAAATTCACTGTTTCTCTTAAACACTTCCTCTACATACAGTTAACTAGCTGGTCCTGTAACAGAGAGGTTTAGTGTTTTACCTGACTGGACATCACTACATGATGTTATACACAGCAGGATACTAAAAAACTTTTCTTCGCTGGCAATTACAAAGTTTGGAGGCCTTCTCCAGGCCATGAATCAGTTCCTCATGCAAATTCATTCCGCCCTGTTCTCTCCTCATGCTGAGCTTTCAGGCACAGTTACCAGGGATCAGAGGTTATATACTCACCTCGAGCAATAATCTACGTCTGTCTTCCCAGCCCTTCTTTTCTTCACTGTGGTCTATTGATCTACAAAATAACTTTGGGCCCTCTGCAGAAAACAAGAGACCAGTTAATAGGGTTAAACACTGCTGATTACGCTGCTGGTTGTAACGCCCACCAACAACACAGCCATAAAGTCAGGAGCTCTATTCTTCACATCCTTCCTCTTCTCTTGCCCCCCCACCACACGCTGGCTCCAACAGAACTGTTCTGTACTCCAGCCTGCTGCAGCAAGCAAAATGAAAGGCAGCAGCAGTTTTCCTGAACGTGCTGAAATCTACGTTGCAGTGAAACTGCAGCTGTTTCGTTAAAAGCGCAACACCAGCATCCCACGGCTCCCCCCAGACTGATGCCCGCTAAGCATTGAGATCTCCATTTTAACACACCCCATCTGCAAATCAGATAGGCTGGAAGATTGCAGGGCAGTAACCATATGAACACAGCAATCTATTTTGTCATTGTGATCTAAGAAGTCTCGAGAAAGGAACATCATTTAAGCCTGTCCTAATACTCTATTCTGTAAAATAGAACAAGCAATTGTTTTGGTGGCCTGTGGAATTGTTTCGGGCTGGGTATGCTTTCTTTGGTTGTTGTTTTCTTTCTTTTTCAATACAAAAATTCACTGGATTCAGAAGAAAGTAACCCAGATTGATTAGGACAAAGAACCCCATGAACTCCCTTTGTGGCTGATGAGAATACTCAACATGCTTCATGGTAACAGCAGAAAGAGAGGGAAAAGTTCAAGGTGATATACATGCCTGAAAGGATCCCAAATGTCTAGGTAACTTGTCAAGTGACTTATTTTTCTTGGCAAGCACTACAGGTCCAGACACCTATTAGGCAATTATCTGCAAGAAAAGAAAGCCAGGCAGCTGCTCAGCCTTCTTTTTCCAGGCCGTTCTCACAGCATTCTACCCCAACTCAGACCGCAAGTAAGGATGGCACGTTTTGACTACAAAACATTAATAACCAGGCAGCATTTCTTCCTCGCCGAATCACATTAGGAGTTTAAAAGGAAGAAAATACAACAAGGAGGTGAAGAAGTTCTGTTGTACCTCTTAAGCGTTCATCATCTTTGGAGAGGGAGAAAACTCTAGCACTTTCTGTATGTGGTAAAGAAAGAAACCTAGACAAATAGAAAGGGATTTTAGCATCCTAAAAGCTACTGTCAAATGCCATGAACACAAGTTAAAGTTGTAGTGCTTCGGAGGAATGGTATACATTGAAGAGCACTACTGCAGAGTAACCAAGCACAGCCTTCTATTAAAAACCCCACTTTTTCAAAGCAAACTGCCTGTGTCTTGGGCTTTTGGCCCAACTCAAACTGCCTTTGGTCAAACCCAAGTGACCCAGGTCATTCATTTCTTGTGCTCAACTTCCCTCTTTCTATATGCAGCTTCACATCCAGTGGGCTGCTGGGGGTTTTGGACTGTGTGCAGCACAAAGGCTTTTCCAAGATGACTTCCACTGCTCTGAGGTGTGCAAGGTCAGTTTCCCATTTCCTCAGTGCTGCCATTAGTACTCCCATAGCATCCAACTACTACAACCAAGTAGACAGCAAATACAAATGGAACTTGCATTTCTTGGTCCTTTTCAATTTCTGATGTCTCAGGCTCAGCATCACCCTCAGAACTGCTGTCTTGGAAACGTCGATCCTCTTGCCATGTGACTTGTACAGGTTTTGTTCTTCCAAGTATGTAAGGCTCTGCAATAATAGCAGCATAGAAGAGAAGAAGCCAAAAAGCAGACTATTCCTCTACTTGCCAGTAAAAATTCCTATTTTCAAGTGTATTACTTTCAGCTGGTGAAGACAAGATTTGAGAAGAACAGAATCTTCTCCTCCCAGATTTTCTGAGCTACAGATTTTTCTAAGCTCCTGTATTTTCCCCTTTGCTCTAGGGATCTCTTACGTATTCTTAAACCGTCGTCATTGCATTCAGAAGACACTAAATACCTTTGAATACAGCAGAACCGGGGAGGACTTGTTGCTTTTGTGTGGTCGCCCTGGGTTTTTGAATATTTTGCGTAACTTCACACAGTTTCTTTCATCTCCTGCATTACTGTGACTTGATTGAATACTGTTTCATCTTCATTTCATAAGGCCTCATTTTCTCTTAGGTTAGGACACCCCAATGATCTCGTGTCATTCCGTTTCCATTTTCTAAAGGCACAAGAATAGAATTCAGTAAGTTGTTCAGAATGTTCTTGAATCTTGAGGTCAATGCCAGGATTTTGCCCATCATACTATACTAACACCTATTTTCTTGAAAATCTTATTGGGTTCTGTGAAACTTGATTTGACTGGTGTGTCACCTTTTTCCCTGTTTGAGAAATGTAGGGGATGACAAGAAGCTTTTTCACCACTCTGCAACAAACCCAATGCCTTCTCAAAGCACATCTTGCCCAATTCCTGGCTTGCAAGCATGAGCTACCTCTCCTTAATCTACCACAACCTTGGCAAGTAGAAATGAAGATCCAAATAATTCTGCCTAATTACTGACTTTTGCCTCTGAAAATGCCCTGGATTGTGACCTCCTTTACACCTTATTGCTCTACGGTGCCGGCCATAAGCTCTTCCTTAGAAATGGCAGCGTTAGACACGTTCTGCTGTTACCTTCTTTGGTGCCCGCCTCCTCCATGCCTCCAAAGAAGGAAAACTGGAAAGCACTCGACTCCTGAGCTACGTCATTCCCAGGCACAGGTCCCAAATGGTCAGGTGCAGATGGGGCAGAGTCCTCCAGCTCCTCTTTATGCCAGGGTATTTCCTGCTCTTCTTCTGGTTTGTTCTTTGCAGGTCCCAAAAAGTCTTTAAAATCAGCAGCAATGTCATAATCGGTTTCTTCGGACACTTGAGGCAGTGTCTCGCTCCGTTCCTCCTTCTTCCTTTTGGCTTTACTGAAATCAGATTGTTCAAGGATAGCAGCACAGCACACGTCCTTTTCAAAGAAAGCTTCCCTAAGAGCCACCTTACTCTTCATGTCTCCCTGCACGTACCCAAGCACATTAAGGAGTGGTTTGCTTTCAAGGGTAAGCAGTGGGGAAACATCAGAGGTTTGAGTCTAAAGGCAGCAACAAGTGTCTTTCTAAAGTAGCCACATCCTTAAGGGACTTTTCATTTACTATATGGAAACACAGAAATCAAGGCATTTCCCAACACATTTCTTTCCTGGCTATAGAAATGTCAAGAGCTAATATGGTTTTCTCACACGCCTGCAAATATCAAAGTCCCTGAACTGACCTTTCTCACCTTCGGTTATGGCAGGCAACGGACAGACGAGAAAGAAAAGATGACATTACATGTGGCTTTGAGTGGGCCCAGTTGGAGCCTGACGTTGCTGGTGGGAGCGGTTTCCCCTGGGGGACATTCCTGATGCTGTGTCCCTGCGCCTGGGCCTCTCAGCACTTGGGGCTGTCCTCTGGCCCCTGTTACGGCAACTCCTTGACCGGACAGCTGGATTTGGGGCCTGGTGTTGCTGGCGAGAGGAGCTGCGTCTGGGGGACACCCCTGGTGCTGTTACCCTGCGCCTGCGCCTCTCAGCACTTGGGGCTGTCGTCTGGCTCCTGTCACGGCGACTCCTTGACCGGACAGGTGGAGTCGGTGCCCGATGTTGCTGGCGAGAGGAGCTGCATCTTGGGGATGTCCCTGGTGCTGTTTCCCTGCACCTGGGCCTATCAGCACTTGGGGCTGTCGTCTGGCTCCTGTCACGGCGACTCCTTGACCGCACAGGAGGATTTGGGGCCTGGCGTTGCCGCCGAGAGCGGCTGTGTCTGCGGGATGTCCCTAGTGCTGTTTCCCTGCGCCTGGGCCTGTCAGCACTTGCTGCTGTCGTCTGGCTCATGTCATGGTGACTAGTCGACCGGACAGGTGGTGTTGGTGCCCGATGTTGCTGTCGAGAGAGGTTTTGCCCATGGTCAAGCCCAGGCCTTCTGAAATGGCTGCTGTCCTCAGCGTCTGGGGAGCTGCTGTACAATGAGCCTGATGTTGTCTCAGTGCTACTGCTGCTGGTCACCTGTGAGGGAGATTCCAGCCACTGAGCCGATGCTGCGTGTTGGACACCGCTGCGGTCGCTGGTCTCTGCAGATGGAGATTGCGGAGTCACAGCCAATGCCACCGGGGTGCCAGAGCTGGGGCCGACGGCCTCGGATTCTGCAGAGCCCTGGGAAGGCTCCAATCCTGACGGTGTGCTCAGGCTGGGGGTATTGCGCTCCAGCTGATTCCTGGGGGCTGTGAGGGGAAGCAGGAAGGTCAAGGGCCCCCAGCCCTCCAGGAGCGGCTGGGCTCTGCCAGGCCCAGCCTGGGAACTGACCCCAGCCTAGGGGCACCCGGGCGCTTTGCCTCATACCCGTGCCCAGACCGGCACAGCCGTCACACTCCCATCTGCGTGTTCTTCTTCTCAGGCCAGAGCAGCGTCTGTGGGTGCCCTCAGCAGCACACGAGGAGCACCGGAGCAGTTCCCAGGGCCTGGGGAAGCAAAGGGGTTCCTGGTGCTGAGGACAAAGTGTCCACAGCAGGGGATTGTCTGGCTGAGCTCTTCTGGCTCCCTCTGCTTCGAGCCCTTGCCGAGACATGCGTTCCCTGCGGAGCCCTGGGTGCAGCTTCCCAACTTACCCCACTTCCTCTGCCGCCTCCCTGCCTCTTGGATAAAGGCACTTGGGGGCATTGCAGCGGCTGTGCCTCACTCCTAATTCCTCATAGGCATTGTTGTCCTCCCATGTTGGCTCTCTGATGGAGAAAGGAAAAACTGATGAGCTTCTGCTGCCACCCCATCCTGAAGGTACAGGCTGTCTCTGTTCTTCGTCCAGTGCTTTCCCAAGTGGTGCATGAAGCTGAAGCCCGCGCTCATGGGACAGGGCAGGCCCAGGACTGCGGGGGCAGAGCCAGGCACAGCACAGCACTTGCACCCTCCTGCCTTGTGAGCCAGGCAGAAGGACACCAACCTGAAGGGGACTCGGATGCCCATGAGGACCATTTGGACAACAAATTCGTCACCGTCTCTACAGAGGGGGCACTGGAAGAACAAAGCACCGGCGCACATGGCCTGTCCCTGCAGGGCAAACACAAGCAGTGTGAGCGAGGCCCTGGTGCCGCTGCACACCTGCTGTGCCCCAGGGCTGAGGGGATAGCTCCTACCTGGATGCAGTCCCTGTGGAACCAGGCCTTTCTGCACGCTGGGCACACCATCGTTGTGAATGTTTTTCTGTCTTCCACAGGCTCAATGCAGACGGGGCATTGGGTGTCCGGCTCCGGATTCACCTGCCCCATCTGCTTTGGGCGGTGCTCATGGCAGTAGGAGCTGGGGGAAAAGGCATGGGCAAAGTGACAGGTGCTGGGTCCTTCCCCAGGGGTGGACAGGTTGGGAAAGGACATACCTGTATGGAGGTATAAACTGGGTGACACAGCAACCCTCCTTGGCACAGGGTAGGTGGAACCATCTGTCACAGCTCTCCACGCGGCACATAATGGTGGCCCCGCCCTGGCCACAGACGCAGCAGTGCTGGCAAGAACCAAGCAGCGCCATCAGCGGCAGCCTCGGGGCCTCTGCAGGCAGCCCCAAGGCCCCAGGCAGGGCACAGGATGTGGCCACTGCTGGGTCTCACCCCACACACTCAGCGGTGGACAAGGCTCCTGTGCCAGAGCCTACATGGAGCTGCAGGGAGCCAGACCTTTGTGCCACAGCTGGTTGGAAGGGCCAGCCTTTCTCTCCTGGAGTCTGGCCTAAGGTCGGGCAAACCTCGCCTGGCACAAATCTCCATGCTCTTGTCAGGCTCTCACCTTCTGTGCTGCTCGGCTCACTGCCTGTTGAATGTCACGGGGGAGGAAGCCCATGATGCCCAGGCGGTTGTTGCTTTGCCGAGAAAGGAGGGTGGCAAAAAACTGTGGAAAAGGCAAGGAGCTCATGAGGAGAGGGTGGCAGGGACTGCCTGTCACAAAGCTGGTGGGAGCCCCCAGAGCAACTCACCAGGCAGAAGACATGGGCACAGAGCCCGTGCTTCTCCCGTTTCTCTCCGCACACGTCCGGATTGGCCTCTACCCGGCGACACAGCATGCATGCTGCAAGGGGACAGAGCCAAGGGCAGCGGGCGTGAGCGCCTCTGCAAGGCTCTTAGCCTGCAGCATCGGCCCCAAGGGCTGCTCTGGCCCTGCATGCCTGGCTGATGGGCAGGCCTGCAGGCCTTGGAGCGCAGGGGACACCGCGGGCACGCGTGTCCCAAGAGCTGCCCCCCGGCCCAGCTGGGCCCTACCCGGGGACGGAGGAGCCTCCCAGCCCCGGCCTGGCTGGGCAGCTCCTGCCTCCCTCTGCCACCGCTCTGGGCCCCACGCTGGCCACCCCGACAGCCCCTGGGCCCGGCTGCGTGAGGGCTGCTTTGCTGTCACCTGGCTCCCTGCTCTTGCGGGCCTCCTGCTTCTTTCTTTCCATGGCAGCTCTCAGCAGCGCCTCCATGTTCGGAAACGCCGCTGCTTCTGCCAGGTGCTCTTCTGCGCTCTCTGTGGGAGAAAGAAGAGTCTGAGGAGTTTTCTGCCCAGGCCCAGAGCCGCAGGGGCACTACTCCCTGGTCAGCCCTGTGCGAGCCCTGGTCCTGTGGCCTTCTCCTCGCGTTGTCGTCGCCCAGTCGAGGAACAATACTGTCTCCTCCGGACGCTCCTGCGCTGATTCTGGGAAGGGAGAGGCAGGCGAGCCTGCAGCACAGGCCCAGAGCCCCGAGGTGTGGGGCCCCTCTCGCTCCTTTGCCAGCCCCGTCCCTGCCCTACCTTCTCCTCCTGTTGTCAGGTCGCACTGACACAGGGCCAGAGCCCAGCGGTCCCTTTTGTGGCCTCGGTCGCACGGGTCACAATGGCCACTCTGACATCAGCATCACTCAGTCCCCCCCACCCATTTCAGGCAACCCCCTTGGGAATCGAGGGTCCAAGATGGGTCCGAGCCTTTGGGCAGCATGGACCCAGGCCAGGGGCTCCTGCAGCAAGTGCAGGGTCAAGTGCCAGGCCCCGGGGCAGCCATCGAGGGTGGCACTGTTGGCCGAAAGGTGCAGTTGAAGCAGTGCCACTCCAGGGCTCTGGCCCAGGCCCAGGGAAACCTCTGCTCCTGCCCCTGGCCATAGGCTGCCCAGAGAGCTTGTGGAGTCTCTTGCACGGGAGAGATTCAAAACTTGCTCTAGAGGAACCAACCTTCTCCTTCAACACCTGTCTGGAGAAAACCCAGGGGAACCTGATTCGATGTCCCTGCTGATCACTCTTGGGAGCAGGAGATCAAACTGGAGACCACCACAGGTGCCTCCCAACCTCATCTGTCCTGTCATCCTATGAGCTAACAGCTTTGACATTTGATATGAAATGGACAATTTAGTATTAGGCTCCTTTTACACTGGCTCTGATGGAAACCCAGAGCATTCAATAGGAGTTTTCTGTGTACATCAGCCTGGAGAGTTTGAAATGGTCCTCAGCTCTAAAGTCCAATGCAGCACGAGGCTTTTCACACATGGAAGGCACTTTGCCATTTTGGTGCATGCTTTCCTACTGGCAAATATATTGAAATAAATCGAGAAACACAAACGGTTTTTTTAGACTTTTCTCATTCATGTCTCTGCAAACATGCTCCTGGAAAATCCAGATCAATGACTTCTAGAATAATCAGCCAGATCCCCTGCAAAACAGCGCACGGGGGGATGATCAGGGACACCCCACAGCTGCCTGATGCTGGGGCAGCAGGAGTTCATCCATTTTCCTGTCTCCATGGAAGAGTCATCGTGGGAGGACAATGATGCCTTCACTGAAAAAGGGAAGAGGCACAGCCGCTGCAATGCCCCCAAGTGCCTTTATCCAGGAGGCAGGGAGGAGGCAGAGCAAGAGGGGTAATTTGGGGGGCTGCACCCAGGGCTCTGCAGGGAACGCATGTCTCGGCAAGGGCTCGAAGCAGAGGGAGCCAGAAGAGCTCAGCCAGGCAATCCCCTGCTGTGGACACTTTGTCCTCAGCACCAGGAACCCCTTTGTTTCCCCAGGCCCTGGGAACTGCTCCGGTGCTCCTCGTGTGCTGCTGAGGGCACCCACAGACGCTGCTCTGGCCTGAGAAACAGCACACCCAGCTGGGAGTGCGACAGCTCTGCCGGTCTGGGCACGGCTGTGAGGCAAAGCACCCGCGTGCCCCTAGGCTGGGGTCACTTCCCAGGCTGGGCCTGGCAGAGCCCAGCAGCTCCTGGAGGCCCTTGACCTTCCTGCTTCCCCTCACAGCCCCCAGCGATGAGCCAAGAGCTCAAGGGCCCCAAGGCCATCAGCCCCAGCCCAGAAACACTGCCTCACAGGTGTTGCCAACGTTTCTTCCATTTAGACCTTTGAAGGGATTTTGAAGGTAACATTGTTTGGCAACTCCTGCAAAGAAGGGACATGAAACACTTCTTCTCAGTAAAAGAAGATTTATTGGTTTGTTTTCACTTTATTTTTGACATCCTTATGCTTCTTTTGGCGTTCCAGAAAATGGTGAAAATCTAAAATATTACTAGGAGAAGCTTCTGAATTCACTATTAGGAGAAGTCTCTAAATTCACTGTTTCTCTTAAACACTTCCTCTACATACAGTTAACTAGCTGGTCCTGTAACAGAGAGGTTTAGTGTTTTACCTGACTGGACATCACTACATGATGTTATACACAGCAGGATACTAAAAAACTTTTCTTCGCTGGCAATTACAAAGTTTGGAGGCCTTCTCCAGGCCATGAATCAGTTCCTCATGCAAATTCATTCCGCCCTGTTCTCTCCTCATGCTGAGCTTTCAGGCACAGTTACCAGGGATCAGAGGTTATATACTCACCTCGAGCAATAATCTACGTCTGTCTTCCCAGCCCTTCTTTTCTTCACTGTGGTCTATTGATCTACAAAATAACTTTGGGCCCTCTGCAGAAAACAAGAGACCAGTTAATAGGGTTAAACACTGCTGATTACGCTGCTGGTTGTAACGCCCACCAACAACACAGCCATAAAGTCAGGAGCTCTATTCTTCACATCCTTCCTCTTCTCTTGCCCCCCCACCACACGCTGGCTCCAACAGAACTGTTCTGTACTCCAGCCTGCTGCAGCAAGCAAAATGAAAGGCAGCAGCAGTTTTCCTGAACGTGCTGAAATCTACGTTGCAGTGAAACTGCAGCTGTTTCGTTAAAAGCGCAACACCAGCATCCCACGGCTCCCCCCAGACTGATGCCCGCTAAGCATTGAGATCTCCATTTTAACACACCCCATCTGCAAATCAGATAGGCTGGAAGATTGCAGGGCAGTAACCATATGAACACAGCAATCTATTTTGTCATTGTGATCTAAGAAGTCTCGAGAAAGGAACATCATTTAAGCCTGTCCTAATACTCTATTCTGTAAAATAGAACAAGCAATTGTTTTGGTGGCCTGTGGAATTGTTTGGGGCTGGGTATGCTTTCTTTGGTTGTTGTTTTCTTTCTTTTTCAATACAAAAATTCACTGGATTCAGAAGAAAGTAACCCAGATTGATTAGGACAAAGAACCCCATGAACTCCCTTTGTGGCTGATGAGAATACTCAACATGCTTCATGGTAACAGCAGAAAGAGAGGGAAAAGTTCAAGGTGATATACATGCCTGAAAGGATCCCAAATGTCTAGGTAACTTGTCAAGTGACTTATTTTTCTTGGTAAGCACTACAGGTCCAGACACCTATTAGGCAATTATCTGCAAGAAAAGAAAGCCAGGCAGCTGCTCAGCCTTCTTTTTCCAGGCCGTTCTCACAGCATTCTACCCCAACTCAGACCGCAAGTAAGGATGGCACGTTTTGACTACAAAACATTAATAACCAGGCAGCATTTCTTCCTCGCCGAATCACATTAGGAGTTTAAAAGGAAGAAAATACAACAAGGAGGTGAAGAAGTTCTGTTGTACCTCTTAAGCGTTCATCATCTTTGGAGAGGGAGAAAACTCTAGCACTTTCTGTATGTGGTAAAGAAAGAAACCTAGACAAATAGAAAGGGATTTTAGCATCCTAAAAGCTACTGTCAAATGCCATGAACACAAGTTAAAGTTGTAGTACTTCGGAGGAATGGTATACATTGAAGAGCACTACTGCAGAGTAACCAAGCACAGCCTTCTATTAAAAACCCCACTTTTTCAAAGCAAACTGCCTGTGTCTTGGGCTTTTGGCCCAACTCAAACTGCCTTTGGTCAAACCCAAGTGACCCAGGTCATTCATTTCTTGTGCTCAACTTCCCTCTTTCTATATGCAGCTTCACATCCAGTGGGCTGCTGGGGGTTTTGGACTGTGTGCAGCACAAAGGCTTTTCCAAGATGACTTCCACTGCTCTGAGGTGTGCAAGGTCAGTTTCCCATTTCCTCAGTGCTGCCATTAGTACTCCCATAGCATCCAACTACTACAACCAAGTAGACAGCAAATACAAATGGAACTTGCATTTCTTGGTCCTTTTCAATTTCTGATGTCTCAGGCTCAGCATCACCCTCAGAACTGCTGTCTTGGAAACGTCGATCCTCTTGCCATGTGACTTGTACAGGTTTTGTTCTTCCAAGTATGTAAGGCTCTGCAATAATAGCAGCATAGAAGAGAAGAAGCCAAAAAGCAGACTATTCCTCTACTTGCCAGTAAAAATTCCTATTTTCAAGTGTATTACTTTCAGCTGGTGAAGACAAGATTTGAGAAGAACAGAATCTTCTCCTCCCAGATTTTCTGAGCTACAGATTTTTCTAAGCTCCTGTATTTTCCCCTTTGCTCTAGGGATCTCTTACGTATTCTTAAACCGTCGTCATTGCATTCAGAAGACACTAAATACCTTTGAATACAGCAGAACCGGGGAGGACTTGTTGCTTTTGTGTGGTCGCCCTGGGTTTTTGAATATTTTGCGTAACTTCACACAGTTTCTTTCATCTCCTGCATTACTGTGACTTGATTGAATACTGTTTCATCTTCATTTCATAAGGCCTCATTTTCTCTTAGGTTAGGACACCCCAATGATCTCGTGTCATTCCGTTTCCATTTTCTAAAGGCACAAGAATAGAATTCAGTAAGTTGTTCAGAATGTTCTTGAATCTTGAGGTCAACGCCAGGATTTTGCCCATCATACTATACTAACACCTATTTTCTTGAAAATCTTATTGGGTTCTGTGAAACTTGATTTGACTGGTGTGTCACCTTTTTCCCTGTTTGAGAAATGTAGGGGATGACAAGAAGCTTTTTCACCACTCTGCAACAAACCCAATGCCTTCTCAAAGCACATCTTGCCCAATTCCTGGCTTGCAAGCATGAGCTACCTCTCCTTAATCTACCACAACCTTGGCAAGTAGAAATGAAGATCCAAATAATTCTGCCTAATTACTGACTTTTGCCTCTGAAAATGCCCTGGACTGTGACCTCCTTTACACCTTATTGCTCTACGGTGCCGGCCATAAGCTCTTCCTTAGAAATGGCAGCGTTAGACACGTTCTGCTGTTACCTTCTTTGGTGCCCGCCTCCTCCATGCCTCCAAAGAAGGAAAACTGGAAAGCACTCGACTCCTGAGCTACGTCATTCCCAGGCACAGGTCCCAAATGGTCAGGTGCAGATGGGGCAGAGTCCTCCAGCTCCTCTTTATGCCAGGGTATTTCCTGCGCTTCTTCTGGTTTGTTCTTTGCAGGTCCCAAAAAGTCTTTAAAATCAGCAGCAATGTCATAATCGGTTTCTTCGGACACTTGAGGCAGTGTCTCGCTCCGTTCCTCCTTCTTCCTTTTGGCTTTACTGAAATCAGATTGTTCAAGGATAGCAGCACAGCACACGTCCTTTTCAAAGAAAGCTTCCCTAAGAGCCACCTTACTCTTCATGTCTCCCTGCACGTACCCAAGCACATTAAGGAGTGGTTTGCTTTCAAGGGTAAGCAGTGGGGAAACATCAGAGGTTTGAGTCTAAAGGCAGCAACAAGTGTCTTTCTAAAGTAGCCACATCCTTAAGGGACTTTTCATTTACTATATGGAAACACAGAAATCAAGGCATTTCCCAACACATTTCTTTCCTGGCTATAGAAATGTCAAGAGCTAATATGGTTTTCTCACACGCCTGCAAATATCAAAGTCCCTGAACTGACCTTTCTCACCTTCGGTTATGGCAGGCAACGGACAGACGAGAAAGAAAAGATGACATTACATGTGGCTTTGAGTGGGCCCAGTTGGAGCCTGACGTTGCTGGTGGGAGCGGTTTCCCCTGGGGGACATTCCTGATGCTGTGTCCCTGCGCCTGGGCCTCTCAGCACTTGGGGCTGTCCTCTGGCCCCTGTTACGGCAACTCCTTGACCGGACAGCTGGATTTGGGGCCTGGCGTTGCTGGCGAGAGGAGCTGCGTCTGGGGGACACCCCTGGTGCTGTTACCCTGCGCCTGCGCCTCTCAGCACTTGGGGCTGTCGTCTGGCTCCTGTCACGGCGACTCCTTGACCGGACAGGTGGAGTCGGTGCCCGATGTTGCTGGCGGGAGCGGTTTCCCCTGGGGGACATCCCTGACGCTGTGCCCCTGCGCCTGCGCCTCTCAGCACTTGGGGCTGTCCTCTGGCTCCTGTCACGACGACTCCTTGACCGGACAGGTGGAGTCGGTGCCCGATGTTGCTGGCGGGAGCGGTTTACCCTGGGGGACATCCCTGACGCTGTGCCCCTGCGCCTGCGCCTCTCAGCACTTGGGGCTGTCCTCTGGCCCCTGTCACGACGACTCCTTGACCGGACAGGTGGAGTCGGTGCCCGATGTTGCTGGCGAGAGGAGCTGCATCTTGGGGATGTCCCTGGTGCTGTTTCCCTGCACCTGGGCCTATCAGCACTTGGGGCTGTCGTCTGGCTCCTGTCACGGCGACTCCTTGACCGCACAGGAGGATTTGGGGCCTGGCGTTGCCGCCGAGAGCGGCTGTGTCTGCGGGATGTCCCTAGTGCTGTTTCCCTGCGCCTGGGCCTGTCAGCACTTGGTGCTGTCGTCTGGCTCATGTCATGGTGACTAGTCGACCGGACAGGTGGTGTTGGTGCCCGATGTTGCTGTCGAGAGAGGTTTTGCCCATGGTCAAGCCCAGGCCTTCTGAAATGGCTGCTGTCCTCAGCGTCTGGGGAGCTGTTGTACAATGAGCCTGATGTTGTCTCAGTGCTACTGCTGCTGGTCACCTGTGAGGGAGATTCCAGCCACTGAGCCGATGCTGCGTGTTGGACACCACTGCGGTCGCTGGTCTCTGCAGATGGAGATTGCGGAGTCACAGCCAGTGCCACCGGGGTGCCAGAGCTGGGGCCGACGGCCTCGGATTCTGCAGAGCCCTGGGAAGGCTCCAATCCTGACGGTGTGCTCAGGCTGGGGGTATTGCGCTCCAGCTGATTCCTGGGGGCTGTGAGGGGAAGCAGGAAGGTCAAGGGCCCCCAGCCCTCCAGGAGCAGCTGGGCTCTGCCAGGCCCAGCCTGGGAACTGACCCCAGCCTAGGGGCACCCGGGCGCTTTGCCTCATACCCGTGCCCAGACCGGCACAGCCGTCACACTCCCATCTGCGTGTTCTTCTTCTCAGGCCAGAGCAGCGTCTGTGGGTGCCCTCAGCAGCACACGAGGAGCACCGGAGCAGTTCCCAGGGCCTGGGGAAGCAAAGGGGTTCCTGGTGCTGAGGACAAAGTGTCCACAGCAGGGGATTGTCTGGCTGAGCTCTTCTGGCTCCCTCTGCTTCGAGCCCTTGCCGAGACATGCGTTCCCTGCGGAGCCCTGGGTGCAGCTTCCCAACTTACCCCACTTCCTCTGCCGCCTCCCTGCCTCTTGGATAAAGGCACTTGGGGGCATTGCAGCGGCTGTGCCTCACTCCTAATTCCTCATAGGCATTGTTGTCCTCCCATGTTGGCTCTCTGATGGAGAAAGGAAAAACTGATGAGCTTCTGCTGCCACCCCATCCTGAAGGTACAGGCTGTCTCTGTTCTTCGTCCAGTGCTTTCCCAAGTGGTGCATGAAGCTGAAGCCCGCGCTCATGGGACAGGGCAGGCCCAGGACTGTGGGGGCAGAGCCAGGCACAGCACAGCACTTGCACCCTCCTGCCTTGTGAGCCAGGCAGAAGGACACCAACCTGAAGGGGACTCGGATGCCCATGAGGACCATTTGGACAACAAATTCGTCACCGTCTCTACAGAGGGGGCACTGGAAGAACAAAGCACCGGCGCACATGGCCTGTCCCTGCAGGGCAAACACAAGCAGTGTGAGCGAGGCCCTGGTGCCGCTGCACACCTGCTGTGCCCCAGGGCTGAGGGGATAGCTCCTACCTGGATGCAGTCCCTGTGGAACCAGGCCTTTCTGCACGCTGGGCACACCATCGTTGTGAATGTTTTTCTGTCTTCCACAGGCTCAATGCAGATGGGGCATTGGGTGTCCGGCTCCGGATTCACCTGCCCCATCTGCTTTGGGCGGTGCTCATGGCAGTAGGAGCTGGGGGAAAAGGCATGGGCAAAGTGACAGGTGCTGGGTCCTTCCCCAGGGGTGGACAGGTTGGGAAAGGACATACCTGTATGGAGGTATAAACTGGGTGACACAGCAACCCTCCTTGGCACAGGGTAGGTGGAACCATCTGTCACAGCTCTCCACGCGGCACATAATGGTGGCCCCGCCCTGGCCACAGACGCAGCAGTGCTGGCAAGAACCAAGCAGCGCCATCAGCGGCAGCCTCGGGGCCTCTGCAGGCAGCCCCAAGGCCCCAGGCAGGGCACAGGATGTGGCCACTGCTGGGTCTCACCCCACACACTCAGCGGTGGACAAGGCTCCTGTGCCAGAGCCTACATGGAGCTGCAGGGAGCCAGACCTTTGTGCCACAGCTGGTTGGAAGGGCCAGCCTTTCTCTCCTGGAGTCTGGCCTAAGGTCGGGCAAACCTCGCCTGGCACAAATCTCCATGCTCTTGTCAGGCTCTCACCTTCTGTGCTGCTCGACTCACTGCCTGTTGAATGTCACGGGGGAGGAAGCCCATGATGCCCAGGCGGTTGTTGCTTTGCCGAGAAAGGAGGGTGGCAAAAAGCTGTGGAAAAGGCAAGGAGCTCATGAGGAGAGGGTGGCAGGGACTGCCTGTCACAAAGCTGGTGGGAGCCCCCAGAGCAACTCACCAGGCAGAAGACATGGGCACAGAGCCCGTGCTTCTCCCGTTTCTCTCCGCACACGTCCGGATTGGCCTCTACCCGGCGACACAGCATGTATGCTGCAAGGGGACAGAGCCAAGGGCAGCGGGCGTGAGCGCCTCTGCAAGGCTCTTAGCCTGCAGCATCGGCCCCAAGGGCTGCTCTGGCCCTGCCTGCCTGGCTGATGGGCAGGCCTGCAGGCCTTGGAGCGCAGGGGACACTGCGGGCACGCGTGTCCCAAGAGCTGCCCCCCGGCCCAGCTGGGCCCTACCCGGGGACGGAGGAGCCTCCCAGCCCCGGCCTGGCTGGGCAGCTCCTGCCTCCCTCTGCCACCGCTCTGGGCCCCACGCTGGCCACCCCGACAGCCCCTGGGCCCGGCTGCGTGAGGGCTGCTTTGCTGTCACCTGGCTCCCTGCTCTTGCGGGCCTCCTGCTTCTTTCTTTCCATGGCAGCTCTCAGCAGCGCCTCCATGTTCGGAAACGCCGCTGCTTCTGCCAGGTGCTCTTCTGCGCTCTCTGTGGGAGAAAGAAGAGTCTGAGGAGTTTTCTGCCCAGGCCCAGAGCCGCAGGGGCACTACTCCCTGGTCAGCCCTGTGCGAGCCCTGGTCCTGTGGCCTTCTCCTCGCGTTGTCGTCGCCCAGTCGAGGAACAATACTGTCTCCTCCGGACGCTCCTGCGCTGATTCTGGGAAGGGAGAGGCAGGCAAGCCTGCAGCACAGGCCCAGAGCCCCGAGGTGTGGGGCCCCTCTCGTTCCTTTGCCAGCCCCGTCCCTGCCCTACCTTCTCCTCCTGTTGTCAGGTCGCACTGACACAGGGCCAGAGCCCAGCGGTCCCTTTTGTGGCCTCGGTCGCACGGGTCACAATGGCCACTCTGACATCAGCATCACTCAGTCCCCCCCACCCATTTCAGGCAACCCCCTTGGGAATCGAGGGTCCAAGATGGGTCCGAGCCTTTGGGCAGCACGGACCCAGGCCAGGGGCTCCTGCAGCAAGTGCAGGGTCAAGTGCCAGGCCCCGGGGCAGCCATCGAGGGTGGCACTGTTGGCCGAAAGGTGCAGTTGAAGCAGTGCCACTCCAGGGCTCTGGCCCAGGCCCAGGGAAACCTCTGCTCCTGCCCCTGGCCATAGGCTGCCCAGAGAGCTTGTGGAGTCTCTTGCACGGGAGAGATTCAAAACTTGCTCTAGAGGAACCAACCTTCTCCTTCAACACCTGTCTGGAGAAAACCCAGGGGAACCTGATTCGATGTCCCTGCTGATCACTCTTGGGAGCAGGAGATCAAACTGGAGACCACCACAGGTGCCTCCCAACCTCATCTGTCCTGTCATCCTATGAGCTAACAGCTTTGACATTTGATATGAAATGGACAATTTAGTATTAGGCTCCTTTTACACTGGCTCTGATGGAAACCCAGAGCATTCAATAGGAGTTTTCTGTGTACATCAGCCTGGAGAGTTTGAAATGGTCCTCAGCTCTAAAGTCCAATGCAGCACGAGGCTTTTCACACATGGAAGGCACTTTGCCATTTTGGTGCATGCTTTCCTACTGGCAAATATATTGAAATAAATCGAGAAACACAAACGGTTTTTTTAGACTTTTCTCATTCATGTCTCTGCAAACATGCTCCTGGAAAATCCAGATCAATGACTTCTAGAATAATCAGCCAGATCCCCTGCAAAACAGCACACGGGGGGATGATCAGGGACACCCCACAGCTGCCTGATGCTGGGGCAGCAGGAGTTCATCCATTTTCCTGTCTCCATGGAAGAGTCATGGTTGGAGGACAATGATGCCTTCACTGAAAAAGGGAAGAGGCACAGCCGCTGCAGTGCCCCCAAGTGCCTTTATCCAGGAGGCAGGGAGGAGGCAGAGCAAGAGGGGTAATTTGGGGGGCTGCACCCAGGGCTCCGCAGGGAACGCATGTCTCGGCAAGGGCTCGAAGCAGAGGGAGCCAGAAGAGCTCAGCCAGGCAATCCCCTGCTGTGGACACTTTGTCCTCAGCACCAGGAACCCCTTTGTTTCCCCAGGCCCTGGGAACTGCTCCGGTGCTCCTCGTGTGCTGCTGAGGGCACCCACAGACGCTGCTCTGGCCTGAGAAACAGCACACCCAGCTGGGAGTGCGACAGCTCTGCCGGTCTGGGCACGGCTGTGAGGCAAAGCACCCGCGTGCCCCTAGGCTGGGGTCACTTCCCAGGCTGGGCCTGGCAGAGCCCAGCAGCTCCTGGAGGCCCTTGACCTTCCTGCTTCCCCTCACAGCCCCCAGCGATGAGCCAAGAGCTCAAGGGCCCCAAGGCCATCAGCCCCAGCCCAGAAACACTGCCTCACAGGTGTTGCCAACGTTTCTTCCATTTAGACCTTTGAAGGGATTTTGAAGGTAACATTGTTTGGCAACTCCTGCAAAGAAGGAACATGAAACACTTCTTCTCAGTAAAAGAAGATTTATTGGTTTGTTTTCACTTTATTTTTGACATCCTTATGCTTCTTTTGGCGTTCCAGAAAATGGTGAAAATCTAAAATATTACTAGGAGAAGCTTCTGAATTCACTATTAGGAGAAGTCTCTAAATTCACTGTTTCTCTTAAACACTTCCTCTACATACAGTTAACTAGCTGGTCCTGTAACAGAGAGGTTTAGTGTTTTACCTGACTGGACATCACTACATGATGTTATACACAGCAGGATACTAAAAAACTTTTCTTCGCTGGCAATTACAAAGTTTGGAGGCCTTCTCCAGGCCATGAATCAGTTCCTCATGCAAATTCATTCCGCCCTGTTCTCTCCTCATGCTGAGCTTTCAGGCACAGTTACCAGGGATCAGAGGTTATATACTCACCTCGAGCAATAATCTACGTCTGTCTTCCCAGCCCTTCTTTTCTTCACTGTGGTCTATTGATCTACAAAATAACTTTGGGCCCTCTGCAGAAAACAAGAGACCAGTTAATAGGGTTAAACACTGCTGATTACGCTGCTGGTTGTAACGCCCACCAACAACACAGCCATAAAGTCAGGAGCTCTATTCTTCACATCCTTCCTCTTCTCTTGCCCCCCCACCACACGCTGGCTCCAACAGAACTGTTCTGTACTCCAGCCTGCTGCAGCAAGCAAAATGAAAGGCAGCAGCAGTTTTCCTGAACGTGCTGAAATCTACGTTGCAGTGAAACTGCAGCTGTTTCGTTAAAAGCGCAACACCAGCATCCCACGGCTCCCCCCAGACTGATGCCCGCTAAGCATTGAGATCTCCATTTTAACACACCCCATCTGCAAATCAGATAGGCTGGAAGATTGCAGGGCAGTAACCATATGAACACAGCAATCTATTTTGTCATTGTGATCTAAGAAGTCTCGAGAAAGGAACATCATTTAAGCCTGTCCTAATACTCTATTCTGTAAAATAGAACAAGCAATTGTTTTGGTGGCCTGTGGAATTGTTTCGGGCTGGGTATGCTTTCTTTGGTTGTTGTTTTCTTTCTTTTTCAATACAAAATTTCACTGGATTCAGAAGAAAGTAACCCAGATTGATTAGGACAAAGAACCCCATGAACTCCCTTTGTGGCTGATGAGAATACTCAACATGCTTCATGGTAACAGCAGAAAGAGAGGGAAAAGTTCAAGGTGATATACATGCCTGAAAGGATCCCAAATGTCTAGGTAACTTGTCAAGTGACTTATTTTTCTTGGCAAGCACTACAGGTCCAGACACCTATTAGGCAATTATCTGCAAGAAAAGAAAGCCAGGCAGCTGCTCAGCCTTCTTTTTCCAGGCCGTTCTCACAGCATTCTACCCCAACTCAGACCGCAAGTAAGGATGGCACGTTTTGACTACAAAACATTAATAACCAGGCAGCATTTCTTCCTCGCCGAATCACATTAGGAGTTTAAAAGGAAGAAAATACAACAAGGAGGTGAAGAAGTTCTGTTGTACCTCTTAAGCGTTCATCATCTTTGGAGAGGGAGAAAACTCTAGCACTTTCTGTATGTGGTAAAGAAAGAAACCTAGACAAATAGAAAGGGATTTTAGCATCCTAAAAGCTACTGTCAAATGCCATGAACACAAGTTAAAGTTGTAGTGCTTCGGAGGAATGGTATACATTGAAGAGCACTACTGCAGAGTAACCAAGCACAGCCTTCTATTAAAAACCCCACTTTTTCAAAGCAAACTGCCTGTGTCTTGGGCTTTTGGCCCAACTCAAACTGCCTTTGGTCAAACCCAAGTGACCCAGGTCATTCATTTCTTGTGCTCAACTTCCCTCTTTCTATATGCAGCTTCACATCCAGTGGGCTGCTGGGGGTTTTGGACTGTGTGCAGCACAAAGGCTTTTCCAAGATGACTTCCACTGCTCTGAGGTGTGCAAGGTCAGTTTCCCATTTCCTCAGTGCTGCCATTAGTACTCCCATAGCATCCAACTACTACAACCAAGTAGACAGCAAATACAAATGGAACTTGCATTTCTTGGTCCTTTTCAATTTCTGATGTCTCAGGCTCAGCATCACCCTCAGAACTGCTGTCTTGGAAACGTCGATCCTCTTGCCATGTGACTTGTACAGGTTTTGTTCTTCCAAGTATGTAAGGCTCTGCAATAATAGCAGCATAGAAGAGAAGAAGCCAAAAAGCAGACTATTCCTCTACTTGCCAGTAAAAATTCCTATTTTCAAGTGTATTACTTTCAGCTGGTGAAGACAAGATTTGAGAAGAACAGAATCTTCTCCTCCCAGATTTTCTGAGCTACAGATTTTTCTAAGCTCCTGTATTTTCCCCTTTGCTCTAGGGATCTCTTACGTATTCTTAAACCGTCGTCATTGCATTCAGAAGACACTAAATACCTTTGAATACAGCAGAACCGGGGAGGACTTGTTGCTTTTGTGTGGTCGCCCTGGGTTTTTGAATATTTTGCGTAACTTCACACAGTTTCTTTCATCTCCTGCATTACTGTGACTTGATTGAATACTGTTTCATCTTCATTTCATAAGGCCTCATTTTCTCTTAGGTTAGGACACCCCAATGATCTCGTGTCATTCCGTTTCCATTTTCTAAAGGCACAAGAATAGAATTCAGTAAGTTGTTCAGAATGTTCTTGAATCTTGAGGTCAATGCCAGGATTTTGCCCATCATACTATACTAACACCTATTTTCTTGAAAATCTTATTGGGTTCTGTGAAACTTGATTTGACTGGTGTGTCACCTTTTTCCCTGTTTGAGAAATGTAGGGGATGACAAGAAGCTTTTTCACCACTCTGCAACAAACCCAATGCCTTCTCAAAGCACATCTTGCCCAATTCCTGGCTTGCAAGCATGAGCTACCTCTCCTTAATCTACCACAACCTTGGCAAGTAGAAATGAAGATCCAAATAATTCTGCCTAATTACTGACTTTTGCCTCTGAAAATGCCCTGGATTGTGACCTCCTTTACACCTTATTGCTCTACGGTGCCGGCCATAAGCTCTTCCTTAGAAATGGCAGCGTTAGACACGTTCTGCTGTTACCTTCTTTGGTGCCCGCCTCCTCCATGCCTCCAAAGAAGGAAAACTGGAAAGCACTCGACTCCTGAGCTACGTCATTCCCAGGCACAGGTCCCAAATGGTCAGGTGCAGATGGGGCAGAGTCCTCCAGCTCCTCTTTATGCCAGGGTATTTCCTGCGCTTCTTCTGGTTTGTTCTTTGCAGGTCCCAAAAAGTCTTTAAAATCAGCAGCAATGTCATAATCGGTTTCTTCGGACACTTGAGGCAGTTCCTCGCTCCGTTCCTCCTTCTTCCTTTTGGCTTTACTGAAATCAGATTGTTCAAGGATAGCAGCACAGCACACGTCCTTTTCAAAGAAAGCTTCCCTAAGAGCCACCTTACTCTTCATGTCTCCCTGCACGTACCCAAGCACATTAAGGAGTGGTTTGCTTTCAAGGGTAAGCAGTGGGGAAACATCAGAGGTTTGAGTCTAAAGGCAGCAACAAGTGTCTTTCTAAAGTAGCCACATCCTTAAGGGACTTTTCATTTACTATATGGAAACACAGAAATCAAGGCATTTCCCAACACATTTCTTTCCTGGCTATAGAAATGTCAAGAGCTAATATGGTTTTCTCACACGCCTGCAAATATCAAAGTCCCTGAACTGACCTTTCTCACCTTCGGTTATGGCAGGCAACGGACAGACGAGAAAGAAAAGGTGACATTACATGTGGCTTTGAGTGGGCCCAGTTGGAGCCTGACGTTGCTGGTGGGAGCGGTTTCCCCTGGGGGACATTCCTGATGCTGTGTCCCTGCGCCTGGGCCTCTCAGCACTTGGGGCTGTCCTCTGGCCCCTGTTACGGCAACTCCTTGACCGGACAGCTGGATTTGGGGCCTGGCGTTGCTGGTGAGAGGAGCTGCGTCTGGGGGACACCCCTGGTGCTGTTACCCTGCGCCTGCGCCTCTCAGCACTTGGGGCTGTCGTCTGGCTCCTGTCACGGCGACTCCTTGACCGGACAGGTGGAGTCGGTGCCCGATGTTGCTGGCGGGAGCGGTTTCCCCTGGGGGACATCCCTGACGCTGTCCCCCTGCGCCTGCGCCTCTCAGCACTTGGGGCTGTCCTCTGGCTCCTGTCACGACGACTCCTTGACCGGACAGGTGGAGTCGGTGCCCGATGTTGCTGGCGGGAGCGGTTTCCCCTGGGGGACATCCCTGACGCTGTGCCCCTGCGCCTGCGCCTCTCAGCACTTGGGGCTGTCCTCTGGCCCCTGTCACGACGACTCCTTGACCGGACAGGTGGAGTCGGTGCCCGATGTTGCTGGCGAGAGGAGCTGCATCTTGGGGGTGTCCCTGGTGCTGTTTCCCTGCACCTGGGCCTATCAGCACTTGGGGCTGTCGTCTGGCTCCTGTCACGGCGACTCCTTGACCGCACAGGAGGATTTGGGGCCTGGCGTTGCCGCCGAGAGCGGCTGTGTCTGCGGGATGTCCCTAGTGCTGTTTCCCTGCGCCTGGGCCTGTCAGCACTTGGTGCTGTCGTCTGGCTCATGTCATGGTGACTAGTCGACCGGACAGGTGGTGTTGGTGCCCGATGTTGCTGTCGAGAGAGGTTTTGCCCATGGTCAAGCCCAGGCCTTCTGAAATGGCTGCTGTCCTCAGCGTCTGGGGAGCTGCTGTACAATGAGCCTGATGTTGTCTCAGTGCTACTGCTGCTGGTCACCTGTGAGGGAGATTCCAGCCACTGAGCCGATGCTGCGTGTTGGACACCGCTGCGGTCGCTGGTCTCTGCAGATGGAGATTGCGGAGTCACAGCCAATGCCACCGGGGTGCCAGAGCTGGGGCCGACGGCCTCGGATTCTGCAGAGCCCTGGGAAGGCTCCAATCCTGACGGTGTGCTCAGGCTGGGGGTATTGCGCTCCAGCTGATTCCTGGGGGCTGTGAGGGGAAGCAGGAAGGTCAAGGGCCCCCAGCCCTCCAGGAGCGGCTGGGCTCTGCCAGGCCCAGCCTGGGAACTGACCCCAGCCTAGGGGCACCCGGGCGCTTTGCCTCATACCCGTGCCCAGACCGGCACAGCCGTCACACTCCCATCTGCGTGTTCTTCTTCTCAGGCCAGAGCAGCGTCTGTGGGTGCCCTCAGCAGCACACGAGGAGCACCGGAGCAGTTCCCAGGGCCTGGGGAAGCAAAGGGGTTCCTGGCGCTGAGGACAAAGTGTCCACAGCAGGGGATTGTCTGGCTGAGCTCTTCTGGCTCCCTCTGCTTCGAGCCCTTGCCGAGACATGCGTTCCCTGCGGAGCCCTGGGTGCAGCTTCCCAACTTACCCCACTTCCTCTGCCGCCTCCCTGCCTCTTGGATAAAGGCACTTGGGGGCATTGCAGCGGCTGTGCCTCACTCCTAATTCCTCATAGGCATTGTTGTCCTCCCATGTTGGCTCTCTGATGGAGAAAGGAAAAACTGATGAGCTTCTGCTGCCACCCCATCCTGAAGGTACAGGCTGTCTCTGTTCTTCGTCCAGTGCTTTCCCAAGTGGTGCATGAAGCTGAAGCCCGCGCTCATGGGACAGGGCAGGCCCAGGACTGTGGGGGCAGAGCCAGGCACAGCACAGCACTTGCACCCTCCTGCCTTGTGAGCCAGGCAGAAGGACACCAACCTGAAGGGGACTCGGATGCCCATGAGGACCATTTGGACAACAAATTCGTCACCGTCTCTACAGAGGGGGCACTGGAAGAACAAAGCACCGGCGCACATGGCCTGTCCCTGCAGGGCAAACACAAGCAGTGTGAGCGAGGCCCTGGTGCCGCTGCACACCTGCTGTGCCCCAGGGCTGAGGGGATAGCTCCTACCTGGATGCAGTCCCTGTGGAACCAGGCCTTTCTGCACGCTGGGCACACCATCGTTGTGAATGTTTTTCTGTCTTCCACAGGCTCAATGCAGATGGGGCATTGGGTGTCCGGCTCCGGATTCACCTGCCCCATCTGCTTTGGGCGGTGCTCATGGCAGTAGGAGCTGGGGGAAAAGGCATGGGCAAAGTGACAGGTGCTGGGTCCTTCCCCAGGGGTGGACAGGTTGGGAAAGGACATACCTGTATGGAGGTATAAACTGGGTGACACAGCAACCCTCCTTGGCACAGGGTAGGTGGAACCATCTGTCACAGCTCTCCACGCGGCACATAATGGTGGCCCCGCCCTGGCCACAGACACAGCAGTGCTGGCAAGAACCAAGCAGCGCCATCAGCGGCAGCCTCGGGGCCTCTGCAGGCAGCCCCAAGGCCCCAGGCAGGGCACAGGATGTGGCCACTGCTGGGTCTCACCCCACACACTCAGCGGTGGACAAGGCTCCTGTGCCAGAGCCTACATGGAGCTGCAGGGAGCCAGACCTTTGTGCCACAGCTGGTTGGAAGGGCCAGCCTTTCTCTCCTGGAGTCTGGCCTAAGGTCGGGCAAACCTCGCCTGGCACAAATCTCCATGCTCTTGTCAGGCTCTCACCTTCTGTGCTGCTCGGCTCACTGCCTGTTGAATGTCACGGGGGAGGAAGCCCATGATGCCCAGGCGGTTGTTGCTTTGCCGAGAAAGGAGGGTGGCAAAAAGCTGTGGAAAAGGCAAGGAGCTCATGAGGAGAGGGTGGCAGGGACTGCCTGTCACAAAGCTGGTGGGAGCCCCCAGAGCAACTCACCAGGCAGAAGACATGGGCACAGAGCCCGTGCTTCTCCCGTTTCTCTCCGCACACGTCCGGATTGGCCTCTACCCGGCGACACAGCATGCATGCTGCAAGGGGACAGAGCCAAGGGCAGCGGGCGTGAGCGCCTCTGCAAGGCTCTTAGCCTGCAGCATCGGCCCCAAGGGCTGCTCTGGCCCTGCCTGCCTGGCTGATGGGCAGGCCTGCAGGCCTTGGAGCGCAGGGGACACTGCGGGCACGCGTGTCCCAAGAGCTGCCCCCCGGCCCAGCTGGGCCCTACCCGGGGACGGAGGAGCCTCCCAGCCCCGGCCTGGCTGGGCAGCTCCTGCCTCCCTCTGCCACCGCTCTGGGCCCCACGCTGGCCACCCCGACAGCCCCTGGGCCCGGCTGCGTGAGGGCTGCTTTGCTGTCACCTGGCTCCCTGCTCTTGCGGGCCTCCTGCTTCTTTCTTTCCATGGCAGCTCTCAGCAGCGCCTCCATGTTCGGAAACGCCGCTGCTTCTGCCAGGTGCTCTTCTGCGCTCTCTGTGGGAGAAAGAAGAGTCTGAGGAGTTTTCTGCCCAGGCCCAGAGCCGCAGGGGCACTACTCCCTGGTCAGCCCTGTGCGAGCCCTGGTCCTGTGGCCTTCTCCTCGCGTTGTCGTCGCCCAGTCGAGGAACAATACTGTCTCCTCCGGACGCTCCTGCGCTGATTCTGGGAAGGGAGAGGCAGGCAAGCCTGCAGCACAGGCCCAGAGCCCCGAGGTGTGGGGCCCCTCTCGTTCCTTTGCCAGCCCCGTCCCTGCCCTACCTTCTCCTCCTGTTGTCAGGTCGCACTGACACAGGGCCAGAGCCCAGCGGTCCCTTTTGTGGCCTCGGTCGCACGGGTCACAATGGCCACTCTGACATCAGCATCACTCAGTCCCCCCCACCCATTTCAGGCAACCCCCTTGGGAATCGAGGGTCCAAGATGGGTCCGAGCCTTTGGGCAGCACGGACCCAGGCCAGGGGCTCCTGCAGCAAGTGCAGGGTCAAGTGCCAGGCCCCGGGGCAGCCATCGAGGGTGGCACTGTTGGCCAAAAGGTGCAGTTGAAGCAGTGCCACTCCAGGGCTCTGGCCCAGGCCCAGGGAAACCTCTGCTCCTGCCCCTGGCCATAGGCTGCCCAGAGAGCTTGTGGAGTCTCTTGCACGGGAGAGATTCAAAACTTGCTCTAGAGGAACCAACCTTCTCCTTCAACACCTGTCTGGAGAAAACCCAGGGGAACCTGATTCGATGTCCCTGCTGATCACTCTTGGGAGCAGGAGATCAAACTGGAGACCACCACAGGTGCCTCCCAACCTCATCTGTCCTGTCATCCTATGAGCTAACAGCTTTGACATTTGATATGAAATGGACAATTTAGTATTAGGCTCCTTTTACACTGGCTCTGATGGAAACCCAGAGCATTCAATAGGAGTTTTCTGTGTACATCAGCCTGGAGAGTTTGAAATGGTCCTCAGCTCTAAAGTCCAATGCAGCACGAGGCTTTTCACACATGGAAGGCACTTTGCCATTTTGGTGCATGCTTTCCTACTGGCAAATATATTGAAATAAATCGAGAAACACAAACGGTTTTTTTAGACTTTTCTCATTCATGTCTCTGCAAACATGCTCCTGGAAAATCCAGATCAATGACTTCTAGAATAATCAGCCAGATCCCCTGCAAAACAGCACACGGGGGGATGATCAGGGACACCCCACAGCTGCCTGATGCTGGGGCAGCAGGAGTTCATCCATTTTCCTGTCTCCATGGAAGAGTCATGGTTGGAGGACAATGATGCCTTCACTGAAAAAGGGAAGAGGCACAGCCGCTGCAGTGCCCCCAAGTGCCTTTATCCAGGAGGCAGGGAGGAGGCAGAGCAAGAGGGGTAATTTGGGGGGCTGCACCCAGGGCTCCGCAGGGAACGCATGTCTCGGCAAGGGCTCGAAGCAGAGGGAGCCAGAAGAGCTCAGCCAGGCAATCCCCTGCTGTGGACACTTTGTCCTCAGCACCAGGAACCCCTTTGTTTCCCCAGGCCCTGGGAACTGCTCCGGTGCTCCTCGTGTGCTGCTGAGGGCACCCACAGACGCTGCTCTGGCCTGAGAAACAGCACACCCAGCTGGGAGTGCGACAGCTCTGCCGGTCTGGGCACGGCTGTGAGGCAAAGCACCCGCGTGCCCCTAGGCTGGGGTCACTTCCCAGGCTGGGCCTGGCAGAGCCCAGCAGCTCCTGGAGGCCCTTGACCTTCCTGCTTCCCCTCACAGCCCCCAGCGATGAGCCAAGAGCTCAAGGGCCCCAAGGCCATCAGCCCCAGCCCAGAAACACTGCCTCACAGGTGTTGCCAACGTTTCTTCCATTTAGACCTTTGAAGGGATTTTGAAGGTAACATTGTTTGGCAACTCCTGCAAAGAAGGAACATGAAACACTTCTTCTCAGTAAAAGAAGATTTATTGGTTTGTTTTCACTTTATTTTTGACATCCTTATGCTTCTTTTGGCGTTCCAGAAAATGGTGAAAATCTAAAATATTACTAGGAGAAGCTTCTGAATTCACTATTAGGAGAAGTCTCTAAATTCACTGTTTCTCTTAAACACTTCCTCTACATACAGTTAACTAGCTGGTCCTGTAACAGAGAGGTTTAGTGTTTTACCTGACTGGACATCACTACATGATGTTATACACAGCAGGATACTAAAAAACTTTTCTTCGCTGGCAATTACAAAGTTTGGAGGCCTTCTCCAGGCCATGAATCAGTTCCTCATGCAAATTCATTCCGCCCTGTTCTCTCCTCATGCTGAGCTTTCAGGCACAGTTACCAGGGATCAGAGGTTATATACTCACCTCGAGCAATAATCTACGTCTGTCTTCCCAGCCCTTCTTTTCTTCACTGTGGTCTATTGATCTACAAAATAACTTTGGGCCCTCTGCAGAAAACAAGAGACCAGTTAATAGGGTTAAACACTGCTGATTACGCTGCTGGTTGTAACGCCCACCAACAACACAGCCATAAAGTCAGGAGCTCTATTCTTCACATCCTTCCTCTTCTCTTGCCCCCCCACCACACGCTGGCTCCAACAGAACTGTTCTGTACTCCAGCCTGCTGCAGCAAGCAAAATGAAAGGCAGCAGCAGTTTTCCTGAACGTGCTGAAATCTACGTTGCAGTGAAACTGCAGCTGTTTCGTTAAAAGCGCAACACCAGCATCCCACGGCTCCCCCCAGACTGATGCCCGCTAAGCATTGAGATCTCCATTTTAACACACCCCATCTGCAAATCAGATAGGCTGGAAGATTGCAGGGCAGTAACCATATGAACACAGCAATCTATTTTGTCATTGTGATCTAAGAAGTCTCGAGAAAGGAACATCATTTAAGCCTGTCCTAATACTCTATTCTGTAAAATAGAACAAGCAATTGTTTTGGTGGCCTGTGGAATTGTTTCGGGCTGGGTATGCTTTCTTTGGTTGTTGTTTTCTTTCTTTTTCAATACAAAAATTCACTGGATTCAGAAGAAAGTAACCCAGATTGATTAGGACAAAGAACCCCATGAACTCCCTTTGTGGCTGATGAGAATACTCAACATGCTTCATGGTAACAGCAGAAAGAGAGGGAAAAGTTCAAGGTGATATACATGCCTGAAAGGATCCCAAATGTCTAGGTAACTTGTCAAGTGACTTATTTTTCTTGGCAAGCACTACAGGTCCAGACACCTATTAGGCAATTATCTGCAAGAAAAGAAAGCCAGGCAGCTGCTCAGCCTTCTTTTTCCAGGCCGTTCTCACAGCATTCTACCCCAACTCAGACCGCAAGTAAGGATGGCACGTTTTGACTACAAAACATTAATAACCAGGCAGCATTTCTTCCTCGCCGAATCACATTAGGAGTTTAAAAGGAAGAAAATACAACAAGGAGGTGAAGAAGTTCTGTTGTACCTCTTAAGCGTTCATCATCTTTGGAGAGGGAGAAAACTCTAGCACTTTCTGTATGTGGTAAAGAAAGAAACCTAGACAAATAGAAAGGGATTTTAGCATCCTAAAAGCTACTGTCAAATGCCATGAACACAAGTTAAAGTTGTAGTGCTTCGGAGGAATGGTATACATTGAAGAGCACTACTGCAGAGTAACCAAGCACAGCCTTCTATTAAAAACCCCACTTTTTCAAAGCAAACTGCCTGTGTCTTGGGCTTTTGGCCCAACTCAAACTGCCTTTGGTCAAACCCAAGTGACCCAGGTCATTCATTTCTTGTGCTCAACTTCCCTCTTTCTATATGCAGCTTCACATCCAGTGGGCTGCTGGGGGTTTTGGACTGTGTGCAGCACAAAGGCTTTTCCAAGATGACTTCCACTGCTCTGAGGTGTGCAAGGTCAGTTTCCCATTTCCTCAGTGCTGCCATTAGTACTCCCATAGCATCCAACTACTACAACCAAGTAGACAGCAAATACAAATGGAACTTGCATTTCTTGGTCCTTTTCAATTTCTGATGTCTCAGGCTCAGCATCACCCTCAGAACTGCTGTCTTGGAAACGTCGATCCTCTTGCCATGTGACTTGTACAGGTTTTGTTCTTCCAAGTATGTAAGGCTCTGCAATAATAGCAGCATAGAAGAGAAGAAGCCAAAAAGCAGACTATTCCTCTACTTGCCAGTAAAAATTCCTATTTTCAAGTGTATTACTTTCAGCTGGTGAAGACAAGATTTGAGAAGAACAGAATCTTCTCCTCCCAGATTTTCTGAGCTACAGATTTTTCTAAGCTCCTGTATTTTCCCCTTTGCTCTAGGGATCTCTTACGTATTCTTAAACCGTCGTCATTGCATTCAGAAGACACTAAATACCTTTGAATACAGCAGAACCGGGGAGGACTTGTTGCTTTTGTGTGGTCGCCTGGGTTTTTGAATATTTTGCGTAACTTCACACAGTTTCTTTCATCTCCTGCATTACTGTGACTTGATTGAATACTGTTTCATCTTCATTTCATAAGGCCTCATTTTCTCTTAGGTTAGGACACCCCAATGATCTCGTGTCATTCCGTTTCCATTTTCTAAAGGCACAAGAATAGAATTCAGTAAGTTGTTCAGAATGTTCTTGAATCTGAGGTCAACGCCAGGATTTTGCCCATCATACTATACTAACACCTATTTTCTTGAAAATCTTATTGGGTTCTGTGAAACTTGATTTGACTGGTGTGTCACCTTTTTCCCTGTTTGAGAAATGTAGGGGATGACAAGAAGCTTTTTCACCACTCTGCAACAAACCCAATGCCTTCTCAAAGCACATCTTGCCCAATTCCTGGCTTGCAAGCATGAGCTACCTCTCATTAATCTACCACAACCTTGGCAAGTAGAAATGAAGATCCAAATAATTCTGCCTAATTACTGACTTTTGCCTCTGAAAATGCCCTGGACTGTGACCTCCTTTACACCTTATTGCTCTACGGTGCCGGCCATAAGCTCTTCCTTAGAAATGGCAGCGTTAGACACGTTCTGCTGTTACCTTCTTTGGTGCCCGCCTCCTCCATGCCTCCAAAGAAGGAAAACTGGAAAGCACTCGACTCCTGAGCTACGTCATTCCCAGGCACAGGTCCCAAATGGTCAGGTGCAGATGGGGCAGAGTCCTCCAGCTCCTCTTTATGCCAGGGTATTTCCTGCTCTTCTTCTGGTTTGTTCTTTGCAGGTCCCAAAAAGTCTTTAAAATCAGCAGCAATGTCATAATCGGTTTCTTCGGACACTTGAGGCAGTGTCTCGCTCCGTTCCTCCTTCTTCCTTTTGGCTTTACTGAAATCAGATTGTTCAAGGATAGCAGCACAGCACACGTCCTTTTCAAAGAAAGCTTCCCTAAGAGCCACCTTACTCTTCATGTCTCCCTGCACGTACCCAAGCACATTAAGGAGTGGTTTGCTTTCAAGGGTAAGCAGTGGGGAAACATCAGAGGTTTGAGTCTAAAGGCAGCAACAAGTGTCTTTCTAAAGTAGCCACATCCTTAAGGGACTTTTCACTTACTATATGGAAACACAGAAATCAAGGCATTTCCCAACACATTTCTTTCCTGGCTATAGAAATGTCAAGAGCTAATATGGTTTTCTCACACGCCTGCAAATATCAAAGTCCCTGAACTGACCTTTCTCACCTTCGGTTATGGCAGGCAACGGACAGACGAGAAAGAAAAGATGACATTACATGTGCTTTGAGTGGGCCCAGTTGGAGCCTGACGTTGCTGGTGGGAGCGGTTTCCCCTGGGGGACATTCCTGATGCTGTGTCCCTGCGCCTGGGCCTCTCAGCACTTGGGGCTGTCCTCTGGCCCCTGTTACGGCAACTCCTTGACCGGACAGCTGGATTTGGGGCCTGGTGTTGCTGGCGAGAGGAGCTGTGTCTGGGGACACCCCTGGTGCTGTTACCCTGCGCCTGCGCCTCTCAGCACTTGGGGCTGTCGTCTGGCTCCTGTCACGGCGACTCCTTGACCGGACAGGTGGAGTCGGTGCCCGATGTTGCTGGCGGGAGCGGTTTCCCCTGGGGGACATCCCTGACGCTGTGCCCCTGCGCCTGCGCCTCTCAGCACTTGGGGCTGTCCTCTGGCTCCTGTCACGACGACTCCTTGACCGGACAGGTGGAGTCGGTGCCCGATGTTGCTGGCGGGAGCAGTTTCCCCTGGGGGACATCCCTGACGCTGTGCCCCTGCGCCTGCGCCTCTCAGCACTTGGGGCTGTCCTCTGGCCCCTGTCACGACGACTCCTTGACCGGACAGGTGGAGTCGGTGCCCGATGTTGCTGGCGAGAGGAGCTGCATCTTGGGGATGTCCCTGGTGCTGTTTCCCTGCACCTGGGCCTATCAGCACTTGGGGCTGTCGTCTGGCTCCTGTCACGGCGACTCCTTGACCGCACAGGAGGATTTGGGGCCTGGCGTTGCCGCCGAGAGCGGTTGTGTCTGCGGGATGTCCCTAGTGCTGTTTCCCTGCGCCTGGGCCTGTCAGCACTTGCTGCTGTCGTCTGGCTCATGTCATGGTGACTAGTCGACCGGACAGGTGGTGTTGGTGCCCGATGTTGCTGTCGAGAGAGGTTTTGCCCATGGTCAAGCCCAGGCCTTCTGAAATGGCTGCTGTCCTCAGCGTCTGGGGAGCTGCTGTACAATGAGCCTGATGTTGTCTCAGTGCTACTGCTGCTGGTCACCTGTGAGGGAGATTCCAGCCACTGAGCCGATGCTGCGTGTTGGACACCGCTGCGGTCGCTGGTCTCTGCAGATGGAGATTGCGGAGTCACAGCCAATGCCACCCGGGGTGCCAGAGCTGGGGCCGACGGCCTCGGATTCTGCAGAGCCCTGGGAAGGCTCCAATCCTGACGGTGTGCTCAGGCTGGGGGTATTGCGCTCCAGCTGATTCCTGGGGGCTGTGAGGGGAAGCAGGAAGGTCAAGGGCCCCCAGCCCTCCAGGAGCTGCTGGGCTCTGCCAGGCCCAGCCTGGGAACTGACCCCAGCCTAGGGGCACCCGGGCGCTTTGCCTCATACCCGTGCCCAGACCGGCACAGCCGTCACACTCCCATCTGCGTGTTCTTCTTCTCAGGCCAGAGCAGCGTCTGTGGGTGCCCTCAGCAGCACACGAGGAGCACCGGAGTAGTTCCCAGGGCCTGGGGAAGCAAAGGGGTTCCTGGTGCTGAGGACAAAGTGTCCACAGCAGGGGATTGTCTGGCTGAGCTCTTCTGGCTCCCTCTGCTTCGAGCCCTTGCCGAGACATGCGTTCCCTGCGGAGCCCTGGGTGCAGCTTCCCAACTTACCCCACTTCCTCTGCCGCCTCCCTGCCTCTTGGATAAAGGCACTTGGGGGCATTGCAGCGGCTGTGCCTCACTCCTAATTCCTCATAGGCATTGTTGTCCTCCCATGTTGGCTCTCTGATGGAGAAAGGAAAAACTGATGAGCTTCTGCTGCCACCCCATCCTGAAGGTACAGGCTGTCTCTGTTCTTCGTCCAGTGCTTTCCCAAGTGGTGCATGAAGCTGAAGCCCGCGCTCATGGGACAGGGCAGGCCCAGGACTGCGGGGGCAGAGCCAGGCACAGCACAGCACTTGCACCCTCCTGCCTTGTGAGCCAGGCAGAAGGACACCAACCTGAAGGGGACTCGGATGCCCATGAGGACCATTTGGACAACAAATTCGTCACCGTCTCTACAGAGGGGGCACTGGAAGAACAAAGCACCGGCGCACATGGCCTGTCCCTGCAGGGCAAACACAAGCAGTGTGAGCGAGGCCCTGGTGCCGCTGCACACCTGCTGTGCCCCAGGGCTGAGGGGATAGCTCCTACCTGGATGCAGTCCCTGTGGAACCAGGCCTTTCTGCACGCTGGGCACACCATCGTTGTGAATGTTTTTCTGTCTTCCACAGGCTCAATGCAGACGGGGCATTGGGTGTCCGGCTCCGGATTCACCTGCCCCATCTGCTTTGGGCGGTGCTCATGGCAGTAGGAGCTGGGGAAAAGGCATGGGCAAAGTGACAGGTGCTGGGTCCTTCCCCAGGGGTGGACAGGTTGGGAAAGGACATACCTGTATGGAGGTATAAACTGGGTGACACAGCAACCCTCCTTGGCACAGGGTAGGTGGAACCATCTGTCACAGCTCTCCACGCGGCACATAATGGTGGCCCCGCCCTGGCCACAGACGCAGCAGTGCTGGCAAGAACCAAGCAGCGCCATCAGCGGCAGCCTCGGGGCCTCTGCAGGCAGCCCCAAGGCCCCAGGCAGGGCACAGGATGTGGCCACTGCTGGGTCTCACCCCACACACTCAGCGGTGGACAAGGCTCCTGTGCCAGAGCCTACATGGAGCTGCAGGGAGCCAGACCTTTGTGCCACAGCTGGTTGGAAGGGCCAGCCTTTCTCTCCTGCAGTCTGGCCTAAGGTCGGGCAAACCTCGCCTGGCACAAATCTCCATGCTCTTGTCAGGCTCTCACCTTCTGTGCTGCTCGGCTCACTGCCTGTTGAATGTCACGGGGGAGGAAGCCCATGATGCCCAGGCGGTTGTTGCTTTGCCGAGAAAGGAGGGTGGCAAAAAACTGTGGAAAAGGCAAGGAGCTCATGAGGAGAGGGTGGCAGGGACTGCCTGTCACAAAGCTGGTGGGAGCCCCCAGAGCAACTCACCAGGCAGAAGACATGGGCACAGAGCCCGTGCTTCTCCCGTTTCTCTCCGCACACGTCCGGATTGGCCTCTACCCGGCGACACAGCATGCATGCTGCAAGGGGACAGAGCCAAGGGCAGCGGGCGTGAGCGCCTCTGCAAGGCTCTTAGCCTGCAGCATCGGCCCCAAGGGCTGCTCTGGCCCTGCATGCCTGGCTGATGGGCAGGCCTGCAGGCCTTGGAGCGCAGGGGACACCGCGGGCACGCGTGTCCCAAGAGCTGCCCCCCGGCCCAGCTGGGCCCTACCCGGGGACGGAGGAGCCTCCCAGCCCCGGCCTGGCTGGGCAGCTCCTGCCTCCCTCTGCCACCGCTCTGGGCCCCACGCTGGCCACCCCGACAGCCCCTGGGCCCGGCTGCGTGAGGGCTGCTTTGCTGTCACCTGGCTCCCTGCTCTTGCGGGCCTCCTGCTTCTTTCTTTCCATGGCAGCTCTCAGCAGCGCCTCCATGTTCGGAAACGCCGCTGCTTCTGCCAGGTGCTCTTCTGCGCTCTCTGTGGGAGAAAGAAGAGTCTGAGGAGTTTTCTGCCCAGGCCCAGAGCCGCAGGGGCACTACTCCCTGGTCAGCCCTGTGCGAGCCCTGGTCCTGTGGCCTTCTCCTCGCGTTGTCGTCGCCCAGTCGAGGAACAATACTGTCTCCTCCGGACGCTCCTGCGCTGATTCTGGGAAGGGAGAGGCAGGCGAGCCTGCAGCACAGGCCCAGAGCCCCGAGGTGTGGGGCCCCTCTCGCTCCTTTGCCAGCCCCGTCCCTGCCCTACCTTCTCCTCCTGTTGTCAGGTCGCACTGACACAGGGCCAGAGCCCAGCGGTCCCTTTTGTGGCCTCGGTCGCACGGGTCACAATGGCCACTCTGACATCAGCATCACTCAGTCCCCCCCACCCATTTCAGGCAACCCCCTTGGGAATCGAGGGTCCAAGATGGGTCCGAGCCTTTGGGCAGCATGGACCCAGGCCAGGGGCTCCTGCAGCAAGTGCAGGGTCAAGTGCCAGGCCCCGGGGCAGCCATCGAGCGTGGCACTGTTGGCCGAAAGGTGCAGTTGAAGCAGTGCCACTCCAGGGCTCTGGCCCAGGCCCAGGGAAACCTCTGCTCCTGCCCCTGGCCATAGGCTGCCCAGAGAGCTTGTGGAGTCTCTTGCACGGGAGAGATTCAAAACTTGCTCTAGAGGAACCAACCTTCTCCTTCAACACCTGTCTGGAGAAAACCCAGGGGAACCTGATTCGATGTCCCTGCTGATCACTCTTGGGAGCAGGAGATCAAACTGGAGACCACCACAGGTGCCTCCCAACCTCATCTGTCCTGTCATCCTATGAGCTAACAGCTTTGACATTTGATATGAAATGGACAATTTAGTATTAGGCTCCTTTTACACTGGCTCTGATGGAAACCCAGAGCATTCAATAGGAGTTTTCTGTGTACATCAGCCTGGAGAGTTTGAAATGGTCCTCAGCTCTAAAGTCCAATGCAGCACGAGGCTTTTCACACATGGAAGGCACTTTGCCATTTTGGTGCATGCTTTCCTACTGGCAAATATATTGAAATAAATCGAGAAACACAAACGGTTTTTTTAGACTTTTCTCATTCATGTCTCTGCAAACATGCTCCTGGAAAATCCAGATCAATGACTTCTAGAATAATCAGCCAGATCCCCTGCAAAACAGCGCACGGGGGGATGATCAGGGACACCCCACAGCTGCCTGATGCTGGGGCAGCAGGAGTTCATCCATTTTCCTGTCTCCATGGAAGAGTCATCGTGGGAGGACAATGATGCCTTCACTGAAAAAGGGAAGAGGCACAGCCGCTGCAATGCCCCCAAGTGCCTTTATCCAGGAGGCAGGGAGGAGGCAGAGCAAGAGGGGTAATTTGGGGGGCTGCACCCAGGGCTCTGCAGGGAACGCATGTCTCGGCAAGGGCTCGAAGCAGAGGGAGCCAGAAGAGCTCAGCCAGGCAATCCCCTGCTGTGGACACTTTGTCCTCAGCACCAGGAACCCCTTTGTTTCCCCAGGCCCTGGGAACTGCTCCGGTGCTCCTCGTGTGCTGCTGAGGGCACCCACAGACGCTGCTCTGGCCTGAGAAACAGCACACCCAGCTGGGAGTGCGACAGCTCTGCCGGTCTGGGCACGGCTGTGAGGCAAAGCACCCGCGTGCCCCTAGGCTGGGGTCACTTCCCAGGCTGGGCCTGGCAGAGCCCAGCAGCTCCTGGAGGCCCTTGACCTTCCTGCTTCCCCTCACAGCCCCCAGCGATGAGCCAAGAGCTCAAGGGCCCCAAGGCCATCAGCCCCAGCCCAGAAACACTGCCTCACAGGTGTTGCCAACGTTTCTTCCATTTAGACCTTTGAAGGGATTTTGAAGGTAACATTGTTTGGCAACTCCTGCAAAGAAGGGACATGAAACACTTCTTCTCAGTAAAAGAAGATTTATTGGTTTGTTTTCACTTTATTTTTGACATCCTTATGCTTCTTTTGGCGTTCCAGAAAATGGTGAAAATCTAAAATATTACTAGGAGAAGCTTCTGAATTCACTATTAGGAGAAGTCTCTAAATTCACTGTTTCTCTTAAACACTTCCTCTACATACAGTTAACTAGCTGGTCCTGTAACAGAGAGGTTTAGTGTTTTACCTGACTGGACATCACTACATGATGTTATACACAGCAGGATACTAAAAAACTTTTCTTCGCTGGCAATTACAAAGTTTGGAGGCCTTCTCCAGGCCATGAATCAGTTCCTCATGCAAATTCATTCCGCCCTGTTCTCTCCTCATGCTGAGCTTTCAGGCACAGTTACCAGGGATCAGAGGTTATATACTCACCTCGAGCAATAATCTACGTCTGTCTTCCCAGCCCTTCTTTTCTTCACTGTGGTCTATTGATCTACAAAATAACTTTGGGCCCTCTGCAGAAAACAAGAGACCAGTTAATAGGGTTAAACACTGCTGATTACGCTGCTGGTTGTAACGCCCACCAACAACACAGCCATAAAGTCAGGAGCTCTATTCTTCACATCCTTCCTCTTCTCTTGCCCCCCCACCACACGCTGGCTCCAACAGAACTGTTCTGTACTCCAGCCTGCTGCAGCAAGCAAAATGAAAGGCAGCAGCAGTTTTCCTGAACGTGCTGAAATCTACGTTGCAGTGAAACTGCAGCTGTTTCGTTAAAAGCGCAACACCAGCATCCCACGGCTCCCCCCAGACTGATGCCCGCTAAGCATTGAGATCTCCATTTTAACACACCCCATCTGCAAATCAGATAGGCTGGAAGATTGCAGGGCAGTAACCATATGAACACAGCAATCTATTTTGTCATTGTGATCTAAGAAGTCTCGAGAAAGGAACATCATTTAAGCCTGTCCTAATACTCTATTCTGTAAAATAGAACAAGCAATTGTTTTGGTGGCCTGTGGAATTGTTTGGGGCTGGGTATGCTTTCTTTGGTTGTTGTTTTCTTTCTTTTTCAATACAAAATTTCACTGGATTCAGAAGAAAGTAACCCAGATTGATTAGGACAAAGAACCCCATGAACTCCCTTTGTGGCTGATGAGAATACTCAACATGCTTCATGGTAACAGCAGAAAGAGAGGGAAAAGTTCAAGGTGATATACATGCCTGAAAGGATCCCAAATGTCTAGGTAACTTGTCAAGTGACTTATTTTTCTTGGTAAGCACTACAGGTCCAGACACCTATTAGGCAATTATCTGCAAGAAAAGAAAGCCAGGCAGCTGCTCAGCCTTCTTTTTCCAGGCCGTTCTCACAGCATTCTACCCCAACTCAGACCGCAAGTAAGGATGGCACGTTTTGACTACAAAACATTAATAACCAGGCAGCATTTCTTCCTCGCCGAATCACATTAGGAGTTTAAAAGGAAGAAAATACAACAAGGAGGTGAAGAAGTTCTGTTGTACCTCTTAAGCGTTCATCATCTTTGGAGAGGGAGAAAACTCTAGCACTTTCTGTATGTGGTAAAGAAAGAAACCTAGACAAATAGAAAGGGATTTTAGCATCCTAAAAGCTACTGTCAAATGCCATGAACACAAGTTAAAGTTGTAGTACTTCGGAGGAATGGTATACATTGAAGAGCACTACTGCAGAGTAACCAAGCACAGCCTTCTATTAAAAACCCCACTTTTTCAAAGCAAACTGCCTGTGTCTTGGGCTTTTGGCCCAACTCAAACTGCCTTTGGTCAAACCCAAGTGACCCAGGTCATTCATTTCTTGTGCTCAACTTCCCTCTTTCTATATGCAGCTTCACATCCAGTGGGCTGCTGGGGGTTTTGGACTGTGTGCAGCACAAAGGCTTTTCCAAGATGACTTCCACTGCTCTGAGGTGTGCAAGGTCAGTTTCCCATTTCCTCAGTGCTGCCATTAGTACTCCCATAGCATCCAACTACTACAACCAAGTAGACAGCAAATACAAATGGAACTTGCATTTCTTGGTCCTTTTCAATTTCTGATGTCTCAGGCTCAGCATCACCCTCAGAACTGCTGTCTTGGAAACGTCGATCCTCTTGCCATGTGACTTGTACAGGTTTTGTTCTTCCAAGTATGTAAGGCTCTGCAATAATAGCAGCATAGAAGAGAAGAAGCCAAAAAGCAGACTATTCCTCTACTTGCCAGTAAAAATTCCTATTTTCAAGTGTATTACTTTCAGCTGGTGAAGACAAGATTTGAGAAGAACAGAATCTTCTCCTCCCAGATTTTCTGAGCTACAGATTTTTCTAAGCTCCTGTATTTTCCCCTTTGCTCTAGGGATCTCTTACGTATTCTTAAACCGTCGTCATTGCATTCAGAAGACACTAAATACCTTTGAATACAGCAGAACCGGGGAGGACTTGTTGCTTTTGTGTGGTCGCCCTGGGTTTTTGAATATTTTGCGTAACTTCACACAGTTTCTTTCATCTCCTGCATTACTGTGACTTGATTGAATACTGTTTCATCTTCATTTCATAAGGCCTCATTTTCTCTTAGGTTAGGACACCCCAATGATCTCGTGTCATTCCGTTTCCATTTTCTAAAGGCACAAGAATAGAATTCAGTAAGTTGTTCAGAATGTTCTTGAATCTTGAGGTCAACGCCAGGATTTTGCCCATCATACTATACTAACACCTATTTTCTTGAAAATCTTATTGGGTTCTGTGAAACTTGATTTGACTGGTGTGTCACCTTTTTCCCTGTTTGAGAAATGTAGGGGATGACAAGAAGCTTTTTCACCACTCTGCAACAAACCCAATGCCTTCTCAAAGCACATCTTGCCCAATTCCTGGCTTGCAAGCATGAGCTACCTCTCATTAATCTACCACAACCTTGGCAAGTAGAAATGAAGATCCAAATAATTCTGCCTAATTACTGACTTTTGCCTCTGAAAATGCCCTGGACTGTGACCTCCTTTACACCTTATTGCTCTACGGTGCCGGCCATAAGCTCTTCCTTAGAAATGGCAGCGTTAGACACGTTCTGCTGTTACCTTCTTTGGTGCCCGCCTCCTCCATGCCTCCAAAGAAGGAAAACTGGAAAGCACTCGACTCCTGAGCTACGTCATTCCCAGGCACAGGTCCCAAATGGTCAGGTGCAGATGGGGCAGAGTCCTCCAGCTCCTCTTTATGCCAGGGTATTTCCTGCTCTTCTTCTGGTTTGTTCTTTGCAGGTCCCAAAAAGTCTTTAAAATCAGCAGCAATGTCATAATCGGTTTCTTCGGACACTTGAGGCAGTGTCTCGCTCCGTTCCTCCTTCTTCCTTTTGGCTTTACTGAAATCAGATTGTTCAAGGATAGCAGCACAGCACACGTCCTTTTCAAAGAAAGCTTCCCTAAGAGCCACCTTACTCTTCATGTCTCCCTGCACGTACCCAAGCACATTAAGGAGTGGTTTGCTTTCAAGGGTAAGCAGTGGGGAAACATCAGAGGTTTGAGTCTAAAGGCAGCAACAAGTGTCTTTCTAAAGTAGCCACATCCTTAAGGGACTTTTCATTTACTATATGGAAACACAGAAATCAAGGCATTTCCCAACACATTTCTTTCCTGGCTATAGAAATGTCAAGAGCTAATATGGTTTTCTCACACGCCTGCAAATATCAAAGTCCCTGAACTGACCTTTCTCACCTTCGGTTATGGCAGGCAACGGACAGACGAGAAAGAAAAGATGACATTACATGTGGCTTTGAGTGGGCCCAGTTGGAGCCTGACGTTGCTGGTGGGAGCGGTTTCCCCTGGGGGACATTCCTGATGCTGTGTCCCTGCGCCTGGGCCTCTCAGCACTTGGGGCTGTCCTCTGGCCCCTGTTACGGCAACTCCTTGACCGGACAGCTGGATTTGGGGCCTGGCGTTGCTGGCGAGAGGAGCTGCGTCTGGGGGACATCCCTGGTGCTGTTACCCTGCGCCTGCGCCTCTCAGCACTTGGGGCTGTCGTCTGGCTCCTGTCACGGCGACTCCTTGACCGGACAGGTGGAGTCGGTGCCCGATGTTGCTGGCGGGAGCGGTTTACCCTGGGGGACATCCCTGACGCTGTGCCCCTGCGCCTGCGCCTCTCAGCACTTGGGGCTGTCCTCTGGCCCCTGTCACGACGACTCCTTGACCGGACAGGTGGAGTCGGTGCCCGATGTTGCTGGCGAGAGGAGCTGCATCTTGGGGATGTCCCTGGTGCTGTTTCCCTGCACCTGGGCCTATCAGCACTTGGGGCTGTCGTCTGGCTCCTGTCACGGCGACTCCTTGACCGCACAGGAGGATTTGGGGCCTGGCGTTGCCGCCGAGAGCGGCTGTGTCTGCGGGATGTCCCTAGTGCTGTTTCCCTGCGCCTGGGCCTGTCAGCACTTGGTGCTGTCGTCTGGCTCATGTCATGGTGACTAGTCGACCGGACAGGTGGTGTTGGTGCCCGATGTTGCTGTCGAGAGAGGTTTTGCCCATGGTCAAGCCCAGGCCTTCTGAAATGGCTGCTGTCCTCAGCGTCTGGGGAGCTGCTGTACAATGAGCCTGATGTTGTCTCAGTGCTACTGCTGCTGGTCACCTGTGAGGGAGATTCCAGCCACTGAGCCGATGCTGCGTGTTGGACACCACTGCGGTCGCTGGTCTCTGCAGATGGAGATTGCGGAGTCACAGCCAGTGCCACCGGGGTGCCAGAGCTGGGGCCGACGGCCTCGGATTCTGCAGAGCCCTGGGAAGGCTCCAATCCTGACGGTGTGCTCAGGCTGGGGGTATTGCGCTCCAGCTGATTCCTGGGGGCTGTGAGGGGAAGCAGGAAGGTCAAGGGCCCCCAGCCCTCCAGGAGCAGCTGGGCTCTGCCAGGCCCAGCCTGGGAACTGACCCCAGCCTAGGGGCACCCGGGCGCTTTGCCTCATACCCGTGCCCAGACCGGCACAGCCGTCACACTCCCATCTGCGTGTTCTTCTTCTCAGGCCAGAGCAGCGTCTGTGGGTGCCCTCAGCAGCACACGAGGAGCACCGGAGCAGTTCCCAGGGCCTGGGGAAGCAAAGGGGTTCCTGGTGCTGAGGACAAAGTGTCCACAGCAGGGGATTGTCTGGCTGAGCTCTTCTGGCTCCCTCTGCTTCGAGCCCTTGCCGAGACATGCGTTCCCTGCGGAGCCCTGGGTGCAGCTTCCCAACTTACCCCACTTCCTCTGCCGCCTCCCTGCCTCTTGGATAAAGGCACTTGGGGGCATTGCAGCGGCTGTGCCTCACTCCTAATTCCTCATAGGCATTGTTGTCCTCCCATGTTGGCTCTCTGATGGAGAAAGGAAAAACTGATGAGCTTCTGCTGCCACCCCATCCTGAAGGTACAGGCTGTCTCTGTTCTTCGTCCAGTGCTTTCCCAAGTGGTGCATGAAGCTGAAGCCCGCGCTCATGGGACAGGGCAGGCCCAGGACTGTGGGGGCAGAGCCAGGCACAGCACAGCACTTGCACCCTCCTGCCTTGTGAGCCAGGCAGAAGGACACCAACCTGAAGGGGACTCGGATGCCCATGAGGACCATTTGGACAACAAATTCGTCACCGTCTCTACAGAGGGGGCACTGGAAGAACAAAGCACCGGCGCACATGGCCTGTCCCTGCAGGGCAAACACAAGCAGTGTGAGCGAGGCCCTGGTGCCGCTGCACACCTGCTGTGCCCCAGGGCTGAGGGGATAGCTCCTACCTGGATGCAGTCCCTGTGGAACCAGGCCTTTCTGCACGCTGGGCACACCATCGTTGTGAATGTTTTTCTGTCTTCCACAGGCTCAATGCAGATGGGGCATTGGGTGTCCGGCTCCGGATTCACCTGCCCCATCTGCTTTGGGCGGTGCTCATGGCAGTAGGAGCTGGGGGAAAAGGCATGGGCAAAGTGACAGGTGCTGGGTCCTTCCCCAGGGGTGGACAGGTTGGGAAAGGACATACCTGTATGGAGGTATAAACTGGGTGACACAGCAACCCTCCTTGGCACAGGGTAGGTGGAACCATCTGTCACAGCTCTCCACGCGGCACATAATGGTGGCCCCGCCCTGGCCACAGACGCAGCAGTGCTGGCAAGAACCAAGCAGCGCCATCAGCGGCAGCCTCGGGGCCTCTGCAGGCAGCCCCAAGGCCCCAGGCAGGGCACAGGATGTGGCCACTGCTGGGTCTCACCCCACACACTCAGCGGTGGACAAGGCTCCTGTGCCAGAGCCTACATGGAGCTGCAGGGAGCCAGACCTTTGTGCCACAGCTGGTTGGAAGGGCCAGCCTTTCTCTCCTGGAGTCTGGCCTAAGGTCGGGCAAACCTCGCCTGGCACAAATCTCCATGCTCTTGTCAGGCTCTCACCTTCTGTGCTGCTCGACTCACTGCCTGTTGAATGTCACGGGGGAGGAAGCCCATGATGCCCAGGCGGTTGTTGCTTTGCCGAGAAAGGAGGGTGGCAAAAAGCTGTGGAAAAGGCAAGGAGCTCATGAGGAGAGGGTGGCAGGGACTGCCTGTCACAAAGCTGGTGGGAGCCCCCAGAGCAACTCACCAGGCAGAAGACATGGGCACAGAGCCCGTGCTTCTCCCGTTTCTCTCCGCACACGTCCGGATTGGCCTCTACCCGGCGACACAGCATGCATGCTGCAAGGGGACAGAGCCAAGGGCAGCGGGCGTGAGCGCCTCTGCAAGGCTCTTAGCCTGCAGCATCGGCCCCAAGGGCTGCTCTGGCCCTGCCTGCCTGGCTGATGGGCAGGCCTGCAGGCCTTGGAGCGCAGGGGACACTGCGGGCACGCGTGTCCCAAGAGCTGCCCCCCGGCCCAGCTGGGCCCTACCCGGGGACGGAGGAGCCTCCCAGCCCCGGCCTGGCTGGGCAGCTCCTGCCTCCCTCTGCCACCGCTCTGGGCCCCACGCTGGCCACCCCGACAGCCCCTGGGCCCGGCTGCGTGAGGGCTGCTTTGCTGTCACCTGGCTCCCTGCTCTTGCGGGCCTCCTGCTTCTTTCTTTCCATGGCAGCTCTCAGCAGCGCCTCCATGTTCGGAAACGCCGCTGCTTCTGCCAGGTGCTCTTCTGCGCTCTCTGTGGGAGAAAGAAGAGTCTGAGGAGTTTTCTGCCCAGGCCCAGAGCCGCAGGGGCACTACTCCCTGGTCAGCCCTGTGCGAGCCCTGGTCCTGTGGCCTTCTCCTCGCGTTGTCGTCGCCCAGTCGAGGAACAATACTGTCTCCTCCGGACGCTCCTGCGCTGATTCTGGGAAGGGAGAGGCAGGCAAGCCTGCAGCACAGGCCCAGAGCCCCGAGGTGTGGGGCCCCTCTCGTTCCTTTGCCAGCCCCGTCCCTGCCCTACCTTCTCCTCCTGTTGTCAGGTCGCACTGACACAGGGCCAGAGCCCAGCGGTCCCTTTTGTGGCCTCGGTCGCACGGGTCACAATGGCCACTCTGACATCAGCATCACTCAGTCCCCCCCACCCATTTCAGGCAACCCCCTTGGGAATCGAGGGTCCAAGATGGGTCCGAGCCTTTGGGCAGCACGGACCCAGGCCAGGGGCTCCTGCAGCAAGTGCAGGGTCAAGTGCCAGGCCCCGGGGCAGCCATCGAGGGTGGCACTGTTGGCCGAAAGGTGCAGTTGAAGCAGTGCCACTCCAGGGCTCTGGCCCAGGCCCAGGGAAACCTCTGCTCCTGCCCCTGGCCATAGGCTGCCCAGAGAGCTTGTGGAGTCTCTTGCACGGGAGAGATTCAAAACTTGCTCTAGAGGAACCAACCTTCTCCTTCAACACCTGTCTGGAGAAAACCCAGGGGAACCTGATTCGATGTCCCTGCTGATCACTCTTGGGAGCAGGAGATCAAACTGGAGACCACCACAGGTGCCTCCCAACCTCATCTGTCCTGTCATCCTATGAGCTAACAGCTTTGACATTTGATATGAAATGGACAATTTAGTATTAGGCTCCTTTTACACTGGCTCTGATGGAAACCCAGAGCATTCAATAGGAGTTTTCTGTGTACATCAGCCTGGAGAGTTTGAAATGGTCCTCAGCTCTAAAGTCCAATGCAGCACGAGGCTTTTCACACATGGAAGGCACTTTGCCATTTTGGTGCATGCTTTCCTACTGGCAAATATATTGAAATAAATCGAGAAACACAAACGGTTTTTTTAGACTTTTCTCATTCATGTCTCTGCAAACATGCTCCTGGAAAATCCAGATCAATGACTTCTAGAATAATCAGCCAGATCCCCTGCAAAACAGCACACGGGGGGATGATCAGGGACACCCCACAGCTGCCTGATGCTGGGGCAGCAGGAGTTCATCCATTTTCCTGTCTCCATGGAAGAGTCATGGTTGGAGGACAATGATGCCTTCACTGAAAAAGGGAAGAGGCACAGCCGCTGCAATGCCCCCAAGTGCCTTTATCCAGGAGGCAGGGAGGAGGCAGAGCAAGAGGGGTAATTTGGGGGGCTGCACCCAGGGCTCTGCAGGGAACGCATGTCTCGGCAAGGGCTCGAAGCAGAGGGAGCCAGAAGAGCTCAGCCAGGCAATCCCCTGCTGTGGACACTTTGTCCTCAGCACCAGGAACCCCTTTGTTTCCCCAGGCCCTGGGAACTGCTCCGGTGCTCCTCGTGTGCTGCTGAGGGCACCCACAGACGCTGCTCTGGCCTGAGAAACAGCACACCCAGCTGGGAGTGCGACAGCTCTGCCGGTCTGGGCACGGCTGTGAGGCAAAGCACCCGCGTGCCCCTAGGCTGGGGTCACTTCCCAGGCTGGGCCTGGCAGAGCCCAGCAGCTCCTGGAGGCCCTTGACCTTCCTGCTTCCCCTCACAGCCCCCAGCGATGAGCCAAGAGCTCAAGGGCCCCAAGGCCATCAGCCCCAGCCCAGAAACACTGCCTCACAGGTGTTGCCAACGTTTCTTCCATTTAGACCTTTGAAGGGATTTTGAAGGTAACATTGTTTGGCAACTCCTGCAAAGAAGGGACATGAAACACTTCTTCTCAGTAAAAGAAGATTTATTGGTTTGTTTTCACTTTATTTTTGACATCCTTATGCTTCTTTTGGCGTTCCAGAAAATGGTGAAAATCTAAAATATTACTAGGAGAAGCTTCTGAATTCACTATTAGGAGAAGTCTCTAAATTCACTGTTTCTCTTAAACACTTCCTCTACATACAGTTAACTAGCTGGTCCTGTAACAGAGAGGTTTAGTGTTTTACCTGACTGGACATCACTACATGATGTTATACACAGCAGGATACTAAAAAACTTTTCTTCGCTGGCAATTACAAAGTTTGGAGGCCTTCTCCAGGCCATGAATCAGTTCCTCATGCAAATTCATTCCGCCCTGTTCTCTCCTCATGCTGAGCTTTCAGGCACAGTTACCAGGGATCAGAGGTTATATACTCACCTCGAGCAATAATCTACGTCTGTCTTCCCAGCCCTTCTTTTCTTCACTGTGGTCTATTGATCTACAAAATAACTTTGGGCCCTCTGCAGAAAACAAGAGACCAGTTAATAGGGTTAAACACTGCTGATTACGCTGCTGGTTGTAACGCCCACCAACAACACAGCCATAAAGTCAGGAGCTCTATTCTTCACATCCTTCCTCTTCTCTTGCCCCCCCACCACACGCTGGCTCCAACAGAACTGTTCTGTACTCCAGCCTGCTGCAGCAAGCAAAATGAAAGGCAGCAGCAGTTTTCCTGAACGTGCTGAAATCTACGTTGCAGTGAAACTGCAGCTGTTTCGTTAAAAGCGCAACACCAGCATCCCACGGCTCCCCCCAGACTGATGCCCGCTAAGCATTGAGATCTCCATTTTAACACACCCCATCTGCAAATCAGATAGGCTGGAAGATTGCAGGGCAGTAACCATATGAACACAGCAATCTATTTTGTCATTGTGATCTAAGAAGTCTCGAGAAAGGAACATCATTTAAGCCTGTCCTAATACTCTATTCTGTAAAATAGAACAAGCAATTGTTTTGGTGGCCTGTGGAATTGTTTCGGGCTGGGTATGCTTTCTTTGGTTGTTGTTTTCTTTCTTTTTCAATACAAAAATTCACTGGATTCAGAAGAAAGTAACCCAGATTGATTAGGACAAAGAACCCCATGAACTCCCTTTGTGGCTGATGAGAATACTCAACATGCTTCATGGTAACAGCAGAAAGAGAGGGAAAAGTTCAAGGTGATATACATGCCTGAAAGGATCCCAAATGTCTAGGTAACTTGTCAAGTGACTTATTTTTCTTGGTAAGCACTACCGGTCCAGACACCTATTAGGCAATTATCTGCAAGAAAAGAAAGCCAGGCAGCTGCTCAGCCTTCTTTTTCCAGGCCGTTCTCACAGCATTCTACCCCAACTCAGACCGCAAGTAAGGATGGCACGTTTTGACTACAAAACATTAATAACCAGGCAGCATTTCTTCCTCGCCGAATCACATTAGGAGTTTAAAAGGAAGAAAATACAACAAGGGGGTGAAGAAGTTCTGTTGTACCTCTTAAGCGTTCATCATCTTTGGAGAGGGAGAAAACTCTAGCACTTTCTGTATGTGGTAAAGAAAGAAACCTAGACAAATAGAAAGGGATTTTAGCATCCTAAAAGCTACTGTCAAATGCCATGAACACAAGTTAAAGTTGTAGTGCTTCGGAGGAATGGTATACATACATGAAGAGCACTACTGCAGAGTAACCAAGCACAGCCTTCTATTAAAAACCCCACTTTTTCAAAGCAAACTGCCTGTGTCTTGGGCTTTTGGCCCAACTCAAACTGCCTTTGGTCAAACCCAAGTGACCCAGGTCATTCATTTCTTGTGCTCAACTTCCCTCTTTCTATATGCAGCTTCACATCCAGTGGGCTGCTGGGGGTTTTGGACTGTGTGCAGCACAAAGGCTTTTCCAAGATGACTTCCACTGCTCTGAGGTGTGCAAGGTCAGTTTCCCATTTCCTCAGTGCTGCCATTAGTACTCCCATAGCATCCAACTACTACAACCAAGTAGACAGCAAATACAAATGGAACTTGCATTTCTTGGTCCTTTTCAATTTCTGATGTCTCAGGCTCAGCATCACCCTCAGAACTGCTGTCTTGGAAACGTCGATCCTCTTGCCATGTGACTTGTACAGGTTTTGTTCTTCCAAGTATGTAAGGCTCTGCAATAATAGCAGCATAGAAGAGAAGAAGCCAAAAAGCAGACTATTCCTCTACTTGCCAGTAAAAATTCCTATTTTCAAGTGTATTACTTTCAGCTGGTGAAGACAAGATTTGAGAAGAACAGAATCTTCTCCTCCCAGATTTTCTGAGCTACAGATTTTTCTAAGCTCCTGTATTTTCCCCTTTGCTCTAGGGATCTCTTACGTATTCTTAAACCGTCGTCATTGCATTCAGAAGACACTAAATACCTTTGAATACAGCAGAACCGGGGAGGACTTGTTGCTTTTGTGTGGTCGCCCTGGGTTTTTGAATATTTTGCGTAACTTCACACAGTTTCTTTCATCTCCTGCATTACTGTGACTTGATTGAATACTGTTTCATCTTCATTTCATAAGGCCTCATTTTCTCTTAGGTTAGGACACCCCAATGATCTCGTGTCATTCCGTTTCCATTTTCTAAAGGCACAAGAATAGAATTCAGTAAGTTGTTCAGAATGTTCTTGAATCTTGAGGTCAACGCCAGGATTTTGCCCATCATACTATACTAACACCTATTTTCTTGAAAATCTTATTGGGTTCTGTGAAACTTGATTTGACTGGTGTGTCACCTTTTTCCCTGTTTGAGAAATGTAGGGGATGACAAGAAGCTTTTTCACCACTCTGCAACAAACCCAATGCCTTCTCAAAGCACATCTTGCCCAATTCCTGGCTTGCAAGCATGAGCTACCTCTCATTAATCTACCACAACCTTGGCAAGTAGAAATGAAGATCCAAATAATTCTGCCTAATTACTGACTTTTGCCTCTGAAAATGCCCTGGATTGTGACCTCCTTTACACCTTATTGCTCTACGGTGCCGGCCATAAGCTCTTCCTTAGAAATGGCAGCGTTAGACACGTTCTGCTGTTACCTTCTTTGGTGCCCGCCTCCTCCATGCCTCCAAAGAAGGAAAACTGGAAAGCACTCGACTCCTGAGCTACGTCATTCCCAGGCACAGGTCCCAAATGGTCAGGTGCAGATGGGGCAGAGTCCTCCAGCTCCTCTTTATGCCAGGGTATTTCCTGCGCTTCTTCTGGTTTGTTCTTTGCAGGTCCCAAAAAGTCTTTAAAATCAGCAGCAATGTCATAATCGGTTTCTTCGGACACTTGAGGCAGTTCCTCGCTCCGTTCCTCCTTCTTCCTTTTGGCTTTACTGAAATCAGATTGTTCAAGGATAGCAGCACAGCACACGTCCTTTTCAAAGAAAGCTTCCCTAAGAGCCACCTTACTCTTCATGTCTCCCTGCACGTACCCAAGCACATTAAGGAGTGGTTTGCTTTCAAGGGTAAGCAGTGGGGAAACATCAGAGGTTTGAGTCTAAAGGCAGCAACAAGTGTCTTTCTAAAGTAGCCACATCCTTAAGGGACTTTTCATTTACTATATGGAAACACAGAAATCAAGGCATTTCCCAACACATTTCTTTCCTGGCTATAGAAATGTCAAGAGCTAATATGGTTTTCTCACACGCCTGCAAATATCAAAGTCCCTGAACTGACCTTTCTCACCTTCGGTTATGGCAGGCAACGGACAGACGAGAAAGAAAAGATGACATTACATGTGGCTTTGAGTGGGCCCAGTTGGAGCCTGACGTTGCTGGTGGGAGCGGTTTCCCCTGGGGGACATTCCTGATGCTGTGTCCCTGCGCCTGGGCCTCTCAGCACTTGGGGCTGTCCTCTGGCCCCTGTTACGGCAACTCCTTGACCGGACAGCTGGATTTGGGGCCTGGCGTTGCTGGTGAGAGGAGCTGCGTCTGGGGGACACCCCTGGTGCTGTTACCCTGCGCCTGCGCCTCTCAGCACTTGGGGCTGTCGTCTGGCTCCTGTCACGGCGACTCCTTGACCGGACAGGTGGAGTCGGTGCCCGATGTTGCTGGCGGGAGCGGTTTCCCCTGGGGGACATCCCTGACGCTGTCCCCCTGCGCCTGCGCCTCTCAGCACTTGGGGCTGTCCTCTGGCTCCTGTCACGACGACTCCTTGACCGGACAGGTGGAGTCGGTGCCCGATGTTGCTGGCGGGAGCGGTTTCCCCTGGGGGACATCCCTGACGCTGTGCCCCTGCGCCTGCGCCTCTCAGCACTTGGGGCTGTCCTCTGGCCCCTGTCACGACGACTCCTTGACCGGACAGGTGGAGTCGGTGCCCGATGTTGCTGGCGAGAGGAGCTGCATCTTGGGGGTGTCCCTGGTGCTGTTTCCCTGCACCTGGGCCTATCAGCACTTGGGGCTGTCGTCTGGCTCCTGTCACGGCGACTCCTTGACCGCACAGGAGGATTTGGGGCCTGGCGTTGCCGCCGAGAGCGGCTGTGTCTGCGGGATGTCCCTAGTGCTGTTTCCCTGCGCCTGGGCCTGTCAGCACTTGGTGCTGTCGTCTGGCTCATGTCATGGTGACTAGTCGACCGGACAGGTGGTGTTGGTGCCCGATGTTGCTGTCGAGAGAGGTTTTGCCCATGGTCAAGCCCAGGCCTTCTGAAATGGCTGCTGTCCTCAGCGTCTGGGGAGCTGCTGTACAATGAGCCTGATGTTGTCTCAGTGCTACTGCTGCTGGTCACCTGTGAGGGAGATTCCAGCCACTGAGCCGATGCTGCGTGTTGGACACCGCTGCGGTCGCTGGTCTCTGCAGATGGAGATTGCGGAGTCACAGCCAATGCCACCGGGGTGCCAGAGCTGGGGCCGACGGCCTCGGATTCTGCAGAGCCCTGGGAAGGCTCCAATCCTGACGGTGTGCTCAGGCTGGGGGTATTGCGCTCCAGCTGATTCCTGGGGGCTGTGAGGGGAAGCAGGAAGGTCAAGGGCCCCCAGCCCTCCAGGAGCGGCTGGGCTCTGCCAGGCCCAGCCTGGGAAATGACCCCAGCCTAGGGGCACCCGGGCGCTTTGCCTCATACCCGTGCCCAGACCGGCACAGCCGTCACACTCCCATCTGCGTGTTCTTCTTCTCAGGCCAGAGCAGCGTCTGTGGGTGCCCTCAGCAGCACACGAGGAGCACCGGAGCAGTTCCCAGGGCCTGGGGAAGCAAAGGGGTTCCTGGCGCTGAGGACAAAGTGTCCACAGCAGGGGATTGTCTGGCTGAGCTCTTCTGGCTCCCTCTGCTTCGAGCCCTTGCCGAGACATGCGTTCCCTGCGGAGCCCTGGGTGCAGCTTCCCAACTTACCCCACTTCCTCTGCCGCCTCCCTGCCTCTTGGATAAAGGCACTTGGGGGCATTGCAGCGGCTGTGCCTCACTCCTAATTCCTCATAGGCATTGTTGTCCTCCCATGTTGGCTCTCTGATGGAGAAAGGAAAAACTGATGAGCTTCTGCTGCCACCCCATCCTGAAGGTACAGGCTGTCTCTGTTCTTCGTCCAGTGCTTTCCCAAGTGGTGCATGAAGCTGAAGCCCGCGCTCATGGGACAGGGCAGGCCCAGGACTGTGGGGGCAGAGCCAGGCACAGCACAGCACTTGCACCCTCCTGCCTTGTGAGCCAGGCAGAAGGACACCAACCTGAAGGGGACTCGGATGCCCATGAGGACCATTTGGACAACAAATTCGTCACCGTCTCTACAGAGGGGGCACTGGAAGAACAAAGCACCGGCGCACATGGCCTGTCCCTGCAGGGCAAACACAAGCAGTGTGAGCGAGGCCCTGGTGCCGCTGCACACCTGCTGTGCCCCAGGGCTGAGGGGATAGCTCCTACCTGGATGCAGTCCCTGTGGAACCAGGCCTTTCTGCACGCTGGGCACACCATCGTTGTGAATGTTTTTCTGTCTTCCACAGGCTCAATGCAGATGGGGCATTGGGTGTCCGGCTCCGGATTCACCTGCCCCATCTGCTTTGGGCGGTGCTCATGGCAGTAGGAGCTGGGGGAAAAGGCATGGGCAAAGTGACAGGTGCTGGGTCCTTCCCCAGGGGTGGACAGGTTGGGAAAGGACATACCTGTATGGAGGTATAAACTGGGTGACACAGCAACCCTCCTTGGCACAGGGTAGGTGGAACCATCTGTCACAGCTCTCCACGCGGCACATAATGGTGGCCCCGCCCTGGCCACAGACGCAGCAGTGCTGGCAAGAACCAAGCAGCGCCATCAGCGGCAGCCTCGGGGCCTCTGCAGGCAGCCCCAAGGCCCCAGGCAGGGCACAGGATGTGGCCACTGCTGGGTCTCACCCCACACACTCAGCGGTGGACAAGGCTCCTGTGCCAGAGCCTACATGGAGCTGCAGGGAGCCAGACCTTTGTGCCACAGCTGGTTGGAAGGGCCAGCCTTTCTCTCCTGGAGTCTGGCCTAAGGTCGGGCAAACCTCGCCTGGCACAAATCTCCATGCTCTTGTCAGGCTCTCACCTTCTGTGCTGCTCGACTCACTGCCTGTTGAATGTCACGGGGGAGGAAGCCCATGATGCCCAGGCGGTTGTTGCTTTGCCGAGAAAGGAGGGTGGCAAAAAGCTGTGGAAAAGGCAAGGAGCTCATGAGGAGAGGGTGGCAGGGACTGCCTGTCACAAAGCTGGTGGGAGCCCCCAGAGCAACTCACCAGGCAGAAGACATGGGCACAGAGCCCGTGCTTCTCCCGTTTCTCTCCGCACACGTCCGGATTGGCCTCTACCCGGCGACACAGCATGCATGCTGCAAGGGGACAGAGCCAAGGGCAGCGGGCGTGAGCGCCTCTGCAAGGCTCTTAGCCTGCAGCATCGGCCCCAAGGGCTGCTCTGGCCCTGCCTGCCTGGCTGATGGGCAGGCCTGCAGGCCTTGGAGCGCAGGGGACACTGCGGGCACGCGTGTCCCAAGAGCTGCCCCCCGGCCCAGCTGGGCCCTACCCGGGGACGGAGGAGCCTCCCAGCCCCGGCCTGGCTGGGCAGCTCCTGCCTCCCTCTGCCACCGCTCTGGGCCCCACGCTGGCCACCCCGACAGCCCCTGGGCCCGGCTGCGTGAGGGCTGCTTTGCTGTCACCTGGCTCCCTGCTCTTGCGGGCCTCCTGCTTCTTTCTTTCCATGGCAGCTCTCAGCAGCGCCTCCATGTTCGGAAACGCCGCTGCTTCTGCCAGGTGCTCTTCTGCGCTCTCTGTGGGAGAAAGAAGAGTCTGAGGAGTTTTCTGCCCAGGCCCAGAGCCGCAGGGGCACTACTCCCTGGTCAGCCCTGTGCGAGCCCTGGTCCTGTGGCCTTCTCCTCGCGTTGTCGTCGCCCAGTCGAGGAACAATACTGTCTCCTCCGGACGCTCCTGCGCTGATTCTGGGAAGGGAGAGGCAGGCAAGCCTGCAGCACAGGCCCAGAGCCCCGAGGTGTGGGGCCCCTCTCGTTCCTTTGCCAGCCCCGTCCCTGCCCTACCTTCTCCTCCTGTTGTCAGGTCGCACTGACACAGGGCCAGAGCCCAGCGGTCCCTTTTGTGGCCTCGGTCGCACGGGTCACAATGGCCACTCTGACATCAGCATCACTCAGTCCCCCCCACCCATTTCAGGCAACCCCCTTGGGAATCGAGGGTCCAAGATGGGTCCGAGCCTTTGGGCAGCACGGACCCAGGCCAGGGGCTCCTGCAGCAAGTGCAGGGTCAAGTGCCAGGCCCCGGGGCAGCCATCGAGGGTGGCACTGTTGGCCAAAAGGTGCAGTTGAAGCAGTGCCACTCCAGGGCTCTGGCCCAGGCCCAGGGAAACCTCTGCTCCTGCCCCTGGCCATAGGCTGCCCAGAGAGCTTGTGGAGTCTCTTGCACGGGAGAGATTCAAAACTTGCTCTAGAGGAACCAACCTTCTCCTTCAACACCTGTCTGGAGAAAACCCAGGGGAACCTGATTCGATGTCCCTGCTGATCACTCTTGGGAGCAGGAGATCAAACTGGAGACCACCACAGGTGCCTCCCAACCTCATCTGTCCTGTCATCCTATGAGCTAACAGCTTTGACATTTGATATGAAATGGACAATTTAGTATTAGGCTCCTTTTACACTGGCTCTGATGGAAACCCAGAGCATTCAATAGGAGTTTTCTGTGTACATCAGCCTGGAGAGTTTGAAATGGTCCTCAGCTCTAAAGTCCAATGCAGCACGAGGCTTTTCACACATGGAAGGCACTTTGCCATTTTGGTGCATGCTTTCCTACTGGCAAATATATTGAAATAAATCGAGAAACACAAACGGTTTTTTTAGACTTTTCTCATTCATGTCTCTGCAAACATGCTCCTGGAAAATCCAGATCAATGACTTCTAGAATAATCAGCCAGATCCCCTGCAAAACAGCGCACGGGGGGATGATCAGGGACACCCCACAGCTGCCTGATGCTGGGGCAGCAGGAGTTCATCCATTTTCCTGTCTCCATGGAAGAGTCATCGTGGGAGGACAATGATGCCTTCACTGAAAAAGGGAAGAGGCACAGCCGCTGCAGTGCCCCCAAGTGCCTTTATCCAGGAGGCAGGGAGGAGGCAGAGCAAGAGGGGTAATTTGGGGGGCTGCACCCAGGGCTCCGCAGGGAACGCATGTCTCGGCAAGGGCTCGAAGCAGAGGGAGCCAGAAGAGCTCAGCCAGGCAATCCCCTGCTGTGGACACTTTGTCCTCAGCACCAGGAACCCCTTTGTTTCCCCAGGCCCTGGGAACTGCTCCGGTGCTCCTCGTGTGCTGCTGAGGGCACCCACAGACGCTGCTCTGGCCTGAGAAACAGCACACCCAGCTGGGAGTGCGACAGCTCTGCCGGTCTGGGCACGGCTGTGAGGCAAAGCACCCGCGTGCCCCTAGGCTGGGGTCACTTCCCAGGCTGGGCCTGGCAGAGCCCAGCAGCTCCTGGAGGCCCTTGACCTTCCTGCTTCCCCTCACAGCCCCCAGCGATGAGCCAAGAGCTCAAGGGCCCCAAGGCCATCAGCCCCAGCCCAGAAACACTGCCTCACAGGTGTTGCCAACGTTTCTTCCATTTAGACCTTTGAAGGGATTTTGAAGGTAACATTGTTTGGCAACTCCTGCAAAGAAGGAACATGAAACACTTCTTCTCAGTAAAAGAAGATTTATTGGTTTGTTTTCACTTTATTTTTGACATCCTTATGCTTCTTTTGGCGTTCCAGAAAATGGTGAAAATCTAAAATATTACTAGGAGAAGCTTCTGAATTCACTATTAGGAGAAGTCTCTAAATTCACTGTTTCTCTTAAACACTTCCTCTACATACAGTTAACTAGCTGGTCCTGTAACAGAGAGGTTTAGTGTTTTACCTGACTGGACATCACTACATGATGTTATACACAGCAGGATACTAAAAAACTTTTCTTCGCTGGCAATTACAAAGTTTGGAGGCCTTCTCCAGGCCATGAATCAGTTCCTCATGCAAATTCATTCCGCCCTGTTCTCTCCTCATGCTGAGCTTTCAGGCACAGTTACCAGGGATCAGAGGTTATATACTCACCTCGAGCAATAATCTACGTCTGTCTTCCCAGCCCTTCTTTTCTTCACTGTGGTCTATTGATCTACAAAATAACTTTGGGCCCTCTGCAGAAAACAAGAGACCAGTTAATAGGGTTAAACACTGCTGATTACGCTGCTGGTTGTAACGCCCACCAACAACACAGCCATAAAGTCAGGAGCTCTATTCTTCACATCCTTCCTCTTCTCTTGCCCCCCCACCACACGCTGGCTCCAACAGAACTGTTCTGTACTCCAGCCTGCTGCAGCAAGCAAAATGAAAGGCAGCAGCAGTTTTCCTGAACGTGCTGAAATCTACGTTGCAGTGAAACTGCAGCTGTTTCGTTAAAAGCGCAACACCAGCATCCCACGGCTCCCCCCAGACTGATGCCCGCTAAGCATTGAGATCTCCATTTTAACACACCCCATCTGCAAATCAGATAGGCTGGAAGATTGCAGGGCAGTAACCATATGAACACAGCAATCTATTTTGTCATTGTGATCTAAGAAGTCTCGAGAAAGGAACATCATTTAAGCCTGTCCTAATACTCTATTCTGTAAAATAGAACAAGCAATTGTTTTGGTGGCCTGTGGAATTGTTTCGGGCTGGGTATGCTTTCTTTGGTTGTTGTTTTCTTTCTTTTTCAATACAAAAATTCACTGGATTCAGAAGAAAGTAACCCAGATTGATTAGGACAAAGAACCCCATGAACTCCCTTTGTGGCTGATGAGAATACTCAACATGCTTCATGGTAACAGCAGAAAGAGAGGGAAAAGTTCAAGGTGATATACATGCCTGAAAGGATCCCAAATGTCTAGGTAACTTGTCAAGTGACTTATTTTTCTTGGCAAGCACTACAGGTCCAGACACCTATTAGGCAATTATCTGCAAGAAAAGAAAGCCAGGCAGCTGCTCAGCCTTCTTTTTCCAGGCCGTTCTCACAGCATTCTACCCCAATTCAGACCGCAAGTAAGGATGGCACGTTTTGACTACAAAACATTAATAACCAGGCAGCATTTCTTCCTCGCCGAATCACATTAGGAGTTTAAAAGGAAGAAAATACAACAAGGAGGTGAAGAAGTTCTGTTGTACCTCTTAAGCGTTCATCATCTTTGGAGAGGGAGAAAACTCTAGCACTTTCTGTATGTGGTAAAGAAAGAAACCTAGACAAATAGAAAGGGATTTTAGCATCCTAAAAGCTACTGTCAAATGCCATGAACACAAGTTAAAGTTGTAGTGCTTCGGAGGAATGGTATACATTGAAGAGCACTACTGCAGAGTAACCAAGCACAGCCTTCTATTAAAAACCCCACTTTTTCAAAGCAAACTGCCTGTGTCTTGGGCTTTTGGCCCAACTCAAACTGCCTTTGGTCAAACCCAAGTGACCCAGGTCATTCATTTCTTGTGCTCAACTTCCCTCTTTCTATATGCAGCTTCACATCCAGTGGGCTGCTGGGGGTTTTGGACTGTGTGCAGCACAAAGGCTTTTCCAAGATGACTTCCACTGCTCTGAGGTGTGCAAGGTCAGTTTCCCATTTCCTCAGTGCTGCCATTAGTACTCCCATAGCATCCAACTACTACAACCAAGTAGACAGCAAATACAAATGGAACTTGCATTTCTTGGTCCTTTTCAATTTCTGATGTCTCAGGCTCAGCATCACCCTCAGAACTGCTGTCTTGGAAACGTCGATCCTCTTGCCATGTGACTTGTACAGGTTTTGTTCTTCCAAGTATGTAAGGCTCTGCAATAATAGCAGCATAGAAGAGAAGAAGCCAAAAAGCAGACTATTCCTCTACTTGCCAGTAAAAATTCCTATTTTCAAGTGTATTACTTTCAGCTGGTGAAGACAAGATTTGAGAAGAACAGAATCTTCTCCTCCCAGATTTTCTGAGCTACAGATTTTTCTAAGCTCCTGTATTTTCCCCTTTGCTCTAGGGATCTCTTACGTATTCTTAAACCGTCGTCATTGCATTCAGAAGACACTAAATACCTTTGAATACAGCAGAACCGGGGAGGACTTGTTGCTTTTGTGTGGTCGCCCTGGGTTTTTGAATATTTTGCGTAACTTCACACAGTTTCTTTCATCTCCTGCATTACTGTGACTTGATTGAATACTGTTTCATCTTCATTTCATAAGGCCTCATTTTCTCTTAGGTTAGGACACCCCAATGATCTCGTGTCATTCCGTTTCCATTTTCTAAAGGCACAAGAATAGAATTCAGTAAGTTGTTCAGAATGTTCTTGAATCTTGAGGTCAACGCCAGGATTTTGCCCATCATACTATACTAACACCTATTTTCTTGAAAATCTTATTGGGTTCTGTGAAACTTGATTTGACTGGTGTGTCACCTTTTTCCCTGTTTGAGAAATGTAGGGGATGACAAGAAGCTTTTTCACCACTCTGCAACAAACCCAATGCCTTCTCAAAGCACATCTTGCCCAATTCCTGGCTTGCAAGCATGAGCTACCTCTCATTAATCTACCACAACCTTGGCAAGTAGAAATGAAGATCCAAATAATTCTGCCTAATTACTGACTTTTGCCTCTGAAAATGCCCTGGATTGTGACCTCCTTTACACCTTATTGCTCTACGGTGCCGGCCATAAGCTCTTCCTTAGAAATGGCAGCGTTAGACACGTTCTGCTGTTACCTTCTTTGGTGCCCGCCTCCTCCATGCCTCCAAAGAAGGAAAACTGGAAAGCACTCGACTCCTGAGCTACGTCATTCCCAGGCACAGGTCCCAAATGGTCAGGTGCAGATGGGGCAGAGTCCTCCAGCTCCTCTTTATGCCAGGGTATTTCCTGCTCTTCTTCTGGTTTGTTCTTTGCAGGTCCCAAAAAGTCTTTAAAATCAGCAGCAATGTCATAATCGGTTTCTTCGGACACTTGAGGCAGTGTCTCGCTCCGTTCCTCCTTCTTCCTTTTGGCTTTACTGAAATCAGATTGTTCAAGGATAGCAGCACAGCACACGTCCTTTTCAAAGAAAGCTTCCCTAAGAGCCACCTTACTCTTCATGTCTCCCTGCACGTACCCAAGCACATTAAGGAGTGGTTTGCTTTCAAGGGTAAGCAGTGGGGAAACATCAGAGGTTTGAGTCTAAAGGCAGCAACAAGTGTCTTTCTAAAGTAGCCACATCCTTAAGGGACTTTTCACTTACTATATGGAAACACAGAAATCAAGGCATTTCCCAACACATTTCTTTCCTGGCTATAGAAATGTCAAGAGCTAATATGGTTTTCTCACACGCCTGCAAATATCAAAGTCCCTGAACTGACCTTTCTCACCTTCGGTTATGGCAGGCAACGGACAGACGAGAAAGAAAAGATGACATTACATGTGGCTTTGAGTGGGCCCAGTTGGAGCCTGACGTTGCTGGTGGGAGCGGTTTCCCCTGGGGGACATTCCTGATGCTGTGTCCCTGCGCCTGGGCCTCTCAGCACTTGGGGCTGTCCTCTGGCCCCTGTTACGGCAACTCCTTGACCGGACAGCTGGATTTGGGGCCTGGTGTTGCTGGCGAGAGGAGCTGCGTCTGGGGGACACCCCTGGTGCTGTTACCCTGCGCCTGCGCCTCTCAGCACTTGGGGCTGTCGTCTGGCTCCTGTCACGGCGACTCCTTGACCGGACAGGTGGAGTCGGTGCCCGATGTTGCTGGCGGGAGCGGTTTCCCCTGGGGGACATCCCTGACGCTGTCCCCCTGCGCCTGCGCCTCTCAGCACTTGGGGCTGTCCTCTGGCTCCTGTCACAACGACTCCTTGACCGGACAGGTGGAGTCGGTGCCCGATGTTGCTGGCGGGAGCGGTTTCCCCTGGGGGACATCCCTGACGCTGTGCCCCTGCGCCTGCGCCTCTCAGCACTTGGGGCTGTCCTCTGGCCCCTGTCACGACGACTCCTTGACCGGACAGGTGGAGTCGGTGCCCGATGTTGCTGGCGAGAGGAGCTGCATCTTGGGGATGTCCCTGGTGCTGTTTCCCTGCACCTGGGCCTATCAGCACTTGGGGCTGTCGTCTGGCTCCTGTCACGGCGACTCCTTGACCGCACAGGAGGATTTGGGGCCTGGCGTTGCCGCCGAGAGCGGCTGTGTCTGCGGGATGTCCCTAGTGCTGTTTCCCTGCGCCTGGGCCTGTCAGCACTTGCTGCTGTCGTCTGGCTCATGTCATGGTGACTAGTCGACCGGACAGGTGGTGTTGGTGCCCGATGTTGCTGTCGAGAGAGGTTTTGCCCATGGTCAAGCCCAGGCCTTCTGAAATGGCTGCTGTCCTCAGCGTCTGGGGAGCTGCTGTACAATGAGCCTGATGTTGTCTCAGTGCTACTGCTGCTGGTCACCTGTGAGGGAGATTCCAGCCACTGAGCCGATGCTGCGTGTTGGACACCACTGCGGTCGCTGGTCTCTGCAGATGGAGATTGCGGAGTCACAGCCAGTGCCACCGGGGTGCCAGAGCTGGGGCCGACGGCCTCGGATTCTGCAGAGCCCTGGGAAGGCTCCAATCCTGACGGTGTGCTCAGGCTGGGGGTATTGCGCTCCAGCTGATTCCTGGGGGCTGTGAGGGGAAGCAGGAAGGTCAAGGGCCCCCAGCCCTCCAGGAGCGGCTGGGCTCTGCCAGGCCCAGCCTGGGAACTGACCCCAGCCTAGGGGCACCCGGGCGCTTTGCCTCATACCCGTGCCCAGACCGGCACAGCCGTCACACTCCCATCTGCGTGTTCTTCTTCTCAGGCCAGAGCAGCGTCTGTGGGTGCCCTCAGCAGCACACGAGGAGCACCGGAGTAGTTCCCAGGGCCTGGGGAAGCAAAGGGGTTCCTGGTGCTGAGGACAAAGTGTCCACAGCAGGGGATTGTCTGGCTGAGCTCTTCTGGCTCCCTCTGCTTCGAGCCCTTGCCGAGACATGCGTTCCCTGCGGAGCCCTGGGTGCAGCTTCCCAACTTACCCCACTTCCTCTGCCGCCTCCCTGCCTCTTGGATAAAGGCACTTGGGGGCATTGCAGCGGCTGTGCCTCACTCCTAATTCCTCATAGGCATTGTTGTCCTCCCATGTTGGCTCTCTGATGGAGAAAGGAAAAACTGATGAGCTTCTGCTGCCACCCCATCCTGAAGGTACAGGCTGTCTCTGTTCTTCGTCCAGTGCTTTCCCAAGTGGTGCATGAAGCTGAAGCCCGCGCTCATGGGACAGGGCAGGCCCAGGACTGCGGGGGCAGAGCCAGGCACAGCACAGCACTTGCACCCTCCTGCCTTGTGAGCCAGGCAGAAGGACACCAACCTGAAGGGGACTCGGATGCCCATGAGGACCATTTGGACAACAAATTCGTCACCGTCTCTACAGAGGGGGCACTGGAAGAACAAAGCACCGGCGCACATGGCCTGTCCCTGCAGGGCAAACACAAGCAGTGTGAGCGAGGCCCTGGTGCCGCTGCACACCTGCTGTGCCCCAGGGCTGAGGGGATAGCTCCTACCTGGATGCAGTCCCTGTGGAACCAGGCCTTTCTGCACGCTGGGCACACCATCGTTGTGAATGTTTTTCTGTCTTCCACAGGCTCAATGCAGACGGGGCATTGGGTGTCCGGCTCCGGATTCACCTGCCCCATCTGCTTTGGGCGGTGCTCATGGCAGTAGGAGCTGGGGGAAAAGGCATGGGCAAAGTGACAGGTGCTGGGTCCTTCCCCAGGGGTGGACAGGTTGGGAAAGGACATACCTGTATGGAGGTATAAACTGGGTGACACAGCAACCCTCCTTGGCACAGGGTAGGTGGAACCATCTGTCACAGCTCTCCACGCGGCACATAATGGTGGCCCCGCCCTGGCCACAGACGCAGCAGTGCTGGCAAGAACCAAGCAGCGCCATCAGCGGCAGCCTCGGGGCCTCTGCAGGCAGCCCCAAGGCCCCAGGCAGGGCACAGGATGTGGCCACTGCTGGGTCTCACCCCACACACTCAGCGGTGGACAAGGCTCCTGTGCCAGAGCCTACATGGAGCTGCAGGGAGCCAGACCTTTGTGCCACAGCTGGTTGGAAGGGCCAGCCTTTCTCTCCTGGAGTCTGGCCTAAGGTCGGGCAAACCTCGCCTGGCACAAATCTCCATGCTCTTGTCAGGCTCTCACCTTCTGTGCTGCTCGGCTCACTGCCTGTTGAATGTCACGGGGGAGGAAGCCCATGATGCCCAGGCGGTTGTTGCTTTGCCGAGAAAGGAGGGTGGCAAAAAACTGTGGAAAAGGCAAGGAGCTCATGAGGAGAGGGTGGCAGGGACTGCCTGTCACAAAGCTGGTGGGAGCCCCCAGAGCAACTCACCAGGCAGAAGACATGGGCACAGAGCCCGTGCTTCTCCCGTTTCTCTCCGCACACGTCCGGATTGGCCTCTACCCGGCGACACAGCATGCATGCTGCAAGGGGACAGAGCCAAGGGCAGCGGGCGTGAGCGCCTCTGCAAGGCTCTTAGCCTGCAGCATCGGCCCCAAGGGCTGCTCTGGCCCTGCATGCCTGGCTGATGGGCAGGCCTGCAGGCCTTGGAGCGCAGGGGACACCGCGGGCACGCGTGTCCCAAGAGCTGCCCCCCGGCCCAGCTGGGCCCTACCCGGGGACGGAGGAGCCTCCCAGCCCCGGCCTGGCTGGGCAGCTCCTGCCTCCCTCTGCCACCGCTCTGGGCCCCACGCTGGCCACCCCGACAGCCCCTGGGCCCGGCTGCGTGAGGGCTGCTTTGCTGTCACCTGGCTCCCTGCTCTTGCGGGCCTCCTGCTTCTTTCTTTCCATGGCAGCTCTCAGCAGCGCCTCCATGTTCGGAAACGCCGCTGCTTCTGCCAGGTGCTCTTCTGCGCTCTCTGTGGGAGAAAGAAGAGTCTGAGGAGTTTTCTGCCCAGGCCCAGAGCCGCAGGGGCACTACTCCCTGGTCAGCCCTGTGCGAGCCCTGGTCCTGTGGCCTTCTCCTCGCGTTGTCGTCGCCCAGTCGAGGAACAATACTGTCTCCTCCGGACGCTCCTGCGCTGATTCTGGGAAGGGAGAGGCAGGCGAGCCTGCAGCACAGGCCCAGAGCCCTGAGGTGTGGGGCCCCTCTCGCTCCTTTGCCAGCCCCGTCCCTGCCCCTACCTTCTCCTCCTGTTGTCAGGTCGCACTGACACAGGGCCAGAGCCCAGCGGTCCCTTTTGTGGCCTCGGTCGCACGGGTCACAATGGCCACTCTGACATCAGCATCACTCAGTCCCCCCCACCCATTTCAGGCAACCCCCTTGGGAATCGAGGGTCCAAGATGGGTCCGAGCCTTTGGGCAGCATGGACCCAGGCCAGGGGCTCCTGCAGCAAGTGCAGGGTCAAGTGCCAGGCCCCGGGGCAGCCATCGAGCGTGGCACTGTTGGCCGAAAGGTGCAGTTGAAGCAGTGCCACTCCAGGGCTCTGGCCCAGGCCCAGGGAAACCTCTGCTCCTGCCCCTGGCCATAGGCTGCCCAGAGAGCTTGTGGAGTCTCTTGCACGGGAGAGATTCAAAACTTGCTCTAGAGGAACCAACCTTCTCCTTCAACACCTGTCTGGAGAAAACCCAGGGGAACCTGATTCGATGTCCCTGCTGATCACTCTTGGGAGCAGGAGATCAAACTGGAGACCACCACAGGTGCCTCCCAACCTCATCTGTCCTGTCATCCTATGAGCTAACAGCTTTGACATTTGATATGAAATGGACAATTTAGTATTAGGCTCCTTTTACACTGGCTCTGATGGAAACCCAGAGCATTCAATAGGAGTTTTCTGTGTACATCAGCCTGGAGAGTTTGAAATGGTCCTCAGCTCTAAAGTCCAATGCAGCACGAGGCTTTTCACACATGGAAGGCACTTTGCCATTTTGGTGCATGCTTTCCTACTGGCAAATATATTGAAATAAATCGAGAAACACAAACGGTTTTTTTAGACTTTTCTCATTCATGTCTCTGCAAACATGCTCCTGGAAAATCCAGATCAATGACTTCTAGAATAATCAGCCAGATCCCCTGCAAAACAGCACACGGGGGGATGATCAGGGACACCCCACAGCTGCCTGATGCTGGGGCAGCAGGAGTTCATCCATTTTCCTGTCTCCATGGAAGAGTCATCGTGGGAGGACAATGATGCCTTCACTGAAAAAGGGAAGAGGCACAGCCGCTGCAATGCCCCCAAGTGCCTTTATCCAGGAGGCAGGGAGGAGGCAGAGCAAGAGGGGTAATTTGGGGGGCTGCACCCAGGGCTCTGCAGGGAACGCATGTCTCGGCAAGGGCTCGAAGCAGAGGGAGCCAGAAGAGCTCAGCCAGGCAATCCCCTGCTGTGGACACTTTGTCCTCAGCACCAGGAACCCCTTTGTTTCCCCAGGCCCTGGGAACTGCTCCGGTGCTCCTCGTGTGCTGCTGAGGGCACCCACAGACGCTGCTCTGGCCTGAGAAACAGCACACCCAGCTGGGAGTGCGACAGCTCTGCCGGTCTGGGCACGGCTGTGAGGCAAAGCACCCGCGTGCCCCTAGGCTGGGGTCACTTCCCAGGCTGGGCCTGGCAGAGCCCAGCAGCTCCTGGAGGCCCTTGACCTTCCTGCTTCCCCTCACAGCCCCCAGCGATGAGCCAAGAGCTCAAGGGCCCCAAGGCCATCAGCCCCAGCCCAGAAACACTGCCTCACAGGTGTTGCCAACGTTTCTTCCATTTAGACCTTTGAAGGGATTTTGAAGGTAACATTGTTTGGCAACTCCTGCAAAGAAGGGACATGAAACACTTCTTCTCAGTAAAAGAAGATTTATTGGTTTGTTTTCACTTTATTTTTGACATCCTTATGCTTCTTTTGGCGTTCCAGAAAATGGTGAAAATCTAAAATATTACTAGGAGAAGCTTCTGAATTCACTATTAGGAGAAGTCTCTAAATTCACTGTTTCTCTTAAACACTTCCTCTACATACAGTTAACTAGCTGGTCCTGTAACAGAGAGGTTTAGTGTTTTACCTGACTGGACATCACTACATGATGTTATACACAGCAGGATACTAAAAAACTTTTCTTCGCTGGCAATTACAAAGTTTGGAGGCCTTCTCCAGGCCATGAATCAGTTCCTCATGCAAATTCATTCCGCCCTGTTCTCTCCTCATGCTGAGCTTTCAGGCACAGTTACCAGGGATCAGAGGTTATATACTCACCTCGAGCAATAATCTACGTCTGTCTTCCCAGCCCTTCTTTTCTTCACTGTGGTCTATTGATCTACAAAATAACTTTGGGCCCTCTGCAGAAAACAAGAGACCAGTTAATAGGGTTAAACACTGCTGATTACGCTGCTGGTTGTAACGCCCACCAACAACACAGCCATAAAGTCAGGAGCTCTATTCTTCACATCCTTCCTCTTCTCTTGCCCCCCCACCACACGCTGGCTCCAACAGAACTGTTCTGTACTCCAGCCTGCTGCAGCAAGCAAAATGAAAGGCAGCAGCAGTTTTCCTGAACGTGCTGAAATCTACGTTGCAGTGAAACTGCAACTGTTTCGTTAAAAGCGCAACACCAGCATCCCACGGCTCCCCCCAGACTGATGCCCGCTAAGCATTGAGATCTCCATTTTAACACACCCCATCTGCAAATCAGATAGGCTGGAAGATTGCAGGGCAGTAACCATATGAACACAGCAATCTATTTTGTCATTGTGATCTAAGAAGTCTCGAGAAAGGAACATCATTTAAGCCTGTCCTAATACTCTATTCTGTAAAATAGAACAAGCAATTGTTTTGGTGGCCTGTGGAATTGTTTGGGGCTGGGTATGCTTTCTTTGGTTGTTGTTTTCTTTCTTTTTCAATACAAAAATTCACTGGATTCAGAAGAAAGTAACCCAGATTGATTAGGACAAAGAACCCCATGAACTCCCTTTGTGGCTGATGAGAATACTCAACATGCTTCATGGTAACAGCAGAAAGAGAGGGAAAAGTTCAAGGTGATATACATGCCTGAAAGGATCCCAAATGTCTAGGTAACTTGTCAAGTGACTTATTTTTCTTGGTAAGCACTACAGGTCCAGACACCTATTAGGCAATTATCTGCAAGAAAAGAAAGCCAGGCAGCTGCTCAGCCTTCTTTTTCCAGGCCGTTCTCACAGCATTCTACCCCAACTCAGACCGCAAGTAAGGATGGCACGTTTTGACTACAAAACATTAATAACCAGGCAGCATTTCTTCCTCGCCGAATCACATTAGGAGTTTAAAAGGAAGAAAATACAACAAGGAGGTGAAGAAGTTCTGTTGTACCTCTTAAGCGTTCATCATCTTTGGAGAGGGAGAAAACTCTAGCACTTTCTGTATGTGGTAAAGAAAGAAACCTAGACAAATAGAAAGGGATTTTAGCATCCTAAAAGCTACTGTCAAATGCCATGAACACAAGTTAAAGTTGTAGTACTTCGGAGGAATGGTATACATTGAAGAGCACTACTGCAGAGTAACCAAGCACAGCCTTCTATTAAAAACCCCACTTTTTCAAAGCAAACTGCCTGTGTCTTGGGCTTTTGGCCCAACTCAAACTGCCTTTGGTCAAACCCAAGTGACCCAGGTCATTCATTTCTTGTGCTCAACTTCCCTCTTTCTATATGCAGCTTCACATCCAGTGGGCTGCTGGGGGTTTTGGACTGTGTGCAGCACAAAGGCTTTTCCAAGATGACTTCCACTGCTCTGAGGTGTGCAAGGTCAGTTTCCCATTTCCTCAGTGCTGCCATTAGTACTCCCATAGCATCCAACTACTACAACCAAGTAGACAGCAAATACAAATGGAACTTGCATTTCTTGGTCCTTTTCAATTTCTGATGTCTCAGGCTCAGCATCACCCTCAGAACTGCTGTCTTGGAAACGTCGATCCTCTTGCCATGTGACTTGTACAGGTTTTGTTCTTCCAAGTATGTAAGGCTCTGCAATAATAGCAGCATAGAAGAGAAGAAGCCAAAAAGCAGACTATTCCTCTACTTGCCAGTAAAAATTCCTATTTTCAAGTGTATTACTTTCAGCTGGTGAAGACAAGATTTGAGAAGAACAGAATCTTCTCCTCCCAGATTTTCTGAGCTACAGATTTTTCTAAGCTCCTGTATTTTCCCCTTTGCTCTAGGGATCTCTTACGTATTCTTAAACCGTCGTCATTGCATTCAGAAGACACTAAATACCTTTGAATACAGCAGAACCGGGGAGGACTTGTTGCTTTTGTGTGGTCGCCCTGGGTTTTTGAATATTTTGCGTAACTTCACACAGTTTCTTTCATCTCCTGCATTACTGTGACTTGATTGAATACTGTTTCATCTTCATTTCATAAGGCCTCATTTTCTCTTAGGTTAGGACACCCCAATGATCTCGTGTCATTCCGTTTCCATTTTCTAAAGGCACAAGAATAGAATTCAGTAAGTTGTTCAGAATGTTCTTGAATCTTGAGGTCAACGCCAGGATTTTGCCCATCATACTATACTAACACCTATTTTCTTGAAAATCTTATTGGGTTCTGTGAAACTTGATTTGACTGGTGTGTCACCTTTTTCCCTGTTTGAGAAATGTAGGGGATGACAAGAAGCTTTTTCACCACTCTGCAACAAACCCAATGCCTTCTCAAAGCACATCTTGCCCAATTCCTGGCTTGCAAGCATGAGCTACCTCTCATTAATCTACCACAACCTTGGCAAGTAGAAATGAAGATCCAAATAATTCTGCCTAATTACTGACTTTTGCCTCTGAAAATGCCCTGGATTGTGACCTCCTTTACACCTTATTGCTCTACGGTGCCGGCCATAAGCTCTTCCTTAGAAATGGCAGCGTTAGACACGTTCTGCTGTTACCTTCTTTGGTGCCCGCCTCCTCCATGCCTCCAAAGAAGGAAAACTGGAAAGCACTCGACTCCTGAGCTACGTCATTCCCAGGCACAGGTCCCAAATGGTCAGGTGCAGATGGGGCAGAGTCCTCCAGCTCCTCTTTATGCCAGGGTATTTCCTGCGCTTCTTCTGGTTTGTTCTTTGCAGGTCCCAAAAAGTCTTTAAAATCAGCAGCAATGTCATAATCGGTTTCTTCGGACACTTGAGGCAGTGTCTCGCTCCGTTCCTCCTTCTTCCTTTTGGCTTTACTGAAATCAGATTGTTCAAGGATAGCAGCACAGCACACGTCCTTTTCAAAGAAAGCTTCCCTAAGAGCCACCTTACTCTTCATGTCTCCCTGCACGTACCCAAGCACATTAAGGAGTGGTTTGCTTTCAAGGGTAAGCAGTGGGGAAACATCAGAGGTTTGAGTCTAAAGGCAGCAACAAGTGTCTTTCTAAAGTAGCCACATCCTTAAGGGACTTTTCATTTACTATATGGAAACACAGAAATCAAGGCATTTCCCAACACATTTCTTTCCTGGCTATAGAAATGTCAAGAGCTAATATGGTTTTCTCACACGCCTGCAAATATCAAAGTCCCTGAACTGACCTTTCTCACCTTCGGTTATGGCAGGCAACGGACAGACGAGAAAGAAAAGATGACATTACATGTGGCTTTGAGTGGGCCCAGTTGGAGCCTGACGTTGCTGGTGGGAGCGGTTTCCCCTGGGGGACATTCCTGATGCTGTGTCCCTGCGCCTGGGCCTCTCAGCACTTGGGGCTGTCCTCTGGCCCCTGTTACGGCAACTCCTTGACCGGACAGCTGGATTTGGGGCCTGGCGTTGCTGGCGAGAGGAGCTGCGTCTGGGGGACACCCCTGGTGCTGTTACCCTGCGCCTGCGCCTCTCAGCACTTGGGGCTGTCGTCTGGCTCCTGTCACGGCGACTCCTTGACCGGACAGGTGGAGTCGGTGCCCGATGTTGCTGGCGGGAGCGGTTTCCCCTGGGGGACATCCCTGACGCTGTGCCCCTGCGCCTGCGCCTCTCAGCACTTGGGGCTGTCCTCTGGCCCCTGTCACGACGACTCCTTGACCGGACAGGTGGAGTCGGTGCCCGATGTTGCTGGCGAGAGGAGCTGCATCTTGGGGATGTCCCTGGTGCTGTTTCCCTGCACCTGGGCCTATCAGCACTTGGGGCTGTCGTCTGGCTCCTGTCACGGCGACTCCTTGACCGCACAGGAGGATTTGGGGCCTGGCGTTGCCGCCGAGAGCGGCTGTGTCTGCGGGATGTCCCTAGTGCTGTTTCCCTGCGCCTGGGCCTGTCAGCACTTGCTGCTGTCGTCTGGCTCATGTCATGGTGACTAGTCGACCGGACAGGTGGTGTTGGTGCCCGATGTTGCTGTCGAGAGAGGTTTTGCCCATGGTCAAGCCCAGGCCTTCTGAAATGGCTGCTGTCCTCAGCGTCTGGGGAGCTGCTGTACAATGAGCCTGATGTTGTCTCAGTGCTACTGCTGCTGGTCACCTGTGAGGGAGATTCCAGCCACTGAGCCGATGCTGCGTGTTGGACACCACTGCGGTCACTGGTCTCTGCAGATGGAGATTGCGGAGTCACAGCCAGTGCCACCGGGGTGCCAGAGCTGGGGCCGACGGCCTCGGATTCTGCAGAGCCCTGGGAAGGCTCCAATCCTGACGGTGTGCTCAGGCTGGGGGTATTGCGCTCCAGCTGATTCCTGGGGGCTGTGAGGGGAAGCAGGAAGGTCAAGGGCCCCCAGCCCTCCAGGAGCAGCTGGGCTCTGCCAGGCCCAGCCTGGGAACTGACCCCAGCCTAGGGGCACCCGGGCGCTTTGCCTCATACCCGTGCCCAGACCGGCACAGCCGTCACACTCCCATCTGCGTGTTCTTCTTCTCAGGCCAGAGCAGCGTCTGTGGGTGCCCTCAGCAGCACACGAGGAGCACCGGAGCAGTTCCCAGGGCCTGGGGAAGCAAAGGGGTTCCTGGTGCTGAGGACAAAGTGTCCACAGCAGGGGATTGTCTAGCTGAGCTCTTCTGGCTCCCTCTGCTTCGAGCCCTTGCCGAGACATGCGTTCCCTGCGGAGCCCTGGGTGCAGCTTCCCAACTTACCCCACTTCCTCTGCCGCCTCCCTGCCTCTTGGATAAAGGCACTTGGGGGCATTGCAGCGGCTGTGCCTCACTCCTAATTCCTCATAGGCATTGTTGTCCTCCCATGTTGGCTCTCTGATGGAGAAAGGAAAAACTGATGAGCTTCTGCTGCCACCCCATCCTGAAGGTACAGGCTGTCTCTGTTCTTCGTCCAGTGCTTTCCCAAGTGGTGCATGAAGCTGAAGCCCGCGCTCATGGGACAGGGCAGGCCCAGGACTGCGGGGGCAGAGCCAGGCACAGCACAGCACTTGCACCCTCCTGCCTTGTGAGCCAGGCAGAAGGACACCAACCTGAAGGGGACTCGGATGCCCATGAGGACCATTTGGACAACAAATTCGTCACCGTCTCTACAGAGGGGGCACTGGAAGAACAAAGCACCGGCGCACATGGCCTGTCCCTGCAGGGCAAACACAAGCAGTGTGAGCGAGGCCCTGGTGCCGCTGCACACCTGCTGTGCCCCAGGGCTGAGGGGATAGCTCCTACCTGGATGCAGTCCCTGTGGAACCAGGCCTTTCTGCACGCTGGGCACACCATCGTTGTGAATGTTTTTCTGTCTTCCACAGGCTCAATGCAGATGGGGCATTGGGTGTCCGGCTCCGGATTCACCTGCCCCATCTGCTTTGGGCGGTGCTCATGGCAGTAGGAGCTGGGGGAAAAGGCATGGGCAAAGTGACAGGTGCTGGGTCCTTCCCCAGGGGTGGACAGGTTGGGAAAGGACATACCTGTATGGAGGTATAAACTGGGTGACACAGCAACCCTCCTTGGCACAGGGTAGGTGGAACCATCTGTCACAGCTCTCCACGCGGCACATAATGGTGGCCCCGCCCTGGCCACAGACGCAGCAGTGCTGGCAAGAACCAAGCAGCGCCATCAGCGGCAGCCTCGGGGCCTCTGCAGGCAGCCCCAAGGCCCCAGGCAGGGCACAGGATGTGGCCACTGCTGGGTCTCACCCCACACACTCAGCGGTGGACAAGGCTCCTGTGCCAGAGCCTACATGGAGCTGCAGGGAGCCAGACCTTTGTGCCACAGCTGGTTGGAAGGGCCAGCCTTTCTCTCCTGGAGTCTGGCCTAAGGTCGGGCAAACCTCGCCTGGCACAAATCTCCATGCTCTTGTCAGGCTCTCACCTTCTGTGCTGCTCGGCTCACTGCCTGTTGAATGTCACGGGGGAGGAAGCCCATGATGCCCAGGCGGTTGTTGCTTTGCCGAGAAAGGAGGGTGGCAAAAAACTGTGGAAAAGGCAAGGAGCTCATGAGGAGAGGGTGGCAGGGACTGCCTGTCACAAAGCTGGTGGGAGCCCCCAGAGCAACTCACCAGGCAGAAGACATGGGCACAGAGCCCGTGCTTCTCCCGTTTCTCTCCGCACACGTCCGGATTGGCCTCTACCCGGCGACACAGCATGCATGCTGCAAGGGGACAGAGCCAAGGGCAGCGGGCGTGAGCGCCTCTGCAAGGCTCTTAGCCTGCAGCATCGGCCCCAAGGGCTGCTCTGGCCCTGCCTGCCTGGCTGATGGGCAGGCCTGCAGGCCTTGGAGCGCAGGGGACACCGCGGGCACGCGTGTCCCAAGAGCTGCCCCCCGGCCCAGCTGGGCCCTACCCGGGGACGGAGGAGCCTCCCAGCCCCGGCCTGGCTGGGCAGCTCCTGCCTCCCTCTGCCACCGCTCTGGGCCCCACGCTGGCCACCCCGACAGCCCCTGGGCCCGGCTGCGTGAGGGCTGCTTTGCTGTCACCTGGCTCCCTGCTCTTGCGGGCCTCCTGCTTCTTTCTTTCCATGGCAGCTCTCAGCAGCGCCTCCATGTTCGGAAACGCCGCTGCTTCTGCCAGGTGCTCTTCTGCGCTCTCTGTGGGAGAAAGAAGAGTCTGAGGAGTTTTCTGCCCAGGCCCAGAGCCGCAGGGGCACTACTCCCTGGTCAGCCCTGTGCGAGCCCTGGTCCTGTGGCCTTCTCCTCGCGTTGTCGTCGCCCAGTCGAGGAACAATACTGTCTCCTCCGGACGCTCCTGTGCTGATTCTGGGAAGGGAGAGGCAGGCGAGCCTGCAGCACAGGCCCAGAGCCCCGAGGTGTGGGGCCCCTCTCGTTCCTTTGCCAGCCCCGTCCCTGCCCTACCTTCTCCTCCTGTTGTCAGGTCGCACTGACACAGGGCCAGAGCCCAGCGGTCCCTTTTGTGGCCTCGGTCGCACGGGTCACAATGGCCACTCTGACATCAGCATCACTCAGTCCCCCCCACCCATTTCAGGCAACCCCCTTGGGAATCGAGGGTCCAAGATGGGTCCGAGCCTTTGGGCAGCACGGACCCAGGCCAGGGGCTCCTGCAGCAAGTGCAGGGTCAAGTGCCAGGCCCCGGGGCAGCCATCGAGCGTGGCACTGTTGGCCGAAAGGTGCAGTTGAAGCAGTGCCACTCCAGGGCTCTGGCCCAGGCCCAGGGAAACCTCTGCTCCTGCCCCTGGCCATAGGCTGCCCAGAGAGCTTGTGGAGTCTCTTGCACGGGAGAGATTCAAAACTTGCTCTAGAGGAACCAACCTTCTCCTTCAACACCTGTCTGGAGAAAACCCAGGGGAACCTGATTCGATGTCCCTGCTGATCACTCTTGGGAGCAGGAGATCAAACTGGAGACCACCACAGGTGCCTCCCAACCTCATCTGTCCTGTCATCCTATGAGCTAACAGCTTTGACATTTGATATGAAATGGACAATTTAGTATTAGGCTCCTTTTACACTGGCTCTGATGGAAACCCAGAGCATTCAATAGGAGTTTTCTGTGTACATCAGCCTGGAGAGTTTGAAATGGTCCTCAGCTCTAAAGTCCAATGCAGCACGAGGCTTTTCACACATGGAAGGCACTTTGCCATTTTGGTGCATGCTTTCCTACTGGCAAATATATTGAAATAAATCGAGAAACACAAACGGTTTTTTTAGACTTTTCTCATTCATGTCTCTGCAAACATGCTCCTGGAAAATCCAGATCAATGACTTCTAGAATAATCAGCCAGATCCCCTGCAAAACAGCACACGGGGGGATGATCAGGGACACCCCACAGCTGCCTGATGCTGGGGCAGCAGGAGTTCATCCATTTTCCTGTCTCCATGGAAGAGTCATGGTTGGAGGGCAATGATGCCTTCACTGAACAAGGGAAGAGGCACAGCCGCTGCAATGCCCCCAAGTGCCTTTATCCAGGAGGCAGGGAGGAGGCAGAGCAAGAGGGGTAATTTGGGGGGCTGCACCCAGGGCTCCGCAGGGAACGCATGTCTCGGCAAGGGCTCGAAGCAGAGGGAGCCAGAAGAGCTCAGCCAGGCAATCCCCTGCTGTGGACACTTTGTCCTCAGCACCAGGAACCCCTTTGTTTCCCCAGGCCCTGGGAACTGCTCCGGTGCTCCTCGTGTGCTGCTGAGGGCACCCACAGACGCTGCTCTGGCCTGAGAAACAGCACACCCAGCTGGGAGTGCGACAGCTCTGCCGGTCTGGGCACGGCTGTGAGGCAAAGCACCCGCGTGCCCCTAGGCTGGGGTCACTTCCCAGGCTGGGCCTGGCAGAGCCCAGCAGCTCCTGGAGGCCCTTGACCTTCCTGCTTCCCCTCACAGCCCCCAGCGATGAGCCAAGAGCTCAAGGGCCCCAAGGCCATCAGCCCCAGCCCAGAAACACTGCCTCACAGGTGTTGCCAACGTTTCTTCCATTTAGACCTTTGAAGGGATTTTGAAGGTAACATTGTTTGGCAACTCCTGCAAAGAAGGAACATGAAACACTTCTTCTCAGTAAAAGAAGATTTATTGGTTTGTTTTCACTTTATTTTTGACATCCTTATGCTTCTTTTGGCGTTCCAGAAAATGGTGAAAATCTAAAATATTACTAGGAGAAGCTTCTGAATTCACTATTAGGAGAAGTCTCTAAATTCACTGTTTCTCTTAAACACTTCCTCTACATACAGTTAACTAGCTGGTCCTGTAACAGAGAGGTTTAGTGTTTTACCTGACTGGACATCACTACATGATGTTATACACAGCAGGATACTAAAAAACTTTTCTTCGCTGGCAATTACAAAGTTTGGAGGCCTTCTCCAGGCCATGAATCAGTTCCTCATGCAAATTCATTCCGCCCTGTTCTCTCCTCATGCTGAGCTTTCAGGCACAGTTACCAGGGATCAGAGGTTATATACTCACCTCGAGCAATAATCTACGTCTGTCTTCCCAGCCCTTCTTTTCTTCACTGTGGTCTATTGATCTACAAAATAACTTTGGGCCCTCTGCAGAAAACAAGAGACCAGTTAATAGGGTTAAACACTGCTGATTACGCTGCTGGTTGTAACGCCCACCAACAACACAGCCATAAAGTCAGGAGCTCTATTCTTCACATCCTTCCTCTTCTCTTGCCCCCCCACCACACGCTGGCTCCAACAGAACTGTTCTGTACTCCAGCCTGCTGCAGCAAGCAAAATGAAAGGCAGCAGCAGTTTTCCTGAACGTGCTGAAATCTACGTTGCAGTGAAACTGCAGCTGTTTCGTTAAAAGCGCAACACCAGCATCCCACGGCTCCCCCCAGACTGATGCCCGCTAAGCATTGAGATCTCCATTTTAACACACCCCATCTGCAAATCAGATAGGCTGGAAGATTGCAGGGCAGTAACCATATGAACACAGCAATCTATTTTGTCATTGTGATCTAAGAAGTCTCGAGAAAGGAACATCATTTAAGCCTGTCCTAATACTCTATTCTGTAAAATAGAACAAGCAATTGTTTTGGTGGCCTGTGGAATTGTTTGGGGCTGGGTATGCTTTCTTTGGTTGTTGTTTTCTTTCTTTTTCAATACAAAATTTCACTGGATTCAGAAGAAAGTAACCCAGATTGATTAGGACAAAGAACCCCATGAACTCCCTTTGTGGCTGATGAGAATACTCAACATGCTTCATGGTAACAGCAGAAAGAGAGGGAAAAGTTCAAGGTGATATACATGCCTGAAAGGATCCCAAATGTCTAGGTAACTTGTCAAGTGACTTATTTTTCTTGGTAAGCACTACCGGTCCAGACACCTATTAGGCAATTATCTGCAAGAAAAGAAAGCCAGGCAGCTGCTCAGCCTTCTTTTTCCAGGCCGTTCTCACAGCATTCTACCCCAACTCAGACCGCAAGTAAGGATGGCACGTTTTGACTACAAAACATTAATAACCAGGCAGCATTTCTTCCTCGCCGAATCACATTAGGAGTTTAAAAGGAAGAAAATACAACAAGGGGGTGAAGAAGTTCTGTTGTACCTCTTAAGCGTTCATCATCTTTGGAGAGGGAGAAAACTCTAGCACTTTCTGTATGTGGTAAAGAAAGAAACCTAGACAAATAGAAAGGGATTTTAGCATCCTAAAAGCTACTGTCAAATGCCATGAACACAAGTTAAAGTTGTAGTGCTTCGGAGGAATGGTATACATTGAAGAGCACTACTGCAGAGTAACCAAGCACAGCCTTCTATTAAAAACCCCACTTTTTCAAAGCAAACTGCCTGTGTCTTGGGCTTTTGGCCCAACTCAAACTGCCTTTGGTCAAACCCAAGTGACCCAGGTCATTCATTTCTTGTGCTCAACTTCCCTCTTTCTATATGCAGCTTCACATCCAGTGGGCTGCTGGGGGTTTTGGACTGTGTGCAGCACAAAGGCTTTTCCAAGATGACTTCCACTGCTCTGAGGTGTGCAAGGTCAGTTTCCCATTTCCTCAGTGCTGCCATTAGTACTCCCATAGCATCCAACTACTACAACCAAGTAGACAGCAAATACAAATGGAACTTGCATTTCTTGGTCCTTTTCAATTTCTGATGTCTCAGGCTCAGCATCACCCTCAGAACTGCTGTCTTGGAAACGTCGATCCTCTTGCCATGTGACTTGTACAGGTTTTGTTCTTCCAAGTATGTAAGGCTCTGCAATAATAGCAGCATAGAAGAGAAGAAGCCAAAAAGCAGACTATTCCTCTACTTGCCAGTAAAAATTCCTATTTTCAAGTGTATTACTTTCAGCTGGTGAAGACAAGATTTGAGAAGAACAGAATCTTCTCCTCCCAGATTTTCTGAGCTACAGATTTTTCTAAGCTCCTGTATTTTCCCCTTTGCTCTAGGGATCTCTTACGTATTCTTAAACCGTCGTCATTGCATTCAGAAGACACTAAATACCTTTGAATACAGCAGAACCGGGGAGGACTTGTTGCTTTTGTGTGGTCGCCCTGGGTTTTTGAATATTTTGCGTAACTTCACACAGTTTCTTTCATCTCCTGCATTACTGTGACTTGATTGAATACTGTTTCATCTTCATTTCATAAGGCCTCATTTTCTCTTAGGTTAGGACACCCCAATGATCTCGTGTCATTCCGTTTCCATTTTCTAAAGGCACAAGAATAGAATTCAGTAAGTTGTTCAGAATGTTCTTGAATCTTGAGGTCAACGCCAGGATTTTGCCCATCATACTATACTAACACCTATTTTCTTGAAAATCTTATTGGGTTCTGTGAAACTTGATTTGACTGGTGTGTCACCTTTTTCCCTGTTTGAGAAATGTAGGGGATGACAAGAAGCTTTTTCACCACTCTGCAACAAACCCAATGCCTTCTCAAAGCACATCTTGCCCAATTCCTGGCTTGCAAGCATGAGCTACCTCTCATTAATCTACCACAACCTTGGCAAGTAGAAATGAAGATCCAAATAATTCTGCCTAATTACTGACTTTTGCCTCTGAAAATGCCCTGGATTGTGACCTCCTTTACACCTTATTGCTCTACGGTGCCGGCCATAAGCTCTTCCTTAGAAATGGCAGCGTTAGACACGTTCTGCTGTTACCTTCTTTGGTGCCCGCCTCCTCCATGCCTCCAAAGAAGGAAAACTGGAAAGCACTCGACTCCTGAGCTACGTCATTCCCAGGCACAGGTCCCAAATGGTCAGGTGCAGATGGGGCAGAGTCCTCCAGCTCCTCTTTATGCCAGGGTATTTCCTGCGCTTCTTCTGGTTTGTTCTTTGCAGGTCCCAAAAAGTCTTTAAAATCAGCAGCAATGTCATAATCGGTTTCTTCGGACACTTGAGGCAGTGTCTCGCTCCGTTCCTCCTTCTTCCTTTTGGCTTTACTGAAATCAGATTGTTCAAGGATAGCAGCACAGCACACGTCCTTTTCAAAGAAAGCTTCCCTAAGAGCCACCTTACTCTTCATGTCTCCCTGCACGTACCCAAGCACATTAAGGAGTGGTTTGCTTTCAAGGGTAAGCAGTGGGGAAACATCAGAGGTTTGAGTCTAAAGGCAGCAACAAGTGTCTTTCTAAAGTAGCCACATCCTTAAGGGACTTTTCACTTACTATATGGAAACACAGAAATCAAGGCATTTCCCAACACATTTCTTTCCTGGCTATAGAAATGTCAAGAGCTAATATGGTTTTCTCACACGCCTGCAAATATCAAAGTCCCTGAATTGACCTTTCTCACCTTCGGTTATGGCAGGCAACGGACAGACGAGAAAGAAAAGATGACATTACATGTGGCTTTGAGTGGGCCCAGTTGGAGCCTGACGTTGCTGGTGGGAGCGGTTTCCCCTGGGGGACATTCCTGATGCTGTGTCCCTGCGCCTGGGCCTCTCAGCACTTGGGGCTGTCCTCTGGCCCCTGTTACGGCAACTCCTTGACCGGACAGCTGGATTTGGGGCCTGGCGTTGCTGGCGAGAGGAGCTGCGTCTGGGGGACACCCCTGGTGCTGTTACCCTGCGCCTGCGCCTCTCAGCACTTGGGGCTGTCGTCTGGCTCCTGTCACGGCGACTCCTTGACCGGACAGGTGGAGTCGGTGCCCGATGTTGCTGGCGGGAGCGGTTTCCCCTGGGGGACATCCCTGACGCTGTGCCCCTGCGCCTGCGCCTCTCAGCACTTGGGGCTGTCCTCTGGCTCCTGTCACGGCGACTCCTTGACCGGACAGGTGGAGTCGGTGCCCGATGTTGCTGGCGGGAGCGGTTTCCCCTGGGGGACATCCCTGACGCTGTGCCCCTGCGCCTGCGCCTCTCAGCACTTGGGGCTGTCCTCTGGCTCCTGTCACAACGACTCCTTGACCGGACAGGTGGAGTCGGTGCCCGATGTTGCTGGCGGGAGCGGTTTCCCCTGGGGGACATCCCTGACGCTGTGCCCCTGCGCCTGCGCCTCTCAGCACTTGGGGCTGTCCTCTGGCCCCTGTCACGACGACTTCTTGACCGGACAGGTGGTATCGGTGCCCGATGTTGCTGGCGAGAGGAGCTGCATCTTGGGGATGTCCCTGGTGCTGTTTCCCTGCACCTGGGCCTATCAGCACTTGGGGCTGTCGTCTGGCTCCTGTCACGGCGACTCCTTGACCGCACAGGAGGATTTGGGGCCTGGCGTTGCCGCCGAGAGCGGCTGTGTCTGCGGGATGTCCCTAGTGCTGTTTCCCTGCGCCTGGGCCTGTCAGCACTTGCTGCTGTCGTCTGGCTCATGTCATGGTGACTAGTCGACTGGACAGGTGGTGTTGGTGCCCGATGTTGCTGTCGAGAGAGGTTTTGCCCATGGTCAAGCCCAGGCCTTCTGAAATGGCTGCTGTCCTCAGCGTCTGGGGAGCTGCTGTACAATGACCCTGATGTTGTCTCAGTGCTACTGCTGCTGATCACCTGTGAGGGAGATTCCAGCCACTGAGCCGATGCTGCGTGTTGGACACCGCTGCGGTCGCTGGTCTCTGCAGATGGAGATTGCGGAGTCACAGCCAATGCCACCGGGGTGCCAGAGCTGGGGCCGACGGCCTCGGATTCTGCAGAGCCCTGGGAAGGCTCCAATCCTGACGGTGTGCTCAGGCTGGGGGTATTGCGCTCCAGCTGATTCCTGGGGGCTGTGAGGGGAAGCAGGAAGGTCAAGGGCCCCCAGCCCTCCAGGAGCGGCTGGGCTCTGCCAGGCCCAGCCTGGGAACTGACCCCAGCCTAGGGGCACCCGGGCGCTTTGCCTCATACCCGTGCCCAGACCGGCACAGCCGTCACACTCCCATCTGCGTGTTCTTCTTCTCAGGCCAGAGCAGCGTCTGTGGGTGCCCTCAGCAGCACACGAGGAGCACCGGAGCAGTTCCCAGGGCCTGGGGAAGCAAAGGGGTTCCTGGTGCTGAGGACAAAGTGTCCACAGCAGGGGATTGTCTGGCTGAGCACTTCTGGCTCCCTCTGCTTCGAGCCCTTGCCGAGACATGCGTTCCCTGCGGAGCCCTGGGTGCAGCTTCCCAACTTACCCCACTTCCTCTGCCGCCTCCCTGCCTCTTGGATAAAGGCACTTGGGGGCATTGCAGCGGCTGTGCCTCACTCCTAATTCCTCATAGGCATTGTTGTCCTCCCATGTTGGCTCTCTGATGGAGAAAGGAAAAACTGATGAGCTTCTGCTGCCACCCCATCCTGAAGGTACAGGCTGTCTCTGTTCTTCGTCCAGTGCTTTCCCAAGTGGTGCATGAAGCTGAAGCCCGCGCTCATGGGACAGGGCAGGCCCAGGACTGCGGGGGCAGAGCCAGGCACAGCACAGCACTTGCACCCTCCTGCCTTGTGAGCCAGGCAGAAGGACACCAACCTGAAGGGGACTCGGATGCCCATGAGGACCATTTGGACAACAAATTCGTCACCGTCTCTACAGAGGGGGCACTGGAAGAACAAAGCACCGGCGCACATGGCCTGTCCCTGCAGGGCAAACACAAGCAGTGTGAGCGAGGCCCTGGTGCCGCTGCACACCTGCTGTGCCCCAGGGCTGAGGGGATAGCTCCTACCTGGATGCAGTCCCTGTGGAACCAGGCCTTTCTGCACGCTGGGCACACCATCGTTGTGAATGTTTTTCTGTCTTCCACAGGCTCAATGCAGATGGGGCATTGGGTGTCCGGCTCCGGATTCACCTGCCCCATCTGCTTTGGGCGGTGCTCATGGCAGTAGGAGCTGGGGGAAAAGGCATGGGCAAAGTGACAGGTGCTGGGTCCTTCCCCAGGGGTGGACAGGTTGGGAAAGGACATACCTGTATGGAGGTATAAACTGGGTGACACAGCAACCCTCCTTGGCACAGGGTAGGTGGAACCATCTGTCACAGCTCTCCACGCGGCACATAATGGTGGCCCCGCCCTGGCCACAGACGCAGCAGTGCTGGCAAGAACCAAGCAGCGCCATCAGCGGCAGCCTCGGGGCCTCTGCAGGCAGCCCCAAGGCCCCAGGCAGGGCACAGGATGTGGCCACTGCTGGGTCTCACCCCACACACTCAGCGGTGGACAAGGCTCCTGTGCCAGAGCCTACATGGAGCTGCAGGGAGCCAGACCTTTGTGCCACAGCTGGTTGGAAGGGCCAGCCTTTCTCTCCTGGAGTCTGGCCTAAGGTCGGGCAAACCTCGCCTGGCACAAATCTCCATGCTCTTGTCAGGCTCTCACCTTCTGTGCTGCTCGACTCACTGCCTGTTGAATGTCACGGGGGAGGAAGCCCATGATGCCCAGGCGGTTGTTGCTTTGCCGAGAAAGGAGGGTGGCAAAAAGCTGTGGAAAAGGCAAGGAGCTCATGAGGAGAGGGTGGCAGGGACTGCCTGTCACAAAGCTGGTGGGAGCCCCCAGAGCAACTCACCAGGCAGAAGACATGGGCACAGAGCCCGTGCTTCTCCCGTTTCTCTCCGCACACGTCCGGATTGGCCTCTACCCGGCGACACAGCATGCATGCTGCAAGGGGACAGAGCCAAGGGCAGCGGGCGTGAGCGCCTCTGCAAGGCTCTTAGCCTGCAGCATCGGCCCCAAGGGCTGCTCTGGCCCTGCCTGCCTGGCTGATGGGCAGGCCTGCAGGCCCTGGAGCGCAGGGGACACTGCGGGCACGCGTGTCCCAAGAGCTGCCCCCCGGCCCAGCTGGGCCCTACCCGGGGACGGAGGAGCCTCCCAGCCCCGGCCTGGCTGGGCAGCTCCTGCCTCCCTCTGCCACCGCTCTGGGCCCCACGCTGGCCACCCCGACAGCCCCTGGGCCCGGCTGCGTGAGGGCTGCTTTGCTGTCACCTGGCTCCCTGCTCTTGCGGGCCTCCTGCTTCTTTCTTTCCATGGCAGCTCTCAGCAGCGCCTCCATGTTCGGAAACGCCGCTGCTTCTGCCAGGTGCTCTTCTGCGCTCTCTGTGGGAGAAAGAAGAGTCTGAGGAGTTTTCTGCCCAGGCCCAGAGCCGCAGGGGCACTACTCCCTGGTCAGCCCTGTGCGAGCCCTGGTCCTGTGGCCTTCTCCTCGCGTTGTCGTCGCCCAGTCGAGGAACAATACTGTCTCCTCCGGACACTCCTGCGCTGATTCTGGGAAGGGAGAGGCAGGCGAGCCTGCAGCACAGGCCCAGAGCCCCGAGGTGTGGGGCCCCTCTCGTTCCTTTGCCAGCCCCGTCCCTGCCCTACCTTCTCCTCCTGTTGTCAGGTCGCACTGACACAGGGCCAGAGCCCAGCGGTCCCTTTTGTGGCCTCGGTCGCACGGGTCACAATGGCCACTCTGACATCAGCATCACTCAGTCCCCCCCACCCATTTCAGGCAGCCCCCTTGGGAATCGAGGGTCCAAGATGGGTCCGAGCCTTTGGGCAGCACGGACCCAGGCCAGGGGCTCCTGCAGCAAGTGCAGGGTCAAGTGCCAGGCCCCGGGGCAGCCATCGAGGGTGGCACTGTTGGCCGAAAGGTGCAGTTGAAGCAGTGCCACTCCAGGGCTCTGGCCCAGGCCCAGGGAAACCTCTGCTCCTGCCCCTGGCCATAGGCTGCCCAGAGAGCTTGTGGAGTCTCTTGCACGGGAGAGATTCAAAACTTGCTCTAGAGGAACCAACCTTCTCCTTCAACACCTGTCTGGAGAAAACCCAGGGGAACCTGATTCGATGTCCCTGCTGATCACTCTTGGGAGCAGGAGATCAAACTGGAGACCACCACAGGTGCCTCCCAACCTCATCTGTCCTGTCATCCTATGAGCTAACAGCTTTGACATTTGATATGAAATGGACAATTTAGTATTAGGCTCCTTTTACACTGGCTCTGATGGAAACCCAGAGCATTCAATAGGAGTTTTCTGTGTACATCAGCCTGGAGAGTTTGAAATGGTCCTCAGCTCTAAAGTCCAATGCAGCACGAGGCTTTTCACACATGGAAGGCACTTTGCCATTTTGGTGCATGCTTTCCTACTGGCAAATATATTGAAATAAATCGAGAAACACAAACAGGTTTTTCAGACTTTTCTCATTCATGTCTCTGCAAACATGCTCCTGGAAAATCCAGATCAATGACTTCTAGAATAATCAGCCAGATCCCCTGCAAAACAGCGCACGGGGGGATGATCAGGGACACCCCACAGCTGCCTGATGCTGGGGCAGCAGGAGTTCATCCATTTTCCTGTCTCCATGGAAGAGTCATCGTGGGAGGACAATGATGCCTTCACTGAACAAGGGAAGAGGCACAGCCGCTGCAATGCCCCCAAGTGCCTTTATCCAGGAGGCAGGGAGGAGGCAGAGCAAGAGGGGTAATTTGGGGGGCTGCACCCAGGGCTCCGCAGGGAACGCATGTCTCGGCAAGGGCTCGAAGCAGAGGGAGCCAGAAGAGCTCAGCCAGGCAATCCCCTGCTGTGGACACTTTGTCCTCAGCACCAGGAACCCCTTTGTTTCCCCAGGCCCTGGGAACTGCTCCGGTGCTCCTCGTGTGCTGCTGAGGGCACCCACAGACGCTGCTCTGGCCTGAGAAACAGCACACCCAGCTGGGAGTGCGACAGCTCTGCCGGTCTGGGCACGGCTGTGAGGCAAAGCACCCGCGTGCCCCTAGGCTGGGGTCACTTCCCAGGCTGGGCCTGGCAGAGCCCAGCAGCTCCTGGAGGCCCTTGACCTTCCTGCTTCCCCTCACAGCCCCCAGCGATGAGCCAAGAGCTCAAGGGCCCCAAGGCCATCAGCCCCAGCCCAGAAACACTGCCTCACAGGTGTTGCCAACGTTTCTTCCATTTAGACCTTTGAAGGGATTTTGAAGGTAACATTGTTTGGCAACTCCTGCAAAGAAGGGACATGAAACACTTCTTCTCAGTAAAAGAAGATTTATTGGTTTGTTTTCACTTTATTTTTGACATCCTTATGCTTCTTTTGGCGTTCCAGAAAATGGTGAAAATCTAAAATATTACTAGGAGAAGCTTCTGAATTCACTATTAGGAGAAGTCTCTAAATTCACTGTTTCTCTTAAACACTTCCTCTACATACAGTTAACTAGCTGGTCCTGTAACAGAGAGGTTTAGTGTTTTACCTGACTGGACATCACTACATGATGTTATACACAGCAGGATACTAAAAAACTTTTCTTCGCTGGCAATTACAAAGTTTGGAGGCCTTCTCCAGGCCATGAATCAGTTCCTCATGCAAATTCATTCCGCCCTGTTCTCTCCTCATGCTGAGCTTTCAGGCACAGTTACCAGGGATCAGAGGTTATATACTCACCTCGAGCAATAATCTACGTCTGTCTTCCCAGCCCTTCTTTTCTTCACTGTGGTCTATTGATCTACAAAATAACTTTGGGCCCTCTGCAGAAAACAAGAGACCAGTTAATAGGGTTAAACACTGCTGATTACGCTGCTGGTTGTAACGCCCACCAACAACACAGCCATAAAGTCAGGAGCTCTATTCTTCACATCCTTCCTCTTCTCTTGCCCCCCCACCACACGCTGGCTCCAACAGAACTGTTCTGTACTCCAGCCTGCTGCAGCAAGCAAAATGAAAGGCAGCAGCAGTTTTCCTGAACGTGCTGAAATCTACGTTGCAGTGAAACTGCAGCTGTTTCGTTAAAAGCGCAACACCAGCATCCCACGGCTCCCCCCAGACTGATGCCCGCTAAGCATTGAGATCTCCATTTTAACACACCCCATCTGCAAATCAGATAGGCTGGAAGATTGCAGGGCAGTAACCATATGAACACAGCAATCTATTTTGTCATTGTGATCTAAGAAGTCTCGAGAAAGGAACATCATTTAAGCCTGTCCTAATACTCTATTCTGTAAAATAGAACAAGCAATTGTTTTGGTGGCCTGTGGAATTGTTTGGGGCTGGGTATGCTTTCTTTGGTTGTTGTTTTCTTTCTTTTTCAATACAAAAATTCACTGGATTCAGAAGAAAGTAACCCAGATTGATTAGGACAAAGAACCCCATGAACTCCCTTTGTGGCTGATGAGAATACTCAACATGCTTCATGGTAACAGCAGAAAGAGAGGGAAAAGTTCAAGGTGATATACATGCCTGAAAGGATCCCAAATGTCTAGGTAACTTGTCAAGTGACTTATTTTTCTTGGTAAGCACTACCAGTCCAGACACCTATTAGGCAATTATCTGCAAGAAAAGAAAGCCAGGCAGCTGCTCAGCCTTCTTTTTCCAGGCCGTTCTCACAGCATTCTACCCCAACTCAGACCGCAAGTAAGGATGGCGCGTTTTGACTACAAAACATTAATAACCAGGCAGCATTTCTTCCTCGCCGAATCACATTAGGAGTTTAAAAGGAAGAAAATACAACAAGGGGGTGAAGAAGTTCTGTTGTACCTCTTAAGCGTTCATCATCTTTGGAGAGGGAGAAAACTCTAGCACTTTCTGTATGTGGTAAAGAAAGAAACCTAGACAAATAGAAAGGGATTTTAGCATCCTAAAAGCTACTGTCAAATGCCATGAACACAAGTTAAAGTTGTAGTGCTTCGGAGGAATGGTATACATTGAAGAGCACTACTGCAGAGTAACCAAGCACAGCCTTCTATTAAAAACCCCACTTTTTCAAAGCAAACTGCCTGTGTCTTGGGCTTTTGGCCCAACTCAAACTGCCTTTGGTCAAACCCAAGTGACCCAGGTCATTCATTTCTTGTGCTCAACTTCCCTCTTTCTATATGCAGCTTCACATCCAGTGGGCTGCTGGGGGTTTTGGACTGTGTGCAGCACAAAGGCTTTTCCAAGATGACTTCCACTGCTCTGAGGTGTGCAAGGTCAGTTTCCCATTTCCTCAGTGCTGCCATTAGTACTCCCATAGCATCCAACTACTACAACCAAGTAGACAGCAAATACAAATGGAACTTGCATTTCTTGGTCCTTTTCAATTTCTGATGTCTCAGGCTCAGCATCACCCTCAGAACTGCTGTCTTGGAAACGTCGATCCTCTTGCCATGTGACTTGTACAGGTTTTGTTCTTCCAAGTATGTAAGGCTCTGCAATAATAGCAGCATAGAAGAGAAGAAGCCAAAAAGCAGACTATTCCTCTACTTGCCAGTAAAAATTCCTATTTTCAAGTGTATTACTTTCAGCTGGTGAAGACAAGATTTGAGAAGAACAGAATCTTCTCCTCCCAGATTTTCTGAGCTACAGATTTTTCTAAGCTCCTGTATTTTCCCCTTTGCTCTAGGGATCTCTTACGTATTCTTAAACCGTCGTCATTGCATTCAGAAGACACTAAATACCTTTGAATACAGCAGAACCGGGGAGGACTTGTTGCTTTTGTGTGGTCGCCCTGGGTTTTTGAATATTTTGCGTAACTTCACACAGTTTCTTTCATCTCCTGCATTACTGTGACTTGATTGAATACTGTTTCATCTTCATTTCATAAGGCCTCATTTTCTCTTAGGTTAGGACACCCCAATGATCTCGTGTCATTCCGTTTCCATTTTCTAAAGGCACAAGAATAGAATTCAGTAAGTTGTTCAGAATGTTCTTGAATCTTGAGGTCAACGCCAGGATTTTGCCCATCATACTATACTAACACCTATTTTCTTGAAAATCTTATTGGGTTCTGTGAAACTTGATTTGACTGGTGTGTCACCTTTTTCCCTGTTTGAGAAATGTAGGGGATGACAAGAAGCTTTTTCACCACTCTGCAACAAACCCAATGCCTTCTCAAAGCACATCTTGCCCAATTCCTGGCTTGCAAGCATGAGCTACCTCTCATTAATCTACCACAACCTTGGCAAGTAGAAATGAAGATCCAAATAATTCTGCCTAATTACTGACTTTTGCCTCTGAAAATGCCCTGGATTGTGACCTCCTTTACACCTTATTGCTCTACGGTGCCGGCCATAAGCTCTTCCTTAGAAATGGCAGCGTTAGACACGTTCTGCTGTTACCTTCTTTGGTGCCCGCCTCCTCCATGCCTCCAAAGAAGGAAAACTGGAAAGCACTCGACTCCTGAGCTACGTCATTCCCAGGCACAGGTCCCAAATGGTCAGGTGCAGATGGGGCAGAGTCCTCCAGCTCCTCTTTATGCCAGGGTATTTCCTGCGCTTCTTCTGGTTTGTTCTTTGCAGGTCCCAAAAAGTCTTTAAAATCAGCAGCAATGTCATAATCGGTTTCTTCGGACACTTGAGGCAGTTCCTCGCTCCGTTCCTCCTTCTTCCTTTTGGCTTTACTGAAATCAGATTGTTCAAGGATAGCAGCACAGCACACGTCCTTTTCAAAGAAAGCTTCCCTAAGAGCCACCTTACTCTTCATGTCTCCCTGCACGTACCCAAGCACATTAAGGAGTGGTTTGCTTTCAAGGGTAAGCAGTGGGGAAACATCAGAGGTTTGAGTCTAAAGGCAGCAACAAGTGTCTTTCTAAAGTAGCCACATCCTTAAGGGACTTTTCACTTACTATATGGAAACACAGAAATCAAGGCATTTCCCAACACATTTCTTTCCTGGCTATAGAAATGTCAAGAGCTAATATGGTGTTCTCACACGCCTGCAAATATCAAAGTCCCTGAACTGACCTTTCTCACCTTCGGTTATGGCAGGCAACGGACAGACGAGAAAGAAAAGATGACATTACATGTGGCTTTGAGTGGGCCCAGTTGGAGCCTGACGTTGCTGGTGGGAGCGGTTTCCCCTGGGGGACATTCCTGATGCTGTGTCCCTGCGCCTGGGCCTCTCAGCACTTGGGGCTGTCCTCTGGCCCCTGTTACGGCAACTCCTTGACCGGACAGCTGGATTTGGGGCCTGGTGTTGCTTGCGAGAGGAGCTGCGTCTGGGGGACACCCCTGGTGCTGTTACCCTGCGCCTGCGCCTCTCAGCACTTGGGGCTGTCGTCTGGCTCCTGTCACGGCGACTCCTTGACCGGACAGGTGGAGTCGGTGCCCGATGTTGCTGGCGGGAGCGGTTTCCCCTGGGGGACATCCCTGACGCTGTGCTCCTGCGCCTGCGCCTCTCAGCACTTGGGGCTGTCCTCTGGCTCCTGTCACAACGACTCCTTGACCGGACAGGTGGAGTCGGTGCCCGATGTTGCTGGCGGGAGCGGTTTCCCCTGGGGGACATCCCTGACGCTGTGCCCCTGCGCCTGCGCCTCTCAGCACTTGGGGCTGTCCTCTGGCCCCTGTCACGACGACTCCTTGACCGGACAGGTGGAGTCGGTGCCCGATGTTGCTGGCGAGAGGAGCTGCATCTTGGGGATGTCCCTGGTGCTGTTTCCCTGCACCTGGGCCTATCAGCACTTGGGGCTGTCGTCTGGCTCCTGTCACGGCGACTCCTTGACCGCACAGGAGGATTTGGGGCCTGGCGTTGCCGCCGAGAGCAACTGTGTCTGCGGGATGTCCCTAGTGCTGTTTCCCTGCGCCTGGGCCTGTCAGCACTTGCTGCTGTCGTCTGGCTCATGTCATGGTGACTAGTCGACCGGACAGGTGGTGTTGGTGCCCGATGTTGCTGTCGAGAGAGGTTTTGCCCATGGTCAAGCCCAGGCCTTCTGAAATGGCTGCTGTCCTCAGCGTCTGGGGAGCTGCTGTACAATGACCCTGATGTTGTCTCAGTGCTACTGCTGCTGGTCACCTGTGAGGGAGATTCCAGCCACTGAGCCGATGCTGCGTGTTGGACACCGCTGCGGTCGCTGGTCTCTGCAGATGGAGATTGCGGAGTCACAGCCAATGCCACCGGGGTGCCAGAGCTGGGGCCGACGGCCTCGGATTCTGCAGAGCCCTGGGAAGGCTCCAATCCTGACGGTGTGCTCAGGCTGGGGGTATTGCGCTCCAGCTGATTCCTGGGGGCTGTGAGGGGAAGCAGGAAGGTCAAGGGCCCCCAGCCCTCCAGGAGCGGCTGGGCTCTGCCAGGCCCAGCCTGGGAACTGACCCCAGCCTAGGGGCACCCGGGCGCTTTGCCTCATACCCGTGCCCAGACCGGCACAGCCGTCACACTCCCATCTGCGTGTTCTTCTTCTCAGGCCAGAGCAGCGTCTGTGGGTGCCCTCAGCAGCACACGAGGAGCACCGGAGCAGTTCCCAGGGCCTGGGGAAGCAAAGGGGTTCCTGGTGCTGAGGACAAAGTGTCCACAGCAGGGGATTGTCTGGCTGAGCTCTTCTGGCTCCCTCTGCTTCGAGCCCTTGCCGAGACATGCGTTCCCTGCGGAGCCCTGGGTGCAGCTTCCCAACTTACCCCACTTCCTCTGCCGCCTCCCTGCCTCTTGGATAAAGGCACTTGGGGGCATTGCAGCGGCTGTGCCTCACTCCTAATTCCTCATAGGCATTGTTGTCCTCCCATGTTGGCTCTCTGATGGAGAAAGGAAAAACTGATGAGCTTCTGCTGCCACCCCATCCTGAAGGTACAGGCTGTCTCTGTTCTTCGTCCAGTGCTTTCCCAAGTGGTGCATGAAGCTGAAGCCCGCGCTCATGGGACAGGGCAGGCCCAGGACTGCGGGGGCAGAGCCAGGCACAACACAGCACTTGCACCCTCCTGCCTTGTGAGCCAGGCAGAAGGACACCAACCTGAAGGGGACTCGGATGCCCATGAGGACCATTTGGACAACAAATTCGTCACCGTCTCTACAGAGGGGGCACTGGAAGAACAAAGCACCGGCGCACATGGCCTGTCCCTGCAGGGCAAACACAAGCAGTGTGAGCGAGGCCCTGGTGCCGCTGCACACCTGCTGTGCCCCAGGGCTGAGGGGATAGCTCCTACCTGGATGCAGTCCCTGTGGAACCAGGCCTTTCTGCACGCTGGGCACACCATCGTTGTGAATGTTTTTCTGTCTTCCACAGGCTCAATGCAGATGGGGCATTGGGTGTCCGGCTCCGGATTCACCTGCCCCATCTGCTTTGGGCGGTGCTCATGGCAGTAGGAGCTGGGGGAAAAGGCATGGGCAAAGTGACAGGTGCTGGGTCCTTCCCCAGGGGTGGACAGGTTGGGAAAGGACATACCTGTATGGAGGTATAAACTGGGTGACACAGCAACCCTCCTTGGCACAGGGTAGGTGGAACCATCTGTCACAGCTCTCCACGCGGCACATAATGGTGGCCCCGCCCTGGCCACAGACGCAGCAGTGCTGGCAAGAACCAAGCAGCGCCATCAGCGGCAGCCTCGGGGCCTCTGCAGGCAGCCCCAAGGCCCCAGGCAGGGCACAGGATGTGGCCACTGCTGGGTCTCACCCCACACACTCAGCGGTGGACAAGGCTCCTGTGCCAGAGCCTACGTGGAGCTGCAGGGAGCCAGACCTTTGTGCCACAGCTGGTTGGAAGGGCCAGCCTTTCTCTCCTGGAGTCTGGCCTAAGGTCGGGCAAACCTCGCCTGGCACAAATCTCCATGCTCTTGTCAGGCTCTCACCTTCTGTGCTGCTCGACTCACTGCCTGTTGAATGTCACGGGGGAGGAAGCCCATGATGCCCAGGCGGTTGTTGCTTTGCCGAGAAAGGAGGGTGGCAAAAAGCTGTGGAAAAGGCAAGGAGCTCATGAGGAGAGGGTGGCAGGGACTGCCTGTCACAAAGCTGGTGGGAGCCCCCAGAGCAACTCACCAGGCAGAAGACATGGGCACAGAGCCCGTGCTTCTCCCGTTTCTCTCCGCACACGTCCGGATTGGCCTCTACCCGGCGACACAGCATGCATGCTGCAAGGGGACAGAGCCAAGGGCAGCGGGCGTGAGCGCCTCTGCAAGGCTCTTAGCCTGCAGCATCGGCCCCAAGGGCTGCTCTGGCCCTGCCTGCCTGGCTGATGGGCAGGCCTGCAGGCCCTGGAGCGCAGGGGACACTGCGGGCACGCGTGTCCCAAGAGCTGCCCCCCGGCCCAGCTGGGCCCTACCCGGGGACGGAGGAGCCTCCCAGCCCCGGCCTGGCTGGGCAGCTCCTGCCTCCCTCTGCCACCGCTCTGGGCCCCACGCTGGCCACCCCGACAGCCCCTGGGCCCGGCTGCGTGAGGGCTGCTTTGCTGTCACCTGGCTCCCTGCTCTTGCGGGCCTCCTGCTTCTTTCTTTCCATGGCAGCTCTCAGCAGCGCCTCCATGTTCGGAAACGCCGCTGCTTCTGCCAGGTGCTCTTTCTGCGCTCTCTGTGGGAGAAAGAAGAGTCTGAGGAGTTTTCTGCCCAGGCCCAGAGCCGCAGGGGCACTACTCCCTGGTCAGCCCTGTGCGAGCCCTGGTCCTGTGGCCTTCTCCTCGCGTTGTCGTCGCCCAGTCGAGGAACAATACTGTCTCCTCCGGACGCTCCTGCGCTGATTCTGGGAAGGGAGAGGCAGGCGAGCCTGCAGCACAGGCCCAGAGCCCCGAGGTGTGGGGCCCCTCTCGTTCCTTTGCCAGCCCCGTCCCTGCCCTACCTTCTCCTCCTGTTGTCAGGTCGCACTGACACAGGGCCAGAGCCCAGCGGTCCCTTTGTGGCCTCGGTCGCACGGGTCACAATGGCCACTCTGACATCAGCATCACTCAGTCCCCCCCACCCATTTCAGGCAGCCCCCTTGGGAATCGAGGGTCCAAGATGGGTCCGAGCCTTTGGGCAGCACGGACCCAGGCCAGGGGGCTCCTGCAGCAAGTGCAGGGTCAAGTGCCAGGCCCCGGGGCAGCCATCGAGGGTGGCACTGTTGGCCGAAAGGTGCAGTTGAAGCAGTGCCACTCCAGGGCTCTGGCCCAGGCCCAGGGAAACCTCTGCTCCTGCCCCTGGCCATAGGCTGCCCAGAGAGCTTGTGGAGTCTCTTGCACGGGAGAGATTCAAAACTTGCTCTAGAGGAACCAACCTTCTCCTTCAACACCTGTCTGGAGAAAACCCAGGGGAACCTGATTCGATGTCCCTGCTGATCACTCTTGGGAGCAGGAGATCAAACTGGAGACCACCACAGGTGCCTCCCAACCTCATCTGTCCTGTCATCCTATGAGCTAACAGCTTTGACATTTGATATGAAATGGACAATTTAGTATTAGGCTCCTTTTACACTGGCTCTGATGGAAACCCAGAGCATTCAATAGGAGTTTTCTGTGTACATCAGCCTGGAGAGTTTGAAATGGTCCTCAGCTCTAAAGTCCAATGCAGCACGAGGCTTTTCACACATGAAGGCACTTTGCCATTTTGGTGCATGCTTTCCTACTGGCAAATATATTGAAATAAATCGAGAAACACAAACAGGTTTTTCAGACTTTTCTCATTCATGTCTCTGCAAACATGCTCCTGGAAAATCCAGATCAATGACTTCTAGAATAATCAGCCAGATCCCCTGCAAAACAGCACACGGGGGGATGATCAGGGACACCCCACAGCTGCCTGATGCTGGGGCAGCAGGAGTTCATCCATTTTCCTGTCTCCATGGAAGAGTCATCGTGGGAGGACAATGATGCCTTCACTGAACAAGGGAAGAGGCACAGCCGCTGCAATGCCCCCAAGTGCCTTTATCCAGGAGGCAGGGAGGAGGCAGAGCAAGAGGGGTAATTTGGGGGGCTGCACCCAGGGCTCCGCAGGGAACGCATGTCTCGGCAAGGGCTCGAAGCAGAGGGAGCCAGAAGAGCTCAGCCAGGCAATCCCCTGCTGTGGACACTTTGTCCTCAGCACCAGGAACCCCTTTGTTTCCCCAGGCCCTGGGAACTGCTCCGGTGCTCCTCGTGTGCTGCTGAGGGCACCCACAGACGCTGCTCTGGCCTGAGAAACAGCACACCCAGCTGGGAGTGCGACAGCTCTGCCGGTCTGGGCACGGCTGTGAGGCAAAGCACCCGCGTGCCCCTAGGCTGGGGTCACTTCCCAGGCTGGGCCTGGCAGAGCCCAGCAGCTCCTGGAGGCCCTTGACCTTCCTGCTTCCCCTCACAGCCCCCAGCGATGAGCCAAGAGCTCAAGGGCCCCAAGGCCATCAGCCCCAGCCCAGAAACACTGCCTCACAGGTGTTGCCAACGTTTCTTCCATTTAGACCTTTGAAGGGATTTTGAAGGTAACATTGTTTGGCAACTCCTGCAAAGAAGGAACATGAAACACTTCTTCTCAGTAAAAGAAGATTTATTGGTTTGTTTTCACTTTATTTTTGACATCCTTATGCTTCTTTTGGCGTTCCAGAAAATGGTGAAAATCTAAAATATTACTAGGAGAAGCTTCTGAATTCACTATTAGGAGAAGTCTCTAAATTCACTGTTTCTCTTAAACACTTCCTCTACATACAGCTAACTAGCTGGTCCTGTAACAGAGAGGTTTAGTGTTTTACCTGACTGGACATCACTACATGATGTTATACACAGCAGGATACTAAAAAACTTTTCTTCGCTGGCAATTACAAAGTTTGGAGGCCTTCTCCAGGCCATGAATCAGTTCCTCATGCAAATTCATTCCGCCCTGTTCTCTCCTCATGCTGAGCTTTCAGGCACAGTTACCAGGGATCAGAGGTTATATACTCACCTCGAGCAATAATCTACGTCTGTCTTCCCAGCCCTTCTTTTCTTCACTGTGGTCTATTGATCTACAAAATAACTTTGGGCCCTCTGCAGAAAACAAGAGACCAGTTAATAGGGTTAAACACTGCTGATTACGCTGCTGGTTGTAACGCCCACCAACAACACAGCCATAAAGTCAGGAGCTCTATTCTTCACATCCTTCCTCTTCTCTTGCCCCCCCACCACACGCTGGCTCCAACAGAACTGTTCTGTACTCCAGCCTGCTGCAGCAAGCAAAATGAAAGGCAGCAGCAGTTTTCCTGAACGTGCTGAAATCTACGTTGCAGTGAAACTGCAGCTGTTTCGTTAAAAAGCGCAACACCAGCATCCCACGGCTCCCCCCAGACTGATGCCCGCTAAGCATTGAGATCTCCATTTTAACACACCCCATCTGCAAATCAGATAGGCTGGAAGATTGCAGGGCAGTAACCATATGAACACAGCAATCTATTTTGTCATTGTGATCTAAGAAGTCTCGAGAAAGGAACATCATTTAAGCCTGTCCTAATACTCTATTCTGTAAAATAGAACAAGCAATTGTTTTGGTGGCCTGTGGAATTGTTTGGGCTGGGTATGCTTTCTTTGGTTGTTGTTTTCTTTCTTTTTCAATACAAAAATTCACTGGATTCAGAAGAAAGTAACCCAGATTGATTAGGACAAAGAACCCCATGAACTCCCTTTGTGGCTGATGAGAATACTCAACATGCTTCATGGTAACAGCAGAAAGAGAGGGAAAAGTTCAAGGTGATATACATGCCTGAAAGGATCCCAAATGTCTAGGTAACTTGTCAAGTGACTTATTTTTCTTGGTAAGCACTACAGGTCCAGACACCTATTAGGCAATTATCTGCAAGAAAAGAAAGCCAGGCAGCTGCTCAGCCTTCTTTTTCCAGGCCGTTCTCACAGCATTCTACCCCAACTCAGACCGCAAGTAAGGATGGCACGTTTTGACTACAAAACATTAATAACCAGGCAGCATTTCTTCCTCGCCGAATCACATTAGGAGTTTAAAAGGAAGAAAATACAACAAGGGGGTGAAGAAGTTCTGTTGTACCTCTTAAGCGTTCATCATCTTTGGAGAGGGAGAAAACTCTAGCACTTTCTGTATGTGGTAAAGAAAGAAACCTAGACAAATAGAAAGGGATTTTAGCATCCTAAAAGCTACTGTCAAATGCCATGAACACAAGTTAAAGTTGTAGTGCTTCGGAGGAATGGTATACATTGAAGAGCACTACTGCAGAGTAACCAAGCACAGCCTTCTATTAAAAACCCCACTTTTTCAAAGCAAACTGCCTGTGTCTTGGGCTTTTGGCCCAACTCAAACTGCCTTTGGTCAAACCCAAGTGACCCAGGTCATTCATTTCTTGTGCTCAACTTCCCTCTTTCTATATGCAGCTTCACATCCAGTGGGCTGCTGGGGGTTTTGGACTGTGTGCAGCACAAAGGCTTTTCCAAGATGACTTCCACTGCTCTGAGGTGTGCAAGGTCAGTTTCCCATTTCCTCAGTGCTGCCATTAGTACTCCCATAGCATCCAACTACTACAACCAAGTAGACAGCAAATACAAATGGAACTTGCATTTCTTGGTCCTTTTCAATTTCTGATGTCTCAGGCTCAGCATCACCCTCAGAACTGCTGTCTTGGAAACGTCGATCCTCTTGCCATGTGACTTGTACAGGTTTTGTTCTTCAAGTATGTAAGGCTCTGCAATAATAGCAGCATAGAAGAGAAGAAGCCAAAAAGCAGACTATTCCTCTACTTGCCAGTAAAAATTCCTATTTTCAAGTGTATTACTTTCAGCTGGTGAAGACAAGATTTGAGAAGAACAGAATCTTCTCCTCCCAGATTTTCTGAGCTACAGATTTTTCTAAGCTCCTGTATTTTCCCCTTTGCTCTAGGGATCTCTTACGTATTCTTAAACCGTCGTCATTGCATTCAGAAGACACTAAATACCTTTGAATACAGCAGAACCGGGGAGGACTTGTTGCTTTTGTGTGGTCGCCCTGGGTTTTTGAATATTTTGCGTAACTTCACACAGTTTCTTTCATCTCCTGCATTACTGTGACTTGATTGAATACTGTTTCATCTTCATTTCATAAGGCCTCATTTTCTCTTAGGTTAGGACACCCCAATGATCTCGTGTCATTCCGTTTCCATTTTCTAAAGGCACAAGAATAGAATTCAGTAAGTTGTTCAGAATGTTCTTGAATCTTGAGGTCAACGCCAGGATTTTGCCCATCATACTATACTAACACCTATTTTCTTGAAAATCTTATTGGGTTCTGTGAAACTTGATTTGACTGGTGTGTCACCTTTTTCCCTGTTTGAGAAATGTAGGGGATGACAAGAAGCTTTTTCACCACTCTGCAACAAACCCAATGCCTTCTCAAAGCACATCTTGCCCAATTCCTGGCTTGCAAGCATGAGCTACCTCTCATTAATCTACCACAACCTTGGCAAGTAGAAATGAAGATCCAAATAATTCTGCCTAATTACTGACTTTTGCCTCTGAAAATGCCCTGGACTGTGACCTCCTTTACACCTTATTGCTCTACGGTGCCGGCCATAAGCTCTTCCTTAGAAATGGCAGCGTTAGACACGTTCTGCTGTTACCTTCTTTGGTGCCCGCCTCCTCCATGCCTCCAAAGAAGGAAAACTGGAAAGCACTCGACTCCTGAGCTACGTCATTCCCAGGCACAGGTCCCAAATGGTCAGGTGCAGATGGGGCAGAGTCCTCCAGCTCCTCTTTATGCCAGGGTATTTCCTGCGCTTCTTCTGGTTTGTTCTTTGCAGGTCCCAAAAAGTCTTTAAAATCAGCAGCAATGTCATAATCGGTTTCTTCGGACACTTGAGGCAGTTCCTCGCTCCGTTCCTCCTTCTTCCTTTTGGCTTTACTGAAATCAGATTGTTCAAGGATAGCAGCACAGCACACGTCCTTTTCAAAGAAAGCTTCCCTAAGAGCCACCTTACTCTTCATGTCTCCCTGCACGTACCCAAGCACATTAAGGAGTGGTTTGCTTTCAAGGGTAAGCAGTGGGGAAACATCAGAGGTTTGAGTCTAAAGGCAGCAACAAGTGTCTTTCTAAAGTAGCCACATCCTTAAGGGACTTTTCACTTACTATATGGAAACACAGAAATCAAGGCATTTCCCAACACATTTCTTTCCTGGCTATAGAAATGTCAAGAGCTAATATGGTGTTCTCACACGCCTGCAAATATCAAAGTCCCTGAACTGACCTTTCTCACCTTCGGTTATGGCAGGCAACGGACAGACGAGAAAGAAAAGATGACATTACATGTGGCTTTGAGTGGGCCCAGTTGGAGCCTGACGTTGCTGGTGGGAGCGGTTTCCCCTGGGGGACATTCCTGATGCTGTGTCCCTGCGCCTGGGCCTCTCAGCACTTGGGGCTGTCCTCTGGCCCCTGTTACGGCAACTCCTTGACCGGACAGCTGGATTTGGGGCCTGGCGTTGCTGGCGAGAGGAGCTGCGTCTGGGGGACACCCCTGGTGCTGTTACCCTGCGCCTGCGCCTCTCAGCACTTGGGGCTGTCGTCTGGCTCCTGTCACGGCGACTCCTTGACTGGACAGGTGGAGTCGGTGCCCGATGTTGCTGGCGGGAGCGGTTTCCCCTGGGGGACATCCCTGACGCTGTCCCCCTGCGCCTGCGCCTCTCAGCACTTGGGGCTGTCCTCTGGCTCCTGTCACAACGACTCCTTGACCGGACAGGTGGAGTCGGTGCCCGATGTTGCTGGCGGGAGCGGTTTCCCCTGGGGGACATCCCTGACGCTGTGCCCCTGCGCCTGCGCCTCTCAGCACTTGGGGCTGTCCTCTGGCCCCTGTCACGACGACTCCTTGACCGGACAGGTGGAGTCGGTGCCCGATGTTGCTGGCGAGAGGAGCTGCATCTTGGGGATGTCCCTGGTGCTGTTTCCCTGCACCTGGGCCTATCAGCACTTGGGGCTGTCGTCTGGCTCCTGTCACGGCGACTCCTTGACCGCACAGGAGGATTTGGGGCCTGGCGTTGCCGCCGAGAGCAACTGTGTCTGCGGGATGTCCCTAGTGCTGTTTCCCTGCGCCTGGGCCTGTCAGCACTTGCTGCTGTCGTCTGGCTCATGTCATGGTGACTAGTCGACCGGACAGGTGGTGTTGGTGCCCGATGTTGCTGTCGAGAGAGGTTTTGCCCATGGTCAAGCCCAGGCCTTCTGAAATGGCTGCTGTCCTCAGCGTCTGGGGAGCTGCTGTACAATGAGCCTGATGTTGTCTCAGTGCTACTGCTGCTGGTCACCTGTGAGGGAGATTCCAGCCACTGAGCCGATGCTGCGTGTTGGACACCGCTGCGGTCGCTGGTCTCTGCAGATGGAGATTGCGGAGTCACAGCCAATGCCACCGGGGTGCCAGAGCTGGGGCCGACGGCCTCGGATTCTGCAGAGCCCTGGGAAGGCTCCAATCCTGACGGTGTGCTCAGGCTGGGGGTATTGCGCTCCAGCTGATTCCTGGGGGCTGTGAGGGGAAGCAGGAAGGTCAAGGGCCCCCAGCCCTCCAGGAGCGGCTGGGCTCTGCCAGGCCCAGCCTGGGAACTGACCCCAGCCTAGGGGCACCCGGGCGCTTTGCCTCATACCCGTGCCCAGACCGGCACAGCCGTCACACTCCCATCTGCGTGTTCTTCTTCTCAGGCCAGAGCAGCGTCTGTGGGTGCCCTCAGCAGCACACGAGGAGCACCGGAGCAGTTCCCAGGGCCTGGGGAAGCAAAGGGGTTCCTGGTGCTGAGGACAAAGTATCCACAGCAGGGGATTGTCTGGCTGAGCTCTTCTGGCTCCCTCTGCTTCGAGCCCTTGCCGAGACATGCGTTCCCTGCGGAGCCCTGGGTGCAGCTTCCCAACTTACCCCACTTCCTCTGCCGCCTCCCTGCCTCTTGGATAAAGGCACTTGGGGGCATTGCAGCGGCTGTGCCTCACTCCTAATTCCTCATAGGCATTGTTGTCCTCCCATGTTGGCTCTCTGATGGAGAAAGGAAAAACTGATGAGCTTCTGCTGCCACCCCATCCTGAAGGTACAGGCTGTCTCTGTTCTTCGTCCAGTGCTTTCCCAAGTGGTGCATGAAGCTGAAGCCCGCGCTCATGGGACAGGGCAGGCCCAGGACTGCGGGGGCAGAGCCAGGCACAACACAGCACTTGCACCCTCCTGCCTTGTGAGCCAGGCAGAAGGACACCAACCTGAAGGGGACTCGGATGCCCATGAGGACCATTTGGACAACAAATTCGTCACCGTCTCTACAGAGGGGGCACTGGAAGAACAAAGCACCGGCGCACATGGCCTGTCCCTGCAGGGCAAACACAAGCAGTGTGAGCGAGGCCCTGGTGCCGCTGCACACCTGCTGTGCCCCAGGGCTGAGGGGATAGCTCCTACCTGGATGCAGTCCCTGTGGAACCAGGCCTTTCTGCACGCTGGGCACACCATCGTTGTGAATGTTTTTCTGTCTTCCACAGGCTCAATGCAGATGGGGCATTGGGTGTCCGGCTCCGGATTCACCTGCCCCATCTGCTTTGGGCGGTGCTCATGGCAGTAGGAGCTGGGGGAAAAGGCATGGGCAAAGTGACAGGTGCTGGGTCCTTCCCCAGGGGTGGACAGGTTGGGAAAGGACATACCTGTATGGAGGTATAAACTGGGTGACACAGCAACCCTCCTTGGCACAGGGTAGGTGGAACCATCTGTCACAGCTCTCCACGCGGCACATAATGGTGGCCCCGCCCTGGCCACAGACGCAGCAGTGCTGGCAAGAACCAAGCAGCGCCATCAGCGGCAGCCTCGGGGCCTCTGCAGGCAGCCCCAAGGCCCCAGGCAGGGCACAGGATGTGGCCACTGCTGGGTCTCACCCCACACACTCAGCGGTGGACAAGGCTCCTGTGCCAGAGCCTACATGGAGCTGCAGGGAGCCAGACCTTTGTGCCACAGCTGGTTGGAAGGGCCAGCCTTTCTCTCCTGGAGTCTGGCCTAAGGTCGGGCAAACCTCGCCTGGCACAAATCTCCATGCTCTTGTCAGGCTCTCACCTTCTGTGCTGCTCGACTCACTGCCTGTTGAATGTCACGGGGGAGGAAGCCCATGATGCCCAGGCGGTTGTTGCTTTGCCGAGAAAGGAGGGTGGCAAAAAACTGTGGAAAAGGCAAGGAGCTCATGAGGAGAGGGTGGCAGGGACTGCCTGTCACAAAGCTGGTGGGAGCCCCCAGAGCAACTCACCAGGCAGAAGACATGGGCACAGAGCCCGTGCTTCTCCCGTTTCTCTCCGCACACGTCCGGATTGGCCTCTACCCGGCGACACAGCATGCATGCTGCAAGGGGACAGAGCCAAGGGCAGCGGGCGTGAGCGCCTCTGCAAGGCTCTTAGCCTGCAGCATCGGCCCCAAGGGCTGCTCTGGCCCTGCCTGCCTGGCTGATGGGCAGGCCTGCAGGCCTTGGAGCGCAGGGGACACTGCGGGCACGCGTGTCCCAAGAGCTGCCCCCCGGCCCAGCTGGGCCCTACCCGGGGACGGAGGAGCCTCCCAGCCCCGGCCTGGCTGGGCAGCTCCTGCCTCCCTCTGCCACCGCTCTGGGCCCCACGCTGGCCACCCCGACAGCCCCTGGGCCCGGCTGCGTGAGGGCTGCTTTGCTGTCACCTGGCTCCCTGCTCTTGCGGGCCTCCTGCTTCTTTCTTTCCATGGCAGCTCTCAGCAGCGCCTCCATGTTCGGAAACGCCGCTGCTTCTGCCAGGTGCTCTTCTGCGCTCTCTGTGGGAGAAAGAAGAGTCTGAGGAGTTTTCTGCCCAGGCCCAGAGCCGCAGGGGCACTACTCCCTGGTCAGCCCTGTGCGAGCCCTGGTCCTGTGGCCTTCTCCTCGCGTTGTCATCGCCCAGTCGAGGAACAATACTGTCTCCTCCGGACGCTCCTGCGCTGATTCTGGGAAGGGAGAGGCAGGCAAGCCTGCAGCACAGGCCCAGAGCCCCGAGGTGTGGGGCCCCTCTCGTTCCTTTGCCAGCCCCGTCCCTGCCCTACCTTCTCCTCCTGTTGTCAGGTCGCACTGACACAGGGCCAGAGCCCAGCGGTCCCTTTTGTGGCCTCGGTCGCACGGGTCACAATGGCCACTCTGACATCAGCATCACTCAGTCCCCCCCACCCATTTCAGGCAGCCCCCTTGGGAATCGAGGGTCCAAGATGGGTCCGAGCCTTTGGGCAGCACGGACCCAGGCCAGGGGCTCCTGCAGCAAGTGCAGGGTCAAGTGCCAGGCCCCGGGGCAGCCATCGAGCGTGGCACTGTTGGCCGAAAGGTGCAGTTGAAGCAGTGCCACTCCAGGGCTCTGGCCCAGGCCCAGGGAAACCTCTGCTCCTGCCCCTGGCCATAGGCTGCCCAGAGAGCTTGTGGAGTCTCTTGCACGGGAGAGATTCAAAACTTGCTCTAGAGGAACCAACCTTCTCCTTCAACACCTGTCTGGAGAAAACCCAGGGGAACCTGATTCGATGTCCCTGCTGATCACTCTTGGGAGCAGGAGATCAAACTGGAGACCACCACAGGTGCCTCCCAACCTCATCTGTCCTGTCATCCTATGAGCTAACAGCTTTGACATTTGATATGAAATGGACAATTTAGTATTAGGCTCCTTTTACACTGGCTCTGATGGAAACCCAGAGCATTCAATAGGAGTTTTCTGTGTACATCAGCCTGGAGAGTTTGAAATGGTCCTCAGCTCTAAAGTCCAATGCAGCACGAGGCTTTTCACACATGGAAGGCACTTTGCCATTTTGGTGCATGCTTTCCTACTGGCAAATATATTGAAATAAATCGAGAAACACAAACAGGTTTTTCAGACTTTTCTCATTCATGTCTCTGCAAACATGCTCCTGGAAAATCCAGATCAATGACTTCTAGAATAATCAGCCAGATCCCCTGCAAAACAGCACACGGGGGGATGATCAGGGACACCCCACAGCTGCCTGATGCTGGGGCAGCAGGAGTTCATCCATTTTCCTGTCTCCATGGAAGAGTCATCGTGGGAGGACAATGATGCCTTCACTGAACAAGGGAAGAGGCACAGCCGCTGCAATGCCCCCAAGTGCCTTTATCCAGGAGGCAGGGAGGAGGCAGAGCAAGAGGGGTAATTTGGGGGGCTGCACCCAGGGCTCCGCAGGGAACGCATGTCTCGGCAAGGGCTCGAAGCAGAGGGAGCCAGAAGAGCTCAGCCAGGCAATCCCCTGCTGTGGACACTTTGTCCTCAGCACCAGGAACCCCTTTGTTTCCCCAGGCCCTGGGAACTGCTCCGGTGCTCCTCGTGTGCTGCTGAGGGCACCCACAGACGCTGCTCTGGCCTGAGAAACAGCACACCCAGCTGGGAGTGCGACAGCTCTGCCGGTCTGGGCACGGCTGTGAGGCAAAGCACCCGCGTGCCCCTAGGCTGGGGTCACTTCCCAGGCTGGGCCTGGCAGAGCCCAGCAGCTCCTGGAGGCCCTTGACCTTCCTGCTTCCCCTCACAGCCCCCAGCGATGAGCCAAGAGCTCAAGGGCCCCAAGGCCATCAGCCCCAGCCCAGAAACACTGCCTCACAGGTGTTGCCAACGTTTCTTCCATTTAGACCTTTGAAGGGATTTTGAAGGTAACATTGTTTGGCAACTCCTGCAAAGAAGGGACATGAAACACTTCTTCTCAGTAAAAGAAGATTTATTGGTTTGTTTTCACTTTATTTTTGACATCCTTATGCTTCTTTTGGCGTTCCAGAAAATGGTGAAAATCTAAAATATTACTAGGAGAAGCTTCTGAATTCACTATTAGGAGAAGTCTCTAAATTCACTGTTTCTCTTAAACACTTCCTCTACATACAGTTAACTAGCTGGTCCTGTAACAGAGAGGTTTAGTGTTTTACCTGACTGGACATCACTACATGATGTTATACACAGCAGGATACTAAAAAACTTTTCTTCGCTGGCAATTACAAAGTTTGGAGGCCTTCTCCAGGCCATGAATCAGTTCCTCATGCAAATTCATTCCGCCCTGTTCTCTCCTCATGCTGAGCTTTCAGGCACAGTTACCAGGGATCAGAGGTTATATACTCACCTCGAGCAATAATCTACGTCTGTCTTCCCAGCCCTTCTTTTCTTCACTGTGGTCTATTGATCTACAAAATAACTTTGGGCCCTCTGCAGAAAACAAGAGACCAGTTAATAGGGTTAAACACTGCTGATTACGCTGCTGGTTGTAACGCCCACCAACAACACAGCCATAAAGTCAGGAGCTCTATTCTTCACATCCTTCCTCTTCTCTTGCCCCCCCACCACACGCTGGCTCCAACAGAACTGTTCTGTACTCCAGCCTGCTGCAGCAAGCAAAATGAAAGGCAGCAGCAGTTTTCCTGAACGTGCTGAAATCTACGTTGCAGTGAAACTGCAGCTGTTTCGTTAAAAGCGCAACACCAGCATCCCACGGCTCCCCCCAGACTGATGCCCGCTAAGCATTGAGATCTCCATTTTAACACACCCCATCTGCAAATCAGATAGGCTGGAAGATTGCAGGGCAGTAACCATATGAACACAGCAATCTATTTTGTCATTGTGATCTAAGAAGTCTCGAGAAAGGAACATCATTTAAGCCTGTCCTAATACTCTATTCTGTAAAATAGAACAAGCAATTGTTTTGGTGGCCTGTGGAATTGTTTGGGGCTGGGTATGCTTTCTTTGGTTGTTGTTTTCTTTCTTTTTCAATACAAAATTTCACTGGATTCAGAAGAAAGTAACCCAGATTGATTAGGACAAAGAACCCCATGAACTCCCTTTGTGGCTGATGAGAATACTCAACATGCTTCATGGTAACAGCAGAAAGAGAGGGAAAAGTTCAAGGTGATATACATGCCTGAAAGGATCCCAAATGTCTAGGTAACTTGTCAAGTGACTTATTTTTCTTGGTAAGCACTACCGGTCCAGACACCTATTAGGCAATTATCTGCAAGAAAAGAAAGCCAGGCAGCTGCTCAGCCTTCTTTTTCCAGGCCGTTCTCACAGCATTCTACCCCAACTCAGACCGCAAGTAAGGATGGCACGTTTTGACTACAAAACATTAATAACCAGGCAGCATTTCTTCCTCGCCGAATCACATTAGGAGTTTAAAAGGAAGAAAATACAACAAGGGGGTGAAGAAGTTCTGTTGTACCTCTTAAGCGTTCATCATCTTTGGAGAGGGAGAAAACTCTAGCACTTTCTGTATGTGGTAAAGAAAGAAACCTAGACAAATAGAAAGGGATTTTAGCATCCTAAAAGCTACTGTCAAATGCCATGAACACAAGTTAAAGTTGTAGTGCTTCGGAGGAATGGTATACATTGAAGAGCACTACTGCAGAGTAACCAAGCACAGCCTTCTATTAAAAACCCCACTTTTTCAAAGCAAACTGCCTGTGTCTTGGGCTTTTGGCCCAACTCAAACTGCCTTTGGTCAAACCCAAGTGACCCAGGTCATTCATTTCTTGTGCTCAACTTCCCTCTTTCTATATGCAGCTTCACATCCAGTGGGCTGCTGGGGGTTTTGGACTGTGTGCAGCACAAAGGCTTTTCCAAGATGACTTCCACTGCTCTGAGGTGTGCAAGGTCAGTTTCCCATTTCCTCAGTGCTGCCATTAGTACTCCCATAGCATCCAACTACTACAACCAAGTAGACAGCAAATACAAATGGAACTTGCATTTCTTGGTCCTTTTCAATTTCTGATGTCTCAGGCTCAGCATCACCCTCAGAACTGCTGTCTTGGAAACGTCGATCCTCTTGCCATGTGACTTGTACAGGTTTTGTTCTTCCAAGTATGTAAGGCTCTGCAATAATAGCAGCATAGAAGAGAAGAAGCCAAAAAGCAGACTATTCCTCTACTTGCCAGTAAAAATTCCTATTTTCAAGTGTATTACTTTCAGCTGGTGAAGACAAGATTTGAGAAGAACAGAATCTTCTCCTCCCAGATTTTCTGAGCTACAGATTTTTCTAAGCTCCTGTATTTTCCCCTTTGCTCTAGGGATCTCTTACGTATTCTTAAACCGTCGTCATTGCATTCAGAAGACACTAAATACCTTTGAATACAGCAGAACCGGGGAGGACTTGTTGCTTTTGTGTGGTCGCCCTGGGTTTTTGAATATTTTGCGTAACTTCACACAGTTTCTTTCATCTCCTGCATTACTGTGACTTGATTGAATACTGTTTCATCTTCATTTCATAAGGCCTCATTTTCTCTTAGGTTAGGACACCCCAATGATCTCGTGTCATTCCGTTTCCATTTTCTAAAGGCACAAGAATAGAATTCAGTAAGTTGTTCAGAATGTTCTTGAATCTTGAGGTCAACGCCAGGATTTTGCCCATCATACTATACTAACACCTATTTTCTTGAAAATCTTATTGGGTTCTGTGAAACTTGATTTGACTGGTGTGTCACCTTTTTCCCTGTTTGAGAAATGTAGGGGATGACAAGAAGCTTTTTCACCACTCTGCAACAAACCCAATGCCTTCTCAAAGCACATCTTGCCCAATTCCTGGCTTGCAAGCATGAGCTACCTCTCATTAATCTACCACAACCTTGGCAAGTAGAAATGAAGATCCAAATAATTCTGCCTAATTACTGACTTTTGCCTCTGAAAATGCCCTGGACTGTGACCTCCTTTACACCTTATTGCTCTACGGTGCCGGCCATAAGCTCTTCCTTAGAAATGGCAGCGTTAGACACGTTCTGCTGTTACCTTCTTTGGCGCCCGCCTCCTCCATGCCTCCAAAGAAGGAAAACTGGAAAGCACTCGACTCCTGAGCTACGTCATTCCCAGGCACAGGTCCCAAATGGTCAGGTGCAGATGGGGCAGAGTCCTCCAGCTCCTCTTTATGCCAGGGTATTTCCTGCGCTTCTTCTGGTTTGTTCTTTGCAGGTCCCAAAAAGTCTTTAAAATCAGCAGCAATGTCATAATCGGTTTCTTCGGACACTTGAGGCAGTTCCTCGCTCCGTTCCTCCTTCTTCCTTTTGGCTTTACTGAAATCAGATTGTTCAAGGATAGCAGCACAGTACACGTCCTTTTCAAAGAAAGCTTCCCTAAGAGCCACCTTACTCTTCATGTCTCCCTGCACGTACCCAAGCACATTAAGGAGTGGTTTGCTTTCAAGGGTAAGCAGTGGGGAAACATCAGAGGTTTGAGTCTAAAGGCAGCAACAAGTGTCTTTCTAAAGTAGCCACATCCTTAAGGGACTTTTCACTTACTATATGGAAACACAGAAATCAAGGCATTTCCCAACACATTTCTTTCCTGGCTATAGAAATGTCAAGAGCTAATATGGTGTTCTCACACGCCTGCAAATATCAAAGTCCCTGAACTGACCTTTCTCACCTTCGGTTATGGCAGGCAACGGACAGACGAGAAAGAAAAGATGACATTACATGTGGCTTTGAGTGGGCCCAGTTGGAGCCTGACGTTGCTGGTGGGAGCGGTTTCCCCTGGGGGACATTCCTGATGCTGTGTCCCTGCGCCTGGGCCTCTCAGCACTTGGGGCTGTCCTCTGGCCCCTGTTACGGCAACTCCTTGACCGGACAGCTGGATTTGGGGCCTGGTGTTGCTTGCGAGAGGAGCTGCGTCTGGGGGACACCCCTGGTGCTGTTACCCTGCGCCTGCGCCTCTCAGCACTTGGGGCTGTCGTCTGGCTCCTGTCACGGCGACTCCTTGACTGGACAGGTGGAGTCGGTGCCCGATGTTGCTGGCGGGAGCGGTTTCCCCTGGGGGACATCCCTGACGCTGTCCCCCTGCGCCTGCGCCTCTCAGCACTTGGGGCTGTCCTCTGGCTCCTGTCACAACGACTCCTTGACCGGACAGGTGGAGTCGGTGCCCGATGTTGCTGGCGGGAGCGGTTTCCCCTGGGGGACATCCCTGACGCTGTGCCCCTGCGCCTGCGCCTCTCAGCACTTGGGGCTGTCCTCTGGCCCCTGTCACGACGACTCCTTGACCGGACAGGTGGAGTCGGTGCCCGATGTTGCTGGCGAGAGGAGCTGCATCTTGGGGATGTCCCTGGTGCTGTTTCCCTGCACCTGGGCCTATCAGCACTTGGGGCTGTCGTCTGGCTCCTGTCACGGCGACTCCTTGACCGCACAGGAGGATTTGGGGCCTGGCGTTGCCGCCGAGAGCAACTGTGTCTGCGGGATGTCCCTAGTGCTGTTTCCCTGCGCCTGGGCCTGTCAGCACTTGGTGCTGTCGTCTGGCTCATGTCATGGTGACTAGTCGACCGGACAGGTGGTGTTGGTGCCCGATGTTGCTGTCGAGAGAGGTTTTGCCCATGGTCAAGCCCAGGCCTTCTGAAATGGCTGCTGTCCTCAGCGTCTGGGGAGCTGCTGTACAATGAGCCTGATGTTGTCTCAGTGCTACTGCTGCTGGTCACCTGTGAGGGAGATTCCAGCCACTGAGCCGATGCTGCGTGTTGGACACCGCTGCGGTCGCTGGTCTCTGCAGATGGAGATTGCGGAGTCACAGCCAATGCCACCGGGGTGCCAGAGCTGGGGCCGACGGCCTCGGATTCTGCAGAGCCCTGGGAAGGCTCCAATCCTGACGGTGTGCTCAGGCTGGGGGTATTGCGCTCCAGCTGATTCCTGGGGGCTGTGAGGGGAAGCAGGAAGGTCAAGGGCCCCCAGCCCTCCAGGAGCGGCTGGGCTCTGCCAGGCCCAGCCTGGGAACTGACCCCAGCCTAGGGGCACCCGGGCGCTTTGCCTCATACCCGTGCCCAGACCGGCACAGCCGTCACACTCCCATCTGCGTGTTCTTCTTCTCAGGCCAGAGCAGCGTCTGTGGGTGCCCTCAGCAGCACACGAGGAGCACCGGAGCAGTTCCCAGGGCCTGGGGAAGCAAAGGGGTTCCTGGCGCTGAGGACAAAGTGTCCACAGCAGGGGATTGTCTGGCTGAGCTCTTCTGGCTCCCTCTGCTTCGAGCCCTTGCCGAGACATGCGTTCCCTGCGGAGCCCTGGGTGCAGCTTCCCAACTTACCCCACTTCCTCTGCCGCCTCCCTGCCTCTTGGATAAAGGCACTTGGGGGCATTGCAGCGGCTGTGCCTCACTCCTAATTCCTCATAGGCATTGTTGTCCTCCCATGTTGGCTCTCTGATGGAGAAAGGAAAAACTGATGAGCTTCTGCTGCCACCCCATCCTGAAGGTACAGGCTGTCTCTGTTCTTCGTCCAGTGCTTTCCCAAGTGGTGCATGAAGCTGAAGCCCGCGCTCATGGGACAGGGCAGGCCCAGGACTGCGGGGGCAGAGCCAGGCACAACACAGCACTTGCACCCTCCTGCCTTGTGAGCCAGGCAGAAGGACACCAACCTGAAGGGGACTCGGATGCCCATGAGGACCATTTGGACAACAAATTCGTCACCGTCTCTACAGAGGGGGCACTGGAAGAACAAAGCACCGGCGCACATGGCCTGTCCCTGCAGGGCAAACACAAGCAGTGTGAGCGAGGCCCTGGTGCCGCTGCACACCTGCTGTGCCCCAGGGCTGAGGGGATAGCTCCTACCTGGATGCAGTCCCTGTGGAACCAGGCCTTTCTGCACGCTGGGCACACCATCGTTGTGAATGTTTTTCTGTCTTCCACAGGCTCAATGCAGATGGGGCATTGGGTGTCCGGCTCCGGATTCACCTGCCCCATCTGCTTTGGGCGGTGCTCATGGCAGTAGGAGCTGGGGGAAAAGGCATGGGCAAAGTGACAGGTGCTGGGTCCTTCCCCAGGGGTGGACAGGTTGGGAAAAGACATACCTGTATGGAGGTATAAACTGGGTGACACAGCAACCCTCCTTGGCACAGGGTAGGTGGAACCATCTGTCACAGCTCTCCACGCGGCACATAATGGTGGCCCCGCCCTGGCCACAGACGCAGCAGTGCTGGCAAGAACCAAGCAGCGCCATCAGCGGCAGCCTCGGGGCCTCTGCAGGCAGCCCCAAGGCCCCAGGCAGGGCACAGGATGTGGCCACTGCTGGGTCTCACCCCACACACTCAGCAGTGGACAAGGCTCCTGTGCCAGAGCCTACATGGAGCTGCAGGGAGCCAGACCTTTGTGCCACAGCTGGTTGGAAGGGCCAGCCTTTCTCTCCTGGAGTCTGGCCTAAGGTCGGGCAAACCTCGCCTGGCACAAATCTCCATGCTCTTGTCAGGCTCTCACCTTCTGTGCTGCTCGACTCACTGCCTGTTGAATGTCACGGGGGAGGAAGCCCATGATGCCCAGGCGGTTGTTGCTTTGCCGAGAAAGGAGGGTGGCAAAAAGCTGTGGAAAAGGCAAGGAGCTCATGAGGAGAGGGTGGCAGGGACTGCCTGTCACAAAGCTGGTGGGAGCCCCCAGAGCAACTCACCAGGCAGAAGACATGGGCACAGAGCCCGTGCTTCTCCCGTTTCTCTCCGCACACGTCCGGATTGGCCTCTACCCGGCGACACAGCATGCATGCTGCAAGGGGACAGAGCCAAGGGCAGCGGGCGTGAGCGCCTCTGCAAGGCTCTTAGCCTGCAGCATCGGCCCCAAGGGCTGCTCTGGCCCTGCCTGCCTGGCTGATGGGCAGGCCTGCAGGCCTTGGAGCGCAGGGGACACTGCGGGCACGCGTGTCCCAAGAGCTGCCCCCCGGCCCAGCTGGGCCCTACCCGGGGACGGAGGAGCCTCCCAGCCCCGGCCTGGCTGGGCAGCTCCTGCCTCCCTCTGCCACCGCTCTGGGCCCCACGCTGGCCACCCCGACAGCCCCTGGGCCCGGCTGCGTGAGGGCTGCTTTGCTGTCACCTGGCTCCCTGCTCTTGCGGGCCTCCTGCTTCTTGCTTTCCATGGCAGCTCTCAGCAGCGCCTCCATGTTCGGAAACGCCGCTGCTTCTGCCAGGTGCTCTTCTGCGCTCTCTGTGGGAGAAAGAAGAGTCTGAGGAGTTTTCTGCCCAGGCCCAGAGCCGCAGGGGCACTACTCCCTGGTCAGCCCTGTGCGAGCCCTGGTCCTGTGGCCTTCTCCTCGCGTTGTCGTCGCCCAGTCGAGGAACAATACTGTCTCCTCCGGACGCTCCTGCGCTGATTCTGGGAAGGGAGAGGCAGGCGAGCCTGCAGCACAGGCCCAGAGCCCCGAGGTGTGGGGCCCCTCTCGTTCCTTTGCCAGCCCCGTCCCTGCCCTACCTTCTCCTCCTGTTGTCAGGTCGCACTGACACAGGGCCAGAGCCCAGCGGTCCCTTTTGTGGCCTCGGTCGCACGGGTCACAATGGCCACTCTGACATCAGCATCACTCAGTCCCCCCCACCCATTTCAGGCAGCCCCCTTGGGAATCGAGGGTCCAAGATGGGTCCGAGCCTTTGGGCAGCACGGACCCAGGCCAGGGGCTCCTGCAGCAAGTGCAGGGTCAAGTGCCAGGCCCCGGGGCAGCCATCGAGCATGGCACTGTTGGCCGAAAGGTGCAGTTGAAGCAGTGCCACTCCAGGGCTCTGGCCCAGGCCCAGGGAAACCTCTGCTCCTGCCCCTGGCCATAGGCTGCCCAGAGAGCTTGTGGAGTCTCTTGCACGGGAGAGATTCAAAACTTGCTCTAGAGGAACCAACCTTCTCCTTCAACACCTGTCTGGAGAAAACCCAGGGGAACCTGATTCGATGTCCCTGCTGATCACTCTTGGGAGCAGGAGATCAAACTGGAGACCACCACAGGTGCCTCCCAACCTCATCTGTCCTGTCATCCTATGAGCTAACAGCTTTGACATTTGATATGAAATGGACAATTTAGTATTAGGCTCCTTTTACACTGGCTCTGATGGAAACCCAGAGCATTCAATAGGAGTTTTCTGTGTACATCAGCCTGGAGAGTTTGAAATGGTCCTCAGCTCTAAAGTCCAATGCAGCACGAGGCTTTTCACACATGGAAGGCACTTTGCCATTTTGGTGCATGCTTTCCTACTGGCAAATATATTGAAATAAATCGAGAAACACAAACAGGTTTTTCAGACTTTTCTCATTCATGTCTCTGCAAACATGCTCCTGGAAAATCCAGATCAATGACTTCTAGAATAATCAGCCAGATCCCCTGCAAAACAGCACACGGGGGGATGATCAGGGACACCCCACAGCTGCCTGATGCTGGGGCAGCAGGAGTTCATCCATTTTCCTGTCTCCATGGAAGAGTCATCGTGGGAGGACAATGATGCCTTCACTGAACAAGGGAAGAGGCACAGCCGCTGCAATGCCCCCAAGTGCCTTTATCCAGGAGGCAGGGAGGAGGCAGAGCAAGAGGGGTAATTTGGGGGGCTGCACCCAGGGCTCCGCAGGGAACGCATGTCTCGGCAAGGGCTCGAAGCAGAGGGAGCCAGAAGAGCTCAGCCAGGCAATCCCCTGCTGTGGACACTTTGTCCTCAGCACCAGGAACCCCTTTGTTTCCCCAGGCCCTGGGAACTGCTCCGGTGCTCCTCGTGTGCTGCTGAGGGCACCCACAGACGCTGCTCTGGCCTGAGAAACAGCACACCCAGCTGGGAGTGCGACAGCTCTGCCGGTCTGGGCACGGCTGTGAGGCAAAGCACCCGCGTGCCCCTAGGCTGGGGTCACTTCCCAGGCTGGGCCTGGCAGAGCCCAGCAGCTCCTGGAGGCCCTTGACCTTCCTGCTTCCCCTCACAGCCCCCAGCGATGAGCCAAGAGCTCAAGGGCCCCAAGGCCATCAGCCCCAGCCCAGAAACACTGCCTCACAGGTGTTGCCAACGTTTCTTCCATTTAGACCTTTGAAGGGATTTTGAAGGTAACATTGTTTGGCAACTCCTGCAAAGAAGGAACATGAAACACTTCTTCTCAGTAAAAGAAGATTTATTGGTTTGTTTTCACTTTATTTTTGACATCCTTATGCTTCTTTTGGCGTTCCAGAAAATGGTGAAAATCTAAAATATTACTAGGAGAAGCTTCTGAATTCACTATTAGGAGAAGTCTCTAAATTCACTGTTTCTCTTAAACACTTCCTCTACATACAGTTAACTAGCTGGTCCTGTAACAGAGAGGTTTAGTGTTTTACCTGACTGGACATCACTACATGATGTTATACACAGCAGGATACTAAAAAACTTTTCTTCGCTGGCAATTACAAAGTTTGGAGGCCTTCTCCAGGCCATGAATCAGTTCCTCATGCAAATTCATTCCGCCCTGTTCTCTCCTCATGCTGAGCTTTCAGGCACAGTTACCAGGGATCAGAGGTTATATACTCACCTCGAGCAATAATCTACGTCTGTCTTCCCAGCCCTTCTTTTCTTCACTGTGGTCTATTGATCTACAAAATAACTTTGGGCCCTCTGCAGAAAACAAGAGACCAGTTAATAGGGTTAAACACTGCTGATTACGCTGCTGGTTGTAACGCCCACCAACAACACAGCCATAAAGTCAGGAGCTCTATTCTTCACATCCTTCCTCTTCTCTTGCCCCCCCACCACACGCTGGCTCCAACAGAACTGTTCTGTACTCCAGCCTGCTGCAGCAAGCAAAATGAAAGGCAGCAGCAGTTTTCCTGAACGTGCTGAAATCTACGTTGCAGTGAAACTGCAGCTGTTTCGTTAAAAGCGCAACACCAGCATCCCACGGCTCCCCCCAGACTGATGCCCGCTAAGCATTGAGATCTCCATTTTAACACACCCCATCTGCAAATCAGATAGGCTGGAAGATTGCAGGGCAGTAACCATATGAACACAGCAATCTATTTTGTCATTGTGATCTAAGAAGTCTCGAGAAAGGAACATCATTTAAGCCTGTCCTAATACTCTATTCTGTAAAATAGAACAAGCAATTGTTTTGGTGGCCTGTGGAATTGTTTGGGGCTGGGTATGCTTTCTTTGGTTGTTGTTTTCTTTCTTTTTCAATACAAAATTTCACTGGATTCAGAAGAAAGTAACCCAGATTGATTAGGACAAAGAACCCCATGAACTCCCTTTGTGGCTGATGAGAATACTCAACATGCTTCATGGTAACAGCAGAAAGAGAGGGAAAAGTTCAAGGTGATATACATGCCTGAAAGGATCCCAAATGTCTAGGTAACTTGTCAAGTGACTTATTTTTCTTGGTAAGCACTACCGGTCCAGACACCTATTAGGCAATTATCTGCAAGAAAAGAAAGCCAGGCAGCTGCTCAGCCTTCTTTTTCCAGGCCGTTCTCACAGCATTCTACCCCAACTCAGACCGCAAGTAAGGATGGCACGTTTTGACTACAAAACATTAATAACCAGGCAGCATTTCTTCCTCGCCGAATCACATTAGGAGTTTAAAAGGAAGAAAATACAACAAGGGGGTGAAGAAGTTCTGTTGTACCTCTTAAGCGTTCATCATCTTTGGAGAGGGAGAAAACTCTAGCACTTTCTGTATGTGGTAAAGAAAGAAACCTAGACAAATAGAAAGGGATTTTAGCATCCTAAAAGCTACTGTCAAATGCCATGAACACAAGTTAAAGTTGTAGTACTTCGGAGGAATGGTATACATTGAAGAGCACTACTGCAGAGTAACCAAGCACAGCCTTCTATTAAAAACCCCACTTTTTCAAAGCAAACTGCCTGTGTCTTGGGCTTTTGGCCCAACTCAAACTGCCTTTGGTCAAACCCAAGTGACCCAGGTCATTCATTTCTTGTGCTCAACTTCCCTCTTTCTATATGCAGCTTCACATCCAGTGGGCTGCTGGGGGTTTTGGACTGTGTGCAGCACAAAGGCTTTTCCAAGATGACTTCCACTGCTCTGAGGTGTGCAAGGTCAGTTTCCCATTTCCTCAGTGCTGCCATTAGTACTCCCATAGCATCCAACTACTACAACCAAGTAGACAGCAAATACAAATGGAACTTGCATTTCTTGGTCCTTTTCAATTTCTGATGTCTCAGGCTCAGCATCACCCTCAGAACTGCTGTCTTGGAAACGTCGATCCTCTTGCCATGTGACTTGTACAGGTTTTGTTCTTCCAAGTATGTAAGGCTCTGCAATAATAGCAGCATAGAAGAGAAGAAGCCAAAAAGCAGACTATTCCTCTACTTGCCAGTAAAAATTCCTATTTTCAAGTGTATTACTTTCAGCTGGTGAAGACAAGATTTGAGAAGAACAGAATCTTCTCCTCCCAGATTTTCTGAGCTACAGATTTTTCTAAGCTCCTGTATTTTCCCCTTTGCTCTAGGGATCTCTTACGTATTCTTAAACCGTCGTCATTGCATTCAGAAGACACTAAATACCTTTGAATACAGCAGAACCGGGGAGGACTTGTTGCTTTTGTGTGGTCGCCCTGGGTTTTTGAATATTTTGCGTAACTTCACACAGTTTCTTTCATCTCCTGCATTACTGTGACTTGATTGAATACTGTTTCATCTTCATTTCATAAGGCCTCATTTTCTCTTAGGTTAGGACACCCCAATGATCTCGTGTCATTCCGTTTCCATTTTCTAAAGGCACAAGAATAGAATTCAGTAAGTTGTTCAGAATGTTCTTGAATCTTGAGGTCAACGCCAGGATTTTGCCCATCATACTATACTAACACCTATTTTCTTGAAAATCTTATTGGGTTCTGTGAAACTTGATTTGACTGGTGTGTCACCTTTTTCCCTGTTTGAGAAATGTAGGGGATGACAAGAAGCTTTTTCACCACTCTGCAACAAACCCAATGCCTTCTCAAAGCACATCTTGCCCAATTCCTGGCTTGCAAGCATGAGCTACCTCTCATTAATCTACCACAACCTTGGCAAGTAGAAATGAAGATCCAAATAATTCTGCCTAATTACTGACTTTTGCCTCTGAAAATGCCCTGGATTGTGACCTCCTTTACACCTTATTGCTCTACGGTGCCGGCCATAAGCTCTTCCTTAGAAATGGCAGCGTTAGACACGTTCTGCTGTTACCTTCTTTGGTGCCCGCCTCCTCCATGCCTCCAAAGAAGGAAAACTGGAAAGCACTCGACTCCTGAGCTACGTCATTCCCAGGCACAGGTCCCAAATGGTCAGGTGCAGATGGGGCAGAGTCCTCCAGCTCCTCTTTATGCCAGGGTATTTCCTGCGCTTCTTCTGGTTTGTTCTTTGCAGGTCCCAAAAAGTCTTTAAAATCAGCAGCAATGTCATAATCGGTTTCTTCGGACACTTGAGGCAGTGTCTCGCTCCGTTCCTCCTTCTTCCTTTTGGCTTTACTGAAATCAGATTGTTCAAGGATAGCAGCACAGCACACGTCCTTTTCAAAGAAAGCTTCCCTAAGAGCCACCTTACTCTTCATGTCTCCCTGCACGTACCCAAGCACATTAAGGAGTGGTTTGCTTTCAAGGGTAAGCAGTGGGGAAACATCAGAGGTTTGAGTCTAAAGGCAGCAACAAGTGTCTTTCTAAAGTAGCCACATCCTTAAGGGACTTTTCATTTACTATATGGAAACACAGAAATCAAGGCATTTCCCAACACATTTCTTTCCTGGCTATAGAAATGTCAAGAGCTAATATGGTTTTCTCACACGCCTGCAAATATCAAAGTCCCTGAACTGACCTTTCTCACCTTCGGTTATGGCAGGCAACGGACAGACGAGAAAGAAAAGATGACATTACATGTGGCTTTGAGTGGGCCCAGTTGGAGCCTGACGTTGCTGGTGGGAGCGGTTTCCCCTGGGGGACATTCCTGATGCTGTGTCCCTGCGCCTGGGCCTCTCAGCACTTGGGGCTGTCCTCTGGCCCCTGTTACGGCAACTCCTTGACCGGACAGCTGGATTTGGGGCCTGGCGTTGCTGGCGAGAGGAGCTGCGTCTGGGGGACACCCCTGGTGCTGTTACCCTGCGCCTGCGCCTCTCAGCACTTGGGGCTGTCGTCTGGCTCCTGTCACGGCGACTCCTTGACCGGACAGGTGGAGTCGGTGCCCGATGTTGCTGGCGGGAGCGGTTTCCCCTGGGGGACATCCCTGACGCTGTCCCCCTGCGCCTGCGCCTCTCAGCACTTGGGGCTGTCGTCTGGCTCCTGTCACGACGACTCCTTGACCGGACAGGTGGAGTCGGTGCCCGATGTTGCTGGCGAGAGGAGCTGCATCTTGGGGATGTCCCTGGTGCTGTTTCCCTGCACCTGGGCCTATCAGCACTTGGGGCTGTCGTCTGGCTCCTGTCACGGCGACTCCTTGACCGCACAGGAGGATTTGGGGCCTGGCGTTGCCGCCGAGAGCGGCTGTGTCTGCGGGATGTCCCTAGTGCTGTTTCCCTGCGCCTGGGCCTGTCAGCACTTGCTGCTGTCGTCTGGCTCATGTCATGGTGACTAGTCGACCGGACAGGTGGTGTTGGTGCCCGATGTTGCTGTCGAGAGAGGTTTTGCCCATGGTCAAGCCCAGGCCTTCTGAAATGGCTGCTGTCCTCAGCGTCTGGGGAGCTGCTGTACAATGAGCCTGATGTTGTCTCAGTGCTACTGCTGCTGGTCACCTGTGAGGGAGATTCCAGCCACTGAGCCGATGCTGCGTGTTGGACACCGCTGCGGTCGCTGGTCTCTGCAGATGGAGATTGCGGAGTCACAGCCAATGCCACCGGGGTGCCAGAGCTGGGGCCGACGGCCTCGGATTCTGCAGAGCCCTGGGAAGGCTCCAATCCTGACGGTGTGCTCAGGCTGGGGGTATTGCGCTCCAGCTGATTCCTGGGGGCTGTGAGGGGAAGCAGGAAGGTCAAGGGCCCCCAGCCCTCCAGGAGCAGCTGGGCTCTGCCAGGCCCAGCCTGGGAACTGACCCCAGCCTAGGGGCACCCGGGCGCTTTGCCTCATACCCGTGCCCAGACCGGCACAGCCGTCACACTCCCATCTGCGTGTTCTTCTTCTCAGGCCAGAGCAGCGTCTGTGGGTGCCCTCAGCAGCACACGAGGAGCACCGGAGCAGTTCCCAGGGCCTGGGGAAGCAAAGGGGTTCCTGGCGCTGAGGACAAAGTGTCCACAGCAGGGGATTGTCTGGCTGAGCTCTTCTGGCTCCCTCTGCTTCGAGCCCTTGCCGAGACATGCGTTCCCTGCGGAGCCCTGGGTGCAGCTTCCCAACTTACCCCACTTCCTCTGCCGCCTCCCTGCCTCTTGGATAAAGGCACTTGGGGGCATTGCAGCGGCTGTGCCTCACTCCTAATTCCTCATAGGCATTGTTGTCCTCCCATGTTGGCTCTCTGATGGAGAAAGGAAAAACTGATGAGCTTCTGCTGCCACCCCATCCTGAAGGTACAGGCTGTCTCTGTTCTTCGTCCAGTGCTTTCCCAAGTGGTGCATGAAGCTGAAGCCCGCGCTCATGGGACAGGGCAGGCCCAGGACTGCGGGGGCAGAGCCAGGCACAGCACAGCACTTGCACCCTCCTGCCTTGTGAGCCAGGCAGAAGGACACCAACCTGAAGGGGACTCGGATGCCCATGAGGACCATTTGGACAACAAATTCGTCACCGTCTCTACAGAGGGGGCACTGGAAGAACAAAGCACCGGCGCACATGGCCTGTCCCTGCAGGGCAAACACAAGCAGTGTGAGCGAGGCCCTGGTGCCGCTGCACACCTGCTGTGCCCCAGGGCTGAGGGGATAGCTCCTACCTGGATGCAGTCCCTGTGGAACCAGGCCTTTCTGCACGCTGGGCACACCATCGTTGTGAATGTTTTTCTGTCTTCCACAGGCTCAATGCAGATGGGGCATTGGGTGTCCGGCTCCGGATTCACCTGCCCCATCTGCTTTGGGCGGTGCTCATGGCAGTAGGAGCTGGGGGAAAAGGCATGGGCAAAGTGACAGGTGCTGGGTCCTTCCCCAGGGGTGGACAGGTTGGGAAAGGACATACCTGTATGGAGGTATAAACTGGGTGACACAGCAACCCTCCTTGGCACAGGGTAGGTGGAACCATCTGTCACAGCTCTCCACGCGGCACATAATGGTGGCCCCGCCCTGGCCACAGACGCAGCAGTGCTGGCAAGAACCAAGCAGCGCCATCAGCGGCAGCCTCGGGGCCTCTGCAGGCAGCCCCAAGGCCCCAGGCAGGGCACAGGATGTGGCCACTGCTGGGTCTCACCCCACACACTCAGCGGTGGACAAGGCTCCTGTGCCAGAGCCTACATGGAGCTGCAGGGAGCCAGACCTTTGTGCCACAGCTGGTTGGAAGGGCCAGCCTTTCTCTCCTGGAGTCTGGCCTAAGGTCGGGCAAACCTCGCCTGGCACAAATCTCCATGCTCTTGTCAGGCTCTCACCTTCTGTGCTGCTCGGCTCACTGCCTGTTGAATGTCACGGGGGAGGAAGCCCATGATGCCCAGGCGGTTGTTGCTTTGCCGAGAAAGGAGGGTGGCAAAAAGCTGTGGAAAAGGCAAGGAGCTCATGAGGAGAGGGTGGCAGGGACTGCCTGTCACAAAGCTGGTGGGAGCCCCCAGAGCAACTCACCAGGCAGAAGACATGGGCACAGAGCCCGTGCTTCTCCCGTTTCTCTCCGCACACGTCCGGATTGGCCTCTACCCGGCGACACAGCATGCATGCTGCAAGGGGACAGAGCCAAGGGCAGCGGGCGTGAGCGCCTCTGCAAGGCTCTTAGCCTGCAGCATCGGCCCCAAGGGCTGCTCTGGCCCTGCCTGCCTGGCTGATGGGCAGGCCTGCAGGCCTTGGAGCGCAGGGGACACCGCGGGCACGCGTGTCCCAAGAGCTGCCCCCCGGCCCAGCTGGGCCCTACCCGGGGACGGAGGAGCCTCCCAGCCCCGGCCTGGCTGGGCAGCTCCTGCCTCCCTCTGCCACCGCTCTGGGCCCCACGCTGGCCACCCCGACAGCCCCTGGGCCCGGCTGCGTGAGGGCTGCTTTGCTGTCACCTGGCTCCCTGCTCTTGCGGGCCTCCTGCTTCTTTCTTTCCATGGCAGCTCTCAGCAGCGCCTCCATGTTCGGAAACGCCGCTGCTTCTGCCAGGTGCTCTTCTGCGCTCTCTGTGGGAGAAAGAAGAGTCTGAGGAGTTTTCTGCCCAGGCCCAGAGCCGCAGGGGCACTACTCCCTGGTCAGCCCTGTGCGAGCCCTGGTCCTGTGGCCTTCTCCTCGCGTTGTCGTCGCCCAGTCGAGGAACAATACTGTCTCCTCCGGACGCTCCTGCGCTGATTCTGGGAAGGGAGAGGCAGGCGAGCCTGCAGCACAGGCCCAGAGCCCCGAGGTGTGGGGCCCCTCTCGTTCCTTTGCCAGCCCCGTCCCTGCCCTACCTTCTCCTCCTGTTGTCAGGTCGCACTGACACAGGGCCAGAGCCCAGCGGTCCCTTTTGTGGCCTCGGTCGCACGGGTCACAATGGCCACTCTGACATCAGCATCACTCAGTCCCCCCCACCCATTTCAGGCAACCCCCTTGGGAATCGAGGGTCCAAGATGGGTCCGAGCCTTTGGGCAGCACGGACCCAGGCCAGGGGCTCCTGCAGCAAGTGCAGGGTCAAGTGCCAGGCCCCGGGGCAGCCATCGAGCGTGGCACTGTTGGCCGAAAGGTGCAGTTGAAGCAGTGCCACTCCAGGGCTCTGGCCCAGGCCCAGGGAAACCTCTGCTCCTGCCCCTGGCCATAGGCTGCCCAGAGAGCTTGTGGAGTCTCTTGCACGGGAGAGATTCAAAACTTGCTCTAGAGGAACCAACCTTCTCCTTCAACACCTGTCTGGAGAAAACCCAGGGGAACCTGATTCGATGTCCCTGCTGATCACTCTTGGGAGCAGGAGATCAAACTGGAGACCACCACAGGTGCCTCCCAACCTCATCTGTCCTGTCATCCTATGAGCTAACAGCTTTGACATTTGATATGAAATGGACAATTTAGTATTAGGCTCCTTTTACACTGGCTCTGATGGAAACCCAGAGCATTCAATAGGAGTTTTCTGTGTACATCAGCCTGGAGAGTTTGAAATGGTCCTCAGCTCTAAAGTCCAATGCAGCACGAGGCTTTTCACACATGGAAGGCACTTTGCCATTTTGGTGCATGCTTTCCTACTGGCAAATATATTGAAATAAATCGAGAAACACAAACGGTTTTTTTAGACTTTTCTCATTCATGTCTCTGCAAACATGCTCCTGGAAAATCCAGATCAATGACTTCTAGAATAATCAGCCAGATCCCCTGCAAAACAGCGCACGGGGGGATGATCAGGGACACCCCACAGCTGCCTGATGCTGGGGCAGCAGGAGTTCATCCATTTTCCTGTCTCCATGGAAGAGTCATCGTGGGAGGACAATGATGCCTTCACTGAACAAGGGAAGAGGCACAGCCGCTGCAATGCCCCCAAGTGCCTTTATCCAGGAGGCAGGGAGGAGGCAGAGCAAGAGGGGTAATTTGGGGGGCTGCACCCAGGGCTCCGCAGGGAATGCATGTCTCGGCAAGGGCTCGAAGCAGAGGGAGCCAGAAGAGCTCAGCCAGGCAATCCCCTGCTGTGGACACTTTGTCCTCAGCACCAGGAACCCCTTTGTTTCCCCAGGCCCTGGGAACTGCTCCGGTGCTCCTCGCGTGCTGCTGAGGGCACCCACAGACGCTGCTCTGGCCTGAGAAACAGCACACCCAGCTGGGAGTGCGACAGCTCTGCCGGTCTGGGCACGGCTGTGAGGCAAAGCACCCGCGTGCCCCTAGGCTGGGGTCACTTCCCAGGCTGGGCCTGGCAGAGCCCAGCAGCTCCTGGAGGCCCTTGACCTTCCTGCTTCCCCTCACAGCCCCCAGCGATGAGCCAAGAGCTCAAGGGCCCCAAGGCCATCAGCCCCAGCCCAGAAACACTGCCTCACAGGTGTTGCCAACGTTTCTTCCATTTAGACCTTTGAAGGGATTTTGAAGGTAACATTGTTTGGCAACTCCTGCAAAGAAGGAACATGAAACACTTCTTCTCAGTAAAAGAAGATTTATTGGTTTGTTTTCACTTTATTTTTGACATCCTTATGCTTCTTTTGGCGTTCCAGAAAATGGTGAAAATCTAAAATATTACTAGGAGAAGCTTCTGAATTCACTATTAGGAGAAGTCTCTAAATTCACTGTTTCTCTTAAACACTTCCTCTACATACAGTTAACTAGCTGGTCCTGTAACAGAGAGGTTTAGTGTTTTACCTGACTGGACATCACTACATGATGTTATACACAGCAGGATACTAAAAAACTTTTCTTCGCTGGCAATTACAAAGTTTGGAGGCCTTCTCCAGGCCATGAATCAGTTCCTCATGCAAATTCATTCCGCCCTGTTCTCTCCTCATGCTGAGCTTTCAGGCACAGTTACCAGGGATCAGAGGTTATATACTCACCTCGAGCAATAATCTACGTCTGTCTTCCCAGCCCTTCTTTTCTTCACTGTGGTCTATTGATCTACAAAATAACTTTGGGCCCTCTGCAGAAAACAAGAGACCAGTTAATAGGGTTAAACACTGCTGATTACGCTGCTGGTTGTAACGCCCACCAACAACACAGCCATAAAGTCAGGAGCTCTATTCTTCACATCCTTCCTCTTCTCTTGCCCCCCCACCACACGCTGGCTCCAACAGAACTGTTCTGTACTCCAGCCTGCTGCAGCAAGCAAAATGAAAGGCAGCAGCAGTTTTCCTGAACGTGCTGAAATCTACGTTGCAGTGAAACTGCAGCTGTTTCGTTAAAAGCGCAACACCAGCATCCCACGGCTCCCCCCAGACTGATGCCCGCTAAGCATTGAGATCTCCATTTTAACACACCCCATCTGCAAATCAGATAGGCTGGAAGATTGCAGGGCAGTAACCATATGAACACAGCAATCTATTTTGTCATTGTGATCTAAGAAGTCTCGAGAAAGGAACATCATTTAAGCCTGTCCTAATACTCTATTCTGTAAAATAGAACAAGCAATTGTTTTGGTGGCCTGTGGAATTGTTTGGGGCTGGGTATGCTTTCTTTGGTTGTTGTTTTCTTTCTTTTTCAATACAAAAATTCACTGGATTCAGAAGAAAGTAACCCAGATTGATTAGGACAAAGAACCCCATGAACTCCCTTTGTGGCTGATGAGAATACTCAACATGCTTCATGGTAACAGCAGAAAGAGAGGGAAAAGTTCAAGGTGATATACATGCCTGAAAGGATCCCAAATGTCTAGGTAACTTGTCAAGTGACTTATTTTTCTTGGTAAGCACTACAGGTCCAGACACCTATTAGGCAATTATCTGCAAGAAAAGAAAGCCAGGCAGCTGCTCAGCCTTCTTTTTCCAGGCCGTTCTCACAGCATTCTACCCCAACTCAGACCGCAAGTAAGGATGGCACGTTTTGACTACAAAACATTAATAACCAGGCAGCATTTCTTCCTCGCCGAATCACATTAGGAGTTTAAAAGGAAGAAAATACAACAAGGGGGTGAAGAAGTTCTGTTGTACCTCTTAAGCGTTCATCATCTTTGGAGAGGGAGAAAACTCTAGCACTTTCTGTATGTGGTAAAGAAAGAAACCTAGACAAATAGAAAGGGATTTTAGCATCCTAAAAGCTACTGTCAAATGCCATGAACACAAGTTAAAGTTGTAGTACTTCGGAGGAATGGTATACATTGAAGAGCACTACTGCAGAGTAACCAAGCACAGCCTTCTATTAAAAACCCCACTTTTTCAAAGCAAACTGCCTGTGTCTTGGGCTTTTGGCCCAACTCAAACTGCCTTTGGTCAAACCCAAGTGACCCAGGTCATTCATTTCTTGTGCTCAACTTCCCTCTTTCTATATGCAGCTTCACATCCAGTGGGCTGCTGGGGGTTTTGGACTGTGTGCAGCACAAAGGCTTTTCCAAGATGACTTCCACTGCTCTGAGGTGTGCAAGGTCAGTTTCCCATTTCCTCAGTGCTGCCATTAGTACTCCCATAGCATCCAACTACTACAACCAAGTAGACAGCAAATACAAATGGAACTTGCATTTCTTGGTCCTTTTCAATTTCTGATGTCTCAGGCTCAGCATCACCCTCAGAACTGCTGTCTTGGAAACGTCGATCCTCTTGCCATGTGACTTGTACAGGTTTTGTTCTTCCAAGTATGTAAGGCTCTGCAATAATAGCAGCATAGAAGAGAAGAAGCCAAAAAGCAGACTATTCCTCTACTTGCCAGTAAAAATTCCTATTTTCAAGTGTATTACTTTCAGCTGGTGAAGACAAGATTTGAGAAGAACAGAATCTTCTCCTCCCAGATTTTCTGAGCTACAGATTTTTCTAAGCTCCTGTATTTTCCCCTTTGCTCTAGGGATCTCTTACGTATTCTTAAACCGTCGTCATTGCATTCAGAAGACACTAAATACCTTTGAATACAGCAGAACCGGGGAGGACTTGTTGCTTTTGTGTGGTCGCCCTGGGTTTTTGAATATTTTGCGTAACTTCACACAGTTTCTTTCATCTCCTGCATTACTGTGACTTGATTGAATACTGTTTCATCTTCATTTCATAAGGCCTCATTTTCTCTTAGGTTAGGACACCCCAATGATCTCGTGTCATTCCGTTTCCATTTTCTAAAGGCACAAGAATAGAATTCAGTAAGTTGTTCAGAATGTTCTTGAATCTTGAGGTCAACGCCAGGATTTTGCCCATCATACTATACTAACACCTATTTTCTTGAAAATCTTATTGGGTTCTGTGAAACTTGATTTGACTGGTGTGTCACCTTTTTCCCTGTTTGAGAAATGTAGGGGATGACAAGAAGCTTTTTCACCACTCTGCAACAAACCCAATGCCTTCTCAAAGCACATCTTGCCCAATTCCTGGCTTGCAAGCATGAGCTACCTCTCATTAATCTACCACAACCTTGGCAAGTAGAAATGAAGATCCAAATAATTCTGCCTAATTACTGACTTTTGCCTCTGAAAATGCCCTGGATTGTGACCTCCTTTACACCTTATTGCTCTACGGTGCCGGCCATAAGCTCTTCCTTAGAAATGGCAGCGTTAGACACGTTCTGCTGTTACCTTCTTTGGTGCCCGCCTCCTCCATGCCTCCAAAGAAGGAAAACTGGAAAGCACTCGACTCCTGAGCTACGTCATTCCCAGGCACAGGTCCCAAATGGTCAGGTGCAGATGGGGCAGAGTCCTCCAGCTCCTCTTTATGCCAGGGTATTTCCTGCGCTTCTTCTGGTTTGTTCTTTGCAGGTCCCAAAAAGTCTTTAAAATCAGCAGCAATGTCATAATCGGTTTCTTCGGACACTTGAGGCAGTGTCTCGCTCCGTTCCTCCTTCTTCCTTTTGGCTTTACTGAAATCAGATTGTTCAAGGATAGCAGCACAGCACACGTCCTTTTCAAAGAAAGCTTCCCTAAGAGCCACCTTACTCTTCATGTCTCCCTGCACGTACCCAAGCACATTAAGGAGTGGTTTGCTTTCAAGGGTAAGCAGTGGGGAAACATCAGAGGTTTGAGTCTAAAGGCAGCAACAAGTGTCTTTCTAAAGTAGCCACATCCTTAAGGGACTTTTCACTTACTATATGGAAACACAGAAATCAAGGCATTTCCCAACACATTTCTTTCCTGGCTATAGAAATGTCAAGAGCTAATATGGTTTTCTCACACGCCTGCAAATATCAAAGTCCCTGAATTGACCTTTCTCACCTTCGGTTATGGCAGGCAACGGACAGACGAGAAAGAAAAGATGACATTACATGTGGCTTTGAGTGGGCCCAGTTGGAGCCTGACGTTGCTGGTGGGAGCGGTTTCCCCTGGGGGACATTCCTGATGCTGTGTCCCTGCGCCTGGGCCTCTCAGCACTTGGGGCTGTCCTCTGGCCCCTGTTACGGCAACTCCTTGACCGGACAGCTGGATTTGGGGCCTGGCGTTGCTGGCGAGAGGAGCTGCGTCTGGGGGACACCCCTGGTGCTGTTACCCTGCGCCTGCGCCTCTCAGCACTTGGGGCTGTCGTCTGGCTCCTGTCACGGCGACTCCTTGACCGGACAGGTGGAGTCGGTGCCCGATGTTGCTGGCGGGAGCGGTTTCCCCTGGGGGACATCCCTGACGCTGTGCCCCTGCGCCTGCGCCTCTCAGCACTTGGGGCTGTCCTCTGGCTCCTGTCACGACGACTCCTTGACCGGACAGGTGGAGTCGGTGCCCGATGTTGCTGGCGGGAGCGGTTTCCCCTGGGGGACATCCCTGACGCTGTGCCCCTGCGCCTGCGCCTCTCAGCACTTGGGGCTGTCCTCTGGCCCCTGTCACGACGACTTCTTGACCGGACAGGTGGTATCGGTGCCCGATGTTGCTGGCGAGAGGAGCTGCATCTTGGGGGTGTCCCTGGTGCTGTTTCCCTGCACCTGGGCCTATCAGCACTTGGGGCTGTCGTCTGGCTCCTGTCACGGCGACTCCTTGACCGCACAGGAGGATTTGGGGCCTGGCGTTGCCGCCGAGAGCGGCTGTGTCTGCGGGATGTCCCTAGTGCTGTTTCCCTGCGCCTGGGCCTGTCAGCACTTGCTGCTGTCGTCTGGCTCATGTCATGGTGACTAGTCGACTGGACAGGTGGTGTTGGTGCCCGATGTTGCTGTCGAGAGAGGTTTTGCCCATGGTCAAGCCCAGGCCTTCTGAAATGGCTGCTGTCCTCAGCGTCTGGGGAGCTGCTGTACAATGACCCTGATGTTGTCTCAGTGCTACTGCTGCTGATCACCTGTGAGGGAGATTCCAGCCACTGAGCCGATGCTGCGTGTTGGACACCGCTGCGGTCGCTGGTCTCTGCAGATGGAGATTGCGGAGTCACAGCCAATGCCACCGGGGTGCCAGAGCTGGGGCCGACGGCCTCGGATTCTGCAGAGCCCTGGGAAGGCTCCAATCCTGACGGTGTGCTCAGGCTGGGGGTATTGCGCTCCAGCTGATTCCTGGGGGCTGTGAGGGGAAGCAGGAAGGTCAAGGGCCCCCAGCCCTCCAGGAGCGGCTGGGCTCTGCCAGGCCCAGCCTGGGAACTGACCCCAGCCTAGGGGCACCCGGGCGCTTTGCCTCATACCCGTGCCCAGACCGGCACAGCCGTCACACTCCCATCTGCGTGTTCTTCTTCTCAGGCCAGAGCAGCGTCTGTGGGTGCCCTCAGCAGCACACGAGGAGCACCGGAGTAGTTCCCAGGGCCTGGGGAAGCAAAGGGGTTCCTGGTGCTGAGGACAAAGTGTCCACAGCAGGGGATTGTCTGGCTGAGCACTTCTGGCTCCCTCTGCTTCGAGCCCTTGCCGAGACATGCATTCCCTGCGGAGCCCTGGGTGCAGCTTCCCAACTTACCCCACTTCCTCTGCCGCCTCCCTGCCTCTTGGATAAAGGCACTTGGGGGCATTGCAGCGGCTGTGCCTCACTCCTAATTCCTCATAGGCATTGTTGTCCTCCCATGTTGGCTCTCTGATGGAGAAAGGAAAAACTGATGAGCTTCTGCTGCCACCCCATCCTGAAGGTACAGGCTGTCTCTGTTCTTCGTCCAGTGCTTTCCCAAGTGGTGCATGAAGCTGAAGCCCGCGCTCATGGGACAGGGCAGGCCCAGGACTGCGGGGGCAGAGCCAGGCACAGCACAGCACTTGCACCCTCCTGCCTTGTGAGCCAGGCAGAAGGACACCAACCTGAAGGGGACTCGGATGCCCATGAGGACCATTTGGACAACAAATTCGTCACCGTCTCTACAGAGGGGGCACTGGAAGAACAAAGCACCGGCGCACATGGCCTGTCCCTGCAGGGCAAACACAAGCAGTGTGAGCGAGGCCCTGGTGCCGCTGCACACCTGCTGTGCCCCAGGGCTGAGGGGATAGCTCCTACCTGGATGCAGTCCCTGTGGAACCAGGCCTTTCTGCACGCTGGGCACACCATCGTTGTGAATGTTTTTCTGTCTTCCACAGGCTCAATGCAGATGGGGCATTGGGTGTCCGGCTCCGGATTCACCTGCCCCATCTGCTTTGGGCGGTGCTCATGGCAGTAGGAGCTGGGGGAAAAGGCATGGGCAAAGTGACAGGTGCTGGGTCCTTCCCCAGGGGTGGACAGGTTGGGAAAGGACATACCTGTATGGAGGTATAAACTGGGTGACACAGCAACCCTCCTTGGCACAGGGTAGGTGGAACCATCTGTCACAGCTCTCCACGCGGCACATAATGGTGGCCCCGCCCTGGCCACAGACGCAGCAGTGCTGGCAAGAACCAAGCAGCGCCATCAGCGGCAGCCTCGGGGCCTCTGCAGGCAGCCCCAAGGCCCCAGGCAGGGCACAGGATGTGGCCACTGCTGGGTCTCACCCCACACACTCAGCGGTGGACAAGGCTCCTGTGCCAGAGCCTACATGGAGCTGCAGGGAGCCAGACCTTTGTGCCACAGCTGGTTGGAAGGGCCAGCCTTTCTCTCCTGGAGTCTGGCCTAAGGTCGGGCAAACCTCGCCTGGCACAAATCTCCATGCTCTTGTCAGGCTCTCACCTTCTGTGCTGCTCGACTCACTGCCTGTTGAATGTCACGGGGGAGGAAGCCCATGATGCCCAGGCGGTTGTTGCTTTGCCGAGAAAGGAGGGTGGCAAAAAGCTGTGGAAAAGGCAAGGAGCTCATGAGGAGAGGGTGGCAGGGACTGCCTGTCACAAAGCTGGTGGGAGCCCCCAGAGCAACTCACCAGGCAGAAGACATGGGCACAGAGCCCGTGCTTCTCCCGTTTCTCTCCGCACACGTCCGGATTGGCCTCTACCCGGCGACACAGCATGCATGCTGCAAGGGGACAGAGCCAAGGGCAGCGGGCGTGAGCGCCTCTGCAAGGCTCTTAGCCTGCAGCATCGGCCCCAAGGGCTGCTCTGGCCCTGCCTGCCTGGCTGATGGGCAGGCCTGCAGGCCTTGGAGCGCAGGGGACACTGCGGGCACGCGTGTCCCAAGAGCTGCCCCCCGGCCCAGCTGGGCCCTACCCGGGGACGGAGGAGCCTCCCAGCCCCGGCCTGGCTGGGCAGCTCCTGCCTCCCTCTGCCACCGCTCTGGGCCCCACGCTGGCCACCCCGACAGCCCCTGGGCCCGGCTGCGTGAGGGCTGCTTTGCTGTCACCTGGCTCCCTGCTCTTGCGGGCCTCCTGCTTCTTGCTTTCCATGGCAGCTCTCAGCAGCGCCTCCATGTTCGGAAACGCCGCTGCTTCTGCCAGGTGCTCTTCTGCGCTCTCTGTGGGAGAAAGAAGAGTCTGAGGAGTTTTCTGCCCAGGCCCAGAGCCGCAGGGGCACTACTCCCTGGTCAGCCCTGTGCGAGCCCTGGTCCTGTGGCCTTCTCCTCGCGTTGTCGTCGCCCAGTCGAGGAACAATACTGTCTCCTCCGGACGCTCCTGTGCTGATTCTGGGAAGGGAGAGGCAGGCGAGCCTGCAGCACAGGCCCAGAGCCCCGAGGTGTGGGGCCCCTCTCGTTCCTTTGCCAGCCCCGTCCCTGCCCTACCTTCTCCTCCTGTTGTCAGGTCGCACTGACACAGGGCCAGAGCCCAGCGGTCCCTTTTGTGGCCTCGGTCGCACGGGTCACAATGGCCACTCTGACATCAGCATCACTCAGTCCCCCCCACCCATTTCAGGCAACCCCCTTGGGAATCGAGGGTCCAAGATGGGTCCGAGCCTTTGGGCAGCACGGACCCAGGCCAGGGGCTCCTGCAGCAAGTGCAGGGTCAAGTGCCAGGCCCCGGGGCAGCCATCGAGCGTGGCACTGTTGGCCGAAAGGTGCAGTTGAAGCAGTGCCACTCCAGGGCTCTGGCCCAGGCCCAGGGAAACCTCTGCTCCTGCCCCTGGCCATAGGCTGCCCAGAGAGCTTGTGGAGTCTCTTGCACGGGAGAGATTCAAAACTTGCTCTAGAGGAACCAACCTTCTCCTTCAACACCTGTCTGGAGAAAACCCAGGGGAACCTGATTCGATGTCCCTGCTGATCACTCTTGGGAGCAGGAGATCAAACTGGAGACCACCACAGGTGCCTCCCAACCTCATCTGTCCTGTCATCCTATGAGCTAACAGCTTTGACATTTGATATGAAATGGACAATTTAGTATTAGGCTCCTTTTACACTGGCTCTGATGGAAACCCAGAGCATTCAATAGGAGTTTTCTGTGTACATCAGCCTGGAGAGTTTGAAATGGTCCTCAGCTCTAAAGTCCAATGCAGCACGAGGCTTTTCACACATGGAAGGCACTTTGCCATTTTGGTGCATGCTTTCCTACTGGCAAATATATTGAAATAAATCGAGAAACACAAACGGTTTTTTTAGACTTTTCTCATTCATGTCTCTGCAAACATGCTCCTGGAAAATCCAGATCAATGACTTCTAGAATAATCAGCCAGATCCCCTGCAAAACAGCACACGGGGGGATGATCAGGGACACCCCACAGCTGCCTGATGCTGGGGCAGCAGGAGTTCATCCATTTTCCTGTCTCCATGGAAGAGTCATGGTTGGAGGACAATGATGCCTTCACTGAACAAGGGAAGAGGCACAGCCGCTGCAATGCCCCCAAGTGCCTTTATCCAGGAGGCAGGGAGGAGGCAGAGCAAGAGGGGTAATTTGGGGGGCTGCACCCAGGGCTCCACAGGGAACGCATGTCTCGGCAAGGGCTTGAAGCAGAGGGAGCCAGAAGAGCTCAGCCAGGCAATCCCCTGCTGTGGACACTTTGTCCTCAGCACCAGGAACCCCTTTGTTTCCCCAGGCCCTGGGAACTGCTCCGGTGCTCCTCGTGTGCTGCTGAGGGCACCCACAGACGCTGCTCTGGCCTGAGAAACAGCACACCCAGCTGGGAGTGCGACAGCTCTGCCGGTCTGGGCACGGCTGTGAGGCAAAGCACCCGCGTGCCCCTAGGCTGGGGTCACTTCCCAGGCTGGGCCTGGCAGAGCCCAGCAGCTCCTGGAGGCCCTTGACCTTCCTGCTTCCCCTCACAGCCCCCAGCGATGAGCCAAGAGCTCAAGGGCCCCAAGGCCATCAGCCCCAGCCCAGAAACACTGCCTCACAGGTGTTGCCAACGTTTCTTCCATTTAGACCTTTGAAGGGATTTTGAAGGTAACATTGTTTGGCAACTCCTGCAAAGAAGGAACATGAAACACTTCTTCTCAGTAAAAGAAGATTTATTGGTTTGTTTTCACTTTATTTTTGACATCCTTATGCTTCTTTTGGCGTTCCAGAAAATGGTGAAAATCTAAAATATTACTAGGAGAAGCTTCTGAATTCACTATTAGGAGAAGTCTCTAAATTCACTGTTTCTCTTAAACACTTCCTCTACATACAGTTAACTAGCTGGTCCTGTAACAGAGAGGTTTAGTGTTTTACCTGACTGGACATCACTACATGATGTTATACACAGCAGGATACTAAAAAACTTTTCTTCGCTGGCAATTACAAAGTTTGGAGGCCTTCTCCAGGCCATGAATCAGTTCCTCATGCAAATTCATTCCGCCCTGTTCTCTCCTCATGCTGAGCTTTCAGGCACAGTTACCAGGGATCAGAGGTTATATACTCACCTCGAGCAATAATCTACGTCTGTCTTCCCAGCCCTTCTTTTCTTCACTGTGGTCTATTGATCTACAAAATAACTTTGGGCCCTCTGCAGAAAACAAGAGACCAGTTAATAGGGTTAAACACTGCTGATTACGCTGCTGGTTGTAACGCCCACCAACAACACAGCCATAAAGTCAGGAGCTCTATTCTTCACATCCTTCCTCTTCTCTTGCCCCCCCACCACACGCTGGCTCCAACAGAACTGTTCTGTACTCCAGCCTGCTGCAGCAAGCAAAATGAAAGGCAGCAGCAGTTTTCCTGAACGTGCTGAAATCTACGTTGCAGTGAAACTGCAGCTGTTTCGTTAAAAGCGCAACACCAGCATCCCACGGCTCCCCCCAGACTGATGCCCGCTAAGCATTGAGATCTCCATTTTAACACACCCCATCTGCAAATCAGATAGGCTGGAAGATTGCAGGGCAGTAACCATATGAACACAGCAATCTATTTTGTCATTGTGATCTAAGAAGTCTCGAGAAAGGAACATCATTTAAGCCTGTCCTAATACTCTATTCTGTAAAATAGAACAAGCAATTGTTTTGGTGGCCTGTGGAATTGTTTGGGGCTGGGTATGCTTTCTTTGGTTGTTGTTTTCTTTCTTTTTCAATACAAAATTTCACTGGATTCAGAAGAAAGTAACCCAGATTGATTAGGACAAAGAACCCCATGAACTCCCTTTGTGGCTGATGAGAATACTCAACATGCTTCATGGTAACAGCAGAAAGAGAGGGAAAAGTTCAAGGTGATATACATGCCTGAAAGGATCCCAAATGTCTAGGTAACTTGTCAAGTGACTTATTTTTCTTGGTAAGCACTACCAGTCCAGACACCTATTAGGCAATTATCTGCAAGAAAAGAAAGCCAGGCAGCTGCTCAGCCTTCTTTTTCCAGGCCGTTCTCACAGCATTCTACCCCAACTCAGACCGCAAGTAAGGATGGCACGTTTTGACTACAAAACATTAATAACCAGGCAGCATTTCTTCCTCGCCGAATCACATTAGGAGTTTAAAAGGAAGAAAATACAACAAGGGGGTGAAGAAGTTCTGTTGTACCTCTTAAGCGTTCATCATCTTTGGAGAGGGAGAAAACTCTAGCACTTTCTGTATGTGGTAAAGAAAGAAACCTAGACAAATAGAAAGGGATTTTAGCATCCTAAAAGCTACTGTCAAATGCCATGAACACAAGTTAAAGTTGTAGTGCTTCGGAGGAATGGTATACATTGAAGAGCACTACTGCAGAGTAACCAAGCACAGCCTTCTATTAAAAACCCCACTTTTTCAAAGCAAACTGCCTGTGTCTTGGGCTTTTGGCCCAACTCAAACTGCCTTTGGTCAAACCCAAGTGACCCAGGTCATTCATTTCTTGTGCTCAACTTCCCTCTTTCTATATGCAGCTTCACATCCAGTGGGCTGCTGGGGGTTTTGGACTGTGTGCAGCACAAAGGCTTTTCCAAGATGACTTCCACTGCTCTGAGGTGTGCAAGGTCAGTTTCCCATTTCCTCAGTGCTGCCATTAGTACTCCCATAGCATCCAACTACTACAACCAAGTAGACAGCAAATACAAATGGAACTTGCATTTCTTGGTCCTTTTCAATTTCTGATGTCTCAGGCTCAGCATCACCCTCAGAACTGCTGTCTTGGAAACGTCGATCCTCTTGCCATGTGACTTGTACAGGTTTTGTTCTTCCAAGTATGTAAGGCTCTGCAATAATAGCAGCATAGAAGAGAAGAAGCCAAAAAGCAGACTATTCCTCTACTTGCCAGTAAAAATTCCTATTTTCAAGTGTATTACTTTCAGCTGGTGAAGACAAGATTTGAGAAGAACAGAATCTTCTCCTCCCAGATTTTCTGAGCTACAGATTTTTCTAAGCTCCTGTATTTTCCCCTTTGCTCTAGGGATCTCTTACGTATTCTTAAACCGTCGTCATTGCATTCAGAAGACACTAAATACCTTTGAATACAGCAGAACCGGGGAGGACTTGTTGCTTTTGTGTGGTCGCCCTGGGTTTTTGAATATTTTGCGTAACTTCACACAGTTTCTTTCATCTCCTGCATTACTGTGACTTGATTGAATACTGTTTCATCTTCATTTCATAAGGCCTCATTTTCTCTTAGGTTAGGACACCCCAATGATCTCGTGTCATTCCGTTTCCATTTTCTAAAGGCACAAGAATAGAATTCAGTAAGTTGTTCAGAATGTTCTTGAATCTTGAGGTCAACGCCAGGATTTTGCCCATCATACTATACTAACACCTATTTTCTTGAAAATCTTATTGGGTTCTGTGAAACTTGATTTGTCTGGTGTGTCACCTTTTTCCCTGTTTGAGAAATGTAGGGGATGACAAGAAGCTTTTTCACCACTCTGCAACAAACCCAATGCCTTCTCAAAGCACATCTTGCCCAATTCCTGGCTTGCAAGCATGAGCTACCTCTCATTAATCTACCACAACCTTGGCAAGTAGAAATGAAGATCCAAATAATTCTGCCTAATTACTGACTTTTGCCTCTGAAAATGCCCTGGACTGTGACCTCCTTTACACCTTATTGCTCTACGGTGCCGGCCATAAGCTCTTCCTTAGAAATGGCAGCGTTAGACACGTTCTGCTGTTACCTTCTTTGGCGCCCGCCTCCTCCATGCCTCCAAAGAAGGAAAACTGGAAAGCACTCGACTCCTGAGCTACGTCATTCCCAGGCACAGGTCCCAAATGGTCAGGTGCAGATGGGGCAGAGTCCTCCAGCTCCTCTTTATGCCAGGGTATTTCCTGCGCTTCTTCTGGTTTGTTCTTTGCAGGTCCCAAAAAGTCTTTAAAATCAGCAGCAATGTCATAATCGGTTTCTTCGGACACTTGAGGCAGTTCCTCGCTCCGTTCCTCCTTCTTCCTTTTGGCTTTACTGAAATCAGATTGTTCAAGGATAGCAGCACAGTACACGTCCTTTTCAAAGAAAGCTTCCCTAAGAGCCACCTTACTCTTCATGTCTCCCTGCACGTACCCAAGCACATTAAGGAGTGGTTTGCTTTCAAGGGTAAGCAGTGGGGAAACATCAGAGGTTTGAGTCTAAAGGCAGCAACAAGTGTCTTTCTAAAGTAGCCACATCCTTAAGGGACTTTTCACTTACTATATGGAAACACAGAAATCAAGGCATTTCCCAACACATTTCTTTCCTGGCTATAGAAATGTCAAGAGCTAATATGGTGTTCTCACACGCCTGCAAATATCAAAGTCCCTGAACTGACCTTTCTCACCTTCGGTTATGGCAGGCAACGGACAGACGAGAAAGAAAAGATGACATTACATGTGGCTTTGAGTGGGCCCAGTTGGAGCCTGACGTTGCTGGTGGGAGCGGTTTCCCCTGGGGGACATTCCTGATGCTGTGTCCCTGCGCCTGGGCCTCTCAGCACTTGGGGCTGTCCTCTGGCCCCTGTTACGGCAACTCCTTGACCGGACAGCTGGATTTGGGGCCTGGTGTTGCTTGCGAGAGGAGCTGCGTCTGGGGGACACCCCTGGTGCTGTTACCCTGCGCCTGCGCCTCTCAGCACTTGGGGCTGTCGTCTGGCTCCTGTCACGGCGACTCCTTGACTGGACAGGTGGAGTCGGTGCCCGATGTTGCTGGCGGGAGCGGTTTCCCCTGGGGGACATCCCTGACGCTGTCCCCCTGCGCCTGCGCCTCTCAGCACTTGGGGCTGTCCTCTGGCTCCTGTCACAACGACTCCTTGACCGGACAGGTGGAGTCGGTGCCCGATGTTGCTGGCGGGAGCGGTTTCCCCTGGGGGACATCCCTGACGCTGTGCCCCTGCGCCTGCGCCTCTCAGCACTTGGGGCTGTCCTCTGGCTCCTGTCACGACGACTCCTTGACCGGACAGGTGGAGTCGGTGCCCGATGTTGCTGGCGAGAGGAGCTGCATCTTGGGGATGTCCCTGGTGCTGTTTCCCTGCACCTGGGCCTATCAGCACTTGGGGCTGTCGTCTGGCTCCTGTCACGGCGACTCCTTGACCGCACAGGAGGATTTGGGGCCTGGCGTTGCCGCCGAGAGCAACTGTGTCTGCGGGATGTCCCTAGTGCTGTTTCCCTGCGCCTGGGCCTGTCAGCACTTGGTGCTGTCGTCTGGCTCATGTCATGGTGACTAGTCGACCGGACAGGTGGTGTTGGTGCCCGATGTTGCTGTCGAGAGAGGTTTTGCCCATGGTCAAGCCCAGGCCTTCTGAAATGGCTGCTGTCCTCAGCGTCTGGGGAGCTGCTGTACAATGAGCCTGATGTTGTCTCAGTGCTACTGCTGCTGGTCACCTGTGAGGGAGATTCCAGCCACTGAGCCGATGCTGCGTGTTGGACACCGCTGCGGTCGCTGGTCTCTGCAGATGGAGATTGCGGAGTCACAGCCAATGCCACCGGGGTGCCAGAGCTGGGGCCGACGGCCTCGGATTCTGCAGAGCCCTGGGAAGGCTCCAATCCTGACGGTGTGCTCAGGCTGGGGGTATTGCGCTCCAGCTGATTCCTGGGGGCTGTGAGGGGAAGCAGGAAGGTCAAGGGCCCCCAGCCCTCCAGGAGCGGCTGGGCTCTGCCAGGCCCAGCCTGGGAACTGACCCCAGCCTAGGGGCACCCGGGCGCTTTGCCTCATACCCGTGCCCAGACCGGCACAGCCGTCACACTCCCATCTGCGTGTTCTTCTTCTCAGGCCAGAGCAGCGTCTGTGGGTGCCCTCAGCAGCACACGAGGAGCACCGGAGCAGTTCCCAGGGCCTGGGGAAGCAAAGGGGTTCCTGGCGCTGAGGACAAAGTGTCCACAGCAGGGGATTGTCTGGCTGAGCTCTTCTGGCTCCCTCTGCTTCGAGCCCTTGCCGAGACATGCGTTCCCTGCGGAGCCCTGGGTGCAGCTTCCCAACTTACCCCACTTCCTCTGCCGCCTCCCTGCCTCTTGGATAAAGGCACTTGGGGGCATTGCAGCGGCTGTGCCTCACTCCTAATTCCTCATAGGCATTGTTGTCCTCCCATGTTGGCTCTCTGATGGAGAAAGGAAAAACTGATGAGCTTCTGCTGCCACCCCATCCTGAAGGTACAGGCTGTCTCTGTTCTTCGTCCAGTGCTTTCCCAAGTGGTGCATGAAGCTGAAGCCCGCGCTCATGGGACAGGGCAGGCCCAGGACTGCGGGGGCAGAGCCAGGCACAACACAGCACTTGCACCCTCCTGCCTTGTGAGCCAGGCAGAAGGACACCAACCTGAAGGGGACTCGGATGCCCATGAGGACCATTTGGACAACAAATTCGTCACCGTCTCTACAGAGGGGGCACTGGAAGAACAAAGCACCGGCGCACATGGCCTGTCCCTGCAGGGCAAACACAAGCAGTGTGAGCGAGGCCCTGGTGCCGCTGCACACCTGCTGTGCCCCAGGGCTGAGGGGATAGCTCCTACCTGGATGCAGTCCCTGTGGAACCAGGCCTTTCTGCACGCTGGGCACACCATCGTTGTGAATGTTTTTCTGTCTTCCACAGGCTCAATGCAGATGGGGCATTGGGTGTCCGGCTCCGGATTCACCTGCCCCATCTGCTTTGGGCGGTGCTCATGGCAGTAGGAGCTGGGGGAAAAGGCATGGGCAAAGTGACAGGTGCTGGGTCCTTCCCCAGGGGTGGACAGGTTGGGAAAAGACATACCTGTATGGAGGTATAAACTGGGTGACACAGCAACCCTCCTTGGCACAGGGTAGGTGGAACCATCTGTCACAGCTCTCCACGCGGCACATAATGGTGGCCCCGCCCTGGCCACAGACGCAGCAGTGCTGGCAAGAACCAAGCAGCGCCATCAGCGGCAGCCTCGGGGCCTCTGCAGGCAGCCCCAAGGCCCCAGGCAGGGCACAGGATGTGGCCACTGCTGGGTCTCACCCCACACACTCAGCAGTGGACAAGGCTCCTGTGCCAGAGCCTACATGGAGCTGCAGGGAGCCAGACCTTTGTGCCACAGCTGGTTGGAAGGGCCAGCCTTTCTCTCCTGGAGTCTGGCCTAAGGTCGGGCAAACCTCGCCTGGCACAAATCTCCATGCTCTTGTCAGGCTCTCACCTTCTGTGCTGCTCGACTCACTGCCTGTTGAATGTCACGGGGGAGGAAGCCCATGATGCCCAGGCGGTTGTTGCTTTGCCGAGAAAGGAGGGTGGCAAAAAGCTGTGGAAAAGGCAAGGAGCTCATGAGGAGAGGGTGGCAGGGACTGCCTGTCACAAAGCTGGTGGGAGCCCCCAGAGCAACTCACCAGGCAGAAGACATGGGCACAGAGCCCGTGCTTCTCCCGTTTCTCTCCGCACACGTCCGGATTGGCCTCTACCCGGCGACACAGCATGCATGCTGCAAGGGGACAGAGCCAAGGGCAGCGGGCGTGAGCGCCTCTGCAAGGCTCTTAGCCTGCAGCATCGGCCCCAAGGGCTGCTCTGGCCCTGCCTGCCTGGCTGATGGGCAGGCCTGCAGGCCTTGGAGCGCAGGGGACACTGCGGGCACGCGTGTCCCAAGAGCTGCCCCCCGGCCCAGCTGGGCCCTACCCGGGGACGGAGGAGCCTCCCAGCCCCGGCCTGGCTGGGCAGCTCCTGCCTCCCTCTGCCACCGCTCTGGGCCCCACGCTGGCCACCCCGACAGCCCCTGGGCCCGGCTGCGTGAGGGCTGCTTTGCTGTCACCTGGCTCCCTGCTCTTGCGGGCCTCCTGCTTCTTTCTTTCCATGGCAGCTCTCAGCAGCGCCTCCATGTTCGGAAACGCCGCTGCTTCTGCCAGGTGCTCTTCTGCGCTCTCTGTGGGAGAAAGAAGAGTCTGAGGAGTTTTCTGCCCAGGCCCAGAGCCGCAGGGGCACTACTCCCTGGTCAGCCCTGTGCGAGCCCTGGTCCTGTGGCCTTCTCCTCGCGTTGTCGTCGCCCAGTCGAGGAACAATACTGTCTCCTCCGGACGCTCCTGCGCTGATTCTGGGAAGGGAGAGGCAGGCGAGCCTGCAGCACAGGCCCAGAGCCCCGAGGTGTGGGGCCCCTCTCGTTCCTTTGCCAGCCCCGTCCCTGCCCTACCTTCTCCTCCTGTTGTCAGGTCGCACTGACACAGGGCCAGAGCCCAGCGGTCCCTTTTGTGGCCTCGGTCGCACGGGTCACAATGGCCACTCTGACATCAGCATCACTCAGTCCCCCCCACCCATTTCAGGCAGCCCCCTTGGGAATCGAGGGTCCAAGATGGGTCCGAGCCTTTGGGCAGCACGGACCCAGGCCAGGGGCTCCTGCAGCAAGTGCAGGGTCAAGTGCCAGGCCCCGGGGCAGCCATCGAGCGTGGCACTGTTGGCCGAAAGGTGCAGTTGAAGCAGTGCCACTCCAGGGCTCTGGCCCAGGCCCAGGGAAACCTCTGCTCCTGCCCCTGGCCATAGGCTGCCCAGAGAGCTTGTGGAGTCTCTTGCACGGGAGAGATTCAAAACTTGCTCTAGAGGAACCAACCTTCTCCTTCAACACCTGTCTGGAGAAAACCCAGGGGAACCTGATTCGATGTCCCTGCTGATCACTCTTGGGAGCAGGAGATCAAACTGGAGACCACCACAGGTGCCTCCCAACCTCATCTGTCCTGTCATCCTATGAGCTAACAGCTTTGACATTTGATATGAAATGGACAATTTAGTATTAGGCTCCTTTTACACTGGCTCTGATGGAAACCCAGAGCATTCAATAGGAGTTTTCTGTGTACATCAGCCTGGAGAGTTTGAAATGGTCCTCAGCTCTAAAGTCCAATGCAGCACGAGGCTTTTCACACATGGAAGGCACTTTGCCATTTTGGTGCATGCTTTCCTACTGGCAAATATATTGAAATAAATCGAGAAACACAAACAGGTTTTTCAGACTTTTCTCATTCATGTCTCTGCAAACATGCTCCTGGAAAATCCAGATCAATGACTTCTAGAATAATCAGCCAGATCCCCTGCAAAACAGCACACGGGGGGATGATCAGGGACACCCCACAGCTGCCTGATGCTGGGGCAGCAGGAGTTCATCCATTTTCCTGTCTCCATGGAAGAGTCATCGTGGGAGGACAATGATGCCTTCACTGAACAAGGGAAGAGGCACAGCCGCTGCAATGCCCCCAAGTGCCTTTATCCAGGAGGCAGGGAGGAGGCAGAGCAAGAGGGGTAATTTGGGGGGCTGCACCCAGGGCTCCGCAGGGAACGCATGTCTCGGCAAGGGCTCGAAGCAGAGGGAGCCAGAAGAGCTCAGCCAGGCAATCCCCTGCTGTGGACACTTTGTCCTCAGCACCAGGAACCCCTTTGTTTCCCCAGGCCCTGGGAACTGCTCCGGTGCTCCTCGTGTGCTGCTGAGGGCACCCACAGACGCTGCTCTGGCCTGAGAAACAGCACACCCAGCTGGGAGTGCGACAGCTCTGCCGGTCTGGGCACGGCTGTGAGGCAAAGCACCCGCGTGCCCCTAGGCTGGGGTCACTTCCCAGGCTGGGCCTGGCAGAGCCCAGCAGCTCCTGGAGGCCCTTGACCTTCCTGCTTCCCCTCACAGCCCCCAGCGATGAGCCAAGAGCTCAAGGGCCCCAAGGCCATCAGCCCCAGCCCAGAAACACTGCCTCACAGGTGTTGCCAACGTTTCTTCCATTTAGACCTTTGAAGGGATTTTGAAGGTAACATTGTTTGGCAACTCCTGCAAAGAAGGAACATGAAACACTTCTTCTCAGTAAAAGAAGATTTATTGGTTTGTTTTCACTCTATTTTTGACATCCTTATGCTTCTTTTGGCGTTCCAGAAAATGGTGAAAATCTAAAATATTACTAGGAGAAGCTTCTGAATTCACTATTAGGAGAAGTCTCTAAATTCACTGTTTCTCTTAAACACTTCCTCTACATACAGTTAACTAGCTGGTCCTGTAACAGAGAGGTTTAGTGTTTTACCTGACTGGACATCACTACATGATGTTATACACAGCAGGATACTAAAAAACTTTTCTTCGCTGGCAATTACAAAGTTTGGAGGCCTTCTCCAGGCCATGAATCAGTTCCTCATGCAAATTCATTCCGCCCTGTTCTCTCCTCATGCTGAGCTTTCAGGCACAGTTACCAGGGATCAGAGGTTATATACTCACCTCGAGCAATAATCTACGTCTGTCTTCCCAGCCCTTCTTTTCTTCACTGTGGTCTATTGATCTACAAAATAACTTTGGGCCCTCTGCAGAAAACAAGAGACCAGTTAATAGGGTTAAACACTGCTGATTACGCTGCTGGTTGTAACGCCCACCAACAACACAGCCATAAAGTCAGGAGCTCTATTCTTCACATCCTTCCTCTTCTCTTGCCCCCCCACCACACGCTGGCTCCAACAGAACTGTTCTGTACTCCAGCCTGCTGCAGCAAGCAAAATGAAAGGCAGCAGCAGTTTTCCTGAACGTGCTGAAATCTACGTTGCAGTGAAACTGCAGCTGTTTCGTTAAAAGCGCAACACCAGCATCCCACGGCTCCCCCCAGACTGATGCCCGCTAAGCATTGAGATCTCCATTTTAACACACCCCATCTGCAAATCAGATAGGCTGGAAGATTGCAGGGCAGTAACCATATGAACACAGCAATCTATTTTGTCATTGTGATCTAAGAAGTCTCGAGAAAGGAACATCATTTAAGCCTGTCCTAATACTCTATTCTGTAAAATAGAACAAGCAATTGTTTTGGTGGCCTGTGGAATTGTTTGGGGCTGGGTATGCTTTCTTTGGTTGTTGTTTTCTTTCTTTTTCAATACAAAATTTCACTGGATTCAGAAGAAAGTAACCCAGATTGATTAGGACAAAGAACCCCATGAACTCCCTTTGTGGCTGATGAGAATACTCAACATGCTTCATGGTAACAGCAGAAAGAGAGGGAAAAGTTCAAGGTGATATACATGCCTGAAAGGATCCCAAATGTCTAGGTAACTTGTCAAGTGACTTATTTTTCTTGGTAAGCACTACCGGTCCAGACACCTATTAGGCAATTATCTGCAAGAAAAGAAAGCCAGGCAGCTGCTCAGCCTTCTTTTTCCAGGCCGTTCTCACAGCATTCTACCCCAACTCAGACCGCAAGTAAGGATGGCACGTTTTGACTACAAAACATTAATAACCAGGCAGCATTTCTTCCTCGCCGAATCACATTAGGAGTTTAAAAGGAAGAAAATACAACAAGGGGGTGAAGAAGTTCTGTTGTACCTCTTAAGCGTTCATCATCTTTGGAGAGGGAGAAAACTCTAGCACTTTCTGTATGTGGTAAAGAAAGAAACCTAGACAAATAGAAAGGGATTTTAGCATCCTAAAAGCTACTGTCAAATGCCATGAACACAAGTTAAAGTTGTAGTACTTCGGAGGAATGGTATACATTGAAGAGCACTACTGCAGAGTAACCAAGCACAGCCTTCTATTAAAAACCCCACTTTTTCAAAGCAAACTGCCTGTGTCTTGGGCTTTTGGCCCAACTCAAACTGCCTTTGGTCAAACCCAAGTGACCCAGGTCATTCATTTCTTGTGCTCAACTTCCCTCTTTCTATATGCAGCTTCACATCCAGTGGGCTGCTGGGGGTTTTGGACTGTGTGCAGCACAAAGGCTTTTCCAAGATGACTTCCACTGCTCTGAGGTGTGCAAGGTCAGTTTCCCATTTCCTCAGTGCTGCCATTAGTACTCCCATAGCATCCAACTACTACAACCAAGTAGACAGCAAATACAAATGGAACTTGCATTTCTTGGTCCTTTTCAATTTCTGATGTCTCAGGCTCAGCATCACCCTCAGAACTGCTGTCTTGGAAACGTCGATCCTCTTGCCATGTGACTTGTACAGGTTTTGTTCTTCCAAGTATGTAAGGCTCTGCAATAATAGCAGCATAGAAGAGAAGAAGCCAAAAAGCAGACTATTCCTCTACTTGCCAGTAAAAATTCCTATTTTCAAGTGTATTACTTTCAGCTGGTGAAGACAAGATTTGAGAAGAACAGAATCTTCTCCTCCCAGATTTTCTGAGCTACAGATTTTTCTAAGCTCCTGTATTTTCCCCTTTGCTCTAGGGATCTCTTACGTATTCTTAAACCGTCGTCATTGCATTCAGAAGACACTAAATACCTTTGAATACAGCAGAACCGGGGAGGACTTGTTGCTTTTGTGTGGTCGCCCTGGGTTTTTGAATATTTTGCGTAACTTCACACAGTTTCTTTCATCTCCTGCATTACTGTGACTTGATTGAATACTGTTTCATCTTCATTTCATAAGGCCTCATTTTCTCTTAGGTTAGGACACCCCAATGATCTCGTGTCATTCCGTTTCCATTTTCTAAAGGCACAAGAATAGAATTCAGTAAGTTGTTCAGAATGTTCTTGAATCTTGAGGTCAACGCCAGGATTTTGCCCATCATACTATACTAACACCTATTTTCTTGAAAATCTTATTGGGTTCTGTGAAACTTGATTTGACTGGTGTGTCACCTTTTTCCCTGTTTGAGAAATGTAGGGGATGACAAGAAGCTTTTTCACCACTCTGCAACAAACCCAATGCCTTCTCAAAGCACATCTTGCCCAATTCCTGGCTTGCAAGCATGAGCTACCTCTCATTAATCTACCACAACCTTGGCAAGTAGAAATGAAGATCCAAATAATTCTGCCTAATTACTGACTTTTGCCTCTGAAAATGCCCTGGATTGTGACCTCCTTTACACCTTATTGCTCTACGGTGCCGGCCATAAGCTCTTCCTTAGAAATGGCAGCGTTAGACACGTTCTGCTGTTACCTTCTTTGGTGCCCGCCTCCTCCATGCCTCCAAAGAAGGAAAACTGGAAAGCACTCGACTCCTGAGCTACGTCATTCCCAGGCACAGGTCCCAAATGGTCAGGTGCAGATGGGGCAGAGTCCTCCAGCTCCTCTTTATGCCAGGGTATTTCCTGCGCTTCTTCTGGTTTGTTCTTTGCAGGTCCCAAAAAGTCTTTAAAATCAGCAGCAATGTCATAATCGGTTTCTTCGGACACTTGAGGCAGTGTCTCGCTCCGTTCCTCCTTCTTCCTTTTGGCTTTACTGAAATCAGATTGTTCAAGGATAGCAGCACAGCACACGTCCTTTTCAAAGAAAGCTTCCCTAAGAGCCACCTTACTCTTCATGTCTCCCTGCACGTACCCAAGCACATTAAGGAGTGGTTTGCTTTCAAGGGTAAGCAGTGGGGAAACATCAGAGGTTTGAGTCTAAAGGCAGCAACAAGTGTCTTTCTAAAGTAGCCACATCCTTAAGGGACTTTTCATTTACTATATGGAAACACAGAAATCAAGGCATTTCCCAACACATTTCTTTCCTGGCTATAGAAATGTCAAGAGCTAATATGGTTTTCTCACACGCCTGCAAATATCAAAGTCCCTGAACTGACCTTTCTCACCTTCGGTTATGGCAGGCAACGGACAGACGAGAAAGAAAAGATGACATTACATGTGGCTTTGAGTGGGCCCAGTTGGAGCCTGACGTTGCTGGTGGGAGCGGTTTCCCCTGGGGGACATTCCTGATGCTGTGTCCCTGCGCCTGGGCCTCTCAGCACTTGGGGCTGTCCTCTGGCCCCTGTTACGGCAACTCCTTGACCGGACAGCTGGATTTGGGGCCTGGCGTTGCTGGCGAGAGGAGCTGCGTCTGGGGGACACCCCTGGTGCTGTTACCCTGCGCCTGCGCCTCTCAGCACTTGGGGCTGTCGTCTGGCTCCTGTCACGGCGACTCCTTGACCGGACAGGTGGAGTCGGTGCCCGATGTTGCTGGCGGGAGCGGTTTCCCCTGGGGGACATCCCTGACGCTGTCCCCCTGCGCCTGCGCCTCTCAGCACTTGGGGCTGTCGTCTGGCTCCTGTCACGACGACTCCTTGACCGGACAGGTGGAGTCGGTGCCCGATGTTGCTGGCGAGAGGAGCTGCATCTTGGGGATGTCCCTGGTGCTGTTTCCCTGCACCTGGGCCTATCAGCACTTGGGGCTGTCGTCTGGCTCCTGTCACGGCGACTCCTTGACCGCACAGGAGGATTTGGGGCCTGGCGTTGCCGCCGAGAGCGGCTGTGTCTGCGGGATGTCCCTAGTGCTGTTTCCCTGCGCCTGGGCCTGTCAGCACTTGCTGCTGTCGTCTGGCTCATGTCATGGTGACTAGTCGACCGGACAGGTGGTGTTGGTGCCCGATGTTGCTGTCGAGAGAGGTTTTGCCCATGGTCAAGCCCAGGCCTTCTGAAATGGCTGCTGTCCTCAGCGTCTGGGGAGCTGCTGTACAATGAGCCTGATGTTGTCTCAGTGCTACTGCTGCTGGTCACCTGTGAGGGAGATTCCAGCCACTGAGCCGATGCTGCGTGTTGGACACCGCTGCGGTCGCTGGTCTCTGCAGATGGAGATTGCGGAGTCACAGCCAATGCCACCGGGGTGCCAGAGCTGGGGCCGACGGCCTCGGATTCTGCAGAGCCCTGGGAAGGCTCCAATCCTGACGGTGTGCTCAGGCTGGGGGTATTGCGCTCCAGCTGATTCCTGGGGGCTGTGAGGGGAAGCAGGAAGGTCAAGGGCCCCCAGCCCTCCAGGAGCAGCTGGGCTCTGCCAGGCCCAGCCTGGGAACTGACCCCAGCCTAGGGGCACCCGGGCGCTTTGCCTCATACCCGTGCCCAGACCGGCACAGCCGTCACACTCCCATCTGCGTGTTCTTCTTCTCAGGCCAGAGCAGCGTCTGTGGGTGCCCTCAGCAGCACACGAGGAGCACCGGAGCAGTTCCCAGGGCCTGGGGAAGCAAAGGGGTTCCTGGCGCTGAGGACAAAGTGTCCACAGCAGGGGATTGTCTGGCTGAGCTCTTCTGGCTCCCTCTGCTTCGAGCCCTTGCCGAGACATGCGTTCCCTGCGGAGCCCTGGGTGCAGCTTCCCAACTTACCCCACTTCCTCTGCCGCCTCCCTGCCTCTTGGATAAAGGCACTTGGGGGCATTGCAGCGGCTGTGCCTCACTCCTAATTCCTCATAGGCATTGTTGTCCTCCCATGTTGGCTCTCTGATGGAGAAAGGAAAAACTGATGAGCTTCTGCTGCCACCCCATCCTGAAGGTACAGGCTGTCTCTGTTCTTCGTCCAGTGCTTTCCCAAGTGGTGCATGAAGCTGAAGCCCGCGCTCATGGGACAGGGCAGGCCCAGGACTGCGGGGGCAGAGCCAGGCACAGCACAGCACTTGCACCCTCCTGCCTTGTGAGCCAGGCAGAAGGACACCAACCTGAAGGGGACTCGGATGCCCATGAGGACCATTTGGACAACAAATTCGTCACCGTCTCTACAGAGGGGGCACTGGAAGAACAAAGCACCGGCGCACATGGCCTGTCCCTGCAGGGCAAACACAAGCAGTGTGAGCGAGGCCCTGGTGCTGCTGCACACCTGCTGTGCCCCAGGGCTGAGGGGATAGCTCCTACCTGGATGCAGTCCCTGTGGAACCAGGCCTTTCTGCACGCTGGGCACACCATCGTTGTGAATGTTTTTCTGTCTTCCACAGGCTCAATGCAGATGGGGCATTGGGTGTCCGGCTCCGGATTCACCTGCCCCATCTGCTTTGGGCGGTGCTCATGGCAGTAGGAGCTGGGGGAAAAGGCATGGGCAAAGTGACAGGTGCTGGGTCCTTCCCCAGGGGTGGACAGGTTGGGAAAGGACATACCTGTATGGAGGTATAAACTGGGTGACACAGCAACCCTCCTTGGCACAGGGTAGGTGGAACCATCTGTCACAGCTCTCCACGCGGCACATAATGGTGGCCCCGCCCTGGCCACAGACGCAGCAGTGCTGGCAAGAACCAAGCAGCGCCATCAGCGGCAGCCTCGGGGCCTCTGCAGGCAGCCCCAAGGCCCCAGGCAGGGCACAGGATGTGGCCACTGCTGGGTCTCACCCCACACACTCAGCGGTGGACAAGGCTCCTGTGCCAGAGCCTACATGGAGCTGCAGGGAGCCAGACCTTTGTGCCACAGCTGGTTGGAAGGGCCAGCCTTTCTCTCCTGGAGTCTGGCCTAAGGTCGGGCAAACCTCGCCTGGCACAAATCTCCATGCTCTTGTCAGGCTCTCACCTTCTGTGCTGCTCGGCTCACTGCCTGTTGAATGTCACGGGGGAGGAAGCCCATGATGCCCAGGCGGTTGTTGCTTTGCCGAGAAAGGAGGGTGGCAAAAAGCTGTGGAAAAGGCAAGGAGCTCATGAGGAGAGGGTGGCAGGGACTGCCTGTCACAAAGCTGGTGGGAGCCCCCAGAGCAACTCACCAGGCAGAAGACATGGGCACAGAGCCCGTGCTTCTCCCGTTTCTCTCCGCACACGTCCGGATTGGCCTCTACCCGGCGACACAGCATGCATGCTGCAAGGGGACAGAGCCAAGGGCAGCGGGCGTGAGCGCCTCTGCAAGGCTCTTAGCCTGCAGCATCGGCCCCAAGGGCTGCTCTGGCCCTGCCTGCCTGGCTGATGGGCAGGCCTGCAGGCCTTGGAGCGCAGGGGACACCGCGGGCACGCGTGTCCCAAGAGCTGCCCCCCGGCCCAGCTGGGCCCTACCCGGGGACGGAGGAGCCTCCCAGCCCCGGCCTGGCTGGGCAGCTCCTGCCTCCCTCTGCCACCGCTCTGGGCCCCACGCTGGCCACCCCGACAGCCCCTGGGCCCGGCTGCGTGAGGGCTGCTTTGCTGTCACCTGGCTCCCTGCTCTTGCGGGCCTCCTGCTTCTTTCTTTCCATGGCAGCTCTCAGCAGCGCCTCCATGTTCGGAAACGCCGCTGCTTCTGCCAGGTGCTCTTCTGCGCTCTCTGTGGGAGAAAGAAGAGTCTGAGGAGTTTTCTGCCCAGGCCCAGAGCCGCAGGGGCACTACTCCCTGGTCAGCCCTGTGCGAGCCCTGGTCCTGTGGCCTTCTCCTCGCGTTGTCGTCGCCCAGTCGAGGAACAATACTGTCTCCTCCGGACGCTCCTGCGCTGATTCTGGGAAGGGAGAGGCAGGCGAGCCTGCAGCACAGGCCCAGAGCCCCGAGGTGTGGGGCCCCTCTCGTTCCTTTGCCAGCCCCGTCCCTGCCCTACCTTCTCCTCCTGTTGTCAGGTCGCACTGACACAGGGCCAGAGCCCAGCGGTCCCTTTTGTGGCCTCGGTCGCACGGGTCACAATGGCCACTCTGACATCAGCATCACTCAGTCCCCCCCACCCATTTCAGGCAACCCCCTTGGGAATCGAGGGTCCAAGATGGGTCCGAGCCTTTGGGCAGCACGGACCCAGGCCAGGGGCTCCTGCAGCAAGTGCAGGGTCAAGTGCCAGGCCCCGGGGCAGCCATCGAGGGTGGCACTGTTGGCCGAAAGGTGCAGTTGAAGCAGTGCCACTCCAGGGCTCTGGCCCAGGCCCAGGGAAACCTCTGCTCCTGCCCCTGGCCATAGGCTGCCCAGAGAGCTTGTGGAGTCTCTTGCACGGGAGAGATTCAAAACTTGCTCTAGAGGAACCAACCTTCTCCTTCAACACCTGTCTGGAGAAAACCCAGGGGAACCTGATTCGATGTCCCTGCTGATCACTCTTGGGAGCAGGAGATCAAACTGGAGACCACCACAGGTGCCTCCCAACCTCATCTGTCCTGTCATCCTATGAGCTAACAGCTTTGACATTTGATATGAAATGGACAATTTAGTATTAGGCTCCTTTTACACTGGCTCTGATGGAAACCCAGAGCATTCAATAGGAGTTTTCTGTGTACATCAGCCTGGAGAGTTTGAAATGGTCCTCAGCTCTAAAGTCCAATGCAGCACGAGGCTTTTCACACATGGAAGGCACTTTGCCATTTTGGTGCATGCTTTCCTACTGGCAAATATATTGAAATAAATCGAGAAACACAAACGGTTTTTTTAGACTTTTCTCATTCATGTCTCTGCAAACATGCTCCTGGAAAATCCAGATCAATGACTTCTAGAATAATCAGCCAGATCCCCTGCAAAACAGCGCACGGGGGGATGATCAGGGACACCCCACAGCTGCCTGATGCTGGGGCAGCAGGAGTTCATCCATTTTCCTGTCTCCATGGAAGAGTCATCGTGGGAGGACAATGATGCCTTCACTGAACAAGGGAAGAGGCACAGCCGCTGCAATGCCCCCAAGTGCCTTTATCCAGGAGGCAGGGAGGAGGCAGAGCAAGAGGGGTAATTTGGGGGGCTGCACCCAGGGCTCCGCAGGGAACGCATGTCTCGGCAAGGGCTCGAAGCAGAGGGAGCCAGAAGAGCTCAGCCAGGCAATCCCCTGCTGTGGACACTTTGTCCTCAGCACCAGGAACCCCTTTGTTTCCCCAGGCCCTGGGAACTGCTCCGGTGCTCCTCGTGTGCTGCTGAGGGCACCCACAGACGCTGCTCTGGCCTGAGAAACAGCACACCCAGCTGGGAGTGCGACAGCTCTGCCGGTCTGGGCACGGCTGTGAGGCAAAGCACCCGCGTGCCCCTAGGCTGGGGTCACTTCCCAGGCTGGGCCTGGCAGAGCCCAGCAGCTCCTGGAGGCCCTTGACCTTCCTGCTTCCCCTCACAGCCCCCAGCGATGAGCCAAGAGCTCAAGGGCCCCAAGGCCATCAGCCCCAGCCCAGAAACACTGCCTCACAGGTGTTGCCAACGTTTCTTCCATTTAGACCTTTGAAGGGATTTTGAAGGTAACATTGTTTGGCAACTCCTGCAAAGAAGGAACATGAAACACTTCTTCTCAGTAAAAGAAGATTTATTGGTTTGTTTTCACTTTATTTTTGACATCCTTATGCTTCTTTTGGCGTTCCAGAAAATGGTGAAAATCTAAAATATTACTAGGAGAAGCTTCTGAATTCACTATTAGGAGAAGTCTCTAAATTCACTGTTTCTCTTAAACACTTCCTCTACATACAGTTAACTAGCTGGTCCTGTAACAGAGAGGTTTAGTGTTTTACCTGACTGGACATCACTACATGATGTTATACACAGCAGGATACTAAAAAACTTTTCTTCGCTGGCAATTACAAAGTTTGGAGGCCTTCTCCAGGCCATGAATCAGTTCCTCATGCAAATTCATTCCGCCCTGTTCTCTCCTCATGCTGAGCTTTCAGGCACAGTTACCAGGGATCAGAGGTTATATACTCACCTCGAGCAATAATCTACGTCTGTCTTCCCAGCCCTTCTTTTCTTCACTGTGGTCTATTGATCTACAAAATAACTTTGGGCCCTCTGCAGAAAACAAGAGACCAGTTAATAGGGTTAAACACTGCTGATTACGCTGCTGGTTGTAACGCCCACCAACAACACAGCCATAAAGTCAGGAGCTCTATTCTTCACATCCTTCCTCTTCTCTTGCCCCCCCACCACACGCTGGCTCCAACAGAACTGTTCTGTACTCCAGCCTGCTGCAGCAAGCAAAATGAAAGGCAGCAGCAGTTTTCCTGAACGTGCTGAAATCTACGTTGCAGTGAAACTGCAGCTGTTTCGTTAAAAGCGCAACACCAGCATCCCACGGCTCCCCCCAGACTGATGCCCGCTAAGCATTGAGATCTCCATTTTAACACACCCCATCTGCAAATCAGATAGGCTGGAAGATTGCAGGGCAGTAACCATATGAACACAGCAATCTATTTTGTCATTGTGATCTAAGAAGTCTCGAGAAAGGAACATCATTTAAGCCTGTCCTAATACTCTATTCTGTAAAATAGAACAAGCAATTGTTTTGGTGGCCTGTGGAATTGTTTGGGGCTGGGTATGCTTTCTTTGGTTGTTGTTTTCTTTCTTTTTCAATACAAAAATTCACTGGATTCAGAAGAAAGTAACCCAGATTGATTAGGACAAAGAACCCCATGAACTCCCTTTGTGGCTGATGAGAATACTCAACATGCTTCATGGTAACAGCAGAAAGAGAGGGAAAAGTTCAAGGTGATATACATGCCTGAAAGGATCCCAAATGTCTAGGTAACTTGTCAAGTGACTTATTTTTCTTGGTAAGCACTACCAGTCCAGACACCTATTAGGCAATTATCTGCAAGAAAAGAAAGCCAGGCAGCTGCTCAGCCTTCTTTTTCCAGGCCGTTCTCACAGCATTCTACCCCAACTCAGACCGCAAGTAAGGATGGCACGTTTTGACTACAAAACATTAATAACCAGGCAGCATTTCTTCCTCGCCGAATCACATTAGGAGTTTAAAAGGAAGAAAATACAACAAGGGGGTGAAGAAGTTCTGTTGTACCTCTTAAGCGTTCATCATCTTTGGAGAGGGAGAAAACTCTAGCACTTTCTGTATGTGGTAAAGAAAGAAACCTAGACAAATAGAAAGGGATTTTAGCATCCTAAAAGCTACTGTCAAATGCCATGAACACAAGTTAAAGTTGTAGTACTTCGGAGGAATGGTATACATTGAAGAGCACTACTGCAGAGTAACCAAGCACAGCCTTCTATTAAAAACCCCACTTTTTCAAAGCAAACTGCCTGTGTCTTGGGCTTTTGGCCCAACTCAAACTGCCTTTGGTCAAACCCAAGTGACCCAGGTCATTCATTTCTTGTGCTCAACTTCCCTCTTTCTATATGCAGCTTCACATCCAGTGGGCTGCTGGGGGTTTTGGACTGTGTGCAGCACAAAGGCTTTTCCAAGATGACTTCCACTGCTCTGAGGTGTGCAAGGTCAGTTTCCCATTTCCTCAGTGCTGCCATTAGTACTCCCATAGCATCCAACTACTACAACCAAGTAGACAGCAAATACAAATGGAACTTGCATTTCTTGGTCCTTTTCAATTTCTGATGTCTCAGGCTCAGCATCACCCTCAGAACTGCTGTCTTGGAAACGTCGATCCTCTTGCCATGTGACTTGTACAGGTTTTGTTCTTCCAAGTATGTAAGGCTCTGCAATAATAGCAGCATAGAAGAGAAGAAGCCAAAAAGCAGACTATTCCTCTACTTGCCAGTAAAAATTCCTATTTTCAAGTGTATTACTTTCAGCTGGTGAAGACAAGATTTGAGAAGAACAGAATCTTCTCCTCCCAGATTTTCTGAGCTACAGATTTTTCTAAGCTCCTGTATTTTCCCCTTTGCTCTAGGGATCTCTTACGTATTCTTAAACCGTCGTCATTGCATTCAGAAGACACTAAATACCTTTGAATACAGCAGAACCGGGGAGGACTTGTTGCTTTTGTGTGGTCGCCCTGGGTTTTTGAATATTTTGCGTAACTTCACACAGTTTCTTTCATCTCCTGCATTACTGTGACTTGATTGAATACTGTTTCATCTTCATTTCATAAGGCCTCATTTTCTCTTAGGTTAGGACACCCCAATGATCTCGTGTCATTCCGTTTCCATTTTCTAAAGGCACAAGAATAGAATTCAGTAAGTTGTTCAGAATGTTCTTGAATCTTGAGGTCAACGCCAGGATTTTGCCCATCATACTATACTAACACCTATTTTCTTGAAAATCTTATTGGGTTCTGTGAAACTTGATTTGACTGGTGTGTCACCTTTTTCCCTGTTTGAGAAATGTAGGGGATGACAAGAAGCTTTTTCACCACTCTGCAACAAACCCAATGCCTTCTCAAAGCACATCTTGCCCAATTCCTGGCTTGCAAGCATGAGCTACCTCTCATTAATCTACCACAACCTTGGCAAGTAGAAATGAAGATCCAAATAATTCTGCCTAATTACTGACTTTTGCCTCTGAAAATGCCCTGGATTGTGACCTCCTTTACACCTTATTGCTCTACGGTGCCGGCCATAAGCTCTTCCTTAGAAATGGCAGCGTTAGACACGTTCTGCTGTTACCTTCTTTGGTGCCCGCCTCCTCCATGCCTCCAAAGAAGGAAAACTGGAAAGCACTCGACTCCTGAGCTACGTCATTCCCAGGCACAGGTCCCAAATGGTCAGGTGCAGATGGGGCAGAGTCCTCCAGCTCCTCTTTATGCCAGGGTATTTCCTGCGCTTCTTCTGGTTTGTTCTTTGCAGGTCCCAAAAAGTCTTTAAAATCAGCAGCAATGTCATAATCGGTTTCTTCGGACACTTGAGGCAGTGTCTCGCTCCGTTCCTCCTTCTTCCTTTTGGCTTTACTGAAATCAGATTGTTCAAGGATAGCAGCACAGCACACGTCCTTTTCAAAGAAAGCTTCCCTAAGAGCCACCTTACTCTTCATGTCTCCCTGCACGTACCCAAGCACATTAAGGAGTGGTTTGCTTTCAAGGGTAAGCAGTGGGGAAACATCAGAGGTTTGAGTCTAAAGGCAGCAACAAGTGTCTTTCTAAAGTAGCCACATCCTTAAGGGACTTTTCACTTACTATATGGAAACACAGAAATCAAGGCATTTCCCAACACATTTCTTTCCTGGCTATAGAAATGTCAAGAGCTAATATGGTTTTCTCACACGCCTGCAAATATCAAAGTCCCTGAATTGACCTTTCTCACCTTCGGTTATGGCAGGCAACGGACAGACGAGAAAGAAAAGATGACATTACATGTGGCTTTGAGTGGGCCCAGTTGGAGCCTGACGTTGCTGGTGGGAGCGGTTTCCCCTGGGGGACATTCCTGATGCTGTGTCCCTGCGCCTGGGCCTCTCAGCACTTGGGGCTGTCCTCTGGCCCCTGTTACGGCAACTCCTTGACCGGACAGCTGGATTTGGGGCCTGGCGTTGCTGGCGAGAGGAGCTGCGTCTGGGGGACACCCCTGGTGCTGTTACCCTGCGCCTGCGCCTCTCAGCACTTGGGGCTGTCGTCTGGCTCCTGTCACGGCGACTCCTTGACCGGACAGGTGGAGTCGGTGCCCGATGTTGCTGGCGGGAGCGGTTTCCCCTGGGGGACATCCCTGACGCTGTGCCCCTGCGCCTGCGCCTCTCAGCACTTGGGGCTGTCCTCTGGCTCCTGTCACGACGACTCCTTGACCGGACAGGTGGAGTCGGTGCCCGATGTTGCTGGCGGGAGCGGTTTCCCCTGGGGGACATCCCTGACGCTGTGCCCCTGCGCCTGCGCCTCTCAGCACTTGGGGCTGTCCTCTGGCCCCTGTCACGACGACTTCTTGACCGGACAGGTGGTATCGGTGCCCGATGTTGCTGGCGAGAGGAGCTGCATCTTGGGGGTGTCCCTGGTGCTGTTTCCCTGCACCTGGGCCTATCAGCACTTGGGGCTGTCGTCTGGCTCCTGTCACGGCGACTCCTTGACCGCACAGGAGGATTTGGGGCCTGGCGTTGCCGCCGAGAGCGGCTGTGTCTGCGGGATGTCCCTAGTGCTGTTTCCCTGCGCCTGGGCCTGTCAGCACTTGCTGCTGTCGTCTGGCTCATGTCATGGTGACTAGTCGACTGGACAGGTGGTGTTGGTGCCCGATGTTGCTGTCGAGAGAGGTTTTGCCCATGGTCAAGCCCAGGCCTTCTGAAATGGCTGCTGTCCTCAGCGTCTGGGGAGCTGCTGTACAATGACCCTGATGTTGTCTCAGTGCTACTGCTGCTGATCACCTGTGAGGGAGATTCCAGCCACTGAGCCGATGCTGCGTGTTGGACACCGCTGCGGTCGCTGGTCTCTGCAGATGGAGATTGCGGAGTCACAGCCAATGCCACCGGGGTGCCAGAGCTGGGGCCGACGGCCTCGGATTCTGCAGAGCCCTGGGAAGGCTCCAATCCTGACGGTGTGCTCAGGCTGGGGGTATTGCGCTCCAGCTGATTCCTGGGGGCTGTGAGGGGAAGCAGGAAGGTCAAGGGCCCCCAGCCCTCCAGGAGCGGCTGGGCTCTGCCAGGCCCAGCCTGGGAACTGACCCCAGCCTAGGGGCACCCGGGCGCTTTGCCTCATACCCGTGCCCAGACCGGCACAGCCGTCACACTCCCATCTGCGTGTTCTTCTTCTCAGGCCAGAGCAGCGTCTGTGGGTGCCCTCAGCAGCACACGAGGAGCACCGGAGTAGTTCCCAGGGCCTGGGGAAGCAAAGGGGTTCCTGGTGCTGAGGACAAAGTGTCCACAGCAGGGGATTGTCTGGCTGAGCACTTCTGGCTCCCTCTGCTTCGAGCCCTTGCCGAGACATGCATTCCCTGCGGAGCCCTGGGTGCAGCTTCCCAACTTACCCCACTTCCTCTGCCGCCTCCCTGCCTCTTGGATAAAGGCACTTGGGGGCATTGCAGCGGCTGTGCCTCACTCCTAATTCCTCATAGGCATTGTTGTCCTCCCATGTTGGCTCTCTGATGGAGAAAGGAAAAACTGATGAGCTTCTGCTGCCACCCCATCCTGAAGGTACAGGCTGTCTCTGTTCTTCGTCCAGTGCTTTCCCAAGTGGTGCATGAAGCTGAAGCCCGCGCTCATGGGACAGGGCAGGCCCAGGACTGCGGGGGCAGAGCCAGGCACAGCACAGCACTTGCACCCTCCTGCCTTGTGAGCCAGGCAGAAGGACACCAACCTGAAGGGGACTCGGATGCCCATGAGGACCATTTGGACAACAAATTCGTCACCGTCTCTACAGAGGGGGCACTGGAAGAACAAAGCACCGGCGCACATGGCCTGTCCCTGCAGGGCAAACACAAGCAGTGTGAGCGAGGCCCTGGTGCCGCTGCACACCTGCTGTGCCCCAGGGCTGAGGGGATAGCTCCTACCTGGATGCAGTCCCTGTGGAACCAGGCCTTTCTGCACGCTGGGCACACCATCGTTGTGAATGTTTTTCTGTCTTCCACAGGCTCAATGCAGATGGGGCATTGGGTGTCCGGCTCCGGATTCACCTGCCCCATCTGCTTTGGGCGGTGCTCATGGCAGTAGGAGCTGGGGGAAAAGGCATGGGCAAAGTGACAGGTGCTGGGTCCTTCCCCAGGGGTGGACAGGTTGGGAAAGGACATACCTGTATGGAGGTATAAACTGGGTGACACAGCAACCCTCCTTGGCACAGGGTAGGTGGAACCATCTGTCACAGCTCTCCACGCGGCACATAATGGTGGCCCCGCCCTGGCCACAGACGCAGCAGTGCTGGCAAGAACCAAGCAGCGCCATCAGCGGCAGCCTCGGGGCCTCTGCAGGCAGCCCCAAGGCCCCAGGCAGGGCACAGGATGTGGCCACTGCTGGGTCTCACCCCACACACTCAGCGGTGGACAAGGCTCCTGTGCCAGAGCCTACATGGAGCTGCAGGGAGCCAGACCTTTGTGCCACAGCTGGTTGGAAGGGCCAGCCTTTCTCTCCTGGAGTCTGGCCTAAGGTCGGGCAAACCTCGCCTGGCACAAATCTCCATGCTCTTGTCAGGCTCTCACCTTCTGTGCTGCTCGACTCACTGCCTGTTGAATGTCACGGGGGAGGAAGCCCATGATGCCCAGGCGGTTGTTGCTTTGCCGAGAAAGGAGGGTGGCAAAAAGCTGTGGAAAAGGCAAGGAGCTCATGAGGAGAGGGTGGCAGGGACTGCCTGTCACAAAGCTGGTGGGAGCCCCCAGAGCAACTCACCAGGCAGAAGACATGGGCACAGAGCCCGTGCTTCTCCCGTTTCTCTCCGCACACGTCCGGATTGGCCTCTACCCGGCGACACAGCATGCATGCTGCAAGGGGACAGAGCCAAGGGCAGCGGGCGTGAGCGCCTCTGCAAGGCTCTTAGCCTGCAGCATCGGCCCCAAGGGCTGCTCTGGCCCTGCCTGCCTGGCTGATGGGCAGGCCTGCAGGCCTTGGAGCGCAGGGGACACTGCGGGCACGCGTGTCCCAAGAGCTGCCCCCCGGCCCAGCTGGGCCCTACCCGGGGACGGAGGAGCCTCCCAGCCCCGGCCTGGCTGGGCAGCTCCTGCCTCCCTCTGCCACCGCTCTGGGCCCCACGCTGGCCACCCCGACAGCCCCTGGGCCCGGCTGCGTGAGGGCTGCTTTGCTGTCACCTGGCTCCCTGCTCTTGCGGGCCTCCTGCTTCTTGCTTTCCATGGCAGCTCTCAGCAGCGCCTCCATGTTCGGAAACGCCGCTGCTTCTGCCAGGTGCTCTTCTGCGCTCTCTGTGGGAGAAAGAAGAGTCTGAGGAGTTTTCTGCCCAGGCCCAGAGCCGCAGGGGCACTACTCCCTGGTCAGCCCTGTGCGAGCCCTGGTCCTGTGGCCTTCTCCTCGCGTTGTCGTCGCCCAGTCGAGGAACAATACTGTCTCCTCCGGACGCTCCTGTGCTGATTCTGGGAAGGGAGAGGCAGGCGAGCCTGCAGCACAGGCCCAGAGCCCCGAGGTGTGGGGCCCCTCTCGTTCCTTTGCCAGCCCCGTCCCTGCCCTACCTTCTCCTCCTGTTGTCAGGTCGCACTGACACAGGGCCAGAGCCCAGCGGTCCCTTTTGTGGCCTCGGTCGCACGGGTCACAATGGCCACTCTGACATCAGCATCACTCAGTCCCCCCCACCCATTTCAGGCAACCCCCTTGGGAATCGAGGGTCCAAGATGGGTCCGAGCCTTTGGGCAGCACGGACCCAGGCCAGGGGCTCCTGCAGCAAGTGCAGGGTCAAGTGCCAGGCCCCGGGGCAGCCATCGAGGGTGGCACTGTTGGCCGAAAGGTGCAGTTGAAGCAGTGCCACTCCAGGGCTCTGGCCCAGGCCCAGGGAAACCTCTGCTCCTGCCCCTGGCCATAGGCTGCCCAGAGAGCTTGTGGAGTCTCTTGCACGGGAGAGATTCAAAACTTGCTCTAGAGGAACCAACCTTCTCCTTCAACACCTGTCTGGAGAAAACCCAGGGGAACCTGATTCGATGTCCCTGCTGATCACTCTTGGGAGCAGGAGATCAAACTGGAGACCACCACAGGTGCCTCCCAACCTCATCTGTCCTGTCATCCTATGAGCTAACAGCTTTGACATTTGATATGAAATGGACAATTTAGTATTAGGCTCCTTTTACACTGGCTCTGATGGAAACCCAGAGCATTCAATAGGAGTTTTCTGTGTACATCAGCCTGGAGAGTTTGAAATGGTCCTCAGCTCTAAAGTCCAATGCAGCACGAGGCTTTTCACACATGGAAGGCACTTTGCCATTTTGGTGCATGCTTTCCTACTGGCAAATATATTGAAATAAATCGAGAAACACAAACGGTTTTTTTAGACTTTTCTCATTCATGTCTCTGCAAACATGCTCCTGGAAAATCCAGATCAATGACTTCTAGAATAATCAGCCAGATCCCCTGCAAAACAGCACACGGGGGGATGATCAGGGACACCCCACAGCTGCCTGATGCTGGGGCAGCAGGAGTTCATCCATTTTCCTGTCTCCATGGAAGAGTCATGGTTGGAGGACAATGATGCCTTCACTGAACAAGGGAAGAGGCACAGCCGCTGCAATGCCCCCAAGTGCCTTTATCCAGGAGGCAGGGAGGAGGCAGAGCAAGAGGGGTAATTTGGGGGGCTGCACCCAGGGCTCCACAGGGAACGCATGTCTCGGCAAGGGCTTGAAGCAGAGGGAGCCAGAAGAGCTCAGCCAGGCAATCCCCTGCTGTGGACACTTTGTCCTCAGCACCAGGAACCCCTTTGTTTCCCCAGGCCCTGGGAACTGCTCCGGTGCTCCTCGTGTGCTGCTGAGGGCACCCACAGACGCTGCTCTGGCCTGAGAAACAGCACACCCAGCTGGGAGTGCGACAGCTCTGCCGGTCTGGGCACGGCTGTGAGGCAAAGCACCCGCGTGCCCCTAGGCTGGGGTCACTTCCCAGGCTGGGCCTGGCAGAGCCCAGCAGCTCCTGGAGGCCCTTGACCTTCCTGCTTCCCCTCACAGCCCCCAGCGATGAGCCAAGAGCTCAAGGGCCCCAAGGCCATCAGCCCCAGCCCAGAAACACTGCCTCACAGGTGTTGCCAACGTTTCTTCCATTTAGACCTTTGAAGGGATTTTGAAGGTAACATTGTTTGGCAACTCCTGCAAAGAAGGAACATGAAACACTTCTTCTCAGTAAAAGAAGATTTATTGGTTTGTTTTCACTTTATTTTTGACATCCTTATGCTTCTTTTGGCGTTCCAGAAAATGGTGAAAATCTAAAATATTACTAGGAGAAGCTTCTGAATTCACTATTAGGAGAAGTCTCTAAATTCACTGTTTCTCTTAAACACTTCCTCTACATACAGTTAACTAGCTGGTCCTGTAACAGAGAGGTTTAGTGTTTTACCTGACTGGACATCACTACATGATGTTATACACAGCAGGATACTAAAAAACTTTTCTTCGCTGGCAATTACAAAGTTTGGAGGCCTTCTCCAGGCCATGAATCAGTTCCTCATGCAAATTCATTCCGCCCTGTTCTCTCCTCATGCTGAGCTTTCAGGCACAGTTACCAGGGATCAGAGGTTATATACTCACCTCGAGCAATAATCTACGTCTGTCTTCCCAGCCCTTCTTTTCTTCACTGTGGTCTATTGATCTACAAAATAACTTTGGGCCCTCTGCAGAAAACAAGAGACCAGTTAATAGGGTTAAACACTGCTGATTACGCTGCTGGTTGTAACGCCCACCAACAACACAGCCATAAAGTCAGGAGCTCTATTCTTCACATCCTTCCTCTTCTCTTGCCCCCCCACCACACGCTGGCTCCAACAGAACTGTTCTGTACTCCAGCCTGCTGCAGCAAGCAAAATGAAAGGCAGCAGCAGTTTTCCTGAACGTGCTGAAATCTACGTTGCAGTGAAACTGCAGCTGTTTCGTTAAAAGCGCAACACCAGCATCCCACGGCTCCCCCCAGACTGATGCCCGCTAAGCATTGAGATCTCCATTTTAACACACCCCATCTGCAAATCAGATAGGCTGGAAGATTGCAGGGCAGTAACCATATGAACACAGCAATCTATTTTGTCATTGTGATCTAAGAAGTCTCGAGAAAGGAACATCATTTAAGCCTGTCCTAATACTCTATTCTGTAAAATAGAACAAGCAATTGTTTTGGTGGCCTGTGGAATTGTTTGGGGCTGGGTATGCTTTCTTTGGTTGTTGTTTTCTTTCTTTTTCAATACAAAAATTCACTGGATTCAGAAGAAAGTAACCCAGATTGATTAGGACAAAGAACCCCATGAACTCCCTTTGTGGCTGATGAGAATACTCAACATGCTTCATGGTAACAGCAGAAAGAGAGGGAAAAGTTCAAGGTGATATACATGCCTGAAAGGATCCCAAATGTCTAGGTAACTTGTCAAGTGACTTATTTTTCTTGGTAAGCACTACCAGTCCAGACACCTATTAGGCAATTATCTGCAAGAAAAGAAAGCCAGGCAGCTGCTCAGCCTTCTTTTTCCAGGCCGTTCTCACAGCATTCTACCCCAACTCAGACCGCAAGTAAGGATGGCACGTTTTGACTACAAAACATTAATAACCAGGCAGCATTTCTTCCTCGCCGAATCACATTAGGAGTTTAAAAGGAAGAAAATACAACAAGGGGGTGAAGAAGTTCTGTTGTACCTCTTAAGCGTTCATCATCTTTGGAGAGGGAGAAAACTCTAGCACTTTCTGTATGTGGTAAAGAAAGAAACCTAGACAAATAGAAAGGGATTTTAGCATCCTAAAAGCTACTGTCAAATGCCATGAACACAAGTTAAAGTTGTAGTGCTTCGGAGGAATGGTATACATTGAAGAGCACTACTGCAGAGTAACCAAGCACAGCCTTCTATTAAAAACCCCACTTTTTCAAAGCAAACTGCCTGTGTCTTGGGCTTTTGGCCCAACTCAAACTGCCTTTGGTCAAACCCAAGTGACCCAGGTCATTCATTTCTTGTGCTCAACTTCCCTCTTTCTATATGCAGCTTCACATCCAGTGGGCTGCTGGGGGTTTTGGACTGTGTGCAGCACAAAGGCTTTTCCAAGATGACTTCCACTGCTCTGAGGTGTGCAAGGTCAGTTTCCCATTTCCTCAGTGCTGCCATTAGTACTCCCATAGCATCCAACTACTACAACCAAGTAGACAGCAAATACAAATGGAACTTGCATTTCTTGGTCCTTTTCAATTTCTGATGTCTCAGGCTCAGCATCACCCTCAGAACTGCTGTCTTGGAAACGTCGATCCTCTTGCCATGTGACTTGTACAGGTTTTGTTCTTCCAAGTATGTAAGGCTCTGCAATAATAGCAGCATAGAAGAGAAGAAGCCAAAAAGCAGACTATTCCTCTACTTGCCAGTAAAAATTCCTATTTTCAAGTGTATTACTTTCAGCTGGTGAAGACAAGATTTGAGAAGAACAGAATCTTCTCCTCCCAGATTTTCTGAGCTACAGATTTTTCTAAGCTCCTGTATTTTCCCCTTTGCTCTAGGGATCTCTTACGTATTCTTAAACCGTCGTCATTGCATTCAGAAGACACTAAATACCTTTGAATACAGCAGAACCGGGGAGGACTTGTTGCTTTTGTGTGGTCGCCCTGGGTTTTTGAATATTTTGCGTAACTTCACACAGTTTCTTTCATCTCCTGCATTACTGTGACTTGATTGAATACTGTTTCATCTTCATTTCATAAGGCCTCATTTTCTCTTAGGTTAGGACACCCCAATGATCTCGTGTCATTCCGTTTCCATTTTCTAAAGGCACAAGAATAGAATTCAGTAAGTTGTTCAGAATGTTCTTGAATCTTGAGGTCAACGCCAGGATTTTGCCCATCATACTATACTAACACCTATTTTCTTGAAAATCTTATTGGGTTCTGTGAAACTTGATTTGACTGGTGTGTCACCTTTTTCCCTGTTTGAGAAATGTAGGGGATGACAAGAAGCTTTTTCACCACTCTGCAACAAACCCAATGCCTTCTCAAAGCACATCTTGCCCAATTCCTGGCTTGCAAGCATGAGCTACCTCTCATTAATCTACCACAACCTTGGCAAGTAGAAATGAAGATCCAAATAATTCTGCCTAATTACTGACTTTTGCCTCTGAAAATGCCCTGGATTGTGACCTCCTTTACACCTTATTGCTCTACGGTGCCGGCCATAAGCTCTTCCTTAGAAATGGCAGCGTTAGACACGTTCTGCTGTTACCTTCTTTGGTGCCCGCCTCCTCCATGCCTCCAAAGAAGGAAAACTGGAAAGCACTCGACTCCTGAGCTACGTCATTCCCAGGCACAGGTCCCAAATGGTCAGGTGCAGATGGGGCAGAGTCCTCCAGCTCCTCTTTATGCCAGGGTATTTCCTGCGCTTCTTCTGGTTTGTTCTTTGCAGGTCCCAAAAAGTCTTTAAAATCAGCAGCAATGTCATAATCGGTTTCTTCGGACACTTGAGGCAGTGTCTCGCTCCGTTCCTCCTTCTTCCTTTTGGCTTTACTGAAATCAGATTGTTCAAGGATAGCAGCACAGCACACGTCCTTTTCAAAGAAAGCTTCCCTAAGAGCCACCTTACTCTTCATGTCTCCCTGCACGTACCCAAGCACATTAAGGAGTGGTTTGCTTTCAAGGGTAAGCAGTGGGGAAACATCAGAGGTTTGAGTCTAAAGGCAGCAACAAGTGTCTTTCTAAAGTAGCCACATCCTTAAGGGACTTTTCACTTACTATATGGAAACACAGAAATCAAGGCATTTCCCAACACATTTCTTTCCTGGCTATAGAAATGTCAAGAGCTAATATGGTGTTCTCACACGCCTGCAAATATCAAAGTCCCTGAATTGACCTTTCTCACCTTCGGTTATGGCAGGCAACGGACAGACGAGAAAGAAAAGATGACATTACATGTGGCTTTGAGTGGGCCCAGTTGGAGCCTGACGTTGCTGGTGGGAGCGGTTTCCCCTGGGGGACATTCCTGATGCTGTGTCCCTGCGCCTGGGCCTCTCAGCACTTGGGGCTGTCCTCTGGCCCCTGTTACGGCAACTCCTTGACCGGACAGCTGGATTTGGGGCCTGGCGTTGCTGGCGAGAGGAGCTGCGTCTGGGGGACACCCCTGGTGCTGTTACCCTGCGCCTGCGCCTCTCAGCACTTGGGGCTGTCGTCTGGCTCCTGTCACGGCGACTCCTTGACCGGACAGGTGGAGTCGGTGCCCGATGTTGCTGGCGGGAGCGGTTTCCCCTGGGGGACATCCCTGACGCTGTGCCCCTGCGCCTGCGCCTCTCAGCACTTGGGGCTGTCCTCTGGCTCCTGTCACGACGACTCCTTGACCGGACAGGTGGAGTCGGTGCCCGATGTTGCTGGCGGGAGCGGTTTCCCCTGGGGGACATCCCTGACGCTGTGCCCCTGCGCCTGCGCCTCTCAGCACTTGGGGCTGTCCTCTGGCCCCTGTCACGACGACTTCTTGACCGGACAGGTGGTATCGGTGCCCGATGTTGCTGGCGAGAGGAGCTGCATCTTGGGGGTGTCCCTGGTGCTGTTTCCCTGCACCTGGGCCTATCAGCACTTGGGGCTGTCGTCTGGCTCCTGTCACGGCGACTCCTTGACCGCACAGGAGGATTTGGGGCCTGGCGTTGCCGCCGAGAGCGGCTGTGTCTGCGGGATGTCCCTAGTGCTGTTTCCCTGCGCCTGGGCCTGTCAGCACTTGCTGCTGTCGTCTGGCTCATGTCATGGTGACTAGTCGACTGGACAGGTGGTGTTGGTGCCCGATGTTGCTGTCGAGAGAGGTTTTGCCCATGGTCAAGCCCAGGCCTTCTGAAATGGCTGCTGTCCTCAGCGTCTGGGGAGCTGCTGTACAATGACCCTGATGTTGTCTCAGTGCTACTGCTGCTGATCACCTGTGAGGGAGATTCCAGCCACTGAGCCGATGCTGCGTGTTGGACACCGCTGCGGTCGCTGGTCTCTGCAGATGGAGATTGCGGAGTCACAGCCAATGCCACCGGGGTGCCAGAGCTGGGGCCGACGGCCTCGGATTCTGCAGAGCCCTGGGAAGGCTCCAATCCTGACGGTGTGCTCAGGCTGGGGGTATTGCGCTCCAGCTGATTCCTGGGGGCTGTGAGGGGAAGCAGGAAGGTCAAGGGCCCCCAGCCCTCCAGGAGCGGCTGGGCTCTGCCAGGCCCAGCCTGGGAACTGACCCCAGCCTAGGGGCACCCGGGCGCTTTGCCTCATACCCGTGCCCAGACCGGCACAGCCATCACACTCCCATCTGCGTGTTCTTCTTCTCAGGCCAGAGCAGCGTCTGTGGGTGCCCTCAGCAGCACACGAGGAGCACCGGAGTAGTTCCCAGGGCCTGGGGAAGCAAAGGGGTTCCTGGTGCTGAGGACAAAGTGTCCACAGCAGGGGATTGTCTGGCTGAGCACTTCTGGCTCCCTCTGCTTCGAGCCCTTGCCGAGACATGCGTTCCCTGCGGAGCCCTGGGTGCAGCTTCCCAACTTACCCCACTTCCTCTGCCGCCTCCCTGCCTCTTGGATAAAGGCACTTGGGGGCATTGCAGCGGCTGTGCCTCACTCCTAATTCCTCATAGGCATTGTTGTCCTCCCATGTTGGCTCTCTGATGGAGAAAGGAAAAACTGATGAGCTTCTGCTGCCACCCCATCCTGAAGGTACAGGCTGTCTCTGTTCTTCGTCCAGTGCTTTCCCAAGTGGTGCATGAAGCTGAAGCCCGCGCTCATGGGACAGGGCAGGCCCAGGACTGCTGGGGCAGAGCCAGGCACAGCACAGCACTTGCACCCTCCTGCCTTGTGAGCCAGGCAGAAGGACACCAACCTGAAGGGGACTCGGATGCCCATGAGGACCATTTGGACAACAAATTCGTCACCGTCTCTACAGAGGGGGCACTGGAAGAACAAAGCACCGGCGCACATGGCCTGTCCCTGCAGGGCAAACACAAGCAGTGTGAGCGAGGCCCTGGTGCCGCTGCACACCTGCTGTGCCCCAGGGCTGAGGGGATAGCTCCTACCTGGATGCAGTCCCTGTGGAACCAGGCCTTTCTGCACGCTGGGCACACCATCGTTGTGAATGTTTTTCTGTCTTCCACAGGCTCAATGCAGATGGGGCATTGGGTGTCCGGCTCCGGATTCACCTGCCCCATCTGCTTTGGGCGGTGCTCATGGCAGTAGGAGCTGGGGGAAAAGGCATGGGCAAAGTGACAGGTGCTGGGTCCTTCCCCAGGGGTGGACAGGTTGGGAAAGGACATACCTGTATGGAGGTATAAACTGGGTGACACAGCAACCCTCCTTGGCACAGGGTAGGTGGAACCATCTGTCACAGCTCTCCACGCGGCACATAATGGTGGCCCCGCCCTGGCCACAGACGCAGCAGTGCTGGCAAGAACCAAGCAGCGCCATCAGCGGCAGCCTCGGGGCCTCTGCAGGCAGCCCCAAGGCCCCAGGCAGGGCACAGGATGTGGCCACTGCTGGGTCTCACCCCACACACTCAGCGGTGGACAAGGCTCCTGTGCCAGAGCCTACATGGAGCTGCAGGGAGCCAGACCTTTGTGCCACAGCTGGTTGGAAGGGCCAGCCTTTCTCTCCTGGAGTCTGGCCTAAGGTCGGGCAAACCTCGCCTGGCACAAATCTCCATGCTCTTGTCAGGCTCTCACCTTCTGTGCTGCTCGACTCACTGCCTGTTGAATGTCACGGGGGAGGAAGCCCATGATGCCCAGGCGGTTGTTGCTTTGCCGAGAAAGGAGGGTGGCAAAAAGCTGTGGAAAAGGCAAGGAGCTCATGAGGAGAGGGTGGCAGGGACTGCCTGTCACAAAGCTGGTGGGAGCCCCCAGAGCAACTCACCAGGCAGAAGACATGGGCACAGAGCCCGTGCTTCTCCCGTTTCTCTCCGCACACGTCCGGATTGGCCTCTACCCGGCGACACAGCATGCATGCTGCAAGGGGACAGAGCCAAGGGCAGCGGGCGTGAGCGCCTCTGCAAGGCTCTTAGCCTGCAGCATCGGCCCCAAGGGCTGCTCTGGCCCTGCCTGCCTGGCTGATGGGCAGGCCTGCAGGCCTTGGAGCGCAGGGGACACTGCGGGCACGCGTGTCCCAAGAGCTGCCCCCCGGCCCAGCTGGGCCCTACCCGGGGACGGAGGAGCCTCCCAGCCCCGGCCTGGCTGGGCAGCTCCTGCCTCCCTCTGCCACCGCTCTGGGCCCCACGCTGGCCACCCCGACAGCCCCTGGGCCCGGCTGCGTGAGGGCTGCTTTGCTGTCACCTGGCTCCCTGCTCTTGCGGGCCTCCTGCTTCTTTCTTTCCATGGCAGCTCTCAGCAGCGCCTCCATGTTCGGAAACGCCGCTGCTTCTGCCAGGTGCTCTTCTGCGCTCTCTGTGGGAGAAAGAAGAGTCTGAGGAGTTTTCTGCCCAGGCCCAGAGCCGCAGGGGCACTACTCCCTGGTCAGCCCTGTGCGAGCCCTGGTCCTGTGGCCTTCTCCTCGCGTTGTCGTCGCCCAGTCGAGGAACAATACTGTCTCCTCCGGACACTCCTGCGCTGATTCTGGGAAGGGAGAGGCAGGCGAGCCTGCAGCACAGGCCCAGAGCCCCGAGGTGTGGGGCCCCTCTCGTTCCTTTGCCAGCCCCGTCCCTGCCCTACCTTCTCCTCCTGTTGTCAGGTCGCACTGACACAGGGCCAGAGCCCAGCGGTCCCTTTTGTGGCCTCGGTCGCACGGGTCACAATGGCCACTCTGACATCAGCATCACTCAGTCCCCCCCACCCATTTCAGGCAGCCCCCTTGGGAATCGAGGGTCCAAGATGGGTCCGAGCCTTTGGGCAGCACGGACCCAGGCCAGGGGCTCCTGCAGCAAGTGCAGGGTCAAGTGCCAGGCCCCGGGGCAGCCATCGAGGGTGGCACTGTTGGCCGAAAGGTGCAGTTGAAGCAGTGCCACTCCAGGGCTCTGGCCCAGGCCCAGGGAAACCTCTGCTCCTGCCCCTGGCCATAGGCTGCCCAGAGAGCTTGTGGAGTCTCTTGCACGGGAGAGATTCAAAACTTGCTCTAGAGGAACCAACCTTCTCCTTCAACACCTGTCTGGAGAAAACCCAGGGGAACCTGATTCGATGTCCCTGCTGATCACTCTTGGGAGCAGGAGATCAAACTGGAGACCACCACAGGTGCCTCCCAACCTCATCTGTCCTGTCATCCTATGAGCTAACAGCTTTGACATTTGATATGAAATGGACAATTTAGTATTAGGCTCCTTTTACACTGGCTCTGATGGAAACCCAGAGCATTCAATAGGAGTTTTCTGTGTACATCAGCCTGGAGAGTTTGAAATGGTCCTCAGCTCTAAAGTCCAATGCAGCACGAGGCTTTTCACACATGGAAGGCACTTTGCCATTTTGGTGCATGCTTTCCTACTGGCAAATATATTGAAATAAATCGAGAAACACAAACAGGTTTTTCAGACTTTTCTCATTCATGTCTCTGCAAACATGCTCCTGGAAAATCCAGATCAATGACTTCTAGAATAATCAGCCAGATCCCCTGCAAAACAGCGCACGGGGGGATGATCAGGGACACCCCACAGCTGCCTGATGCTGGGGCAGCAGGAGTTCATCCATTTTCCTGTCTCCATGGAAGAGTCATCGTGGGAGGACAATGATGCCTTCACTGAACAAGGGAAGAGGCACAGCCGCTGCAATGCCCCCAAGTGCCTTTATCCAGGAGGCAGGGAGGAGGCAGAGCAAGAGGGGTAATTTGGGGGGCTGCACCCAGGGCTCCGCAGGGAACGCATGTCTCGGCAAGGGCTCGAAGCAGAGGGAGCCAGAAGAGCTCAGCCAGGCAATCCCCTGCTGTGGACACTTTGTCCTCAGCACCAGGAACCCCTTTGTTTCCCCAGGCCCTGGGAACTGCTCCGGTGCTCCTCGTGTGCTGCTGAGGGCACCCACAGACGCTGCTCTGGCCTGAGAAACAGCACACCCAGCTGGGAGTGCGACAGCTCTGCCGGTCTGGGCACGGCTGTGAGGCAAAGCACCCGCGTGCCCCTAGGCTGGGGTCACTTCCCAGGCTGGGCCTGGCAGAGCCCAGCAGCTCCTGGAGGCCCTTGACCTTCCTGCTTCCCCTCACAGCCCCCAGCAATGAGCCAAGAGCTCAAGGGCCCCAAGGCCATCAGCCCCAGCCCAGAAACACTGCCTCACAGGTGTTGCCAACGTTTCTTCCATTTAGACCTTTGAAGGGATTTTGAAGGTAACATTGTTTGGCAACTCCTGCAAAGAAGGAACATGAAACACTTCTTCTCAGTAAAAGAAGATTTATTGGTTTGTTTTCACTTTATTTTTGACATCCTTATGCTTCTTTTGGCGTTCCAGAAAATGGTGAAAATCTAAAATATTACTAGGAGAAGCTTCTGAATTCACTATTAGGAGAAGTCTCTAAATTCACTGTTTCTCTTAAACACTTCCTCTACATACAGTTAACTAGCTGGTCCTGTAACAGAGAGGTTTAGTGTTTTACCTGACTGGACATCACTACATGATGTTATACACAGCAGGATACTAAAAAACTTTTCTTCGCTGGCAATTACAAAGTTTGGAGGCCTTCTCCAGGCCATGAATCAGTTCCTCATGCAAATTCATTCCGCCCTGTTCTCTCCTCATGCTGAGCTTTCAGGCACAGTTACCAGGGATCAGAGGTTATATACTCACCTCGAGCAATAATCTACGTCTGTCTTCCCAGCCCTTCTTTTCTTCACTGTGGTCTATTGATCTACAAAATAACTTTGGGCCCTCTGCAGAAAACAAGAGACCAGTTAATAGGGTTAAACACTGCTGATTACGCTGCTGGTTGTAACGCCCACCAACAACACAGCCATAAAGTCAGGAGCTCTATTCTTCACATCCTTCCTCTTCTCTTGCCCCCCCACCACACGCTGGCTCCAACAGAACTGTTCTGTACTCCAGCCTGCTGCAGCAAGCAAAATGAAAGGCAGCAGCAGTTTTCCTGAACGTGCTGAAATCTACGTTGCAGTGAAACTGCAGCTGTTTCGTTAAAAGCGCAACACCAGCATCCCACGGCTCCCCCCAGACTGATGCCCGCTAAGCATTGAGATCTCCATTTTAACACACCCCATCTGCAAATCAGATAGGCTGGAAGATTGCAGGGCAGTAACCATATGAACACAGCAATCTATTTTGTCATTGTGATCTAAGAAGTCTCGAGAAAGGAACATCATTTAAGCCTGTCCTAATACTCTATTCTGTAAAATAGAACAAGCAATTGTTTTGGTGGCCTGTGGAATTGTTTGGGGCTGGGTATGCTTTCTTTGGTTGTTGTTTTCTTTCTTTTTCAATACAAAAATTCACTGGATTCAGAAGAAAGTAACCCAGATTGATTAGGACAAAGAACCCCATGAACTCCCTTTGTGGCTGATGAGAATACTCAACATGCTTCATGGTAACAGCAGAAAGAGAGGGAAAAGTTCAAGGTGATATACATGCCTGAAAGGATCCCAAATGTCTAGGTAACTTGTCAAGTGACTTATTTTTCTTGGTAAGCACTACCAGTCCAGACACCTATTAGGCAATTATCTGCAAGAAAAGAAAGCCAGGCAGCTGCTCAGCCTTCTTTTTCCAGGCCGTTCTCACAGCATTCTACCCCAACTCAGACCGCAAGTAAGGATGGCGCGTTTTGACTACAAAACATTAATAACCAGGCAGCATTTCTTCCTCGCCGAATCACATTAGGAGTTTAAAAGGAAGAAAATACAACAAGGGGGTGAAGAAGTTCTGTTGTACCTCTTAAGCGTTCATCATCTTTGGAGAGGGAGAAAACTCTAGCACTTTCTGTATGTGGTAAAGAAAGAAACCTAGACAAATAGAAAGGGATTTTAGCATCCTAAAAGCTACTGTCAAATGCCATGAACACAAGTTAAAGTTGTAGTGCTTCGGAGGAATGGTATACATTGAAGAGCACTACTGCAGAGTAACCAAGCACAGCCTTCTATTAAAAACCCCACTTTTTCAAAGCAAACTGCCTGTGTCTTGGGCTTTTGGCCCAACTCAAACTGCCTTTGGTCAAACCCAAGTGACCCAGGTCATTCATTTCTTGTGCTCAACTTCCCTCTTTCTATATGCAGCTTCACATCCAGTGGGCTGCTGGGGGTTTTGGACTGTGTGCAGCACAAAGGCTTTTCCAAGATGACTTCCACTGCTCTGAGGTGTGCAAGGTCAGTTTCCCATTTCCTCAGTGCTGCCATTAGTACTCCCATAGCATCCAACTACTACAACCAAGTAGACAGCAAATACAAATGGAACTTGCATTTCTTGGTCCTTTTCAATTTCTGATGTCTCAGGCTCAGCATCACCCTCAGAACTGCTGTCTTGGAAACGTCGATCCTCTTGCCATGTGACTTGTACAGGTTTTGTTCTTCCAAGTATGTAAGGCTCTGCAATAATAGCAGCATAGAAGAGAAGAAGCCAAAAAGCAGACTATTCCTCTACTTGCCAGTAAAAATTCCTATTTTCAAGTGTATTACTTTCAGCTGGTGAAGACAAGATTTGAGAAGAACAGAATCTTCTCCTCCCAGATTTTCTGAGCTACAGATTTTTCTAAGCTCCTGTATTTTCCCCTTTGCTCTAGGGATCTCTTACGTATTCTTAAACCGTCGTCATTGCATTCAGAAGACACTAAATACCTTTGAATACAGCAGAACCGGGGAGGACTTGTTGCTTTTGTGTGGTCGCCCTGGGTTTTTGAATATTTTGCGTAACTTCACACAGTTTCTTTCATCTCCTGCATTACTGTGACTTGATTGAATACTGTTTCATCTTCATTTCATAAGGCCTCATTTTCTCTTAGGTTAGGACACCCCAATGATCTCGTGTCATTCCGTTTCCATTTTCTAAAGGCACAAGAATAGAATTCAGTAAGTTGTTCAGAATGTTCTTGAATCTTGAGGTCAACGCCAGGATTTTGCCCATCATACTATACTAACACCTATTTTCTTGAAAATCTTATTGGGTTCTGTGAAACTTGATTTGACTGGTGTGTCACCTTTTTCCCTGTTTGAGAAATGTAGGGGATGACAAGAAGCTTTTTCACCACTCTGCAACAAACCCAATGCCTTCTCAAAGCACATCTTGCCCAATTCCTGGCTTGCAAGCATGAGCTACCTCTCATTAATCTACCACAACCTTGGCAAGTAGAAATGAAGATCCAAATAATTCTGCCTAATTACTGACTTTTGCCTCTGAAAATGCCCTGGACTGTGACCTCCTTTACACCTTATTGCTCTACGGTGCCGGCCATAAGCTCTTCCTTAGAAATGGCAGCGTTAGACACGTTCTGCTGTTACCTTCTTTGGTGCCCGCCTCCTCCATGCCTCCAAAGAAGGAAAACTGGAAAGCACTCGACTCCTGAGCTACGTCATTCCCAGGCACAGGTCCCAAATGGTCAGGTGCAGATGGGGCAGAGTCCTCCAGCTCCTCTTTATGCCAGGGTATTTCCTGCGCTTCTTCTGGTTTGTTCTTTGCAGGTCCCAAAAAGTCTTTAAAATCAGCAGCAATGTCATAATCGGTTTCTTCGGACACTTGAGGCAGTTCCTCGCTCCGTTCCTCCTTCTTCCTTTTGGCTTTACTGAAATCAGATTGTTCAAGGATAGCAGCACAGCACACGTCCTTTTCAAAGAAAGCTTCCCTAAGAGCCACCTTACTCTTCATGTCTCCCTGCACGTACCCAAGCACATTAAGGAGTGGTTTGCTTTCAAGGGTAAGCAGTGGGGAAACATCAGAGGTTTGAGTCTAAAGGCAGCAACAAGTGTCTTTCTAAAGTAGCCACATCCTTAAGGGACTTTTCACTTACTATATGGAAACACAGAAATCAAGGCATTTCCCAACACATTTCTTTCCTGGCTATAGAAATGTCAAGAGCTAATATGGTGTTCTCACACGCCTGCAAATATCAAAGTCCCTGAACTGACCTTTCTCACCTTCGGTTATGGCAGGCAACGGACAGACGAGAAAGAAAAGATGACATTACATGTGGCTTTGAGTGGGCCCAGTTGGAGCCTGACGTTGCTGGTGGGAGCGGTTTCCCCTGGGGGACATTCCTGATGCTGTGTCCCTGCGCCTGGGCCTCTCAGCACTTGGGGCTGTCCTCTGGCCCCTGTTACGGCAACTCCTTGACCGGACAGCTGGATTTGGGGCCTGGTGTTGCTTGCGAGAGGAGCTGCGTCTGGGGGACACCCCTGGTGCTGTTACCCTGCGCCTGCGCCTCTCAGCACTTGGGGCTGTCGTCTGGCTCCTGTCACAACGACTCCTTGACCGGACAGGTGGAGTCGGTGCCCGATGTTGCTGGCGGGAGCGGTTTCCCCTGGGGGACATCCCTGACGCTGTGCCCCTGCGCCTGCGCCTCTCAGCACTTGGGGCTGTCCTCTGGCCCCTGTCACGACGACTCCTTGACCGGACAGGTGGAGTCGGTGCCCGATGTTGCTGGCGAGAGGAGCTGCATCTTGGGGATGTCCCTGGTGCTGTTTCCCTGCACCTGGGCCTATCAGCACTTGGGGCTGTCGTCTGGCTCCTGTCACGGCGACTCCTTGACCGCACAGGAGGATTTGGGGCCTGGCGTTGCCGCCGAGAGCGGCTGTGTCTGCGGGATGTCCCTAGTGCTGTTTCCCTGCGCCTGGGCCTGTCAGCACTTGCTGCTGTCGTCTGGCTCATGTCATGGTGACTAGTCGACCGGACAGGTGGTGTTGGTGCCCGATGTTGCTGTCGAGAGAGGTTTTGCCCATGGTCAAGCCCAGGCCTTCTGAAATGGCTGCTGTCCTCAGCGTCTGGGGAGCTGCTGTACAATGACCCTGATGTTGTCTCAGTGCTACTGCTGCTGGTCACCTGTGAGGGAGATTCCAGCCACTGAGCCGATGCTGCGTGTTGGACACCGCTGCGGTCGCTGGTCTCTGCAGATGGAGATTGCGGAGTCACAGCCAATGCCACCGGGGTGCCAGAGCTGGGGCCGACGGCCTCGGATTCTGCAGAGCCCTGGGAAGGCTCCAATCCTGACGGTGTGCTCAGGCTGGGGGTATTGCGCTCCAGCTGATTCCTGGGGGCTGTGAGGGGAAGCAGGAAGGTCAAGGGCCCCCAGCCCTCCAGGAGCGGCTGGGCTCTGCCAGGCCCAGCCTGGGAACTGACCCCAGCCTAGGGGCACCCGGGCGCTTTGCCTCATACCCGTGCCCAGACCGGCACAGCCGTCACACTCCCATCTGCGTGTTCTTCTTCTCAGGCCAGAGCAGCGTCTGTGGGTGCCCTCAGCAGCACACGAGGAGCACCGGAGCAGTTCCCAGGGCCTGGGGAAGCAAAGGGGTTCCTGGTGCTGAGGACAAAGTGTCCACAGCAGGGGATTGTCTGGCTGAGCTCTTCTGGCTCCCTCTGCTTCGAGCCCTTGCCGAGACATGCGTTCCCTGCGGAGCCCTGGGTGCAGCTTCCCAACTTACCCCACTTCCTCTGCCGCCTCCCTGCCTCTTGGATAAAGGCACTTGGGGGCATTGCAGCGGCTGTGCCTCACTCCTAATTCCTCATAGGCATTGTTGTCCTCCCATGTTGGCTCTCTGATGGAGAAAGGAAAAACTGATGAGCTTCTGCTGCCACCCCATCCTGAAGGTACAGGCTGTCTCTGTTCTTCGTCCAGTGCTTTCCCAAGTGGTGCATGAAGCTGAAGCCCGCGCTCATGGGACAGGGCAGGCCCAGGACTGCGGGGGCAGAGCCAGGCACAACACAGCACTTGCACCCTCCTGCCTTGTGAGCCAGGCAGAAGGACACCAACCTGAAGGGGACTCGGATGCCCATGAGGACCATTTGGACAACAAATTCGTCACCGTCTCTACAGAGGGGGCACTGGAAGAACAAAGCACCGGCGCACATGGCCTGTCCCTGCAGGGCAAACACAAGCAGTGTGAGCGAGGCCCTGGTGCCGCTGCACACCTGCTGTGCCCCAGGGCTGAGGGGATAGCTCCTACCTGGATGCAGTCCCTGTGGAACCAGGCCTTTCTGCACGCTGGGCACACCATCGTTGTGAATGTTTTTCTGTCTTCCACAGGCTCAATGCAGATGGGGCATTGGGTGTCCGGCTCCGGATTCACCTGCCCCATCTGCTTTGGGCGGTGCTCATGGCAGTAGGAGCTGGGGGAAAAGGCATGGGCAAAGTGACAGGTGCTGAGTCCTTCCCCAGGGGTGGACAGGTTGGGAAAGGACATACCTGTATGGAGGTATAAACTGGGTGACACAGCAACCCTCCTTGGCACAGGGTAGGTGGAACCATCTGTCACAGCTCTCCACGCGGCACATAATGGTGGCCCCGCCCTGGCCACAGACGCAGCAGTGCTGGCAAGAACCAAGCAGCGCCATCAGCGGCAGCCTCGGGGCCTCTGCAGGCAGCCCCAAGGCCCCAGGCAGGGCACAGGATGTGGCCACTGCTGGGTCTCACCCCACACACTCAGCGGTGGACAAGGCTCCTGTGCCAGAGCCTACGTGGAGCTGCAGGGAGCCAGACCTTTGTGCCACAGCTGGTTGGAAGGGCCAGCCTTTCTCTCCTGCAGTCTGGCCTAAGGTCGGGCAAACCTCGCCTGGCACAAATCTCCATGCTCTTGTCAGGCTCTCACCTTCTGTGCTGCTCGACTCACTGCCTGTTGAATGTCACGGGGGAGGAAGCCCATGATGCCCAGGCGGTTGTTGCTTTGCCGAGAAAGGAGGGTGGCAAAAAGCTGTGGAAAAGGCAAGGAGCTCATGAGGAGAGGGTGGCAGGGACTGCCTGTCACAAAGCTGGTGGGAGCCCCCAGAGCAACTCACCAGGCAGAAGACATGGGCACAGAGCCCGTGCTTCTCCCGTTTCTCTCCGCACACGTCCAGATTGGCCTCTACCCGGCGACACAGCATGCATGCTGCAAGGGGACAGAGCCAAGGGCAGCGGGCGTGAGCGCCTCTGCAAGGCTCTTAGCCTGCAGCATCGGCCCCAAGGGCTGCTCTGGCCCTGCCTGCCTGGCTGATGGGCAGGCCTGCAGGCCTTGGAGCGCAGGGGACACTGCGGGCACGCGTGTCCCAAGAGCTGCCCCCCGGCCCAGCTGGGCCCTACCCGGGGACGGAGGAGCCTCCCAGCCCCGGCCTGGCTGGGCAGCTCCTGCCTCCCTCTGCCACCGCTCTGGGCCCCACGCTGGCCACCCCGACAGCCCCTGGGCCCGGCTGCGTGAGGGCTGCTTTGCTGTCACCTGGCTCCCTGCTCTTGCGGGCCTCCTGCTTCTTTCTTTCCATGGCAGCTCTCAGCAGCGCCTCCATGTTCGGAAACGCCGCTGCTTCTGCCAGGTGCTCTTCTGCGCTCTCTGTGGGAGAAAGAAGAGTCTGAGGAGTTTTCTGCCCAGGCCCAGAGCTGCAGGGGCACTACTCCCTGGTCAGCCCTGTGCGAGCCCTGGTCCTGTGGCCTTCTCCTCGCGTTGTCGTCGCCCAGTCGAGGAACAATACTGTCTCCTCCGGACGCTCCTGCGCTGATTCTGGGAAGGGAGAGGCAGGCGAGCCTGCAGCACAGGCCCAGAGCCCCGAGGTGTGGGGCCCCTCTCGTTCCTTTGCCAGCCCCGTCCCTGCCCTACCTTCTCCTCCTGTTGTCAGGTCGCACTGACACAGGGCCAGAGCCCAGCGGTCCCTTTTGTGGCCTCGGTCGCACGGGTCACAATGGCCACTCTGACATCAGCATCACTCAGTCCCCCCCACCCATTTCAGGCAGCCCCCTTGGGAATCGAGGGTCCAAGATGGGTCCGAGCCTTTGGGCAGCACGGACCCAGGCCAGGGGCTCCTGCAGCAAGTGCAGGGTCAAGTGCCAGGCCCCGGGGCAGCCATCGAGGGTGGCACTGTTGGCCGAAAGGTGCAGTTGAAGCAGTGCCACTCCAGGGCTCTGGCCCAGGCCCAGGGAAACCTCTGCTCCTGCCCCTGGCCATAGGCTGCCCAGAGAGCTTGTGGAGTCTCTTGCACGGGAGAGATTCAAAACTTGCTCTAGAGGAACCAACCTTCTCCTTCAACACCTGTCTGGAGAAAACCCAGGGGAACCTGATTCGATGTCCCTGCTGATCACTCTTGGGAGCAGGAGATCAAACTGGAGACCACCACAGGTGCCTCCCAACCTCATCTGTCCTGTCATCCTATGAGCTAACAGCTTTGACATTTGATATGAAATGGACAATTTAGTATTAGGCTCCTTTTACACTGGCTCTGATGGAAACCCAGAGCATTCAATAGGAGTTTTCTGTGTACATCAGCCTGGAGAGTTTGAAATGGTCCTCAGCTCTAAAGTCCAATGCAGCACGAGGCTTTTCACACATGGAAGGCACTTTGCCATTTTGGTGCATGCTTTCCTACTGGCAAATATATTGAAATAAATCGAGAAACACAAACAGGTTTTTCAGACTTTTCTCATTCATGTCTCTGCAAACATGCTCCTGGAAAATCCAGATCAATGACTTCTAGAATAATCAGCCAGATCCCCTGCAAAACAGCGCACGGGGGGATGATCAGGGACACCCCACAGCTGCCTGATGCTGGGGCAGCAGGAGTTCATCCATTTTCCTGTCTCCATGGAAGAGTCATCGTGGGAGGACAATGATGCCTTCACTGAACAAGGGAAGAGGCACAGCCGCTGCAATGCCCCCAAGTGCCTTTATCCAGGAGGCAGGGAGGAGGCAGAGCAAGAGGGGTAATTTGGGGGGCTGCACCCAGGGCTCCGCAGGGAACGCATGTCTCGGCAAGGGCTCGAAGCAGAGGGAGCCAGAAGAGCTCAGCCAGGCAATCCCCTGCTGTGGACACTTTGTCCTCAGCACCAGGAACCCCTTTGTTTCCCCAGGCCCTGGGAACTGCTCCGGTGCTCCTCGTGTGCTGCTGAGGGCACCCACAGACGCTGCTCTGGCCTGAGAAACAGCACACCCAGCTGGGAGTGCGACAGCTCTGCCGGTCTGGGCACGGCTGTGAGGCAAAGCACCCGCGTGCCCCTAGGCTGGGGTCACTTCCCAGGCTGCGCTTGGCAGTAGATGCATTGGCTGTGCTTGGCAGAGACTGTCCTGTCCAGCAGATCTCCTGCAGCATTTCGGCCACATGGACATAAGGATAAGACCTTGTATATAAAATTATTCATTCAACACCAATCATCCAGCACTAGCAACCCCTGTCCTTAATATTTAATAAAACACATGTGCATTAGAAAAAGTAAAAAATCTGCTCTGTGAAGAAATACACATTTCTCTTCGCTGTTACAGATGTATTATCATCAACTTCCACTGAGAAAGATTCACACTGGAAATAATGCATTCTAAATACTTGTAAAGAGATCTGAAATACGATCTCTATTACAGTGTTGGGCAGAATGCGAGTTACATACAGACACAGAGCTACCTGATCTTTCTTAACGCTGTTCAGCACTGGAGGACATGATGAAATGGTGTAATGAAGCAGCTCCCATACACATAAACTCCAAACCCTGGTACAAACATTGAACTGACACAAGGAATACATTCCTGTTCAGAAACACAGTCTAACCAATTGGGCCAGTATTTTTTCCGTTTAGATCTTTGGAAGGATTTTGAAGGTAACATTGGCCAAAAAAAAGTGAAACATGAAATGCTTCAAATCAGTAAAAGTAGATTTATTTTTTTGATTTCACTTTCCTTTTAGCATCCTTATGCTTCTTCCGGCATTCCTGAAAATAATGAAAATTTAACATAATATTAGGAGAAGTCTCTAAATTCACTGTTTCTCTTAAAGACTTCCTCTACATACAGTTAACTAGCTGGTCCTGTAACAGAGAGGTTTAGTGTTTTATCTGACTGGACATCACTACATGATGTTATACACAGCAGGATACTAAAAAACTTTTCTTCGCTGGCAATTACAAAGTTTGGAGGCCTTCTCCAGGCCATGAATCAGTTCCTCATGCAAATTCATTCCGCCCTGTTCTCTCCTCATGCTGAGCTTTCAGGCACAGTTACCAGGGATCAGAGGTTATATACTCACCTCGAGCAATAATCTACGTCTGTCTTCCCAACCCTCCTTTTCTTCACTGTGGTCTATTGATCTACAAAATAACTTTGGGCCCTCTGCAGAAAACAAGAGACCAGTTAATAGGGTTAAACACTGCTGATTACGCTGCTGGTTGTAACGCCCACCAACAACACAGCCATAAAGTCAGGAGCTCTATTCTTCACATCCTTCCTCTTCTCTTGCCCCCCCATCACACGCTGGCTCCAACAGAACTGTTCTGTACTCCAGCCTGCTGCAGCAAGCAAAATGAAAGGCAGCAGCAGTTTTCCTGAACGTGCTGAAATCTACGTTGCAGTGAAACTGCAGCTGTTTCGTTAAAAGCGCAACACCAGCATCCCACGGCTCCCCCCAGACTGATGCCCGCTAAGCATTGAGATCTCCATTTTATCACAGCCTGTAAATAGGCTAGAAGATGGCAGTGCTGTAAGATTATGTACATGCCTGAAAGGATCCCAAATGTCTAGGTAACTTGTCAAGTGACTTATTTTTCTTGGTAAGCACTACAGGTCCAGACACCTATTAGGCAATTATCTGCAAGAAAAGAAAGCCAGGCAGCTGCTCAGCCTTCTTTTTCCAGGCCGTTCTCACAGCATTCTACCCCAACTCAGACCGCAAGTAAGGATGGCACATTTTGACTACAAAACATTAATAACCAGGCAGCTTTTTTTCCTCGCCGAATCACATTAGGAGTTTAAAAGGAAGAAAATACAACAAGGGGGTGAAGAAGTTCTGTTGTACCTCTTAAGCGTTCATCATCTTTGGAGAAGAAGAAAACTCTAGCACTTTCTGTATGTGGTAAAGAAAGAAACCTAGACAAATAGAAAGGGATTTTAGCATCCTAAAAGTTACTGTCAAATGCCATGAACACAAGTTAAAGTTGTAGTGCTTCGGAGGAATGGTATACATTGAAGAGCACTACTGCAGAGTAACCAAGCACAGCCTTCTAATAAAAACCCCACTTTTTCAAAGTAAACTGCCTGTGTCTTGGGCTTTTAGCCCAACTCAAACTGCCTTTGGTCAAACCCAAGTGACCCAGGTCATTCATTTCTTGTGCTCAACTTCCCTCTTTCTATATGCAGCTTCACATCCAGTGGGCTGCTGGGGGTTTTGGACTGTGTGCAGCACAAAGGCTTTTCCAAGATGACTTCCACTGCTCTGAGGTGTGCAAGGTCAGTTTCCCATTTCCTCAGTGCTGCCATTAGTACTCCCATAGCATCCAACTACTACAACCAAGTAGACAGCAAATACAAATGGAACTTGCATTTCTTGGTCCTTTTCAATTTCTGATGTCTCAGGCTCAGCATCACCCTCAGAACTGCTGTCTTGGAAACGTCGATCCTCTTGCCATGTGACTTTTACAGGTTTTATTCTTCCAAGTATGTAAGGCTCTGCAATAATAGCACCCAAAAGAAAAACCCCCAAATCAGATTATTCCTCTACTTCCCCATAAAAATTCCTACTTCCAAATGAAATACTTATATTGGACAAGACTGATTTAAGGAGGACAGAAACTTCTCCTCCAAGATTTTCTTAGCTACATCTCTGCTCTACTATTTTCCACTTTGTTCTAGGGATCTCTTACATGTTCTGCTGTTACCTTCTTTGGTGCCCGCCTCCTCCATGCCTCCAAAGAAGGAAAACTGGAAAGCACTCGACTCCTGAGCTACGTCATTCCCAGGCACAGGTCCCAAATGGTCAGGTGCAGATGGGGCAGAGTCCTCCAGCTCCTCTTTATCCCAGGGTATTCCCTCTGTTTTTTCTGGTTTGTTCTTTGAAGATCCAAACAAGTCTTTAAAATCAGCAGCAATATTGTAATAGATTTCTTTGGACACTTGAGGCAGTGTCTCGCTCCGTTCCTCCTTCTTCCTTTTGGCTTTACTGAAATCAGATTGTTCAAGGATAGCAGCACAGCACACGTCCTTTTCAAAGAAAGCTTCCCTAAGAGCCACCTTACTCTTCATGTCTCCCTGCACGTACCCAAGCACATTAAGGAGTGGTTTGCTTTCGAGGGTAAGCGGTGGGGAAACATCAGAGGTTTGAGTCTAAAGGCAGCAACAAGTGTCTTTCTAAAGTAGCCACATCCTTAAGGGACTTTTCACTTACTACATGGACACACAGAAATCAAGGCATTTAGCACAGATTTCTTATGCTTTTCTCACAGGCCTGCAAATCTCGAAGTCCCTGGATTGACCTTTTTCAACTTCAGTAAGGACAGAAAACGATATGCAGAAAGCAGACTAGAAAGGAAAGATGACACTACATTCTGGTTTCAGTGGTCACGATTCCTATTCTTTCTTAATTATAGCAACCACAGAGAGAACTAAATTAAAAACAGAGCAATCTGCATAGTTTCAAACTCAGTCTGTTGCTACAACCATCTTTTCACAGGTAGAAATTCTACAATTGTAGTTAGCAAGGTGTAACACTACCTCTCCTTTTCTGCAGCACTTGGTTTCTTTTCAAAAACTGCATGGTCGTGCCTTGTTGGATCATAACGGAGGGCATTAATATCTCTATAAAAACAGAAAGGAAAAGAAACACCATTGTACATTCTAAATGCCTAACTGAAAGCTACCCCAAGCCTTTACAGTCAGACCCAAATTTGCATTGGTTTCTTTACTAAAAAAGCTTCAAATAGATCCAAAATGTAACTGGCAGTTAGAAAGCACCCTCTAATCAGTGTCTGTGTCAAGAAATATATAAGCAGAAGTGGATTTAATCAAATTGTGGTATTTCAGAGAGAACATAGCACTCATTTGTGTGTTATGCAGTGAGTTTATACCTGCACTTGATAATCTCTTGAGGAGCTACATAAATACAGCTATCCATATAGATATGGATTTATTTCTTCTAGTACCAAACGTTGCATAAATTCAAATAGTCCAAAGGAGCAAAAAACTCAAAACAAGGACCCATTATGCCCATCTTTCAAAATTTAAAGGTTTCAGAGTCTTTCAGCTGCGTTCCTAAAAAACACCTTAGCCTTCCTAAATCTCCTTTACTGATAGTGGATGATTCATACTTGAATTTCTTCACACTTGTGGCCATTTTATTTGGCTTGGGCTGTTCCAGGTTGATATTCAGGAGGCTTCCCAGTATTTGCAGATTTTTCTTTTTCTCCACTGCAAGCTCCTCTTCTTCATCTGCCTTCAGGCTGTTTGTCTCTGCTAAGAGAAAAATAAATACATTCTATTTTCTCTGCTAAGCCTGTAATGTTGGATGCATAACATTTACTACAGTAGTACAAGAGCTCATGTCTATGAACACATCACTTCCTTTATCTCAAAGGTACTTAGAGGTTTTCTCCCTCACACTGTAGAAAACCTTTCATTAGAAATGTCACAGGCATCTATTTCATGGGAAAATCAGAGCATTTATTTAACCTGCTCCCCACTTGCATCACACAACTGTGCAACTCCTCTGCCACTGACAGATGCTCTACAGAAGATCCCAGTAAAGGGAGAAAGGCTGTTGAAAGGCTCCATGACGAGCAGTAACCAGGAAATGTGGTCAGCTTTACCTTCTTCCTCACTGTCAGTCTCAAGGAATCGAGCATCCATGCGAAACCTTTCATCGGTGCCAAAGCGGGACTGGAGCTTCAAGAGCTGAAAAAACCAAACAGATGCTATTAAGCACTGCAGAAGGAAATCATCATTCAGTAACTTTTTTTTTTTCATTATAATTATGGCAACATACTCTTCACCTTTAGCTTTTGATGCCTTTTCCAGTAATTTCTTTGTATACAAAGATAACAAGGTCAGAGAAACTCCTCCCACTCCCCACCACACATTATTCCCTCCATTTAAGGGAATTCTGTTGTAAGTTCATAAAAATCATATTCAGCAAGAATGAAAAGATACAAGTTATGTTCTTCTGAAGTGCTGTTATGGAGACCTAAAGGAAAACTAAACTACAGTAATGGCTTCACTCACTTTTTCACCAGCTTTGCCTTCAAACTGGGGCTTAAGTTTGAATCGCTCATCGTCTGTATCCTCTTGCTCATCCTCACTGCTATCAAACAGTCTGCCCGAAGGTTTGGGAGCACATTTATCCTTTGTTACACAAAAAGAAAAGAAAAGCAGTTGTTTACGTAAGTTTTGGAATATAAATCAGTACCAATTTTGTTCATGCGCTCTCCAGTTTAGCTGAAAAAGCAGATTTCCTGCACAACCAGCTCCCTTCCTGATCCTTGTGCTTCCAGTCTTACCTTGTAGAATTCTGCTTTACAGCTATGACTATTCAGTTTTACCATAGGCAAAAGATCCATGTTAAGGGTAACTCAGGTGTTACAATATGAGATAGGTCGGTATAAAAATTCAACTCTCTGATTATGTCATACTGAATTTTTCCCAGTATCACTTACTTCTCCATGGATATTTCCCAAACTTGCATCTTTTTTCAATATCTCATCCACTTCAGCTTCGTTTTCCCCATCGGAATCAAATATGATGTGTTTGTGCTTTCCTGCTGGCTGTCTATCCTAGGAGAGAGTCAACTATCAAGTCAAATACATCAAATATTTGCTGCACTCAGACATGACTGTCTGAAAGACATTTCCATAACACAAAAAGAGGAATGTGCTATTCCTCTTATAACTCTACAGGTATCCCAGGGATTAGGTATGCAGCATTTTGTATACTCTCAAAGGAAAACAGGCAATGTCATCAGAAATTCCAGACTATGATTTTAAAATATCTTACTCCACATGTATTAATTACCCTTTTCCTTGTACTATGGACTATTCAGGTAGAAGCTTTAAGTGTAATTACCAGATTTGAAAGAGCTCCTTGAATGAGTTTCTTCTGTAATTCCCTCTCTCTGTGTCTCTCTTCCAGAGCTGCCAGCCTCCTCTGGTTGTCCTGGACCTGTTTCTCTATTGTACTGGGCTCTTTTGAAGCACAAAGAGAAAGCTCCTTATCTTCCAGAACGCTTTTCTTCCCATCTTCACCTTTATTACCTTCACTTTCTGGATTTTTTTTGCTTGAATTCCTCTTTAATGTTTTGGAAAGCAGTTTTGGGCTCTTCAGCTGCCGTTTAATGTGTTCCTGGGCTGCTGCAGCATCACTGTCCATGTCACTGCTGCCATCACTCTGACCAGTACCAGCAGCAGCAGCTCCATGCTCTGGATTTTGGTCTTGTAGAGAACTTACACCTTTGCTCTTCCCTTGCAAATGAGGCCTGGAACCAGGAAGTCTCTGAACTGCTGAGGAGGCAGCAGCTGATAGCTCCTTGTGCTGTTCACAAGGCACTTTGTGCCTCTTTTTGCTGCTGACTTCAAGTGAACTCAATGGATGGTTCTTTGGCTGATTTTTAGATGACTCCTCCCCAGAATAAGATGCACAAGCTTCAAGTTCCAAACTTTTTACAGATCTCTTCTTTAACCCAGTGCTGTCCTTACTTGACTCTTTTACACAGAGGGACCCCATTCCTCTGAAGGGCTGATATTTCAAATGTGAATTTTGTCCCTTGGAGCTTTCCTCAACAGCATCCTCCTCCCCTGCTAAAATATCAGCCAGCACATCTTCAGGGCAGATACTCTTTTTTTTAACTGCAGGGTGAAATTTATTTACAGTACTATCCTTGGGATTATCTTCAACACTGGACTGACAAGAACTCTGTGCACTGCCTGACCCCCCTCCCAGTGTCCCAGTGTTTTCTGTCACCAATGCTTTTAAGTCATCCAAGGTAAGGTCTAAGCGGTAACAGTTTTGCATCATGGACTCATAATCAGAGCTGATTTCAGACTCCCCTTCCTCAGACTCTGAACAAGAGCTGTCACTGTCACATGTCTCTGTTGTACTGTTGGCTGTTGTACTCTGCAAGGCAGCAATTTTGGATTCTTTAATTTTCCCTTTTCTTTCTATGTGTTCTTTTAAATTGCAAGTTTTCAGTGAGGAGCCATTTACTAAAGCACTTTTTTTTTTAGCTAATATTTCTTTATTTTTCACTTTTCCCTGTTTAGAATCTTCTGGAGTTTTACTTACAGCAATAATTTCATCTGTATCTGCTGAATCATAACCATTATCACACTCCATAGTCTCTTTCTCTCTCTTACTTCCTTTGATAGCTTTCTTCATGGCATCTGAATTGCTTAAGGACCAGTGACTATTGTATTTTAATTCAAAATTATCCCCAACAATTTCCAAGTGCTCACTTGCAGTCTCAACATTTTCAGCTTTCTGTCTTTCTGCCTCTTTCTTTACCATTGCTCTGATCTCCTCCTCAGAATCAATGTCACTATCAGAAACACTCGGATTATTTCTGGCTCTAACTCCATTAGCCTTGCTTTGATCAGATAATAAACCTCTGCCTGATATTTTCCTCCTTGCTGGAGGCAGTTCCAGCTCCTCACTGGGTTTGGGATTTGATCTTGGGTTGAGCTGTGGTGAGTCTGAGTGCTTTGGATGTGGTGGGCACCCAGAGGGCAGAGCTGCTCCACTCTGGGCCTCACTGCCCAGCTGCCTCTGTTTTTTCGGTGCTTTCCTGATCCCAGGGAACTCCCCTTGCCGCTTCCTGCTTGTGCTGTCATCTCCCCCCTCCAGGTGCCAGGTGAGCTCGGACACAGGAGCTGCGTGTGCCAGGTCTGGCTCCAGCTTCCTCAGGTTATGGCAATACTTGGAGGGGTCATATTTCACCACGTTAGTCTGAGTTAAGGATTTAAAACATCCCAGTTCTTGCAGCAGGGTCTTTATGAACAGGCTGAATCCTGCAGGAAAGGACAGCAAAGGGTCCTTTCTCATGGCATGACCGTAAGACTTTTAGCAACTGACTTTGTGGTGTAAAACAATTACTCAAATCACACAAACTTACTGCAAGATTTACTTGGGGGATTCAGTAAATTAAGTCTGACAGAGGAGTAAAAATTAAGACTGTTAAGCAGCTGTCTTTCTAGATGACAAAAGAAGGGAATTGTGTCCAAGCCGAAACAATAAGAAAAGGATATTTTTTTTTTTTGTTGATTCCTGAGGTGCAGGATAGGCAAGACTCTGCCAAATTTTCCAACAACCCATTTCTAAAAGAAAAGAAAAGAGAAATATTAAGTGTTTAAAAAAAAAAAGAGAGTGGAAGTAACTCTGGAATAAAACAAATGTTTATTCTTGAATAACAAAAACATTCATAAAGAACTGCATGGGATTAATTCTTTTTTGTTTACTTTCTTTAGTGAGCCCTACCATGCAACTTGGCCAGTTTCCTTCTCAAAAACAAAGCAAAGCAAAATACTAAATTTCAACAACCTACAAATAAAAAGTGAGAATACAGAACTAAATTTCTTCACTTTACAAGTGCTGTTTTTAATATGGGGCTTCTGGTTTACGAATTAACAGTGCTAACTACAAAGACAGGATTACTTTTACTTTGCTCTTTTCCCCTTTCCCATAAAAAATTTTAAAAGCCCTCCAAAACCATTCTGTGCTTAGCAAACAGTTGTGAAAACTTCATGGTAAATATAAATTTTGTTGCCTAAATTTGCACGGCCAGTGACTTTACCCTTACTTTTGTAAGCATGTGCAGATCCTGACCCTGTATTGAAGCACAACCCAGCCACCAGAGGTTATATGGTGGATAGAAGTCACACATTCTCTTCAGAAGCTTTTAAGTGTGACACAATGACATTCCCAATATACACGAGGAGCACAGCATTTCCTCATTTAACATGGCAAGAGAGGACACTATGATCATAATAATTTCCAGTCATTGCAAAGAATGACAGGAGTCTTCTCTATGTCTACACGAGGTATTTCCTCAGAGTACTTTTCATAACTTGGACTTTCACCCTTAATAATTAAGTTTCTTTACATAAAGCATAAATTTGGCATGAATTTAGATGCAACGAGTTTGTTGTTGTTTTAATTCTCTTCTACATCCACCCCACCATACCTTATGATCTGGCACCTCTGTACCTGGTACTGCTCTCATATGAAAGTCCACAACTCCAGTCTTTTTCAGTGATTCCAACAGACACATTTGGTCATTTCTCTGTGGTTTTTCTTTCTGCAGCTTTGCTTCCTCCCTCTCCGTGGCAAGCCTGTACCAGAAAGTAGATCACACATGGAAAAAGGTCTGCCCAGGGACAGAATTAGAGGTGGCAGCGATCCCTTCCCACAGAACAGCAACCACACACTACTCAGGGAATTAACATCCATCACCTTTAGGGGAATAATGATGCACAACATGTTGCAGTGTCAAACCTACATCAACACCCCACCAAAGTCTATAAAAACCAAAAAAGTAAGAGCATAGAAGATGAAAGTACAGACATAATACTATCAGATATACAGAGAAAAAGTAATTTCATCAACAGCATACATTGGACAAAATTGGTTTCTACCTGTGCAAAAAGCTTTCTTTGGCCAACTCAATTTGCAGTGTCCCCCCTTTCCATTTTGTTTTATTTAAAATTGACATGCCTGCAAAGCAAAGAGATGGGAAATGAGTATTGTCTAAATTTAAAAAAAGCACACCTCAGACTTCACTACGCCTCCTATGACAGCCTGAGGTTTCCTCAACATGACATTACACCTCACTGCTCTCTTGGGTTAAGGTTGTTCATGAAAAGTCCAATATCCAAATCTTAAACCACTAAACTAAAGGTCTCGATCCAAAGCTGAAGTTCTCAGATCAAAAGTGCCTAATGGCAGCATTCCCCAGATACAGGGGCACATTACAACAGAAGCTTTACATCAGCTCTCCTTCTGCGTTTCCTCTCACGTAATTCAGTTTCAGTGTTTTATAGATCTGATGAAAGCATTTGAAGCACATTTCCTACACCTTTTCATAAAAGGCTCAGAACAAATAAACAGGCTGCCCAGAGAAGCTGTGGCTGCCCCATCCCTGGAAGTGCTTAAGGCCAGGCTGGATGGGGCTTGAAGCACCGTGGGATAGTGGAAGGTGTCCCTGCCATGGGCAGGGATGATGCAATGAGCTGAGCACTAAGGTTCCTTCCAAGTCAGACCATTCTCTAAGTCTCTGAAATTCACAAATCACCTATTCCAGTTACAAGGAATCTTTTCAATCTGCTCACAACAATTTCTGAAAACTTCAGCAAAGCAGTTTCCATAAAATTGCAGATTTAAAAAACTGGATCAACCTGATAAGAGAATAAAGAGGCTCTATAATGGCCACAACTTGATGTGACAACACTGGATTATCAGCAATGAAACTTGGCTCAAAAACATAACTAAGCAAAAAAAAAAAAAAGGTACTTACACTTTCTAAGATCTGCATCAGAAATATCGACACTGATGTAAGCAAAAGTTTTCATAGGGTTTCCTGATCAATGAGAAACATTAAGTTAATTTCTATGTAGTTTCAGAGTTTCCTTTAAAATTGAAGTATCTCTGAAGCAAAAAATCTATTTCCCACTCCAAATCGAAAAGCAATTAACTTTTAAAAGATAAAAGAAAACTGTTACCCTGATCATCCTTTCTGGTAATAATCTCTGCTTCCAAAACACGCCCAAACTTCCCAAATCTTTCTTCCAGCTCATCCTTGGAAACGGTATGGCCAAGCCCTCCAACATACAAACGTTTGGAAACCTGTTCCTTCTCCATGCTGAGAAGTCAAGGTGTCACACTCGGAACACACACTCTGTTTCTCTGCAAGGAGACAGAACAGTTTACTGAAAATTACAGAAATTAATGTGATTAGAATAACGAATCATGGACAAATCACCGCATTAGAAAACCATGAAGTACCTTATGCGCAGAGCACTCCTGTGATTTGCAGTAGGTGGCACGCTCTGCTCCAGCGCTGATAGCAAACTCCGCGCTGCTGCAGGAACCCAGGGCTCAGGCACGGGTTTTTTTAAAAAACGCCGAACCAAATAACTGGATGCGCAAGAACAAATGCAAACGGCTCTTTGTGATATAACCCAAGGGTTTCTTATGGAAGGAACGCGAGCCGCCCACAGCCCAACCCTACCCTCCCGGGAAATTACAAGGAACCCCCAGCCGGAGGTGCCCCCGGCCCTTCCTCACCACCGCCATGTGCGAGCCTCGCAGCGCCACACAACTTACCTTCCCCCTCGCAACTCTTCCCAGCCCTCACTCGGAAAAAAGGGTTCCTCCTCCTGGCGCCGCTGAATTCTGATCGGCCGTTCGTGTCTGCCGGGTTTCTGTTTCCGGACGGTCAAGTGTGGTAGGAACACAGGGGCTGGGTCGTGTGACAGCGGCCGCTTTGAAAGTGACTACCCAGGAAGGAAAGCAGGGGTGTTTTCCGGAACACGTGACCAAAAACTAACGTCAATACGGGAACAGCCGACAAACCAACGCTTTTTCTTTTCATTTATAGTAACGAACTTAGGCATTGTCCCCGAGCGGCTGTGTTGTTTGACAGGGAGGGGGAAGGAAGGCGCGGCCGGCGCCCCCCGCTCGGGCAGCAGCTGTGGTAGCGCTCAGGCTCGTGCGTTGGCGCGCGGTTCGAAAAGCGCGGGGCGCGCGCGCTGCCTCTGAGCGCTCCCTTCCCCTCAGCGCCGGCTCCGAGCGCTCCCCTCCTTTTCCCTCAGCGCCGCGTCCGACCAGCCCTCGCTTAGCACCGCCTCTGCCCGCTCCTCCATCAGTGCCGGCTGTCCGCGGCTGCGGTGGGTACCGGCGCTCCCGGCTGTGCTGGTTGGACACTCGTCCCGGCCCTGAGGCACTTCCGTCACCTGCGAGCTTCGGTGCGGGTCAGCACCGGCTCGTCGAACGAGTCGCGGTTTCACCATCGCCCTGCGAGCTCTGAAGGTCTGCGGCGAAGCAGCGGGCACGGAACAGTTCGGTTCTCACACTCTCCGAGGCGCTTCCCAGCTCCTCTCGTGGCAGCATAAAATTAAACACTCGGCGGTGTAAACGGGCAGGTACGTAGAAATGTGAAACATGCGCTGTTAATGCACAAATAGTTATAAATATACGCATATGTATAGTGCAAACACACATATGATATATCAGAGAAGAAGTGTTTGTAAGAGTTTTGGTTTAATTAAAAGTGTAGGTATTTTTTTGTCTAGATATAAAGCTCTCTGAAGTCATAACTAGTACTCGAGTCTTCTACAGTCTCGTGAAATCCTTGAGTTCAAGCAGCTGTAAGTAGTTTATGTTTTCTCTTACTGAAGTTAAAAGAGGAATCAGCTGATGTGGGGTAAAGTTTAGCTGTTGTGGGGTTGTAATGTTTTCCTTTTTCACACCATACTCTGTAGTATGACCATGATTTTTTCTCACAGTATCCAGTTAAAAAAAAATCTGGTGATGACTGGGTACAATCTTGGAGATTATTTAATTGCATATACTTTCCTTATTCACTAAGCAAGTTTTTAATGCAAAGTGTGTTTTGGATGTTGTTTTCTTATAAAGATGCTGTTATAAAGATGCCGTTTCTTATGAAATAAATGAATAAAATCCTATTTCCCCCTCATCCGTTTTTATCATACATGTTAATGTGGAACTTGCACATAGAGTAGGGGTGGTTTAAAAACACACATAAAACTAAATGTTGGGTTTTTCCTGGTTAAAAGTACTAGTAGATTAGTTTTGAGCTGCATAATATCTTCCACAGACTTTTGAATGTGTTGTAGCTAGGCTGAATGCCATATTATTATTTTTCCTGAAAACTGAGGTTTGTTTATTTTTTAAATTATTTGTGAAACGTCTTTGCAATTTGTGTCTATTTGCTGCTGTTTACTCTGAAGACAGATTGGGTTAGGAGCAGTGTTAGGAGCAGCTGTGCCTTGTCTAGTCAGGTGAGTCATTAGGTTAATTGGTCACAGCTGGGTTCCAGTTTTATATCTGATTGCAAATGGTTTTTACCTGTGGAGCAGCTTGTTGTTCTATTACAGCAAATGTAAAGTAGCTGGATGCGCTCCTGGATCAAATCATGATTAATTAAAAAGATTCTTAAAGACTTCGACCACATTAGATTCCCAATTTAACTTTTGTTTCTGGAGGCTGTGCAGTGGTCTGTATCTTAAAACAATTATTTAATGTTATATTTGCCTTTAAAAAAATTAATTCCTTGTTGCTTGTTCCTGAGAAAAACCCTTATTTTGTTTCATCCAGTAAAGGTGATTCTGAGACATGGACAACAGCATTTGTCAAGCTTATGAAGATGAAATCCAAGCACTGGAAGAAGAAATTAAGCTTTTGAGAGAAAAGTATGAAGATATCCAACAAGAATCCACCTATTTTTCTGATGAGGAGATACTGAAGGCAATGTATGTCTTCTTTTGATGTGTTAGTTTAGTAGTGTTTCTATGTCGAAGTTGTTTGGGATAAACTTTTGCCTCTCTGTTCCCTTATGTTAGTGAATGTATGCTCTGTGGGTAAAATAAGTCCTTTAGATGAGTAGAGGCATCTTAGCTCCCTTTTGTTGCATGTTTTTACATGTTTCTCAAAATCAATGCTTGCGCCTCCAGACTTGGAGTAAAAGCTGTGTCTACCTGGCAGTGAATGGAAAGAGTTTATATAAGTTAGAACAGTTTAATGTTTCTGGCAATGTGATCCAACTGAAATTTGACTCCTTAAAAACTGATTTGGGTCTGAAAACCATCAGATCCCATTACCAATGCTTTTTATTTAATGATATTGCTGTAGTGATATGAAAAAACATGTTATATCTGGATATTTTGCCTTTATGATTTTACTTTTTCCATTCTAGAAAATCATGCCAAAGAGAAACTTGGGGAGACGCCAAGGGACATGAATCTCTATCAGACCTGAAAGCTCAACTTGAAACTCTGGAAACAGATCTCTCATTTTTAATGAAACTTACTGGTTTTCAGTTCACAAGTCATTCTAAGAAAACAGTGGAAAAAAGTAAGCAGTTCTGTGCCCTTTTACTCTACTGAGCATACTGGTTGCAGTTCATTTGCAAACCTGTGTTCTACTTTCACTGTTAGCAGAAAGACAGTTACTTTGAAATAGAATAAGACTTGGCTTATTGATAAAATAGTTTGAGTAAATAGTAGGAAAGTGACAGACTACTATTGTGCTTTGCATAATGGGAAGGTGACATAATGGGAAAGTGGAGTTAGTTGTTGGTTTTTTTAAACATGCTAAACTTCCTTACATAATGAATTGTATCAATTGGAACTTTTCATATGATTAAGGGAGGAAATGCAATAGTCATTGAATAGAATTGCAATTGATTATTTTGTTAACTTGATTTTGTAACAGCTAGAGACAGGACAGTGCAGAAGCACAAATTATCAGGGAAGTGTCACTCCCTGTCTTTTCAAGTGGAATTCCAGCTTCTTCAAATGCAGGTAAGGGTCAACGTATGTTTAAAAAAAACCCAAACTACCAAGCGAACAAGCCAAACTTGAAATGGACAAATATCAGTACCTTCTTTTCCAGCTATAACCTTTGACTGCTTAGTCTAAGCTTCAGTGGGTTGTTTTTGCTCTAACATCCAGACCCAGCTTTGTAATTCTGTGTGCATCCAAGCAAGATAGTTCTGAAGGTCAGGTTTAGTGTTCAGCCACAAAATGGCTATAATAGAATTATTTAGGTTGGAAAAGACCTTCAAGATCATCAAGTCCAACTGTTAACCCAGCACTGCCAAGTCTCTATCGCCCTTCCTTCCCCAAACATGCTCCCTTCAGGATGCTCTTGCAGACTAACACTGAAGTAAAGCCCTGACAGCGCTTGGTGTCCCTCAGTTCTGCCAGGTACCTGCTGGGGCTCATCCTGACCCTGCACAGCTTTCATCCCACACAGCACATTCTCCTATGGTCACATATTTTATTCTGGAAACTAGAAAATGCCAAATATTAGCTCTCTTGAAGAAACTGAGGAAAAGCTAAAACACTACAAATTTGAGAAGCTCTGGTTGTTTTAGTCTTTTTTTCCCTTTGGTTGTATTTGTATGTGCTCAGCTAATGTGAGTAGTTATTGCAGCACTGCCCACAAGTTACGCTAATGATTGCAGATTTTCTGGAAGGGAGCTCTTTCATAAGGCTCTATTCTTAGCACAACTGAATATGCTAAGCAGTGGAAAACAGCTACTATCGCCATTTGCAACAGTATTTTTCTAACAGTATAGTACTTTGTATTACTATTTCAAACATCAGGAAAACTTGACTTGCAACTTTAAATTTTTGGGGTTTTTTTTCATTTAATGAGATTGGACTGAGAATAAGCAGTAAAGATGTATTTCCTATTCTTTAGAAAAGCCATATTATGAATTTAAGAATTGAATATTTAGGTAGCTGCACATGTATTTTATCCTTTATAACTGCGAGAGTTCGGTTGAACAAGCAACCTCTGAAGTCCATTTGTGATTCAAGGCCTGGGGTCTTTGTGATGCCTCTTTACCATTTGCTTGAATTAAACTCCACTTAGCCTTAAGTGGGGACGTGACCCACGCCAATCCTGCAGCTTGGTGAGATGAATATTTCTCTCTCAGCTGCATCTCCTGCAGGAGGATGTAATCTTTTGGTCAGTGGAGCTCAGAGAGGTAACCGGGCATTAAATTTACTGCCAATGGCATTGGTGCTTAAAGCCTTTGCACCACTGAGTGGCAGCACTTGGCTGCCTAACGTCTAAAATTTGCACTGCTTGAGCACTGATGAGATCACCACTGAAGGAGATAGGGACTACTTGGTGTATATATAAAGGCACCCACTTCAGCTGTAAAAATATAATTTTGAGCTAATTTTTGCTTTTTTTTTTTTTTTTTTTACTAGAAGTACATTGTATTCAAAATAACCTGCACTGACATTAGCATGGGCAAGGTAGTGCACAGTTAACAACCAGTTTCAGCTGTCTTGAGAAGTAAAAGGTGACAGCTGTTTTTGGGAAATGCCCTTTAGGGAAATTTTCCCCAAAGGAAATTTTCCTTTAGGGAAGGAATACCAACATCATGCATACTAACGTGTTAGTATGCATCAGAAGATAAGGAATAGGTTTTTTTTTTCCCTGTTAACGTCTAGCTATTTATTCTAGTAGTCACTATACAGATACCTCAGCTCCATGATGTTAGGTATTAGAGGAGGACACGTACAGTGAGCTTGAAAATTGGCCAAAACAAGTCTAAGCCTCTTGGGAAAGCAATAATTTTAAAAGAGTTGCTTTCCTGGTGGGAGCTTTCCTTTTAAATCTTTTTGTTTGGCCCCACAATGGCATTTTGGCGTGTTAGTAACCCACCCACTGGCAAACCAGTCCCTTCAGACAGTGGCACGTTAGCTTGTGCCTGCTCGTAGCTTCTCCGCAGCTCCATCCCCCTGTTGAACCTTTTGCTCTTAACTTAAAATGGTTTCTCCTGACGTTACTTAGTCAATCTACTAATCTTTGTAGCGCCTTGCTTTGCTTTTCCCATCTTGAGTGATGGCAGTGTTAGCAGTGCTTCTGTCCAGCCAGTACAGGGACTGCTGGGATCTGTGTGCAGTTAACTCTTACTTGCCTGCTTTCTTCTCCTGCTATTCCCAGTTGCTTGTAGTGACTTGGAATAAAAAAAGTTTAAAGTGAGGCATTTGCTATGGTCTTCAAACCATGATTTTAAGCTTTTTCATTCACTGTTGTTATTTAATCCGTTACTCTGGTACGTTCAAGAATGCACAGAAAAGAGAATTAACTTCTTTTGTGCCTTCATTTCTACTCTCTGACCCTTTCTCGTTCTTTAACAGCTCACTAGTTAATTTAGAATAATTTTATGTTTATTATAATGCATGTATTGCTAAATAACAGTTGTTGTAAAAATGGACAAGATTTTGAGACAAAACTATGGACTTTAAAATTTTTTAATAAAGGAAAATTAACAGGTAAAACCTTATATTTGAATTTCCTGGTATATGTGGCAGCTGAAGGCTGTGTTGGAATATGAGAACAATCTTAAAGAAGCAGAACTGATGTGAAAGGAAGTAATGAACCTTCCTTTATATATGTCTGTTCTCTATGCTGACAAACTCGGGTATTATTCCAAAAGCCTTGGTGTGTGGATAATAATGCTGCTGTTGAAATGAAAGAAACTCTTCACACACACAAGTTGTAATTTAAAAGATGATATTTTATGGATTGTAGTACTTAGCAGCATTTATACATACTTTTTTCTACTTTATATGTAAATAAACACATTTTTATCTTTGCTAGAGAAATTTCTAAAATATTTTGTTGTTACTTCTCCAATCTAGAACAATGAGAAAGTGTCTGTTGTTGTTAGTGATCTCAACATTATAATGGAATCCAGAGAAGATTCAGATGTGAGCAAGTTTGTGACAAGGTAAGGTGGAATTTTTTTGCTCAAGGAAAATTGTATGTGGGATATGGGACACTAAATGCAGTACTGAGCTTTCATGGGAATTGCTGGTAGTCAGTGTCTTTGTGATGTACCCTTAGCCCAACCTAAACACTTCCAATCCTTTATCTGTATCCTGGCAAGAAGAGAAATGCATATAATTTTTAAGATCTGGAAGGACTGTTAAAAATTAATGTTAAACAGAGCCAGGTTTTGGATTATGTGTTTTAGCTGTTTCAAGAGAAAGGTAACATGGTAATCTCAGCTATTGCATTGTAATTAATATTAATTGTTCCTCAGATGTGTCTGTGAGTTGCAGATGTGCAGTGTGGGTAATGCCTAAAGTACACATCCAGAGACTCTCTCCAGTATTTGCCTTTTCTGATTCTCATCTCTCAATTCTATTTCTCTTCTTGGAATTAGGATTTATTTCACTGATATCTTAAAAACAATATAATTAAAAACCTTGAAATAGTGTCTTTGTGCAATGGCTTAAGAAAATTAATATACTAAAACTTTATGAATGAATGCTATTTTTTATTATTTGCTGGAATTTGCTGACTTTTTGTGTTAATATGATGAGTAAGTGATCAAATTATTTGTCTGCAGTATTCCACTGAATTCTACTAGCAAGCTGTTCTGAGAACAAATCTGTTATTACTGGGTAGTTGGTTTGATCTTAATCCTGTTTTTTAAGTGGTTTCTTCTGTTTTCTATTGGTTTTTGGACATGGGGAGGGAGAGGGAGGGCCAACAGATGATTGAAGAGTCTGTACTGAAAACTGAATTTTTTACTTAAAGGCTTTGAGTTTTCCATATAAATCTACTAAAGCTAGTGGTATAACTGGGAAGAGTAGTTGACTGCTCTCAAGTAGTGGGATTTAGGAGAGGAAATTGCACTGTTTTATTTTTGAGTATTTTATGGCAGCAGAAGTGTATTGGAACTTAACAGTCACACTGGAAAGGAATGTGTTGAAGTAGTGGCAGACTTTATTTCATCCTGGCTGGAGCACTGCTGTCTTGTCCCTGTCTCTTCTCCTTTTTCACCCTGTGCCAGTATTCATAAATAAACACGGGTTTTCATGAATGGTAGAAGATGTCAATAAAGCAAGCAGTGCTTTCTCCTGAGCCTCTCTTTGCAGGTGCCATCTGTTGGCCTTGTGTCTGGAGATACCTTGCAGTCACGTGGCCAATAGGATCAATGGGGTCATTTGATTGAAAAAGTACTTTGGGGAATGGGGAACAACCCAACCTTGTTCCCCCACAACACCTTCAGATTTCATTTTTCCGGTGATTTGTGCTGGCCACTGTGTTGCCAATAGTAGGCAGTGAGTACATGGCTGGGGTGGAGCTGATGCTGACAATGACTGTTTTGAGAGCACTCCACTGTTCCATTGCCTGGTGCTGTGATCTCCCTTTAGGACTTCCTTTCTCAATCTCCTTGCTAGGCTAATTCTCATTGCTTTCTCCACATTATAATCCCCTCATGTTCAGTTTCAGACTTTTCCCAACCAGGCTTTTGTTCTTCAGTCTGCTCCTAGAATCTTGATTCCTGCCTCATCCCTCTTTTTCCCTCCATTCTTGACAAGCCAGATCTGGTCTCCTGCTGTTTTTTTTCATTTTCAGCCTCCCTACCACTTCTTTTGCTTCCTTGGCCCAGTCTTGCCAAATCCATTATCTAGTTCTGTTCTGTTTTGTCTCCTGGCTGGATTTTTTTTTTCCTCCTCAGTTTTCTAATTTTTTTGGCTTCATTTTTTTTCATAATGCATGTCAGAAAATGGTCTTTAAGAGCTGCAGAGTTAAAAACTTGGCATTTAATTCCTGCTTTGGAAGAAAACGGGAATACTAGAACACTTAAGCAATATCTTTTTAAAAGAAGCAAAATTCAGCAGTCTGCAACTACTGCTGCAATATAGAAGTGGTACATCTCTATAGGAAAACTGTACATATTTTAAAAATGGGTATATTTTTATATAATTCCTTAAATATTTTGTGACAGTAAGAGATGTACACAAATGGAATCACAATATTTAGTTGTCCTTTTTTATTTTACTTGTGACCTCTTTGCACCAATTATACTTTAATAGAGTTGAGAACCACAATATCTTAGAAAACTAGAAAACTCTTGTCAGTCCTTTTTCCCTTTTTTTAACTTGACACCCCATTAATTGTTGGATGAATTAACCTTTGCGTGGATTACTTAGGCAAATAGGAGATTTTAAGCAGTATGAAAATTACTCTGACTTTTTACTAACTAACTAGTTAGAATCCATAAATCAGAGTGCAGGGTTTAGGAATTAGCATTTGATTAAATGATGTGTGGACAAGGTATCTTGGAAATGAAGGGAAGCAGGAATTCTACCCCCAGCTTTGAGTTGTGCTTTGGTTTTCTATGCTAATGTAGGAAGTCTTGCACTCTGCAGTGAGTTAAAATAGATTTCCTCTCTTAGAATAGCTAAAAGAACTTAGTAGGCTTAGGTACTGTTACAACAGTTGAATTTCTTACATAGTTCTGCGTCTTGTTGATATTTTGAGAAAGGGTGTTTGGATGAAGAGCCCATGATTTTAACCTGATAGAGTTACTCTCTGCCTGAATATCCTTTTAGCTGGTTTTGGATGACTTCTCTGTAACATGGGTGTTGGCATTGGAGGCAGGTGTTTTCTGCTTCAAGTGGATTTTTGTAATGCTAAATTCTTTCAAAATAAAGAAAAAGTATTGAATTTTACCATCCATTCTCCTACTACCTTGTTATTTTGTACCATGTTTTCTTGGTATTTTTGGATTTTTTGTAGTTGACTTCAGCAGGAGGAATTAGGGCTCATTTAGGCTAATTAGGAATTACTGTGAATGGGTAGATTAAATGCTGTGAGACAGTTCACTGAACTGGTGCTCTTCTGCAGTCTCTTACCCCTTTGCCAATACAAAAAGGCATGGATTTATATACAGCTGTTCTTGCCAACACAGATTTCCCCCTTTCTAAACACTGAATTCAGTTTTCTGTCTTGACTTTAGCCAATGAGGGTACAAAAGTACATACTCAAATATATTGGTTGACTAAGTTCTACATTTGAAACTGATTCTTTGAGATTCTAGACAAAACTTTCTGTTGATGATCTAGCCTTGAAAATTTTCATCCTCTGCATCACCTAAAAATGAACTAAAGACAATGCTAAAACAATGTTACAATGTTTGTGATAGTATTTTAAATAGCATAGAAGTGGACATTTATAAAAATTGCCAAGTTTTTCCAAAAGAATTTCAAGTATGTCGTTTTGTAAGAAAGCTTCGTGCTGTTCTGTCCCACGTGTGGAGATTGAAAAAGCCCAGTGCAGTTTGTGTGGAATCTCTTCACCGGCATGGAGATGTGGGCAGTTGGTACCAAGTCTCCACAGTTCCTACAGAATGTGTAGGTTTTGCCATGTACAATTCTGAGTTATGGTTAAAAACAGCTCCCCAGACCAGAGCTAACGAGCTATTGTAAATCAATGTGTCTGTGTCCTTCCAGGGACTCAGTTTTCCCAGCGCTGCCAGCGTTTTTTTTCTCTTGGCCTGATTTTGTTGGCAGCTGTGACTGTGGTAACTTCCTTTAATGATGCTGTTCTTTCCAGGCTAGGATAAAATTTGTTTGGCTTTTCTTTTACATTTTCAATATCTTAATGACCTTAATGTATTTTTTTCCAGTTTTTTTTTGTGTAACATATTAAGGTTTGCTGTTTCTGTATATTAAATAGAGCTGGGTTTGGAGGCCCAGTTCTTCCTGGAAAGGCTGAAGTAACTTGTTAATACACTGTCGTAGCCATTCTGTAAATGCCTCAAATCTCTGCTCTCAGCTGTTCTGAAAATCCAAAAAGAATAGTTCATCTCAAACAGAAAGGATGTTAAAAGTCTAATTTACATTGCAATTTGAATACTCTTAACTTCCTGAAATATTCCCAAATATCAGTCAGGTATCTGCCTCAGTCAGGTTTTGTAAACTTGTAAAATCCTCTATTAGTAACCAAAATAAATATTTGTACTTTTAAAGCAGTGCTTGCCAGGTGTGCTTTGGTGATGGCTAATAGTCTGCTTCCTTTAGCTGTGGCTTTATATCAACAATGACATAAAGCCTTTCACCCTTATGATTAATCATATTGCTTCAGGTATTCTGACATGTAGTTTTTGTGGAATTTTGCATCCTTTGTGTTCTTGCTGCATTTGTTTAGTAAAAGCTGCACACCCTCTATGAGCTTTTTATCCTCCTTCCCCCAACAACACTGGATGGATGGTTGGCTGCCTGACAGTTTGTCGCTTTATATTGTCTCTTCCTTTCTCCATCCTGATCCTTACATTACTAGAAACTTGAAAAATACATGTTTGTATTTATCTTTCCCTCCCACTCTCCCCCCAACAACAGAAGGACATGGACCTGTTGGAGCAGGTCCAGAGGAGTGTGAGGAAGATGTTCAGAGGGCTGGAGCCCCTCTGCTCTAGATCAAATCAAGACTCAACTGTCTAACAAAAGTTTTGCTTGAGATGCCCTGTGTGATCAGGCCTCCTTACCTACTGAAGCTGCAAGGGTCATCTTGAAAAGCTGAATGTCATGTGGGCAAAGGCAGATAATCTGTCATGTAATGAGTTAGTTGGATAGGACAGATATTTTGGGAATATTTGAAGGTTAGTGATGGAATTTGGGAAATCTTACCAATTTTGAAGGTTCAAGGTTTACTTTGCAACATCTTAGAGTTTGTTTAGAAAATTAGTTGAACAAGAATAAAATCAAAAAAAGATTTTGCAGGTGACTACTTTGTTCCCACATTTTACATGGAAGACCAACACTATAAACAATGATTTAGAAATGTGCTCTTCAACTTCTTTTTCAATAATTACACTACAGCCTTTTTTTCAGCTTTATCATTATTACTTTGGGTGATTTCTGGCTTCATATTCAAATACTGATCAAATCAAGAAAAAAGTGTGAATTTTAGGCTACAGAATTGATATATCTGATTAAGACTGGGTTAAACAATAAACTTTTGTTTTCTAGCACTGAAGAACATGGAAATCTTCTAACATTTTTCAGAAGCCTTTCAACTTATGCTGAGTGGCACGAACATCGTAGACGCACCTTCCTGCATTTCAAGGTAGTGTCTATCAAGCCTTTATTTATTAGTACAATACCTATTGCTTTAAGTAGTTTATTAAGACAGAGCATTGGAGCTGAAACTGTCTGTCTTTAGCAGAATATGGGATCTTAATTTTGTATGTGGTGGTGAAGAGACTATCAGCTAGAAGTTTGTGCTGTGTTCAAGGGGCAATTGAGCAGCAGTTGCTGTGTTCCTCATGGGTGGAGGAAAATAAGACTGTGCCTTTCTGCAAGGGAGTAAGACAGTTTGCATTGGTATTATTTTTTATTTTGATTTTAAAGAAATGGGGAAAAGGAGAAATTAAAAGAAAATAACACTTGTAGTCTTTGGCATGTAAATGTTGGTTTTTAAGGATTAGATCTGTTTTTCTTGAAGAAGTGTCAGCATGTGGTTGGGCGATAGCACTTTCAGTTCTGGAGTGTTTTACTGGTATGGGAAATAAACTGTTCCTCCCTCCTAACTGGAACATAACACTTGAACTTAGTTTCAAATTATCGGTGTTTGGCTTGTTTATTTTGGCTTTGTGCTGGTTTTAAGATAAACAGCTAATCCTTGGAGTAAAAATACTACAGCCTTACAGACACAAAACATCTTACATGATGCTTTATGTTAGAGGAGGATGTTTAGCTGCTTAATTGTTTGTGGTTTCTTAGCTGAGTTTTATTTATCTCAAGAGTTTACTGTCATTAAACTCGACACCATCTTTACTTTTCAGCTGTAGTATCAAGAGGGAACTGCATTGTTTCCTGTTTTTTTAATGTTTTAGGCCTTTGAGTTCTGTGCCAGATCAATCTATTTCTATTATCCAATCAACCAGACTAGAGGAAAAAAGAGTACTATTTTCCGATAATGTTAAAAAAAAAATCCAGTCCTCAGCTGAGCTATAAACTGGCGTTGTTAATCCTGCTGGCTTTTGTGTAAGGGCTTTTCTTTAATCCCACCATAGAAAAGGTAGAAGCACCAATGGCTTTAGGGCTTTGTGATGGGTTTTTTCCCAGCTTCGCTCGATGCTTTCTGATCCTTAGATCAGCAGTCATTGATTTCTGGGACAGTGATTTAGTGAACTGTTGTAAATATTTGTCATTTTAAAATATAATAGAAGAAAAAAAAAAGTAGAAAGGAGAAAGGTTTGGAGACAATTTTTAAATTGTTGCTATATAAGCAGTTTTTAAAAGTATTTGTTCAGATGTTGAGTATAAACAATGAAATTATCTGCTAATTGCTAAAAGATGTGTGAAAGTAACTCACTGAAGACATGTTACAGGTTTGTCAATATCACAGATGTTCTTTTTAAACGTATTTTTATTTCCATGGACAAAGACAAGGATAAAGTTGAAAGGCAAACCAATTTGGGAGAATATTTACCAAATATGATTGACTGTGTGCTTATGAAGAGTATTTTAGGCCTTCTTATTTCAGCTAGCATTACTAATGATTTCATTTAGAAACAGAAGACATCCTCAGGTAAGAGAATTAATAAAAGGGTTCAAAGATGAAATCTGACAATTCAAATAACTAGATTGCCGAGGAGGATGTGTATTTGTCATTTAATGTTTTGAGTAAATTGTGTGCAAACAATTAGATGTATGTTGCTAATATATGCATGAAAACAACTCAGGAGTCTATCCTGTTAATATTCATACTCACACAACATTAAAAATTAGTCTGTCACCTTTATATTTATTTTCCCCCTACTTGCTCTCTAGACTGCAAATATATAGGCAGGTAACCCTACTAACTATTTTGGAGAGAAGACTGTTTGGGGTGGTTTATAGCTTTTCTATCAATCTGTTATTTAAAAGAAAATTGCCAAGGCTTCTAAGTAGAAATGGACAGTGTTTCTGATATTTTCCTCAAAATGTAGTGTAAAAACATCAAAAGTAGGTTCTTTTTTCTTTCCTGTTTTGATACTTGAGAGGGATAATGTAGAAGTGAATGAATCCTTCAAGTAATATTGAATGTTCTGAGACTAAGGACAATTCAAGATAGTGCTTTAAATAGATTTTGAAGGAGCAAATGAAGTGTTCCCCCAGTATTCTGTAAGCAGGTCTTGCTATTGTCACAATAAATATGTCTGTAAAACAGATTTACATCTGCAAATAATCTTCTAATCTCAGTCTGCTGTAAGGCTGAACAACATGAAACATGTTGGCAACACTGGAAGAGCAGATTGTTGAAGCTGATACCGATAAAGAACAAAAATTCAAGTTTTATTGGAAATACAGAACAGAAATGAGTGACAAGAAAAAAATAGAATGGTTTACATTCAGCTTGATTAGTCAAATAATATCACACAAATAGGAGGTGGAAATCCCCCCCACTGAAGTCCTTCTTATTTCATGTTTTGATTAACTTGCTATGAATGGGGAAAGTAAAACACGTCAGATAACTTGGTGCCTGCATGAGGCATTCAGAAGGTACCACTTGGCTACTTTGGTTTGCTCACAAAGTATTAAGAGCATTAATTAGCGTTACTGATGATAGTTAGTGTGTCTCAAAAATATATACAACAGTTTAATGTAAAGTTAATAGTGTGGTAGTGGGTAGGTCTTAGAATGTTAACATGTGTGTATATGTTACAAAAATGTGCATATGTTTGTTATACACATTTTTGGTGATATTTACTGATTCTCTTAATACTGGAAAGAGCTCATTTTAGTAGTAATGATTTGTGTTGAAAATAGGATCAGAGGCTGCTGCTTATGTAACATTATTACTCTTAGAGCTGTGTTTCTTCCAAGCATTTATCATAAGAGGCTTGAGAGAATTGATAGTTTTAGTTTTTTCCTAATAGAAATTTGGCTTGACATTGGAATGTATTTTTACATGCTTTGAAGTTGTTTTTTATGTTTTGTTAAAAACCTGGGAGCATCTAAGTTTTATGACTTATGTGGAAAAATGAAAACCAAGTATTGCTGCCAGACTTGGTTTTGTTCTCAGTAAAGACAATGGAATTTCCTTCTTGTTACACAAAATAACTTAAAATGGAAAATATTGGGGATTGCTATGTTTTTCTTGGGTAATGGGTTCAGGGCAAAAATATGTGTTCAGAATTAAGTGGGCATCAATTCCCCATAGCACAAGCACTAACAAATCAAGGCTTAGCTAAATAAGATAAATAAAACTAATACAAAATATCTTGTAAAATCAATATTCTAGATGTAGTGATACATCATCATGCATTTGATGCTTAACTATTTCTACAAATCAGGAATCTATACTAGCTTCAAAATTAGTACAAAGTTGATGTGGTAATAGTAACTAGCACACCTTTGGCATTCATTTGTCTGGAGGGTTTACACCTGTGGTAGGCATTTGAGGGGAGAAACTGGATATCAGAAATGTATAGTTGTGGAATTAAAAACATTGTGCCCTTTATCAATTATGTCCAGTTTTAGATAAATTGACTGTCAAGGCCTGCACATGTCATTTTGTGTTTATAATATACTGTATAGTTTAAAGTAGTTGAGTGAAATTATGCTTGAAGTTAACCCTGATTTCAGATTAATGATAGACTCACTTTTCTTTTTAATTTAAAAATCTGTTTTGATTTTTCCCTGATGATCACAAGTGTTGTTGTACAAGGGTAATTATTTCTTTGCACTGACATCTAGATGAAATAATACTTATTTGTAGCTGAACACATGAATTCAGCTTTGCTGTTAGTTGTATTGGCACATTTCCTGTCAAGAGAAGGTGTGGAACCATGCCTTGGTCTACATCATTAGGTAATAACTCAGATATTTGAGTGTCTACTACACTGTACTTAAACCATTGCTTTAAAATGGGAAGCTGGTGTTGCAAAAAGAGCTCTTGTGAGAACAGCTCAGCGAAATGTATATATTTCACTTCAAAATACCTTGTGTAAAAATAAAACACATATGTTATTTTCAAAGCAAAATAGAAGAAGGAAATTTAAAACATTTTTGAAAAGTTCTAGTTGCTATGTTTCTTGGTGTACTAAACCTAAATAGGAGTTATTCTCATTTTCCACAAACAAAGTTTTTAAGGAAGTGTTAAGGAATTTAAGTTTTGAGAAGTTCTGTTTCTAGACATAACTTTCTCTCATATGCATCTTCATCTGATACACCTTTGAAGGTTAACTGAAAAGACTTCATTTCAGATTAAAAGAGTGGGATTGGAATTAAGTAGTATTCTTCCTCTTTGGCCTGCTCAAAGAATATTTTACATTTATCAAAGTAAAATGTGGTGATTGTTCTAAGTGCTGGTAAAGAATGAGAACAAGCAGTTTTGTGTGATTTTACCTAAAGAGTATGTGGTGAAATAAAAGTTGAGAAGATGTGTGTGCATATATGTCTATTTTTACACTTTCATTAACAGAAAAGATTCTGTTAAGCATGAGGGACACTGTAATTACTAAAGTGACTGGTTTGAAATGGTTATTTCAGAGGAAAATCACATTTCAGCATAGCAGAAGGTCCTGGGTATGCAGGGAAAAGAGCGTTAGTAAGGGAGAGGATATGAACTTGTAAACAGAGAAAGAAAAGATCTCTTGGTACCACGCCTGGGTTTTGGTATGTGGAATTACATGAGCAGTGCTAGTAGTAGGTTCCCACGGGCAGCATCCTCAGGCAGTTGAAGGCATTAACGTGCTTTGCCAGGACAATGGGATTGCCTTCCATCCTTATCTCATCCATCCGCGTGCGGATGTAGCGCGTGTTGTTGGACTTGCAGAACGTGTCATCTGTGATGCTGGTGATGTTGTTGTACTGCAAAATAAAACATTTTAATAAATAGATACATAAATGCACATGTTCAATGCATTGTTGGTAAACAAGTATAGCTTATTTTTGCCATTTCCTATCCCTGACATACAGAAACCAATAATAAATCCTTGCATGGGAATTAGCAACTTCTGAACTTCTGGATGGCTGTAGCCTTACGGATCAGAGTTTTATTCAGAGGAGCATTGGAAAACTGTAGTGGGAGGTGTTTTAAAAGAGAGTGAGTTTGGTTTGAAGTGTGTAACTACTGAGGCTTTTCCTAAGAGAATATTTGGGATTACCTGAAGGTGGAGAATGCGCAGACTCTCCGGTAAATTCAGGGGAACAGATTCCAGTGCGTTGTGTCCTAAGTAGAGGTAGGCCAAATTTGTGAGCTTCTGTTAAAGAGAAAGAGAGCTTACTAATGCTGGTATTACTTGAGGTAAAGTAACTCATGCATGTTACAAGACACCAGTAATTTTTTTCTGATCACATAGCCTGTTAAAAAGCATTCTTTTGCTCTGTGTGTTGTATTCTCTTTTATTAAGAAATTCATAGAACGGACCTATGTTTGGGAAATTTCAGTGGCAGCATGTTGGTAATAAAACTCGAGACCACTGTAAAGTACTATATATATATATATTGTTTACTAGTATTTCTATGGTCCTCAGAACTGTATTTGAGCCATCAATTTTTTAATATTTTATTTTTCCATGTATGAGAGAAAGGAAATAGGTGAGATATTTACTAGAAAATTCTTTTTTACATGGAGGACATGAGAGTCAGTGTACAAATAGCCAATATTCCAGAGTGCCTTAAAAGCAAAGCAAAAGCTGCTTCATCATGGTTCGCTTCTTAGATTACAAATACAGAAAAATAATGTGATGGCAGACTGAATAGTCTGGTTACTAGTTTTGTTTACTTTGGTTACCTAAATTATTGGGTTTTCTTTACCTTGAAAGCATTTGCTTTGATTCCTCTGCTCTTGATTCTGTTTTGGTTTGCATTAAATGTTGTTAGTTTGGGAGGTAGAACAGGAAGTTTTATAAGTCGATTTTCAGCAAGAGAAAGTTCTTCCAACAGCAGAAGCTTTGAAAAGGCTCCATCTTCTATTTCTTCTATCCTATTTCCACTGAAATCAATTCTTCTCAAGGTAGCTTTACAAAAGAAATGAAAGTCTAAGTATTGACTTTATAATGACATGGCATGTGAAATGTGTATGGCTGTATATGTTAAATGTTACATTTTTGGCTGCAGCATCCAAACTGTGATCTATAAATGCAAATACTATTAAAATATAGATAAAACTGTCATTTGGATTTTCTCATGGCCTTAAATTGAAATAAAAGGGGAAATACTATGGATCCTTCTTTTTGTCTTAGAAGACAATATGATTTCAGCTATTCATAGAATTTGTCATTCTGTCACTGTACAGTGAGATAGCTGGGAGAGCTGTCCCTGGAGCATTTGAAGGAAAAATAATGCCTGGTTATTTAAGACTGGCTAGGATGCAGAAGTTGCATTCTATTTTTAGCAATCTGCTCTTTCCCTGATTGTTTGGGTGTATTAAGATGTTTACACGGTCCAAATGGTGTTTCCATTTTGCCTTTACACTTCCTGTTCTAAAACAGAAATGGAAATGCGGTGTCACTTACTAATGTCAGCAAAGTCCGAGGCTGCGATCCTTTTGATCTTGTTGAAGCGAGCATAAAGATAAGCGGTTTCCTTGGGCAGGGGGGGCACGGCCTCGATGTCGATCTCCTCGCAGTACACAGAGCCGCTCAGGCACACACACAGCAAACATGTGGGCAGGTCTGAAAGCAAGGAGGTTTGAGCAAACTGGTACAACTTATTCAACTCACTTCAGCTTGATCATCCAAATTAGAGTTTTCTCTAGTATCTTTTAAGATTTCCCATTGTTAGGTTTTAAAAAAATTCTATTTGCGTCAAGTTCCAGAAAGATCTGATATTCTGAACTGTTTGGGTTTTTTGTTCTTTTTATTGTGCATGATTTCCCTGTGTATAATCTCTGTTCTTATGTGAGCATGTGAAATGCTATTAATCGACCTGAATTCAGTTTAAGCCTTTTGTTGGCTAAGAGTATTGTGAATATGATAGCTGCAAGTCTGTGATCATGGTAAATATCGCATTTGGAACCATTCCTTATAAAACAGAAATCCACAAGGAGACACAGCTGGCAGTGCACACATTTGGTACCATAACTGCATTGGAGCATTTCTGGCAGGTCACACATTATTTATTCTGTGTTATTCCTAGCTATTCTTTTGTCTAAGCCTTTTGATAAAATCTCCAATTATGTTTTTATACTATATTTACAGAACCACTGAATGGTTTGGGTTGGAAAGGACCCTAAAGATAGTCTTGTTCCAACCCCCGGACACCTTCCACTAAACCAGGTTGCTTAGAACCCTATGGACAATCTCTATCAGTTTTATACTGAGTTATTTATATAGCTGTTGTTTTAAGTAGAGAGAGAAGCTTTTTCTAATGCAGTTTAAGACTATTATGGCTTGTCCTGTTCCTCATGGACATTAGTAAAGGATAGGTAATTTCTGCTTTGCTTTAATTTTTTATGCCAGCAATATTCAAATACATATAATGAATGTGCCTTTGAATACAGTTTTGTCACCAATGCTGTGTCTTGTCCTTTATTTTCTATATTTTGAGACTTTTGGTTGGCTTCCACCCTGGTCTGTCTGCAGTGCGCAGAGAGCAGGGGCATTCCCCTGGGTGAGTTGTCACTACATAGCAAAATAGGATCTTCTACAACCAGTGAGGAGTTACAGAAGCAGCTGGTCAATACTGGGATGCCAACCCTGTACATAACAGTAACTTTCTTTTTCTTACGGCAGTACTGCAGAGAGCAGAATGAAGACTTTGAGGTTTAGCTTTGTGAATATCATCATTTTTAGGCTTCAGAGTACTGCCCCATTTGTTTGAGGTTTTTTTTTTTTTTTAATTTATTGGCTTGTTTTTCATATGTTCTTGTAGGAAGTGGAAAATGTTTGTCATGTCACTGTTAAAAAGGCAGCAGTTTTTATGCTTGTCTGTCTAGAAGCTCTGATGTTCTTGGAGACTTGTTCAGCTTTTGACAGGGGTTTGTTGACAGGTGCTGTTTGGCAATAATTACCCTTGAATGAACACTTTGGTGTAGACTGACAGTCCGCTAGTCTTGCTGAATCATCAGTTATTTTTGGAGGTTTAGGTCACAGACACACAAAATAAGTGTGTCTTTCTCACTGCACTGTTTGGCAGAGAAACTTTGTTCCTTTCATGTGTAGAGAGCATCGGGGCTTGTTAGGAGAAATCTGGATGTGTACCTCAGAGCCTGTAGGAAACTTTGGCTAGTGAAGAACGTCCCTGATGTATTTTCAACATTGGTCTCCCTGATCATCAGATGTAAACTTTGAGAATAGCCACTTCTTCAGAGAAATCTATTGAAATAATTTAAGCACAACATATTTCATCATCATTTGGTTGGTTAAACTGTGGGACTTACTAGGGGGTGTATTTTGTTTTTCTTGTTTGTCTTGCCTAACTTATTTAACTTGGGTACATCTCAATGGCAAATATGACTGGTTAAGTCTGTAGGGATTCTTACAAGCTGTGCTTTGTATATTCAGAGTTTACCTGAGGATCCTTTAAATTTTTCAGCCTGCTTCATCAGAAGTTAGAAGATTTTCCATAGGAGATATGAAAGATATTCATAAATGAAAAGATTAATTCTATAGCATTTGTCATCCTTTGTACATTAGATTTGCATATTAAAATGTGTTCTTTTGGAGAGCTTAGACATGACAATATTCATATCCGTTAACTTACTTGTATCTTTTGTTGGTGGGACATCGAGTTGGCTGTCATCCCTTTGCAGTCTTAGGGAAGTGTCGAGAGAAATGTTTGTTCCATCCTTTGTGAGAGAGCAAATGTTACTTTAAAACACAAACCCCAAACAAAAAGCCACAGAGCATTACAAGGATCTGAAATAACATCTTATAAAAGTGAGCTTTCTGCAATATAACTCCTTATGGCACTCAATTTTAAAAATACTCTTATAGGCTGCATGACTGATGTGATGTGTTGTCATTTTTATACATTAATTATTCACTTCAAAAGGCAAGAAGGGAAGGTACTGCCTGTACTCTTTAGAAAACTCAAGTTCCTTAGGAAAAGACAATAAACACAAAATAAAAATAGAAAATATAGACTACATGGTGGGAAGGAATATGTAAGTGATGGATGTTTACAAACAGTAGAGTTTTGAAGATCGAGATTTTGCATATCATGCAAAATTCAATATGATTATTGTGAGTCTAAGTTGTGTTTTCTTGTTGTTTTACCCAAATAATCTCAGTAAAAAAACTGAGAGATCCTTGCATTTAAAGCTATTCAGAATTCCTCCTGAAGATATGTATTCATTGCATCTTTTCAATTGCAGGACAACTTAGTTTATGAACAGTTCTTTGAAGGAATTGGCTAAAATTGAGTAATACTGCATGTATGTCTGTTGTAAGGTGTGGGCTGCTAACAGAAAGGGCCTCCAGTGATGCAGGGAACAGTGGTCAGGTTTTTATTGAATACTGGAGGAATTTTAGAGAATTACCTATTACTAGTATAATTATAGTATGGATACGGTGGCTTATACTGTGATTTGCATGCGTTAAAGTTTACGGGATTTCAGGTTGACTGTGGCAGTTGTTCTATTCATTTGGTTTTGTGGGTTTTTGTGGTTTGGGATTTTTTGTTGTTGGGCTTTTTTTGTTGTTCGTTTGGTTGGTTTGATTTTTTTTTTTTTTTTTTAAGGGGAATATTTGTAGGACAGAACAAGACAATATGTTTTTTGGTGTGTGTGGCTATTGGAAACACATGCAGGAAAGAACATTATGAGATGTGGAGGATGTTTTGCTTTAAATGTGCTTAAGGATCAGACCCTGGCAGGAGCACAGTGCTCTGTTGGAGAGCTCTTTGCACACTGGGAGTGCTGAAAAGTGAACCCCTTTTAGCTTTTTTAATCCCCCCACTCTCCCCTCCTTCAGGCGCACAGGTAATTAATCTGCAAGAGCAGTATGCAGGTAACAGCTTTCAAGCTACTTCTGATACTGTCTTTTATTTGGCATTTAGTTGCTTGCGTATGCTTTACTGTGGGAATTTTTGTATTTTGCAAAACAAACCCCTCAGGCTTGACAGAAAGCCTGAGAAAGAAATATCTTGGCCAGCCTCTGTCATTGTGACCCCTTTTTAGCCTGTGAATCATCTGTCCCTTGGCTCTTCCCTGCGTCTGCCTCTGCAGGCTCTGGCTCTTGTTTGGGCTGGGCTGGTGTGCCCTAGTGAAGCTTTAGGTTCTCAGGATGCTGCCAGCAGCTTGGCCATGCTGGGTGCAGGAAAACTGGGGGTGCCAGCTCGACAGCAAGTCTTACAGAAGCTTTCTGCAGAAGGACTTAGCTCACACAAGTGTGTTGATCAGGCACATGAAGATGTGGACCTTGAGGACTGAGGTGCCTGTGCCAATAGAGATTTCTGAGTGCACAGACTGCTCATGAGCAACTGCATTTGTATGGCTGCAGCTGGTTTGGCTCCTGAGGGCCACTTAATGACATCTGCTGACACAGCTTATCTGTGCCAGGTGTAGATTTCCAGCACAGTCCCAATTTGAGCCATCTAAGAGTCTGCATGGGGCTTCTTAGCAGAATGCAATGTGCCACTAATCTGTGCCAACAGGAAATGTCATACAAAAAGACCTTGATAATTTGCAGAATACCTTTAAATTCCTGAAATTAAAAAATATTTGCTGATCAGCTATAAAAATTCCTAACTGCAGAGTATCAGTGCAGAAGACTGTTTGGATTATAACCACAAGTTCATTACTTGCATGTGTAAGGAATGCACTGAAGGAATATTGGCCTACTCACATACTTAAATTCCACTTGCCTCTTGCACTTCACAGACAAGAATTACCCATACAAAGCCATACTAACACTTTATGTGAAAAATTTTAACCATGCTCAAATTTCTGCAAAATAAGTGGTTCATCTTACAACACAAAAATCTGTAAAGATGGCAGTTTATATTCAATGAAATGAGTTAATCCAGATGTGAGACAGCATCTAATAAGGTCATTCTGTTCTCTTGTGGAAATTAAGATTTAAGTTGTTAAAATTTTATTCAAGACTGGGGTGGCTGTGGTTTCAAATAATCATAGTAATAAATTTCTTCTGGTGTTCTTAGTAAAAATCTTTTTTCTAACTGCGTGCTCGAGCATACAGTAAGGAGTTAAATTTGTATGCAAGATAGATTTCTGACTGGGCATGCTTGAGGAAATGTTTGGCACACATTTCAGTTCCAGTTAACACTTGGAATATTCAGGGAGTAGAATTTGTACAATAAATGAATAGGAGATCTGTTTGTGCACCCCATGATTTAAACTGGGAACACTGGCACTTGTATCAATGTAGTTGTTGTACATAAGGAACTCATTTATTATTTTGCAATGAAAACATGTCAATGGAGAGCTGACCTGATGGAAATAATGACCGACTACATTCCTAGAATTATCCTAAGCAGAACTGTTGGCCTTCGGAAGACCTCCAGCTTATAGCACTGCCAGGAGGACTTTGATTTGTCTGTGGCACATCTCTTGGCACCATTTCCATGTAGGTATACTCCTTGTTGTTCCTTTACTGAAACAGCAGCAGTCTTCTGTAAACAGCTTATTAATGAGTGTCATCTGGTGCTGTGCCTAGCTGGTTAAAGTTGGCAGGTTTGTTATTTTTTAAAAACTTAGTTCTGAGTGGATAGTCACCAATTAGTTAAGAGTCATTTATATAGTGCCTTTTTCATGGGCTTATGAAAACATGTTACTTCATCACTGTGGTAGATGTCAGATTTAAAAATACCTTAGACATTTTTCTGATACAAGTATGTAGCTGTTTGTTATAGTTTAACAGGGGAAAACTGTAATTTAAGTAGAATTGGGAAATATTAAAAAGGTATGTGAAAGTGATTTTTCTATATTTGGGCTGCAATTTTTTACTTATTGTCTTTTGCTGTTGTCTTATTTTTCTTGCTTATCAGACTAAGTTATTGTAGCAAGTACAGTTAATATTAATGAAGACCTCCTTGAGCTTTTCATACTGGGCTCTTACCACTTGGTTTGGATCTGTGGTGTTTTCCTTGGCAATGACTCTTCGGACAATTGCTGCTGGTTTTTGTCTCTGATCAGTGTATTATCTCCTCTCGATGTGTACTGGTTAGGTCTGAATAAAGGTGTGAGGTTTGTAACTGTCCCTGGCAGCTGAGGCTGTGGCACTTCACTGAATTCTCCCCTGCCTTTGTGTCTTCTGCTTTTGGTTGAAATTAAGAGGCAGGAACGTGGAGCACCCAGTAAAAGCGTTGTTTGGAGATGCTCTCTTTATTAAGACCCTTAAAGTGTTAATAGTGTAGGTGACTCCTGCAGCACTGGAAATTCTATAGAACTTCAGGACTGCTGAACTGTTGAGTTGTAAAAAACCCAAACCACCCACCCCTGAAAAACTGAGGCAAGAAACTTGATAGTTTGGCAAGTCAGAAGAGAAACTCTGGTTTATACTGGCAGGCTATGTTCAATAAAATATGGGGTTCCAATTATGACTTTAACATTAAAAAAAAATCACTTTCCTTGTTTTTAAGCAAACGCTGAGTTCATACAATGTTGTTCAAACTGTTGAGCTAGTAATTAATATATGCTATTCTTGAAACTCTTATGACTGTAGGCACCTAAGTACAGCAGAGTTAAAATGATGCTTTAGCCTTATTTGTGCAAGCCTGCCTTCTGTGGCTTACTCAGACTGTAGCAAGGGCAATATTTTTGTGGTTCTAGTTTGAGTGGCTTTCCCTATGTCTGAACCCATTGTATGTTTTCCTGTAGTCTAAGACTTTTCCATAAAACTTGCATGCATGCACATAACACCTTTTTCATATAATGCTTAGCAGTTAAAATATTAAAATGAAAATATAAATAAAATACCTTTCTTAAATCCTTCGATTGCATTTCATAATCTTGTTGGGTCAGGCTTCCCATGGAAACATCTGTATCATACTCATAAAACTGGAGTGATTCTTGCTGTAGAGGTGGTGCTGGATTTACCAAAGGTACAAACACAAACAATAAAAAAGTAGCCTGCAAAGTCTCCATTCTTGCCCAGAACAATGTATGTGGCTTTCAGTGAGCTGGTGAAGATCTGCTCGTGCCTGGGCTCTGGAGAACACTTTCTTTGGGACTGGAAATGAAAATGCAATCTGTCAAAACAATATTTAAAGCCTAGAGGACTTGTTGGCAAGGGTTTCTAACACATAAGGAACATGGAACAACTTTTAACTCTTGATATCCTTTAATTAGACTCTAACTCTTTAAAGCCTGTTTATAACATCAGAAGAAACTGGGAAGTAATAAATATTTTCCAACTAATAAGGAAAATATTATCTTAATTGCCTTTGCTTGTTTCCCAGTATGTTATTTTTGTTAGAAGCAAGAGGATTTTGTAAATTTATGAAACATTTTGGCATGTATGTAAGTGAGCTAATTAAAATATGAGAGGCTCAAATGCATTTTTCTTGATTGTAGAAATAAGGATTTTCAAACCTAAATGCTCTATAACAATAACTTCTCATTGTCTTTCACTTCACATCTGAGACTAAAGAAGAGAAGGTAACTTAATACCCTCAGAATATTTTACAGGTTGTGCACTTCTCAGGCAGGAAAGGAGGAAGAGGCTGCAAGCATAATCTTTGAGACATTACAAATATGCATGCAATATTCTAAAAAATAAACCTTTGCACAGCATTTTCCTGCTCTTTACTGTAGTTTTATTTAAGCTCTAGGTTAATATACTTTTAGGAAAAAAGTCCACCTACCTTTTAAGCAGATTCCAAGCTCTTCAGTGAAAACCCAGATCTTCCTTATCTATAGTTACTCTTTTGTCAATGTCCTTTAGGTTCAAGTTATGAATTACATCCAAATTGTTGAAATGAATACTCTCTCAATGTTTGACAGTCTGAAGAGTGCTTTCCATGGGGTATAAATGCTTTGCCAGCATTCTCTCCCCAGGGTGAGAGGTAATATCCTGGAGCAGGGGGTTGTACTTTGCACAACATTTGCAAATGCTGAGCCTGTGTAGCTCATCCTCCTTTTGGTGCTCCTTGTTAAAATGGCAGCTTTCTGCTTTGGGGTGATTTGCTCTTTCTAATTGCTAAGGCTTTTTCTGTAAATCAAATATTAATTGTGCAAACTGGAGGTCTCTAATAAGGCATGTGTTATCCATTTTGTGAAATGCTTCAGCTAAGAGACAAAGCAGCTGCTTTCTGAGACAGAGGTAGAGCCAAAACACAACGTCTGTTGTATTAGTCACATTTCATGAATAGTAAAATGTTTTATTACAAGTTATATATGTTTAGAGCCGTTTCATCTACCTATAAAATGGAAACATTTCAGTCTGAAGAGTTCTGGAAAAATATTCTTTGGAACTTCTTGTGTTTGTGTTGAGATTTTTAGACAATCACTGTCTAAATTCTCCATTAATTGACTTATTAGACAGTTTATTGAAAAATTGTGAGATGCCACAATAAATTGTTTCTCAATAAATACTTGCTTTGAGTAAAGTTCTGTTTTGGTTCTATAGATAACTCAGTAAACGCTGTCCAGGTGTAGAATTTCCATCTGAACTATGAGCAGCAGTTTTTTGGATTTGTAGTGCATTTCTTCCTCCCCCGTCCTTTTCCTCATTATGAATTTTTGGCAGTCAGCACAAATGGGAGACAGATGACCAACTTTGAAAGTTTATAGAGTAGCTTTCTCAAGTCTTTTAAAAGTATGTAGCAATAAAATCTAGTGGGAATAGATTTACATTTCTCTTTGATTGTCATACCTTTTTTTTTCTTTTTTTTTTTTTTGTCTATAGTAATATTGGTGATAAACTGTGGACCTTTTGGTTTAGTTTTTCTTTTAAGTGCTGCCTTGTTTAGCAGACAAATGTCTGTAGTAAATCTGCAGATTGGAGAGTGACTACAGCCAGTTGCTCTCTAAAATCTTTTGGGGTTTTTTATAATACTACCAGTTTCTGAAGTCACTAGGATTTTATAAAAATATTTGTAGTTTAGTTCATATGCAAATTTAATACTGTGATAGTTTGGACTTGAAGCTTGCTCTAGGATAATGCTGTAATGGTATAATGGAGGTGTGAAGGGAAAAGGCTCAGATATAATGGAGGTGTGATGGGAAGAGACTCAGTGAAAATGGAAATTGGGCCCTGAATCCCATTGGATGCTGTTCTGCTGGAACAATAAGGACAGCAGGAGTTTGGAAGTGGTTAAGTTGCAGTGTCAGTACCATCTCACCATCCCTCCTGGCTTCATGCACGTCTGTGAAGCAATGACACAGCTTTGCTTTTTATTTACCTTTTTCAGCTGTCACTCCTCTGCCAAACATCCAGGTTAACATTTCCTCTGTCTCTGGGGCATCCAACTGTTTTCAATGCCTGAATAATAAAAGGATAACTATTCTAAGGGACAAAAAGTATTAAGTATTGAAGATGAAAGCAAGAGATAAGATATTGAATATATTTGTTATATTCTTATGATAATTTATTTCATAAGTACTAAAATCCTTTGTGCATAGAATGTCTTAGGAATAGCTTTATCTTTTCCTTATATATGACATCTTTAAAAAATGAGGGAAAATTACTAGATAAATGAGGCCTTGAAACTGTAAGAAGTCCTCATTCAAGGAAACTCTTGTTTGCTTTGGTCTTCAAGAGGAGAAGAGGCTCCTAATTGTTAGACAACTTCAGGATCAGCTTCTGCACAAAATATTGTGAAAAGTCTGTTTTCATCAGGCTCACAAGATTTCAGCTGTGTGCTTATCACAAAAAGTTTGTGGTGGGTGTACTCAGTGTAATACAAGCACTTCTCAGAAACTCATGAATACTTCCTTACAAATACATTCAAAGAGTGAGCTATTAAATAGTTCATTTGGCATGATGTCATCCAAGGGTAGCTTACAGTGCCAAGTAAAGTAGTAGTCTTGTCCCATTTTTTGTCTGCCTTGTCACTCCTTGTGTCAGGAAGAAGAAAATTTATCAGCAAATAATGTCAGATAAAACCAGTTTTTATCTGAACATGTACCAGATGCTCAGATCAGCACGGGGGTGGGGATGGTACAAATGGCTGCAGACAAGGAAGGGGAGTATTGCATTATTCCTGCTCAGAGTGACCAGGAATAACCACAATATCCAACTCATGTGAGATGAAATATGTGGTTTATATGCATTGGCAGTAGGGGAGCTCACAGGAAATATCCTGGCAAGCAGAGGGTGCTTTCTAGGCACCGTTAGTGCTTGGAAATTGGATGTATAAGTGTCTGTTGTTTGGACTCTGGTTACGAGGATCTATGCACTTGGAAGGTGGTTTCTTTTCTGGAAACCTAAGCCTGCTGTGTTGTTAACTCGTTGAGCTCCAGTTTCTGAAAAGGGCCTTGATAACATATTCATGGTGTGTTTTTTTTATTTCCCTGTGATACCTCATTTGCACTGATTTCCCCACAAAATACTTTCACTTGGAGTGTTAGGCATTTGAAATGGTTATTTTTACTAATTTTGTTGACATGGAATCATGGCTTAAATTTGAACAGTAGTAATTTCCCTGTAATTTTATAAGGATCTAAAGTGTAGCTGTGTGGAAGGCATAAATGAACCACAGAACTTCTTTTCTTGTAGTGGACAGAACCCAAGCCAGCCTAACAGGGACCCTCTGGATTTGGTCCCTGGATTCTGCTGTCAGAAAAACTTAACTTTAGGTGAAAGGGGTTGCATACAGAGTAGGTATAAAATTTGTTCCCTGGGGTTGCCTTCTGTCATGTTAGACAATGAAGAATAAAGAGCTTCTAGGAGAGAAAAAGTGAGAAGTTGGATGGGTATGGATGGCAGAGACAGGAGAAACATAGGAGAGCAAGACAGAAATGAGGGTAACTCTCCAAACTGCACGTTGCTGACTAAATCTTCAGCATCAGGGAAAGAATCTAGTGATCTAGTGTTTAGTGCTGTTTATATGTGAATAAAAAGAGGGGTAGACTTTCCTCTGTGTAAGACTTGCTGGAAATGACTTCTCCAAGGTGCCTGTAGGAATTACATGGGAGCAGGGGCTGGCACTGTCTATATAAATACTTGAGCTTGTGCAATGGGAAGCAGAACGTTGGAAAAAGAAAAGTGGGGAGGAAAAACATAAGGCCTTATCTTTGGGGTGCAGGGGTTAATAGGGCTAGGAGGCGGCACTAGGGAGAGTCCCATAAAGTTGCTATCAAGATATTCCTTATGAAATAAACCAAAGATGACTTTTTTTTAGATAACTCAGGTTTGTTCTATATTTAGGCAAAGAAAGTGTATTTTGCAGCTGCTTAAAGACCTTGACTTTCGTCTTGTATCAGTCTCCAAAGAACAATATTGGAAAGTTCTGTAGTTTGAGGTTTTTACTGTTTATAAGTGTTCTTGGAAAAATGTAGTATGGATTATTGCTCAGCTGACCTGTGCCTATGGTGAATGCTGGGAATCACTTTTACAAAAGTGGTTTCTCTTGGCCAGACATTTGTGTGGGACAGAATGAGATAGAGACAAAGTAGGAAAGCTTCTAAAGATTCCTGGGCATTTATAGACTGAGGCACAAGGCTGAATTTTCTTTTGTGTGTGATATTTTTTGCTCCATGTGGAAGGTAACACATTCAAGATTCCTTGAACACAGGCATATCTCCTGTGCAAAGTGTGATTTAAACACTTCACAATGTTGACCAGCTGTTCTGGATTGGAGTCTTTATAATAGAAAAGGTTTTATAGAGGAAAAGGCAGTTACTGCACCAGCCTGATAACATGTACAGAATAATCTGCAAGCAGTGAGACATAGATTTACTGTTAAAGAGTGTAAAAGCATTAAGTGATGTTACAACTGAACTTAATGGTTCCATTTTTATTGTTTTGCAATCTAAAAGAAATAACTTTTTCGAATGGTTCTCTACACAAGTTTTATATTGTAAAACACAGTCCTTTTCTGCTTGATGTTTGTGTGGGATTAGTTCTACTTTCTAAAACTTTTGTCTCTTTGGTACTGCTGCAAAAATGTGTGATATAAAACTTCTGACTCCTGCATCCCCCTCTGCTTTTTGCTGTGGTCCTGATACAGGGTGTAAAAATAGTTTTAAGACAGTTTAATGCCGGTGCTTATGATGGGGTTGCATTTTTTCTGGGAACTAAAAGTATCCCAAAGGGAGGAGGGAGCAATCTCCTGCTTTGGTTGCTGGTTTGAGGACTGAAGGAGATACTATAGAAGAGCTGTTGTGTAAAGCAAAGTCTATTCCAACTCAGCATCCTTGAGGGATGGAGGAGGGTTCAGAGATACAATTAAATGTGAAATAAATGCCATCATGTCTTAGAAAACATAGAACATTTATCAAGATTTAGAATCACCGAAAAAAATACCTGAGGTGAAATAGTTATGCATAAACACCTCCAGTGTTTTTATGAAAAATTGTAATACTTTCCAAGGCTCTGTGAATTAAATTAATTTAGGTCACTGTTAGGGCCACCAGCTGCAAAATGGAGACAGCTGAAAAATTACCTAGTGATTGTATGAACATCCTTCCATATGTTTCTGATTTATAATCAGAATTTTTTAAGGCTGAAGACATTACCTTTATTTCTAGCATTTCTGGAAAAGAAAAACTCCTTTTATCAGTTACTGTGTTATAAATGAATAAAACACATTGTAAAAATCATGCACAATATTAAACAGAAATCAAACTGTGGTTAACAAATACAAATGATAACCAGAGTAACAGTGATATTTGCCCAAACCCCTCTGTCGAACACATGTTCTCTTGAACTTTGCTATATAACATCAGTTATATCCTGAAACAAAAGCCAACCTACTGCAATTTATTATAATTTCTTAGTATTCCTTCCAGAATTGGCATTACTTCCTTATGACAATATCATCATTTGTTGAGAGCTGTTACTATGTCCACAGGGACACTTGAGTCAGGGCTCCAAGAATCATTGGCCTTATCCATAATTTACTTCAGTGTTCCAGTCATCTGTTCCTTGTGTTGTTCATAGCATCTGCTTTACTCTCTGTGTTCATGGCTCCTCTTCACATTTATCTGCTTTCTTTGTGTTGTGCATTTTTCGTAGGGGAAGGTTGTTGGGTTTTTTTCTCTATAGATTGTGAATTAATGCAGTGAATTACAAGATTGAGTCATTATTTATTTTCCTTTTAAATTGTTTAGGTTGTTAGAAATAGAGATTTTGAGCAAAATGGTTTAAAACACTAAAAATGTTTGTATTTGTGGAATTCCATAGCTTGCAATAGTGTATACACAATTTAGCTTATAGCTGAATAGATCATACTCTTGCAACAGTACTGGAAAACGGTTGTGAAATCTCTTCAGTGATTTTTTTTTTTTGGTTGGTTGTTTTGTTGGGGTTTTTTTGTTAGAAGTATAGTATGTTCCCCTTTCCTGCTTTTTAGGTAGGAAATGCCTATGATTATTGTTCTCAATTATCAGGTTGGGAAACAAAGAAGGAAATGGATTCATATTGTAAAAGTGGAATGTGAATATGTTAAATGAAGTCAGAAATCATGAACTGTAAAACATCTGTTTTCTATAATGGAGTTTCTGTCCTCATCCATGTAACTTTTATTATCAGAACACTGGAGCAAAGTGTAAAAAATAGTTATCAGGGAAAAAGCAAAAATATCTTTTCAGTTTTTTGAGGCTAAAGGAAGAAATCTAGACAGTTGGATTAAACTACTGTTATTTCTCCATTTTTCTTTTGATCTTTACAATAATTTCTTGTGGCTGGTGCTTCACTTGAATTGCTCGTGGAGATGCATAGTTCCAGATCAGGCTTTGTTTCTGTATTTTGTGACTGCTGTATAGACTCATTAATTTGTTTGATGCTTGTTAGGTTTTGCTGTTACTGATGAAGTAAACAACATGTTTAGTTCTTAGTTTATGAATCTATTTCCTCCTTTAAAAATATTGTTTAATCTGAAAGTAAATACCTTAACAAACCTGAAGCAAGTATGTTTTGATACTATATCAAGGCAGTAGTAGTGAGGAGCAGTACCAGCACATTATCATGGTTCAGGATAGTGAGAGCACAGAACTGGGCATGGAATTAATAATAAATTGTACAATATCCTGTCTCCAGCAATGACCATAAACAGATGCTTTGGGAAGACTGAGAAAAGGACAATCGCTTATGATCCTTGTCTCTATCCTGTCTTCAAATGTTCTTCCATTCTCCAGCTATTTTCAGCTCAGCACTTTTGCACCTACTGTGCTTTAACAACCTTTAATGGATCTCTTCCAAGGAATACAATTACTTATCCAGTTTTCTCTTGACACCGTGTCTAAAATTGCTGCTGCATTCACTGTGTCCTCATCTACATGGGACATATGAGCTTCACTTGATGGCTCCTTCCCTTGTACTGGAGCAGTACAAGGTGACCCTTGGTGTCAATTTAACTCATAATTTTGGGGATATCTTCTGTGTCCCCCCTCAGCCATCTCTTTGCTGAGTCCTAGTGCATTCCATGTTGTTTATATAGAAGCCATTCCTTACCTTTGGTGACCTCATTACCTTTCTCTAATCCTTTTCTAATCATGCCCTATGTAATTACACCAGCTGCCTGAGGCTTTGGAAATCAATACTGTGTTTAATGTCTGAGTGAGCCACAGGTTTACAGCAGTGTCTTGATGTCTCATTTTCCATTTCTCTCCCGTAACTCTCTACATTTGAGTTTCCTTTTTATGACTACTGAGACTAAGCCAGTGTTTTCATTGAACGCCTATTGCTATTGAGCCACTTCTGAGTCTTGCTCCTGAGTCATGTTGGTGAGGTCATCCTTTGTTAGTTTTAATGTGAAAATCATCATTTCCATGGACATCACTTCTCATTTAACTGTGATGAGCTTCACTGTTTGTTTTAGCATCCTAAGGACCTTTTACAGCCATTCTTCAGCAACACTTAGCAGTTGTTGTTGGTATCTCACTTCTCAGCCTGATTTATCTATCACTTGATAGCATTTTAAATTGAATAAATTCAAGCACAGGCCCTTTGCAAGGCTCCCACCAGTGGGAACCCTGCCACAATAAGAACTGACCATTTATTCTTAGGATGTTTCTTATATTTTATTTAGTTTTTGTTCATACTGTTGCCTCTTAATCTGTGGCAACTTAATTTCCTTAAAAACATTTACAAATTATTGTAGGCTGTTTGGACCAGGATCTCCCTTTTTCACATTCTTCCCAATTCCTTCAGAGAACTCCAAGATATTTGCAAGGCAAAAACATCATAACTTTTACAGAAGGCACCCCCAGTCTATTTGCCACAGATGAGATCTGATATTAATTGAAAAAATAGTGAGTTATAATAGTTCTGTTCGCAATACAAATCTCATGTTCCACTTGAATGTGTTGAGTGTAGTAAGACAGCTATAAAGTTTTCAATAATTTCCAGTTTGACTTTAAGAAATGCATATAATGAGTTGCAGCAAAGTCAATATCTTGGATTCTACTTTAAAATTACAGCTAAGCTTTCATAAGTTTTTCATAAGTTTTTAAAAAGCAGAAAGCTTGTGATAAAAGACAAAATATTTGTACTATGGTTGGATAGTGTTCTTTTCTTTTTAAAGCTGAGCAAGCCTTTCAAAAAAGCCTCTTAGATTTCCATTTTGTGCACCATTCACTTAAAATCTGAAATAGCTGAAAGTTCCCTAAGGTTAACATAATACATGTATATATTAATAAAGCTGCAAAGGTATAGGTATATCTAAATTCTTGTATATACTGTATATATATGTTATTGAGTACTTAAATGAAGGAATGAATACATGTATATGTTCCTTATTAATGAACCCAGAGGTATTTGAGGGTGATAAATGGGTTGTTTTTTTTTTAAGAGGATGATAAATTCTGTAGCACTGTAAATTTGTGGGGTGAGCATAAAATATTTTGCTATGAATCCTATATCTGTTCAGAATGCAGATAAGGAAAAGGGGAAGGAGAGAGGAACAGATTCCTTGAGTTCATTGGCTGAAGATCCACAACTTAATAATGATAGACTAAATTTTGTACACACAAATTCTTACAACCAGTTGTCCTTAAAGATTATATCTATTTTTAAAGTTTATATTCATAACTTTACAATAAATCTTTCGCTTAAAAGAGGGCATTAAGTATTTTCATTTTCTTAATATTTCAGTCAATACGTCGGAAACCATATATATGAAGATGAGCTTAAAAAATAACTGAAATTCTAAGAGAAAAAATGAAACCTGCCTAACTTATTAAAAAGTCAAATAGAAATCTGATTACATTGTACTTTTAAGTGTAGGACAACTAAAAAGACTACATAGCATTAGGTCAAGTTGGTAGTATGATGTATGGATCTATTACTTGCAAACATTTAATTCTGCTGTGGAAAATAATGATTTTTCCTTACAGCTAGTAAAGCTCTATCAGGGAAAAAGTGCTGAAAAATAAAGAAGGGAAAGAAAAAAAGCAATAAAGTGCTCTATAGTGTTATCTTCCCCTGTAGTTACCTGGATCTGTTTCTAGGCATAAGGCATGACATAAGAAAATGTGCATAGCTCGAAGTTTTCTTCAGGTTACTTAAAGCAATGTTGATTCTACTTCGAAGCAGAATACAGCCGATTGGTATTAGCTGTGCAGAGGAATAGTCTAAATTAATGCTTTTTAAAACGTGCAATGCTTCTCTTTTTTCCTGTACTACTTGATAAATAATTCGAAATGAAAAGATTACATTACATTTCTATGTGTCTTCTAAAATAACATGGGCTGAAGCATGGGGAAAATATAAATGCTAATGGATCAGTTGTGTTAATGCACATGCTTCTCCCTAGATCCCTGCAGCTTGGTGAAGGATTGTTTATTGCCTGTGTTAGTAATAAGCTGAAATCTCATTTGAAAGATTGTGATAGTTGAGGTACAGCCAGAGAAGTAAATATTATAATACACCTTGCCAGGTCACTTAAAACAGTATGGGGAAGGTTTGAAGTTCCACATTTGTGATTTCTTCATCCTATTAGAAATTGGAAGAAGAAACCTCTGTATTTCTGTGAGATGTGAAAGAACCTCGTGTAGAAGTATTCTGTGATCTTATCCTCTTGTCCTTTTCTATAGTGTGTGTCTTTGCTTCTGCTGTCAGCAGTAGGATGTAGAGCTGGATGGAGTTTTGGCCTTGATCACTTGTTCCTATTGAGCCTGACATTGATTTTTATTTTAGTCCTTTTACAACTGGGCCACTTCAGAACAGAGAAGCTTTTCAGGTCAATTTTCTTCCACTTAGACTGCTCGCCCAAAGGTGAGGCCATTATCAACCCTGGTTATGCTTTATCTAATGCTCAGGTGAAGGCTCTTTGTTCCTAGTATTGTTTTTTACTACACAAATAATTGGACATTTACCTACTTCAAAGTCCTATCTTCACTTTATAGATGCATCTTGAATATCTCAAACTATCTAATTGTTCTAGGATGGACATGAATAACCCAGACTAATGAAAAGTTTCCATATATGCTTATGAACAATGATGACTTCATTGATAATAAGGATGCAAATAGCTGTCTTCTGCTTCATGATCTTCTTCAGTTTCTTGATTGAGTGTTTCATGATTGTCTTCTGCTTCCTGGAACTCCTCTGGTGTTAAAAACCGCCGAAACACCGGTGTTCTGAGCTGAGTTGATCTGTTGACAGTGACATTTTGCTCTCCATAATAAATGGTTCTGATGAGAGGGAAGCAGAAGAAAGCGTAGGTGCTGATGGGGCTCGTGAGCTTGTTCTGGTCCACCCGTATGTAAGTTAACTGATGAATGTTCAGTGGGTCCAGGGTTGGACACATCAAGGTCACATTGATATCTATAAGAGAGAAAAATATTAATTAAAATGCAGAAAGTGGTTATATTTAAGACCTATTACAAAGGTGATACTTATGTTTTGAAATTTAAAATGGAAATTTCTTTTGCATGGCAATATAACCATTCTCTGTGTTTTAAATTAGTTTTTAAAATGACAATGGTACCAGTTTGGGGGTCTGCAAAGTATAAGGTTGTGGGGTAAAGAAAAAAGTAAATGTGGCTACCGCTTCAATTTTTAATTACTGTTTTATGTGAACAAAGCATTTTCATAATTCCTTTTTTCTGTATGTTTTTATCAGTTCCAAATCAGAAGCAATTTTCAAAAATATTTGAGCTTGTTATATGAAAAATTGATATTAACTTTTACAAATAATTGCAAATTAGGGGTAAGCTTAAAAATCAAATCCTCTCTAATTTCAAGTTGGTCTCAAATGACTGAGGATGTGTTTATATTGCATCCTGAAGAATATAGGATTATATTCTCCCCCCACTCCTCCCACAACCAATGCCAAAATCCATTAAGTTTATTGCTTTTTACAAAGTTTAACCATCAACCTACTTTCGATTTCATTGCCTTCAATGTACAAATGCTGCAGACTTCTTGGAATGTAGAATACTTGTTTCAATTTGTTATGTCCAAGATTAAGTTCTAGAAGGTTGGGTAGATTAAAGGTGTTGTGTGGAATGTTCTGCAGGTTATTGTGGGACATTCTTAGAGCAATGATGTGGGGAAGTCTGTGGAAATAGTTTTCTGGAATGTGAGAAATGGAATTATTTTCGAGAGAGAGATGCCGCAGTGATGATGGTAGATCAGGAGGCATAGTCTGCAATTTGTTGTTGCATAAGTTGAGCTGCATTAAATTTTTCATGTTGGAAAAGGGTTTTTCTTTGAATACAGAGTCATCAAGTAAGTTATTGCAAAGGTCAAGCATGGTCACGTTGGGCAGTCCTTCTAATGCATTTCCAGGTAGCCGGGAAATTTTATTGAAACCAAGGAGGAGTCTCTCTAGAGAGCTAGGCAGAGGGAATGGAAATTCTTCTAATTCATTATGTTGTAAATGAAGTTGCACTAAGTTTGAAAGTTTGGCAAAAACACCATGGTCAATCATATGGAATTTAATTTTGTTGTAGCTGAGGTTAATTTCCCTTACAAAGGTAACGTTAGTGAATGGTCCTGCAGGAACAGCTTCAATGTTGTTGTTTTGCAGATAAAGTTGTTGCACATGACTGGGGATGTTTGGTATTGTCTTGAGTTTCCGGTGATCACAGTACATGGACAAGGGAAAAGCTGGTGGGCAAAAGCATTCCCTGGCGCACTCAACTGGAAAAGGAAAACGAGGAACTTCAACTTGGGTGTTTGGGTTAAAATAATATGGAAGTTGATCTGGCTCCCCACCATATTCATCCTCAAAATCATAGTCTTCGTATTGGCAAAAGACCAAAGCAGCCCAGAGGAGGTGAAAGATCAATAGCTGGCTCAGAGTCCCCATATTTAAATTTGTATATTGTGACCTGCTGATGAGAGGAAACATTAGTTTTAGATAGTCATAAAGTAAATGACATGAAAGTTTTAAGAAGCAGCAATATATAATGAAGTAACTAGAATAATGCCTCTTTTTGGCAGCATTGTCTCTTACATTATTAGCAAACCCAAGTTTTGATCTGTACTTTCCACGTAAAAAATATAAACAAATTTACTGTCATTGAAGTAAACAGAGGTTTTCTGGTCTGACTTCAGACAAGGAACAGCTGTGCTTGGTACAGAAGGGTATCATAACAGGATTGGTTCTATAAAAAGAACAATGAAGTAGGTTACTTGGAAATAATGTATAATACGTAAAATAGAAATTTATGTGGCTTTGCAAATTGTATGTTCTGTGGCATTTTGTGTTGTTTTTCTATTTTCCACAAAACATGACTGACTTAGTACTGTGTGTTGATGATATAATGTGTTTTGTCTGTTCCCATCATTTAGTTAAATCCAGTACAATTCAACCATCATGCACTGCACATGGTGCACAATCTTCAGTGATAAGTTTTCTTTGTAATCTTCTTGTGCTTCTGTCATCAAATGTTCTTTACAGATGTGTACTAATTTACCTTCCAAGTACCCTTCTGAGGTGAAATCCTGATGTTGTGAGAGGCAAATAATTTTGCAGGTCAAATTTCTGATGCTCAAAGCCAGTCTTAACATTTTGAGCACTTTGTGCAGTCAGAGGAACCCTGTTATTTGGCAGAATAAGAGTTGTGAATCATGCCGAGCTGTTCAACTTAAACAGCAAATTAGTCAAAATGTTACATTGCAGGTCAAACCACTGAAATAATGGAAAAGTTTAAGAGACTTTGCTCAGTATAGTACAAGAATCCTAAAGCAGAGAGAGAAAAGCGGATATTCTCAGTTTTTTTCCTGTATGTTTCGTACCCAAGGGACTCTTTGTTTCCTTGTTAATCTCTGCATTTGTTTACTGAACACTATCAGTAACAAAGGAGATGAGACAAGTGGTCATTTCTGGTGATTCCTAGTGGTGATTACCTAATACATGATGTATTCTATGAACTGAACAAAAGAGAGAGAATTCTAAGGAGAAAAGTAGTAACAAACTCTTGGAATTCAATGCATCCTTGTAATCATCCTGTGTGGCACAGAGCCTGCGTGTGCCAGCGAAGGGGAGCATCATATGGCATTGCCTAACCTGCATATCTAACTTTGCATTTGAATGTAATCAAGCTTCATACCTGATTAAAACCTTAAAAAGAGATTTGAGTGGAGTCAGTTGTTTGGAGCTCCGTTCTAGGCAGGTCCTTAGCAAAGCCAGGGACTCCATATCCGTGCAGCATCATGAGATGTCTGAGCTAATTAAGCAATTAGCAGAGTCCCAGAGCAGCCTTGCACTGCCAGTGCTGCTTAAATGCACTGTGCCCATAAACTGTGCAGGCACTTGCTGGGCTGTGCTTTGGGAGGGGTTCACTGGGCTTCAGATTTCAGGCAATGTGTATTAGAATATGAGAGTATCTTACGATCTCCTAATCAGTCCTGTTGGTGTCTACACACATAAAATCTGTCTCTGTCTCCTGTGACTGCCTTCTCGTTTGTGGAACAGATCGTTATACAATCTGTGCCTCTTGCTCTTTGTTTCCTTTTGATTCCCCCCTCTTCAGCTTCAGTCCAGAACTTGAGCTTCACCTTCTGGTTCTATTCTCTCTGCACTTCTGCTCCATGTCACAAAATTCCCAATTAATAATTTTTTTTTCCTCAGTGCCACAATTGTCCTTAGAAACCAGGACAAACAACTCTAGAAAGTTGCTCGGTTTGAGGAATAAGGCCTTTATGGGGTTGATCCACTTGCCACATGGACAATCCAAAGAGAACTCCCATCATGTCAGATGAAATTATAAATAAGAAGTAATATGTACCAAAGTCTCCCACGGGATTTATGGAGAGAGAGGAGCTGGTTTGGGGGGAACCTTTTCATAACTTGGCTACAGTTGAGTATCTTATTGGTAGAATAGTAACTGTCCTGCCAGGCTTGCAGATCATGTCTCAAAGCACTGAGGCACTGATACCTCTTCATATTTCTAAGGACTTAGCTAGCTTTAAAACAGTCATGTCAGGTGAAATTCGATAACAGGAGATGCAAGTCAGATGCACGCAATACGATAAATCATGTAATTACAATGCTAAAAAAAAAATCTTAAAAGCTTGATTCTCTACCATCTATAAGGAACTCAGAGCTCAGTAACTATTTGTAAGCAGTTTACTAGCTGAAAGCTAAATATTATATAACATGCATGAATCACTCTTCACTGAAAAGAAAACACAATAGGTTCATTTTATTCCTGCTTACCAAGAAAACTTACTCCTTGGAAGTCTGAGAAGTTCAAGTTGTAGAGGGCAGAAAGTTCTTGTGCTGGTGAAATCATCTGAGACATAGCCTACCCCAGCTGGAGGAACAAAAGGTCTGTCTAAGCCATATTTTGTGGTGAGGAGCCTTGTGGGAAGGCAACACAAAATAACAGCCTTGGCCCCTCTTCTGATTTGCCAGTAAAATTTAAAAAAAACTGCTTTGTGCCACATCATCACTTGCTGTAGATGCTGTGTCATAAGGCTGTGAAGCAATTCCTCCTTTTGTTAAAATCGCTTCAATATAATTGGCAGGATTCTTTCAGTGTTACCAACTCCCATTCGAAAAAAAAAAAAAAGAGAGAATAAGTCTTCAAAAATTATTACAGAAGTTATTAGTTCATAGTGCGGGTTCAGCTGCAGTGATTCAGTTCTGCAAAGGGTTTGTCCTCTGAGGATGAAGTTAAAAAACAGTAAAAAAACTAACCTTACCAAAATCAAGGGGGAGCATGTGCTATAGAGAAGTTCTTATAAACATCTTCCTCACCCTTTTTTCCCCCACAATGTCTATGTTCTGTCTCCTTCCTGCAGAGGAGTTGTGCTATGCAGTGCTGTGTGGTGGTGGTAAAGTTCAACATTCACAGTAACTTCCCAACATCTTTTTTGCTAAGCTGTGTAGAGAGAGCATAAATCTTTTGAAATGGGCAAGTATTATATGAGGCATAAACACTTTTACTCAAGAACAAATATCATATGTTTTAAGAGGAATTAAAGAAAAAAGGTACAGTTGTCTTCCTTTGCCGCTATATGGTACTTAAATGACTGTGATATATGAAAAAAATTGAGAAAATGGACAATTTTTGGTGAAGTGATTTACATGTATTATTTATCCAAAGCATTTAATTATGTTTTTGGTTTAGTAAAAGAATTGCATTATTTCAAAATCTGTTTACAAGGAAGAATCTGGTTCTTAAAAATTCTTTAAAAGTACCTTAGAGCTGTCATATTAAAAAAAAATACAATAGAAAGTAAGGTTTACTTTTTTTGTCTTTGAGCTTTGTGAAGCAGATGATTTGGTTGACCTTTTCAAGTTTCTTCTTTGATGTTGAGGACAAGAACATGTTTAAGAAGATAAATCATACATGATTCTAACATTTGGGGTATAAAGAAAAGCATTAGAAGTCATGACCAAAATGATATTGTAGGAGTTGGCAATACTGGAACTAAACTAAAGCAGTCATGTGTTTATGTAGAGAATACAGAATACAAAGGAGAGATTGAAAGAGAGAAATTAAAATTCCATAATCCTTGATGAATGGTACCAATAGTTGAACAGCTACATCGTACCACTAAATTTTAAAAAAGAGTAATTATTTTTAAAATATTATTAATGAATACATTCACAATGAGAGAGGAAAAAAACCACCAAGTTTGCTATGACCAGTTAGTAAAATGTTACTGGCTGCTACAAAGTTTTAGTATTTTTTAAGCACAAGACAAAGAATATGTTGCATTTTTTTGGACGCTTTGTTCTAGTGACAGTTCTAAATAAAATATACACAAACTATTTTATCTAAAGATAAAAATTAGAGTTCAAATTTAATATCTGATAATTTTCTATTGTTTTTTACTACTGATTGTGTCCCAAAGTCTCTTAAGCTCTTAGGAGACTTAGAATCTCATGGTGCATTTAAAAATCCATGGTGGCAGGACAGAAGAGTCTGTCCTTTTGAAAAAATTGTGGTAAAGCTCTTGATTTGAAGCATATTGGGCTGCAGAAGCTGATGCAGCTCTGGCCATGGAATATATTAAGACTCAGTTCCTGTTTTGTTGCAAGAGCTGTCTTGGGGACAAACAAGTCTATACTTTGTGATCTTGGTCAAGTTGTGTGGTTTAATCTTCATTTTCATTTGTGGTGTGGCAGAAATTTCCTTACAAGGCAGATAATGAGGAGATTAAATTTAGCATCGTTCATGTAAGACTTCTTGTTTCAAAGGCTGTGAAAATTTGTTGAATTTTCAGCATGTTTTGGTTTTCCGTTTTAAGAATGCTTCAGAAGGACTTATTTTCAATGTTGATTAGTGAAATTGTTTTCACCATTTTATTTATGCAGCTGTGATGCAAAATGGGATGTATGTCAAGCTAGAAGTCTGAGTTGGATTCAAGCTGATTTATTTTCTTTAGCCAAACTTGGATGGATCCTTTTTGTTGATTAAAACCTATGGATTTTCACCATCTCCATTAACTGCATTCAACTCACGAGACTTCTCAGCTTTTTCAGCTTTGTTTCTGAGCTGAAGGCACAAGAAAGGAGACTGTTCTAATGTTTTATTAATTTAGGGTTTTTTAGCTAGTTGAGTATGTTCAACCTAACACATTTGAAATTTCCAAATTTTAGTTGATATATTCTTGGAATAAAGTAGGAAAGATTAGCAGTGGCGTTGAGATTGAGATGAATACCTGATAACAAGAAAGTGTAAATTACACTGCTTGGCCTTTTCCTTATATTCACTATCTTATTGTAAAAGGTTCTTGGGTTTCATTGTGTTTGGTGGGTTTTTCTTGGTGGACTCTTTTTTCCTTTCCCACCAGAACTTATAATGGGTTATATGAAGTATAAAGGAAAAAAAAAGTGCATTTTGTTTAGAGAGGGTTTAGCGAACTCAAATGAAGGCAAGCTGGGGAATTTAGACCTGGGGACTGTGTTGGAAGCATGATCTTGATAGAATTGCAAAGTGCTTCAGCAAAGGTCTGGCCCTGCTATCAGATGACTGAAGAAAGGCCTCAAGCTCAAAATTTTAAAATCCTCAGTCAACAACTTTGAAGGAATTCTGTGTTTTAGATAAGAATTGGTGGTTTGTTCCTCTGAGTGAGTGCGCAGTAAAAAAGGGAGTGCATAGTCAAATATAATAACGAACTGCGAAGGTTGTAATTTGGTTCCTCGTAAAAGCCTGTGGGTTCCTGAAGTAGGAAACAGCTGTAGGCAATGCCATTGATGCTGGGCTGCACTTCAAAGTCACACTGTAGGCACAGAAGCTCTTGGCATCCCAATTTTCAGGTCTTAACTGGCATCCAGTGCTGTCAGCAGCCACCTGCAGCCTGTGTGAATTCCGTGTGTGATCTGCAAAGGTGTGTCTTTACCTGTGCTTGCCATCAACAGAGTTGACTGAATATTGGGACTGTGGTGGCTGCTGCATTTATTTATCCTGTGCCAGAACTCATCTGAAAATTCACTGAGTGCAACGTAGAGCTCAGCAAATCGAGATCCTGAAGGGTCTTGTTCTTGCAGAGCCTGCCGCTCAGCCAGAGCCCTCAGGTACTGAGAGCTCTCATTCCTGGAGCATGGCCCTGTGGGAATGTGTGTTTTTAAAGGTTATGGAAAAGGGGCCATCGAATCATATCAACAGTCCTGCAGAGCTGAGACAAGGCCTAATCTGTTTAAAAAAGCAAGGGAGGACAGAGCTGTGCCATGTGTGGGGCTTTCTGTTGCCTCTGACCTGAACCTTGTTGTGTGGTCCCTATTTATTTCCCATTTAGTAGGTGGTATTAGATCAAAACTCTGGCAATCCACATCTTGTGCAGCCTGTTTTAAATGTTTTGCTTTGTTTTGCTAAGAGCTCCTGGGAAGAACATGTTGAGCAACTGAAAACAGTTAAGCTTATTGAACTTGGGAATTAATATAATCTCATAGGCACTTGTTGAGTAACTTCTACTAATGAATTCACCGAATTTTTAGGACTGAATTCTCTAGAAGCATCTCTGCATCTAGAAACAATACATTAGGAAGCCCTGATCTCATTAGATGATTGGTTACACTTGTGCATGAACATGTGCAAGGAACAATTGGTATTGCAAAAGTGAAGTATCAAGTTCTTGGCATGTCCAAATTTATAATACTTAAGCTTTTAGGGAGGATGAGGGAGGCTGAGTGCAGTTTTTTATATGACAATATCAATTTACAGTAGTGGATAATTGGCTTTGAAAGACTGATAGAAGAGAAGGGTTATAACATTTTTCTGAATATATTGCTGTGTTAGAAACATTAGAAGGATTTAATACTATATTCAGAGAGGTTGCTTTTTTTAAAAATAGGTGGATTTTACTTTCTACAGTAAAGGCATCTAAATAGTCCTCATTATGTAGTGTTTCTACTAATACAATAACAAGTAGTCATAAACAATTTACACTGGAAAAATAAAACAAGTTGAAAATTGATGTAAGCAATATTATCTGTAGCAAATAGTGTCTGGTTGTACAAAACCAGACTGTTTGACTGATTGTACTGAACCTGAACTGTTGTACAAAATTATAAATCTCTGCTGAGGAGAGTCACTTGTCAGCTGACACTTGTGTTTTTAGTAATTGAATAGCTTGTTTAATAAATATGCTTTGCTTTATACTCTGTATTTTTACACAGTCTGCTTTGGTTGTTTCAAGATAAATGACTTTGGGCTGTGTTTTTCCTCCCATGTGGAGTTCTGGGAATAGCTGTCTGGTTTTGCAACCACTGTTTACTGGTGCAGGTATATTCATTTTCTTGAGGCAGCATTAGCAGTTGGATCTCAAACTTTACAGAGCCTTTCATTTGCCTGAGTTGTGTCTTATACAAAATTATATAAATGATTACAGTATATGACAGGTGTCTTGCACTCACTAATAAACATTGTAAATAAAACTAAAAGAATGCAGTGTTTTGGAATGGAGGAAAGTGAGGAAGGTAATGGAGCTGACTGTCTATTCCAAAGCAGGCACATCTACTCATTTATTTTGAGCAGAACTGCTGACTTTAGTGCCCTAAGGTGGTAGATGTCTAAAAGAGATTATGTGAATTCTACTCTGCCATACTCTACCAATTAATTTATATTAATACTTTATTCATTAGCTTGTTTCATTCATTTATAGCTAAGGACTTCCTGCAATTTTGCTAAAAATATTAGAAAATGTGCCTGCAACTTCAGATTGTTGCCAGGTTTGAATCCAATCTGAAAATCATATGTTTATAAACCTTTTTAGGCACTTGCAGGCAAGGACAAAGAGTAGTTGTCTCAGTTATTTGCCAAAGAATTCCTGAATGATCATGCATAGGAAAATGTTTTGCATTAGCAGAAATTTTCCCCTTGTACGTGATGGAAAGTGCTTCCTATTTACCCTTTTGAGAGTGTTTAAGAGTGATGGTCCTTGATTTTACAATGACTATAGAATGTGTTTCTTTTCTTAAATACCTATTGCTCTAGGAATGCTCAAACAGATACACATGTTCAGGCCGGTGGTGCAGAGGGTTTTGCAGAGGCCTCTCAGCTCTCTCCTATAGTCTGGAAACTGAACATCAGCCTTGAAATGGTTCCTAATTTTTATTATCCCTTCTTCCTTAAAGAGAATAAATCCTCTCCTTTTAGCACAAGACCTTGTAATGCTGGCATCACATTGCGCTTATGGCCTGCAGTACAGTTCTTATGCAGCCAGAATCTGTGACTTGGAAACTTTCACAAAATCCCAGGTGTTATTCCATGTCATTCATCTGTACCCTGGCATGTTATCTTCTAAGGAAAGATATAATCTCTCTACTCTTTATTTCCTTCAGTTACTCTCCATTTTTATCTCCATTTTGTTTGTATTTTCTTTAATATTAACTCTCCCTTGGAGGTGATGCTTATGGATGCACCTATAATCTGCCTGACATAAAATAACTGTATCTTTTGATTTATGGCAGCTAATCAAACCAAAAGTGTTTCTCTAGGGTTTGAATAATTTGGGAGTCACAGCTGCTTCTTGGCAGAACTCAGAGAGGGTTTTATTTTGCTCCCATCACTCTGACTGGAAGCTGTTTCTTCTATTACCTGTTCTGGGATCCTTAAAAGGCCTTAGGGTGAAGACTTGAACAAGGTTCACATTTAAACCAGCATTCAGAGAATCATAGAATGGTGAAAGCTCATCCAGTTCCACCTCCTGCCATGGGCAGGGACCATTTTCACTATCCTAGATTGCTCCAAACCCCTTCCAACCTGGTCTGGAACACTTCCAGGGATGTGGCAGCCACAGCTGCTCTTTCCATTTCATTGAAGAGGGAAAGTTGATCTGGGCATTACAGACCTTACGTGGGAATCTGGCAAGTGTCCTTGTTCTGTCTTGCTTCTGACACCTTCTCTTGCCATGTCTTGTTGCTTTTTGAAGAGTGGAGTAAATGCCTAAAGCTGTTCTAGCCAAAATATAAACATCCATAATGTTTTTGTTTTTAAAAAATAAATTATAAAAAAAAATTATCAGGATCTTAGTGAGGGGATGGCATGAAATCAGTGCTTTGAGTGATTAAACTTTAAGAGAATTGAGCTGATAGTAGTAGCTCCCTTTAAAAATGTCAGTTTTAATGCAAGACAGCTGTCCAGATCTCCCTTCATATCTTTGCCAAACACTTGGCTTAATGCTGAAACCTCTAAATAAGTCTGTGTGTTGTGAAAGCAGCCCCAGAATGGGGACTGGGGTAGTTGTTTAGAACTGCTAAGGGGTGAACTAGATACTGGGTTTACCCATGGGGAAATGTTTGAGTGGAAAGGTACTTTTTAGAAAGGCAGAACAGTGACTTCACGAAGCAGTTGCACATCTGACAGATGTGTTTTCCATGCTTACATTTTCTCCTCTTCTCAGGTTCCTGTGCATTCTGATTTTGGGAGGGAACTGTTAAAGCGGGAAGCATACATTACCATTTCTGTCCTAAGCACAAGGCACTAGAAGCAGTATAAATCCATAAAACACAGTGTTGCTAAGGCAAAGCATTCCTGAAATAGGAGTAATGAAATATTGCCTTACACATGTGTGCTCCAATGGAACGCGCTCAAGGAAAACAGCACCAAGATTTGTAGTTAGTTTATGGTAAGAAACATTTTATATTTTTAAAATACTCACTCTGTTTGTGGCTTTATCATAAATAATGATACAGGGCTTTTATAAAGAGTAACTCCTTTTTTTCTTCCTTTCTTTCTATTAGATGGAAGCAGTAAGAAGGATGTTGAAGACTGGGTTTAGATCAGACTTAGTTTTTACTTTTCTGAAATAAAAGATTGTGGGCTTGTAAATGCTAATTGTTATCTGTGGTCCTGACATGAAAAACAAGGGATCTCTTGGCATGTTGCTTAAGGAAGTGCTTTGTGGGGTTTGGATGTTACAGTGGTGGTGTGAGGTTTGAAGTGTTTCCTTCTGTGTGCCACCACAACAGATTTTATCTTCATATCAAATATCTCAGATTTACAGGCCACTATAGAGTTTGTCAGGGAGATTATTACCTTGACTGCCCAGGTTAGGTAGGTGTTTGCATGGAAAATAGCTTCTAAAAGTACTCTAATTCTTTCATCTCAAGATTCATCCCGTTAACATGATGGTTCTGCTGGTTGTTATTAAAGTACAGCATTATGCAATCAGGGAATGTGGGGGTAAAGTGTTATACTGTTGTACTGACATGTACTTTTGCTGTGTTTAAGGTTCTGTTTCTTTCTTTTTCTACGTTAGTAATTTTTTTTTAATAGAGTTAAAGGTCTTTTTCCTTGTAAAATCAAGTATTTGAGGAAATAGAAGATATTAGAAATATTAATTTGCAGGAGGAACATCTAACTAGAAATTGTATGTATTAGCTTAAAATATAAACAAAAAATATGCAGTCCAAGAAGCCAAGTATGCTTTAATGATATTATTAATTTCTAGTTATTAATCACTAAATTTTTCTTGAGCAAGTAATAATTATGCTACATCACTGTTTTGCTGCTGGAGAAATGAATAGACAGTTGCTTTTATTATTCTTGCAGAATACTAGATTATTCTATCACTTCCTGAATCTGAGTATCTTCTCATAGGGTTAATACAACAGTGGTTTCTTCATGCTAAAAAATTAGGCCCTTTTACTGACTTGTGAGTCCCTCATTCAGTCTGTTCCTTGTTTCACCCTGGGGAATAGAAGGAAGATAAAAGAAGATAGAGCTGACAGAAGTAGAATAATAGGGTGACTACACGTTCTTGGTGGCCTAAATAGGATATAAATTTTGGTAAAATCGTATCTTTTAGAATGGCAGGCCAGTTTTCCACAAATGAGTTAAGGTGTTCTGTGAACAGTGTTTCTGGAAGAAAAATATTTTCATTGGTCTTTATGTCTAAACAGCTTTTGGAAATAACACAGGCTGAAGAATTAAGAGGCAAGTCCATGCTTGTGTCCGTGACTTGCTCCTTCTCTGTCCCTCTGGAAATTTTCCATCTTCTGGCAACCTATCAGCTGGAGATTTTTTCCATTCTTAGCAGAGACTGTAACTCTGTAATAGGTCCTGCAAATGTAATTGTGAAGAGAGACTGTTCATTTCAGTGTTCTGCCTGGTTCTGGTAGAAACCTTTGTGTAGGTGATGGCTAGTAATGAAGCTGGTGTTGAATCACTTCTCAAGGGGCTCTCTGTGCATGTGGTTACTCTGGTGCATCCAGGCTTGTTAAATTCCCTGCTGCTGCACGGGGAGTTTGGGGCAAGGCTTGGCTGCCTGTGGAAATGTGTGAGATTCTCATTAAAACTGAGTCCGCAGCACTGCCGTGCCAGAAATCTCATCATCTTCACATTTCCTCTGGACAAGGATTTGAGACAGGAAAGTTTTCATGCATAGGAAAACCTGGCTGTGTGGGGTTCCTGCTGCAACCACAGCAGCACAGTGGTTAAATCCAGAGCCTCATTGTTCAGTTGGGTAGGAATGTTCATCTTTCACATGAAAAACTGCAGCAAGGCTGTCTGTTGGCAGCATGTTCTGTTGAGCCAATCTTTTACTGGATCACACGGGCTTTGAGAGACATCCCAACTTGCTTCAAAATATTGATTAGTTTTTGAAATCTCTTAAATATCATGAAAGTCTTTCTTTTTGTTTATTTCATACATAACATGTCTTCTATCTCACATGATTCATTGAGTATGGAGGGTAAATCTTGCATTTATCTTAGCAGATAATTTAGACCGTGGTATGTGATACGTGGCATTTGGAATTAGAGTCAGATTTTCATTTACTCCAGAACTTTTCCATATGTTTCCTATTAGCAGCTTTGTTCTCAAATCTCTAGTCTCCCCAGAAAGGAGGGAAAAGAAAGCCCCAATACAAGCCCAAGAAGCAATGTTAAATTCTAAACATAGAGAATGAGAAAAAAAATAGCCTTCAGAACACAGTTTCATTATTTTTCATTTACCATTGCATTTATTATCATGCTGCTGTTAAATTCTGATCAAAATGAAATTAAAATATTAATGTTTATTTTGCCTGTTGTGATGTACCATAGTTTTTCTATATAAATAGTACAATATTTTAACTGGCAATTGAATGAATAAGGAATGAGCATGTTCAAGAGATAACAGCTATTGCTTTTTAGAACATCACTAAATGCTTTTTGAAATTACATAAAATTATTCTTAAATTGCTTAACAGTGAACTCATATCAGATCTTCTATGTGCAACCTCATTTAGGTAGCTGAAGTATTTTGCTGCTTTAGCAAACAAATATGAAGGATTAAAAATTTGCACATCTTAGTTACTATTTTTCAGCTGGTCTGGTCTGAGTCATTTCACTCACTTTTGGGAAATGCAGGTGCAGGAATTCCTAATGGGATACTCATATGAAACTTTTTGGAAATTTCCACTATGTTTAAAATAGCTGAACTTTCCCTTCTTTTTTTTTTTTTTTTTTTTTTAAGAAAAGAATCTTTTCTCTTTCTCTCTTATTTCACTCAATATTTTTTAATACTTATTGGAAATTAAATTTTGATGCAGGATAGAGGGAGATATTTATGTACTTGTTATTAACTTGTGAAAAATAGCGGCTGGGCAGAGGAAAGTGCTCCAGAGAGGTCCATCAGCCAGGGAAGGGACAGTGCTTAGGATGGCAGGAGGGGACAGAGCTGTGAGTAACCCCTTGGCACTCGGCTGGCCCTTGGCAGCACAGAGGTTCTGTGGTGTGAGGTAGAGAGCAGCTGGAAGGACCTGAGGCTTGTACAGCTCAGATCCATAGGAATTCTGTAGCTTCTTTGCTCTTGGAATAACTTAGTGACAGCAACACTGGGAATGAAGACGTTGTCCTTATCCCTCTAAAGCAGACCAGGATCCTCTGAGCCATCTGTGCCATGTTTGGCTCACGTTCAGCTTGTCCAGCAGCACCCCCAGATCCTTTCCTGCTTCCCAGCTCAGCCATCAGTCTCCAGTGCATGGCGTTATTCCTCACTAGGTACAAGATTTTGGCCTTCCCTTTGCTGAGCTGCACAAGCCCCTGCTTGGCCATTCCTGCAGCAGCAAAACCCCAGAGAGTCATAGATCAGTCACCACTTTCACTTTTGTGTCATCACTGAGCTTGCTGGGGTGATCTGCCCTGTCAGCCCAATCACTAATGAAGAAGGGGAGCAGAGCTGGAGGCAGCACTGACCCCTGGGGTACCCTGGCAGTTACTGACCTCCAGCTAGAATTCACTGCCTGGCCTCTTCCTGCTCCCTGCCTTCAGCCAGTTTCCAATCCACCTCACTGTCTGCTCATCCAGCCCAAACTTCATTGTGCTTTTAGGATTTTGCAGCTCTTTGTTCTTAAGATCATGCAGTGATCTCCAAATAGCTGTGCTCTTTCTCTGTCCATCTGTCCTTTTCTCCTTCCTGACGCTTCTAGCCAGTTTGTCAAATACACTGAATTCCTGCAGGTTTTATCCAGGGTAGAGCAGGAAGACACTATTAATACTGGAAAAAGGAAATAAAATAAACACCCCTTCACCTTTAACTCAGTTTAGGAGCAGGAGAAAGCACCTAGATGATATGAAAGAAAATGTGTTTTATTGAAGATATGTTTTGATTTACATTGTACATATTTGCCACAGCTGATGGTGGAAGTTAAAATAATGATTAAGTAATATCTTATATTCTTTAAATTTTTTGTATCTTATTAAGTTTGCTTTCTATGTCTACTAATACTGCATTATTCTTTGTATTACTGTGTTTGAAGTACTGCATTAAGTAGGTTGATACTGGGGAAAGAGGCGGGGAGAAGACTTGGAAAAATGAGGATATTTCATCTTTTGGTAACTTAATGGCACAGAGCAGGACATAGAATGCAGGCTTTAGAAGCACTCAAATAGTACTTTAGTACTCAAACAGGCCACTCTGCTTAATCAGTGTTTGTGATCTTTACTTGACTCTTCCTGTGCTCTAACAGTCTTTGTTATTTGTTCTTTAGAATGACTTTTCCTTCTATTTGTAGTGACAGGCTGCCATCCTCTGGTGAAATTGTTAACTGTTGTGTAGGACCTGGCAGATTTTCAAAAGAGAGAAGCCCTTTCAGGTTTGAATATCTTAGATGGAATAAATACTAAATTTTTTTAGGCAAGTAAGGAATAAGTAATAAGAGAAGAATCTTAGAAGGATTTATATCAAGTCTCTCTTTCTCCCTTTTCACTTTTCTTATAACATTTGTGGACAATGTAAAGGTGGAGTTGATTTCGTGACAGATTTTCTCCCCATCTGTCAATACTGAACTGCCTTGTTCTGTGGGAAGACCACTGAACACCAGTGTGTTAACTTCAGTTAATACTATTCTGTTAATTGCATTGCTGTCCATCTTCAGAAATCATTCCTGAAACTGCATGATGTGCATTTTATATCGTAATGTTTGGGCATCACTGACACATCCACCTAGGGCTATGTTAAAGTATACCAAGGATGCAAGGTGTGAAAATTATTATTACCCACAAATGCCAGCTGATGAATGATACCTGAAAATAATGGAGAATCATTGAGCATATTTTTTTCTCAAGTGACAGGCATCCTATCAGTTTATGAAGTGATCTAGGAAATTACTGCTTTTCTCTAAAAATAACTCCTACATGGAATGGTTAAAATGAAACATTTGATACTTCCCTGCTGTAATGCAAAATTGTCAGTGTAATTTAAATCACAGATGAAGTTTTAAAAAACTTCTAAGCTGGCTGAATTTGCCCTGAGGATGGTCCAGACCTAGGCAGTTGATGATAAAATCTTTTGGAGATTATTTATTACAAGTGAGGATAGAGGTAATTTCTTCAAAAGTAATGCTGAAGTTTCTTCCATGAATGGTCTATGTATCCGTGGATGCTGAGTGGAGAAAGTTTCTCAGTCTGGGTGCATGGCCAAGAGGAAGGAGTGAGAAGGAAAGAGAGTTTTTAAGGCTGTGGAAGGATATGGTCTTCTACCGCTTAGGACTTTACTACATTTTTACAAAGCTTTCCCATTATAATGGGACTTCAGTAGTGGACCTAAAATTTGGTGAAACTCTTACACAAGTACCTATAAAGAATTCATAGGTTTAGAGAGCATGAGGTTGCAGCATTCCTATTGTCCATTGCATTAACCCCAATTAGGTACGGAATTGTTTACATTCTCTGTTGTGTTTCCTTGTAATCCTTAGCAGTGAATTAGTGTAGAATAATGTACTACACGACACTGTGAGTTTATTCTTTCAATAAAGCTACAGAATTTGAATCAGCTTTTCTATTGGTGTTGACATTGCTGAAATGATGTAATCAGCATAGCATGAGTGTTCATGATTGTATATATACTAATGATTCATAGAAATGTAACAATTTTTCTGCTGTCTATTGTATTTACTAACATTGGATGGGGTTATGAGTTGTTTATGGTACTGTAAGGCAGGGGAGCCTGTCCTTAAAGAAATGTTGGTATTTGCTACAAAATGCACTTCTTAGAAACATCTTCAGAAGCCAGGAATAGAAAGATGTTTGGTCATCAACAGATTTCAGGTTTGTGTTCTGTTTAATATTTTGTTTTTATTCTGCCTTGAAGTGTTTTACAGAATTTCTATTTGTAGCAATGATTCTTCAGTAAAAGCCTCCCCTGGTCTGCTCTGCCTCCTCTCTTCACATACTTTTGTGTCTCAGCAGCAAACAAAATGTTAACTAAAGGAGACCAAGCCAATGAAAAGAAATGAGATATTAGACTTGGTGCTTATTGTGTGGTGTACTTAGGAAGGTGGTAGGAAGGCTGAGAGATTGGGGATTGATTGATTTCTTTGTAGTGTTTTCTTCTACGAGCCTCTGCCATTTCCCATAACTGCTTCCAAGTCTTGGATTTTTAACTTTGTGCAAACCAGCAGTGATAAATGACCTGTAAGCTCTGTAGATTTGGAAAAAGGAGCACTAGAGGAAGTGTCTAGAGAAGAGTCACAAAGGTTCTTGGTTATAATCTCAGAACATTTTGACATGAGCTAGAGTGTAATAAAGTATACACATGCAGGTGTTCTATAAGTTTATTTAATTTATTTTGAATCCCAATAGCAAATATACACTAAATAGATATCTGAAATATCCATTTTATACAGTACTGTCAGTATTGAGAAATCTGTGTGCTGCCCTGCATAGGAAGGGCAGGGCAGGCGAGTTCCAGCTGCTTGTTTTCGGTAGTTGTATTTCATTAAGGAGCGATCCTTAACCCGTGTGGTGTCAAAATATGAAAGAGGAAAAGAATAAAGTGAAAAACACGATTACAGTTGTTATAGAGAAAAGAAAATGTTTGTGCTGGCCTAAAGGGAGTTTAATAGTCATTCCTATTAAGCTTGAAGCATATGATAAATCCTGAATCCTACTTCTAATTGCATCCAATTCTATAGATAGCAAAACACTGAAGGACATTTTCTTCTTAAAGTTGCAAGGAAAAATTACCAACAACTTTTAATAGTTATTTGTCTGTTCTTGATATGAAGTTTGCCCTTATCTCACTTAAAAGATTGTAAAAATGTGTTCTAGCTTAGAGACCACAACCTGACAATATCATAGCTTTTTATTGCATTTTTGCTCATTATCAAAAATGGCACAAGAAGATGGCCTCAAAGTCTGATAATTTTTGTTTGTGCAACTTTTCTTACAGCACTTTCTGGGGGAGAAAAAAGGTCCTTAGTGTGGAAAAATCACTTCTACGTGATTTTTAGAATTTATTTGACAGAAAGAATATTTCCAAACTATGTGATTTAAGGAAGGAACTTAATATCTATAATAGGAAACATCAAATACAGTTTCCAGTTCCGCTTCTAAGAGTCCTTGTGTAAGATACAAAGACTTTTGTTTAAATAACTCAAATGTAGGTTGAACATTGTCAAATAATACAATGGATCCTACTTAACATATTGTTTCTAATTAATTACCTCTGAAATAGCAAATACTTTGTAAACGGTTAAATAGCGTAAAATCGGCATTTTTCAGAAAATTTCAAGTATTGTAAAACTGATTTGGACAGATTGCTTTTTGAAAGAACCAACTTGGGTCTCACTTGAGGAAATTCCCAAGTTGAACACTGTTCCTGGCTAAAATGCACCGGAAGGTTGAAGGTTGAACCTCCCAGTACTTGACAGGGTTGTTGAAGAGGCTGATGCCACTGTACAGGGCTTTCTTCTTCCTTCGTCCCGTTGGACAGAAATCATTCACTCCCAGCTTTGCAATGTGATTGGAATGAAGGAAGACCACCTGCAGCAATAGGAGAAGCAAAACACGAGAGTTAGTATGGAAATGGGAAAAATATTCCTTGGCATATAGGTGACTGAGGTTTGCTACAAGGTCAGTTCCATGCAGACCTTGAGAGTAACAAGAGTTTAAAATTTGTGTTAAATCTTTAAAAAAAGTCTTCCTCCTGCTAATCTCTCCTACAAAGAAAAATCATAGGGCATTTTATCCGTGTATTCTCAGAATAGTGGGACTCTATTCTTGGGGAACTTTGTCATAAAATGCAATTTTATATTCTCTTGTAATAAGAATTATAATGATGCAATATTATGTTCTCATTTTCTGGAAATAATTTCTGAGCGTAGCATTTTTGTTTCCCTAGGAAGTGTTTCTGCAGTTCGATTTTGTTTATTTCTTTAAGCTTTTGTGATTTCAGTCTCTCCTAGTAGGAGAATCATGGCAAAATATGTCAGTAAATTATGCCTTTTGGTTGTGACCTAATCAGTGTGACAGTGGGAAAGTCAAACCACTCCAAACTCCCAGAGCTGTCTATTAAGTTCAGTGTATGACCTGCAGATATTTCAGTTCAGGTAATCCAGGAGGAACTTTCTTCAGCTTATTTTTTTCCAGGTGGATTTCACGTATACTTGGGATATTGGCGAAACTTCCATTTTCCACTTCTTTGATTTTATTATTCCCAAGGCCTAGCCTAGAAATAGTACAAGGAACATTTAATTAAAGATTAATCGAGATTCACAACAGCATTGAAGAGCATTATTTTTTGGGGGATTGACATACACAGGAGTAAACACAGGGGAAGAAAAGAACTGGGGAAAGATGATGAAATCTTACCTTTGATCGGAAAAAATCACCATTGATCTAACACTTTTTACTTCTTATTTTAATATTCACTTAAAGAAGATTGGCTCACAGCTGTTATCAGTTATCTGATGCTAGCAATTGTTCACTTCCGCATACAGCTTTTCTAACTACAGTGGCAAGTGTTTATATTATAAACGTCAAGCTGCTTGTGAAATAAATCATGGCATTTTATCAAGTAGTACAGCTGCAAAATATAGTCAAAGTAATAAAAAGTACAGTTCTAATAAATAGCCAAATAGTGAGTCTTGACAGAAAAGTGCTTTTAATGTATAGCCTATTTTTAAAATGCAAAGGTTTTTTACTAAACAGGACTACCTTCTTTCCTATTTTCAGATTTTCCTTACATTTTTTGTTATAAGGCTTCAGCCTGCTTTGCTCAGAAGGTGATTCAGAAGCTGGTGACTTAGGTCAATTTGGAATTGCTCTTTCTGCCCATCCTGCCATCCCCTTTCCCCCATTCTGTCCTGATTTTCTTCAGAAACTGAAGTTAGTATCTAAAGGCAGTTCAGCAGTTTATATTACCAAATCAAAAATTTGAGCTGCTGCTCAGCCATATTTTCAGAGTTCTTAACGGCGCTTTGCAGAGGAACTTCCTTCGGTCCTACATCAGTGACACATTCGTCAGAAATATACGTTTTTCTTTAAACCCCATTGCATTTGAAAGCACTTATCAAGTTCTTTCCTTTACCAGCTGCTGTATTTATGAGAATAAATTTATAAGAATTATAAGGACTGGTTATATTTTGTTCTTATCCTTCTTTCTTATTGCAGACTGTTGGCAAAACATGTAAAAAGAAGGCTAATGCAGGGGTTTAGGGGTTTGTTTGGTTTAAAGTTCGATCTTATTTACAGCAATTCTTACTAAAACACAATTTTTCATTCTCTTTTCTCCCATTAACAAGAGAAGTATCAAATAAGAGATCTTGCTGGGCATAACATTTTAACAAATAAAAGGATTCTGCCTGGGAATTTTACCTTTGAAGGTCTTTGTAACGGTTAAAATCCTCAAGTTCAATTCCTGTGATCTTATTGTCATCTAAGTGAAGCTCCAGTAGACTGGAGGGCAAATCTGATTAAAAACAAATGCACAGTGTGAGAAAAACAAGCCGGCTTATTTTTTGTTGGAGCATTTATTATGTTCTAAACACCTTCTTCCCTTTGTGTTTAGAATTGGGTGAAGAATCTTGGGGAGGTTGTCTGTGTCAAAGAAATGGGTATCAGATATAAGTAAGTTAATGAAAAAAATCATCAATATAATTTGGTTTAAAATAGTGACTTTTAAAAAAATTAGGATATAGAAGGACATATGCTAGTTATGAGATATGGAGTTCCAAAATTTCGTAATTTTTCTGGCTTCCTTTATAACAACTCTCACGGTTAGTTTGTCAAAGATGTAAATCCTGTGTTGTGTGCAATTATCTCAGAGTCTGTAGTCAAAACCTGTGGAACCAGGGACAGTTTTTCGAAGACCTGTAATTCTTTCTACATAATGTGACAGTTACGCTGTCACAGCTGCTCGGATATAACTGTGAGGAAAGCTTTTGGAGTCCTCTAGGGAAAATTTGGTATTTGATAGCTCTTTCCCATGCCAGAATGTTTTCTCTTGCGTTTCCAAAAATTCCAAATTCAGACTGCCAGCGAATGGACCAGGAGGTGGCGAATCTTTCCACAATATCCTCTCGGTGAGGGCAAGGAAAGATCATCCCCAGTTTGAATTAGTTTGCTGATGTTCAGCTCAATTTTCCCAGCCTCTGTCTAGAGGGCACCCGACACCGAGCAGCTCCCGGTGCTCTCCTGGGCTGGGAGAGCCCTGCTGCCATTGCCTGCAGAACTGAGGGGATGTGCTGCTTCCCAGCCTCCTTTATTCCACTTGGCACGGCTGGGCTGTGTTTGTTTGCTTGGGCTTTGGTCCAGTGTGCATTCCATATCACAGTTCCGGGGCCTGAGTGACAATGTCCACAGGGAGGGCCACCCACCTGTCCAATGCTCAGTTTAAGGGCTTTTTATAAGCTGTGGTTTTTTAAAACTTTGTGTCATTATAACATCTGCAGAGAGAAGCATCCACAGACTTAGTTCCCATTTGTGGTGAATGAGTTCACCGTGAAGTGCTGTTTGGGTTTGGTTTGTTTATGTATCTCACACCACATATTGGACCTCGTGCTGTGTTTCTTTACAGAAGATTTCTCTATAACAAAGACAAAATTGGAATAATTTTATCTTGGGGTTTTTAGTGCCAAGTGACAGGGGGAGGTATTATACTGATACTGGAATGTTTTAGGGGTTTTTTAGTTTTAAGGAGCATTACCATAGGCAACCAGATGATCTCTGATCTTAAAGTCATCTGAACAATTGGGGTGAGTTGGTTTTGTTTGTTGTTGGGCTTTTATTTTAGTGTTCTCTTCTACAGGGATCCTTCTGTATACACACATACGCACACACATCTATATATATATATCTATATATATATATGCATACAGGAAGAGATTCATAAGAAACAGTTCTTTATCTGAATGATCAGAAATAAATACAGAGGCCAACATTTAGTTTTCCCATGAGTTAAAGCATAGAACACACAGTGTTTTGCTTTGTTTCCTCCCTTTTTCTCTTAGCAGGTAGTTTTGAGGTGTTGAAAATCATGAGAATTTGGTTAAATGCCACACTGACTTGCATAAAGTGCAGGTGGAGTGTTGTACTGAGTTCCTCCGTGTTACATTTTTGTGTGTGGAGGTCAGTTATTTGGTAAATCAGTGTTTTAATTACTACTACCTTCAAATCACAAGTTTTTTTTTATATGAGCGGCTTGATGTTGTAGTATATTATGGTGAATTTAATTAAATGTTAAAATTAAGTTTTACTTAGCAAAACCACATTGAACATCATATTTGAGGTACCATGTGACTTGAAATATTAAAAATTAAAGTTAGAAATTTTGGCGTTACATTTTAAATCCATAAAGGAAGTGGGAATTCTGCATCCCTTATGACTCTGATCAAACATTGGGGAGTTTTTCCTTTCTGTGTGAGGATTTTTGAGAGGCTGATGTATGAAAGATGTGAAGTGACATCAAATTATTAATTTCTTTGCATTGCTCCTCCTGAGATGAGTCTGGATGATTCTGTGAGAGGAGTAGATTTGCTGACACAGAGAAGGTGGGAGAGGGAGCCTGTGTGCGCTGTGTCTGTGCTGTTTGTGCACACACTCTTCTGGCATGGGGAATTGGATGCTAAGTTCAAAAAGAAAAATAAGCTAGGAGATGGTTTGGTAGTCATGAATATACAGAACAGTTTATGAATTTAGTAATCATTCAGATGTTAACGCATTTTATTAAGGAGTATACTGGTATAAGTAAACTAGAAAAGGAAAGCATACCTACCTTTCGGAATTGAAGTTAACTTTGCCTCTGCAATTCTTATGTGGTAGATATTTACTCCTTCGAAAGCCCCTGGCTCTATTCCATCATTGTTAAGAGGATTTGCACTCATTTCTGCCCAAGGGGAAAAAAGAAAGGCATTTATGGCATAGGAATTTTGTGTTGGTTAGACTAAGTTATAAAGAGCTGGTTTAATTTTCTTTATGACTTCTGATATTCTAAGCACTCGTTAATGTTTAGCTTTGATTGTCTGTTCTGAGGGGTGGCTGTCACAGCTCCCAGTGAATTGAAGTTGTATTACTTGGTTTGCAGGATTACCCAAAACTCGACTTTTGTAGCAACTTCACATAGAAACTAAATAGTGGAGGGAATTCCCACAGCATGGATATCTCTTTAAGAGGAAACTGCACCTTGGGGAAATGTTTGAATGGAAAAGATGTATAATATGTTCCATTTTTGGTAAAGACATTTTCTGTTCTACTTAATTGGGCTTACCTAAAACATGTAGAGACTTCATTCCTTTAAATACATCCTTGGGGATTTTCTTAACCTTATTAGCATGAATTCTGAGCTCTGCCAGAGTTCTGGGTAGGTTTGTTGGAATCTCAGTCAGTTGGTTGTGGGACAAATACAGTCGTCGGAGCCTCTTGGTTGGTTGAAAGGCTTTGGGATGGATCTTGTATATTTTATTGTTGTTCAAAGCCAGTGCCTATGAGACATGGGAAGAGCAATAGAAAGCTTTCTTTATCCAGGACTGTTGTAATAATGAATTTGAAGTCACAGATTTGATATATAATTCATCAATTAAGTATTTAAAATATTTTGTTTTTCCATGCTACCAAACTTCAGCACTTTGTATATGCTTTGGGCATTTCTGTTGATTGTGAAAAACATAGAAGAACCTGAAAACTGGAGCATTAATCAGAAGGTACAGCTGACATGGTGCCAGTGGATCATAAGAATTGGCAAAACAATATATTTGTATTCAAATATTTTGTGGGATTGTATGGAGGTTATATACTTTGTTGTTACTGTTTTTTAATGCAGACAAATTCTCAAAACTCAGAATCTCATATTTTATTTCAACATAATGGTGCAAAATAAGAGTGAAGCTTTTAATCTGAGTTTCTTAGATGTTAATGTCAGTATATGACACATGAATTTGTATCTTATTTGCCATAATTTCCCAGCTCCAGTGAATTTCAGTCTCTCCCTTCTGTACAGTACACTAGTCTTTTGGGGGCAGCTTTTTGTGCCTCATCACTCTGTGTTATCAGAGAACTTGTAATGTATTACTACAGACAACAAAATAAAAGTTATCTGAAACAATTTTGCATGTCGAATCGCATCTCTGCAATTTAGACTAGTCATTTTTGTTTCTTTTTAACTTCTTGGAATCATCTCCTCTCAGGAACTGTGAAGACAAAAAAGTAGAGCAAACCAGAATTATTTTTTCCCAGAAAAAATGAGATTAGCTCAAGGAAATAAACAGGAAATGCTCCTTCCTAATCCAAGTTGCCATCTGTGCCTTTGCTAAGCAGACTGCAGGACTGAGCCAAGTTGTACAAAGTAAACTTTGCTCTCAGTGAAAATGTTGTTCGGCCTTGCCACAAATGAACTGAGGTTAAAAAGCAAAGCAGCTAAGTGTCTTCAACTATCACATAATTAAGTGGTGACTCTGGTCTATAATGTGGTGATTGCTGATGGATTCCAGTGGCTTTCTCAGTCCTTGGAGATAAGAGTCTCTTAGATCTTTTACACAGAATACGAACCAAGTTTTTGCATTTACCCTTTGCTTGCTGCAAAGACCATTCTGCACCCAGACATGAGACAAGGGAATAGGAAAACTTCATTGCCAACTATGAATTTATATGGTTCCTGTTTTTCCTCTCCTGTCTTAAGCCATAATCATAATAATTAACAAGCTCATTCATAAACACTTAGATCTAGTAAATTTTCAGATCTTGCTCAGAAACCAAATATGACTGAAAGGATTTGTTTTATAGAATCACAGAATGATTTTGGGTTGGGAGGGACCTTAAGGATCATCCAGTCCCACCCTCTGCCATGGGCAGGGACACCTCCCACTGTCCCAGGCTGCTCCAAGCCCTGTCCAGCCTGGCCTGGGACACTGCCAGGGGTCCAGGGGCAGCCACAGCTGCTCTGGGCATCTGTGCCAGAGCCTCCCCACCCTCACAGGGAAGACTTTCTTCCTAATGTGTTAAGAATGTTCTTATGTTAGTTTATTGCATGTCTCATGTCTTTCTAATGGGGAATAGAATGTAATTAATTTGCTGTAATTTATGGAACAGGTTTGGTTTTTTACAGTGAAAATTTTAGAATTGTCAATATTTGTTAGTGGAACTAGATCTGGATACTGGATCTATGGTGACATCCAATAGAAATAAATACTCTAAAGCAGATTTAATCTACTTTCCATTCCTCTGAGACTCTCATTTTCTTTCATTATAAAAGGGGATTATTGTGTACTTTAAACATGTAGATTTATCAGTTGCCAGTGATATTTGTTTCAAAGCCTGTCTCTGTGCATACTTGAGCACAGTAACAAATTAGGAGTAAAGCCCCTGACTTTTCCAGTAATTCTCTGTTTTCTGTTTGGGTCAGTTGGATTTGTAGCACTGGTTTCAGTGCTGTATGTGTTAGCTGTATGTTCTGTTCTTTTGAAAATACCGTCAGAAAATATCATTCCAGTTCTCCTGGGAGATTAAGTTCTTTCTGCCATTTTCCGACTGAGCAGATAAACAAGGAGCACTTGCCTTGCAGCCTTTAAGATGTAGGGATGTTTCTATGCATGCTAAGGACTGAAAAATTTTGACAGTCTTTTCAGTGAGATGCATACAGTACACTTTCTGGATTTTGTAGGGAATAGTTCTTACAATTCAAAGATTTTTTTTTCTTACTATGTGTGAGCACTCAAGTATGCAGGCATTAGACTATTTTTATCTATATTATTGGAGAAGGAAATACCACTTATATTTTTAACGTATCTGAATATTTCAGATTGCTAAATAAGATTTCAAACTTGGGAAATAGCAAGCTTACATAAAGTGATGTGAGTCCTTGGAGATCATTTTCCTTGACCTCTTTGATTTTGTTGTTTTGAAGGTCAATCATACGAGTATCTGGTGGGATGTTGCGAGGAATTGATGTCAAACCTATATAAGTATGTGACATAAACAGAAACATTATGTGCTGTACATAAGTCCAAAGAAATTAACTGCCAATCAGCAAAACACGGTAAGATAGCTGATGAACATGGTGGGGAAAAAAATAAGAACAGCCATAAAACAAAGGGTAGAAGGGAATTTTTGATAGTGGGAGAAACTAATGAAGTAAGAATGTCCATAAACCTACAGATAGTTTTGGGAGAAATTGCTTCTGCCCCTGACCGTGAAAGCCTCAATGGGGCCCATTCGTTGCTGGCTCTTTGCATCTGTGAAGTAAACCTCAGAGCATGGGTTGTCCTGCAGGGCAACTGTTCAGTCTCTGGAGAAAGGATCCTTCAAGGGCTGTGGTGGAGGACCAGGGCTGTGGTTTCAGAGGTCTCTACTCTGTGCTCAGTGCTCCTTTATACCTCTGCTCTGCCCTGTCCATGGCACTGGGGCAGCTGCTGATAGAGCCATTCCTTTCATGGAAGGGTAGAGAAACCTGTTCTTGGCGAATGTGGGCAAAGGAGGTTCTGCCAATGCCAGTACTTCACTACCATAAATCATTACCATAAATCAGTACCAGTACCAGAAATCCCCCAGCCCAGTTTGCTGTTCGGTTACAACCCCACTGCAGTTCAGGCCATCTGAGATCCTGAATCAGCACAAAAGACTCAACAGGGACAGTAACTTTCTTTTGAGTGTAAATGCTGATGCATAAAATACTAAATGCTGTCCACTTTTTTAACAATTATTCTGTAATTAATAGATTGCAGTTTTGTAAAGATGAAGTCTATTAATGTAGGATTTTTCTATGTGTGAACTCATGTAAAGCAGTTTGCAATCTGTAGACCAGATATATTAACCACAGTTTGCTGCTGCCAGCAAAAGTTTATTTTGGTTCCTTAATAATGACACATTCAAAAAACCCCAGCAATTTATGTATGGACAATATTTCTAAGACACAAGGAGTCCAGATAAAGTTTAGAAAGGTGGCAGGGCTGTGGTGAGAACAAATGTCATTGTCACGGTGCTGGTGGTGGGAGCACAGTCCTTTGATTGCCTTGAATCATAGGAAAACTTCAATGAGCACTGATTCAAATTGGCACAGTTAATAATGAATACATTTTTAGGGACGGGGGATGTACCTGCAGCACTGACAGGAGCACATTTGCCTTTGGCTAAACTATTAACAAGGATGCTCCCTTTGGTGGAAGTTAAGCTGAGGGAATAGTTTGAATCCTATTTATTTGCTCACGTGATGATTCATCCTTAAAAAGACAAATTCTGTAGAGGAGAATGCAGTGGAGAACAGACACACAAATTCATTCTTACCTAGGTCAGAGCAATGGACAACTCTCACATAGCACTGGCATCCAAAGGGGCATGTTGGGAACAAATCAAAAGGAATTAGTGGTAGAATTGGTTCAGTGGTTGGAAATAGAGAATTGTCGTCATCGTCATCATCATCATCATCTTCCATGTCTTGGAGCATCATATTCTTTAGTGTAAAGTATGAAGGACCAGTGAGAGATTTGGCAGAGCACAAAGCCAAGAAGAGAAGGAGAGTGTATTCTTTCATATCTTCTTAATCAGGATAACCAATCTTGGAAAGTGAACAAAGGAACCAAAAAACAAACACCAGAATTAGTAAATATGAAATAGCAAATAAAGGGATTGAACTATTTATTTCACTCACTGCTACACTCTCTGGTCCTGAAAAATAGTCTGTTGTGAATATGGGGGTTTAATTAGTATATGAAGGATGAAGAATATAAAAATATTCTTTTAAATATAAATTAGTTCTATAAAAATTACATGTAACAGTGTTAACTTAAATTCATTAGATGTTAATGTAATATCAAAGTATTTTAGTTTTGTTTTACCAATAATATCATAATTTACTTCAAGTTTTGAGGTATAATTTTTATAGTAAACTTTACCATAAGTTGTAATATTATTTATTTTATTCGTTCTCAGGTAAAAATATTTTTAGTGGGATACATTGGCATATGTGCATTGCTTATAAAATTGGGAAGTACTTGGTTAGCAGTGCATAAAATGCACTCAGCAGGATACTTCCTAAATGCTCAGTATTCCACCCCCTCAACACTTTAATTAAACTCTTCCTTGTCTAATCTGAAGTTTTCAGTCCTGATAACAGCTTTTCCCATGTTCCAGTCATTTGTTTATAATTGCCATTGATAGACATTCACCTCTGCATGCACACACATTTCACAGAATTCTAGAAGCCAGAATGGTTTGGGTTGGAAGGGACCTTAAAGCCCATCTCATTCCACCCCCAGCCATGGGCAGGGACACCTTCCACTGTCCCAGGCTGCTCAAGCCCTGTCCAGCCTGGCCTTGGACACTGCCAGGGATCCAGGGGCAGCCACAGCTGCTCTGTGCCAGGGCTCACCACCCTCACAGGGAAGAATTTCTTCCTCTCTTGTAAAGAGTCCTTCTCTGTCTTGTTGGCTCCTTCAGGTACTGGAAGACCACAATTTAGTCACCCCAATGCTTCTCTTTTCCAGGCTGAGCAAATCCAGTTCTCTTTTAACTTCTTTTTGAGGAGGGTTCTTTTCTTTGAGAAGGACTTGCAGGTTAGGATTCCACTAAAGTGGAAATCAGTAACTTAAGTTACATCCAGAAAAAAGCTGAAATTGGGTAGTTTTGTGGGAATTTTTTCTATAAACATAGGTTGGAGCTTTTTTGTTTGGTGGCTTTTTTTGTTTCTTGCTCCTATAAAACTAGATGCAGAGGAGAATGGAGATAGTAAGAATTGCCACAGAATGTGGCAAACTCTGAGAAAATGCTAGAGATTCATTTAGGTCAACATTGTTTCCCTCCAAAGCCCAATTCCAGAAGTCATTTGGAAGCGAAAATGTACTCCACGAACCAAAAGGGGCTGCAGTAAATTTTATTGTGCGTGTCCTGTTTATAAAAATGTTTCCATTTAGACTATCACAGGCCTCTTTAGGGAAATACCAAATGGATGTCAGTTCTTGTTTGATCACTTATTTAAATGCTTGCTGATCTGTTTGGAGATGAAAAATGCCTTTATGTGTGGGCATTTTGTCATTGGTCCTCCATTGCAGAAGAAAGAGTGCACTGGTTTGTACAGGGTGTTGACTTGGCTTATTCAAAATTTTGAGCTTTTGTTTGTACCACTTTTTTCTGTGCAAAGTCATTTTGATGTTTATTAGAGGGGGTTCATAACAGGATTAAATGCAATATCCTGCATACATTGCTGCTCCTGTAGCTGTCTGTTTCAGGGAGTTTAAAAAGAAGAAAGCTCACAGTGTTTAGATTTCAGAAAAAGAATGCAATGACTTCTTTCCCCCAAATATGTGCCTGAAATCAGAATCACAAAGTGCTTTGTACCTTGTAGGTAATCAACATATAGGTAAATTTAACATTTCCCATAATATTCCTGTTGCATGCTCATTTGAATAGGGCATGTACATTTACTGATTTAACAATGTCTTGAAAGAATCTTCCATAAGTTTTTCCCATGTATTTGCCTTTGTTTTCAAAATAATGTTCTCTATGAATGCTCCTAGAAAGAATTTTGTGGTTGCTCTTGCAATCCCACGCAATGTGTGTCCTTGAAAGACTCTTCGAATATAAACAGTGCTGGGAAGAAGATGTGGAACGTACGTTTGTTTGTTTGTTTGTTTGTTTGTTTGTTTGTTTGTTTGTTTGTTTGGAGAGAATTGTCATTATCTCTATCTGTGCACCTTCGGAATATTTGGCCTTTTTGATTTTCTATTTCAGCTTGAAAAAACAGTCAAAATCTTCAATACTTCAGTCATGCTATTAATTAGGAAATGAGGAGTTTGAAGCCTTTCAGACTTCCAAGTTCTCCTTGTTCTTGGACAAGTGGTTTAAAGGCTGGGCTGGCACACATGGGCTCTCAGGCTGTTCTTCCCAGGCTCTTTAGGTATGAAGTGACAAAATGCCCTATGGTTTATTTAGTACCATTTCCACATGTAGGATATCAAATGTAGCATGTTGCTATCTTGGGACGTGGGCGTTCCAAGACCCTGCTGATTTCTGTTTGTGAGAGGCACTGGATATGCAGTTTTACTGGATCTAAAAGATACTCTCGTTTGTATGTTCCTAAAATGTTCTTTTGGATTTGGTGCTAGAAAGTTGTCTTATGAAACAACTTAAAAATCTCTTCCCACACTTGCATCTGCAGCAAATGGATTGCATATTTCCTGTCACATTGCCAAAAATTAGTATTTCAAAGTATTAAAAGATTGAGGCTGTGATTGGAGTAGTGGCCAATTTGAACTCTTGGAAAACATGTGTTGCTCACAAAGTTCTAGAAAAGTAGTGTTGGAGTATGTTATTGATGACATATATTGGTTCTGTGAGTTAGATCTCTTCAAAACAAGTCCCTTTGTGTAAGGAAACTTGAGTTGTGGGGTTTTTTTATTTGAAAGGGAAAAATCCTTGCTTCATCTTCCCATTTTGCCATTAGGAAATGCTTATTGGCCTTGTAGATAGGAATGATAATCAAGCTTGACTCCAGGTTTGCATTGGCCAAAGAAATGCCTAAGAATGGGGCCTAAAGAACTGAGTTTTATGAAGGTGTGGGTTTGTTTTTTTTCCTGCCTAAGGTTTTGAGTTTCCCAGTAAATAGATGCTGATATGACTCTGTAGAAATGCTCTGACTCTGCAGCTCTTCTCAAAAAACTTACACAAACTTTCTGCATGCTTAAACTTCAAGAGTAAGAATTAAAAGAAAGCCTAAAATCCAAGATCCTCGTGATCTTTCTGGAAGTACTGTCATGAGAATTTTATGAAATACTGTTTGAGAAGGTGCAGCTACAGCTGTGCTAATGGTCCCCTGTTGCCACTTGAGCCTGACTGGGCTCCCAGGTACTCCGTGCCAGTTCTCTGCTAGCAGCTCCTCCTCTCAGGCTGTTCACTGAGCTGGTTGAACTCACTACACCAGCACACAACTAATGTGAACAGCAAAAAACCCCAACGTGTACTTTTCAAATGAAGAAACAGTTTGGAGTACCAGAACCAGTACAAAAGAATGTGTGGAACAGCCTGGTTGACAGGGCTGGAGCATTAAATGGAAAGAGAAGGAAGGAGGCGCAGTGGGACAGCCATTCCTGACATAGTCAAGCTGTTAGGCAGACTCAAGTGCTCTGTTAAATAATCCCATGAGCAGCTGGTTGTCACTTGGACAAAGCCTGGCTTTGTCTATTCTTGTTGTAACAGACCAGAACATTGAAAGTGAGTTTGACAAAGAGTGTGGTGAATTCAAGCTCCACTGCACCTTCTTTATGTCAATCCTTCTTATCCTTCAGCACAAAAAGCTTTTGAATAGCACCTTCTCCCCTGGAACATGAGCCACTTCAAGGTGAGGTGACTGAAAGTGGAGACTGCATTTCACATGGGAAAATGCTCTGAGGTGCTTTCCTGAGGTGTGTAACTGTCCTAAAATCACTGCACTGGTTGTTTGGGACACACTTGTCCTCATTAATGTGGTTATCTATACCCAAACTCATATTGCCAAACAACACATGGAACATAGACACTTTTTATGCTAGTAGTTATAATTTATAAATAAAGACAGGTGATGCCACAGTATAATTGGATTAAAGCCCTTTAGATATTATATGGAAAATTCCCATATTTCTATGATGTAAAAATTCTAAACATGAGTTATGGGAAGAGAAACCCTTTCAGTGAGGACAGAAGTTGTGTTTTTAGTGTGGGATGAGTGCATAAGGAGACCCAACAACAAATAGCTCTGGATTCCTTGGCAGTTGCACACCAGTCCTGCAGCAACATGGTCTTTGTTGTCTTATCAGTTATGATACTGAAGGAGTTAATACATAAAGTTTCAAGGCTTAAAAGGACTCTAAATTATATTTAGAAATCACTTCTATTACCGGTGTACAGAGATGAATTTCCTATGGTATTGTTTCTGAAAAGGAAATGTTTAAATGACCCAGTGGTGGTCTTTGCAGAAGCAGGGAAAAGTCCCTGTGTTCATTAATAACACAAATCATTGCTCTGTGCACAGATTTTGTCCAAAGAAAGGCAAGACCATAACTGTTTTGAAATCTATATTTAAAAATAGTTCTGGTTCTATTAGTCATTGTCCCATTCCAGAAATAAAACAAGTTTATGTTTAACTCTTTATCTACTCCATTGATTTATTTAAATTGCTGAAGAAAAACAGGAGGAAGTTTTTTTGTTAGTAAGATTACTGTAGAAATCTGTCTGTTGTCAGAAATAGTCCAATATTGAAGTTGAGCAGTAATAATTAATAGAATTGTTTACAAAATAAGTTGTGTTTACAGGGTATTTACTTTTTATGGAGAGCTGCTTGACTCTTGTTACTGAATGATCTATGAGCATTTTTGGGTTGTAGTTCATCTACAGTTCATTCTTTTGTGAGTTGTTTTTAATTACTTTGCTGATATGTACTTTAAAAAAACCCCACCAACTTGAATACCAAATTACAGAAAACTAACACTGAGTTGTTACTGTAAGAACTGCTGTAATTGTAGAGTAGATTTTCCTAGATAGTCATAAATGAGGAAAAATTGTTATGGTCAGTTGTAACATCTTTCTGACAAGTCTTTGATAGTTAAATAATTAACTTATAGCTCTATTTGTTTTTCAGCTCACATGTAGTAAACTCAGAAGTATTTCAGCTGCGAGTAAATTTTCAAATGTTCCATTAAAAAAAGTATTATTTCTAATTCTAAATTATCTGACATTATTAATCTGCACATAGTGCCTGACACCCTTAACTCCTTGCTGCTATTTATATAGAATAGGTATTCAAACTGGACATACCTTGCAGTTCTTCCGGAAGCACTGGGATAATCCACCTAGGGTCCTTATGTCCAGTTATTTCATATTACAAAAAAATAGGGGAAAAGGAAGTTAGACTGAGTTCTGTGAAATAAAAAGTGTATATAAAGAAAAGATCCACTTCCAAGCTTCTTGATCCTTCTGGCACCGTGGGTGATACCAGAGTAAAGTGCTGCTTCAGATTAGCCCATCTTAGTACTGAAGAATGATATTAAGACGACTTGTTACCACTCATATGTTTTTCATCACTGCCTGTATTAGAGCCAAAACTTCTGGCTTAACTCTAGACGTCTAGTGGAAGACTTTATAAAACCTGTAGTTTAATAATAGTTGACACCAGGCCATTGGAAGTACAGTGAGGTCCATTTCAGGTCATTCCTGCTGTGGAATCCTACTTATTTATGATTTCACTAGCCATTATTCTTCTAAAAGTGGGACTAGAATAAAACTATAAAACTTTAGCCAGTAGCAGAGTAAACCAGTAGCCTGCAGTGACCTGCATGCTGCCAAACTTTTCTAAAGTTAGAAAATTAGGAGTTTATTGAATAGCTGTGTATAAATTTTAGCTCTGCTTTCAGGGGGCAGCAGTCGGGCTAGGGACGGTGATTCAAGTATGTAAACTGTAGATCAGGTTTTTAGTCAATATAGCTTATTTCTTTCTTTTTTGTATGGGAAATAAAGCATATTTATTAATTAAAACAGAGACAATATTTGCAGTATGCCATGGTTGAAGTTGTGGGTTTAAAACCAAGTCTTTGAGAATGTGCCCTGTTACAAAGTTCGTTCTGACAAGCACATCACAATATTTACAAACTGGGGTTATTCTTTGTTTACCTTTTGTAGGCCTCTGTTTATGTAAACTTCAAAAATGTTTAACTAATGAAGTTTACCTAAAGCAAGTTTCATCATCAGGGAAACGGTTTGTGTCTTTGAGTTTACAATACATTATATCCAGTTCCGTGCACATCTGACTTCATCTGTTTCTTTAATTAGCCCCTTTCTGTGTTAAAAGTCTGGTCTTGCTTTGAAAAAAAAAAGCCTGGAAATTTTACTTGGGATTTTTTTATTATACGTGTAATGTGCTGTTTGCAAAATGCCTGTACAAGTTGCATAATTGTTATTTTGTCTACTGTTACTTTCTTAAGGAAGAAAAAGATTCTATGCCAAAAATGAAAACTTTAGTGCTGTGATATCAACCAAGACAAGACTTGTGTTACCCTGCAGCATTGCTTTTGATGTATTCCAGTTCCAGTAGCACAGATGGATGATGATAAAGAGTCTCCCTATCACTTTTCCCAAGGAATAAAATTACAGTTTCAAAAGCAATCACGTTCCCACAAAAAAATCTGAAGGATGATCTTAAACTTTTTTGAAATCTCAAATTGCATGTATCTGCATTCTCTTGCCTGCTAGTAGAAACCAAAGCCTCCTAAGCAAACACTCCCCTGTGTTTTGAATAGCTTGGTTTGGATGGGTTTACTTGAGGAAATTAGTATTAAATTGTTGTTTTTAAAAACCCTCCAACGCTTTCTTGGCTGTTTAGTAGAAGAGAGCAGGCCCTGAGGGCTGTGATATAAATGTAGTGGTTTCTTTTTTCACTTTGTTCAGTAGCAAAGTGTTGAATCAGCAGTTCCAGCTCACCCTGGTTTTGCAGCAAACTGTTCTTGAGGTTTAGTAACATCTCAATTTTGGATAAATACTCAGGTTTTTTTATTATTATTTTCTCTTTTTAGTTAATCCTGGTGGTAGGAATGCATTCCTATGCGTATAAAGTGTTTCATAGGCAATTACATAATGAAGGTGACACACAGTGGTAGTATCCGGAAAAAATGTAGCCATTTTACTTTAAAATGGATTATCCATCAATTTTGTACAACATACAGTAACAATATGGCAGAAATAAATATAGCTCACATGTAATGAAACTGTTTAATATCTCAAAACGTGGATCTAGTATTTTGATGTGAATGTAATTGCAATCTAAGATAAAATGCCCAGAAATCACCTTCTCGGGTCTCTTGACTACTCAGTTCTGAACTTTAGATGTTACTTTTGATAGCAGTACTTAAAACTTAACCAGTGGTTCTCAATCCACTTTATGAGCCTGTTCTTTTAAATATTTGCAGCACATTCCCAAAGTCTCAGGTTTTTAACCCATGATGATTGGGAGCTTGATGAAGAGAGATACTCTCAAATATTACTCTGAGGGTATTTTCTTTGCAAGCAAGTGTTGGTATATTTTCCAATGAAAGATTATGTGTTTAAATAATTAATAGATTATATAAGGTCAGACTGTTTGCTCAGAACTTTTCAGTGATTTCTGTTTGTATCAGTGAGAGAATTGGTTTAGAATTAGAATTCTGTTTTGCCTTAAAATACTTACACAACATTTGCGATTAATGGAGAATAATTTTAGAGCAAAGAATAGAAGTATATCCATCACATACATGGTTCAGAATACTGTCTCACTATGGTGAAATATGCAAATGAAAAAATAATTTGGATGGTGTTTGATATTATCTCATCAGTGATATAAAATGCTACCTTTGATTTCTTTCTTGAAAATGACTGTATTTTGTATTATTTGATATGTTCAGAGAGCAAACATATGCTGCCATATGTGGCTAATGCCTACATTGAAACCTGTTTTAAGCTAGTCTTGTATACATTTGTTATTCTAAGGCAAAGTAAGTACTTTTTCATTTTCTAGCACTGTTTATAAATGTGGTTTACATAATGTGATGAATCTAACATCAACTGCACAAAGCTGTCTTGGAGCCTGCCCATCACATTTTAATAACATGACATATTCCTTTCGTGCTCACAACCAGTCCATGTGCAGTGTGGTCACATATTTTGGTTTTAGCTAAGTTTTGGCTCCTCTCAGGCTGGACTACACCATTTAACCAGCTGAGTATACAAAATCTGCCCTTCAGCTTCTGTAGTTCAGCTTGATTCTTCAGTATTTATATATAAATATATTAAAAATCTCTTTTTAAAAATCATCATGCATGAATCAACTTTTGCTTGTTAATAGAAACATAGTTTTTATCATGTTTTTGGCAGCCGACTTAGAAACCGCGACAAAATACAGTTTCCTTTGCAGTCAAAGTCCTCAGTCCCTGATGTTTATTAGCAACACAGCAATATTGAAGGGCGGGTCATAATTTGCAAAATTGAGGTTGTGTACAACAAGAGTTATAAAATCAAGTGTACATGTACATAGATCTGTGTGATTGTCAGACTTATCATGGTTTTTATGAATGCAAGGATGGATCGGGAATGACTGGAGAGGCAAAATGTCACCTGAAGAAGCATCTTGCTTTTCACCCTTGCAGACAGTTTCTGTTGCCTCTGGAGAGTCACTTAACTTTGTTCTACCTTAGACTACAGATAAATACAAATTTCTCAGTGTGGGAATGCCGATTTCAGAAGCCCCCATCTCTTTTCCTTGGTCCCATGAAAAGGTTTGTGCACCAAACTGGATCAGGAAACTGCTTTGCCTGATCAGGGAAGGTCTTGAAATTAGTTTTGGTGTCTGTACAAGTCAATTGTTAGCGTTGCTTGTGATGCTGCTCCCAAGTTTGGATAATGTGACATGGCATTTTTATGGAGTATGGGTATTTATCTGCCTTAGAGACATTGGAAACACCAGACATTCTTTCATGGAAAATCAAACAGTAGTTAAAATGAAAAGCTCTGCAATCAGTGCCAAACTACTGAATCTCTCCAACAATAAGTTCTAAAGGAAAATTTTCTGTTCCGGAATACAAGCTGGACTGAGAACAACATTTCCTCATAGAGTATAAAGTATTTACTCTGCCAAAGTTCAACAATGCTTTAAAAAAACCCAAACCTTGATCACCTGTAAATGCTGAATTTTCTCCATTTTCCCCTTTCTTTGAACAAAGAGTATGAATAATATGGAATGTAAATGAATGCATGTTCTTAGACAGCCTTTGGGTAGATTCCTGTTGTTCACAACATAAAGACAATGCTTAAAGTGATGACTGTCATCAACTTCCAGTGAGTTGTTAGTTTTAGGAAAAAAGAAATGTGGCCATCCAGACCAGGGGAAAAAAATATTTAAAGTATGGTAGAGGGAAAAGATGATTTCATTTAATTTGGTATTAGTTTTTCGTAACTTTTCTTATCAACAAAAGTAATTTATATTAATTAGAAATCCAAAGGCCCAGCAGAAGATGACCGTGACTCAGTTTGTGATAGACTATTAGAAGTGGAAGTAGTGAATGCCACATTCCTAAGACAGTAATTAACAACAATTCACACTTCTTTGACTAATGAAGAACCTGGGTCTATAAATGTTTGCATGTACTTTGAGCACATCTGTTTTGTAGATGGAAAAAGTAACAAGACCTCTAGGAAGGTCTCCAAACTCAATTTGTTTGCAAGTTTTGAAACACACAAGTTTTTTTACTTTGGAATAGTAGAATGAAAGCATTTTTTTTATTACTAATCATTAGAATCATTACTAATAAAAAGGAGGATATACTCTCATTCAAGAAGTGATTTCCCTATCAAATTAATTAACTCAGCCTGTGTTTAGATGTGTGTTTTTATCCGTGGGAATTTTCTGGGAGGGCCTCGTTTGTTTCTCATCAACACAAAAGCAGTAAATCTGTCATGCAGGGTTGGGTCTAGCTCTAAATACTCCCAAGAAGTTGGGAGCCTTCTGAAAAAGTCTGATTTGCTTTTAGTTAACTGCTGCTGCTACAATTTTAGTATTACTTTCTCATAATTATGCTACTATTAAATTGTAGGTACTGTGTAATCTATGTTGTGTTCAAGTGGGCATTTAAAAAAAGGCAATTAAATTTGCTTTAATTACTTATATACCATAAAGTGTCTTGTTGATTTTTAGCATTCACTTTTCCCTCTTTCACCTGTAGGGAAAAATTGCAAGCAAGTCCTATCACTATCTTCCTTTTCTATGAAAAATTAAAGAAACAGGAAGAGAGAAACTTCTAAATTAAGCCGAAAGACCATGTAGAAACTAGCAGAGAGGAGCTGTCAGACAGAGGTCCTAATAGACTATTTCCAAAGGTATTTGTTTGGAAATACGGGAGTGTATTATAGTTAAGAAGCTTGGTACTGTGGATGGGTTTGCACTGCTTTTTGTCAGAGATAGAAATCCACTGGATGACAGAACCTACTTTTACCACTCAGTGGAAATATTTATGTAAATTGAAAGAAAACATATGTCATAACTGCATATTAACTTGTGGTATGGAAAAGGAGTTCTGTTTCGCAGAACAATTTGTAAAGTAGAGGGTATTATTTTCTTCTTGAACGCTTGTGTTTTACAAAGGGTAATTTGCATTTGGCTTGGTCACAACAGAACAAAGGAGCCTTGACTTTAGAAACTGACTTACCAATGAATAATTGTTATTTTGTTAAACAAGCAAATTATATCTTAATTTCATAGAATCATAGAATGGCTTGGGGTTGAAGGGATCTTAGAGATCATCCAGTTCCAGCACCCTGCCCATGGACATTTCTCAGCATTTGATTCATACTGTGATTATAGTTTTGTTTCATGGTTATTAGGATTTCTGTATTTTCCAATTAATGTACAAGATGCACATCTCCTCACATAAAACCAGAGGAGGTTCTTTGCTCGGATTGGAAAGAAATTTAATTCAGCTCAAATGGAGACTCAGTCACTGTTTCTGTTATTTAAGGTTTTACCAGAGGTTCTCAAAATAGCCTTCAAAATAAATACAGACTACAGCAGTGCAGATTAATTTGAACCCATATGTTGTCAAGAAAGAGAGCAATTATTTTAATGTTTCCAATGCTAAAACTAGACCAAGACTAAAGAAATCAGTGGGTGGCAGGTACAAAACAGAAGAAAATACTTCATGAAACATTTATAGTTCAGCTGTGGAAATGTGCAGGAAAGTGAAGTGGATTTTAATGTTTCATATAGACCCAAAAAGTAATTGGTCTAATTGAAAGAGGAAAAGTCTTGCTTCCTGTGCTCTTTGTAATGAGAGCCAAACTGAGCTGGAAAGAAAGGGAGAAAGAGCTTTCCCTGGAAGAGTGGTAGTGAACCTTCACTGAGTAAGTCCGGAACCATCCTGCATTAGAGGGAAGCCATAGATGTTTATGAGGAACAGTCAGTTAAAAAGGGATGAGAACCATGAGGTGTTCCCAAGGACTGTCATTCCCTGTCAGTTTTTAAGGAACAGAATGCATGAGCCCAGAGGGTGGAAGGTAATGGCATAGCCAACTTTCAGGGGTTTAGAGAAATTGGTGTGAAAAAAATAAGTACATTTTAATCCTTTTTCCTAATTTGAATCCTTTAAAAATACCATTGCATAACTCACTTACAAGATTCTTGTCTTTGTTGATAGTGTTGTTGAAGATCTAATATTTCCACAGCTGTGTTCAGTATTACTCCTTTGAGAAAAATATCTGTCTTGTGGAAAAAGTAAGTCAGCTTTTATGCATTTCTATCATATGAAAAGTTCTCACAGAGAAGCATAGGCTTGTTTTAGTACATGGAAAACCTACGGATTTCTGTGATCTAATACCGCACTCTTGGAATGAAAGTTCTTTTCACTGAATTAACAGAACTGCTTTAAGGTACTTTGTAGGAAACATTATGTCATGAGCTGGTCTGAATAACTCACTTTATCAAAGATATATTAATATAAATAACAGCCTAAAAGAGACATAATGAATCTGAAGTTTGCATTCAGTAACTGTGTGGAAATCTGCATGCTGTACAAAGAATTAAACACCAAAGAAATGGAAATTCTACCAAGCTACAGTAATTGTTTACTCAGTGGCTGTAGGAAGTTCCTTACATAACAGACTATTAAGGAAGAAATTACGAGGTAAATGTTTTTTAAGATGAATCTTTAAAATAAGCCAACTCTGAATGCTTTAATTTACTTTAATCCTTAAATCCTTGGGGGGAAAAGGCTATTTAATGAATGGAGCCAGGATGGCTCAAGCAGACTGGAAGAATATTTTGGGGGGGAATTCAGTCAGCTCTTCAGTATTTGTTCACTTGTAGAGACTCCACAGAATGTTTGTGTCCATTGGAAAGCCATAGGAATGGGCATGAAGTCCAGGTCAGAAACATTGCTGGCCTTTATGGGAAAAGTGAATAGCACAGCCTTTGTACCTCCCAAACACCAGGTGATTTTTTTGAGGCTAGCCTAACAGTTGTTGGACCTTATCATAAATAAGCAATATTCAGGCATTTCCCACAACTGCCTTGCTCCTAATAGCCAGCATAGTTTTGCATATTTTTGTGCTCTTGTAGAAAAGAAGGAAATGTTTATGAAGGAAGCTGCAGTCTGGGGAAGAGACATTGCTCCTTTCTCTTGACATTAATATGGTCTTCCACTTGGTTGTAGTGCACAACATTTCCCAAGCTGGAAAAATTGCAGTTTCTGAATACAGAGCTTTGAAGTCAATGCTTCAGATAAACCTTATTACTCATAGAACTCCCAAGTGAAATTAAGTAAAAATGACTAATTTTAATCACCTGGGCAGTGGAGTTTTGGGGGTAACCCTCTGGATTCCCACACAGAGGCGTCAATGAAGGATAGACCTGTAGCAAATACAGATCAAACTCTGCTGCTGCTTTTAGTGAGGGACTGAGGAATGGTTTGTGTGAGCTGTGTGGACTCATAAAACAATGTTCAGCTACTGGGCCATGGCAAAGAAGTGAAGTGGCCCTCAGCCTCCAGCCCCCCTTTTTATTCAACTGAGATTCCCTTTTGTATCCCATATTACCCTGGGACACTCCCCTGGTGGGAATTTTTACCAGATGTGACTGCAGAGCAGGGGCAGTGGTGTGCTACTCCAAGAAACTCCAGAGCAATGACCACACTGTGCATTGGGAAACTTTCTGAACTGTTCACAGGCTGATAAAGTCAGTGAGTACTTAAGGAAATGTGCAAGATTCTGTCCAGGAGCAATTAGGCAGGATGAGGAAGGACAAGGCTGGGTTGTACGGGAAGTGCGTCAGCAGAACTGTCCTGGCCCAGGGCACAGCCCAGCCAGCCCAGTGCCCCACCTTTGACAGTGACCACAAACAATTCCACAGAGAAAGGGCATTGCTGTTTCTGGGCTTCGTTTGCTTTCACTTTCCTTAAAGCAAAGAAAAGCTCTGGTTTTGGGACAGATGTTTCATTTAGTTTTGAGATTCTCCCTGGGGTAGTTTGGCTTTTTTCTGCCGTTCCCAAGGGAATGGCTGGAGCTGTGTCAGGGAGGTTTAGGCTGGATATCAGGGAAAAGTTCTTCCCCCAGAGGGTGCTGGGCACTGCCCAGGCTCCCCAGGGAATGGGCACGGCCCCGAGGCTGCCACAGCTCCAGGAGCGTTTGGACAATGTTCCCAGAGATGCACAGGGTGGGGTTGTTGGGGTGTCTGTGCAGGGCCGGGGGTTGGACTGATGATCCTTGTGGGTCCCTTCCAGCTCAGGATATTCTGTGATTCTGTGATCCTTTTAAGACTGATCAAACACTATCCAGTTGAGATAAACACTTTTACTGTGTGAAAAAGTTGACAGCATAGAGGTAATGAATCTGTTGCTTTACTTTTGCTTTACTATCTGGAGTATTTCAGTATCATGCAAGGGATGATGATTTATTTTCTGGTGTGGTCCAAATGTTCTATGCAGTATTTCAGGGGTACACAATGGTGCAGAATCTTAAAGGTAATTTAGTGACCTAGTAACTTTTACATCATGTAGAATGGAAGATTTTTATGAAGAGTTCTGCTCGATGTTCTCTCTTCACTTCTTAAACTGAAAATTAAAAAACAGCGCTAAGTCTTTATAGGTCTCTCCTGATGGAATTTTAATGTAGAAGAGGGTGCCTGTTAGTGAGGAATATTACATCTGTAATGCAACTTTGTAACCTGGTTATTGGGAACATTAAACACTATATTTCCATTTAATTTCATTATAGCAGTTGTAACAAAATTGTTAAAATTATGCTTGCAGGCATTTGAGTGTAGCTGTTTGGTACCTGAATTGGTATAAAACTTATGAGTAGTACGTTAATTTATTAGGAAAATAAAAAACTCGAATCATTTTGATCATATGATTGTTTCTTAATGTGGAAATGGAGATCTGCTTAATACATTTTAGAGGTTTTTAAGTGACGTCTTTGCTACTTTCAGATGGAAAAAGTGTTCCAACATTTTTCCGCAATACTTTGGGGCCTTGAGACTGAACAGAAGTTGTTGACATCTTTAAATCAGAGCTCTTATTTCACATGTCTGCTGTTTTTTCCCCCGTTTAAAATGGTCTTCAGTGTGCCAAGAGAAGTAAAATTAAAGCCTTGAAATAGAGTTTGGGATTCAATAGTAACGAACTATAAGAGATGGGTCATGTTACTAAACATGCAATGAAAGCAGGGATCTCTTTTGTTCATTAGGAAAGAGAAATGTGTCTGCTGAGCAAGTCCAACATATTATTATAAGTCTTTTTTGCATGGATGTTTATACCTTTTTCACTTTACAAGAAGACGGTAAGACTGTTATGTGGGGCTTCTTCCAAATGAGGGTAGGTTACACAGTTCATTAAACCTGTCAATGCTTCCCGCAGCCAAAACCAGCTTTAAACGAAATCTCTTTAAAACCATTCACTGTTTGCAAAGGGTTGGCTTCACCTCTGTGGTTGGGATGTTCTACAAGGTGGTCATGGTGTGGTTCTGACCCCCTTAGAGCAGTGATTTGACCTGAAGTTTGGTCTTCCAAAACCTGATCAGGGACTTCAGCAAGGAGAGGTGGTGTAGAAGTTTTAACACATGTTGGTACTGCAAGTTCGTTGTTCCTTTGACATTAGTTGAGGCTATAAATACAAAGCAGGTCCCTGAGGTTACACTTCCAACTGAATAGAGATTTTGAAGCTTCCTAAGGAACCTTCCAGAACATCAGATATTGTGTCGGTCTACAAAGCCACAGTCTGCAGACTTGTCCTCTGCAAACTGCTTCATGCAGAAAGTTATCAGAGTTATTGTGTAAAATTATTTTGGTAGTATTTACTTGTAATTCTACTATTTTACTGTCTGTAGACTTGTCTGAAAATTGTATACAGTGGGATATAAACATAGTACTTAAGTTAGAAAATGTTTTCTCAGGAGAGTTTTAACCAGTTAACGCTGGTATTATCACATGACAGAAATGGTAAACTGTTTATTTTCTCACTGTGATGTAACTCTTTATAAGGCTGTGACTTGAGAGATCTTGAAAGTTCATTGATTTCTTTCAGTAAAAGCACAGATTTTTGGTAGAGAAATGTTAAAATTATGCTTCCTAGTTCTGATAGTTTTTTTCTTTCAGAGTTCTAAGAGGTTTTTGCAGTAAGTGCAATCCTGATGCATGTTTGAGAATCAAAATTCAGAAATTACATCAACCACTCTATAGTGTTATGGTAATAGTGAATTAACTGAGTGAAATTCACTTTGTCAGAGGCACATAGAAAGCAAGTGGTCACAAAGCAACTCCTTTTTGTGGCAAAGTTGAGTGATTTGTCATGGAGGGATCTCTATTCTTTATTAAATTGAAATGGAAAATGGAGAAGGGTATATAGTGTGAATTCAGCGTTTTTGGGAGATTCTAACAACCTCAACACATGGGTATTAATAATGAAAATCTCATTTCAGGAGGCATTTGATGCTTTAATTTTTCTGAGGGTTTTATGTTATTTTTGTTGGGTTTTTTCCTAAGAAACATCTTTTACCTTGCTTAAAGAAAACATTGCCTCAAATTGTTTCTTCAAATTCAGAAAGCTACCCAAGCTTCCATGGAAACAACATTATTTTGTTGGACACCTTTGCAGTTTTTATCATAGCAGAAGTGCCTGTCTGTGCACAAAACAACAGCTCAGGCAGATCCTCAAAGTTCTGTCATCGTTTAAGCACTGGAAAGATCCTCCTCAGTAAAAATGGCAATGTCAATACCTTTTGTATTAATATGGTGATAACCAGAGGATGTCTTCTGCTGTGTTTCAATTTATAATGGGTTTTAGCAAGCTTTGTCAAAATTCTGATGTGGGATACATGAGCCAACAATGCAAGTCAGAACGTAGGAATCTAACAGATAGTCTAAACCCCCACAATTCCTCTTCTGCCACAAAGCATTGTGGTTCTGGAATTGCTATGGCTATTGAATCCTAACCTCTCCTATTCTGCTCTCTTACTGACTATAAAATGTCTTTCCCTCTCATCATTTCAATATTCACATCTTGGGTTCAGATCCATTTGCCTTGTCTCTGTCTCTGGCTGCATTACTGAAAACACTGTATTCAGGTTTTTGCTCTGCTATAGTTAGTTTCCTCTCTGAAATGGTTTCAAAATTCTGATGGGACATCTCTGCAGCCTTAGCAACTTGCAGCTGATTCTCTCTTGATTTTATCTGCGAATACAAGCCAGCTCCATCTGTGTCCGGAGAAGAGGAGAAGTGACAGTGCTGCTATGCACCTCCCAAATCTGACTGCCTGGCACAAATGTCACTGGATTGGCTTGACACGATCTCCCACAAGGCAGTTCTCATCAGGGACTTGCCACGAAAGCTCTCTCAGTATTTGTGTTTATATATACTATTTCATAAGACTTCTGAGTCTGATAACACTTCAGCAGAGCTGTTATTCCATTCTCAATCCAGTGGTCTTCTTGAAGTGTATTCATTTCCAATGTAAGCCTGCAAAAATTGATTATTTTCTCAAATATATTTTGGAGAATAAACTAACTATAGTGGGTTTGTCTTGAGCTGTCCTTGCGTACTTTTACCATACTGGTGGCCACAGATTCTGAACTTGTTCTCAGGTTTTTTTGACCAAGAATGCTCAGGTCACTTCACTGTGTCTTAGAGTCACAAGCTGTAAAATGGTGACAATCCCATTTACTTTGTTTATAAAATCATTTCAAGCTCACTGTTTAAAAGTGATGAGAATTTTTATAATAAAACTCATTCCGCTTCCAAAGTAGCTGATACATGAAGAGTGGATTTAAGCTGCTTCCATCTGACATGGAAAAGTTCTGTAGGTTTAATTGCCCATGTATTTCTGAAGTGAGTAAACACCAGTTCATTGCATACCCTTCATCCCTCAGCTTCTTTCTCCTGCTTGCTCTTCTGCCTCTGCTCCTGTTGTGTTCCAATTCCCAAATATTTTTCCCTCATCTCTGTCACTACTTGGGGCATTGCATTGGCACTGTAACTTAACTTTAGGTCATTTTCCATTACTGAGGGCTTCTCATAGGAACAACTTACACTGAGTAACGTCAGGCAAGCTTGATACTCGTATTAAATCCCCAAAGGAATAATCTTAGACAAATTACTTGCATAAAATTCACTTTTATGGTATCTTAACAGTGAAAAAGCACATCTTGGAGAAAAAAATATGTGAATGGTCACAATAAATCTTTATTCATCTGTATTTTAGTGGTGTTATCCCCTGCGAATCCAGTGGAGAATTTCTTGTGGGTCTTACAAGTCTGAATGTGTGATAAGAGAAGAATTCTATTTGAGTGATAATACTTGCAATAATATGTGATGTTTTGCCTTAATTTATTGTAAGACTACTTTTTTTTTTTTTTTTTAAGGCATTCAGATAGAAACTAATTGCTCATTCCCCTAACTCATCAGAATCTGTGTTTGAATACAGAAAGTTTTTAGGGTCATCAAAAATAAACACTTTAACATTTTTTTCTTGTAAGTTCTCTTCCACCTGAAATTTTTAAATACTGTGTATGTTTTAAGAACTTTGATTCCTGCATTGTTAGAATGTTCATAGCTCAAGAGCTTTTAGCTTTTATGTACAGTTTTTACAGCTGATGGTGCCATTTTAAATGTTTGAAATTCTGTTAGTCAAATAAGACAGGACTAAGCTGAAGGTTTATTTATATTCTTATATCCTAAAATCTGCTTTTGTAGAGGGCATACCTGGGGGCACAGTTTGATCTGTTATGTTTAAGTAGAATAGTGCTAATAGAAATAAAAATTGATGACAATCTTAAGCCTCAATTTTTACATTTAATGCTTTTATAATGAAGCAATATGAAGAAATACACTGGTACCTTACTTCAGAATATAATATACAGTATCATATTTATAGTAGTAGGAAGGGTTTAAATCAGAAATAAGCAGACCAGTGAGTAGCAGAGAATAAATAAAGCTGCTTTTTGAGAGATGGGGGTTGCAATGCAGAATTGGGGAGTTTATTTGGTCTTCTGTGGTTTAAGAACAACACTGCAGTAGGATCTTATGCATGAAAATGAATGTGGGGAGAGCTGCCTTGTGTTGATATAGTTGTTTTCAAGGTGAACATGTTCCAAGTGGGAATCTTCGTTCTCCTCCTCACTGTGGTCGTGCTCATCCTCGTGGTTGGTCTGCGCCCTGCAGATGCGTTCGGGGGGCACTGTCCTGTGACACGGGGAGGAATTGTGTTGCAATTATTCAAGATAACTCTTAACTTCATCATTTATTTTAGACTTGCTGTCTATTTAGATATTTGAAAATGTCAACCTAATCAGTACATTAAATTTTCTCAATTACATATTTACTGAGGATTTTCAAAAGTCATTCTTTTTAACACTCTCTCCTTGCATTGCTTTCTCATTTCTATCATACACTTAGTTTTCCTGAGGAGAGTGTTGCCATGTGTTGCTGAATGCAACTTTGTCTGACACATGGAAGATCCTCCCTTTGTCCTTCCTTTGCTTTGCAAAGAGCACAGAGGGCCTGGATCGCACACCTGACTCCACAGCTCTCACCAGTGACTCCAGCTGCTGACTTCTCCTATGGTTTTGTTACCGCTTTGGGCTCTGCTCCGGGAGCAGAAAAAGCTGGCGATTGCTGTGCCAATCAAGTTCTGGCTGCCCCAGGGAATGTGGCCCAAGCATTATTACAGGTGGATTTCTTGCAGAGAGCTGGTGCACCCCATCTCTGTGAGCATTTTCAGTAACTTTTTTGTAAGGGAGGGGGAAATCTCACTTTTATCCTATTAAGAAATGCTGCAGAAGAAAACTCAGGATTCAGCTCCTCCTTCAGATTTTTTTAAAAGAATATTTACTTAAAAGTAACAAATTCCTAAAGCAAAGCACATCTTACAACATTTTTTTTAATGTCATTAATGTAACAAAGAGCTTGGAAATTACCTTATTTTATTATTGTTCAGTCTTAGAAAACGTAGTTTTCGCATTTCATCAATCCCAAAGGGTACAGCCTTTAATTCATTGTGATCCAGAAAGAGCTCCCTCAGGGAGTGGTAAGCTCCAAAAAATGACACAGGGTCGATGCCATCGTCGGTGAGTTTATTATAGGACAGGTAGAGATACTCCAGTCCCGGCCTCATGTGGCCAAACACATAGCCTGGAATCCTTTCAATCTGATTTCCTATAAGTACCAGATGGAGTAAAGATTTTGGCAGGTAGGAGGGAACATGGTATAACTTATTGTAAGAGAGATCGATTGACTCCAAGTTCCTGCATTAGAGGAGAAAAGAAAAAAAAGCTGAAACCACTCTGAGCTCCTGCCCTGTCAATGCCATGTTCTGTACAAGGCTCTGCTTCATGGCATTACAAGAAAATGGCATTTCCAAGGGAAATTTGTTTCTGTTAATGGAGCAGAATGCGTTTTATGGAACACACTCATGCATAATTAGTCTGGGAATAGAAAGAATTGAAGTCATGAATTACCCTTCAAGCACAATGCTTTTGTTGATGGGAAGAGATCTTCAGTAAAGGGGAGGAGAGCTGAACAGGGGAATCCCAAGGGACTAATTTGTGACTGCTGCAATAATGAGTTACACTGAAGAACTGGAGTAACCTTGGGACTTCAGTCATCCCATTAACAGGGAGTTTTAAGCTCTGTTCTAAAGCCCATTTGGAATTGAATTGTTGTGTGAATTAATCATTCCCATGTGCTTCGCTTCCAGGGATGAGAGATGCTGTCAGCAATAAGTGTGGTTGTTTTCAAACTAAGGAATTTACAAATTCAGGAATGCAGGGATAAGGCTGTAGCTGCCAGTGATGGCCAGGTACTCTGCTCAGCTTGGCAAATTATTTAGCAGGAAAATCAAAAGCACTGTCCTCTTTTACTACTTACATTCTCATTGCTTTGCTCTGCTCTTAGACAATGCAGCCTGCACAGTCTTCCCTTCATCTTATTTACTTTTATAATTTTTAATCCAATGGGAAATCAGGCTAGGACAGTATTAAATTATTTTTAAATTACCTGTGAGATAATTATGTATCAAAACTAAATTACCATATAATTGTTAGTGGTATTATTTATAATTAATGTTCATTTTTTAATGGTTGGTCAGAAAAAATACTGACTTTTATGTTAATATGGTACGGATTTGAGATAAAAGATCTTTCTATTTGACAGCCGACTGAATATCTTCTAGATTATACAATTAGGCAAAGGAAATTAAGAAAAATTAACAAAGGAAAACAAATCAAATTATAATTACAACTCTAAGTTAAAAGTAATGAAGTGCAAATATTTATTTCATTATCTGACTCACTAATAACAGAGTAAAATACAATAAATGTATTTGAAATGTTTGGTACTTACTCTTGGTTTATCCAAGCCAAAGGTGCTATCCTGTGCTCTTCTAATTTGTTATGCTTTAGCCCAATGATGTTGATGTTTCTTGTATGGTTAAAGCAAATTTCTGAGACTTCTTCAATTTGATTATTTTCGAGATATAACTCCTGTAAGTGCATTTGGGAAGAAAATGAGTGAGATCAGAATAGGCTGAGTTTGCCCATTGCAAATTCAAAATGGAGCAATTACCTGTCCTCTGTATTACCTGGTTAATTCTGAATCTGAACCAGAGTCAGTTTGTAGCTGGACTGGGACCTTCAGAAGCACAATTTTTCAAAGCAATTCTTTTGTTTTCTCATTTATGAGAATACAGATTGCTTTGAAAGGGCAAATAGAAGGAATTGCATCTTTTGGGAGTTTGTTGGGGGGTTGTTGTTGTTGTTAGTTTTTATTTTGGTTGTTTTGTTTTCTTTTTACCTCAAGAGTGGTGGGAAGACCTTGTGGGATAATTCTAAATTTATTTCTTCCCAGTCGCAAATAAGAAAGACTTTTCAAAGGATAAAAAGCCAAAGGACTGACATTCGCTTCGCTGAGTTTATTTCCTTCTAATTCCAGGGTGACCAAGTTCTTTAAATCTAGGAAGAAAAGGTTTAATTTCAGTTAGTTAATGCCATCTTATATCATGTTAAAATACACATTCATAATTTAATAATCTTAAATATTACCCAGATCAGTCCACAGCAATGAAAAAATAAAGTGAACCGATGTTATTATCTCATAATCATGGAATTCTATTGTTTATAAGTTTGTAGAGCTTTAGAGATTGACCGCAGCTTTATTTACAGTTTCTGAGTCTGAATGGAAAGGGCAGCAGCTGATCCAGTTTAGATGGGACCCTTTTGGCAGGAGAGGAAAGGGGTAAAAAAAAAGTCCATCAAATTCTGACATGGATGGTACCCTTTCTTTTTTCTTTCTCTTTTCTATCAGCCTGTGTTTAACTTGTCTTGAAATGATCATGGTTGACTCCAGTTATATTCTCCCTTATTTTTCATAAAACCAAATTCTGTTCACTTCCATGCAATGAACAAATAAGTAATATTGTTTCACCACACATAAAGCCGTCAGGTGACAGGTCAGGCTAGTAGCTGTGTTCAATATACTTCAAATCCACCTCTACTTAGTGTCCTTAAACTGCTTTGGGAGAAGAGCTGCTGCATAAGAAGGGAATATGTCATTTTCAAATACTTTGTCATGCAAATCTCTCAGCATTTTTGCCTTTTGAAAACATGGTGCTTTAAAAGTAGCAATTATTTTTCTGACTATGTCAAACCAGGTGCATTTAGTTGAACATTCTGCTTTTCAAATTTATTTTAAACTTTTCATATTATTGGTATTAGTGTTTTAAATACCTCTTAAGCCATCTTCATCAATGGCATGAAGTTGGTTGTCATTTATTTTTATTTCTTCCAGAGTTGGTGGCAATTCAGAGGGAATATGTACCAGCATATTTCCATCCAAATACAAACGTTTCAACTTTTTCAGGATCTTGATCATAGGGATGAAGAAGAGAACTTAGATTATCAAGGTGCAAAATACGCAGATAAACATACCGTGTAATCATAGTTAAGATTTCCTTAAACATACTCTTTTTAAGGTTTTTCAGCAGCAGTGCAGTCATATCCAGTGTTCTGAATAAAAAGTAATGTTTTTCTCCTGTCAGTCTAAATAATCGGTTTCTTTCTGCTAAATATTAACAAGAGTGCCAGTTAATGTCATGTGTAACTGGAAGAGCCTCCACAAAGCCCTGCTGCAGTTCCCCAGGATCAGTGTTTGCATTCCTGCTGCTCTCTGTGAGTTGTGGAGGTTTTACCTCACTACATTGGGCAGTGTTTAGGGGTTCAAAGTACATACAGTTAGAAATGATGTATCTTATCTTCTTCATTTGTGAGCAAATTGATGATTTTCTGTAGGTCAGCCAATTTCCTCTGGCAAAAGGACAGCCACTGTTTCAGTAACTGAGAACTGAAGCTTGAACCAGCTTAAAAATTGGTATGGAAAACTGTCATATCTTAATTTTAATTTTTTATTATGGTGAGAGATTTCTTGACATAGCCAGCTTTGCCTGTACTGTAGTTATACAGTGATTACTTATACAAGGTGCAAAGTGGTTTAGATCCATAAACTGAAAAGCAAAAACATTCCTTTAAGCAGTAATTATTGAGAGGTAGCGGAAGAGTTAGACTTTCTTACTTTGAATGCTTTGGGACCTATGCCAGGAGAGGTAAGGTTATTTTTACTCAGATCAATCCATTCCAAATTAGGTATCCCATTGAATGCTTCATCTGAGATAGCAGTGATGCTATTTCCTAGGACAGAAGTCAAGAGAAAAGTTTGAGTTATGAAATCCAGTCTGCACCTGAGGTGTGTAGTATTGCACATAGAAAATATGTCACAAGAATAGCTGCATCATGGACAAGAATTTTGTGTAGTTATATTCATCTTAGTATTTAAACACTGGTATGCAAATCTAATATTTTTAATTTATTGTTTTAGAGGCTTAGCTCTAAAATTAGCTCTAATAAATTTGTATTATAAGGAATGACAAAACATTAACAGTGCTGTTGACAGCATTTTTAGGTGGAAAATGTCACTAAAGTCATGCAAAGGAGACCCATGAATTACCTGTAAGGTCTAAACTTGTTAGGTCTGGATCTGAGATGGGTGGTATTTGTGTAAGTTTGGCATTAGTGCAGCTTACTGTGGTGTCTGAGGTGGAACATCCCAATGGCAAAGGAGGAGCTTCTATGGGTGGAACAGGAATTGGGAAATGAGATGGAATTCTGAAAGCATCATCATCATCTTCATCACTTTCATACTGCACATCTTCTGCAGCTCCTGCTCTTGGGGCAGGCAGCTTCTCTCTGCGATGCCCTTTGTGCTTCTGGTGATTCTTTCTGCCTTTCCTTCTCCTCTTCTTTCCCCCCTTTTTGTGACCCTCTTTGTCTCTAATCTCTATCACTTCTGTTTGAAGCAGCTCATCCTTTTCCATTTGAGTTCGTGCTGATGGTGAAACATTGGTGTTGTCGAGTTCCTTGGGTTCTGGGGAATCACCAGAAAACTCACTGATGGCATCCAGTGAAATTATTCTGGAATCCAAGGAGGAGGCTAAGCAGAGGCAGTTAAAAAAAAAAAAAACATAAAAACAAAACAACACAAAAGAGTCTGAGAAAAAAACTAAAATATTAGTAAGCACTGTTTCCCACGTACAGTAAAAATATTATGGCTATAGAATAATATTCCTCATGGAATATGGTTGGAAAGAATAAAAATGTGGTCTTAGATTAGCGCTTGACAAAAGGGACATGCTTTACTGAGAAACGGTTGAGCCAACCATACAGAACTGTTTGTACACAGCTGTGATTCATGACAACTCCAGAAAAAAGGTGGAAAAATTAGTATCGCCTTCATTATCTTCCTTTTTTACTTATTATTAATTATGTTTTTTGTGTTGATGGAGGTGTATAAAGAGCAAAAATAACATGTCTGGCAGTGGGAGGTAATTTGGAAAAAATTCATGAAGGTCAAGACTTGTTCTCTTCCAGAAGAGACTGTCAGGGAAGGAGTTGTTGTCTGCAGGTGGGGATCTCACCAGGGAAATGCATTCACTCCATTACCAAAATGCAGTTTTTACTTCCATAATAGGACAATTCTAATAAAAGGAATTTAAACGTTTCAGTCAACATGACTTTTACAGTTCTACAGCTAATTCCTATGATGTCTCATCTCAGAGTGTCACATGCACATACACACAAGGATAAATATTTTTTACAGCAAGAAGAGATTGAGTTCAGTACTTTGCAGGTATAAGATACTGGGAGGGTGGAAAGGAAGGATATCACATCTCATATTTATCTCCTCCATTCCTTTTCTTTTTGAAGGTACTGATTTCATTTAAATTTTTGTGAAAAAGCAGTAGTGTAGTTCTGTTGTGAGCTGACTTTCCTTATTTACATCAAGTAGCTGCATGGTTTTGCACTCTGTATGTCTAATACACTTATAATGGCCAGTAGTTATTGACTGATCCTTTGATAATGGAAGTGAGATTGAAAATATAAAATATAAGTAGATGTTATTTCTTCATGCATTTACAAAATTTTGTATAGGTAGGAGGGAAGCAGAAAGGGGAAAATAGAAAAAAAATATAGTTGTCTTTGCTATTGTGTATCTAGCATAATCTTTAATTGTTATATCAAACTCGTCTAACAGAGTACTCTGAGAAACTGAGGTCAGCTTGAGTAGAAGCTCTGAAGAGCTGCTTTTCTCATGGAATTCAGGATAATTGTACCTTGTAACTCTTGGGAACATTAAATGCAGTGTATGTGTTAGGTTTTAAGCGAGGCAGTTTCAAACCAGTAAGTCTGTGGTGTCCCATACCGGTCTCAGAACACACTGGGCAGCATTCTCCTGCAGGAATGATGGTGTGGGGACATTTCAGAGGGTGGCACATGGTTGTGTCACAGATGACCTCTCCCTTGGAGCAGAGACAGGTGACACAGGGCTTAGGGGACCACACAGCTTTATCAAACATGATCATCCCGTTAGCTGTGCACTGCCCCTTCTTTCCTAGGAACAGAAAACAGTAAATTGGAGTTAAACAGCTCAAAGAAAACCAACAGCATTCATTTAAAACTTTGGAAAGAAGCACTGCTATTTTGATCTCATTTTGAAAATATGTAAAATACACCCTATTCTAAAGATCTCATTATTCCTTACTTTTCGTTGCTGTATTTTCTTCAGCTTATTCATAGTCTTCAGTCATGCAAAACCTGAACATTTTTTCTAGACCTTCTTCTATTCCTCTCTTGTGCACTAGAGATCTTTTCTAATATCTTACACATTAAATGAGAAAGTTTTATTAAGGCCCTATGGAACTGGGAGGGTAACAATATTCAGTTTATAGTGACTGTTCATAGGCTTGGTGTAAGTAAAGTCTATTCTGGGATGACTGATGAGATGGCAAAAATCTGCACTTCCCTGTAATTTGCATTATCTGAAGAAAAAACAAAACCTCTTTGCTAGAGAAGTAGCAATTTAGAACAACTTGTGCTATGAAATACTCTCTCTCAAGTTTCTGGACATGTATCTACAAATGATTGAGATCTCCCCAGGGTACCAGCGGAAATTTTCAAAAAGAAATGTAATTTTTTAAGCTGTACTCAGCTATTCAGTAGGCAAGTGATTTGCAGAGCACAAAGACATGGGAAGGAAACTAATCCAAGTGTCCCTTTCCTTCCAGTGGTGGAGTTTTCCTCAGAAGTCTCTCTAGGCAGTTCTCACCCAGACTCCAGGATGAACATTGCACTTAAGCATGATTGATTTTTTTTTTTTTTTTTGAGAGAGAGAAGGAAAGCCAAGATTGAGATTCTTTATCCCATGCAAATATTCCTATTTTTGGGTGTCCCTCTAAATCTTGTTGAGAATCTGAACTCCCTCCACACCTTCCTTTTTCTACTCAACCTAAGAATGCATTGCTGAAGTGTTGTTTCAAGGCAAAAACCCATTTCTAAGTTACTTTGTTCTTCCCTGCATATAAAGAAAAAGAAATTTCCACTTTCCCTATTGAGTTTGACTTCCTCCTTCAGATGAAGGTTAATAGAGGGGAAAAGTCTTCTCTCACCTGAATTTGCATGCCAGAAAACTTTCATTTGTGGTACACAAAAGGTCTTTGGAGGGGTCATTTGCAGGGCTTGTTTTCCCACACTCCGCCCTGCTCCATGACTGGGTGTTCAGTTTTAATAAGAATGTTCAGGATAGCCTTTAAATAACCTTGTAAGGCTATTGTAAATATTTGGTTTGAAATGTCTCTGGAATTAATATTTGTCTCAAAATGAGGTATTTTGCAAAGTCTTTCAAGGTAGTCCTACTGTCAGCTTCGTAACAAAGGTTCTTCCTTTGTCCTTCTACTTAAACACCATTAGATATTAATCTGTTTTCTACAACAAAAATTAATTATCAGAATCATCCAGTTTGGATGATCCTCTATATTCTGTATATTAAAAAAAAAACGCTTTGATTTAAATTGCTCTTGGGGTGAAAAAACCAAGAAATTGAAGTTTTGAGTAGTTGCATCTCGTTTTTTCAAAGGTCTGGGTCATCTCTGCATCACTTCAGCTGTGTAAAGCTGTGCTCTAAGCAACTCCAACCATGTCACTGGAGGAGGAGAGAAATTAGCCCAGGCCAAGTGTTAGTTGGCTTTAAGTGCCTTGTCATTCTACCCAGGTATCTGCAGTCCAGCTGCTTGCTGGATCCTGACTTTGGGGTTTATGTGTTTGCCAGTAGGCCATCATATTTCTTTTAAATAATCTCCAAAAGAAACACAAAAAGAATCTTGCACTTTCTCATGTTAAACAATAAAACTTCAGCTGTTCCAGAGGAGCATAATCTGGCCTGAGAAGGAAATTCTTCTGTGCTTCCTAAAATTCTTTCTTTTGTTTTTAGCTACTAGACTGTATCTGAAGTTGGTGCAAATCATGTCTGAATAAGCATAAAGATATGAGTTATCGGGCTTGGCCTCTGCAGGCTTTTTTAACAAATTATCCTTTTTTCTGTGTACATGAGAGTTGCATAAAAGGCAGGGCCAGCGTGTGCTCAAAGACAAAGGGTTTTACCCTTTTGGTGCCTTGCAGAACTGTTCTTTGGCACTGCTGGGATTCTCAGAGCCCCCGTGGGACACAATAAAGGCTGTGCTGAGGTGCTCCTTCAATTTCCTGACCGCTGATCACTTCAGCTTGGTGGTACAGACAGGGAGAAGTGGGGGGCAGGAGGGATTAGAAAGGGTACAACAGTGAACATCCTACTCTGCTCTACCTCATGGACAGACAACTGCAAATTATCTTACGTTGTGGCCAACTGTTTGATTTAATTTTAAATATTCACATGAGTCTTATCTGGAGGAAGGAGATATGTCTGGTTACTGTTAAACTTCCATTTAACTGTTAATTTTCATCCTGCAAATATCTGTAAATTGGGGTGGATGTTTTTTAGTTTACTAAGAGCAAAACAAGTAGCTAAGAGAATGGAAATTAATGTTTGGATTACATTTTCTTCTATTCTGAAGCATGATTAATAATAGTGTTCTATTATTTAATAGGCTCTGTTTTTTCCAAATCTGACATTAACTTGAAAAAATTTTGAACTTTAAAAGCCAGACTAAAAAATACCTTGTGGTTCCAGTCTTTGGCAGATGAGCATAGGACTTTTAACCTTTGGAAATATCGTGTAAATTCAGCATGAAGTTCCAAATAAAATGAGTTCAGTGGTTTTAGCTCAGCTTTTGGATGCAAGTCCAGATAGAAAGAAACAAGCGGGGCGGGGAGGGGGAAGAGCTGTGCATTATTTCAGCATGACTGATGGTCCTGACAGAAACTCTGGAATATCTTACATGAAGTGTATGCTACTTACGTGGTATTTTCCTCTGTTTAATTTTAAAAATATTTTTAAATTAAAGGTTCGACGTTAGTAATATGTATAATATTGTAGTACACACTGGAAATGCCATAGTCCAGAGTTTTGCTAGTTTTTCTCTTCAAGCCACTTACTTTACAATATTTGATTTGAAGTGGTTCAGCCTTTCTGAAAGTAAGGACTCAAAACAAATAGTAATTCAGGAGAAAATGTGGCTAAATTATGTTTGGCCATTTGAGACCTCTTAACCCGGTGGTCATATCTCTTGTGTGACACACTGGAAGGCTTACATTTTTGCTTATTAAAAATAGATTATTGTCATTTTATATAGAATAGTTGCAATCAGGGCATCCTTTTTTTTTCCATAGAATTCATCACATTGCATATAAAGGTTTTACTTATTGTGTGATCTCTTGGTGCCAGAATGGAAATTTCTGTGTCTTTATCTATTAGCTAGAGAGTGAACACAACCTTTTATTGCTTCCTCACAACATCCCATTGTCTTTTCTTGGACCTTCAAACCTCTTTCTGTGAAAAGAATTGAAACATTATAACATCTAATAATTTTCAATTTGTTAGTGTCTATGGTTTCAAATTGAAAAGTACTGATAATGGTATTCAGAAGTTATTCTTTTTTGAATGGATCACTGATTTTTAGACTCTTGTGAATCCTAATTTCCTGCTTTGGAAGTCATAATTTCCCATTTGTGGTGCTGGGCATAAAATCAGGAGCATCCTAGAGCATGAGTTCTCTCTTCCTTTACTGCACTAAGGACCAAAGAGACACTGAGAAATATCAGTACTCAGTCTCTGGTCTTGTATTCTTTGAGGAGATTTAGAGAGGCCCAGTGCAAGGTTTCAGTAAAGATCAATGAAATTATTGGGTTTTTGCTTGTTTCTTTCTTAAGACATCAAATCCTCTTCCCTATCTCTCCTTCAGAAACCTTAAAATACGTATTAGTACAGCAATGTGAAAACCTCTAGATCACCAAAAAGGCAAGTTTTGTATAAATCATACTATGGGACTCCTGTTAAATCAGTCTGGGTTCTCAATATAGATGGAGTATAAGAGTGATTTTGCGTTGAAGGAGTGGGGGTTTTTCTCTCTTAATTCGGTTTTCGCTCAAAGGGTATTGTTTATAGTGTAACATTTGTATTGCAACGACTATCATGTGTTAGTAAGTTATTTAAAAAATCAAGAGGTACTACTGAAAGTTTGCATGTAGACATAATTTGAATATTGCTTTTCAAAAATACAGCCCATAAAGTAAAAATCAAAGAACTTAAATCCATTTTAATTAATACTGGTGTTGGGGCCTCAGTGAAACGTTAATTGGGTTAGGAGATACATTGAGCAATAAATTTTTCAAAATTGCACTCAAACTTGCTACACATTTGAAGATAAGAAAATACCCTGACAAATTTTTTGTTAGTTAAGGTAATAATAACGCAGAAAAATTGCAGGAAATATTGCTGCAAAGCAGGATTCAATTAAAAAGCCTTATATAACCACAAAATTACCGTGGAAGGCTGCAGGTATGTGTGGGAAGTAGAGCTAAAATAAAGCCTTGATGAGTTTATATGTTTGAAATGAAAAGTCAGCCCCTCCCGAGGAGCTGAGGGGCTTTGTTCTCACCTGGTAAGACACTGTAGGTGCTCTCGTGTTCCCCCAGCCCCACGAGGGAGTCAAAGACCCCCACCACACTGTCGTCGATGTTAATGAGGGGGATCCTGGGCCCTGCAGCACCGGGAGCCAGCAGCTCCATCCCGGGGGTCCTGGGGGACCTGTGCCCTGCCCGGGGGCTCCTTGCCAGCCCTTGGTGGCGCATCCTCCTCCTTTGCCTTCTGCCGGGAGCGCCAGCCTCAGCCAGGCCAAAATCAGTGCACAGCGAGACAAGCAGGAAATAACAGAGTAGTGGCAGTGTCTGCATGGTCCTGCGTGTCCCACAGAGTATCCTGCAAGGGGAGAAAAGAGGGGAATGAGGTACCTGGAGAGCTTTTAGGGCTGTGTCAGTCACACAGAGCACTTTTCAAGGCAGGTGAGCCTTGAAAACATGGTAGGTCAATATAACCATACTTCCCCTTGGAAAAAAATTACCTTCTGAAAGCTAAAGTGACCAATCTGATCTTAGTGATTTTCAACGGTCACATTCAAACAGGTGCTGGTTTCTATTTGGGGCTGCATTTGAAGAGTGGTTTAGATTTGCAGAGCCAGCAGGCATTGGCAGTTCAGTAATTGTTGCTGCTTCCAGCAGGAGACTTCTTGAGAGTTCTGTAAGGTGTGCCTTTGCTATTTCTTCCAGGGTGTTGTAAGTTCTGAATGTGGGAATGGCAAAGTAATAGAAAAACGCCCAATTGATCTGTGATGTGCTGCCCTGAGTGCTTTTGGGTTGGCATTTCTGTGTGAGGCATTTTTTCACTGTAAATGAAGAGATTATGTTTTTCCTTGCATTTCTGGCCATCCTCTTCTCTAACAGGATCTGTTTCGTTCTGCAGAGGAGACCTTTGGGAATTTTGTGCTGTTTGTGACATCCCACATCTGTTCTTTGGGTGAACCTTTCAAGTGCAGGATCTAAAAAGGTCGATCTATAATGGGCTGTATTCTGCATTTACTTATTAAGAAATTCAAAATAATTGTGTATCTGGAGCCTCCTTATGCTTGTGACAGAAAAATTACGTTTACTGTCACCAATAGGTGGCATTCCAAAACAGAGCAGTCAGGATTCAGGAGTATGCATAGGAAGCATATCCAGCAGAGGATAATCTGTACCAGTGTGGAAATAAGGCCCTGCCTGTCCAGGGTTGTTAATGATTTGTCAGAGCTCTGTTGCATAATTCTTTCAAAAAGGAAATGCTCTTTTCCCGTGGCCTATTTTAACTGAGACAGCAGAGACAGGAGACATTTGTGTTCTTGGGAGGGTGAGAATTAGTGGAGGACTTGAGATGTGGAGCACTTGGGCTTTGTGGCCAAGACAAGGCTTAGAGCACGTTCATGGTTTTTCTCTAAGGAAGTTCTGAGGGGATTAAAAAATGCTTTTTCTTAATGTTCATCAGCTGGCTTTATATGTCATCTTTCACTTTGGAGTTAATCTTATTATGATTATGTTGTGTAAATATTGGACAGTATTATTTCAGGAACTTGAACTGTGTTTTTGCCTGCATTAGATTTTGTTTAAAAGCTCGCTTATCTTGGTATTTTCTGATTTATAGAACAGGTCAAGTTTTTGGTACAAGTTGCCTAACTGTTCTTTAACATAGGGCACATGATTGATGGCATGCTTTTCATGCTTTCCACATCATAATTCTCATGGTTTTTATTCTTGTGTTTTAAAATGGGAAGTTGGCAGTAAATAAGCTCAAGAGTATGCATTTTGCTTCTTTTTAATATTGTAGTTTCTGTGTTCAACTGTTTTAATTTTAAAATGTTATAGCAAATTTAGATATTAATTTGCAGAATTTGAAGTTAATGTTTTTATTTCCATATAAAGGGAATTTGAGAAGCAAGTGTCTCACACAAATCCTCACAACAACTCCTGGAATGGCAGATTCTGAAATGAATCCAAACTTTAGTTTGCTGCTTTCTGCCCCTCAGAAATCAGTTATTCCAAAATGCTCTACAGACTCTATAGCCTTTTATATACAGAAATTACTGTTAGTGAACTAATCAGAGAGATGCAGAAGCTTATCCTCTGCACTGAAAATGCCTGTTCTTGCATTGAAAATGCCTGTTCTTGCTCAGAAAGTGCTCATTTCTGAGAGCCTCGGGACAAATGACCCAATGTCTTTGGTTTCTGACTTGCGTGGTAATGACTGCCTGTAAAATTACTCAGGAAACTTCTGTTCCACAAGCTTGACTGAAACACGCCAAGAGCCCTTGGGGAAAACTGGATATACAAAGGAAAGGCTTGAACATATGTGTTCGTTCTGTCGAGTTTCTGACATCTTAATTATGGTCCCATTTTTCTGGGATGCTCTATAATAACACTGTGGCTGTGCAGTTACAATGCTGCTACATTACACTTGGGCTTTTTTAACATTTAACCATTTCTTTCTGTGACCAGAGGCACATAGTGGCATCAGTGAAATACTTTTCTATTCTCCATCTATTTTTTAAAGTCAGGAATAATGTAGGGTGAAGTATATAGCATTAACAGTACAAAAGATGTTTTAAAGAGTAAAATTCTATAGTAAATAAAATTAATTTAAAGTGAAACTCGGTTTCATAAAATATTTTATAAATACAAATTTTTTAAAAAAGCAAAACCAAAACAACAGAAAACATACCACACCCCCCCAATAATATGTCTTTATAAACTAATCCTGTTCATATATGTGAGTTTCTATGCTTTATTTTGACACTAATTTAACTCTTCAGTACTGAAAGCTTAATATTGCTACTTTCAACCAAATGGTGTTCTTTGCATGCAAAACACTGTGCTACTGAGTTCTTTTCCTTGGCTTATTTAACAAGTGCTGCCTCACATTTTAAGGCCCAAATTGTGAAAGGCCTTGGGTGCTTTGGGCCTCTCCTGCTCATACTGGGATCCTCAGATTCTCTCTCAGGAGGCTGCGTTTTGTACAGGGCCAGCCAACTTTTAATTTGGGAAAAATTCAGCCTGTTCAATTTATGTCTTTAAATTATTGCATAGTAATTATAGATAGCCGATATAATGAAATTATTAACTGTTCGTGTTGCCAGATACTCTCAATGTGGCTGCATTGCTATACCTTTTTTTTCATTTTAGCCATAAATATTTACATCAGGCACAGTATGTGAAAGCCATCTTTATTACCTTTACTTTTACTATGTAATGTGTTCAGTAATTTGTAGCTTTCAAAATGTTTATCTTCAGTAAGTTCAGTATCTGTCAGTTTGCTGTTTGTGTTAGTGGAAATAGTTAATTTTTGAAGGAGAGCCCCTTTAGAAATACCAGAGTATCAAAAATTATTAAATAACCAATCTTCATGCATTCAGTCTAAATTCAAACACGTTTCTAAAATGTCAGCATTAATTCTCATGACACCCAGGGGTTAAAGTGCTTTACCAAGATTTTTCACTTACTCTTTTTTAAATGCATTGCATAGAAAGGAGTTACATTTATCCACAGCAGCCAGACCAGTTGCACTTTCCATTAAAGTTGGATGTGCGTGGCAAACATTCAGACAGAACAAAAAGCAGCTCAATGGGTATTGCACACTTTATCTAGAAAAGCATTTCTGTTCAGTATTGCTAAATACAGCCCCCATTATTTCATACATATTTGCAAAGTTAACATGAAGTTTAAGCCATTCCACACCATGCTTTAAGCAGTAATTTAAAATGGAAAACATTTTTACCTTGTAATCTAACCTAACAGCAGAGTCTGCTTGCTGTCATTTAGTCTCCCGTTGCAAATGAAACAAAATCTCAGTGATATCTTTAAAACAAACAGAAACACAGTTGGGATTGTTGAAACATGTGAGATGATTCCTTAGTTAAGTCTGAAATAGCTTCTTCCCCTGGAGACCCAGGGCTGAGTTCTGTGTGCAGAGAATCAGCTCGTGCTGGTGCTCGGAGCACTGGAACCTCACTCAGGCAAATGAGGAGCAGCACAATGCCTTCGGTCCCGAGGCTGACAAGGCACAGCTGGAAATCCTTTTCCAGTACTTACAGTCACATAAGAAACAGGGAAATGGAGTGTTTTCAAAAGAAACAAAAAAATGTGTATTTTATTCTGTGCTGGATTATGTATTTAGAAGTTTTGTTTCCAGGCAGCATGACTTTAATGTAGATTTATTTGAAAAAATAAGATATAATACTTTTTGGCAAATGTAACCTTAACATAAAAACATTTATTAAAATTAGAACTTTCTATTTTTCAATTCATGTTTTCTTAGTCCCTTCCTGCACTTAAAGCTTGTCATCTATAAGCAGGAAACCTTTTTGTTGAATTTTGAGCATGGAAAGTTTTTCTTTTGTCCATTTACAGCGATGATTTCACTGCAAGTTGTAGCTTATGCATGGAAAATAAAACGACCGATGCACTTTCCCTTCATTTTTTCTCTTTGTAAGGCTAATTACATCCTGAAACATGATCCTGAAGCTCAGCTCTGCAGAAGCTGCAGGGAAATTGGTGATCCAGAGAGGAGAAGGGAGTGTGAGGGAAGGGAGGGAGGAAGGGTACGTTACCACAAGTCCTGCGAGTGCCAGCAGAGCCTTTTCCTGCATCCCCAGCTAGCGCGGCTGCGGAGTGTCCGGGTGGATATGGGATGGTGGGGCTGCCGAGCTTCAAAATGACAAATTCACCTGGGAGATGGAATTCTCTGAGTTCTGCTGACATTAAAAATTTGCTGTTTGCTTGAACTCACACTCTGAGGAATATTTAGACAGATAGTCATGGAATGGTATAACCATTGAGTTAACCATAATTGTTAACTGGTGTGTGGTGGACAGATACTGCGAGAACACATTGTCTCTTAAAATAGGCATCCAGATCCTACTGTGCTCTGCTTTGCAGAGACAAAAGAAGAAATATTAAACTTTGGTAATTTATCTGCAGCTGTTTGAAAGGAATGGAGACAGTCACACTTAAGAAATGAAGCAAAGATCTAAATAGAAGGAACCTTAAAGCTCGTCCCAGTCCCATCCCTCTGCCCCAGGCAGGGACACCTCCCACTGTCCCAGGTCACTCCAAGCCCTCTCCAGCCTGGCCTTGGACACTGCCAGGGATCCAGGGACAGCCACAGCTTCTCTGGGCACCTGTGCCAGGGCTCACCACCCTCACAAGGAAGATTTTCTTCCCAAAATTTCATCTAAATCTGCCCTTCTTCAGCTTAGTGCCTTTCCCTCTTGTTCTGGCACTCCATGCGCTTGTCCCATGTCCCTCTCCAGCTCTCTGGGAGCCTCTCTAGGCACTGGAAGGTGCTCTGAGGTCTCCCCAAAGCCTTTCTCTTCTCCAGGCTGAACAGCCCCAACTCTTTCCATCTGTCTTCATTAGTGAGGTATAGATTCAGACACACCTTAAGAGATCCTTCAGCTGGCTTAGAGGATTTCAGATTTTCACTGTATGTCTGTGAGGCCCTTGCTTATCTTCTTCTCAGCTTTTATTAAGGAAGAAGTAAAGACAACCTGAGGGATCTGCAAAGACGCAGCTCCCTCTTCATGAAAATGGCATTGCCCTGCAATGAGCAGTAACACTTGAAAATTGTAGGAGCTGGTAAAAAAACCTGTGGCTGCCTGGTGCCAAGAGGATTTGGGGGTTTTAATTGGAAGAAAGGGTATCTGAGATGGACATAATCTGCTGCCTTTCAGTACGATTTAAATCTGTGTAAGGTTAATAACTAGATATTGGCTTTAGTATTGCTATTTACAACATTCAAATCTTCCACCTAAACTTGCCTGTCATAATAACTAAAGAAAAAAATGCTGTGTATTCTGCTAAAAGTTCAGACTAGGATGGTAAATTATCTCTAACATACACAGTTCAGGTAATTTCTGTGTGAGTGCAAACTTCCTTGTCCTCAGGGATCCAGAATTTACTGTGTTTATGGGAATAGTTCATCCAAGAGCAGAGCAAGTTGCCAATCTCTGCTTCATCTGCAAATCGTGTTATGCCTGTCCATCCCATGGGCAGTCCTCAGAATGAGTTGTGCAAGGGGAATATTATGGTCTGTTAAGATGCCTTACTGTGCAATTGTCTCCTTTGAGGAGAGAAGAGGCAGAGTAAACAGCAGTGACTAATAATTAGAATAACTTTTTATTATTTTACATCTTAGGGCAAGCTGCCACTGTTGGTTTGTGTCTTGAGCAAGCGCCATAGGATGGAAGCCTGGAGCCTCTGGCATGGATTCTTCTCTCTTCCTTTCACAACAAGAAGTATTAGTCAGTGTACAATAATACTGTTGTTGTTTTCCCTTTTTCAATTTTGCTTCTTTCTGTAGGGAGTAAAAAACATTTGCTACTGTGCATCTGTTGTAAACCTCAGACGAGGTGAAATTAATGTATAAGTTAATATAACAGAATCTGTGATGCTGAAAAGAGCGTATAGATTTTCAGGTTCTGTCTGAAAGGCCGCTTAAATGCATGGAGAATGCTGAAACAGGAGGAATTTTTCAATTTTTTCTATTTTTCAAATGCCTTCAAGGTGCCCGCAGTGTAATATCTATGTCATCAAAGAAAAGCCAGCAGGCTGAAGGACTATAAGGAGGATATCTTGAAAATAAAAATTATAAAGCCCACTTAAGAAGTATAGAAAGTATAAAGAGTACAGAGTATAGAAAGAGTTGAAGTAATTGTTTATGATCACAGCATATAGGGACTATGAAACTCAGTTCTGTATCACAGCTTTTAAAAATGGGATCTTCTATCTGCATAATGGTCAGATAAAACAGGACAAGAGCAGGAATGGCCTTCACTGAGCCAATGCAATGGCAGGTATAGCCTGGCTTATCACAGTGGAGGAAATAATGTGCTTACTTGAGTCAGCCACCGATAACTTCAAGTACTGCTGGAATTCCCTCCTGACCCTTCAGTGTGAGAGCACTCAGGAGGCCCTGCAGGTCAGCGAGTCCAACCTGCTGCTTGGAGCAGGTCAAGGCTGAATCCAGAGCAGGAGTGTTCTGTTGGTTTTGAAAGGCAGCAAGGACAGAGTCAACTTCTCTTGGCTGCCCAGATCTCATTATTTGTTTTACCTTCTATTCCTTTATTCCCTTTCTTCCCCTTTCATCCTCACAAGTTCTTTTCTCAGTCATTTCAAAATATGCAGCCTGCCAAGATTTATATCTTCCCTACTGACTCAGTTTTGTAGACTTTATGCCTTTATTTAATAATTACAGTGTGGTTGTCCTATCATTTTTTCCTTGAGCATCAAAGGAAAATTGCTACTACCCATCCTCCCTTTTTAATTCTGCAATATTCTGCCTTTTCACGTTACAGCCTGGTTAGGGGCACAACAGGGCAGTGACCACCTGCATATTCAGGATTTTGCTTTTCTTATCTCCGTCTTGAAATCCTTTGTGGTATCTCCCTCGTGGTGCCACAGGTGAGCAGGAGCCGCATGCAGACCCCTTAAACCTCTATATGCTTGCAAGATATTTGCAAGCGTATTTCCTTGTTGGGAATGGGGGGAACCCCAAACCTCTCTACTTTATCGTCTATTATCATGTCTCACCTGGCACCAAGAGTACATTCTAGAGCTTTAAATGTTCCACAGTCATCCTGATTTTTAATAGCTTTCTCTCACATTATGTCATTAGTTGATATTTATGCCTTCTGGCTTGCTCTGTTATTTACAGAAGGGCTATATTGAAGTTGGATCTGTTATTTAATTAAAACACTGATCAAAATATGATTTCCATGAGTCAAGAGACACATCCACATTTAGGAATGTAAGGCTATTTCTGCTTTGTTCAGGAATTGGAAGGAAAAGAGACAATACTGGAAATCACAGCAGTGGTTTTTTAACCTTCCAGTGAAATATAAGAACAGAATGACTTTTTGAAATTGCTTTACTCTTTGTTGTCATGATGAATCCATGCAGTTGCTGGCTGGTTTTGATCAGAGACAAAGATGGAATCCTAAGCTCTGAAATTACTCACGTGGTTTATTTTTTTTAAAATCAAACACACAAGTTTATAGTTGGAAAAAAGTAGCAGTAGGGGAAAAAGAATTTATAACTGTTAAAGTCAGCACAAAACATGAGATGGGGAATTTGGGACTGGCAGTACATTGCATTTCTGAAACCTGTACCAGTTACTGCATTCCTTCTGTAATCAGTGGTCACGGATATCCTTGCGGAAAAAAATAGAGGAAAAGACAAAATATTGCTGGTAAACCTTGAGATATTAAACACAGATTTTCCTCACGTATTTAAAAATATTAGCAACACATTGCAAAAAGCATGGAGTACGTCTTTAGGTGGGAATAAACCTAAAATTGCAATATGAGATGTGTGTGGCTGGGATCTATCTACATTTTAAAAAGCTTCATTTTCATTTGTAACTGCATCCCAGTTCCAGTTCTTTACTGCAGTGAGCAGAATATATTACTAATATTCATTAGTATTAACTTTTTGAGGACACTAATTATTGCCACAAATCTGTGCCTCTTGGTTAGGTTTCTGTTCAATCACACAGCATCAGTTTGTGGGGTGTTTTTCTCACATTATATCTAAATGCCAGTGACCAGACAGATGGAGGTAATTTGTAAAGCATTTCTTCAGAGCTACCTGCAATTCAAGCTTTCACATATTGCCTCAATGTGCATCAGTAAAGAAATTTAGTTTAATTTTTATTACATCATTACCTAGAGCTGTTCCCTATGGTGTTCCAAAGCAAGTGGAATTTACCTTGAATAAATACAGCTTTAAACCCCTGTAAGGAAAACATTGCAAGGAAACATGGAAGAGTTCCCTTGTCCTCCTGCCTTTCTGTCAAATAATATAATTTCTGGTTTGGGGTTCAAATGGTGACACTTCCCTGTATATTGGGCAGCTCTGTTTCAGCTGTTTGCTGACTCATATTTTTCCAAAATACTCATCTCAACAACTCAGCACATCTTCCGTGTGCCTGAAATAGCACAATGAGCTTGGCTTGGGGCTTGGTTTCTCTCCTGGGCCACTATTGAGCATTGTTACTCATCAATAGAACTTGGAGGTTTCCAACTTTTTTCTGAAGTAATTGTGGTTTGCAGCAGTTGTTAAGTTTCTAGCATGAGCCATAAGCCTCCTGTAGGCTTTCATTGGTGTCATTGCTTCTTAGACACAGTTCCTTTTCTTCAAAAGGCAGCTACATCACACCAGAGCAAAGGGACAATATTCCTCTTAAGTAAAGACTGGGCTACAACAAACATATAGAAAATTCTGTGGTTTAAATAATTATATCTAGAAATATATAATTTAAATACAGGAAATACTGAAAAAAATTAAATATAGGAAAGTCTGAATTTTAAATTTATTAAACAGAGAAAATAAGAGTATGTAATTATCCTAATGGTCTTTCTCTGTTTGCTCTTTTCATCTGGTTTCCATTTGCTTGGTCGTGCTTGGTTGCACTTTCCATTTCCACATGAAACACTATGTACTCCTCTAAAAAGTGAATGCATCTTTTTATAAGCTTCTCTTGTGCACTGTTGCTGTCTCAGACTGTATCAGAAGTGACATGTGAAAATTAAACTTGATCTTACAGATAAAACCGGTGGTTTGAGATGTCACCAGAGAGATGTGGTTGGGTTCCTGTGACCTGCTGCTTATATCCCTGTTGTTTGTGGCCTCAGATGTTTTCCCATTGGTTTTAATATTAAGCAGGAATTAGTAACAGGATGCCTCTCCACTGAGAGACTGTCTCAGGAAGGAGATGTAAACTGAGGACACAAATATTTTGAAGCATTTTAGTCAAAACGAAGGATTTGTTGGCAGCTGGGGCAAGAAGACACTTTGAGGACAATAACAAAGTTTGCTTGTGGTTTCCTTCTAAATCTAAAAACTAGTTGTCTTTGCCTGTTGATTCATGTTTTTCCCATTATAAACAGTAGCATCAAATGGTTTGTTTGGGTGAATTAGTGGTCAATGGCAAAAATTATTTGTACAGGAGCTCTGCAGCTACCACTGAGAGTTGAAAGGGGGAAAATGGCAGGACAGATATGTGTGTGTGTATACAGATATCTGATTTTTATATTTAACTTTTAATACCATACTGACATTTTTGATCAGCACATTTCCAGGGATTTATAATTCCACAGTGCGCAAAATTCAGAACTGAGTACAAGTTGAAAGTGATTAATTACATAAAGTGATTAATTACATTTGTTTTATATTCTGCCTGGCATTTGTGGCCAAACCTGGGCAACTCCAACCTAACACGAGTTGTATATCTCCTGATACTCCAGCACAGTTCCCCCTGTGTCATCTCCAGGAGGGAAATGTTAAAAACAAAAGAAAATCCTCTGTTTCAACAGGTTATGTTTTTCTGGATGGCTCTGTGTATGGTTTATAAACATGTCTTGTTGAAGGAGAACACTGGTGGTGTTTGGGTTTTTCCCAGAGCTCGGACAGACTTTGCCAGTTTACACTTTTATTATGATTTCCCTCTGTTCTTCACATTAAATCCTGTGTGTTCCCTTTCCTTTGGGAACTGGAGGAATCATCAAATGACTGGAGAACGAGTAGAGTTATTTCTGAAACAGTTTTGTTTTCATGATACAAGATGAGAAGTTTGGGGCTGGGGAGGGAGATGGGTCCCCTTGTAATTCCTGTGGTGTCAACACGTCCTTTGTGCTGGACAATCGCAGCTTCCCTCTTGGACTGTCCCTGTGTAAATGCTTGCACAGGCTCTGATATCTAATCCTTTAAGGTTGGACTCACTGATCTCTGTCCCTTCCAACTCAGGATATTCTATTATTCCATGTTTTATGATACTTTTTCTGTATTTCATGGTCTTTACTTCTATTACACAACGTGAGTTGTCCAAGGTGGAATAAACTGATTTTGTTTCAGAGTTGGGACATTTTATAAGGTCCTTTCACAGCAAATACTTTGGTAATTGAGTGTTCTGATATTTTTGTCTCATAGGAATTAGCAGGAAAGATCCTGTGAGTTAATAAGGATTGAACTGTTAGACAATAATTCTGAATTCATAGGGATATGCTAGAGATGAGAAATGTGATTTTGGAGGCCTAGGAGTTGCAGAGCTACAATTGGAATTATTTTAAGAGGTTTAGGAGGCACAAATATGTACATAGTCTAGACAGTGCTACTTCTGCACTGGCAGGGGCAGCTGCAAGAAATGCTAATACAGGAGCTGAGTCCAAAACGGAGAGGGGAAAAAAATAGGAAAAGCCAAAGGTGAAGAGTATCCTGGAGGCCTCAGATGTTAGTGCTCAGTGTGTTTGGGAAGAGTCATCCAGAGGTCTTTCTACAGTGGAAAAATGAATATTGAAGTAATCCAGAACTCCATTTTAAATAACATTATGGTGCTTTGCCTTTCTTCTCGATTTTTTCCATGGGTTTGTCTGTATATACCTTATAGCTCCTGCTGTGAGACTCAGCTTGGGTTTGGGAATGGAGCCTGAGCATTACAGCCTTGTGTTTTTATACAAGCTGGGGATAACTCAGTGCTTAAATCCTGGGAATGGAAATCTTCCTTTTGTCTGTTGCTTTAATTTCCCTGTGAACTATTTTTACTGGAGAGGATTGAGGGCTCCTTCCTCAAATCCATCTGCCTGAAAGGCTGGGAAAGGCTGGTGCTGCAGGATCCAGGCTGCAGCAGGCATTATTCCACAGCTTTATGTTGTGGGGTTAGGACAAATCTCCTGGTTAGTACACAAGGAAAACTTTGAATATTCACCAGGTTTGCACACAGGAATGTTTGGGTCACTTTACTTCCTTAGAGCGTTAAAAACACAAGAGAACTGAGCTGATTGCTTGGGAAACTGAAGAAGGAAAAAGCGAACATTTTAATATTAACTACTTTCCTTTCAATTGGACTTCTACCAGAACAAAACATATTGTTACCAACAGTTTTCAAATGTTTCTGCCAGGCCACCAATTAAAATTCAAATTATGAAATGCCTCAAGTTTGCATTGAAAGTCAATGAATTGCACTGGCAGCTGCTGTTGGTATTATCAGTACTCTTTGTGTTGTTGCAGTACCTAAGCAATGAAACAAATATTTATCCACACGCATCACACAACATTCCTGGGCAGTGCAACTCTGGCCTTTATAAACTAAATAAGGTGGAGCATAAGGATATGTTTTTGCCTGGCAGCTGCCTGTGATTTCTCCTGGATACACTAAAGAATTCTCGTCACTGCCCTAGATTCTTTCCTACTTGCCAGTACACAGATATTTGAGTCAAAATCCAGTTTCTTGAGAGAGATTTGGTTGAAAGTATAGAACAGTTTGCACACTGAACAGTATTACAGGTTTTCAATGTTCCTTATTTTTGCTTCTGTTTTGTTTTTTGGGGGGGGGTTTGCAGCTGTTTTACGGAAGTCATTGAGTAGATCAAAGTTTGAGGATAGTTGATCAATTTTGCGAACCTATTATTTATCAGTGGATTGAGAACTTTGCACCCTCACATGTACAATAATTATAAATTGGTAAATCTCCTCTTGCAGATGTTGGTGCCTTCTCAAAAATATTTTCTGTGTTACTCTTGTTTGTTGTAACAGTGTGTTTAGAAGTCTGAAATGTCATGCTGTTGACAGCCAGATCTAAAGAACTGGATTTGGGTATTACAGGAAAAAAATTAAAGCTTTAAAGTTTAAAGCTTTCAAGGGCTTTTCAACTGGACCCGTTCCTACTCTAGTTGATAGCAACAGGCACTTCAGCATTGCATGTTAATATTTATTTTCACATCAGCAGCTGATAATTGTAAATAACCAGACAAATGAAAGCTACAGGCTGGCAAATTTCTGTGGAGTCTGTCCAAAATGTAATGCTTTGTAGAACCATTAAATGAGGATGGATGTCTTGTGGGAATGACTTCAGTGTATCTACAGCATATGTTTGATAGAAAACATAGATCTGCAGATAAAGCTTCACGTTTTACCCTAATGCAGGTGTTAAAACATAGATCTATAGATAAAGCTTCACTTTTTACCTGATGCAGGTGTTAAAACATAGATCTAGAGAAAACTTCACTTTTTACCTAATGCAGGTGTTAAACCTTTTTGAAATGCCCAGAAAGAATAATAGAAATACTGCAGAGGTATTTGTGAAAAGGAGGACCAATTTATAGGAGAATGCATTTGTACATACCTGTGTACGTTTAAAGAAAAATTTGGTCCTTATGGAGGCTGCGTAAGTGGATATTATTGTAGAGATTCAGCAGGAGTTTTGCTGTGGACATTGCCATTCACCCACTGATACCAAATCTGGGTGCAACTAAAAATGGAGCCCAGCTTTATTTGGAGTGCAGGTGCCCCAGGAGGTTTTGAGGCTGTTCTGTGCCAGCATAGGCTCCACCTTTGTGACTGTGTGCAGTGAAGGTCAGGGCACAGCTCCCTGGGACACAAGGGCACAGCACAGGCAGATCAGACAGATTTTTGGCCAAACCCCTCTGTTCTGTGGGACAGTTTGCTCTAAGTGGTAAGAGATTGACCTCTTAATCAATGTATAGCTCTTGGTGAGAAATGAAGACTGTCATTTTGGATGTTCCAGGTGGGTCTGTGCACAGAGATGTCTTTACCAGGTAAGGTAAATTTGCCCACGTAGAAGCAAATAACTCTTCAGACCTTTGAGAAAAGATAAAATAACCACACAGGTCAGGTAAATGATGAATATAAGCTGAGTATCTTGTCTAAAAACTTAATTTAATCACACTTTTTGTAAAGTAAATGTCTAACCTGGTGTTAATTTAGATGAACTAGATGTTCTTTGTTGTGTCCCATAGCTTATTTTTTAAATTAGTCTGCCTACTTGGGAAAAAACCTAACACAGCTTCAGAGCCAAGTCATTAACTAAATTCAGATGCTTTTATTTAGATGACGTTTAAATTGTGCTGTCTGGATGAGCCTGATAATGTAAACTGTACAAAAGCAAATTGGGCCACATTTGATAATCAACTTTTCTGTGGTATTTCAAATCCAAGTTGCTTTATGTAATTCTGGGCCCTTTTATTAAGATATCAAAAAGGCTTAGAGAGAATCTTGCAGGGATTTCTATATAGAAAAAAAAGAAAAAATCTATTAGGTATGTTGCTTCTGTTGTAATGGAAGAAAAGACAAACTTGGCATAATTTCTCTCCTAAAAATGCCTTTCCTGTAGTCTACTTCCTTCAGATTATTGAAAAACTGGCTCACAATTATTTCTTCCCGAATTGTTGATATTTCATGCTGCTCTGCAATATGACATCTTTTTTCCTTCCATAATTTTTCATCTCTGTATTGTCTTTGGCTGCTCAGTATCTCTTGCTAAATTAGACATCTCTGCCAACTTCCACACAGTGCCGTACGTAAAGTTTATCATCAAGAAATATTTAATTATACTTAGCTGCAGAGGGAGGGCAGGGGGCTCAAAATACAACAGGATGAAAACTAGTTTATCAGCAAACTTGTGGAGGAAGAACAGAACTGCTGAGCTCTGGTGTTTTTTTGGGAATTTCCACTGAAATAGATGTCCAGGAGCAGTGTCAGTGCTCTCCCCCAAAATCCCAACCAGTTCTGTGCCCTGGGCTTGGAGCTGGGCCAACCCCTGTGCCAGGGGGTGGCTCCACAGCCAGCTTAGTGTTGAGACAGTGTGTTTTAAAAGTTGAATAAAATGGCAAATAAGCCAAAGAATTTTAAGCTAGAAAAATGTGGGGTTTAAAATGTTCATAAACTAGTGGAGATCTTTTGCCTCAGCAATTTTAAAGAGAAATAAGAAGATCTGTCTCTTGCCCAGAAAAAAAAAAAGGAAAAGCATCTGCAACCTCTGTGTTCCCTGTTTATGATCTACCCCATCCTGTTCTTTCTGAGGTTTCATGTTCATTTAATTCTATTTTTCTTCACAAAAATAAACCTCCAGTACGTATTTTAATTTATTCCTGGTCTGCTGTAATTAAGTTGCAGATAAACACATGGTTACCATATGACAAAGTGATATTGAAAGGAAATGAGACACAGTATTTTGTGTACTCAGGCCTTGGTAATGCTGGGTTGGCTCTTCTGTAGACCTACAGCCTAGATCCAATTAGGAAAATGCAAAAATTATGGAAAATTATTGGCCACATTATGAGCATAGTGACAAACTGAATCATGTAGAATCCTGGTTGAGTCAAGCACGAAAAATAATAATGTGGAAATATGGAAGGAGGAAAAGAAGTGGCAATGGAAATAGAGCAGGGGCCTAAAAAGAGAAGCTGTAATCAAGTGTAGAGAAAAGGAAAGAAAGAACAAAGCAAAGGGATTTCACTGGCAGTGAGCAAAGGCCACTGGATTTGGGGCTGCTGGTCCATGATTTCAGATGCTTGTGCAGAGCATTGACTTATCTACAAGAGGCCGATGCAAGAATGAATCTTAGCAATGTGATCATTGACTCAAGTTAATTACAGGTCTGGGCTGATAAGAAGTGCGGGTGTGAAACCAGGAGGATGCAGAGCACTTTTTATCCAAGGACCAACCTAGCTGTGCCTGCACTGCAGGAGGGACCCAGGTCTGTCCTGAGCTTGGGAGAGATTCTGGGCAATGTTTGCAGAGGTTTCCCCTGTCCAGGGTGGCGTTCAGACAGTTATTTATCGAATGGCTGGGGTGGGAAGGGACCTTAAAGATCCTCTCATTTCCCATCCAGCCTGGCCTTGGACACTGCCAGGGATCCAGGGGCAGCCACAGCTTCTCTGGGCAACCTGTGCCAGGGCCTGCCCACCCTCACAGGAGCAATTCCTTCCCAATATCCCAGCTATCCCTGGTTTCTGTCAGTGGGAAACCATTCCCTGTTGTCCTGTCACTACTTGCCATTGTCAGACTTTCTTGTAGGCCCTCAACTCTGCTCCCAAAATTCTCCTTTCCTCTTCTAAAAAGTGAAACCTGTGTGTTGGTTGTGTCACTTGTGATTTTAATTTTAAAAGCAGAGGACTGAGCCTGACTGAGCATGGGGGGTGGGCTGTGACTGCCACGTGGGCAAAACCACTTCTTCACTTTAGACAAAACCACTTTGTCCTTGTGCTCTTCTCGTCCTTGGTTCCACCGGCGCCGGAGGTTTGGGTGATTGGCATCACAGGGATCACCAGCAGGACTGGTTTGCTTGAGGAACTTTCCCTCAAGATGGGAAGAGGGGAGCTGTATTTATTCTGAGATTTAATTATGAGTGGTGAAGCTTCATAAATCCATTCTGAAAATACAGTGTTTCTATGGGGTGTAATTTAGTTGAAGGGTGAAAGTGCATTATTACTGTTCTTGGCTACAGTTCCTTTAGTTGCACAAAATGAGAAACTTTCTAAATATGCCTTTATTGCTGTAGTGAAATTCATTTCAAAAATTACTGGTGTTATGTCAATGTTGAGATTTGAGGTCTTGGTGCTCCCACCGTGTGTGATTTCAGCAGGTGATAACGTGGCCTTAGCTGAGCAGACAATACAGAGAAATCACCCAAATCAGAGCCCAAATGGAGCCTCCTGGGTAAATTTAGAAATTGCTTGTCCCTATAGAGGAGCTTATGGTAGCATAACTCCTTATATAGATTCTTCTTCCACAGCAACAAGTTCAGAATTAGCAGTAAAAGGAAGCTGTTGTTCCAGCTGGGAGCAGTCGTGTGTTTTCTTGCTGAGTGGGACAGAAGTAAATCTATCTGCTTTTATCTGGAATCTCCCCTACCAATTTTGCTTTGTATTCATAGCCACAGCTTCTAAGCTGAACAACTTATTGCATTTTCCTCAGCAGAGATTTCGTGTGCGGAAATATGCAGTGCAGCTTTAAACAGCTGCAGGATAATATATTTTGTTGAGAAATAGCTGCTACAAGTGTATTCCCTGGGATGGCTCCGTGTGTATGTAAAATCTGTCATGGGAGCAGGGGAAAGCTGTGCATTCCATCACCACCGTCCCTTTGTGGTTTGAGACTATTCCTGTTTGAGACAAAAGTTCCCATAAGAGTCCCTACTCAGACTCCTGAAGGAGCTGGAAAAACGATTTCCGTCTAGAAGTAATAATAGCTTGGGCTTTTGGTTTTGATCATAAACTGACATTTAAAAGTCATCTGAGGAAAGATATTTCTTGATTAAAGTCAGGTTTTGCTTAATGCAGTTGTAGCCGATCCTTCCCATCTGCTGTCACGTACTTGATGGGATCTCTTTCCCTTGCCTTGGGTCGGGTTTACAAAATCCCTCAGGAGTTCCTGCCTCTCCCAAGAGAGCTTTCAGTGGCTCAGTTCGTTCTGTTACGCTGGTTTTATTGCTCAGCTTTTCTTTTCCTCAAGGAAAACTTGGAAAGGTGCTCAGCAGAGATGAGGTGATAATGTGGTACCCACCCACAGAGTGTTTGGAACTGGAGATCTGTCTGTGCTCACCCTGTGCCTGGTTTTCCAGTCACCTGCCAGATCCCCCCATTTTACCTGTGGGATTCAGACCCTACACCATCTGTGTGGAATATAAAAGGTTGTGTGACTGCACTTCCCAGAGTTCATTCCCGAAACTGTCGGTGTTTAGGGGTGCTGCTCAGTTCTGGGTGTGCGGTGGCTTTGCTTCCTGCTCCCGCTGGGCGTTGGTGTAAGGTGGGAACGGCAGCCGCGATCATCGCACGGATCTGGGCAGGGGCTGCCTCAAGCCACTGCCAGCGCTTGGCTTATAGCAAACAGGGATGTAGGTATTTGTGGTTTGGCTTTTTGTGTGTTTTGTGGAGAGCTAAAATATGACCTTTCCTGCTGAAAGCTGGATTTTATCCCAAATGCTGTGAATTTCACACAGGATCAGATTCTCACGGCGTTGAGGTTGGTTGCCAGAGCCCCGGCACTGAGGAAGGCACCGGGGCTCCTTCTCCCAGGTACAGGGAAGCTTTTCCACAGAAAATGATACACTGGGATTTCCTTGAGTTGCCTATGGCTTCCCTATAACATAAATAATCCACCCCCCGCAGCGTGGGGGGAATGTGTCAGTCACGGCAGCTGCACAGGAACTCCCGAGAAAGCCCTGGGAGCATTTCAGTGTTTTGGAAATTGTAACTCTTATCTGGTTCCTCTGATCTGTTCTCTCTGGTGATTCCCAAATGTCTGGTTATGGGCGGATGAAGTGTGACTCGGTGTTTAGCTATGGGATACTTGGCATCTCTTCTAAATGAGGGATGCACAAACTGAGTTCCAGGTAGAAGGTAATCCTGCATTTCCAGTGTCTACAGCCTGGAGCTAAAGGATCACTCGATCCTCCCAGGCCTCTGACACCAGGCAAGGGGAGGCTCATCATGGAAATCAGACATGGTTTATTGAGGAGGAAAGCCTGGAAAACTTGTTTGATTTTGTTATCAGAGGGGCATAGTTCCAGAGGGAGTAAAGCTGGAAGAGGATCCCTGATCTGCCAGATGAGTGACCTTTGATCAGCCACGCTTCCAACACTGTAACTGCCCTGCTCTGTCCTCCCTTCTGTGTCTGTGTTCCCAGGATAGATCGTGGTTGTTATCCTCACAGTAAATACAGTACTGGACACTGGGTAGAAATTAAAATGAGCAAATTCCATGTGTTTTATGTCATTTGGCATCCTGCACAGCCCCCCTTCAGTTTGTCAGAAATTCCTAAACCAGAGCAAGGTCACATCTGGTAGCAATTTTGCTCTGCCAGATGAGGCGTAATCCCATAAAACCAAACTCATTTTCTCCAGTGCTGCTCGAAGCAAAGCTCTCCTGCTCCTTTTCCATAAGACCTGCTGCTTGTCCTGGGAGCTCTGTGGAATGATTCAGCCTGGGAGACTTTTCACACTTTATAAACTGCAAGGTTTGGAACACAGCTTTGTGTCCAGCGCACGAGGCAGGACAAGCAGGCCACTGCCCTGGAGTCTGTGGCTCCATTCCCTTTCCCAGCAGCACCTCCCTGCAGGATGCTGTTCCTTGGTGTTTGGTGTCTGTGCATCCCCTCATTCTCTGAGTAACCTGGCACCTGCAGGATCCATGCAGAGCTGTGAGTTCTTTGACATGCTTTTAAAATAGTTCTGCAGTCTGAGTCTTGGGTAATTCACGAGGCACACGACAAACACATCAGATGGACTAACAAAGTAATGGAGCAACCACCAACCTTTGCACATTGTAGTAACTGAAAATAATTCCCAGAAACATGGAATTTTAATAGGAGCCAGTATTTTTATGTTTGATTACATTGCTGTTGTCCCATATTTTTCTAACATTGGTTATTTTGTTATCTCGTTGCCTCTATTACTTTTTTAAAGCCCTGTGTGGAGCTTGGTGACCATCTCAAACAAGAGCGTACCTGGGAGGTGCCTTCACTCACAGGGGGGAGGGGGAGGTGACATGGTCATGTATTATGTTATTAAATCCAGTTAACAAACTTAGGTAAAATAAAAACGTTCTTTCAAGGTTTCCTGAGTGTTATGCAAGAATCTCTAAAAAAAAAAACCCAACTGGTCAGAATTTCAAAGAGTCAGTATTGTTACTCTTAACTGTTACTGCAATCCACTGTGACTGGGGAGCACTGGGCAGAAGCCACCTTGTCTGTGATTTTTATGTCCCAGTTGAACCTTTTTGTTCACAGGCCAAGTATCCTGACATCGTGACCCTTCCGGAAGGACTGCTGGGAGATTTTATAATTCTAAAGAACCTCAAAGTTTCTGGGTAAGCCAATAAATGCATTTCTGTATTTACACGGGTGAGGGATTGCACAGGCAGGGCAGCAGCCTTGTGATGCAGCTCTGCGTTCCTTCTGTGGCAGGAGGTGCAGGGATTCCAGTCCCATCCCAGCAAAGCCCAGTTCTTGGTGTTTTACCATGAAAGAAAATGGCATTTACCCTGTAACTGGAAGCAACTGTGGCTGTACTTTTCCATTGTTTTAGAAGGAAATCAGTTAGATGAAGGAATTATTACCTACCAGGCACAGGGGGTTTGTCTGGGCTCCCTGAGCAATGTTCCAATACATTTGGAATTTTCAATAGAGAAAAAAAATCCTTACAGTTAAATGGAAGATGGCGTAACTGTCACTATCAGGAATTCTGTAAGGGCCAAGAAAAGTACTTTGTGAAGGGATCAGACCATTCCCTTCTGTTACACCTTGCTTTAATATGCTTTAATTTATATAGGAACAACTGGAAATAAAACACAGCTCCCTTCATTATGTTTGTGTGTGGAATTAGCAAGCAAATCCTGTGCTGCCAAACCTGCCCTTTAAAACTAAGTGCTTTAACCTGGGGATGCAGGAATGAATAGTTCTTAGACTAGGGAATAACTTGCTTTATTTTACAGTTTCTCCTCTGGTGCCAGGTGCCAATTCCATTACCCTCGTTCCCTCTCACCCACAGTCATGAAAGACAAGAATTTAAAAGTCATTGCAGTGGCTTGGTAGAAAACAGACTGGCATAGAAATTTGTTTGCAAAATCCCAGAACAAGCTGCGCACAAATTCCCAAAGGATTTGTAAAAATTAAGTGGCAAAAGGCTGACAAATCACATTTGAAGGAAACTTTTAGTCATGATGGATTAAACACCATTGAGAAAGGGACCTTTCTCCTCACAGTGACTCACTATGCAGACCAGGTTTGGATTAGGAAAGCCTCACTGCCTGCAAGGAGTTCTAGGATTGAAGGGAACAAAGATGCAGTAAAGCATAGAGGGAATAGTAAAGCAGCAGCTCTGCTCTGGATGTTGTTCTGGACTCACCTCCTGCCTCACCCTTCCCTTGGGATGGTGCAGCCATCTCATCTCCCTGCAAAAGCTGGGAATCATGGCTGGCCTTGCACAACTACCAACACTCAGATGTTGAGATTTTGATGGTGTTAAGATGTTAAGATTTTTTTGTTTTAAATTAAATGTTACGATTTTTTTTGTTTTAAATTAAAAGTAAACAACTGCAGGAATATAGGCCTTGAATAGATATATACCTGCCATTAGTCTAAAAAGGCCATGAATAGCAGGGTGGCCCTTATTCCAAACCCAGCACCTCACCATTTATGCAAACACTTGTGAAACAAATTTCCTGTTCTAAGCACCTGATCCTGAGTGTAGATATTACATGAGGGGTAGGGGCAGGGGACACTCAGTGCTCTTCTTTGCTTTCCTCTCACTTTTCCCCACTGCACTGTGCACGTCTGGATGTACCCAAAACCTTTCCTTGTCCACTGGTTTTCCTTGGATTAAAGGGTTCCTGAATCCGGCGATAGTACATTACATTAATGAGGTGGATTTTGTTGCAGAGCATGAGGTTGAACCTCGTGACTGTTGCACTTTCTGCTTTCAAGGAACCTTAAAGCCTGGTTGACCCTGAACTGCCTTTCCTGTGTGCCTGCTACAGGTTTGAATTAATGATTGTGTGGAAGATCCATCTCGACGAAGAAGGGACCACTACACCTGTCCTGGACCTGCTGACCAAAGTACCAGAGCAAGGTAACCTCAGTGGCTTCAGGGACAGTTCCTGAACTGGCAAGCCCTGGTTTTGGCCAGCATCTCTCTCTCAATCCCATGGAACTCCACCTCCCAGAGCCCAACCAGACAAACCCACCCCAATTTAGCAGCAGCTACACTTCACCTCCTGTGTCATTTCCAAGGGCTTACACACCCTGTCTGCCTGCAGGTATCCTGCCTTACCCATCTGCTGTCAGCACTGCTGCAGCTCTTGGAAAATAACCTGCACTGCTCTGTTTTCCCTGCAGTCCTGGAGCAGAGGATGACAAGTGTGGAAAGCATCCCCAGCAGCTTCCGGAGCATGCTCGGGCTCTTCGGAATCGAGGCAGCTATCGAGAACCTGATCAAAGTGCTGGGCTCGGGAAAATGAATGCCAGCATTACGTACACCAGGTAGCAATTTCAAAAGTAGTTTTAATTAAGATATTGTGTTACACAGTCTATAATTTTATTGAATATAAACATTAAGTTATTTTCCATTTAGAAACCATACTCATAAAACATGCTATCTGTACAATTATGGCACGTTATATATAAATTGTCATGACATGAAAATAAATACAGCCATTTAAATACAAAAATGCCAAATAAAATAGTTACATGTACAGAGTGATTTCATTATAAATTTATCTTTCTGAATCATTAATGTACCAGAGTGGTTTATCTTCTTAACATTTTCTAGATACCTGGAAATTGTTAAAAGATCATGCACTGTCAAAATCAAGTCCATAAAAATCCATTTCATTTCACAGCTCTGTAAAAGTACAGTGATTTTAAAATGACGAGAGAACAGTAAGAGACTCCTAGAAGAAAGAGTTAAACAGCTTCCTCATTAAATTAGGGTGGAAGAAGACAATTTGAAGGTTTCAAAGACGTACAATGCTAAAAAACCCAAAGGTGTAACTGTATGAAGTAACTTTGTTCCACACTGTGAGTGTTGAGACAGGTTTAACCTAACCCAGAGAGGCCCATGACACCCCTGGGAAAAGGGGGGCAAGTCCCCTCCTGCCCACTGCAGCACTTCCTTTTAATTTCTGACTTCCAGGAGGAAATTCTGGTAAGTAACACATTACCAAACATCACATTTCACACATTCATCCCTGAAGAAACAAAATAGATCAGATGCATGTCTTGCCACTCCCTTCACTTCTATCAGATGTGCCATGAGCCCATCTGGGAACTCTCAGTGTTCCCAGGAGTTCCTGCTCTGCACTACCTCTGCCCCCCAACCAAACGACCGTATCCAAACCAAACGATGGGACTGGAAGTCAGGTACTTCTCAGGTAGGGAGTAACAGTTCCTGGAACCAAGAGCCCAAATCCACTATCTCTGGGCTCTCAGGTGATAGGAAGAGCCCTTCTTTCCAAGGCCAGAGCTGCTGGAGCCTCCCTGGCAGCACCAACCACCCGCTCCATACAGCAATGGGGAAATAGCTGGAGAAACCAAGAACTAAAGCAACAGTATGATTATAATCCCATAAATGTAATAATCCACTATTTGATCACTGAAATAGTCTCCCACTGTTCTGGTAGGTCAGTAAAAACCAACAGACCACAGCCTGGTTTCTGCCAGACTCCACAGCTGAGCAATGCCAGAGATTGGGTTTTGATGAATAGCAATTCTTATCTTATTAGATAAGGCAGGCTCCTTTCAAGTTTGGAATCCAGTACACAGGCAAAAGTCATTGCTACTTATCCACTGACATGGAACTGGTTGAGCTGGTTTTGTGTAACCTTTAGTTTCAGTTCATCTTTAGCTCCCTCCTCACTGCCTGAAAATGAAACTCTTTGCTCAGCACAGACCCTTCTGTTTGCATATGAAAATATGTAAAGTTACAGCATAAAAACCTGGAAGCTTCCTAGCTGTGCAGGCTCCTTCCTTCCTGCTCTTTCTGATAGCTGGAGGGTTTCTGGATTTGTAAGTAGCTCTCTCTCCCCCAGGTTTTCTTTGGGAAGAAGGGGTTAGTTCTGCTGTCAACTGCCAGGTTCTTGCACTGTTGCAGTCTCACATCTCAGCCCCTGTCCCAGAAAGGCTCCTGGTACTGGATACCAGCACTGCCAGCTAAGGTCTCTGTGTTTCACATTTCTTCCCTCAGTTGTGCCAAGGTACAGGGGGCCCTGTTTTTGAATTTCAGGTAAATTGGAACAATTCACAGGTTACATGGCGATCCCAATATTAAACCTATATTTAGGAGTTAACTTACATGACCCTGAACACCGTTAGTGGTAAGCACAGGCTCTATCCAGGTAAGAGCTTTTCACTGTGGCTTAAGGAGCATCTCTGCACTGTTCAGGGGGAAAAGGAGCTGTAGATTTTATCATAGTACCCTCAGTTTTGGACATACCCTTGAGTCTCCAAATGAGGATCTTCCCCAAGGATGGCTTTACTGCTGCACCTCCCCAGCCCTCAGCTGCACAGAGCACTGCTCACATGCAGCAGTGACACAAGCTCACCCTGGCATGAGACTGACCCACTGCAGCTGCAGGGATTCTGTCACCTATTTTTTGTGTCACCGAAAGCAGCTGCTCATGCCATGCAGTGTGTGGGGCATCAGTGTAATAATGCCAACATTTGACACTATCTGAAAGACCTGAAATGATCTGTAAAACTCAGAACATCTTCTTATAGATTAATTTAAATTAGGCAAGAGCAAGCTGTGGTTTCACCTTCAATAGCAGCATATATGTATAGACAATAAAAACCAGCATGGCAGGTGAGTTAAGCCCAGCTATCATGTAAAACTCAAGCTTACCTTAACCCTTTGCACTTTGTTTCAGAAGCTTTAGGTAGATGCAAGGTGATCACACAACTTCTGGAGGCAGGCTGGTGTTCTAGTCCATGCATTAGTACTTAAGTGTTCTGCAGTGAGAGGGGCAGTTCCACAGATCAGCCACTGCACGGTTATATTTTCAGTGGATTAATGCTAAAGTGTTGTATCAGGTTTTGCCAGAGCATTTCCTCCTTTAGTAGGGATGAAGGAGACGCAGCACAGGCTCCAAGGCAATTCTCGTTAGTAATTAGGCTTTCTATGTTAGTGCAATATTTCAGGAAACTTTAATTCTGTGCTCTTTCAATTCTAAGGAAGTAGACTTTTCGTATTAATTTGATCTGTCCTCTAGTTCCAAGGTATGGCACATTACCTGTTCTGTCACATTAAATACATTCATTAAGGTTATCTAGCAAACATGTGGCTTAGTGCGATCCCAGGTGTCTGAGAAGGCATTACCCATTAGAAATCATTTCATAAAAGCAAAACATTCACAGCTGAAAAATGCACTGAACACAATAGAAAAGGAAAAAAAAAATCACCATAACTGTATTCCAATAATCTTTCATTTTCTCATGTGTTTGAATAAAAATAACCTTAAGGGAATGGTTACACTTTATGGAGAACTAATGTGCAGTCTTCATTTTCCTTGAAGAGGTTGGACATAACTGGGTCCTCTTTGGCCTGTACATTCTTCAGGTAATAGTTGACTATTTCACCATCGAGTTTGTACTGGTGGGGGATGCTTTCATAGGGCTTCAGGTCCAGGTCCAGCACGGAAACAGAGAAGGTGAATCTGGATTTGGATGTCAGTACCACAGGTCTTTGCTCTGAGCTGGAAAATAAAACCACATTGCACATCTGAGTCACTAAAACCAGTATTTTAAATTTATGTATCCCTTTGCAGAAGTGACTCCAATGTTTATCCTAGAGCTTTCATGGGAGCCCAAGAAAATAAGCTGCAGCTAATGTAGCACTTAGGAAACTATAGCTCCAGCTTAACCAGTCCTGATGGGACCTTGCTGGCTCCTCTTCCAGTCCTTTTCCTTTCAGCTTCCACACAGCTGAAGTCAAACATTACTCTCACTGTATTTAGTGAATCTAAGCTGTTTCTAGGTGGTGCACACAAAGCAACAGCCTTGTTAACCAGCAAAAGCGGAAAAGTGACAGCAACTCCTCCTTAGGTTCAAGGTAATAAAACATTTAGTATGGGAACTGCTGTCCAAGCTTGCTGAGAGATGGAGGAGTTCTGAAGGCAACCGTTGCACAAGTCATGTCCATCACTAACACTTCACTGGAGAACTGCAGGACAAATGCAGAAAACAGCATTCTCTAAAAATAAAAGGGCTCTGGTAAAGCAAAGCCCCCTAGAGAAGAACAGATTAGCACTGCTGCCACAAGCCAAAATGGATAATATTGTGGCAAAGCCTCCTGCCTGACAGCCAAAGCTGTCACCTCTTGATTATTGCCTTGGTTTTATTCTAGCTTGGCCAGTAAAGGCAACTCAGCTTGAAAAATCTCTCATATGAGAACACCAAGGCAGAAAAATTGTACCAAGTTAAAATCAAATAGAGCTACTATGACCAGTCAATTCAAATTTTAATAAGGGAATAAATATAAAACTTTGATCCTTTTGATTAACTTAAAACTCTTCAGAAAGCAACATTGGTCATAAATAACTGTACTACAATGTGCACAGCCAAATATTTAGACACATCACCCCACACACACCCCCCCACACTTTTTTAAAGTGTTTGAATTGCCTGAACAGTAAAAACATCTCCAATTTCTAAACAACTGGAGCCATTCCAAAGCAGGTACAGGCAGCTCTTACCATTCATCTTGCAGGCAGGGGGAAAGGGCGATCATGATGGAGCAGTCTTTAGCAGTCATTGCTATTCTGTATTGCTGCACCTGTACAAGAGACAATAACACACATTTTGTCTTAGATTGGTGTTTGCCTGAGTAAAGCATCCTGTTCCTTACAAAAGGCAGCACTGCACTCCCTGTATCAGTATGTTGGCACTTGAAGAGCTGGAAATTCTCTCTGTAACAGAAGGTTGGCAGGAGCAGGTGCTTTTGCAGCATCCTGTGTAACAATCGTGTTTATTTCCTATAGAGCACATTCCTAAAGGCCAAACAGCACCAGTTCCTGCAAATGCTTCCTCGGTCTCGAAAGCAAATAAAGAGCTTTACTTTTCTCTCAAGAACTGATGTTTACAGGCTTGTTTTTAACTGCTTCTGCTATAAAGATGCACCCTGGGCACAATGAAGAACTCTTAACTGTACAGACCCTGACAAACCTCCATCCATTATCCAGCCCTTACAGCGAGACAGAGGATAATTAACACCGACAGACCAAACAACCCTCAAGGAAGTCGAGAAGTACCTTTGTTAATGCAAATGCCACTGTCCCATCATCTTCCAGGGAAAGGTCCAGCAGCTTCTCGTAAAATGCTTCATTGTAAGGTCCATCTATCTGTAATGTACTTCTAAATAAATGTTAAAAGAAGATTTACAGACAGCCAAAATGATGTACTGGTTTTCAGTGTGATCTTTCTTCAGCAGCCCAGATACTCAGAACAACCCAACAATAACGCTGATAAACATGTCCAAGTATTACAATCCATCGCCAACCAACATCACAACCAGTCCCTGTTATTCTTATATCACTCAAGATTTACTGCTGCTTAGGATCTGGGTTGTGTGGGGTTTTATAAACATGACTCATTCTTAATCCACCTGTGTATCACTACAAGAAGTGTTTTTTGCAAAAGAATGGGTAAGTTTGAAAATTTGTAGCAGTCTGCAGGAGCTCCAGAAACCTTGCTGAATATATATATATATATAAGAAATATATTTGTATCTATTTTATATGTATATTATAGTATATTATTTTGTACATAAAAAGTATAAACTGGGGGCATAGGCATATCTGACAGTGCCCTGCTCCACACCATGTGCTAATGCTAATGGGGGGTGTCCTGGCCTCCTTCCTTCCCCCTTTGAACAGCTGAGCCCCTGCGGAGCAGCTGAACCCTCACAGGAGGGTTTGTCCCACACAAACCCCCTGCAGACCAAAGAACACATTTTCCAGTGCTCTGTTTCCTGTGTAACTGCACAAGCAGCAGCAACTCCTGAGTGAAGCCAGAGTGCCCTCGTGTGAGCACAGGAGAGGAATAGCACCCCAGTGAAGGCTTCTTGTGGCAATTATTATTACACTAGTAAGCCTTAGTTGAGGAAAAAAACCACAGCAGTTTGCAATCATCACTGCAAAACATCATTATCCCTGCAGACATGCCCAGCCGTGCAGGTACTGGGGTCAGGAGAAACCACCCATTTTACTGTACCTTTCTGCAAATAACCTCCACTAACACAACTTCCACTACTAAGAAAAAGAGCATTTTTCTCTCTTAGCCTGTTGTGAACTTTCCATACTCATTACCTAAAAGTTCTGGCCAAAGTGACCAACATCAGATGGGAGTTCAGTTACAAATTCAGAACGTGCAGTGCCATGAAGGAAGGCTGTACAACATAACAAGAGTGTGTGCACAGAGCCAATCCTGCCTGCAGTCCTGACTACTCAGGACTGAAAAGAAAAGCCATGAAGTCTTACCTCTCTTCAGGAAATTCCTCCAAGTACTGTTCAACTCTACTGTACAAAGGATAGAGTCCTTCAATATCCAGCATGTCAAGCATCTGAGCCTGAAGGGTTTTATAAAGGAGACAACCCCTCGGTAAACCAGAGCTTTCCAATTTATGTTTACCTAGAAGAAAATGCATTTTAAAATAAGGCAGACACAAGTCTTAGCTTTAATTTGCCATTACATTTGCTTGTTCAAAATTCACAATATTTTTAGTCCAGTCACAGGAAGGGAGAAACCTTAAAAGACTTCAGTTTCCAAACATTAAAGTGTCAGGTGCAGGTACTGAGCTGCACATTTAAACAGCTCATCTTGGACTGCAGAACAGAACATCTGGGATACCACTCTCCAAACTGCCTAAAAAAACAAACACCAAAACACACCCACATCCAGTGCAATCTACTTGTTTGAGTACACAAGAGAAATTTCTCATCTGAGTTTGAAGCCATCACAAATTCACTTTGAACAGTATCAACTGCTGACAGAATAATTTAGCATTTCAGCTCTGGGGTCTTTTTTATACAATATATCAAGAGATTTGTATTTGCTATAGTTTCTCTAAGACAGCTTTCTCCAATTATACAACAAACCTTAGGCAGTGAAAAAGGTCTTCCTCAAAAGCAGAGTAAGAAATGTGCTGTTTGTGTAATTAGGTTAACTGGCAGCGTCTTGAATAATTAGAGCTTTACAGAACTCATACACTGAGGAACTAAGATCATTTACATTTTTCCAACTCTCACTTCCCATTCCTTTTCCCTCTGGTATTCAGACCTCTCTCTTTACCAGAAGAGCAGCTGAAGAACATGAGCTGTGCCCCAGTGAAGGCTGACAGGAGGGGCAGGGAAAGGCCAAGTACAGGTGTCACATAATAAACCAACTAAAGCAGCCCAACGTCATCGCATACAACATAAAAATTCCCCACTCATTTGAAATACCTATGATTGTTATCAGCTCAAACTGCCATTTTCTTCTGTTTTTCCTCCACCACCTCCTGAATTTATTTTTACCCCTGTCATTAGATACAGTGCTCTAAGTCCTCACTACAACGTCATATTAAGAACAATTATCTGGCAGCTACGCAGCTCAGAACTCTTTTAAAATGCCATTAGAATTCCTCTGTTTCCATTCTCAGATCAGTATTAATAAACAAGAGACAAAGATCTGAATTGTTACATCAGACAAGGCTCTGAGAAACCTGGTCTAGTGCAGAGTGTCCCTGCCCAGGGCAGGGGGCTGAAATAGGTGGCCTGTAAAGGTCCTTTCCAACCCAGACCATGCTGGGATTCCATGAACAGTTAATTATTGACAGTTTTTACAAAATTATCCCTTACCATTTCTTACTAGCTCCTTATTAAAAGCACTTGCTTCACAGTAGCTTCTCCCTTGTGAAATGGGAACTGTCTTCATGTCACCTGCCCTGCAGGTATCAGTACTACTTAGTAGCGTCATGGTTATCACGTGGATTAATTCCTTAACAATTGTCCTTGTGCAGTGGGGGCCACTGACCAACCCATTGGAAGGGAAAAAGAAAGGTTTTAAGTGACGAGCAAGTTCATTCCAGTCAGAGACACAGTCCTGGTCATCCTTACAGCCATAAATTAGTTCCCCATTCTGCAAAAAGGAAAAAAGGAAGTCTTTAGGCATGTCAGGAAATCACATTATTTATACTAAGCTAGTCAAAGCATCAGGTTTAATATTTTAAAGCACAGAAAAGTGTTATTTGCGTAACAATCTGCATACAGACACACACAACATCCCCACTTACAAATTTGCCCTCTTAAGTTTAATCAGAACCTATAGGTAACAACCTCTGAATGAGAACCAAAACCACCATTGAAATCAAGTGCTACTTTCCCATCTTAATGTACTGTAAGGAATCAGAACAATACAGGTGAATGATACTTGACACATTTTTCTATCACTCCTTTCTGAATAATGTCAGGAGTGAAAAAGCACCATGTGAAACACCCTTCTTTTACCAGCCCAGAATGGCAAAAGGAAGGCTATGAAAGGGGACAGAAAAGGTGTGATAGCTACCTGTACTAATACAAAAATAGGGCAGTTCATAGAAGTTTAGGTAATTCAAGCAGCTGACTTAATATTGGAAATAAATTGAAAGAATCTTGTTTCCTAGAATTAATCTGAAAATCTCCACAAATCATCAGTTAGTGCTTCCATACTTTCCCTACATGAATGCCATGGAATGCCATTTTTTCCTTCCTCAGTGAGGCCTGCTGTGCCTTGGGCCTGCATCAGTACTCTAATAGAAATTGAAACCAAAGTATTTGCAGCAACATGCCAAGTTCTCCATCTTCTTCCTGAAGCAGCACATAATGTTGTAAAACTCTGGTCACTTTAAGAGTCTTTTTCTATTAGTTGTTCCTCAGCAATTCTTTCCCACTAATTCATTCCCCAGGGAATGGATCAAGGCTCCAAGGCTGCCAGGGCTCCAGGGGCATTTGGAAAATGCTCTCAGGCACAGAGTGGGATTGTTGAGGTGTCCTGGGCAGGGCCAGGAGTTGGACTTTGATGATCCCCATAGGTCCCTTCCAACTCAGGATATCCTGTGAGTTCTGGGAAATTATTATTTATCTGTCGTAACCTAGAATCTAACTATGAACTTTCCCTTTTCCTTCTTTTGATGGGGTCCAACAGTGATGGTGCTGATTAGGTAGGTTTGAACTAAGATCTTGACTGTTTAGATGCTGAAGTCAAATTGTTTAAAAACCAAGGTAAAAAAATCAAGCAAAAATTTAACTCTTTACCTTAAATATTTTCAAGTTGTTCTGTGCCTCCTGTAATAAACTCTTCAAAGCAAAGTGCATTCTTTGTTTATTTCTAGGGAAAACAAAATAAAGCCAAGAATGTTTTATCACAACCTTTGGATGTTCACACCTGGCATGAGCACATACACTGAGCACATTACTCACACTGAGGTCACTGCAAAGGCAAAGTGAACTTCAGCTCTGAGTAAACTAAACAGCTCTTGGGTGCAATGTTATGCTGCAAAAGGCAGCTCTGATTGCTGAGATAGGTGTAAAGGGTTAGATAGCACCAGAAATAATCACTGTAAAGGTCAGACAAGCCAGCATTGATCATCTGTAATACCTCAGTGAAAGGCAAAGTAATCCAAACAAGAAATCTGTAATGCAGATTTTTTTTTTTTTTTTTTTTTTTTTTTTAAACACAGCATCCTTACCCTGAGAAAAGATCCAACGGGCAATATTTACTTGGTCGCTTCCATTTTCCATTGGCTACCTGTGGAAAAACCAGAGCACTGCTGTTAGCCACTCTACCTGGAATAGCTGCTCTCTCATTTTAATAGCCAGGTCTGTGGCACTGACATCCTGCCCTCAGACGTCAGGGCATTTAAAGCCCTTTGAACTCAAAATTCATGACCACTGTGGATGTTCCTGGTCATTTTCAACTCAAGTCACTCAAACTGCATTCACAAGGGAGAAAGGTCACATTAAATCCCAGGGAGTCACAGTCACACCACTTCCGAGTCACAGCAGCCCCGAGTCCATGAACTCCGTGCCTGTTACGGGCTGTTTGTTGTAAGTCACAGAATGCACTTGGTGAGCTGATCTGGGAAGGAAGTTCCACATCAGAGTTTGCCCAATCACAGCGTTCATAGTCCCCAAAGGCTGATATTGTATTTGTTTGCTTCCAGCTTCCCACAGAACTTGTTCCATCTCTCACTAAACAAATTCACACCCAGCGACTCAGCTGTGTCTCCACCTACCAGCTTTAGTCATATCGGAGATTTGAGCAAGTTTCAACAGGAAAGCAAGCCTGGAACAGCAAATAAAGCACAGTACAGCCAAAGCAAAGCAGGGTGATTTAATAATTACCTTTAGATGCTGATGCATACAGTAACGACACACCTTGTGCTTTATCTCCTGTGAAACATGGCTGGAAAAAGGGATGAAGCCACACTTCGGCTAAAACAAACAAATAAAAGAAGATTGTAAATATAAATGTCTCTCTCTATAGAAATATAAAGGCACACAATATGCAAAATCTTTCCAGTTGAAGGAAAAATTTGAAAAATAATAAAAAAATTCCAGCACTTAAAAGTTGAATTACTCCCAATTATTTTAAAAAATAAAGACAAAACACTGCTGTGGCCTACAAAAAGCCTAGTAACACCCGGGAATTTCCCAAGTTTCAAAAGATTGGGAATTGAAAGAGGGAGGGGGCTATTTCCTCCTATGGGTCACAGTGAAAGCAGTGATCTCTGCCTTCCCCTACTGCTGCATTCCTTGAAAACTGCTGGGGCCAGCGTGCAGTAAAAAATGCAAACAGGCCCTGAGCCTGCTGTCCCCCTGCACACCTTGATCTCGATGCAGAGGATGGGCCGGTGCTCGGCGAAGCGGAAGGTCTGCAGCCGCGTGAGGTTGGGAAGGCACATCGCATAACCGCTCAGCGTGTCCATGTCCTTGTCACAGCGACACTCTGGGACAGCAGGGGAAAAACAACACAAACAGGGAAATTAGGTGTGGGGATGTTTGTTCACTCTGGAGCAGTCTCGTTCGCCAGGTGGGGCGTGGGAACAAGCGTGGAAGGACAGGACACACAGTTTATCAGCTTTAGCCAATTATGCACTTGCACAAATTGGCTCTCCCCATTATCAACGTCTGGTTTCAGTTTCCTCAAAACTGTCCCAGGTACATGGAGTGTCCCAAGAGCTGCTGTTAATGGCCAGCTCCCAGCTCATCCCAAGAAAGGTGAGGCCTGAAACAGCAAGGAAATGGATTGGCCAACAACAGGTAAAGTGACTCATTAGTGTATTTATTCAAAGATGTGATCTTCTGTTTGCTTAACTATGCATGACCTATCATCCCTCAGCTGAGTCAAAAGGATCTGAAAACTGGCAGGAATATCATAAACTTAAGAGGTATTCTGCATAAAAAGCCTTTAAATAACCTCTCTCCACGTGCATCCTTTGCGGCACATAAAGGTCTGAGAGATTTTAGTTCAAAGTTAACAAAAGCATATACTCCCAGATTTTCAAGTACCTGTGCTACTAAACAGACATGCAGGGAACACATTTCTGCTACAGTTTCCATTGCTAAGAAAAATGCTCACTCTGAAAAATATATTGCAATAGAAAAAATAAATCTTAGAAATCAAAGCCTCAGGCACCAGCCTGCCATGCCATACTGCTTCACCAGGATGAGCAAGAAGCCTTCTGTCTCCAACAAAATGTTGAAATTTGTTTTCTTTTTCTAAATTTAAGCAAAAGTACATCCTTCACACCTTCACAGCTGAAAGCCACTTGCCAAATCAGAAAGACACAGAAATGTGAAGTATTAGAGAAGCTCCTTTGCATGTTACACAGGCTTATGTGAAGGGTAACATTGAAAAAAATTCTTTCCTTGAGGTATAAAAAAAATTCCTGGAAAAAATGGACAGCAAGATTTGTTGTTGTAAAGCACCTGGACACTTCCTCACAACCACATTTCAGTCCCCAGCAGCTATGGACACACAAAGTTTAACTTTGACAAATAAAATGAAATTCTATCATTCACTTCCACTAGAGCATCATTGACTTTCTAACTTTTATTAGACACTATTAACTTTCCTTGCTGGCTTCTGGCACTGTGGAACTGCTTCTCAAACAGGTGAGGAAAAATCAACAATGGAGTGCCCTATGCTCACTACATGTAAATTAATTTCATTTTTTTCCTGGACCAAAGGCATCAAAGCACTGACTAGAGTACTTTGATTTAATACCATATTTATCTTCAAGGAGTTTTGCTAAAGCAGGCATTTCTGGCCATTCTCAGGAACATCTGGGAACAAAGCATCGCAGGGGCCCTTCTCTTTGCCCATTTTATAGTTATCAGATAGTACTTTTAATTCTAAAACACACCCCATTTTTTCAATGACAAATTTTGAACTTCTCATTGTCTAAGTATTAAAAAAAGTTTCCTTATATTCTGAAGCATGATGCTTTTTTTACTTTAGAACAAAGGAAAATCCTTTACAGCTAGAGGAAGCCCTTTTTTAGTGCCATTCCTGCCACTTACCTGGCCTCTCTGGCTGGATTTTCAAACAGAGCTGTCTTACGAAGTCTAAAGGCAGTTGAATAATTTCCTATTGGGAAGGAAAAAAAAAGAAGACATCTTAATGCAAAAATTAATACCCAGTTTGGGAGTCTTAAAATGGAACAGCAAAGTTCAGTGGGTTACACAAAGTACACTGAACTATGCAGTCAGCAGCTTCTCCCTCTGATTCATTGTCTGTGAACACCTGGACCTGCAACCACACGCAACACCTGCTCCACTACAAAACCCAAAAACTAATTTAAACAAATGCATTTGAAAGAGCAAAAAAGAAAGAGAAAGAGCACTTTCAGTGCAAGTTTAATGTGTGTGAAGGAACCTGCATCACTTTGTCCTTTCCACAAATGAAAGTCCCATATCTCACATCCCACCCTTCCAAGGCAGACCTGTGTAACTCAAGTTCCAGGTGAAGCTTTACCTTTTTCACTCATCTGATGTTCAGTGAACAAGATCTGGCTGCCCTGAAGAGCAGAGCAAGGGAAAAGGTGACCTCTGACTGCACAGAAACCTCAACTATTTATATGAACCAGGTTTCTCCCCTTGTTCTGCAGTTAGTCTAAAAATCTCTCTCACACACCCCTCTTGCCTTATACAGGGCAAAGAAATGACCACACTTCTCATCAGTCGCTGGAAATAGCCAAACCACTGAGCACAATCCAATCACCTCATCAGCACAGAGCAGGATCCCTGTTCTCATCCAAATGCTTCCTGTGTGTGTGTATCTTGCAAACCCCGTCAGTTCCTTTCAATGGCACTCAGTGTTCCCCCAAACACTTCAGTGTTTACAATGCATAAGCCATTAATTTTAAAAACAAAACATTTACCCCATGATGAACATAGTTCTCCCCAAAGAACTGCTTCATCACATGCTTTCCGAAGTCTACAATGTTTTGCAGATGGTGTAGGATTTCCTCTGGAGTCTGGAAGACAGAAATGTAGTAATTGAACTCTGAAATAATGATAAACAACACTCCAGAACACACACACATCCTGGTCAGTGATTTAGCAAATAGCTTAATTGCTGAGCTTGGTAGGTCAGCGCACACTGAAGTTAAACAGACATATCAAACATGCTAAATTCGTTTCCCTACTGCTGCCTCAGGGGCTGGGACAAACAGAAAAATGCTCAGAAAAGATGATTCTTCTTAGGTTTCGGGGGAAAAAGGACAGAGAGAAACAAAGGTGCAAGAGGGGGAGATTGCTCAGTATCTGCTCTGACCATTATTCTTAAAACAGCTCAAAGAACTCTGGTGCTCCAAAGAGGTGTCCAACGTGCCTTCCTGCCAACAGCTGCAGTGCAGGAGAGGCTTGGGGTGTTACAAAAATACATCATGGAGATTGGGAAGAAAATGGCTGCAAAGACTGAGCCATCTTCCAAACCTCAGCATGAACAGGTGCAGAACTTGCCATCTGTCCCAAATCCTGCCCCAGACAATGAAAAAATCATACTGTATGAGATTCTGTAATTTCCTAAGGAAACACCAAGTTCTTCTACAAGACAAAATGCCAAGCTACAAAGGAAGCTCAGTGAGTACTGGAAGTGGGACAGGGACAACTGCACAGTCAGACTTGGACAGACTCCTGCTCATTGGAGAGGGAGCAAAGGAGCTTTACAGAAATATTATCCCATTCCCAGCGCTCCAGCACACTCCAGTTCCCTGCAAGGTATTTTGTTATAATAGACAACCTCAAAGCTACTCTGCCCTTTTGTAACACACACACACAAAAACCCACTTAAATCCTCACAATAAGATTAAGTGGAGGAAAAGAAAGTGCAGCATTTAGGTACACATTAGAAAATCAGAGAGGAAAAACAAGAGCAGGTGGAAAAAATATAAACAGAGCAAAAAAGGGGAAATAAAATACTAGAGGACAACACTCAGACACTGACAAGGCCTAGAGAAAGGAGGAAAGACCACATCCAGCACTAATTACAAATGAAAACACAGCCTCCTGTTTAACTTACACAAATTCTGAAGGGGGAGAAGGAACATTACATCATCTCACCAGTAACAGAAATCTCAGCTAATTCCCACTCACAGATGGTTCTGACCCAGTTTCCTGATGTATATAGCACCTCCAGGTTTGTGTTTTGTTTGGTTGGGGTTTTTTAACATATATACACAGATTCACAAACTGAGAAATAAGCATTTCATAAAAATTTACTGCTGCCACTTTTACTCCATGGAAAGACTCACCAGTTAAAAAGATCAATACAACCATAAAATTATAAATCAAGCTTAAAATACCTTTTAAGAACAAGTATATTTGATGTGTCTAAATGAAACAAAAAACAACTAATAGGCTACTTGAGCATCACCTTTTAACATCAAAAACCACTAAGATGAAAAGATTTGGAAGGAACCATCATTACTGCCAGCTCATTCACCAGAACTCAAATAGGCTTTATACAATAATTTTTTTTAATTATTTCATGCAGAAGATCATATACTAAAACAGCAATATGAAATTAAAAGCACTCCATGAGTCCTGACACTTGACTTTCTACTCAAGCAATGCAATCCCCAGTTACATTATTGAGTATTTCTCAATCATAACTAAGTTACAATTTACAATAACACCACCTTGTTTAACTACTAGATTATCTAATCCCAAATTCATAATTAAACAGATAATTAAAAATACAAACCAGCATCCAGACTTCTTTACCTTTCCCAAAGGACTTAAGCAGAAGAGACTGAGACCTATTTGTTCACATCTGAATTTCAGTGTGTGTCGTACATAGAAAATATTTTGCTTGAACTGCTTCTTTCAGTGTTGTTTACCTTGGATGACCTGTGATCTCATGCACAGATACAGAACACTTTAGAGCCTAACTCGTCTTGCACTAGTCAGGAATACAGATTACTCCTAAAAAAAACATTTTCTCCTCTGTCATTGTTGCTATGTGCAAGTTCAGCCCAAAACTTGGATTCTCCAGGATTTGTTTACTGATCTGATGATAAAATATTTAGTTTTCTGTTCTGCTCCAAGAAAAAGCAGTCCTTAAAAAAAAAATCAATCACCAGAATAAGTAAATATATTCAAATTACAAAACCTTCTATTTAGAGGGAATTGTGTATCACAAGGTCTACACACTACCAATGCAAGGCAAATGCAGAACACTGGAGAACCAGACCTCCTCAAAATGGAACATTGGAACTTGTATCACCAGCCTCAGCACTCTGATGGGTAACTGAAAAGTCACTTCCTGGCTTCCTTTGTGACTCTCATGCTTTGTCAATTTGTTTTAAGACAATTACTATGCAACAATCTCTTTGAACTTAATTTTTTTTTTTTAATTTAAAAAGGAAAAAGGGCAGGTACTCAGGGTTCTGTTTTCTTAAACTGCAACAGACTGACTTTTTACTTAAAGTTGTGGTCTAGTTCTCTCCTGCTATACTAAAAATTGAGATAAGCACTGTTTCCTTTCTTGTGAGGCACTGGACTCTTCACTAAAGCTGACACTAAACATTATTATCTTGGGCTACTACAGAAGCACAAGATACATTTCTGAAATTCTGCCAATATAAGCAGCTCAAAAACTGACTTGAATCATACTTTAGTTTTACCAGACCTTTTCTCAAGTGAAATAGTAGCAGAAAGGTCATCGAATAACTCATACATACGCTGTGTTCATTAGTTTTGCCTTCATCTACTTTAGCAACTTCTCCCTTGTTAAACTGACTGCTTTTCACATTCATCTTTCTGATTTAAGGTAACAAAATGCCCTTTCTAGATGTTTACTTTACTCATCCTTGTTTCTCTTTTCCTAAAATTAAGCACACAGACCAGTTCTCAGTAGAGCCACAATGCCTTTTGTATTTCCCTCATCCGAGCAACCTGTCACTGTGCCACTAAACCTCACAAAGCCATGGTTCAGGAGCTGCTGTAACTCAAACCATCCTCTGTCTCACAGGTAACACACTCTAAAGACTCCTCTCAAGGTAGAGGAAATGAAAGAATTTGAACCTTCTGCTCTCTTCTTTTTTTTTTTTTCCTCGGAACACTGTGTTTATGCTCCACCTTTGGTTTTTGATCATTTTTTATCCCTGTTAAAAGAAATCTAAAGCAACTCACTTCAGCTCCTTCTCAAGCAGAAAAACCTTATTGCACCATCGAAGAAACTGGGAGATTGTGTCCTGCCATGTTCTTTTTGTAACAGACAGGACACTAAAATCACTCACTGACAAAGGAAATATTCTGTGAATATTTCCTGTCTTTGTTCAAATTCCATGGCTTTTTAGCAGCTGGACAGGTGGTCAACAGCAGACCTTTACCATGACCCCAAGTCCTGTGCTGCTCCTGTTGTGTCCCACCTGGCTACAGCCAGTAAAACTCCTTTCTTCCTCAGCATCCCTGCGCTCCCATGAGTGGATCTGGAACATCAGCACTGTCTCTGTGCCACAGGTGCCCTTACAGAATGCTCTACCCTCTAACACATGGCAGTCTCACACCCTGCCCCACACTGAGCTCTTGGTATCAGCACTCACATCATCTTAGTTACATAAGACAACCTCAAATTTCCTCCTGTTACCAAACCCCCTGAAACAGAGGCACATTTCAAAACATCCCCTTATTCTTACTCCTGCCAGTCATGGCTCTTTCACAGGTTTCTTGTTTCTTCTCACACTGGCTATTAGTTTACCCAAGGGCTTTCAGCAACAGGACATGTTTAAATCTTACCTTATTCTGGTTGGGGGGGGACTTCAGAAACCGCAGCACCACACAGCGCTGGAGGAAGATAGGAAAGAATAGGGTTTCATTAGCATTTATGAACAGCACAATTGTCTGATTCCCCAATCTACCTTTCTGAGATGAAGGAAAAAAAAAAAGGAAAAGCACATTTTAGATGGTTATTTTGCTCAACTTGAAACTAAATACACCAGCTGAAATCAAACACAGCAATATCTGCTGCCAGCTTTGCCATCAGTTTAAACGAGGCAGCCACTCTGCATTTCCAGTCACCAAATGCACCAGGGAAATGTTCTCTTAGCTTACAGCACTGCTCTGAAATCTGGACCCTGGCACAAGTGCACCAAAGGTTCCCAAAGGGGAAAAGAGACACAAGGCCCACTTACAATATCAGCACAGCATTACAAATTATTAAGGATTATATTATCAGTTAGCAGCAGCTACATAGCTGTGCTTAACACTAAACTAAACCCTGCTACTTACGAAACTCCACAGAGTAAATACATAACACAGGAACAAATATAGCAGGTTTCCAAATAGTTTACCTTAAAACCATAGAAAAACTCACTAATTTTTGTAATTTTTACAATTTATCAGTTTTGTAACAATTCAAAAACCTTGAGACTTTACATATTAAAATCAAAGTCTGATATGGTGTTAAGGAACCTGCAGCCTTAAAAGGCAACACACAGCCCTGCCTCAGGCTGGTCAGCCTAAATATCTGATTATCGAGATATTTACTCCCACTGATGTAGTTCAGCCTATTCAGGTGTGATGGGGATGAAAACAACTGGGCCCCACATAAGGAAGAGAAAAACAGCTGTTTTTCACAGTTATCTCTTAGCCACTCTGCCTCCATTTGGGCCTTTGCAAGACTCACCAAAAAGGATTACATTCCATTTAAAGCACTACCACAGAAGTGCACTCAGATTCTCTGACAAAGACAGTGCAGACAAAATGTCCCACTTGCACTTCAGGTTTATGGACCCAAGCTTCTTCCCTACCAAATTACTTGCCATTAAAAAACCTCCCACAGCATGACAGCAGCAGACCTGTTCCATGTTTCAGGGCTGAAAGCTGTCTCTGGACAGGCTGAGGGAGAGAGCTGCACATATCTTTAATTTCTAACATGGAGAGAAAGAGCAGGAAACAAGCAAAACTGATGACAATGTGCCATCCAAAACACTAACAAAACTAGGTCCAGATTCAGACATTGCCACTGAAACCCAGACACAGCCCCTTCCAGATGTAAAAAAGTCTCTCACCACCATAAATCTCATTGTTCAGCCCCATCTGGAAAACACTCTCACATAAAAGGACACTTTGCTCTTGATTTGACTTGTCCTGCAAGATGAATGTCCCAACAGCAAACTAGATACTACCAGAGTGGTAATTACAGTCACCTGGATTTGACAAGATTGCTGGTGACACTTCTCTCTCTCCCATTATGCCCTACACACGGATAACAGAGCCCAGGCCTGATGAGCCTGTAGCTGTTTGTGCAGACTGTTATTCTTACAGTGTTTCAACCACTTGGATCTCCTGCTTTAATTATTCATAAGCAAGTGGATCAGTGATGGAGTGGTCTGATTATCCCTTCTAATCCATTCAGAAACATGAGTCTTTCAAGGTTGGTGGAGATATTTATCTTTTAATCAGTTCCCAGCCAAGACTTTGACCACTGCTCTGGAAGACCTGATTGCTCTCACAGGACTCAGGATGGTATTTGTTCATCACCGAATCATTTCTGATCTTGCAAAATGACCAATATTGTAATGACAAATGAAGAACGCATTGCTTGTCTAAAGATATCAAAAGGAAACAGCACTGTTCAAACAAAACTTTACAGATGCACTTAAACCAGCCAGCCCACACTACACTTTAGTAAGACTATTAGATGATTAGAGGAAATTATAAAAAACGCCCCTCCCCCAAAAAAAGAAAAACCAAACCCCAAAAAAACCCCAAAACACCAAAACTCCTCCCCTGCCGCAAAAAAAAAACAAAAAAAACCAAAAAAACCAAAACAAAACAAAAAAAAAACCAAAACAAACAAAAAAAAAAAACAAAACCAGCAAAAAAACCAAAAAAACCAAAACAAACCAAAACAAAAACCAAAAAACACCACCAAAAGAAAAAACCTTCTTTCCTTTTTGGGAGCAAGTTTTCAGCTAGATCCATTCCCTTTGTGCATTTCAATACCCAGTTCTGCAGCACCAAGGTTAACCCATCAGATGTCACAGATGCCAACTGCTTCAGAAGTATCACCACCAAAAATATTGGCCCACATTTTTCATGTTATTGCATTTCTGATTCACTTGACTGGTTCTTTACTTGGAAATATTGTGGGTGGTTGTTGCCATGAGGGTTTTTGTCAGTTATCTTAAAATGCCTTCAATTTTTTTATATTTACAGATTGAGCACCAAAGATGTACCATGCTTATCTGTACACACAAGAATGGCCCAAATCCCAAAGAGAATGGATCTCTGAAGAGGCTGTCACTACTCCTTAGCACTTTGAGAATCAGATCAAATAGATCCTAACGCTCCCTAAATTTCATTCTCCACAACCAGTGGAAGGGCTTACAGAGGTGCCTAACACCACTTCCATCAAGGCACTATCACCATCAGAGTTATTTAGTTAGCTGGGTAACAGTCCCAGAGAGATAAAAAGATGAAAAAAGCAGGCTGCAAGCAGAGGGGGAAAAAAAGAAACAATGCATGGATTTAGCCAAATGTAACACATGAAACATTAAAAGACTTCACATCTTTTGAAGTAAGATAAGTTAGAAAAATAATGAATTCAAAGGAAGAATTCTCTACAATTTTTTTTAATCCTGCATATGTTCAGTCTCTAGTTAGTGACAAAAGACTAAAAATAACAAACCCATCAGAACATCAAACATGACTGCTCTTACTCTCAAATAAGGAATTTAAGGACAACTCCCACATGAGAGCACAGCAGCTTTTCAACAGATAACAAACAATGTTCTTAGGGGCTCCAAGACCATACTGGGGCTACAACAACCACCATTTCCAATTGTTATGGAAAACTGAAAACAAACACTAGCAACAAGGATAGCAAAACTTGCACCTCTGAAAACATATCCACGAGCGCTAGGCTGGAGATGATGTAACCAGAAGTGTTTCAGAAGAGCTCTATCCCAAGCCACAGCTTTGGAGTCTGCAGCCTGAAGTTTACAGCCCCACCAAGACAGGCAAACACTTCTTTAGCACCCCATCACTAAACAATTGTTTGGGTTAGAGCAGAACAAAGTTAAAGACTGCCAATGAGCAGAGAAGAAGCTGTGGGAGGAGCTGTGAAAATACTCAAAGTCGGTGGCATCACAGAACCAGAGGGGTGTGTACACACACAGCTCTTGTCCTCATATGTCCTGGGAAAAAACAGTGTCCTGGGCTTAGTCCCCAAAAGCTTACCTGCAAGAATTTTCATTCTCCGAAGCAGTTACTACAGCTATTATATTAATGTTACTCAATAAAATCCAAAAAACAAAGTAATCCCTTGGTAGCTCGGCCAAAATATGACTGGCATCAGTCCAGGTACTTTGGATTAGGCAGTAGCATTATGAAACCAGGATAAAAGCTTACATTTGTTTCTTTGAAGCTTGGTGTTTGATATTGACCTTATTCTGTGCCCTCACTCTCAATATGCAGGCTTCCTGAACTGGAGAGTTTTTAGAAGTTAAGCACAACTGGGGCAAATCTATAATCTTGATATTCCTTCAGGGAACAACCTCGTTTGCATCACTGAGGGGTTTTTCAGGTCTCTTGCGACATCAGTAACAAAAATCTGTGTAAGTGTTGGTGGCACTGAGAGAACTAGCAAAGTTTATGTACAAATTAGCTCAACTGATGGTAAAATTTCTTAGAATTACAGAAAGATGTGTATATTCCCTCTGTTCTTACCACCTCTTCTCACATGGGTTTAAAATAAGCTTCTGTACAAAAATACAAAGAATTAGCCTGTCCAAACACACAGCCTGGGAAACATCAGCTTCTCCTTTTCCAAATAAGCAGGTTCGCGTCATTTGTTATTACTTTATTATTATTCTAAGCAGCACACATTAACTGCTTTTGTCTGGAGGCAAAGCACTACTCTGACATCTCCTTCCGCAACTGGGAAAGATTCTCATCTTGCTGATTCCCAGCTTGTGTTCACATATGCAAGATCTACTGGGAGAAAACAAAACGCTTTCAGAAACAACTTTTTAAGTCCCAAAAGAAACTTCACCCCTCTTCCCACACCTATCATCTCCCTCACTCCAAACAACCTCAAATTCCAGCATGTAAAAACTCTGCAGTATTTTTGCAAGCACTAGCTGCAGTTTTACATCACAAAGTTACCTAGCTGTTGTTTAAAAAGGCATACAATACAGAAACAGAATAAGAAAACACAACTTTCTTTCAAAGTTGTCCATATAAAAGTCACAAGTTTACAATCGTTAACATGGGGGGGAAACACTCTCAAAGACTAGAAACAAATCTTTCTCTACAATTCTTACTCTACTATTTTTTGCAACTAATTACACACACCACCACCAACCACTGCCAAAGGAGATTAAGATACAAAGTTAAATACTTTTAGAGAAAATAGTGTCTGTAAAGGCTCTTGAATTTCTTTAGAGTGAAAAGTGGTTATTTAATTCACTGTGTTTTGCTGACCCTGAGGAGCTACGAAGAACTTACCAACACAACTCTAAGGATGCCAAGCCTTCTACCCCGTGGATATTCAGTGCTACCTAATCATTGTCGGTTTATAGCAAGGTACAGCAATGACGCTACAGAAAGGACATTCTATCTAATTTTCAGTCCAAGGAAGGAAGACAAACTGAACTCAGTGATATGCAAATACTGATTAATGACAGTTCCCATGGTACTCAACATGAACTATGGAACTGTTTAGCTGATATTAAGCTACTCCTGCAGTAGCACACTGGAGCTGCATGCAGTATATGTCAACTAAAAAAAATATTCTGACTTTTTTTATTCCAAATCTGCATCCCACAACCCCTTCAATTCCAGTTCTACTTTGAGGGATTTGAAAAAAAAACAATGGTTTTCTATTCAGAAAATGCAATTTCTGGGAAGGAGAAAAATGGACAAAGAAATGTTATCTTCACATCTCAGAAAAGACAAGTGACAGAGAGGAGAGTTCCTCCTTCTGAGAACTGACAGAACTCAGGGGAAACATGCCCACTCTGCTGCCCAGGCACTTCAGCCAAAGCTTACCTTCATGATACTCAACACAAGACATTTTTAAAGGTCTCCTCCATCCAGGGTCAGTGTGCAGGGATGTGAGAGATGGAAACAAACTAAGTGCTAGAAAATTTTGCAGCTTTTGAATGAAATATACCTGGTAATATCATATACAATTGTTTTCCAGCCCAGTTTTGTTCTCTGTAAGGTGGATAAGATCACACAAAACAAAGTGAGGAAAGCTACATTTCCTGCCAGTATGGAGGAAGTTTAGCGACTGCTCACACATAGTGCAAAGAAGCATTCAGAAATTGGAACAATACTCTTTTATTTAGCATAGGAGTCCTTGAAGAACAATGGTTTTATTTCTTAACATGAATAAAGGATTTCTGGCATGGCATCTGGCTTGACACCATTCAATATGGCAAACCATTATTCGAAACCCCCCACGATACTTGTTTTCTTTAGCACAGAACTCATAGCTTGCATCAGACTTCAGGTGCTCATTCCATTTTTTTTTTCTTTTTTGCTTGGTTATGATCTCAATTCCCATGAGAGTTAAGCACTATCTCAGGTTTCACTTTATAGCTAAGCTTCTATAACTTTGCAATACACAGATGGTACCAATTCCGAGAGAATTTAATGATTGCACTCAGTGAGAAGGAAATGTCTGCCCTTCAGCCAAACCAGCTAATCAGAGTACCTGAAATGATATCAAGTGATACACCCACTGGTACGAGGTGGAAACACATACCAGAGAGAGAACAGGAAGAATAAACCCATTGATGCCTGACTCTCAGTGTGCATTAGCACCATCTGGGTAGCACAGCACATGGCCCTGACAATCCTCACTGTGAAATACAAGGAAAAAATGGTCCTTAACATGTAACAGCATATCCAATACCTCATCCATCTGTCAAACAGGTGAGTTGTACAAATCAGAACATAAAAACACGTCCTAAGCTTCCTTCCTTTAAGCTGCCCCAAAGCCCCCTCTATCAGCAACACATACTTCCCAGCATTAAGCTGCCGAGTCATCTGATATTACGTTGGGGAAATCGGGCGTTCCAGGAAATTATTAATGAGGGAAGGAAATAAAGAGCCAAAAGAATAAGAGGGATTAGAATGAAGTTAAATAATGAAATGGAGAGTTAGAACAAGTGAATCATTCTCAGTATCCAAAACAACTCAGCTAGAAGGCACCTCAGCAAGCCTTGTGCCCACTTGGAATCCAGTGATTCTTTTCCTTCCCAAGCAAAAGCAGGTCAGGGAGGACTGTCAGGAGGACCGTCCAAGGAAGTCAGAACACCCCCTTGACACTTTATTCCATGTCACAGACAAATACACTGAGGCAAAAGGAACAGCCACTGAAAAGCTGGGAGGGAGGAAAGAAGCAAAAGAGTGAATAAAATAGGCCCTTAGACTGAGCACTCCTACACAGCTTTGGGTCAGCCAGGCTGCTTTATCCAAAGCAACCAACCCACGGCCGCTGTCGACTGAGGGCAGATACAGGAGCAGCACAAAAAGGCACAGAAACTCCATCACTGCATTACAAGCACTGGTAACAGACACAAAAGAAATGTTTTTAAGATAACAATTTGATCTCAACTGCAAAAGGAACTCATTCGAGTTTGAGCTAGCACTGAACCCAAACAGAAAAAACAGGATCATTTTTAATCAAGGCTCTGCATTCAGAGCATCCTTTCAGTGCAGAAACCTGGTAAGGACAAGAAAAATTTAAATTTAACTCCATTGGTATGAGATGGAAATCCTAATACAGAATTAAAATTCCTTGATGTCGATTCAGCCTAATAACTTGGGGGAAGTGTGTGTCAATAAAAAGCTTCACAGCTAATTCACAGAACTGGAAATATTCCCAACTTTTAGTTCTTTGTTTATAGTAAAAGCTTTGTAGATTGTACCCAAGTAGAGTTAGTCCAATTAGTTATGACATTAATAGTCACAGTTGTACCTGTTTAGCCAAAGAACCAAACATAAACAAGTACAAAACTGTCTCCTTTTTCATCCAATGACCATAGGTGTGTATTTAAGTATCAATTAGCCAAGGTCAATACAAGGAATCTTACAGTTTAATACAGGTGTCACAAACGGTCCCAAATTCCAACTCAAACTGGTGATTGCCCTCTGTTCCTAAAAACTTCATTGTTGTTTACAGCAAGACAGGCATCTCTTCCTTTCTTTTTCACTGATGACACACCCTGATCACATACTTGGCTTTTTCAGATGGTTTTCATAGCTGATTCAGTCAATTTGGGCAGAAGCTCCTCTACTTGTTTACAATAAGTAAGTTTTTTTAAAAAATCAGAAGCAATTATAACTAAGAAAGAGGGACTAGTACCTTTAGTCATCAAGCAGTCTTGCTGTCCTTTTGTCTAAATAGGCAAAAGGTGTGCAGGTGTGGGGCTTTGGTTAAACAATGTTTAGACACTGTTGAGATATGCACACACCCAAAAAAACAATGCTGGAGAAGCCAGGTCAAAGAAATGCCCTATGAAATAAAAAAAAAAACCACCATACACACAAAAATTAAACAGAAAGAGGCAGAAAATTCTACAGAATCAGACGCAAAACTCCTCCCTACATTACATGATTCCCAAATCCATCAGAAATAAGAATTAGCATGGGTTTGGAATGTAAATAGAAGAAGTTCATCAAGGAGACAAAAATGTTTAAGTTCAAGTCTTACCAAAACTATACATTTCCCATTAGTCAAAATAAAATTCAACAAATACAAGTTACATTTTACCTTTTCTGGTAGCATCTTTCTGTGAAAGAACCTAGAGAACAGAACGTGGCCATATTTTAAATCAGAGCATTATTCAGAGAAAGCCATTATTAATAAACTGTCATATTTATAACCACAAGAACAGCAACATTTCCCTAACTGAAGATTCTTTAATACAGGAATTAGGAGCCTGTTCTCTATTTCCATGAAATCAAGACATTAATAGACATTAATGAAAAAAAATCAGAACACAACTGAACAGAAAACAGAGCACAACTGAAAAAAAATTACTTTATAGTCAGGGATCTGGAATTTCTCAGGAACAACTTGGAAGTTTGGGGGGCGTAAGTACTTACACAAATTTTAATAGCACAAAACAGATTCAGGCAACTCCACACAGAAAAACAACAGAAGAAGAAACAGGACACACAAGTTTTTGGACTTGTACAAAATGACATCATCAGAAAAAGCACCTTAAGAACATTCTCTCAACAAGACAGCAATTAATGATCAGCATCATCCCTTTCTGCCAAACAAGACCAGAGGAAAGCTGCAGCTAACTAAGTCATTCCAGCCATAAGCTATCCACTCTTTCAGCAACACCCTTCTGTCTAAATATACAATTCTGTCCACTCTTCAAGTAAGTTTATTGCAACAAAACTGAGTTTTGTCATTATTCTTAGAAACAAAACACTCAACCAGCCAAGAAAAGCTATTTCATAATGCAAAGACACTATGAGGAAAAATTATCTACCCTGATTTGACATGAAGTCCCTTCTAATAAAGTAATTATTTCATTCCAAAATCCGAACCCAAATCCCTCTCACCCGTATGCAGAAAGTAACTTTCTGCACATGCTTTGCAGCCAACATAATGCAGGTGCCAGCAGAAGCAGCCCCAGATGCAGTGAAATCAGAGACTGCTGCTAAAACACAAGATACCCCTCTGTCCCAGCACCTCTGCTTGCTACAGTCCCCTGTGCAGTCAGCACAAGGATCGAGAAGGATACCTGCAAAAGCAGCACTGGGACATCCACCATCTTCACCACAGGTCTTGAAAGGAAAATAAATATCACAGAGAACAGGCAGATATTATTTGTTTACTACAGGCACCAACTTTGAGAATCTTCTGCAAGCTTGATTACCTGGCTTAACTCCCTCATCCAGTCTCCTTAGCTATGCCTCACTAACCTTCTCCATCTCCCCCCTCCTTTCCCTTTTCCTATTCATAAGCTCACATATGCTTGGGAATGGTTTACACATTTACTAATTAAGTCCTGTACCAAAACCCAAGGATATCTGCTGGAGCTGTAAATATTCCAAGACACGAAGTAGATGATCACTAACAATCCAGGCAATCTGAAGACACAAACCACAACCTTTTGCAAGCATATGCCAAGGTTGTTCTAGACCATCTTACTGAATAAAAAACAAGCTGGGAAAAAAAGCCTCCTATTTTCCACCTCCCCATAGTCACCCTGAAACACAAGTTTAATGTTCAAATGTATTTTAAATTCAGGTTTTTGGTTACCACAATATCCCGATACACAAGAAGTAAAACAGAGGCCAGGAGGAATGTACATAGTTCATCTCATAAAGCAATTACTGCAGACTGCAAGCACATGTTTCAACAGCAAAAGGAAATCCAAGTTATTATTCCTAAAGTTGCTTACACTACTTCTACAAACATCTACTGAAACCTTTTGAAATGAAGTGTTAACTGTCCCCGCAAGAGCAAACAACTGATTAAAGTGCAGAACTCCAAAGGAGGATATCCAGCTCATTTCTGAAAATCTAAGGATCTGCACTGCAGAAAGACACAACAGCTTACCAGGAGATAACTAATCTGCAGCAGTTCTTCTGAACCCTCTCTACTGCTCATGAGTAGTGGGGAGGAGGGAAAGCACCACTTAGCTCTCCTTTTAAATCTGAAGCCAAATTTGAAGCAGAAGGAGAGACTCTCCACTAAAAACTCAGGGAAAAAGAAACCTCCTTTCTAAACCACCTTGTTGGCTGTGATGGTGCTTGGTTGGGGGTTTGCGGAGCCGTATCTGTACCTGTCCTGCAGCATGAACATCTCACCAACACCTCTTAGAGTTAACAGTTGTATTTCACACTAAAACCTTGAGGTAGGAAAGTTGTCTGTTCATTCTAGCACTTCAGCAGACTGCAAGACTACAAAAAGGCCTTTTGGCCACAATTCAGTTTCAATTTGGATTAATTCATTCACAGTTGCAATAAAAACCAAATGGAAAACCTTGATCACCAGAGAAATTTCTACCATAGTTCTGTACGTCTTCTGGAACTTCAGATTCACCAGAACGGAACCTTTAAAAATCTATGAAAGCAGAAATTTGAGTGTTCATCAAGCAAGCAAGAACACAGTTCCAGTGACAATAATGGGAACTGGAAATGCTCGGCAGGCATTCCATCTTTATTCACCAGATCACTGTCTAACTGCTGCCAAACTAATTAAAGTGACTCTGTAAAACTATCACTGTAAGAAGAGACTTTGAATAGCCCATGCCGTGCATCAGGATCCTTATCTTTCACCGGAGGGATAAGGAACATAGACACACTTGCAGTGATTTCAGCACACAGGGAGACTCCCGTCACTGTTACATCCTCCAGGATTAATAACCAGCAAGAGGAAAGAGCACAGCGAGCACTGACAGCACTTTTATGGAAACAACAGAGCACGTTCCATAGGATGCCAGCACCCCACTGCCAGACAAACCTTTGTCTGGACGCACTGGAAAAGCAGTTGCGTGTCGCCTGCGTCCAGGGCTTATCAGCTCACTGCCAGCAGAGCTGTTTTGTTAGGCATGTGACTTTTCCATGACCAACTTTTTAATTTGGTACTGTACTGGATTAACAATGCATTACATTCATGTCTTAAAGGGCAACATACCGGGACTGGAGCAACCCCAGGAAATAAGCAGAGCTCTAAACACAGGAGAGCACCCTGAACTCATGGCATGGGCCTTGTTGCCCTTACTGTCCAGCCCCAACCCAGCCACAGCAACAGGAGTGTCCATCCAGGCTGCCTGCCCACCCCAGCCCACACACCCTGTGTGCTGAAGTCATGACCTTGCACAGGGCTGTTATCAGTGCTCCAAGGAGAGGTGCAGAGAGCAGGAGCTCAAACACAACACGCTGGACCTCACTCTGTGAAAGGCAAAGCAGCTCGTGCCCTCTTCTCCAGAAGGACAGGGATTCATTTTTTTATTGCAGTTTTGTATTTAAACTTCTTAAACTTCCTCTCCACATTCCAAAACACCACTACGCATCATAAGGGAGAACATGGAAACAATAAGCACATACACTGTTCCAGTCTGGCCTCTCACTTGTATCTGAGCATCCATTCATACCTCTCCCACCATCACCAAATCCCTATCCCTTCCTCTGGCATTGATACACAAAAAACATGAACTGGGAAGCTAGAGAATGAAGCAAGGATGGCCAAAATATCTTAGTTGTGCTGCTGATCTGCTCACACAAACCTGAGAATAACTTAACACCAGATCACAAGAACGATGATTAATCCTGCAAGTATGTCCTGTTCCTAAGAGGCACAAAGTTACAATTAGCATCTAAACAGTATTTTATAGGCTTCAAGTTTACCAGACTTTGTCATCAGTAGACACAAAGATCCAAAATGTAAGCTTTACTGTTTCAAAGTGGTCTATAAAGGAAAAAATGTATCTATTTCACTTTCGCTCTATCTTAAAAGTTTTAGCATCTTGTTAAAAAGAGAACTGGCACACTCAGCAGCTATTCTGAATCACTGACTGACTTCCTCACTTTCCACATCTTTAAAGATATCACAGTTACATCACTAATAATCCATTAGTTATCTTGATTCCTGTCATCCAGTGACTGAGTAATTTCTAAACTGCTTTTTTCAAAGCTAAAATGTGACAGGAAACAAAATCATACACATTCTTCTTGTACCAAAAATAGCTTTTAAATAGTATTTTATATTTAAAAAAAAAGGGGGGGGAAAGCCAGAGCCAGAGAAGTGCCCCTCCTAAGGTTCAGAGAGCACCATAAGATTTCTAGCATTTTCTCAGACTTGGTATTTGTTAATATTTTACATCTAATTCACACTTATAATGCAGAAAACAGATACTAGAAGAATCCAGTACTTTCAGTCATTCATTTAGACATAATTTTAAAAAATAGTTCTCAAGATTCAACTCTCATTAGAGATCTTTTTCTACAAAAAGCCTACATTTCATCATTCTGGCTTTACTGAGTTTTGATCTATGAATCATCAAGAACATCCATACCAGCAAATGTGGCAAATCAATACCAGCTTTTAAACTGAAATACAAATACAGTTTTAAAGCTCAAAAACAGCCACAGGCACCATTAAGAAAAGGAATAAGCTCCTTCAAGGGGCACATATACCAATGTATTAAGTAAATAATGTATGTGCAAGTGGGGCACGAATATACTGTCAGTGTAAACTGACAGTCTGCTTGATTGGATTCAGCTTTGTTTAATCATTACTGCTTTAAGAGTTGAATCTATTTTACTGGAATTTTTTAATAAAACACACCTCCATCCCCCCATACCTCCCCCCAAAAAACCCAGACAGACAAAACGAGAAAAAAAAAACAAACCAACAAAAAAAAAAAACTAGACCAACAGGTAGATGGGAGGATGGGGATGAAGTGACCGCCGGGGTCACATCACACCAGCTCTGTGGCAAAGCCAAAAACCCAAATTAGAGCCCGGAGCCCGGCCCAGCACTGCAGCGAGTGCTCAAACTCCTTACAGAGCCAGAGTCGGTGACAAAGGGAAAAACACGCCTTCTCCAGCTCGCTTTCTCCTGTCACATCACCCACACCCGGGAATGATGATGGAAAAGGTGAATTTTTAGCACTTTTCCTCACAGCTCCCATCTCCAGGCGAGAGCTGCCCGGCCATCGGCTGCTCTCCCTTCCATCCGCACCGGCCGTGACGGAGGACCCGGGGAAACGCCCGCTTATCTTCCCCACGGGACGGGCCCGATCTGCCCGGGATGGAAAACTCCTCCGGGAAAGAAAGCAGCTAGGGCGGACAGTGGGGCCGAGCGGCCGCTCCCGCCGGGCCGCCCCCCTCACGCGGACCCGGGTTTGGGCTCCCCCGCACCTGGCAGTGTGAGACGACGAGGCTCTGGTTGCCTTCCCCGTGGTACTTCCATTCATTCTCATCCATCTTCTCCACTTCCATGCCCGGCCCGGGCCGCGCGGAGGGCAGGAGCAACCGCCGGCCCCGCCGCCTCACGCCGCCACCATCGCGGCTGCGCCGGCAGCCCTCACCGCGGGAAGTCCCGCCCGCCGCGGGCGCCATCTTGGAGCCGGGCAGCGCCGCCGCCGCCGCCATGGCGGGGCCGGGCATTGCAAAAGCGTCTGCCGCCTCCGGGCCTTACCAAAGGAGGGGATGGCCCCGCTCTGCTCTGGTCTCACCTTGAGTCCTGTGTGCACCTTTGGGCACCACACTGTAAAATAGGGATTAAGCTGTAGGGAGCATCCAAAGGAGGCCATAAGAATGGAGAAAGATCGAGAGGGGGAAGCCATATGAGGAGCAGCTAAGAGCACTTGGTTTGTTCAGCTTGGAGATGAGGCGACTGAGGAGAGACCTTATCTATGTCAGGAACCCACCCAGAGTGGGGTCAGGCTGCACAGGCTTCCCAGGGAATGGTCATGGCTCCAAGGCTGACAGAGCTCAAGGAGAGCTTGGAAAACACTCTCAGGGACAGGGTGGGATTTTGGGGTGTCCAGGAGCTGGACTCTGATCCTGATGGGTCCCTTCCAACTCAGTTTGTTCTATGGTATGGGGTGCCCATATAACATACTCACTGTGTGGAAGATGAGCTCACATCTGCAAGAGAGGCTCTGCGCATGGGCCAACACCCAAAGAAGAGTTTTGACCCCTTTGGGGTGGCATTTCACTAAATTGATTAGGCTGGAAAAGACCTCCAAGACCATCAAGTCCAACTTACAACCAGTCGCCACCTTGTAAACCTGCCCAGAGCACTGACTGAGTGCCACATCCAGTCTTAAACTCCTTCAGTCACTTCCAGGGACTCCTCCATCCACCTGGGCAGCACTTCCAATACCTTTTCAGCTACAGTTTCCAGCTACACTGTTTACAAATGTTTTCTCTTGCCGTCAAGTGCCTGTTTAATTAGCCTTGCGTTCTGATACACCAGGTCTTTCAAATACCCAGTGTTACAAGCAGAAAGATGAACATCTATGTAACTTTGTTTAAAAATCTAACATTAAGCTGTTTTCCTTACCCCTACCAGCAGACCCTCTCAAGTATGAATACACACATACATGATTTACAATAAATATAAAACAATCTAAAGGTCCAAACTCCCTTACACAAACACAAGATTAAGTTCTAGAACCCTTGATCCAGTAATTTTTATGACTATGAGTTTTCACCACAAACAGTGAAACTTGCCATTTTAATGACCATTTTAAAACAATCCCTGGTTCTCTCTGAAATTCCCCCTTTTCTCTCCTGCTTTCTCACAAAGCTCTTCATGACAGGGGCCAGGCTGACACAAAAGGAGGTAATTAACACTCAGAAGTTATAATGAACATTTGTATAATTTGGATAGTACCCAAACTTGACTCTCTATTGCAGCTTTTCAAAAGGAAGTCAAAGCAAAGCACACTGTGCCTCTTTAATGGAGAGAGAAGATGCACCTAAAAAGGCTGAAAATAAAACCTGCATAAATCTGCAATGAGTCATTGATCTTTTTTTTAAAATGTGTGTGGCGCTGTAACTTAAACACCATTCAATTTCAGCAAACTTAAAAAAAGGGGGTTAAACAAAATATATGCCAAAATACTGACTGATAATCACTTTTCCTTTTTTTAGCATTCTATAGATGCCTACATGAAAAGGAAATTCTTCCTCTTTTGGCCATTTGATGAAAATAATGACAGTGATATCTTTAAAGTAGGTTTCTGTGTTTGCAAAGTCTCTCTATGTTGCATAACTAGAAATGCATATCTAACATACAAGAATTAACCACACTGTTCTGACTTTTCAGAGTGTTACAAAGAAGTTTCACTCAGATCTGTAAGATCATGGTATTTTTTATACTTTCATTTAAAAATAAGTATACTTCAGGGAAATTGTATTTGAACACTTATTAGGCTTACACGGAGAAATACAAAGGGAAATAATACCAATGAATTGTCTTGAAATGGCAAAACTAATTTATCTCAATTTTAAAAGGAACTCTAGCATAGCAAGTTCTTTCAAAATTCTGAAAAATGCACACCTACAGAGTTAAAAATAAAGTGGAGGTTCTGAGTGTAAGGGTAAACAACACTGAGAACACCACATTTTAACATACTCCTCCTCTCTAGCAGGTCACTTCCCTCCCCACCTTTTCCTCCAGCATTCCAAGGTGCAGAACTGCCACTTGGGCAATTTGAGGCGGTGCTCTGAAAATACACTAGTAAAACTTAGACGTGGAGGGACAAAAGCCTATTTAACATATGCCATTTCTCCCTGCATTATCAGCTTTTATTACTCACTTCAGGTGTTATCTACAATAAGTAGAAGTATCAGAGCTTTGGTGCCATTAATAACATTCACATATTGCTTAACTGGAATTCCCCTGTCAGGTGGTGTAACTACAGCTGGTGTGGACATACCTGGATGGGTTTTAATTAGGTGCCTTGAGGTCTGTGAGCACAGAGCTCAGTGACCTGCAAAATCCACCTGGGGATCTCAGCAGATGGCCAGGTATCCTGTGGTATTTTAGTATGTAAATAAGGGAGCTTAAAACGGCAGCAGGAATGCATAATGTAATCGTACCTTCAGTTCTACAGCTCCCACCTCATCCCCTCAGCAGTTCTTTTTTGATGTAACATGAAGGAGTCAGGAGAACACAACAGGCCTGAAATACATTTCCTCAGAGTCCTGTAATTGCATTGTGCTTTATGGCACAGTCCCCGTTTCTCGGGATTCTTCATTGTTAGGAAGCCATCAATACTGGACTCCCTCATTTGCCATCTTTTGCAATTTGTAAGTTCACCAGGGAATGAGAATGAAATGGTAAGAACAGTCCACAGTTCACTTATTCACTTTGAGAAGGAAAAAAAAATGTATCAGGCAAATATTTCATGTTAATATTCCTTGCTATAAAAAGTTCATTAAATCCACATCTGAGAAAAAAAATAGCATTACCTGAGATGCATGATAAAATTGGGTGCCAATAATACAAAGGTTTTGTAAGCTCATGAGAAGGATTTTTGCTAAAATAGGTACATCTTAGTTCTCCTGGTTCCTAAAATGAAAGGCTTCTATATAAAATAAAGGATATTTTGTTCTTTATGAAAAGAGTAATCATGACACAAAAGATCCTATCCTGTGACCTAGAAATGTCTGCCTGGAGAAATCAGGTTTTAAAAAATCACAGATTCAAGGCAGTGAGTCCAAGAACATTAAATGGACTTGATAATATCCCAGTGAAATTGTGCTACAAAATACTATTACTCTTTGTTTTAAACTACTACACCATTTTCAGTTTAAAAAGATAGAATTATATTTAAATAGGATTGAGTTTCATACTTTTATTATACTCAGACTAGCAGAAATGGAATATACTTATGTAACTCACACATCATTCAAATATTCAAGCTTTGTTTTTTTTCTCATATCAGGACAACACCACTGCTCCATGCCACTGTTATTTCTTGAATCCCTGGGTTTTTTACGTAATTTCACATGCATACTAAAAGTGCAGGAAATTTCATGCTCCAACTGTGATTTCACCATCTCACACTGACTGAGAATCACTGACCCTACAAAGAAAAAAAGAGTAGAATAGGACTGGAGTGTGTAATTCAGTGGCTTTTTTAGAAAGCATATTTGGTACTTTGAACCACAGTAAAATATTTTAGAAATAAAGGAAGTCATGGCTTCAGGAATAGGGCTGCAAGTAGCCAGAAAGGTGAATAGATGAATAAAGGTGAATAAAGATTAAGCCACATCTATGTTGTTAACAGATAAGAGCTTGCACAAACTTACCACAGATGTGAATAAATAGATATTATAACTACCAAGATGTTTAATTGCTACGTACAGTCTGAGGGAGTTATAAAGTTATAGACACAGCATAAAGAAGAACTCTGTACTGTATATCTAACTCCAAAGAATTGCCAGGACAGAAAATATTTTTTACACATCAACAAGACAATTAAAAAGCATTATTTTCTATACACAGGAGTCCTGTGTGTTTATTGAAAAAAAAGGCAACTATTTACCAGGGGCATAACCCAAAATACAAACAAATTAAAAACAGTGTTGTGGCGAATTTTTTTGACTGGTAAGAGAAAATACACGGAAAAGAAGATAAACTGTAGGAGGTCATTAAAGCAGAAGACTATGGTGAAATCTTAGTAGCTTTGACAGGTTATTAAGGCAGAAGGAACAAGACCAACCCCATCTAAGCACCTCCTTAAAGTCTGTTCTTACAGCCTCTAATCTGCGGGTGAGGAAGGAAAGATGAAGGGATAAAGAGCTTTTAGGTTTTGCCTTGTATTAAAGGACATACCAGCAACTAAAATACAAAATACTCTTTCCATAAAGAGGGGAAAGCAGAGCAGTACTGCAGCCTGGGCCCAAGTCACGTAACCACAGGACTTGTGTTGCTTTCAGGACAGGCCAACACTCCTCAGTGCAGGTACCTGGCTGCTAGTGTTACACTGTGTGCTCACGATCAAACACCTCTTGAACCGCTCCTGAGGAAACACTTTATTGTCTCATATCACAAACATACCCCAGCCTTGTGCTCAGCCCTTGGACCTGTTAATGGTTAAAGGACAGCATTAAACTTCTTTTTGACACAAACCCTGTGTGAATCTCTTTAAACAGGGAAGAGGACATTTATGTTAACCTGGGTTGTTTTTTTTTTAACTGCCATCATTTGGCAGCACTCTTGTGTGGGAAAACCTTGAAACCTTCCCCACTAGAACTTTTAGTTCACTGAGTACAAGGTCTCCCGAAGATAAATTACAAATTGATGTGAATTGGTCACATGTTAACATTCCAGTTGATACCCGGAAACATCAAACAGCAATACATGGGAGTGGTACAGACAGACTGGGTATCAGTTTCTTTTGTACTTACTGAGAAATTCAGATTTATGTTCCCTGGCACAGCTATCAAATACTTTCAAAGAGATAGCTCCTTAAATTCATACACACCACATTTTTTTTACTGTAGTGTTAATAATTTTGGAGTGATCTCTATAGCCAAATGGCATCATAAAAAATTAATGTTACCCCTGACCAGCTCCCTTGAAGAACCCAGTTTACTGGAATTGATTGGTATCAATAGATAGAACTTACAAATAGCCAAGAGACTCCTTCTCAAATTCTAAACCTCACATTATCTGCCATCTCCAATACATAAACACAGATATAATGCAGTTTCCTAAGCAGAAACACCAATATAAATATTATGGAATCTCCAAAGGGTGATCTTTTTCTCCATTCCAAATCTGGCTGGATATTCCTGTGTCTCTCTTCACACAGCCCTTAGCATATGGATACCCATGAGGCATATTAGAGCAGATTATTCATCAAATGAATGGCCAAGTTTGCTCTGGTGGGATTTTTCTTTTCCCAAAAAATGGTTTAGTTGACTCAGCAAAGCAGTGTGACACACAGCACAGCCACACAAGGGCTCCAGCCGTCACTGGAGGAGGAATGGGAACACATCCCAAACCATCCGGGAGCGCAGGATTTGCCATTCTGCTGCCAGCTCACTCTCAGACCACACTAAGCTGATTATGAAACTGCACTTTGAGCAGCTGCAGAGCCTCCTGGCAGGGCGAACACGTGGGGCCCCTCCAAGGAAAGGAGAAAACACACAGAAGGAACAGATATCTCTGGGTGTGCTCTGAAAAAGCAGCAGAGAGCACAACAAAGAGGAAATGTTTTGGGAGAGAGAGCTATGGTTCATTCAGCAGTGCAGGAGCTGTCACTGACAGGGTTTTTTGGGATGGTTTTTTCCTTTCTCCCCCAGAAAAACACATGTATTCGAGTTATCCCATGCCCTCACTTCTCCGTCTGCCCAGGTTATAAAAGAGAATTGAAGGGATCTGTGCCATCATAGGATTAGTGATAACACATTCCACTAAATTTTATTGATTTAAAACAGCTATTTCAAAAGTGACAATCTACAGTTCTCTTGATTAAGGTGGAATGAAGTGGATACTTAACAAGTGATTATGAGATGTCCCTGACTGAACATCTGCCAAAACTAAGTGCAATATCCATTGCAATAAAAATCTTTATGATAGTGTCTCACTTGTATACTCGTTACTTATATTTATGATTTTGTTTCATCTCACCTTTCCAATAGATTTCCAGGGAAAAACAAATCCAAGTTGATTGGAAAAGAACTATTCGTAATAGTGACAGGAAGATAAATATACTGGAATATAAATCTATAGATACACACTCACGCACTCTAGATCTCTCAAGTCAAGCTTTTTAGCAAGGAATTACATTTAAGATGATTGAGTGAGCATAAAATCTAGATTAAATTCTACTTTTATTAAAACAGAATCAGGCCCAAAAAGCAGTGAAACCCCTTCTCACCCAAATCTTGGCATTTTGGAAGGTACAAATCCATCTGGCATGAATTTATACATTAAGAAAATACACACTGATGTCCTACTTGATGGCTGGCTCTGAACCTAAGAATCTGTCACACTATGTTACAGTGGGGAAAAAAAAAAGGTATTTACCAAATCATACCTGGACACAGGCATTTAATTGCAGGTACAGGTTTCCAGGCATTTAGTGCCGCAAAATAGATAAAATGGGAAACAGCCTCATCTGCTGGTTTGAGGAGATACTATCAGGTGTATTACTTTTTTTTTTTTTTTTTTTCTCTCTCCATGTACATTTCCCAGACCTCAGAGAATAAAATCTATAGGACTACATTTTGGGCTCGTTCGGATTTTTGGTTTGGGGATTTTTTTTTTTCCTCAGCAGCAAAGCCATTTGCAAACACTCCTCATATGATTGGGAGATCCTGCATAATTCAGTGAAAGGAGCAGCTCTGAATCTTCTTTCTGGCTCCTGGCTGTTAATAGAGAAAGACATCTACAGAGATTGCTCAAGGATTTCCCATTAAGTTTCTTGTAGCTTTACTGAAGCTTCATAGTGTTCCTAAATCAGCTATTCCATGGCACTATTTATTTCAAACAGAAATGTTTGATGGACATTTTTGCTGATGAGGTTTTTTTGTTTGTTTAAAAAGTTAATTAAAAAAAAAAAACCCTCCTGTAATAAAATTATTGAAAAATATGCTGATTTCTCTTATTAAAATTTTTATTAAAATGCATTAGCATTGAAACAATAACAAAGAACTTTGTGGGAAAGAGTATGGGATAACAGGTCACCCCGAACTTAAGGATGTACTTTTTGCTGTCTCTGTAGTCTCAGTGCACCAGAAGAGGTTCAAAGTAAATGAAAATAAACAAAAGGAAAAACAAAATAGGAGTGAGGATTACAGATGGCAGTTGTAAAGATGCAGTCAAAACACAGAAGAAAGGAAAACAGAAGCAAATAAAATAAGAAGGGTGCAGAGTATCAAAGGTTCTAAGCCTGAACTGTTACTATTTTAAGCAAATTGCATTTCAGAGGTTAGTCCTCAAACACAATTTATCATGATGTGAAAATCATACCATAACTATTCTTTATCAAGGACACAGCATTAAACCAAAATTGCATAAAGAGGCTTTAGAGGAGATTAGATTCACATTGATTCAAAGGGGAAACTGCCATTTCAGAATAACCCATATTTATCTGCCAAAATCTGGCTCACCAGAAATTGCTCACAGCAATTAATTCAAAAAAGGAGCAACCTAACCAGAACCTAACTGTTCTCTGCACAGCTATACCTATATTAAACCTTCCTGGACAATTCAGTGTCCCTGAGAGGTGGAAAAATTATTTATTAGAAGATTCTTATACAAGGATCACTCTATGATAATTAAAAGTAGAAGGACAAACATACAGATTTTATCCTCTAAGCTTTTAGCTTTTCCCCAAATGCATTCCCCTTCCAGTTCATTAACATTTCCCAAGGGTCCTTCTGAGTTTTGAGAAAAGCCTGAATCTCCCTTTTACTTTCCATCATTTTCACCTTGTGCCCCCACTCCCCTCATCTGCCTACAGGCATCATTTCACCACTCTGGGTTCCTCCCACAGGGGTACTTTGCAGGATCTTTTGGTCGAACGCCAAATAATCCTGCTCTTGTCCCTCTTTACTGGGACAAGAGATCATTGGAACATTGGGACAGAGCAAAGACCTCACCGGAAACGCCTCCACACACACATAAATAGCTTGATCTATCAGGAATTTCCCTTTACTAGCAGTAGATTTGGGAAGTGATGCTTCATTTCATAACCAGAGATGCTGCACTTCATGAGCTATTATTCCCTTCCTGCAGGAGCATTCTTGCCCCACCATGCTCTAGAAGGACAGTTGTAGTTTCAGGGTTTTTGTTACCCCTGTACATAGATAAGCTTTACAAGATCTTGATGATATTCACAAGATCTTCAAAACAGGCACACCCATGTACGTATTAGGAATAAAGTGAAATGACAGCAAACTTTCACAAGCACCATCCTGTCCTTTTAGACCATGATGCATGATCTAGACTTAATTGTCCTTTTCTGCTATCAAAGTTTCAGGCCCACTCCTTCATATTGCTGCCAATTTAAAATGCCCATTTGATTTCATATATATTTTAGTCTTTAACTCTTGCAGAAACAAACAAGAATACTTGGTTCTAATATTTGCCTTTAGCAAAAATAACCATTCTTCTGCCACAGATTTCCTAAAGCAATCATTCCAAACAAGAGGTCTAAAGTAAACGAAGTGTTACTGATAATTTATTTCAATTAGATGATAAGTCATTGAATTAAAACAAATGTACAGGAACACTTTTATATGAATGGGGAATTTATATAATACATTAAAGAAAGAACACTGATCTACTGCTTTATTTGGTTTTACATGAAGATGTCCATAAAGGCACCAAGTGGATTACAAAAAAATATAAAAACTAGTCTGGCTTCCAAAAAGTATAAACAAAGATGCAAATAGCAGGTCCATAAATAAACCATGAGAGTAGAAAAAAAATCCTCCAAGATTGTTAATCATTACAAAGCTCAGCCTTGTCTTTTTATCAAGAGGGCAACTACCTTTAGATTTTGCATACAAGGTTTTCAGTTCCTCTGTTTTTCTGCAGCACAGTGAAATGTTTGTCAGAACACAGGATTACAGCCTATAAATGGTAGCCCTTCCTTTCACACTGTCCCTTTAGGTGACAGGTCTCCCATTCCTCTGAAACAGGGAAAACACTCAACAGCTACTGGAAAACGTTAGTGGAACAAGGTGAGAGGCATCACTGATGTGACACACATAGAAAAGAAGAATATTAGAAAAAGCTAGAGGACAGTTTGACTACATCCCTGTGGATTCCGTTGTGAAAACAGTGCTTACAAATTTGGGGGGAACAGAAGGGAAGCTAAACAACAGTCTGAATTTCAAACAAAAAGAAACAAATGCCAATTAAAGACATCAGCATATTCTCATGGGGAAAAAAAAAGGTTAAAAATTTCAAACTAGGCATGAAACAGGAGACAACACTATTATAAATGAAGAATACTTATGGGGTGTCACAGTTCAACAATATATTTTAGGACTGCTACTTCATTGGCAGTTTTAAAAAAGAATAAAACTAGCTGTAGATAGGCATAAAGCTGAGATGCTGAAAATGGCAGTCCAGATTTAATTTAATTATGTGCCTGAAGAAGTGGAAATAATTCATCACAGCAACATGTTAAATATTTAGTTTACAAGCAGTGATCCCACACCAGGAGATAGGTTACAAGAAGAACAATAAGCCAGCACTGTCATCTAAAAAATATTAAATCTTCAGAGATATTGAAGCAACCATCAAAGGAAAAAATTGCTGTAAAATTCTAAATATTCTAAAACTTATTAGGAGAAGTTACATGAAGATTAAAAAAAAGAGTAAATAGTATTTAGGATCCTATCTGATATGCTGGATATGTCACAGGTAACTTTTTCCAAAGCCTAATTGTTTGCCTGCACATAGTTAACAAAGCTGACACCAGATCTCAGTATTCCCAACCATGGTTCGCTGTGAAGTGATAGTGAAACAGATAATTCTCTTTGCAAAAGGAGCTTCCAGTGGCTTACTGCCACTAAGAAGAGACTACAAAAGGCTCATTGCAATATAGTGTTACACTGGCCAATCTGGTACAAAAACAGGAGCTGTAATAAGCCTGGAAAAAAAATGCCTCATAGAAGCTCTGGATTCACCTTCCCTTTTTATCCAGTGCTGGCTACTATCCCAATTTCACATTCATTGTCAAGACATGGTGTCTGCCAATAAACAAACATTAATTTCTTCATTTAATGTCAATGCAAACATTTAACCAAATTTAATGAGAAAAGATTATGTGAAAGACAGATTCTAGAAGAAGGAAAGGGGAAAGGGCAAGAATTGGTCTGGTGTGTACTTTTCTACTGATTTCTAGTCATAAACAGAGACAGATACACAGCCCCCTCTGGATCACAGCTAAAATGAAGCTCTTTTGGGGAGTTCAATGTTCAGTGGTTTAGAACACATTTAGGAAAAGAATCAATATTAAAGACTTGTAGAAAGAAAAGGAAATACTTTAGAAAACACACAGAGCTTTCCCTGAATATACCATCAAGCCATATGGTGCCCACATACAGTTGTGACACAACACAGACAAATTATTTTCCTTTCTGCTGAGGTGACTCACAGAACAGCTAAGGTTTCAGCTACAATTAAATCTTCATTTAATCTTTGAGCAGCTGGAAACAGCTCCATGAATCTAACACACAGGGCTCAATTAAACAGTGCAAGTGTCTCAAGTGTTCATCCAGCCCTGAGCCAAAAGGCTTTTAATGCTAAATACAGGAGGAATTCCACTGACTTCTACAGAAGCAACAACTTAAAAAGCATAGCATTGAGTCATTGCAAAAGGCCTGTCAGAGACATTAGCTATACATCAGTGAAAGAACTAATGATAAAATCAAGTGTTGCATAAATATCGCAGTTCATGACTCTGAATTAATTTTGTTCAGCAAAACCTCCATCCATCAAAATACTTAATTCCACATCAAATGTTCAGCACTACTACTAAATTCAAGTACATATTTAATTACTCTTAATTGATGACTTAGCATGCACATATCAACCACTTCAAAAATTAGCTCACAAGCCACATCAAAATATTCAATGGTTTTGGTATCAGCCCATCAGACACTGTGAGGCAAAAAGAACAAAACAACCCTCACCCAACACATTTGTGCGTCTTTTTCCTATCCACAGGAAAGATTAATTTACAAAACTCTTGTATCATCCAATAACATGCAGTCAGGAGAGATGTGACCTGTGGTACATACAGAAAAAAGCACACTTCCCAGAAGAGAGGATTTGTATGAGTAATGCATTATTTTGAGCCCTAAATAAAACATTATCTCATCATACACATTATGAGAATTCTGTTCCCATTTATTCTTGATAATCCAAATTCAGAGTGAGATAAGGCAAGTCTAAGGGGCCAGCTTTTGTAGTAATCTGTTCCAAGAACATATAAAAGCCTAAGCACTGTAGTAGCTTATGTTCTTTTCCATCACTCCTACACGTGTCTTTATGCAAATTTAACCCTCAGGTTGCACATTTGCAAAAGAAACATTCACAGAATGATGTTTTGATGCTAATGATGCAGTATAAATAATATGTAAGGGACTAGTGCAAAATGTCAACTGCATATTCATATCATGCATATGTACAGTTATTAAAGTAGAATTTCACATAAAAATACAGAACACTAGGAATTTTCATTAGTATTTTACTCACCTATATGCAGCATGCAAAATAAAGCTTAGGTCTTGTAGGCAATGTAATTTCTAAATATTTGTAAATATTTATAAATAACAGTCAAGTTCCTTTCCTCCTCAGAGTCCCAGTGGAAGAAAGCAAGTTCCATGGTGGCACTCAGTGTAAAATGAAGTTAGTTTAGTAGTTTGGTGATACAACAATCTTGCTTCTATGCAGCATTCTCTTCTGACTACCCAGAAGTGCTGCAACAACCAGGGCCCAGACAGATCATGAAGTATTTTCTGATAGAACCTACCTTTTCCCTCAGTTTCTTTGTTCATTTTTCCATCCATGTAGCAGAAAATTCTGGGAGTTACACAAGTAGTATCAGTCATCTGAGGCCAAAGTCACTAACTGATCATTGAAATGATCAATTTAAGCCTAGTTTCCATGACTAGGCTCTTGCTTCATCCCAAACATCATCCTGCAGGCACGACAGCTTGACAGGAAAAACTGCTTTGTGAAGTTCATTGTACTCACTACTACTGAACTACAAATAAAGTTGATAAGAATTTATCCTCTAAAAAGTTCATACTGAAACATGCTGCATCACAGCACCTACAAAGACTGTATTTATTTTTATATATGCATTTTTCTTCTAAAAATGTGATATGTTTCAAAGATCAACTTTCCTACTTGGCATATCTCCAGCATTACAAACTTATTTCTCTAAGATGGGTATTTATTTAGGAGGTTTGCTTGAAACATTATAGAACATTTTGGTGACATGTTTTGAAGTTATTTTATTAAGAAAGATATTTGCAGCTTTGTCTTTCAGTGACTTAAGACTGATTTGCTGTTTCATTTAACTGAACAGACATTTATTGTCTTTTACAGCTTTTTTTTTTATTATTTTTAAGACCCACTAGGAAGAATAATTGATACAACACAGCAGCTTCTCCTAATGAGGCTATGCAAATATTACCATCAATAATCCAGAGCCCAGTAGTTTAAAGTAATGATAAATCCAAGGTGGTCACAAATCACAATTTAATTTGCCCTCTCATTGCCTTCTGATTCCTTTTAGACATTGATAGTCCTGCTGATTGCGAACGAGGAGCAGCTGAATCTCACAGTGCAAAAGGACTCTCCCAAGTAGGTCAAAGACCCTTCCATGGAATTTCATCTCAATTAAAATATTTTGCCCCCCAAAGTCACCCAAATCACAAGCTAAAATCAGCAGTTTACTTCTCAATGTAAATTTTACCTAGCCTTCTAACAGGAAGCAAACTCTCACTTGTTATTACTAGAATAAATTCACTACCCAGCAAGAAAACCATGAAAATAAATAAGTCTGTTACTCCTATAGCATAAATATTACTATGAATAATTCTGGCACCATGAGAAAAATAATTTCTAAAAAGTATCAACCTTACTAGTCAAGAACCAGTACACCTCTATTACCCAAGAATACAAATCTTCTCACTCTGCCATGGCAACGTGGATCAGCCTGGAGGAATCAAACAGCCAGAGCGATGGCTGAGTGCTGCTACACTGAGGCAACATGAGGCAGAAATTACAATTAGATCCAAATTCTGAGTCATAATTAAAAAACCCAAGGTGAAACAGAAAAAAGCCAATATCCACGTATTATTTTGAAGCTGAAAAAAAATCTGAAGGAAGTTAAAAACGTGACAGCAAAACCCATGGTTGAAACAGCTAAGAAAACCAGTTATGCAAAGGTAAAGACCTCTTAAGATACATCAATAACTTAAATGAATTCTAGTTCTGAAAAGATGAAGATGGTAAAATTGCTAAAGGGATCAGCAAAATGCTGGAAGTGATCAATAAACATTGCCTACCTGTATTTGATAATGTGGGTAACTTTGTACTGCATGATGATAATGAAATAATGAAAATATACTTCTGACTAGACCAGATAATAAAAAAAAATAAATTTTAGGGTTTAATAAGGAAAAACATAACCACAAAGTCTAGAAAAATGCCCAAGAGAACTGCCTTCAGATATCAGTGGGACCCCAATGTCTATTTCCAGTGTATGTGGGAACAAATAGAAAATTTCTCCAGAGTAGGTGTCCCAGTATAAAAACTAATAATTGCAGGAGAGTTACAAGACTTTCAATCATGGATTAATTGTAAAAAGGAGGTTAATTAATCAGGTATTAATTCACTTCATAATAAGAGTATAGTTCAAAGGAGAACAATATCATTAATGCAAATCAACACAGCTTTATAGAAAGCTATTAAACAAACCTGGGATTTGTCCTTTGTGTGAGCAATCACAAACTCATTATTTAGGTTTTCACAGGGCACTTCACCTAAAACACATAGCATTCTAGACAAAATAGCAGTGAAGAATGCATTACAGGAATTAAAAATTAGTTAAGTGAAAGACCTCATATTTTTAGCAATTCTGTCAGTACTTCTCCATTGTTCTCAGTGAAGTGAAGCTCACAGCACTGTCAGTGCTGGTGAACAGCAAATCGTGGTGGGAACGGAGCGATCCGGATCAGCTGGTTCACTGCACTCGTTTCTTGGGAACACATTCTCAGGCACATATTAAAAATGGAACAAGTGTTGGCCAAGAAAGCATGTATGTAAATCCCAGTTAAAAGAAAATTATTTATGCTCAAACTTTAAAAGCTTAATCTTTTTAATCCTTTAAATACGAAAAACAGGCTTAATTTGATTGCAATATAAAGTGCTACACATTGAAAAGCCTTTCATCTTGAGGATAAGGAAATAAGGACGTCAATGTTTAGAAACTAAGCCTAAAGATCCCAAATTTCTTATTTTAATTTACCTAGCACTGAAGGTAACAGAATCTGACACAAGTACAGACCTTCCCCTTATCTCTTGAAGTTCTCATATCAAAACCATACATCTCTTAGGTGCAAGTAATGTGTCAGGAAGGTGATACACAATAATTGCAGTACAGAAGTGGTCAGGCTGTAAAAAACAGCAGAACCTTCTGTCTCAGGTGGATTTTACCACTCAGATAAATGTTATGTAATTAATTTGGCAGCAAGGCAACATTGGGGAGAAACAGGCAAATGTATGGGGTTTTTTCCCTCTATTTCAGCTTTAGTTATCCAACAGCTAACCCATCCTCATCCAAATAAGCATATACTGATTCTTCTCCATGTATTTTTACTGCTTCAAGGAGGCCAACATGCAATAACCCTTCCTGCAGAATCCAAACCATACTGTTCTAAGTCATGACTGATTACGTGTGGTCAGTCTCGTGTGACAAGTACATCATTTGAAAGATGTTAAGATTTTGCCTTGTTTGTTGCAACAGCAGAACACAAAACTTATCACCTTCTAGGAAAAAACACAAAGTTAATTTTATTTACCTCCTCCAAATAACTTTCTCTCTGGCTTGCTACCAAGCACTCTCTTCCCTCAGAAGAGCCTTTGTCAAAAAAGGCTTTTCAAAAGTCTTTGACATTTTTTAAAGCAATGGAATGCAGTTCTAGTTGGCACAGATATCACAGTGTGTGTACTTGTAGCTCAGGTGTTTTCTTTGCTTCAGTGGGTTTTGTTCTACTCCCCGGTGTCCCCCACCTGTTTGTCTGCAGAGTGACTTCAACTCTATGCCAGTAGCTTAAATATATGAGACTTAACTTGCATTAAAGTGCCCATGCAATGATAGACATCAAACCTGCAGAGAGCATAGGATACTGGAGATGTGGTATTATATAACATCTGAAACACCCCATTGCTCAGGGGAGGATTAATAAAAGCAACAGAATCCATCATGGCTGGATTAATCCAGGCTCTTCTCTGCTCCTACATGGACAGACACCAGGCAAGAAAAGAACATCTGAAGAACCTGCTGTAACCCTCCTTCACCTCAAACCACACCCAGCAGCTGGAAATCATATCCTGTCTCCCAAGTCATCTTCAATTCCACTTCAGGTGTTTCCTGCTATGGAAAACCTGCTGTTAAGTAGAAGACTTCATACTCATCTTTTCCAGCAGGCTGTTAATATAATGTGCAGCAAGGCCAACTACCTTTCAAATGAAATTTAATCAAAGAAGGCACCTTACCCTTAGCAGATTTAAAGTTACTCTGTTCAATTACTGACAAATGTGTCAAATACATCCCTTAGAGGTCCCAAGGAAATAGGATTACCCACACTGAATATTCATCAGAGAGGAAAAGAAAAGTGTTACTGTCTGCCCAAGAGACTAAAACAATGTCATGAGAACCGATTTCCAATCTTATCTAATAAAAAGGCAATTTGCCACCAGACCTTTAACACTCATTTGTTAAAGTAATCCAGAAACTTATTTATTGGAGTGACAGACTAGAAACACACAATCAATTTTTACAGAGTTTTAATTACTAAGAAAATTGCACTATGCATTTCCTCCAGATTAAACAAATACCACTAGACAAGCCTGCCTCCGAGATAATAAGCAAACAGCAAGAAACAAGCCACAGCTTTTTCTAAGGCAAACAAAGGAAAAACCTCTTTGTGAGCTGGAGTTCTGCCCTTTCCAGTTTGCCCAGACTTGCCCCTTCCCTCGCTGTATGTTCTACCATGTTATTGACATAGCACAAGGAGGGTTTTTTTGCTGACATGCTCACACCAGACAAAGCTCCCTTTCATCAAGTGTTCAACCATGCTCCAACACCAGGCTACAGAAAACAGCAGTGCCAGACAGCCTTCCATGGCTGGATTAGAAACCACTGCTTCTTCGAATAGGAATCACAATATCTCTAAATTAAATCCTTTACTGGGATATCAACACTAAGAGTCTCCATGTAAACCAGCAACACAAACTTTTGTTATTACATAAAATCTGCCCTGATACTTTTACTAAAACCTGTACCCAACTAGCATTAGAGACCCTGACAAAAATAAGAAACTCAAAGCCAGAAACAGCAGGTTTTTACCTTCCAGGAAAGCCAAGGTAGTTACAACATTGATGATAATTTTCACTCAAGCTTCCTAGACTGTGTTAGGTTGCAGTTTTAAACACAAATGCCATATCCTAATAAATTTAAGCTTTTTTTTTTCAATAGATCAAATATTAGAAAAGAGTATCTTTACTTCTATTCAGTACCAAAAAACCCACCCAGCTCTAGAGAGATTATTCAGCTCTAGACAGGCAGCCAGCAAGCTTTTCCAAAATAAAGTGTTTTGTTGTGATCTGAAATAGAGATGGATGCTCACAGCTATACCTCTTTAACTACAAAGCTTTCTGAAATTATTAGAAATTGATAGAATAAGCTTTGAGAGCAATGTTAAAAGCCTGGAGGGAAAAGCAGAACAAAAAACTAAAACAAGCCAAAAGCAGTTTAAGCAAGTCTTTATTTTTCTACTCCCATTAACTAGAAATAACAAGACAACTAATCCCCCCTTTTTTTTTGTTTAAATGTTGGGGTATGATGGAATCCAGCCCTCAAATAAATGCATGCTTTGAAAAAGGAAAAATAAAGAATTATTTTTGTGATTTGTGCCTCACAGTCAAACTTGAATGACCCTGAGAGAAGTCTGTGCAGACAAATCACTGGAAAGATTTATGTGCAGTTTGTTAGATCTGCTTTCCACCCCACTTTGTGTTATTGCTCTGCAAACTGCAGATTTTTTTTTTTTTTTTAGGAAGTGCTAATTTTGACTAAAACCAATCATAAAGAGTGCTACAATATGCTTTTTGTTACAAATAGCCAAAACTTCTTCGAAAATATAAATGTGTAAAACAATCCACCGACTGTACAGTGCATTTACAGGACACAACCCAGAAAATAACATGCAGCGTAAAGAACTGCTTTATACATTAGCCCTTGGCCACGAAGAACTTGGCAGTACTACCACGACTTTAATGACTATAGGGTGAAAAAAATAATTAAAAAACGAAAAAAGCTCAGTTACATATAACTTTACCACGAGGTTGGGATACATACAACATTGTACAGAGAAGAGTTGTTTTTAACTAGAAACCGTCATCATGTTGTAACTCTTGGAAGGGCTGGATCTGCCAATTCTCCACTCCTCCTTGCAGCTGGTCCTGCTCTCCAGCTGTTTGGCCGCCTTCCCCCCGGGCTGGGGGCTTTCGTACAGCACACAGATAGACCCATCCTCACCTATGCGATAGGACACTTCGAAGGGGTCGACCCACAGTGTTAATTCGCTGGGTAAGAGCTGGAAGAGCCTCTCGTGGCTCAGTCCGATCATCCCCGCCGCCTTTCCTATCAAGGGGTCCATCTTATGGTTGATCCTGATGCAGCGGTAGCCGGAGCCCTTGGAGGGCACCAGGGGGAACCAGTGGTGCTTGTAGTGCTCTGCGGGAGGGAACAAAGGGGAGCTTCAGCGCGGGGCTGCGCTCCGGCGGACCCCCGCGGGATGCGGGAGGGACGGAGGGAAGGGATAGAAGGAAGGGCTGGAATGAAGGGATGGAGGGGATGCCCCCCCGGCACTCACCGCGCATCGCCTCCTGCAGGCACTCGCGGAAGCACCGCAGCTGCTCCTCGCCGACCCCGCCGGCGGCCCGCAGGAGGCGGGTCACGAACGCGGCCGCCGTGGAGATCTCGGTCCTCATGTCCGCCCCGGCCCCGCTGCCAGCGCCGCCCGGCCCGGCCCGGCCCCCGCGGCCGGGGGCGGCTCCGCGCAACAGCCGCACGGCGCGGGCGGGACGGGGCGGGTTTGTTGTGCTGGCGGTGGGGCGGGACCAGCGCGGACGCACGGACAGCCCGACGCACGGACACCCCCGCCCCGCCGGGCAGCGCTCGGTGGCTCCGGGCTGAAGGCGGCCCCCCCGGCCTCCTGCTCCGCCCGGGCCGGCTCTCATTGAGCCCAACGGCAATAACGGGTGAGGCGCGCGGCCCGCCCCGCGCTCACAGCGGGGCTCTAGCCCTGCGCCTCATGGCCAGCCCAGGCCAGCGCCGCCTCCTCTCATCCCACCGTCAGCTCCATCGCCAGCGCTGCTCCAGGCAGACATCGCCCTTGTCCTGCCCTGTTCCCTTTCCCCCTCTCATTTCTCAGGGCTCAATACAAGCGCAGTGTAAAAATCTCCCGCCATCTCAGACATACAACTCCGAGGTCATCCTTTAAGTGTGGGATTTCCCTTTCCCTCTACCAGCAAGCAACAGGCCCAAGATCCTCAAATGACAAAAGTATTGACATTTGCCCAAAACCCAGACTACTCCTCTCCTAACCAACTCTCAGGTCTGGAACAAGATTCTGTTTTGTTACAACAAATTTTAACTGAAGTCCCATCTGCATTTCAGTACCTCATACTTTAGAAATTAACCTAAAAAAAATAATCATTGCTAGTACCTGGACAGATTCAGTCATCCACTTAGTGCAGTTTTGGTTTATGCAGTGTTTTGAGAAACAGAACACAAAACCCATTCAATGTCCAGATTCATTAAAATAAGGGACGAAGAGGCAACACTTGCATTGGAGTTACGGAATTCTTACTAGCATTGAAAATAAACATACCCTTACCGGCACTAAGAACTGTCCAAATCCAGACATAAGTTATTAAACTTAACGCTTAACTGTGCTAAAGAGATCCCCCTTCCACAGTGTGTGTTCACATATGACTAAATGCACAAATTCCCAGTTATCCCAGTGATTTTGCGCTGAGCCAGTCAGACAAGATCCTGCTAAGGCCAGAACAGATATTAAGGGTTCCTGTTTTAACTTGCTTGTGAGAAACGAAAAGATCAGAGCAGAAATCAAATGAAGCAAGCAAATGAAACGTAGCTAAAAGAATTGCAAGAGTCAAATGGTAATGCTAAAACTGCTTGCACAGATTGAGGTCTGGCAGCTGGATCCATTAGTCCTAAGTGGAACATTCAAGTGAAATAAGAAATTCTGGATATAAAAGTCAAAAGATGACATAGTTGTCAGGTAATGCTGAAGTCACACTTTGATTTCTTGTGTTCTCCTCAGGGAGTTTCAGATTTAAGACTCAATGTAAGCAAGAAGAAATCAGCCGATATGTAACTGTTTGACTTTCACTCCCTGCCCAAAAATAGTTCCACAAGCAGCAGTATTTAAAGCAAATTTAAAGCTCAGACTTACTTTGTTGTTATTCTGACCATCTGCAAATCATTTCTCTTCAGCAGGAACACCTGAAGTAGAGGAAAACAGTGTCAGTGTCATGGTTTATCTCGTTAAAAATAAAGTTCGTGCAAGTGTTCTACTGTTCTATTTTTCCTCAACTTCAGCTAGAGAAAGAGGAGAAAGTAAAACTGAAGGTAAATCACTCAAACAGCATATTGTTATTTTAAAGCAACAATAATAAAAAATAGTAATGATGGCAGAATCCTATTCATTTATCACAAAAAAATCCCCAAAGCAAACCCAAAAACCACACCAAAACAAGACAACCCCAGAATTAAGATCAAGTAATAATTCAAACAAGATCCTTTTAGATTACTTAAAATAAGCTCTTAATACATATCTCTATAAACGTGGGCAGTGGAAACAGAACACTAGAAATTGCAAGAGGAGATTTTAAATAAACCAAGCAATTTTGGATTTACCTCCATCTCATCAGAGCATCCCTCTCTACACATAAACAAATAAAACCATTCTTAAAAGCAAGAACTACAAAGACAAAGTAGTCTATATATATATATTTGTAGTCTATATATATATTTGCATATATATATATTTCTATATCTATATATTTGTATAATATACAAAGACAAACGTTATGTTACCATTCCCCCTAGAGTGAGAGAAATAATATTTCCAAACATAAATAATCATACCCTCACTGATTTGATAATCAAATCCATCCACAATTTCCCCACTTTGGTACATAATTGATAAAACACAACTTCTTAGAGAAACAAAAGGAAAACCTTCAACCAGCACCTCAACACCAAAGTGGTAACAGAGTTGCTTCCCTCTGGGACTGCCCCTTTTCTGTGCACCTGAGCTGACGAGATGCAGCTGTTCCCACCTGCTGATTCCATTGGGATCACCTGCTGCCACTTTAGCACAGCTGGGAACAATGACCCTCGGGGCTTTCTTTGGGCCTTACTGGCTGGTCACAATCTGCTCATGAGGCCTGGGTAAAGAAAATTACACTCTAGTGATACTCTAATTTTCCTGCATGTAATGGGAAATAGTGAAATGAACAAGAGATCAGAATCCTCTGACAGAATTGGAAATATGTCCTACTAACATAGTGGTTTTCATTTAAAAGACCATCCAGAGATTTGTAAAATTATTTATAGAAATTAAAATAGTTAGTAACCTTGTTTTAAAAGTGTGCTGCAAGGCTATGGTCTAGTCTTCACCTAAAAGGTCCATCAACATAGCTGTGACCTCACATCCACCTGACTTACAGAGAGCTGAAAAGTCTGTTTTTCAGTCCACTTCTAAAAATAGGCAATATATGATTACAAAAGCAAGTTAACGCCAGTAATTTAGCAATGGGGGTTTAGCACAGGACTTTTGCAAATATTGCACTTTCCTCACACTTTGTCTCTTCGAGATCCCAGTTTATCAAGGGCAGCCATGCCTGTGGCCGGCAGTGCCGTGGCCACACAGGCCAGGTCACGGCCGCCCTCCCAGCCGCGGTGTGACGCCATCGTGCTCGGGATGAGCCCAAGGCACCGCTCACAGCGTGACATCAGCGGGGCAACCCTCGCCGTGACGTCATCGCTCGAAGACTGACGTAACCGCCCTCCCCTCACGCCTCGGAAGAGACGAGCCTTCCCGCCGCAGTCCCGACCAATCAGCGAGGCGCTTTCACAGCGGCTCTTCGCGGCCAATCCTGGGGGCGCTTACATACAGCTCTGGGGCCGCCGCCACCCCATTGGCTGAGCGGGGACCGCTGCCCGGCGGTGATTGGCGGGCGGCCCAGCGCGGCGCGCGCGGCGGGGCGTGGCCGGGGCAGCCCCGCGGCGTGTGGGCTCCGCGGGTCCCGGTCCCGCCATGGCCGCGCTACCGGGGCCGCGCAAGCGGAGCGGCACCGCGCTCTGCGGGGAGAGCGGAGCTGCGGCCGTCCCGCCGGAGCTCCGGAACGGCCTCCCCCCGCACAAGCGCCCCAAGAGCGCCGCGACCGGGATCGTGGACCCCTTCGGGGACAGTGATGACTTCACGGCGGACGACCTGGAGGAGATCGACATCCTGGCCTCGCAGGCGCTGTCGCGGGATCCGCCCGCGGGACACGCGTGGGGAGCCCCGGAGCTGCCCCGGGGCGGGCGACAAGGTTGGTGTGTCACGGCGGCTGCCCGGCAGTGTCCCGCTGCCGCGAAAGGGTTTGGTGTCCCACTAGGAACCGCAGAATGGCCTGGGTTGCAAGGGACCTTAAAGTTCACCCAGTCCCACCCCCTGCCATGGGCAGGGACACCTTCCACTGTCCCAGGTCGCTCCAAGCCCCGTCCAACCTGGCCTTAGACACTTCCAGGGATGGGGAAGCCACAGCCGCTCTGGGCAATCTGTACTAGGGCCTCACCACCCTCACAGGAAAGAACTTCTTCCCAATATCTAACCTAAATCTCCGTCAGCGTGAAGCCCCTCCCCCTCGTCCTGTCACTATAGGCTCTTGTAAATAGAGTTGGTCCTCTTTCCTGTAAGTTCCCTTAAGGGAGTTGCTCCTACCTGTCCCGCTGGCCACCAGCACCTCACGGTGGTGCCCTCGGTGACAGAGGGATGGCTGGGATTCAGAGCAATAACGAGAATAACAATTCCAGCAGACACATTGCATTGATCTCACGGCACCAGGAGCCTGTGCCCTGGTGTGTGGGGTAACGCCAGCCTGGGATGTGGGTGCTGCATGTTAAATCTGCCAAATAAATGTGTTTCATAAACTTTTAACATGCTTTAGGTATCAATTATAGTATCATCAACACGCTTTGTCATATCCTGGTAGCATGTTGGCTTTCAGATTTTTTTCCCCTCTTAATTTCCACTAGTAAATGCCTAGCATGCCTTGTCTTAACAGCCAACTTTCAGTTTACTTTGAAAAAAAACAAAAGCAGGGGTTTCTTCATAAAGAATCTTAGAGGGCTTAAATCATGTAAGTATGTTTTAGCAATGCTGACATCTACTGTCTCTCCAGGTGAAGAAGTTTTCAGTATTAACTAAAGTTACCTCAGAGGAAATGCTTGCTTTTGCTGTGGATCATCTTTCTGTTTTAAGATATGAGATGATCTTTAAGGTCCCCTTCTGCCCGAACCATTCTATGATTAGAAATGGGGGGGGGGGGGGATGAGGGGGTTCTTCTGTTATAAGAATTGATGCACAAGCACTAAGAAAGTTCCTGTGGTGGTTAGATGAGGTCGTTTACCTGAATGTAATAACCATAAAATACTAAGATATTCAAAGGTATGCAATGACAAATAACAAAATCTTGGTGTTGAGTCACCAGTGATGTACATAAATCATCTGTGCTTCAGATCTTGGCTTTTCCCTGCAGCAGGAAGCAGAGCAGAAGATGGTCTGATGAGAGATGCATTCCAGTTTGAAGTGCTGCAGACACAGCATGAAGAAGTCAAACAGAAGGTTGGCAATATCCTCCCCTCCCCTTTAAATATCACTTTTTTAATAGGATTAACTGAAAGGTATGGTAAGTCCTGTCCCAAGCATTTAATTCTAATCAAGTTGATTAATAGTCTTTGTAATCCAGGGTCTGTAAAAATCATTATATTAGAAACAGCTCTAATAATATTGAAGAGTAAGAGCAATATTTTATTTCTTGGTCATTTCAGATTAGCAAATGCTAATGTGTCAGTTTTATTTGTTCCCTAGCATATAATTTCTCTGTCCTGTCAGTCAGTAAGCAGAAGTGTTGTTCAACTTAAAACATTTGAGAAAGCAAAGTGACTTTTAAGTGGCTTTTTGTTAATTTACCTTCCCGTGGTACTCGAAGGAAAGATACTCTGTTTCCCTTTCTCATTCTTACCTCTGTTCTCTGAATCTTTCCCAACTCTATTATATCCCACTTTATCAGGGAATCTCCTACCTGCACACAATGTTAAAACATGATTTTACAGTTGTAGAGAGGTGTCTTTCTGCTTTTTTCTTCTTGTATTTCTGAGTAACTTCTTTATTATCACTCCAAAGTCTTGTCTCTGAGTGGCAGTCGCTGCTCAGGAAGTATTAGAGACTCAATATGTCATGAAGAGACTGGGGTTGGTACCTTATCTTAGAACAGAGAGCTTGTTGATTGCCCTGATGGATGTAATAATATAACTAAATTATCACTGTTATCATCCAAACAATGAATAAATTATTGATCTGTGTGACTAGAACACTTTAAAAAAAAATATATATAATAGCAGAGAAGGGGAAAGAGAAGGATGTTCTTGTCAGTTTTAATTCTGTTGAAGAAAACAGTAGCTGAGTCTGATTTAATCAGGAAAAGATGAGAGGCATCGTGTGTAGAAATTCTGATTTGGGTCACCAGGAGCATTTTTCTCCCTAGAAATTACAAATTCCTCTACAAATTCTCTCTACAAATACACCTAATTTTCAACCACATGCTGGTGGCAAATAGATACCTTTGGCTATATCCATCCTTTAATGGAATTCCTCTGTTTGCAGCTGAAAGAAATGCAAGATGAAATTCTCATTAAAAATGGAGAAATTAAAATTCTGCGTGACTCAATGCAGCAGATGGAGCATGCTATGGAGGAACAGAAAAGATCATACCTGCTACTGGAACAGCAAAAATCTCAGATTTTAAGTGAAAAAGAAAAGGAGTTCTCCAAAAAGGTTTGTAAATTTATATCAGTTACCTGCAGATCCCATGAAGAAGCTAATTTATGACTTAATGATGTCACAGACCATTTAGTCAAAGGAAGAACATTTTTGTGAAATTGCCATACAATGCATGCTTTTATTTTCTTACCTAGAAGAAAGAATTTGTAAGAATTCGTTGAGGGTTTTCCCCTGATAAAAATAAAGGGCTAAAATTCAAGTGGTAGAGGTTTTCATTTAGTTGTTGCTTTTTTGAAGCTATCCCAAGAACAATGCAATTGGAATGTATTTTACAGTGGGAAAAAGCGACAGAACATGCTTTGTGGCTCTGATCAGATTGCTATTCCTGTTGCAGTCATCTTTGTGCAAGCCCTGAAGAGGACAGTGGCTGCTTTTGTCCAGTTGACTTTGCAGTTACAGCCTCACTGTAGCCATGCTCTGTGTGGCACTTGGGCTGTCTTAGCCACTCACAAAGGCTTCTTGCCTGAACTCCTGGCACTTGGTTCTCAGATAGTGTTAATTGGAATAACGTTCCAAAAAAGGGAGATCTTGTGCAGAGTTCACAGTAAGTAGATGGTGATCTTGAGCTCTTATGGTAACTGCAGTTGCAACGCCTCTTGATTGGTAACAGTAAAACTGTCCTGAACTCCTCTTTCAGTTACAGTCGTTGCACTCGGAGCTGCAGTTCAAGGATGCAGAAATGAATGAATTAAGAACACGACTTCAGAACTGTGAAAGAAATAAACACCTTCCTCAGGCAGTTCCAACAACGAGGTAGGGGGTTGGAAAAGGAATTTGTGTTTGCAGTAGATGTGCATAAACTATTGAAGAGGTTTTCTTTCTTCATGTAATTCTTAGCTCTGTTGTATTTTAAAAATACAACCAAAAAAAGGTCTGTTGACCTCTGTGGATTTTGCTCAAAACGGACCTTCCTTGTATCTATGACAGAAATTCAGAATTTATAGTGAAGTGCCTTTAAAACATCAGTGCAAAGAAAATTGATTCTTGATTACAAAAGAAATACTGATTAATCTTTTTATCTTAGCCCCAAAAAGAATCTTGCAGTACAAGTGAAATCAGAAGGATGTTCTCCACAGCCTGGAAGAAGATCTTTTCCTACAAAGGAATCCTTCAATGCTGAAACGTCTACTAGGCTGTCATGTTCTTCAGGAAATTTGATGGCCCCAACTACTTCAATCAAAGAAGGTAAACCCACATCCAACTTGCAACATTTGTAGCTGCAAATAAACATTCTGCCTTAGAGAAGGGTTTTGGTATTATGTGATTGAACAGTTGCAGTCAGCTCAGTTATTTATTTTGGTTTTGCTTAAATTTGTTTCCACGTTATACCAACGGGACTTAAATAGCCATGACTGAAATTTGCATCAAGATAATTTTAATTCACGCCTTAGTACCAGGTGCCAAGGTGTCAGTGATGAAGTGGCCAGTGGCTGCAATAAAAAACTTCATTGTGTGATGAACTAAAACATGCAAATTTTTCATCTTTTCTCATTGAATAAAGAATAGGAAATAATTTGCCTATTTCTTGAATTGGTCTGCTAGTCAGCTAATGCATTTTTTGTATTCTTCTTCTGGCTTTAAAGCTGACCTTTTTAGGGACTGGATTTTAAAGGGTACATATTTAGCCATACTGAAAGAAGCAACTGAAACAATACACTCATTTCCTCTTTTATGTGGAGGGCAGTAATTCTCACAAAATTGTATCTTGAAATTCATTGAGTAAAGCTTAGGAAATTTATATCTACATGTATTTGAAGATTGCTATAATACGAAACAAAATCAGTGATTTTTTAATAGCTCTGGGAAATAATAAATGGAAGAAATTTGGATATCATCAACTAATCTTTACTTGAAGCATCATGAAAAATCTGAGATGTTGCTGTCAGTTACACTCTTCATTCTGAAAATACGGGCAGTATGAACTCCAGCAAAAAGAAAAATGCAGTAGCCTCAAAGCATTAGTATTGCTACTGTTGGTTATGGTAAAAACACTCAATATTTGTTTGAAAATTTGATTTGTTTGAAAATATACATTTGTTTACTTTTCTTCTGAACCCAGCAAGGCTTTTGGCTTTAGTTTGCCTAGTAATTTTTGACACATAGAGATGGTTAAAAGGTTATCTAACACTGTGATTGAGTGTTTGTAAAGGATGGATGTGGATCTATAAGCAGTGCAGTTCTCACAATCACTGTTTGTTTCAGACAGTAAGATAACCCTTCCTGAAGTTTCATCCCTGAAGCAGCACAAAGCAACAGGAAAAAACGGTTCCTACAACTCTGTCCCCAAACGAAATACACAAGGTAACTTAATTCTGTTAATGCAGAAATAAAATCAGGAAAAATGTACATTAAAAAAAAAAAAAAAAACAAAATTATAAAACATTTTCTACAGTCAGCTCTAGGAATTTTTCAGGATACTATTTCAGCTCCAGTTGGCAATGGAATTGCATCACATAATTTTAATGTCTGGAGTGGAAAATAGAGGGCAAGTCACCAGGACAGCTGGGATATGTGATCACTTGGCTCAAGCTATTTTGCTAATATGGGATCATAATTAAAATACCTCTAAATATAATTTGGTTTACGTTTAAGTAATATCTTAAATTCATTTTTCTGAAAATCATCCTCTTGTTAAGAAAGAAGATTCATAATGAAAAAAATATTTTGAGGTTGAGAGCACTCTAAATAAGGCTGATCTTTTGAAATACTAATTTTTTATTGTTGATGATGGCAAAGCTACTCCCAAGAAAATTCTGTATCCTTCCAGGTTCTATCTTGCTGAATGCACTGATGAAGCAACCCATTGTCCCTGGGTCATTTCTAGGACTCTGCCACCTTCTTAGTAGCAGCTCTGAGCCTCTACCTGGAGCTGTGTTGCTGCCCAGCTCTTTGGATACGTGAGTTTTATTTTCTTTCCTAAACTATATCTGCCATGTTCAGTACAGTGGCATTCTCTGTACTAAGAAATACTTGGTCATGCAGGACAGCTCATTCCCTGTGGTAAATCCTGCTAAGCTTAGGCCATGTAGTGCAAAATTTGGAACATCATTCTGCATCTTTGATCATCACAGATACTAAGCAGTGGAACATGACTAAGAGATAAATTAGGTTAATTATCTATTAGGGGAAGGCACAGAGCTAAACCTGGGAGTGGCTGTTAGCAGCTTGCGTTGCAATGAGGGAAGCACATGAACATAATAATGAGTTAAGGGGGATTAAAATGTTGAAAATGTGATTAAAAGTCAGTTTTAGATCTTCAAAGTAGAAACTATGTCCAATTTGTAATGTACAATTTGTGTGCAACTTTCCAAGATATATTTCTATTTCTAATTAATTAATTAATTTTAAATATTAATATTAATTGTAATAGTTTTTCACTTTACAGAATTAGACTGTAGCTCCTGAAATACCTTTGCTTTTCTGATAGATTATTTTATTAGTGATGAAACTTAGAAATGCTTTGAAATTGCTCTTCCACACAGGTGCTTCAAGAAGTAAGATGATTTTCCCCCTTTTTTTCTGTTTTGGGAGCTGACATTTCTTATTATTCTGGCCTTTCTATTGTTCAGTTCATAGTACGGGTAACTCAGATTTCAACTCTGTTCTCTGCCTTTTCTTGTGAAGCATTTCCCTTTTGTTTGGTCAGGAAGCCCACACAACTCCCCAGCAGCAGGACAACTCAAGAAGGAAATGTTCCTCTTGTATCCCTGCAAGAAGCTCAAAAACTGGCAATAACAGGATTGAACTTGATTGCTCTGGATGAAGAATTATCTGAGGGAAGCCCAGCAGAAAGCCAGGGAGGGCTCCTGCCCCTCACACAGAGCAGGATCCGAGGTGCTGTGCATCTCCTGCCCTTGGTGGAACTCCATGTTGGTGCCTTCTGTCAAGCGGAGCAGCTCGGGGACACACCAGGGAATGGAACCTGTGGAACCCATTCAGCTGCTGCGTCCAGAGCCAGCACAAGCACAGTGTCAAGCAAGGAGGACTTCAGGTCGTCTCTTGAAGAAACTACTCTTGTATCACTGGGGATTCTTTATTATTTGGTGTTCTACAGCTGGGATGTTGTCCACACACTGCTGTCTGCTGAAGTGGAAAAAAGTTCTGCTGCTGGAGATGAACAGGTTTCCATGATGGACAAAAATGTGTTGTGTGACAATCAGTGTGATAATAAAGAAGAGAGAAGGACACAAGAAGGGCTGCCTGCAGCTCCACAGGATCCTCCTAATAATGATCGAGCTCAACATTCTTTATTTAAAAAGCTGCTTCAGATTTTAGCTTTTTCCGCTGCAAGGGGCTCCCAGAATGACAACATCCTAAGTCAAAGCCTAAAGGTTTTGGTGAAATTAGCTGAAAATTCAACAATGGACTTGTTAATAAAGTAAGTCAGTAATAGATTGAAAATTACTTCAGACTCTGCTGTTCAGCAGTTTTCATTCTCTGTTGAAAATTACGTGTGCAGATTTCAGTAGAAGTTGTGCCATGTATGAGAGAATCATGTCTCAGATCATCTTTGATAAGCAGCTGAGGATCTTTCTACTGCCTTGCTGCTAATGAGTGTAATAATCATCCCTGATCTGTAATAAGATTTGCTGATGATGTTCATATGAAGCAGAAGCTGTTGCCTCATGGAAAGTGAAGAAGCTTCTTAAGGCCACATGCAGTGGATCAGAATATTTATAATAACATTCATTTGGGGGTTTTGTGATTGCTGGGAGGTGCATAAGGAAGGAAAGCACAGGATTTCATTGTGGCAGGTAAAATGCTACTCCAAAGTGAGACATTTTGCCTCCTATTGATCTAATACACACAACCACAATTTGAACTGCAGAATGACTGCCAAATGCAACAATGTTTTTCAGTATACTTTGTATTTATGACAGATAATTTGAGGTCAGGTATATTCTGAATAGCTAAAAAAGCACAAATTATGATGCTGTCTACAAAAAATAGTGTACTTTCAACTTATCACTGCACTTCCCATGTATAACTAAGTTTTGTTTTGAAGTTTCCAGCACTTACTGAGTAGCCAGATACTGCAGCGCTGCCTGTGTCCCGAGACCCCTCTGCCTGCTGTCCTCCTGACTGTGAGACTCCTGTGTGTTCTTGCTCAGCACCATGTGTTGGTTACTCAGCTCTGTTCTCGTTCAGGTAAAAGACTGTAGGACACAGAGAACTGTTACCATGACTGAAAGTAATGCAAACAGACCTTGCTCCAAGGTACTAAAATCCCAAAAGGCAAAAAGACTGATGTGTTACCTGAAAACTTATTTTCTAGTTATTATTTGGAGAGTATTCGTCTTATGGTATCTGTCTACAAGCAGTGCTTTTGATAGCCATTTTAAAACCACTTTCTAGATTGTGTATTTAAAGTTGATGAGGAAAAAAAGGGCTGTTGAGGAGTTTTGAAGTTAAATTTATCTGCACTTGTGGCACTGTTTAGAGATTCCAGTACTCTGCATGACAAATGGTCTCTGTCCAGTTCCCTATGGAATGAACCAGGACAGAATTACCACAATGGCAAATAGGAAGTTTAGGGATTTTTTTACCAATTTCCTCAGCATTGCTGAACATGGGTGAAGTAAAGGAAGAAGCTGAGCCTGTACAAGAAGTCCTAGGATAGCACTCAAAATGTTTTCTTGCCTGATAGGAATAATTTTTGTCATGAACAAGTGGCTGGTTGGGAAAAGAACAAAGTTCTCTCTGTTTCAGACACCTGCCTGCTCCTTGCACTCTACATGTACATAACATCAAGACCAGATAAATCAGCATCTGAATTGCTTTGGCTTCAGCTGGAGCAAGAGGTAACCACAGCTGATTGTCCACATGCTCTTTCCTTCTCCTTCCAGTTGGGGGAGTGGGAGGAACAGGACAATGCACAAATTGTCTGAAAACAAGTTCTTTCTCTAGCTAAAATATAAAACTGCAAGTATGGGCTTGCAGTATGGGATTACATTGATTTTTGAAAGGACCTGCCTGAAACTGAATTAGTAACTACCCTTAAAGAGAACATTGCTCATTATTCTTGTAAGTCACTGAAAAAACCAAGGAAGATCCTAGGATGGCTGCAGATGTTCAACACTAAGCTTTATTTTGCTTTTAGATCAATAGAAGAGTAAAAAGAAACAAGATTTGTGTTCCATTTTTATTGTATTAATTACATCTAAAAGGCAGGCTGTAGTGATTTAGTATTTGTATTCCTTGTGTTCAGTGGAAATGCTAGCTTGCTGTCCAACAGTTATGGTTATATATAGAAAGAATAGCTTTTAAACTTAATTTGTGGTGTTTGTACTGAGGGAAGTGACTTGTTTGACATTCTGTTTGCTCTACTTCCCTCATTTTAAAGAATTTTGAACCATGTCCATTATCTCCCTACCTGCATTAATATATTAAGTGTAAACACATTATTTGTATGCAGTGAAATAAGGCCCACTGACCTTGTCAGCATCACTCATCAGAAAGTTGCAAAGGTTTCTGTGCGAGGCAAATTATGTCTGTAAAGTTTTAAAGGGGAAGAAGACTTGTACAATTTTGAGGGTAAAAGACATCAACTGTTAAGAGAAAAAAATACCCCAAAAATATTTGAAACTATTAATGAATTATCACTCAATGAATTAGCACTCACTCTGACACAACCTGTGTTTGTAACAGACAGTCAGGCTCCTGACACGCTGCATGTGGTGCTCCAGACCAGCAGTTTTATTTCCTGGCACAGACTGTCAGTGCAACCTTGAGGTATGTTCACCACAGTCCCCCAGTTTAACCTGCTGAGAACTTCAAAGTACTCAATGCTGCAACTGCTTTTTGCCCCCCACCTTTTTTTTTTTTTTTTTTGCTATAGTGAAACAGAAGTGTTCTGTACTTTAGAGGATGCCACCTCCTAGGAAGCTGGCTTTGGCTTGCTCGAAAATATTCTGAAATTTGAAAGTTCAAAGAGATTAACCAGTAAAGCTCATATTGAAATAAGTTTTCTGCTTCTGTATTTTTATTTTGTGTGCTGAGGCACTATTTTTCCTCTTGCAGGTGATTAAGGCACTAATTGTAATGTTGCATAGACAGTGGATGAAGATTAGAAGATCTGAGACCAGCTTGTGTGCACATAAGGAACAAGTTATTCAGTTTTTACGGGATGCTGTTTTACTCTTGCACAGCCTGTCTCAGAAAGATAAACTGTTCCATGAACACTGTTTGGAAGTTCTCCATCAATATGACCAAGCCATGCCAGGCATAAGAGCCATTCTCAAAAGGACTCAAAAACTGAGTGCCTCTGAAGGTAAAAATCGGTCAAATGTTGGCTTTTTTTTTCATGCTGTAGAAACAGAAATTTCACGTCTGTCACTTCTCTCTTTTAAGTACCATGGATGTTGTTCCTCAGACCTTGGAGGCAGTTGAGATTGAATATTAGGAAAAATTCTTCCCTCTGAGGGTGGGGAGGCCCTGGCACAGGTTGCTCAGAGAAGTTGCCCAGAAGAACCCCATCCCTGGAAGGGTTCAAGGCCAGATTGGATGGGGCTTGGAGCAACCCGGGATAGTGGAAGGTTGTCCCTAAAAAAGTCATTAAAGAGGGGGAGAAGTTTGTGTGATAAAACACAAATCTAAAGACCTGTTTGCACAAACTTTGAAAAAGAATATTTGCTGTAGTCTTCTACAGTCAGTATGTTTTAAAGTGCAGATACCAGCAATAATTACACTGTATCAAGTGGAAAAAATTACTCTCTGAAACATCATTATTTGTTGTTGCAGAGTTGATTTTGGATGAATTGTATCCTCCTGAGCCAGAAGACCAAGGAATGGACTCCAGCTAGCCAACATCAAAGAGCAAAGATCTCTGTCTTTCTTCCTGAATCCTCATTGCCACTGCACATGTGAACTTTAAATCATCCTTTTAAGTGATAATCGTGGGTTGCACTCAAACACAGCACAACTAAGACACATTTCTTTGTTGTAATTATTTCAGTGCCATCTAAATGTAGCTGAAAGCAGAGGAATTTTGATGAAAGAGTGATACTGCTGTTCAAACTCACTCAATGGCTTATGACTGGTTCTAGTTATGAATTTCATCCTGTATGAAACTGCTGTGAATGGAATGGAAATTTCTCTCTATTCTCTGTGACTACAGATGAATTTATGATGCTGAATGTGCCAAGGTGTTTGGCATCACTGCATTCATATGAAGCCTTTTGAACATACTGGTTTCTTTTGTAGCTGTCACACTTTCTTGTGAGACTTCCTGACTTTTCATATTGTTGATATTAGTAAACAGTTTATGGTGATTTTAAAAACCCTTCTAGAAATAACTTAAGAGTTGACAGTTCACTACAGGGCTTTGAATTTCCTGCTGAGGATTGGTCACTTGAGTTCCCTCAGTTTCATGAATCTGCTGGAAATGTAACTATTGAGATGCCAAAACGAAAAATACTAGAACTTACATTTTATATAATTCACCTTAAAAAGAGTAAGATGGTACTGCTGAGGAGTGCATCCTAGGCAATAGAAGGATATTTAAATGTATGCAGAAGGATTGGGGGTTTTCTGATCATAGTGAAGACGAAGGAGCATCTCATTCCTAGGATTCAGCACTGAGGATTGGAGGAAGAGCTGTTGCCCTACCCTTTCAAGCGTGCATGATCCTCACTGTCACACTGGGCTGCAGATTATCAACTGAGCCTTAGATCCTAAAAAGGGAAGTGTGAGTGCTACTAAAATGAGCCTACAGGTCTGTATTTTTAGATGGGAGAGCTTTTTTCAATTTTCAGCAGGGACTTGGTTAAGAAAGAGTCTGGATCCAGGTACCAGGAGGACAGGATACTGTACTGCAGTGGGAAGGAAGCTCTTGGAAAACTGGGAAGCATTCAGTTCTCTGGTCATGCCCAAAGAGGCTGTGACCTGCCCTGGAGCAAAGAGCCCACTCCAGTGTGCTCAGCAAGCTCCTTGCTTGGCTTTTGCTTTGGAAGAGAGCTTTCCCAGAAATGGCTATGCAGAACCAGGATAACCAGCATCTCCCAAGGGCCAAAGTTCCTTCCTCGCCCCCAGCCTGGGCTCAGCCTCCTCCTCTCTGAGCAGCAGCTGCACCAGGCAGGGCCAGGTCATTTCCATGAAACACAAGCTGCCAACTGCTCCTCTCAGTAACAGGTTTGAAAGTCCCTTGTAGCATCTGGAAAACTGCAACTTTGCTGCTGAAATGCAGCAAGGAAGGATGCACAGGCCTAAGCAGCAAAGCCTTCCGAGTCTGTGTGTGCTTGCACGGTCATGACCCTGGAACTGTCACCAGGGCCCTGGACAAGACATGCTGCAGAGGTTGGTGTGACAAAAAATAGATGACTTGTCCATGTAAATTAAATAAATAAGCAAATAAAGAAAGCAACTCAAAAAAAAGGAAAAACAACCACCAAAGAGCATTTCCTGGTCTTCAGGATTAGAGAGAAGAGCTGGAAGATGTCATGTAAAAGCCCTTTCCTTCCTCAAAACTAAGATAAACATTAAGGTAATTCTTTAAGAACAGCCCAATGAGCAGGAGCTGTGGTAAAGCAGTATCTGGCTGTGGGCCTGCTGTGAGGGGCAAGCTGAGAGCTGTCCTAACAAAAACATGACAGAGTATCTCAAATATCCCAAAATGCAGTGATCTGCCATCACTTTTCAACCGTTTTCACCACTTAATTTCTCTAAACAATTTGAGTTTATAGAGATAAGAAGCATTTAACCCATTTGGGTGAACAGACCAAATGAACTGTTAAGAGGAGTTTGGACAAAAACCAGTTCAGGAATCCCAGATTGTTGGAGCAATCCAGTTATAAAAAGTTGTTAAAAAAAATTCCTGGCTCCATCTAAAGGGTGTGTGTATGGCAACTTGGAAAAAGGGAGAAGTGGATTATTGCTAAACTTTATATAACAGAAGAGTTATCTGTGGAAAAAAGTGGTAGGAAAATCTCTAACTGTTCCCTCCTGGCTCTGCATCCCCTCCTATCCACCCCCTCTGAAAGACAACACCCATACATGTACATTTACACTCATGTTGAGTTTTCTCCCAACTCTGGACTTTAAAGTAGTATAACCCAGGCTCCATACACCAAACAGACCCAAAACAACTACACTTTCACTGGCAGAAATTACAGTAACATCGTGGTATTGTGAAATTAAACCATAGCTTTTAAAACTGAAGGCATTTTCTGTGACTGAAAAGTTCACATTCCTAAGGAGAAATGAGGCAGTACTCCTAAAGAGAAAAGGCAGAAAGAAATATACTTACAGAAGCAACATAATTCATTATTTGTTAAGACATTTACAGTGACCAATCTTGTCAGAATTATTTTAAGATGGTACTGACCTTCAGTAATTTCCCTTTTTACATTCTCCTGGAATTTTTCTCAGGATTAAAAAGATCAAATCATGTATGCAACAGCTGATTATTCCCGAGCATCAGTTCTTCACTCCCTGAAGAATTCCTGAAATAGCAGCTTTTCCACAGCCAGTGTGCATTTTCCCACCATTTTATAGATAAGCTGTGCCTCCATATTAACTGAGAAAAGCAATTTACTCTGGCATCAAGCACAGTCACAGGACTGAACAATGAAGTATTGAGCAAGAAGGAAAGCCACTAGGCATGTTCTACACATGATTATCACATTCCTCAGCAGCAGCCACCCATCTGTTTCCTTGCCCAGGGGGCAACCAGAGTTTCCCCTTGGCTGAAAGCAAAGCTCACTGGAGCTGCTTTTTCCTGCTCAATGAGCTGTACTTTCTACACCTGGCAGAATCATTGACTTGGTGAGGTTGGAAGGGGCCTCTGCAGCTCATCTAGCCCCCAAATGAAACTCCCACAGAGAAGGCAAACGACTGCTTTGTGTCATGTCAGGCCTCAAAACACTATCTTTTTTAACCAAGCTGAAATACGTGAAGATGACAAATACAAAATACTGCATAGCATACAACATCCCTGACTTGAATTGGAATTATTCAAATTAATCCCACTAGTGTGAGTTACTGCTTCAAAGCCTGTGCTAAACAATTAGAACAAAGTCATCTTAACCATTGAATGTTATTATGTTACAGTCTGCAATATTTATGGCAGTAATGGCGAAATTTTTACAGTTAAGGTCAAATGCAGTTCTTCCTGCAGACTGTGTTATCTGCTGTGAATGTAACAGCAAATGCAAACTTACATTTCCAGTGTAAATTGTTAAAAACTGTACATTGTTGATTGTAATTTAGCAGACTGATAAGAAAGGGTATCTGTGAGCTTTATAAAGATCTACAAACCCCCTGTGGCTGTAGTTTATCAAAGTGCTTCCGAGAGCAGGGGCCAACACCTTCACAGTCTGAAGTATGACTCCCCTCCTATATGGCTCACTGAAAAGCAGTAAATCTGACCAGGTTCCTCTGGTACAGGCTGCAAAAACAACTGGATTAGGTCAAATAATAACCAAAGGGAAAAAATAGCCCCCAAACCACTGGTGAGTTAAAGCAAACCTGGTGAGTTATTACAAGTGCTGAGATATGATACTGAGTTTCCATACTTGTAAAAAATAAATAGGCAAAACCAGCTTGTTTGGCAATAATTGCTAAAGATTTTCCCTCCTGTGTGTCCAGCTCTTCCCACACAACCCTGCCATGGGTTTTAAATGCATGCCAAGTTTTGTTCTGGAAAAATTCACACTACCATAGACAACTGCTGATTAAACATTATGAAAACAAAACCAGCAATATTCCTCACCTAACCCTGTGTTCTCAACTTTTCAGTTCAGCAGTTTCCTCTCCTATATGACAGTTTGCTGCAATGAAGGGTGAAGTTACCTTTGAAACCCCATGTGCTCCTTAAGGGAATCTGCAGGTTTTAATCAAAGCACCAGCTCCTGCTTCTCAGTGTGCAAAGAGAGGGGAAAGGCACACAGCTTTCCTCTGAACATTTCTCTGCATGTCACTTCTCCATACTGCACAGGTGCACCCGCTGAAGTCATGGGAAAAGAGAAACAGATGAACTAAAATGCAGTCGCAACAAAATCATCACAAATAACCGCAATTTCCTGGTTTCATTTCTAGCCCAAACATTAATAGTATGTTTTCTACATTTAGGTTTTTAGAAGCATACACGTTTCCTGCTGCCCCCAGTCAATGAAGAGAAAATGTGAAATAAAACTGGAAGTGAAATGATCTATATTGCACCTCCAACACATTATCAGCCTGCAGCTGAGACTCCAACAAATTCAAGAAATAACACTGCAAAAATACCTAGTTATTGTGGGGTTTTGATTGGGTGTCTGTGAGGTTTTTTAAATTTCTGTTTCTCCCTTTGTTTTTCTTTTAAACGCTACATTAGAACTTAGCTGGCAATTCAAGACAATCATGATACACTGAACATCAATTCACTGCTGCGTGGTGTCATATAAAGGGTATTCTTGACCTGCTCAAAGAAAATATTTTTAAGTTAAAGACCAGCGAGTCAGGGATGTGAATACAACCTTTCTAAAGCATTTTATCGAAACTGTAAAATACACAAACATATCAGCAAAAACATGTTCACATAGAGTAGAAAGTATCACTTACTACAAGTTGAATTGATCAAGTTGATAAATGAGGCATAATACTCAACACACAGGTCTGAACAGGTTGAGAAGATTAAACTTTAATGAAATTACAGACTTCTTTGAAATCCACCATCTTGTCTACACTAGACTTCTCAAGTGTCTTGGGATTTGGTAGCCAATGCATTCAGCTTTATGCATTTAACAGACTCCTTAGGCCAGACAAGGCATTAGAATCAATCCTTTTGTATTTGCTTGGCAGCATCCTGTCAGGGGATAATTCAGGAATTTACACAGTCCTTGCTTTATGTTGTGACCTGTAATTTTGGTTAGGCTTCAGTCTCCACCACCAAAAATTATATCCATGATACAAGGTGACTCAAAATATACTCAGTAACACAAGCTGTCAAACACAATGAAGTAAAATGTAGCTTTGCAGATACACCCCTAGATAATACCCAAAACAAGACTAAGAAAACCAAGCTGACAGAATGTACTTCAAACACTGCATTTATTACAAAGGTGCATAGAGTTTATGCCATTTGGTCTGAATACTTATGTTTAACCTACAAACAACATACAAAGCGAGGTTACAGTATGTAACAAAAGCAACGATTATCTATTAAATTTAATATTCTACTGTCTTTAATTCCACAAAACATTTCTGAAACAAAGGCACTTACAGAATTAAAAAAAAAAAAAAAAAGATATATCAACATTTAAAGTCTCATTTCCCTCCCCCCTCCCTACAGCACTGTGGAAAACTAGTGTGACGTGAAGGCAACAGCTAGTGGGACTGACGTATCAGCAGCAGTGCTTAAACGGAAAACTTATGGATCATCTCTTTTTTCTATAACCATCCATTCTCTTCAGTATTTGAAAACAAGCTTCAACAAGGCTGCAGGGCAAGAGCCAAATAAAATTTGGTCCTACACCTCATTATTAACAATGATTAATGCACTAACAACAAGAAAACATCTGATAAATTGTGAACTGGACCATTTTCTCTATATGAGTTTTGTAACTGAATTAGTAATAGTACTGCTAAGGCAGTTCCTTGGATATTAATGACTGATCTCTTCACTTGTATATTTGCATATATCCACTGAAGGAAAAGTGTCCCTTTTCAGGCTCCTTAACCCAACCCCTCATCTCCCCCTACCATACACAGAGCAGTGACAATTCAGGACAATCTGTTTGGTCTGTACAACTTCCACACCAAAACCTCCCATTTGGGAATGTCTGTTATTGCTGCCACTTGACTTTCTCCCATCTCCTCAGGGATGATGACTGAGCCAACCTGCCATGAAATTGCAGATTTCCCTTTCACAACACAAGCACAACAATGACTGCCATGAGCTGCTCCTTTGTCACACCAGGTGGAGGTCAGGAAGAACAGGACACAGTAACAACCTCAGAAAGTTCCACACTGGACACTGTACCTGTGCTTTCCCTGGCCTGGCTCCACCCAGGCTGACAAAGGTGCTGGAACAATCTCTGCCCTCCTTCTCTGCGAATAAACACCAGGGGTAGAATCTATAGCAAGGGATTTATTTCTGCAGTTACTCAGTACCCTCCCACACAGAAACATTCTGGATTTTTAAGGCAACATTTCCTCCTCCATACAGGAAACACCATCCATTTTTGGTTGCTCCCATGTAACACGTAACAGTGTAATGAAGCTTTGCCCAACTTCTCAGCTGACAAGGCAGGAAAGAGGAGGAACACACAGACACAGGATACATGGATATGTGCTCTGTGAGTGCCTCTTGGCACCATTTCTTGCTATTAACTTCATCACCCAGGAGGTGTAACAGAGGGGTACAGGCTGTCATGAACCCCCATGTAAAAACTTTCTACAAGTTTTTTCTGAAATGCCCTGAAAACTTTCTTTAAAAAAGAATCGGAATAATCCAGAAACAGACTCAAAAATCAGGAAGAGGAACAAGGCTGCCTTTGACAGCAGCAATTTCCATCCACTCTATGAGGTAAAACAGTGCCACCAAACAATAATATACCCCAAATGTAGAATCACAGGACAAATGGCTCAATGGCCTCTCTAAAAAAGTAAAATCAGTGTAAAAGATATGTAAAATTATTTCACTGATTATGTCACAGTGATACACACAAAAAACTAGATAGTTCTATGAGGAATAACAACAAATTGCAATTCAATTTCAGAAATGACAAAACTGTTGAGGGCACTGAAAAAAACCTACCTTATTTGTTTGAGCAATAAAAGATTCATAGAGCCTAAAGCCTCAGCAGTGATAATAATCATGAAGATGTTTCAAGATGTTTCATGACTAAAAGCATTACCTTCTTAAAAATACATTACCTGGCTGTGACCAAATCTCCTTCCTTTCCTTGACTTCTCATTCTCTACTCAGCTTTATGGGAACATTGAAGACAAAACAGAGGTTTAATCCCTACTCTGTCCCCCCAGCCACCATAGTGTTATTCCAATGGAGACTGGGTTTATAAAGCTCTCTAATTCTCAGGTTCCTGCCATTTACAGTTCCCACTAGAGACAGTGGGAGCATTTGAAAATCCCAATCTTGTGCTGACATCCCATCTCTCCTGTAAAATAAATTCCTTCCCTGTGATGAGGCAGGACTGAATGCTGCCAAGGTACTTCTGCTTAACATGTGATTAAGGGGCTGATTTTTCTTCCAAACTCATCAACAACAGATGGCTGAAGTAAGCTTGTCCAATAACATCTGAACAAGAAATAGTGCTCCAATAATTTTTACTAAGAATTTCCAGGTTTTCTGCTTATGATCTATTTGGTCCATTAAGTGGCAGAGAGTTTGTTAATTTCTAGCTATAACACCCAATGGAGGCACAGTTTTTAAGCCTTAAAATTGGGACACAAAACAAGGAAATTACCAACACGTGCTATTCAGAACTGGTCCAAAGACAATTAAACATGTTTGCTACTCCTTGCCAAAAGCAAATGTATTGAAAAACAGGAAAATTCCCTTTTGAATGGTAAATGAAATGTATTAAATGGTAGCTTACCTAACAATAGTAGCTTCAAAACAGGCAGAACTTACATAACATGTATCAGGTAGTTCTCAGAGGTTTTTACATTTTAATACTGTGCAAAAGATTGCTACAGCTTTGGGTATTTGACAATGCTCATATTAGACCATTTCTTTGAAAATTATTGCACAGCAAATGTTATTGTGGTTCTGTATTTCTGAAATACTCCTTCTTCATGCTTTTCTCATATCTAGAGCAACATCTCTTTTTGTATTTGCTTGAGGTATAAATTAACTTCTGCAAGAAAAATACTCCTTTCTTGGAGCATTAAAAAAAAAAAGATACTGAATAATTTTCACTTTACTTAGACAAAAGATTGCCATTTTCCAGAAAAATATAGTACAGGTGCATGGTGTAAACAGAACAAAATATATTTTGAAAAGTCTTGTATGCAGAAGCACAGGAGGAGAGCTTTTCAATAGGTGGGCTTCTGAGGATCCATGTAAGCAGGGTTGTAAGGGGGCTGGGTGGGGTAAGGAGCTCCAGAACCAGCTGCAAAAGCAAAACACAAGAGAAAACAGATTTGTAAAATATGCATTCTAAATTCTACATACAAAATGGCAACTTCTGTTCTGAGCGCACAGTTAAGAGGTTCAACTTAGCCAGTATCTTAACTGGACTTGAAAACAGCTTCTTTTCACTCATAAAAAACCTGCATTTCAGAAATAAGATCACAAAAACCTTTGTTCTTGTTGGCTTTGGGGTTTTTCTGATGCTAAGTGTACGTGAGTAGCCTTCAGGGGTGAACCTAATCTAAACAAAAGGAACAGATCTGGTCCAAAAGAGAGCCAGTGGAAGTCAGGGGTGCACAAACAACAGGATAGAACTGAGAGTGTGCTGAGAAAAAATAAACCACTGGGGAAAAAGAGGACTAGAGAAATTATCTTAGGATTCTTCAGGGAAAATGCTTTCCTGGTAAGTGTCAGAGAATTAAGAAAGTAAAATAAAAGAGAAAAAATATCCCACCACTACTGAGCACATGAAAGAGTTTGACTTATATACCAAACATGTGTATCGCTTGGAAGAGATCCTTATTTTCTACTGTTCTGAGAAAAGCTGCTCTCAAGTGGCATCCTCCTTTTCAGGTCTGTCAAACGGCACAAGTTTGTTCAAGCAGCACCTGATCAGATCCCTGCAAAGTGCAGTGTGGTTATCTTCTGCTGATCTTGTAAAGTGAGTGGGTTTGGCTCCTGTGTGGCAGAGCAGGTATTCTCCCCTGGCATGTGACCTAATTAAGAGCCTGCTCCTTGGTCAACAGACAGGAGAAACGAAGGAAAGAACTCTCACTGTGAGGTATCTTCAGTTGCCAACATGGAAAGTGCTTTAGTATGTTCCCAGAACAAAAAAAAAACAACTGTTTTAGGAACTAACAAACCAGCAACAGTCTGAGAAACCAGAGAGAAGGAGGAGTAAAATGACTAGTTTATTGGCTCCCCCATATTAAAAAGAGGAAGCCAAAGCACTTTGGCATAATCCCATAAAACCCACAGCTTCTTTGGCATTTATAACAGAAAAACAGAGTCAACAGTCCTGCCAAGTCAGTGTTTTCACATGTGGGGCTGGTTTGCACATTATTAATGTGCAATTTCTGACTTGTTTGCAAATGCTTCAGACCAGAAAAAGCCATTTTATATTTGAGTTGTCCTGAAAGTTACTTTCTAAGGACATTATCTACTAGTCAGGACTACACTTTGCTTGTTACTTAAAAGGATGAACAGTGAGGTTTGTAAGAGGGCTTCAAGATCCTATAGGTAAACAGTCTAGTTTTGGTTCCTCTGAAGAGCCAGGAGTCAATTGTTCAGAGAACAGCTATTGCCAGCAGAAGTGGGAATTAGTCATTGCAACAAAAAGGCTGCATGAAAACAATGCTGTGAAAGAAGGAAAGCTGAAGAAAAAAGATTCTGATAATTCTAACTGCAATTTGTCAACAGACGTGTCTGAAGACCATCAAAGACTTGCTACTCTGCAAATATAGTGACAAACTACTAGAAAATACCATCTGTGTATAGACTAAAACAGCTTACAGAATCCCAAGATGGCCTGGGTTGGAAGGGACCTTGAAGATGATCTTCCAAGCCCTCTGCCATGGGCAGGGATGCCTTCCAAGAGACCAGGTTGTTCAGAGCTCCATCCAAACTGGCCTTGGACACTTCCAGGGATGTGTCCACAGTTTCTCTGGGCAATGTGTGCCAGGACCTCACAAACTTCACAGTAAACAATCTTTTCCTAACAATTAACCTAAACCTACTGTCTTTTAGTTTGAATCCATTCCCCTTGTCCTGTTACTACATGCTCTTATAAAATAGAGCTAGCTAATATTAGAAAGGGAATGTAGAAACATCCAACTCCTGTATACATATATATGTATGTGTATATATGTTAATTTGCTTTGATTTTAATATGAAATGTCAGCTGAATTAGTAAAACATTCTGCTGGATCTCCTGACAGTCCCACACATTGCCAAACTTTGCCAATACAGCTCCAGCTCACACCTCCTCTAGCAATGCTTAACATAGAAATGGTGATAGGGAAATTTCCACCAGGGTGAATAACAGCATCCACCACAACTTGAGTTTTACGTGATTTTTTTACATTTACATTAACATAGCCATAGAAAAGAATAAATGTAAATAACACAAGATTTTCTCCAGAGCAACAGTCTGTTTAAGAGACAGAGAAGCACTCAGTGCTGCCTTACCTGCCACAGTTTCATGGTAAGCTGGGGGTCCCGCCGGCTGCATGGGGTAAGGGGGAGGGTACTGTGCAGGGTACGGAGCCACCGGCATTCCCGGCTGGGGCTGGATAGCCACAGGCTGGTAGCCTTGATATGGAGCTGCTGGGTAGTTGGGTGGCACTGCTGGCTGCTGGGGATAGGCAGAGTGAACCACCGTCGTGGTGGCAGTGGTGGTCACCACAGCTACAGGCAAGGAAAAGGAGCATGGTTAGGGCTGGGGGTCCTGAAATAAAAAAACCCAAACAACTCCCAGATGACCCACATGGTGAGGGGGAGAAGGCGGGGGGGAGAACTTCTAAATGCTCAGAAAATATTTCAAAATATCTCTCTGCAACTTCACATTATGAAGCAGCTTAAACATTTATTTTTAATATTTAGGTATTGTAACTTCTGAGGTGTATTTTCACCTTTTATAGGAATATAATTTTCCAGTGGTGGGGAGGAAAAAGTCCTGCTCAAAGACGTTAAAAAAAAAAAAAAAAATCAAGAGGTACTCACGTCGTGGTCTTCGACATGCTTTGTACAGACAGCAACAGGAACAGGTGAGGCACAGAATAATAGTGACAACAATCACGGCAAAAACAGTAATTCCAATGGCAATAAGGGTTCCAAAACTGCAAGAGAGACCACCAGAACTAGTAAGAGTCACTCCTTAACCCATCTGTCACTCCTGAACAATACCTTCTGTAGCAAACACACTGGTCCACCTCCAATCTCTCAGTACTTATTGGACTAATAAACAACTGTGCAAGGCAGTGCTGCAGGAGGTCAGGTCTGCCAAGCCAGGGGAAGCTGAACCACCCCTGTCAAGGGGTCTTTGGTCCTTCTCATTTTAGTGTGACTGTGATTGTTGTTTCAGTGATCACACAGGTTCAGAGCATGCCCAAAATGAAGCACACGAGGCTTTGGGGTGACAGCAAGCTCTTCCCACATTCCTAAGACCTCCCAGCCCCAAACTCAAGACATCTCAGCACTGAACAGATTCTCAGCAGGTTCCTTGGCATCTGTAAACAGCTGTTTCAGAAGCCACATTTCACATAGTTAGGAAGAACTGAAATTCTGACTTTACTGCAACAGCAAGTATGCCAGGCTACATTATGGGATACAGAAACACTTCCGAAAATTCCTAAATTTAGTACAGGAAGGCCAAAGATTACACCAGCTTTGACCTCTGTGAAGAGCACCAAATGATGGAGGCAGACAAAACCAGTTACCTCTGGATGCTTTACAACTTCTACTTATCACACAGGAGAGAAAAGGTATCACAGTGACAAGTCCCTTCAAAGTGTTAAATTAAATTATTTGTTTCCTACTGTCTGAAATCAATAAAGCCCTTCTTCCACGGAAGCCAAAGTCTCCAGCATTCTTATTTCTTAAAAAACACACCATGCATCAGTTTTGGGAACAATTGCAGGAAGTCAGTTCTAATGAACAACCAGCTCTGAAACAACAACCACAGAGCTGGTTTCGCATCCATCCTGTTTTTTCTTGTTGGTAGAGATTTTGGCTACAGAGCTCTCTTTGTTTTTTTTTCCTGCTCAGTTTCCTGTTAACAGCTTTAAACAAAATGACACATCTCCAGAACCTCCAGCAATTTTCACTTGGCTACCAAACACTCACCAAATGTGAAAATCGCATTTGAGTATCCGTGACACAGGAAGGTTAAATCACTGACAAAAAGAATTACAAAATGCTCTGCCCCTAGCCCAAATTTAAAAGACCTCACGTTAGTGTCTTCTAGAGTAACTTAACCCTTAGTAAGACGAGAACTAACTGAACATGAGCACTGACAAAAAAAAAGGCTCAATTTAAAATGCATTCTTTCCCCTTAGAAGAGGCTCCATCAATTTTATTCTGTTTATGCAACAACTAGGAAAAAAGCTTGGGTCAAGTATCTTTAAAAAAAAATTAGCAACGATTTTATCAAACTGTAACTGTATCTAACTTGAGCACTGATTTTGTGAAGCACTAAATACAGCACTATGGATACAACCATGAAGTACTAACTGGGATACTGTGGATTGCCTACACTCACTCCAACTAAGCATTTACATGTAAAACAGGAAGCAGGAACTGCTGCAACCTCCTGAAGTCACAGGAACCATGTCAGAAACACTGTCAGGAATGCAAATGAATTATTGCAGCACAACTACAGGATATAGAAGTGCAAATAATGTGTCGAGGAACACATGTATGCTTTGCCAGATTTATTTGCACCCTTACAGAACGTTTTTCAGATGCTGACCTAAACACACACTCCTAAACACCCAGCTTTTAAGTGCCCTCCCATCCTCATGAGCATTAGCTCCATTTCAGCACTGTAAGTTCACAGCCAGCTCATCTCCACGCAAAAATCCCATTTCTTTCAAGCCTGGTATAAAAAGCAAAATACAAACTCAATTTCAAGAGAAGAAGCAGATGCATGCGCACACAATCAATCTGCACATTGAATTACCCATCCTGATTCCAAAGTTCACAAGAAACAGCACAATCACTTGTGACAAACCAGACACCTCCAGAAACTGCATGACAGGAAACGTCAACAGCAATTTCTGGTACTTGTGGAGCAGCCAACAGTTTTTTCTTTCCTCTTGTTCCCACTTCTGGATCAGCCCTGCGAGAGTTCTCTCACTGGGGAAGTTGACATTACTTCCATTACACACACTTACTCCTCAGCAACATTACCAGAGACAACAAAGGTAAGGAGTCTTCTAGGCTCTTCCTTAGGCTTCTACCTCCTTAAGGGGGAGAAAAGCCCTTTTTGCTAGTGAACTATGCTAAGGAAAGAAATTCTTCTATCAAGGAAAGAGATTAGGGCTGACAAAGACAACAAAAATTCTTCACTTCTACAATGAACTTTAGCAAAGCTGGGCAAAATCAGAAATACTGGAGATAAAGTGGAGAAACATCTACTCATCATAAACTACTGAGCGCAGCAAGAAACTGGCACAGCTGCCTTATCTTTCACGACTACATTAATTTCTGATATAAGGAGAGAAAACAGCACAAGCCCATCTGCAGCCAAGCTGGCCATCAATAGATAAAAACACTCACCAGGTTCCATTTGTTTATTTTTAATAAAGTTTTCTGCTCAGTAAAGCACCTATCTCTTACCTGCTACCTCTAATAAGGAGCACAAGAAAAGCAAAGCTAAAAACCTTACTTTCACCACATTGTTAGAGTCATTCTGTGCATTTGCATCACTTACGTCTTTGGCAAAATGACACAACCACAGCACAAGGACATTTTGCACACACCTTTTGAAGAGTTAAATAAAGACACATATTTAAAGTGCAGGTGTGTTCAGGTATACACATTAGAGTTCTGTGTTTGTGTATGCAAACCCTGTGATCCAGTTCTACCCACTGAAACACTGTGTGATTGCTGCAGACCAAAATTATAAGCCTTCGGAAACATCCCAGCCAGTGAAATAACAGAGAAGAGTTGGTTCTTCTCAGAGTTCTCTGAGGAGTGTAACAACTGATTACTGGCAGGCATTTTTATCACCTACTTCACAGCAGATAATTTTCCTGCCAGTGCTTGGGCTCACAAAGACTAATGCCTTGAAACAGAAGAAAGCAGAGAGACATTTACAGAAAAAACAGTAAGTGCTGTGAACTTGTAATTCATGTCATCAACACTCTTTCAACACGCAGCTCTTCAAAAAGATTTTTTTTTCTGTTTCTATTGACAATTAAAAATAACAATACTCTTTTGGAATTTCTGCGTGTTAAGCCACTACATTACTGTAATAATGTCTTTTTACTGCCTAAGGGGTACTGTTCTGAGCACTTTTTGAGCATTTCAGTGATATCCCACTACTGAATAAGGTGCAGGAAGGCAGCCACTAACTGATAATAGTCAAGACAAGGTCAGAATAGTGCTCAACATACTTTACTCAGTGAACAACCTAAGCTTCAGCAGACAAGACATTCCAGGTACTGTATAAAGACTCTCCTGCAGTGTCCTTCCTTAGACATAAAATTGCTTCATCTGATTGCTTTCACCTGATGAATCTGCCTACAGGACTCTGAAAATATTTGGAAAAAACCATATTCACGTTAAGTGATAATTTAATTACTATTAGCATTGTACATAAATGAAAAAGAATAGACATGACAGATTGCTGCTTACAGATTCTTCCCCATAATGTTTAACCGTGAGAAAACAAAAGCCAACCAAAACTGAAAGCACACCTGACCCCTGAATTCTGCAAACAGACGTCACAGTGCAGAAACCAGGGTGGCCACCGCACCAGCTCAGAATGCTCTGCTGCCATGAGTCAGAATCCGGGTTTCCAGACTCCCACATTATATATACCATAGTCTAAATAAAGTGCACACAGTTATAAACAGCTTGAGCTCACTCACTGACATTTCCTGCTTCTTTCTCTTCACATAAAAGGGAACTTTTGCCAGTGATTTCATAAAAAACAAAATCAAACTTACAGCAGTTTTACTGAAGCAATGATAAACTGCAACTTCTCATAGAATGTATGGGAAAGTAAACATGGAGAGATTACTCCATTTAGTAAATATGGAGAGACAATACCCTGCCCTTTCCTAACACCACCTCTCTCCTGCCTTGCCCTACCTCCATATCTACCCCTATCCTCTCACCTTTGGAAAGCACTGAAGCGTATGTGTAATGAGAATGTCTCACAGACTTAACTCTAAAGCTGTCTAATTATTCAAAATATTTACCAGCTCACATAAAGGGAGTTATTTGCCTATTTTACTCCTTTCAGTACTGGATGAGATGCAATGGACATATTAAAATGCGAGAATCAAGCCCAGGATCTAAATAATACTATTTGTAGAAGTTAATTCTCAAGGCAGTTGTTCATGTTGGGAGATCTCTATCTTGAACACTGTCAAGTGGGAAAAAAAATGTAGAGTCTATTTAAAGCTTTTTCAAATATCAAAGTTTCAATTCCAGCAATGTATTTTTAACTCTCCTTAATAGTTTGGATCATTTAAGTCAGTGACATTTTGTAAGCTGATATAAAGAGAGTTTTCACATATTTATGCATTCATGCGAGGAAGATACACTGCAAATTTGTCTACAAACAGAAAAAAAATTCCAAATGAACAATGAGACCACCTAGTTCTGAAAAATTAGTTTAAGCAGCCTATTTATCGTCCAAGTTTTAATCTATTCCAAGATTTGTTCCATGCTTCAAGAAACACATTGGCGGGGTTCTTTTCAAAAGCACTGCTGCTTTTAAAAACAAACATTTACAAATACTGAGTTATGGCTGTAACACGGGGTGGTCTGGAAAGACTTCAGAAGATAATTTAGGCCATTCCTAAAAGTAAAATAAAAAATTGAGTATATGCATGTCATTCTTTACTGCTCCAGAAAAGGATCCAGTTCCCAGAAATGTGATGCAATGGTAAATGTCCATGTTTGCCCTGACTCAGGTGTAGGGCATGACCAAACAAGTCCCCAGACAGAGATGCTTACCTAACATTTTAGTCAAAGCCATACAACGCCACATACTGCCTCTAAAGTGTAGCAGGAAAATAAAGGATAAATTCTTTTTTTAAAGCAGTATGAATTCCCAAGAGCCTTTCAGAGGGATTAGTTTTTATAACTTTAGTAACAACACACTTCCTCAGTTTAATGTTTTAACATAAAAATTCAAAACATAAGAACCACTTTCCTAAAGATTAAAAGAAAATAATTTACTATTACTCAGAAAGCAAACTCACAGGAAAACATTAGCCTGATTTTAAGTCTTGAAAGAGTGACCAGCCTATTTTAGCACAGCCAGGAGTTTCAGCACAAGCAGACAATCAAAATATACACCATAATTATGCCTCCTAGTCAAGGTGCAATCACAGTAATTGCTGGTGCAGCCTTGGCCACCTTGCCAAAACAAGATCTCCACATGATCAGGAAGTTTCCAAGTGATTCTTGTGGTAGGCAACAGGCAGCCTACGACTCAGTCTGAAGAGCGTGGTTTCAATTTTATAAAATCTTGGTCGTTTCACCAGACTGGCAGGTTTGAGTAACTGCAAAGTCATTTTATAAGCTCTGCAATGCAGTGAAGTGTGGATTGGAACTGCCATGTCTGCACTGGTCTTTCAACCAAACGTTAACTCAAGTTAGCACTTAAGAGTGTCCCTCCTGAGGTCCTGCCCACGTACAGTCCGTCAGTGTTACGAAAAGGGTTTCACTTTATTTTGTCTAACCCATTCAAGCAGCACCAGCTCGAGCCATCACTAACTGCAAACAGCTCAAGCAGGGACACAGATTAAATTAAAACCCCTAAAACTCAGCACTACTTTCCATAATTCTTTCTGGATACCCCCTAAAAGGAGAGTTTGCAACAGGAGCCCCAGCAAAACAACTCCTCTGTTTACCTGCAGTATAAACAGCCCTGAGCTACATCCTCCAGAGTCCACAGCTGAGCACAGCCCGGGGAATGAGAGCTCTGGCATGAGAAACAACCTAAAGGAACAACAGTAATGCCATGGGAAGCCAAGAAACCCTTCAACTGCCAGAGTGTTACAGAAAAAGAAAAGGCAAGACTCTTTTGGGAAGAAGTTTGCTAAATATGTACTGAATGGAGCCTTTAGCTGTTTGTTCAAATAGGAAGCTGATGTGGGTTACCTTAAGTCCAAAATAATAAACTTTCATTTTATGCACAAAGACCTACTGAAAATAAAGCTAACTACTATATTTTATATTATATTTACATTATTTTTTAAATTCTCAGTTTTTTTAAAAACACGTTTAGCACAACATGTTCTTAAACAGCCTTTATGAGAAAGTGGCAGGGAGGGAACTTCCTGGAGTTTGTGGTTTTACTCAAGACATCTGACACCCTGATCCAACAGGTTATTATGGAATATGTATACAAGAATCTCTTCTTGGTCCATAAAGAGTGCACTTGTACTGAATACCTCTATTTACATAAATCTTCGTAATACATACTAAAAACACAATTTTGCAGTGAAGTTTCCCAGGAAATCTATTATTGTACACCCTGTAGATAACTGAGAGTAATTGCTGTAAGTAACCGATACATTAAAATAAGCACATAACACGGGGAAAAGTCAAGGCTGCATTCAGAGGGACTGAAGTCTTTCATCAACAGTGCAAGAATTAACACTGCAGCTTCATGTAGGACCCCAGACAGTCCATTGGACCCACAGCATGTAAACTGCCCTTAAATATAATAAAAGGCATTTGCTTCTACAGGTGGAAAATAAATTTTAAATGCTCCTTTAGTGGCAAAAAAGAGAATGAAGATTGATTCTAGGTATTTAAGGCAAACAAAATTAGTCAGTTCCCTTCCTACCATCAAGATCCCACCCACTTCAAGGACACAGGATGTTAACCTGACAACTGAATTAAAATTTGGGACCAGCATAAGGGCAGTGGGAAGGATTTTTGTTACACAGTTAACTGTATTAATAGAACAAGTTTAACTGAAAAAAACTTAGGTGCCACAGAAAAATTTTCCCCACAGAAACTGCAATATTATGATTTTGCTATTGCAAATACCACACTAATTCTAGAAAGCAGATTTATATGCAACTAATTAGAAACTAACTTGGCTGAAGAGTTAAAGGATTTTTGTGTCCTGGCAAATTGAACCTGGTGTATGACTTGCAAAACACACTGAAACTGCAGTAAAAGGAAGTTTGGGCTAGGTTACACCCACCCGCTTTGCTTGCCTCATAACCCAGCTTTTATAGGAAACACACCTTTTTCTTTACCCACATTACTCATATTATCACATATATAAAATTTACAAACACTGTGTTCAGGCAGGAGCAAAGTTTAAATTACGTAAATTAATTATCCTGTACCACTCTGAACTGACATCCTGCCCCATATTGCCCCTCTCTTCCGGAATATTACTCATTCAGCACAACAAGGATCATCAAGGGAAATCTAACACTGCACAAACGAGAACAGACCACTGCAGCAGAGGTCACATCTGGCCAACCACTATTTCTCCTTTTAAATGGCATCAATCATTAACAAGACCTTCACCAAAAGAGTCACAAAAGTGACTTTGATGGCTGGTTCCTTTCACAGCCTTAAAAAAAAAAAAATAGAGGTTTTTAAGTTTACCTCTCAATGAAATTGAGAGCCAGAGATCTTGCTAATAAAGACAGAGGTGTATCACATGAAAAATAAATGGTATAAAATGTTGTGAATATTTTGTCAAAAAGCCAATCTTTACACAATTGGTAATTTCTTGAAATTAAACTCATTTGTTCACTTCACAGAAGACACTACAGCTGCAGTTTTAAAAGGCTTGGCAATTTGAGGGTATTCTCCTTCTCCCATAATACGTCTACAACACAATCCATGGCAATTATATCCAGCTACACTTCAGGCCATGGCTTTTTTATGGCAGTATATGAAAAGGCAGAGCTGAAGCTACCTTTGGAACCCACATGCTCGAACTTTCACAGATACTAATAAATAGCCGTTGTGGTCTTTTAAACATGTTTTTAAAGGAGTCTCAGTTTCTTGGGCTATAGGATCCTTCTCTGAGGGCTACCCTACCTGTGATCACTTTCGCTGGTCTCTTTCAAAGCTCTCTCCAGAGTCAACCTATATGTTAAAAATTTACTGTTTTCAGAGTTACACTGTGCAGTTACACAGAGGCACAGCAAAACCCACAGCTAGAGGAAACATTCTACCCTGGTAGGTACACATACAGTCAATGAAGCACACAACCACAGGAAAATTAACTCCTGAATGAAATCCAAGTGATCAATCTTGCTGTGTCTTTGTATGCTCAGGCCAGGTTGTCTTTGTTGTTGTCACACTGTTTGTTGTTGCCACTCTGTGGTCAAGTGAGCATGCTAACCCAGCCATGCACATCTTCCTCTTCTGCCAGGGCAGCATTTTTTAATCTCTCTTTCCTGCTTGGTTTCTGAGGAAATGAAACCTACACCCAGTGCCTGCAGCAGCAGCTCAGACACTGCAACTCACAACTCTCTGCCACCCTCAAGCAGCTTCTTCACCAAGAACACAGTGAACACAAAACCAAATGCTCTACAACGCGAGTTACCACTTCACATCGTGAAAGCCGATATTTACTCTTCAGGCTAGTAAAAAGCACCGAACATTTTTTTAAGTAGCTTCAAATCCAAATCTCAGTTGTTTCCAGGCAAAAAGCTTACATTCCTTAGTGAGATTAGCCTGTGCCTGAACACAAGCCTCACAGAAGAGGCTCTATGCAGTTTAACTCATTTATTACAGAAAATAGCAAGAACCAGTACTGGAAAATAAATCCTCTGCTCATTAAACAGAGACTGCTTACATTTCTAGAAGCTTTTTCCCAATTTTCATGGAGTCTTCCCTCTGGAGACATTCCAAACCCACCTGGACACATTCCTGTGTAACCTGCTCTAGATGACCCTGCCTTGGAGAGGGGTTGGACTAGATGATCTCCAGAGGTTCCTTCCAACCCTAACAATTCTGTGATTCTGTAATAATCTTCATGATTTCTTTTCTTACCACTGGCAACCTCTTATAGATCCTGGAGTATCTAAATACACTGGAAAGTGTCAACTGGAGTCCCTGGTAGTGATAGCAGGGGAGGAGAAATGGGGTATAGTTCAATATCACAGTTTTTCAACCTTGCCTGTGGAGAAAACATGGGCTTGAAAATATCCAAACCAGACAAAGCAGATTAGGATAATCACATCTTTCACTGTTAGAAATATGCTGGTTTTGCCAAGTTAGGCCTGGAGCAGACCACTGCAGATGCCACATTTCAGCCAAAGGCAGGCAGAATGACATGGATTTTCTCCATATCACAAAAGGACAACAAAGCCACAAGACAACACATGGCTCGAACCCCAAATGAGCACATCCCCATCCAACAAGGCTGGTCTGTCTCTGCCAGCCAAAGCTTCCCAGGAAGATGGAAATCCTGCCTCCCTCTTCTCATAAGGAGGAACAGCCTTTCCTCAAACATTACTGTACCTGCTACACAATCTGCTGTAACTTCCAGGCAGAAATTAACTCAGAAACAGAGCCCAATTAACTTAACACAATGTGAAGTTTTGTTTCCAATTAGAAAGCCTGGTATCAGCTGCCCCAACCACATTATTTTCTTCTATAACTCTGATACAGATGTTCTGAATCGTTCCACCTCCTTAAACACTGGAATACTTCACAATTAGTTGAATTGTGGATATGAGTCATCTAATTTCCTTTTCCAGTAAGGGTCACTATTGGAAAATTGGCATACCAAAGCTAAGTAATCATATTACCAGTGAAAATTATAACAAGTGCTGTCCTGGTGAATCAGTGCTCTGCTTTCTGCAGAGTTTCTTAAAATAAGAATACTGTGTACAGCAGAACGAAAAGGGAAAACCAACTACATTAACCTTACTGCTCACAATCCATCTTTGAAACCAGAGCAAAGCAGGGAACAACTCAGTAATCCAATAAAAATGGGGAGAAAAACCTGAAACACTTTCCAGTACTAAGCCCTTGCCCCAACGCATTCACTAGCGGCAGAAATTGTAGAAAACGCTTCCAGTCAAGGAAAAATGCTGACAAATTTATCAAGTTCGGAAAAATTAAACCTATGCCTACACCCTGACCTAAAAGCTCCACATAATCTTTAAGGACTGATCAACAGAGGAAAAAGCCTGAACCTGAGTTAACCCTGACTTCTGTACTTTTCTTAGAATGCTTACATTTGCTTCCAAATGCAGTATTCGGGGAAGCAAAATGCTTTCAAGTACTTAAGAAGTGCATTATTAAGACACTCCAATGGATTGTAATTTTGTGTCTTTAAAATGTCCAAAGATTATAGGGTAGGGACTGCTCGCAGTGTGAAGTACACTTAAAAGGATTGCCCAAAGTACTGCCCTGCCTCAACAGCACCCGATACTCAACAGAAATACTGAAAAACATTAATATTAAAGGATAATACTAAAAATAAATCTATTAAAAACTGTCGCTTTGCTTGCACTACTGCAGAAGACCTCAGAATAAACACATTAAAAAAGCAAAAGTACAAGCAAACTAGAAATTCCTCAGCTGGGCAAGACAACAAAGAACAAACATTCCACCAGCAGCCCTTCCCTAACCCTGTCCTTAGAATTAGGGTGTAATTGTGGCAGGTTTTCCAAGCAGGGAGAAGAGACACCCAGACCACAGAGTCCAGGAGCAAGTCCACAGGTAGTTTGTGACTAGCCCTCAGAAAGGGGAAGCTCTCTTAAAAAGACAGGATTTAATGAGCAGTGTGCCAGGGTGGTAACTCAATCTAGAAATCAGCCTGATGCAAGAATGGCGAACTAAATGCTTTCTCACCCATACTGTCAGGAAATCCTCACCTCCTTTTCAAGGGCACTGTCAAAGGTAGTATTTGCAACTCCTAAGAAAGAAAAGGGCACTAAAGGAAGTTGCCCTTTGTTGCCTCCTGTCATGTTACCAACTGTTCAAAGAGTATGCTCATCTTGCTGGAGATAAAAAGATAAAATTCCAACTGACATCAGCCCTTCTCTTTACACAGTGAAGAATTAAACACAGTCATCAAGAAACAAGGCAAAACCTGCCTTTTAAAAGAAATTGGCATGGAGAGAGAGGGTGGAGTATACCTTGCAGGCAAGGAACCAGGGACAACTCTTCCAGAAGGAACACAGCTTACTATTTGGTTAAAAAAATACAGAAACCTCAACACACACAACACAAAACCCTGGACACTGTCTGTAACGACACAAAAACCTACTTGGTGTCCCATCGGCTTCAGCCACAGACTGCAATTCCCAATGTTGAAACACCCTAAATGGGACACCTCAGTCATAAGTCATTTTGGAAAGTTCTGAGATGTGGTTTTCCTCTAGAGTCATATCCGGGTGGCTTTTCAAGGACAGTATTCCTGTGAGTAATTATCACCTTTCTAATAAATTGCCTAAGAAGGTAAGTTTGATGTCAAGCCTAGGCCCTTGCACAACACCAATTTTTCAAAGCTGCAATGTAATTGAAAGGGAAAAGAGAAGTCACCCATCTTTTCAAGCTAAGACATCCATGGTCCTCTTTTTAGACATTCCATAGCTGAAAACAAAGATAATTAAAACAATCTAATTGCTCCTTCCTAAATGTTTTTTCTGTCATTTACAAAGAACAAGCCAGGACAGCAACATAAAGCCCATGCCTGCTGTACTGGAACCACACATCTGAAGACAGGAAGATCAGCCTGGCTGAGAAGGGGCATCCCTCCTCCAAAATATTTGTTACATCAACCCCTTCCTTGTGGAAGAGACCTCACCAAAACAGACGAAGGCTCCAACACATCCATGTATCCCCTTCACACGGCCAAGGCAGAGCTACCGCTCCATGCCTTTAGCGCAGCTCCTTCCTTCCCCACAGGAAAAGATTTGCCTGGACTTACACAGCGCGGGGGGCTCCGTCCGGCTGTGCCGGTGAGCGCCTACGGCCCCGACCCCCGCCCGCCGCTCCCGGGGGTGATGCCGCTCGCACGGCCCCGCTCGCAGCCCGTACCGAGCCCGTGCAGCGCGGCCGCTCTGCCGGAGGTACCGGGGAGGCCAGGCGGGTTGCCCCCGCAGCTGTCGGGGTCCCGCCCCGAGCCCCGAGCCCCGCCGCTTACCCCATGCTCGCCGCCGCCGCTCGCCCCGCGCTCGCCGCCCGGCCCCGCGCACGTCACGCCGCCCGCACCGCCCCTTAAAGGGGAGCCCCAGTCCCGCTGCTGCCATCCCAATCGCCCACACCTACCCAGAGACATGCAGCAGCCAGCGCTCAGCGCTACTGCGCCCAGCTCGGGCGTCCCCAGCGTAACAAGGACACGGAAGTGTTGGAGCAAGTCCAGGGGAAGCCACGATATTGATAAGAGGGCTGGAGCACCTCCCCTAAGGAGACTGGCTGAGAGCTGGGGCTGCTCAGCCTCGAGAAGAGAAGGTTGTGTGGACACCTCACAGCACCTTCCAGGATCTGAAGGGGCTACAGGGAGCCAGAGTGGGACTCTTTGTCAGGAACTGGAATGACAGTACGGGGAGTAATGGGTACAAATTGAAAGAGGGGAAATTTAGGTTAGCTATTAGGAAGAAAGATTTTACTGTGAGGGTGGTGACACACTAGAACACGTTGCCCATGGAGGTTATGGATGCCCCAATCCTGGCAGTGTTCAAGGTCAGGCTGGATGGGCCTTTGGCAATCGGGGCTAATGGGAGGTGTCCCTGCCTATGGCAGGGGGGAGGCTGGGAATAGATGATCTTTAAGGTCCATTCCAAGCCCTTAACATTCGGTGATTAACCCCTGCCCTCTCTTCATCATCTTGCACACTGTGAAAAACTGACATGTTTTTACAGCAGGACTCCTGTCATCACCAATATAGGCTTAAAGGAATTTACTTTTCACAGGACTGAAACAGAAGAAGAAATATTCATAAAAACTAACTGCAAAAGATGCTAGAAAACCAAGGAGATACTTCAAACAAAAGCATATTTTCTTCCAGAGCCACTGTGGATTTTCTAAGAGTACAGACCAAGGAGTAATGGCCATAAACTAAAATACAGGATGTTCCATCTCATCATGAGGAAGAACTTCTTTATGTTAAGAATGGCAGAGCACTGGAACACGCTGCCCAGGGAGTGTGTGGGGTCTCCCCTCTGGACACATTCAAGTCACACCTGGATGCATTCCTGCGTCACCTGCTCCAGGTGACCCTACCTTGGCAAGGTGGCTGGACTGGATGATCTCCAGAAGTCCCTTCCAACCCCAGCTGTGATTCTGTGCTAATGCTTCAACCTCCTGTTCAGCAGGGAGGATACAGATTACCATACACAGAGATTGTTATGGTCTGAATAGCAACATCCAGCCTCCTCCTCATGTCTCTCCTTCTTCCAACATGTACAGAGATTTTGAGTGCTCCACACTCTTAACACACAAACAAGTATTTCTATTTTCACATTCTAACACCACAGAATCATGGAATTGTTTAGGTTGGAAAAGGCCTTTAAGATCACCAAGTCCACCTGTTAACCCAGCACTGCCAAGTCCACATGTCCTGACTACACAATGAAGAACCTAAATAAATCCCATTTTAAAAGCTTGCATGGCTTACCCAGGACCAGAAGTGTAGTCATCATCAAAATCTGAGTCAGAGAACCTGTAACAAGAGAATTCATCTCAAAAAAGTGAATTTATGACTTATTCAAGTTACCTGGCTATGTTTCAAGTGCTTGTGAAAGGTAATGTACACTAAAAAGAGAGATTCATTTTGTCATCTGTGGTGCTAAAAGTATGGATTTGACATTGTCTGATAGTGTCATTCCAAGGCAGTTTTGCAAAATCCAAAAAAGAAATAGACCAATCATAGATTTGGAACCACTGTGGATAAATGCACTTACTGCATTAGCCCTAAGTAATGAAGGTTAGCCAGTGATTAACAACTCACACTAAATTAACAAATTTAGCTTTTTATTAAGCTCACCTTCACCATTAATTAAGCTTAGTTTCACTCAGGTATGCTCTGACATGGGCATCCGTGCTTTGGGGAGGAGAGAGGAGCAAGCAAAGCAACTTGTCCACAAAGTGGGGTCGTATTCTCATTCTCTACGTGGAGAAAACCAATTACCGATTTTATAATGAGGTGTTACCCAGTGTTCTGTTACCCTCAGTTAAACTGAGTTATAGGACTCATGGCTGAACCAAAGGCAGAACAGAAGTGTGACATTTCGATGTCATTCCCTCCTCTACCTGGCTAAAGGCCATCTGTTGCCTGATAAATCTTTGCTCCCACACTACAACTGCACATCATCATGGCCTCCAAGACCCAGATTTGTACTTCTAACAAGGCCTCTTACACCTCAGTAAGAGGGAGTGATGCTCATTTTCCTTACAGAGATGTGGGTGCTCTTCTGTGCTTCACAGAGACAACATCGAGCTGAGGCCAGTGTTTCACCCCAGATAAGATGCAGTGGGGTTAAGCCCCGCCTGAGTCAGGTGCAAGATAAGCAAGTGGCTCAGCTCATGTTTGTGCTCAACCAGCCTCATTGATTCTCCACAGCAAGCTTGGCAATTTTCCACATTATCCACTCTGTGACTATAGTTTGAACCCCACAATAGGTGGGTTTAGAGTGTCTCCTCTCTGCTCCTATGGAATGCCTTTCACTTGGTAACATTCTCCATCTGGAGTAGGTACCAGTGGTACATATCTAGTGCCCTAAAAGCATTCTAAAGTGTGAAGTTGAAGTTTTCAATAACAAGGATTTTAAACATGACACAGTAATACTGACAAGGACAATTATTGTAACAAATATTAATGCATGTCATATCAGGCCTTGAAGCCCTCCCTCCAGGGTAAAAAAAAAGCATATTAAAGCTTCATCCCAACCAGCTGCTGGATTCCTGGAGCTTCCTGCTACTCTCTCCAATCTCCTTTATAGCTTCTAGAGGTCCTTCTAGGTCAAACGTCCTTGGAAAAATTAAACAGAGTGTAAGTATTTGAAAATGCTCAAGAAGACACACATCAGTTCATGCATTATTTTACCCATCTCATTGTTCCCATTTTACAGGTAAGTAATAAACATTAATGTTGATCCCTGGTAGAGCCAGATATAGAGGAGAAAGGCCCCTCAGGAAGATTTAACCATTAAACAGTGTGTTTGTGTCATTGGATGACAGAATTATAATGTGTTGTATACATTCAGTTTGCCTCATACCTTTCATTAGGCTGACTGCACTGCAACCGTTGTTCATCAAATTTTAGGAAAGCATTAGAGCAGCAGTATCGATGCAGACAAAATCCACAGCAGAAGTCAGGACAGGATTGTGCAGGTTGTGTTTTGCCAAAATAATCAGTATATGCCTGACAATCCTCACCCAAAACTGAAAATAGTTACAAACCAATAGTTAGTAAGTAAAGAAATACTCATACAAAGTCTTCTTCTCATACTGACCAGCTCACCTAAGGTAACATCTAAATATCCTAGAAGTATTTTGGTTAGGTCTCACAAACCAAGTATTTCCTCTGGTGTGTAACAAAGGCAAATATTTACTCCTCACACACAGAGTATCTCATCTTCATCAAGCACCTCTCTCCAAATGTTCACACAGGCATAAGTACTAAACTGCATGAAAATACGATATGGTGGTGGTACTCTCTTCACTATATCTGATAGTAGCTACCAAAGTACTGTAAAGACTCAAAGATCAACATGAGTTGTCAAATAGGTTTAAAAAAAGTCCTAAAATCAGTTAGAAGAAAATGTTAAATTTTCCTTGAGATTTGACTTGATGCAAAAGATGCAACAGCACCACATTCTCTGTAGGTCTGGATTTCCAAGCAACTTGGTTGTTTCTACCTGTTGCTTTGTTTACTTCACAGAAAATCCTAATCCTGACAATCCATTGCATAAAACAGATGTCATACAACAGAGATTCTTAGAACGAAACTCAGCCTAGTGGCATTCCCACTGCAAGCATCACCTGGTGCAGCTACAAAGGTAATGCAATGGGAATGTCCACATACCGAGATGGCTGCCTTAGGGGACATCCCGCGCTTTTCAGCACTGCATTGGGCTGATACATTCCTTAAGAGATTGGCTGTTTTCTCTCTCTTTGCACTCCCAAGCCTGAGTAACTGCACCATAAGAATGTCATATTAAGAACTTAAAAATACTTCTAAAAGCTTAAGCAAAAATCATTTCCCAAGAAGGGTATCACTTCATTTTTCAGTGATAAATGCTGCAGTCAGGTGGTTTCTATTCATAATTTTCTTTTCTATCACACATCATGTTAACAAAACATACCCTGATATCTTGCTCCTAAACCACACTCCATCCAAAAAACCCAAATTCCTTCAGGTGTAGTTGTTCAGAGAAAGCAAACAGGAAGAGGCAAAGACAATAAATCCAATTCCTTCAGTAGGAAAGAGGTATTTCCTGGAGTATTTAAACTAACTTTAGCATTTGAAAATTCAGTCTCAACTCTCTGACATCAAGAAATACCTGAACACTTCAGCTGTTGCCTGGAATAAAACACTAAACCTTTCCAAACAGTGTTAAAATTAGAATATAAAAGCAAGTCTTTAAGTGAAAGCCTTCATGCTGCACAATATGGTGATATGCACACACAATACAGTATTTCTACAATTTTTTTAAGATTAGTTGATTAGTATAGCTATCAAATATTGTCCAATTAGAAGAGCAGTTGGTTAGGTGATTTACCCTCGGGTTCTGCCCCATTGAAGCCGCCCCCCCCTCGATCTTTTAGCCCTACACTTTATCGTGTCTATGATGTATAGTGCAAAACAAAGTGTCCTTGCTAGACTAAAGGCAAGACTAAACAGAATTTCAAGAATGTATTAGTAATGGGAAACTATGGGGGAGGGCAAGAAAAATACTAGAAGTTCTAACTATGTATTAACAGTCTACAAAGTTACAAACATATGAAAAATATATAAAAAGCTAAAAATATTTAGGCATCACAGTCAACGATAAAACCAAAAATCTTCTAAGGGGTTAAATGTGGAGGTTCATTAAACAGAAACAAAGAGGAACTTCTGTACCACAGTACTTTTTACAGGTTTATATATGTTTACACATGGTTGATCAATTTTTTCCTCTGCAGACACCTAACACCACCTGACTCCTCCCTTCTTCCTCTATCCTTAACAAGGAAATAAGTAGCTAAACCAATTCCAAAATACCTTGTGAAATTACAAAGCAAGGCAGCCAACAAAATTCCTCCCTTCATCTCACAATTGTACTACCACAGCACAATAAAATAACAAGGAAAACCAAAGGTCTAGGCCCATTCTCAGGTGGCTGAGCTCAGCCAACAAGGGCTGAGCACACCAAAGGAGAATAATTTGGTGCCTCTACTTTGTTCCTCTCTTCTTCCATCAGCTGTGGCATCCATGACACTCTTCCTCGACTAACTCAATTCTCCAGCTTATCACTGATCAACTGGTGGCACTGTTTTCCCCAGCTGGTTTTCTGATGAGTTAATTATTTGAATCACCTGAGAAGAGGTACAGTGCACACCCAACCCACCACAATGCAGCTACAAAGGGTTCATCTTATCCTTCAGGACAGCACCATGCTGATTTCACACCATCACTACCACACAAAACCTTTAACCGATTGACCAAGTTCCATCTCCAGAGCAGAGCTGCCAAACTCTTCCCACCCAGTGCCCAATCACTCCAATAAGTACTAACTTCCAAACCCATTTATTCAAGACCAGCTTGCATACAATTACTGCTATAGCACTTTCATGGTGCATCAGCTTAAAGAACCCTTTCTCTGACGCTCATACCTTGAAATACTTACAGATAAAACTCTGACCACTTCAGCCACACTCATTTCAGCTCAGCCCCCAGAAAAACTGCAATCCTGGGTTACTCTGACCAAATCAAATGTCTTCTTGCATGTCACAATCAACTCTCCCGCATATGTTTGTGTAGAATTTGATACCTCTGATCAAGTGACACCACTGATACATACAATAATAAAGACTGCTTCTCCTCTGAGACTTCATCAGCTAAGTTCTATGGCCACATCTGTTCTTTCTATCCACACAACAAAGTTGGGGAAGACCACACGGTCCATCCTCTAAGCACAACAAAACACCCACAGATAGGGCTGCTGAAAAAAAAACAATTATCAAAAATAGCATTTGATGTATGAACTCAATTATCAAACAAGCTTGCATAAGCAGTGGTGTTTATGCGATATCATCACTTAATACCTCAGTATTTCTATTATCTTCCCGTAAAAGGGTAGAATTTGTGTCGGGGGTGAAAAGGTGAAGATTTTTAACGGGATGCCTCAAGAATAACCGGCAACCACTTTAGTACATCATTGCCTTACCTCAGTTACCAGCAGCCCGTACCATCAGGTGGGGTCCCGCAGCCACTGCTAGGCACTACCTGCTGCTGGACGACGCCATTGCTCAACACAAACCCACCTCACCCCGGCAGACCTTTTCCCTGAGAACTTTCCCCTCAGTGAACCCAATTCCGCGCCAAAACCGCAGGGCACGTGTGGGCACCTCCCGCCGCCGCCGGGACCACGTGCCCCCCAAACCACGCGCTCCTCGGCCCCGCAAACCACGCTCTCCTCAGCCGCCGCCCCGGCACGGGAGGCTGAGCTGAGGGGGCTGAGCTCGCAGCCTGGGGCTCCTCACGCCGGGGGCTCTAGCCGGGCCTCCCCGGGGGAAGCTGCCCCGGAGGAGCTGCGGAACCCCCTCCAAAAGCGACGCCGGAGCCCCCCAGCTCGCCGCTCCCGCACCCCCCCGTCCGCCCCGCACTCACCAGCCGCCGGCAGCAGGAGGAAGCCGAGGAGGCAGAAGCCGAGCGCGCCCCGCCACAGCGCCATGAGCGCGGCCGCTCCCCGGGGTGCGCAGGGAGGGGCGGCCGGCGGGAAGCGGCGGAGGCAGCGGGCGGGGCGGGGCGGGGCAGCCCCGGCACGGGAGGGCGCTGAGGCCATTCCCGATCTCAGTTCCCCATTCCCCACTCCCGGATCACTGTTCCTCATTCCGCGGCTGCGGCTCCGGCTCCCGTTCCCTAACACGGTTGCTGCAGTATCAGCTGAAGGCTTCCTTCTCCCTGACGGGAGACCTCATCGCAATATCACAGACTCACAGAATCATTTAGGTTGGAAAAGACCTCTGAAGATCATCGAGTCCAACCTATGATTGATCACCACCATGTCAACCAGACCATGATACCAAGTGTCACGTCCAATCTTGCCAAGGTGCTTGTTCCCTGGCATCAATCACTTCTGTCACCATCTAGCTAACAGAGCTACGTCATGCCCTGGCCTTGGAAGGCCAAGCAAAATACAGGAAGCCTGGTGAGAAGAAAACCCTGAGCACCAGAGTTTGGCTTGGAAGGTGGCCAGTAAAAGAGGATCACTGGGGACACTCTAAAGGCAGGAGGTGAAGGAAGCAGTCACTCACAGTGTCACACACCTAATACTGTAGGACATCTGGGCGGTTCAGGTTTCTATCCTGATCTCGAATTGTATTTCAGACCTGGATTCTCCAAGGCTGGATTTCACATTCCTTTTTTCATACTCTGGTTGTCTGAGACATTGTCTGGTTTTTGTCCAGGCAGGTTCAGTAGTGGACTCTGGTGCTGGCTAAGGAAATGTTCCTGCTGCCTGGGTGCTCACCTGAGCCCATAGCCTGGTCTGCCTTCCCCTGGGGACTGCTCCTGCCTCTGGATCAAAATCTGTGCTGCAGCACTGTTGCTACAGAATGCCAGGATTGATGAAGCAACCCCCTTGGCTGCCCAGTAAGTTTCTGAGGGTAAATGGCCTCTGCTCTATGCTTCCCTCATGTTGTTTTCTTTCACAAGATATCCTCACAGGCCTTCCAGAATGTGTCTCAAGGCGAGATTTGTCTCCCCTACCCTACCTGCTTCCTAGGCTATTGCAGAATCTTTCCCTCACAGAAGGGGAGGAAGCTCAGATGTGTTAGGAGTTGACTGTGAGCCTTGGCAGAGGTGAATGGTCAGCAATCCAGAGGCTGGCACAGGTCTCTTCCACAGAGAATCCCATGTTTGCTTCAGGTAAAGTCTTCAGTCTGTTTGGATCCAGTTGAAGAGCCAGGGCACTTTCTTGACCATGTGTTAGATAAGTCCACAGTCACTGACAGACATTTTGTACCTGGGACAATCCTGTTGTCTGCAGCCCTTTTGTGGCAGGAAGTGGGATAAATCCAGCTCAGACTGTGTTTGCTCTCTCTGTGTCATCCCAGGTGCAGTGTATGCCAAAGACTTGGGTAGGTCCAGACTTGTGACTAGGAGGAAGATCTCCCAAGTTCAAGAGCTTTCCCAAGGTGGTTTCTAGGAAAAGGCTATTTCTTGAGCACCACCAGTGCTATAACCAAATGCATGTATGAATTGCGGATTGTTTTTCATACCTGACCTGAAGGTTGTATGTGAGCTCAAGAACTGTATAAAGTAGATTGTTGTCATATTTGCAGAGACAAGTAAACAGAGGCACAAGTGGGGAAATCCTGTTGATTTCCAGAAGTGAATTGTTCAGCACGTCTGCAGCTCCACTGTGCCCCAGCGTCTGGTGTTAAGATGGAAAGAGTGATTGAATTGTGTGGTGTGATTTCCCCATACCTTAGGAGAGTGAAAGACTGCAAAGTTATTGTTTCTCAGGCAGAAAGCTTTACATTTATTTGAGTCTGCTGTAAGAGGCCTGGGTTTACATAGCAAGGAGAAGCCGCACAAAGTCAAATGTCAGGACATAGAGCATTCTGTTCCCAGTGGCTGTGGTAGTTTTGCCTGGCCCAGTTTTTGCCAGTGGATAGGGTGGGGTACAAAGATGGCTCCTGCATGTCCTGAGTAAAGATTCTGGAAATTTCTCCACCATGTCCAGCAGAGCCAATCTCTGATGGCTCTGAAGATGATGGACATGCTGCTGGCCAAACCTGGGCCAATTAGAGATGTTAGTTACGCCTCTGTGAAAACATATTTAAGAAGAAATCAAAACAAAAGTGGGCACGCACTTCTTTGTAGCCAGGGAAGGAGGAGGAGGAGGTAAAAATATGTGAGGGAGAACAACATGGAGGCACCAAGGTCAGTGGAGAAGGTGGGGGAGGAGATGCTCCAGGCGCCAGAGCTGAAAACCCTCTGCTGGCCGTGGTGAAGACCATGGGGAAGCAGGTGGTCCCCCTGCAGCCCATGGAGTCCAGGGGATGCAGAGAACCCCCCACAGCCCGTGGGGAGGTGCCCACGCCAGAGGAGCAGGTGGAAGCCTGCAGGAAGCTGTGATCCAGTGGGAGTCCCAGAGACTGAGAGTTGCAAAAGCCTTGCAGGAGAGAGAAAGGCCTTGCTCCCGGGATGGAAACAGCCTGGCCTCAGCTTGGAAATCTGCAGCCTGGAGAGAATCTCGGACAGCAGCAATCGGGCGGGGCTGCTCGTGAGATTGGACCCACGCCAAAGAAGTTCGCAGAGGACTGTCTCTCGTGGGAGGGACCCCCATGGCTAAGTAGAGGACTCTTTCCCCTGATGGACTGACCCTGACCAAAGGAAAACCCCCATGCCCTGCCCCCACCCCGGAGCTGTTGGTTAGAAGGAAGGAGGGAGGGGGTGAGCTGAGAAATGGCCTTAATAGGGAGAGGGGTGAGCAGAAAAACAGTGTTTGTAGCAGAAGAATTGTGGCGTTGGACTGACTAAGAAAAGCCACATATCTTGCCCCAACCCGGATCTGCTGGTTGAATGGAAGGAGGGGGCGAATAGAGAAACAGTGTCTGTAGTAGAAGAATTGTAATGGACTGACTTAAAGAAAAAAACCCCACACCCTGCCCCTGCCTGGGAGTTGTTGATTAGTTAGAAAGGTGGGAGGGGGTGAGCTGGGAAGCGGTGCCTTAAGAGGGAAGGGGGGTCAGTGAAGAAACGGTGTCTTGAGAGCTTATTTTTATCTCTGATTTATCCTCCAACTCTGTTAGACTAATAAATCACTTTTTTTGCAACTTTAAGTTTCCCCGCCTGCTTTTGCCCTGAATCTCGTGCGTCCCCTTATCAGTGATCTTGTCTCAACTCATGAGTCCAGTGTTTTGTGTTAATTTTCCCTCTCCTCTGCATAGCTGCAGCAGGAGAGAGCATAGAGAGCAAACGTTGTAGGTGCCTGGCATTTAGCCAGGGTCAAACCCACGACAGTGGCCCAGTGTAATGGTCCTGTGGCCAGATACTTCTGTGAGCCCTGAGAGAGCCTCCCAGTGCACTTTATTGTGCTGGTGGAGTGGGATCAGGGCCAGCACTGGGGGACGGTGCACAGCAGGTCCTGCAGCAGCATCTGGGCTGTCTGTGGGGACTCTGGGCCCAACATTGCAGGCAGGAGTGGTCTTGGATCCATACAGGCTCAGGAGTGCTGGAGCATCTGACACTCTGGATCTGGGGAGACACATGAGGACCCTGATGGTACCTGGCTGGTGGTGCTGGGGCTGCCAGCGTTGGGTGCCAGCAAGCTGTGGGAAAGGTCCAGCACTGCCTGGATCCAAGACTGCTCCCGCTTGCAATGTCGGGCCCACAATCCCCACAGCCAGCCTGGACACCGCCACAGGATCTGCAGTGCACCATCCCCTAGTGCTGGCCCTGATCCCACTCCACCGGCACAATAAAGTGCACCGGGAGGCTCCACGCTCATGTGTCGGCTTCTTTCTCCTCCTCTTCTCTCTCCAGGAGTAGCGTTCGGGGTCTGAGCCAGAGGGTTGTTGCCTCCCCGGGGGTCGGCGGCACCTGCCTGGCCTCCCTCGTGCGGGCTGGCCTTGGCCGATTGCCCAGCTCCCCGGCCGAGAGCTTCGCGTCTCGCCGGCCCCGACCCTGCTCGGTTTCCTACAGAGAAGTTCACACAAGCACCGGGGGTGTCTCTGCCCCTTGCCCTTCCCCGGGCAGAGCGCCCCGGCCCGGCCCTGCCCGAGCGCGGAGAGGGGCCCGCCCGTCTCCCGGCAACGCGTCCCGCCCGCCCGCCATGGCCCTCGCGGGTCGCCGTAGCGGCGGCGGCGGCGGCGCGGCCGGGCCGGCGGTGAGTGCGGCGGCCGCGGGGCCCGGTCCCGGCAGCGCGAGGGCTCCCCCGGGGGCCGCGGGGGGGGCTCGGCGCACGGCCGGCGCGGGGTGTGTCGTCTGGCTGTGCGGGAGGCGCCCGATCGGGGGGGGCTGCCGCGCCTCGCAGGCTTGGGGCAGGTGTAGGGGGATCTCAGGTTTGGGGTGCTTGTGGGCATGGAGGCTCCTTCCGGGTTTGGGGGTGTCTGTGGCTGCAGGGAGTGCTGCCCGGCTTAGGGGGTGTTTCTGGGTTCTGGGGCGCCGCTGGGCTCGGGGCGTGCTGCCCGCCCCGGCTGCGGGGTGAGCCCGGCTTTGGGGCCGGTTCCCCGGTGTGAGCACGGTAGTGTTGCTGGGTGGTTGTGGGTTGGGGGTGCCGGCAGGCTGGGGTGCCGCGGAGACTCGTGCCTGGGATGAAGGCAGAGCAGTTTTGTGATCTGTGCAGGGCTGTGCTGTTCCCCTTTGCCTGCTGCGAGTCTCAGAGCTTGGCCGGCAGCTACCAAAGTTGTGTTGGCCGGCCTGGCTTCTCGGCCTCCTCGCCTGCCTCCAGTCGCCTCCACTTAAGATCTGGCTTCCCCTGTGCTCTGTGTTCTGCCCTGCTGCTGGAAGCTGCTTGCCTTTGCTCAGAGAAGGGAGTTCAGCCCGGGGCCAGGCTCAGTGCAGGACATCTTTGCTTCTGTGAGTTGCACGTGAGGCAGATGTGTGTCCCCCTGCTCTGACCTGTTGAAAGCAGCATCTGCTCCAACTGAGCAAACACTCTGTCACTGCAGCAGTGCCAGCAGTGCATCTAATATGGTGCCAGTGTGGCCGTGCTGTGTGCTCTGCTTTGGGCATTCAGGCTGTTTCAGCAGTGCTGGTTACCAGGCTGGCTGCCCTTCTGAAGAGCTGTGAGCAGTCCTGACTGCCCTCGGATGTTTTTAACTTGTCCTGACAGAGATGAAATCATGTCATGTTTCGAGTACTTTTGGGATAGCACACATTGTGCTGTCTGCTCTGCTTTGGTAGCAAACAATGTGTTTCTGTTTATTGTTTTATCTCTTGTTTTGAGTTCCTGACGCAGGTAATTCAGGGCCTTTGATCCAGGCTGGTTTTTGCTTTGTTCCCGCTATTTTGTTTAGCAGTGCTGCAGGAGGGAGGCTGGACAGTGCGGTTCCACTGCTGGCTGCTGGGGTGGTCCTGAGGAAAGGGGCCTTGGGAAGCCCTTTCCCAAGTCTAGCTGAAGCTCAGGTGATTGGGGTTGCTGTGGCACTTGCGTCACTTGGCACTCCTTTTCTGGAGTCACAAACTTTTCTTGGGTTTACCTTAGTTTCTGCTCTGTATGAGATTGCCAACAAGCATTTAATTCCTGCAGCCTTTGCTCCTGTTGCATCTTCCTGTTGCTCTGTGTGTCACAAAGTGCTTTGACAGATGGATGCCCAGGGAGAGTCTTCCAGTGATGGTTGGCTATTGGGCCAGTTGGAAACATGAGAGGGGTATAACCTAACATTTGGAAGCTGGATGGAACTAGCCAGTTGAATATATTCTTTTTGTCTTGGCACATGTCAGCTCTGATAGCGTTCTAGTCATACCAGGAAGGCTCCTGAATCTGTAGTCTCATGGTAGGTTTTCACTTGTAAACACTATTACATACTATTACCTGTGTCTGCTTTTGTCCCCGTGACTTTGATAGCTGGATCTTTCGCTTTGTAGTCAGTGATATTCTATTGTAGTCCAGTCCATGTGCATTTGTCTCATTCCTTCTTCCTCTCTCTTTGTTTTGGATAGTGGAATAATCTAAACACCTGTTAAACAGAAGATTAACCAGGCGCATATTGCTGTCCAAAAGAGTACAGAGTGGAAGAGAAAGGCAGAAGTGTTTTGTCAGGACATGAGCAGCAGTGTGACGTCGTTCCCACTTTCAGTGGTGTTTGGCAGTGGTGGTGGCTGTGGCCCTGTGCTGGCTCAGTGCTCTGGCCCAAGCCTGGTGCAAAGATCGTCTGTGTTTCTGGCTGGATTGTGCCCATGCCTTTGTTTGGAGTGGGGTTTGTGTGGCTGTCTGGAGCGTGGCTTAATGGCTTGTCTGCTTTGGGAAGGTTTTGAGCTTCTGGACAGGTGAGACTGAGAGCAGGGTCGGCAATTAGTTGGTTTGGGGCTCTTGTGTAACGTCATTAGGACATGCAAGGACTCTGGCTATTTTTTAGCTTATCCCTGTTGTTTAATTCAGGTAAACCAACCTCCAAAAAAGGGAGAAGTCTAAAGGCAGCATCCTTCCCAGAAGGTTTTGTTCTAAGCATCTGCCTGTCTTATGTCCGCTCTGGAAGTGGTGCCTGTGAAGAATGACGTCGAGAGGTGCTGGGACTGCTTTCTCAAGGAAGAATTACAGGCTGAGCACTGAGCCAGAGAAGTCCAAGGTCACAGGTGGGTGCCTGTACATGCCATGTGAAATGAGGGGCACTGTGGATCCAGGGAGCACCCCTTGCCTTGCTTGAGATCAGCTGCCTAGTTGCAGTTAGCCTTGCTAGTGTGAGGTGTGGGGGGGCTGAAACTGAGTAAATCCCCAAAGTGAGATGAGATTTTGGAAGGGACATTTCTGTGGTACTAAGGACTCCAGAAGTTAATGTCACAGAATCTTTTCTTTAGCACACAGCCCTGGCCTCATAAGGCTGGAGACTATTGTGTTGTCTGCCTGCCATCTGATTTGAGACTCATCTGATTGAGGAAGCTTTCCTTCCAGGATGAGCAGCTTGTCAAATTCTCAAATTAGTCCTTTTCTGGGAAATTCTGATACCTGCCAGGCAGTGTGTTTTTTCCTTTGAGTCATCAATCCAGCACAAGTGTGCTTATGAGACCACAGATCTGGCATTTGAGGGCACTGTTGCACTCAGAAACAAGGAATGCTGCATCAGTGTGACACTAGGGGCTGTTTAGTGAAGGTGAGGCACACATCATTAAAGACAGTTCTGGGTTACACGAGGTGAACTGCACCTGCAGCCTTTCCGTCTCAGCATCTTTTAATGCGGTTAAGAGACATCCTGAATATCAATAGGACATCAGGAACTGCAGTGGTGTTAAGATTTTTTTTTTTTTAATAAAATTGAATTCCTACTTCCAGCTTTTGGAGTTACATTATCAGGAAGTAGCATGGCAGGATTCCTGAGGATGTACTTCCACCTGTGTGGAGCAATTTATAGGCTCCCAGTTGCTATGGCAGAGCAGCTCATATTGGAAAGAGCCTTTGTAGAGGAGATGCACTCAATAATGTTGGACTCTGGTTCTGCTAGTGAGGACAGTAAGGTGGTGAATGACTGCTTGAAGCTGCATTTTCCACTGTGTTGATCAGCAAACATGAGCTTAATTTTCCCATAGTTACCAGTTTCTTACTTGTACATGAAATTAATGTTTGAGTTTACCCCAGACTCCCTAAGCTTATTTCCTTTCTGTTTTTCCCAAGGGATTGTGAACAGCAGGCTGCTGAATGATTATCTGCATCGAGTCTTTGCCAGTGCTGATGGGAACCAGCCTGCAGCTGCTTACAGGTATCAGACTTCTCACTGCCCAGGTGAAAAGCGATGCCACCTCCAGATAAACGGCACTGCGTGAAAGGAAAGATCTTTTAGTGCCGCACAGTGATCTTTGTTAAAAGCACGGCAGCTCCATGTTACAGGAACAGCTCTGAGGTCTGCTCTTTTAATGGCTTTTTCAAATTTGGGGCTTGCGAGGAAGGATTCTCTTTTTGCATGAAAAATCCCATCTACAACATCACTAGGCAATATTTTTGAATTAAGTAGGCATTCACCTGGTTGTACCTGTTCCCCCTTTGCTTGTAATGAAGTGCAAAATGCACAGGTTTCAAGTGCAGGAATTAAAAATACATTGTTAGTGCCCTGTAAACTGAAGGCAAGACTGTTACTGATCCATGCAATACCATACATTTTTCAGGCTGTGGGACTGCTGGTACTTTTATTAGGAGTCACCAAAGGAAAAGAAGCACAAAATTCCTGTTTAGTGACTGCTGTTTTCCTATTTATTTTCAGTTCTCCTTCACCTTGTATCCCAGAAACTTGTAGTGTTGGATGAGAAGGATTCCTCTTGCATCTCTTTTGCCAGAGGCAAGTCAGACAGGTTCAGGGCAGGTAGGAGTGTGGCAGAGCAAGGCAGGCCTGTGGCTCCTGCTGGTTGGCAGTGCTGCAGCATGGCTGGGGTCACATTCCACGGGCTATACTTAGGACTACCAGCTCCAACGTGAGCTCAGAGCTGCTATAAATAGTTCTTGGCCCTCTGGCTCTTGGTGAGCCGGGGTGATGGTGCGGGGGAGGCAAAGTGGGTCATGTTACTTTACCACAAGCTCTCCTGCCAGCAAGCCTTGGAACAGTCCATCTGCCTGAGCATTTTGGTTTTCAATATTTCTGATTTCTTTGTCAGGTGATTAATGACTTGAATGCACAGAACTGATAGTTTGTTGGACTGGTCTCTCTCTCTTTTTTCCTGCCTTCCATCCTTTTTCCCTGGACGTGTCTACTTGGTAGAAAGCCCAGTAGCAGTCAAAGAGGTCTTGGAAATAACATTTGCTATATGAGAGCAACTTTTATGGTATGACATCTTGCCTTCAGAGGCCTGAATTCTTTGTAGAGGAGCTCACTGCAGACATCTCTCTGCCTGTCCCATGCTCTTCCACCCTCCTTCCAGAACTTCTCCTCCGTGCTGGTTAAGCAGCTTTGCTGAAGTCACCCTTCTCATGCCAAACAAAACTGATTCTTTGATTTCACTTCAGTGCATCTTTACATCCGTCAGGCTTTCACAACGTCTCTCACCAGTCTTAGGGAAATCCCTAGTCCCGGAGAAGTGAGAAGTTGTTCCCCAGATGGCTTTGGAAATGGGAAGCAGGAATAGGAACAACTAGTTATTCTCACAGTAAAAGGCTCTTGTGCAAGGATCAGCTAAGCAAACTAGCCTTGAAAGGAAAGAACTGAGGGAGGGCAGTAAGTCCTCTAGAACAGTGACCCAAAGGGGTGCATGAGAAGCTCTTCTGTATGAAAACAAAATCGTTTTAGCTGTTGTCACAGAGAGCATGCTGGACTAGCCTGGCCTTTGTCTGAACTGCTACAGTTGCTTCTGTGGTCCTCTCTCTTCTTTTGTATTTAAAAATACTTCAGGGAAAAAAAAAAAATCCTGACTTATGCCATGTTTGTATGATGCTGACTGCAGCAAAGTCGTGGTCCATAGTCGTTGGTAGTGCAGCTGGTTTCTTGCTGCCTTGTACCACAGTTTTCTTACTGCCACTAAACACTCCTGAGCATGCTGAGGACTGCAAGATTCTTTGTTAACTACTTGGCTTGTTCTTGCTGTGTTTTGGTCCTTCCTTCATTCATTGCCCCAACACAATGGGCAGCAAATTCCTTAGATTCATGACAAGAAACAGACTGACAGAACTTCACAGATCATGTCTCAGCGCAGGACACGTGTCTGGGCTGCAACTCTTAAAAAACTGGAGACAGTGTTTTTTGAAGAGCTCCTGTGTGTTTATTCCCTAGGAAGCATCTGACGTTCCAGAACCTGCAGGAGCACCTTGAGCGCTTGCTGGCAGAGGAGAATGGCTCGGAAGACAGTAGAGGTAGGCGATATTGAGTGCTTGTTCAATTTGTGCTTCTTGCTTTTGTTGCTTAATTGGGAAGGACAAGTTGTATCATGAAAGGCATTTCCCTGAGTGAGCGCTCTTCTGCCTCCCTGTGCTCTAATTTATTGTAACTTTAAGTCCTACCTGTGAGGGGCTCATCAGCCAGCCCTGCAGCAGGTCTGTTTGCAGTTAGAGGTGTATTTCCAGGCTAAAATGTCTGGAAAAGCAGTTTGGGGGAAAATGTTGGTGGTATTTTACTGATAATGATATGCCGAGCCATTGCTTTGACCAGGAGTGTGCAGTGCTCTCCTCAGTGAGAGATGCAGAGGCTTGTTGACAATTTTTACATACTGGTCTCCACTGCAGGTATTCACTTTGAGCCTCAGGCTGTTCCCTGTGTTCTTACTAGCACCGTTTCTCTGAATGAATCAGGATGTGGCAAGATACAACCTGGCTCCCCTCCTAGAAAGGCGAATTTTTATTGCTGGCTGCAAGCAAAGTGTGACATGTTGGCCAAACATTTGGCACAGTTTAGCCTTTGAATTCTGTCAAAATAAGATTTTCAGGTGATGTGGAAAGCTTAATGTGTTAATGAATACTGCTGATACTGCATAGCTGAGTTGTTGTGAAGACTTTCATTTACATATCTCGCCTTTTCTGAGGTTCTCAAGGTCTAATATAGGCAACACTACCTTAATCCTCCTCCCCTGTAGCAGAGTCCAGGTGTTGTCACAGTCTGTCTGGGAGCACTCAGCGGGTGCACTGTTAAATCCTGCACAACTTTCCCTAACAGGTTTTCTGCAACTCTTTTTTCAGATCAGGTAGCAGAGGGCCGGCTCGGTCCTTCCACTGTGGTGTTGGACCACACAAGCGGCTTTGAGGGGCTCCTGCTGGTTGATGATGACTTACTTGGGGTGAGTGTGTTGCTGGGCACAGTAGAAAATGGTCTTGTGGGACTAAAAGCACTTGGAGTTTCTTGATTCGTTCTTTGTAACAGATCCCTGTCAATAGCTTTGTAGCGTGTGTAAACGGAGCCTGCCCCGAAAGCTGCAGAATCCTGGAGGAAATGGGCTCTCCTGGGAAAAGGTCTAGCAGTACCACTAAGTCTCAGCAAGCTCTGAGTGGGGCTGTGAGGAAGTGAAAGGATTACCCGGCCCAGGGGTTCGCTTGGCTAAGCAAAGGCCAGCAGCCAGTTTTCCTGTCCCTCCCTCCAGCAGACTGCCTCTTCCTTCCTTCTGGTCTTCTTAAAAGGCTAGAAAGAAGCTGAAGCTGAGGTTTTCCTTTCTCCTTTGTTTCCACTAATTACCTACTTGCTCCTTAGCTGATGTTCCTCATGCAAAAAATCAGCTGAAAGAATCCACTGGAATTTAACCCTTTCCTACTTCAGTAATTTCTGCACTCCTTTCACCGCTTCACTGAGCAAGTACATTCCTGCTCTTGAGCTCATTCCCTTCTTAATCTATGCCTGCTTTTTAGCCTCTAACAAAGCAGGCTGCCCTGGTCTCCCCTTCCCCTTTAACCACCTGCTGTAGCTTACTATGACTGTACCTAGAACTGACCCACAGAGCAGATTGGACCGGCTTGTCTGTGAATTCCTTGTTCCTACGTTCATTTCCTCTTCATGGTCTGTCCCAAGATGGCAAGAGTCAGGATTTAACAAGGTTCAGTTTCTAGACAGCATGTTACCTGCCAATCCTGGCCTTTAGTCTGGACACCTTCAATCTATAGTTTTGTTCTAACTTGTGCAGGATTCATGTATCTTCCCCAAATCATAATCACTTTTGTATGCACTTTTGTCCCAATTCACTGGGAACCTGTCTGTCACCATGTTGCCCTTGTGCTTCTGCCATGGTGGGTGCTTCACTGGGGTTTATCAAGTACAGATGAGCTGTGGGAGGGACCTGAATGATTCCCTGGGGCCAGTTGGCTCCAAGTACAGCTGCTGGGGTGGGGAAGATGTCCCTTCTTGTCTCTGTACTGTCCTTGTGAATAGCTGTCCATCTTGCTTTGGTTTTGAGGGCTAGGACAGAGGGAATGGGAAGGGCTAAGCAAGCCTATCTTTTTGCCTGATGTTAAAAAATATCTTTTGTTTGTTGGTCCAGGTAATTGGCCACAGTAACTTCGGGTCCATCAGGGCCACAACATGTGTGTATAAAGGTAAGGAGATAAACCAGTGATGCTTCAAGAAAAGACCTTGGGAAGAGTGTATGGGGAGTTAGACAACTAGATAGCTCAGGAAATCTTGAATATGTTCCAGATCTTGAACACCCTCTTTCCCAGTTCATCCACTGGCTTTTCCTGGGTGTCAGAAGGATGGGGGGTTGTGTGATGCTGGAGCAAAGGGGTGGGAGGGGAATCCTGGGGATGTCCTGAACCTCCTTTGTGTTCCACATGTCTTTCTGTGGGAGCAGTGTCAGGTACAGCTTCTCTAACAATGAGCCAGGGGAGAGGAATTCACTGTGTGGCATCTCCTTTTCTTTCAGGGAAATGGATTTATGAGGTGCTCATCTCCTCCCAAGGACTCATGCAGATTGGCTGGTGTACTCTCAACTGCAGATTTAATCAGGAGGTAGTGTAGCAGCTCTGGGGGATGCTCCTCTACTGCTTTTTAGATCAGTGTGGAGCATTGCATTGGTGCCGTGTCCTGCTGGCATTCACACCAGAAATGACACACACAGAATGCCAGGCCTGCTGTTTTAAGAGTCTTTACAAGACTCTCTGGTCTGTGTCCACAGAATGGTGCACAGTGTGGAAGCCTATGCTGGGTGTGTTGTTGTGCTCTTGCTGCACATAGCCACTGCTACGTGTTGACTGTCAGCTGGTGTCTTCCCCAAAATGTGTGTGTTTCTGCAGTGCTGACAGCCTGTCCCTTGGGATAGCCCTCAGCAGCTGGTGCTACAGGATTTTTTTTGCCCAGGAGAGATAGGCCCAGACCAGCTCTTCTCAGGCACTGAGTGAGATGTTTAATGCTGGAAAGGGATGTCAGCTGCAGAGTTTCACTAACTTGTCACTCTGCAACATGTGAGAAGGGAGGTAATGGGCATCCTGGAGGGCTGCTTTGACAGAAATTGGAAGTATTGGATGCCAGTACTCTTCTGACCCAAAAATAAGTCGGGAGTGGTGTATTTCTCTGAACCAAAGATCACAAGCTACTGGATTCATTCCTAGAGTGAGGACTTTTCCCGGGCAGAGCTTATGTGCTGTCAGCTGCTCTCCTTATCTACTGGTGTACCCCTTAAAGGTTCTCTTGCAATGAGAGGAATTGTCTATGCCTGGTCTGGTCTGAGTCTCCTCTTTCATCCTTTGGTGCAGGAAGGAGTTGGGGACACACCAGATTCATATGCCTATGATGGAAACAGAGTGCGCAAGTGGAACGTGACTACTACTAACTATGGCAAAGTGAGTAGCTGTCCCCCAGGAATGGGATGGAGAGGATGGAGGAGAAAGACTCCTTCACACTGGATTCTGCTGGGCCTTGTGAAATGCCTCAAGCCTTCCTTCCTGCTTCAGTCTGCTCTTGGAGAGGCTGTGTGCCAGCACTCATCTGTACTTTAGGGGTGCTGGATGTGCTGTCTGGGTGCTTTGTTTAGCAGCCCCAGCAGACTGATGCCTAGCACAGTTCTGCTGTTGGTCTCTGGGAGGCTCTGGTTCCCTGTAGCACCTCAGAGCATGGTGCATTGTTGGGATAAATACATATTCCTAGTGCCAGAGGGAAAAAAAAATCCTGATGAGGGGCTTTATGTGCAGCTTCCAGAAGCGCCTGAAAATGCTGTGAGCTGCTGGGAGAAGGAGCTCTCTCTTTTTCAACCCTGTATCACAGTGGATTGGTTGGGTTGCAGTCTTTCTTGTGATGTGGGAAGACCCTGGAAATATGTTTAACCTCTTCTCTCCCTTTTCTGCAGTCCTGGGCAGCAGGAGACATCGTCAGCTGTCTGATAGACCTTGATGAGGGCACCATTGCTTTCTGCTTGTAAGCATCTTTGCCCCGTTCCCTGCTCTGTTTGTGTCTGTGTGTAACAGGAAGGTTTCCTCACTGCTCAGGTTGCTGAGCCCTATTTCTGCCCTCTCCCCTTTACATCACTTGGTAGTTCCAGCCTTTGTTTTTTGTAGATAACCCATCTGAATGGGTTGTTGGGTCTCAGTTCAGTTCAGTTGAGAGCATTTGGCAGGAAGATGTTCAAGCTACAAAGTCTTTGTAAAATTTGCCAGGATTTTGGAGGGAAAGTCATCTTTTGTGATGCTTAATGCCACACTTGGCTTTAATTGATTTCTTTTGTGGTCAGTATAGACCTTGCCCATCCTAAATTCACAAGGAGCTGTGGAAAGGGTGACAAATCTCCGGATTCCAGCTTCCAGGCACAATGAGAATTGTTCTCTGGCCCTGGCCTGCAACAAGTCAGTTGAAATTAAGAACAGTTAGATGGTCCATGTCATCTTTTATGGAGGAGTAGATTGAAAGCATTATTCTTCATTGCCACCAGCGTCAAACAGATGAGGCCAAAAGGTCACATGCTTTAAAATGTCCTGCTTTAGTTACCTCACAGGGATTTGAGTTGCCCTTGAAGCAGAGTGGGCTCTGCATGTTGTGCAGACTCCAGTGCTTTCCCATGCTCATATGAAAATGGGAGTGCCTCTATGCTTCCCATGGCTGTTACTCAGCAGAGCTGTGACATTTGCATGTGTGCCAGGTTAAAAGTGACAGGAGGCATGACTGACTGGTGTGTCCATGTTGGCAAGTTGCTAAAAGGGGAATGCAAATATCTGTATTGCCCAGCTGACATCAGACCCCTCCTGCTGTGACTAAAACCTTGTGGGTTTTCCTTCTCTCAGGAATGGCATATCTCTGGGAACTGCCTTTGATAACATCACGAGGGGTGCTGGAATGGCTTATTTCCCTGCCATCAGCCTTTCCTTCAAAGAGTCCGTTGCTTTTAACTTTGGAAGCCGTCCACTCCGATATCCTTTAGGTGTGGGGAGAGGAGGTCTGAAGGGAGAAGCGCCTGTCCTGAGACCATCTTTGGAAGCTCTAGAATATACACACCTGACTGCAGTTCACTTTCTGCTGTCAGCACTTGTGTGCAGAGCTGAGTCAAGGAGAGAACAGCCAAATACGTCCTCAGCTGGAGCAGAGCTGCAGGACACAAACACAAGTTTCTGAAATGAGAGTTGCTTTCAGCTCTGAGTCAGCAGCTGCTGCTACAACTGGGGGCTGCCTGTTCCCAGGCACTCAGATCCTGCAAAGTTCTCACTCTGCGGTTTTGGAAACCTTAATGCTGCTGTGCCGCTGAGCCTTTTGGTCACTGGTTCCTTTTACCTCCCAGCCGTATGGGACCTCTGACATGGTATTGCTGTTGCCTGCTGCTGTGTGAACACTGAAGCTTGGAGCTCCTGTCAGAGCAGTCCTGGCAGTGCCTGTTGATGGCTGTAGTGGGGGCTCCAGACGGTCTTTCTATTGAGAAGAGTGTTTCATGCCAAGCAGAAGTGTGGTGTGAAATACTTGCTGCTTGCAGTATTGAGGAAGTGGGGATAAGAGCCTGTGGCATATCATTCATGCAGAAGGCACTGTGGTTTGAACTGTGACTGGGTATAAAGCAGACAGAGTCTTTTCCTTGCACAGACAAAAGAAGCCCTGAAAGGATCAGATTGCGTTTTCCCTTAACATTTCCCTACTTATCCAGTGGAAGGTTATCGGCCCTTGCAGGATCCTCCTGTGGCAGACCTGGTGAAGGCTCGGAAGCTGTTGGGCTACTTGAAGAATGTGATCCATATTGGAATAGATGTGACGGTAGGCTGACATCACTGGGTGGATCTGAGGGGCACCATGCTGGGAAATGTGGTTCTGCTCTCCCTGACACATGCTGCCAGCTCAGATGTTTCCATACACCCAAGAATCTAAATGCTTGCGTGCTTTTTCATGGGGTATGCATGTCCCTGGAGCTCTTTGGCTTGCAGAATGGGCTTTCTGATAGTTCCAGGACTTAATCTAAATCATACTGGGCTTTGTTCTCAGTCCTATGAAGTTTCATTGCCAGTATTCAAGAGGTGATGCTTGTCAGGGTCAGAACTTCTGGATTTGATTTTGCACCCTTGAAAGCAGTTTGTTCATATCCTAAACTTTTTATGAATGTCCTGTTCACTAATATGGTGAAATTCTGGCAGGTCTGCCTTGAGGATTGTTTTGGCTGTGGCACTGTTTGCTGGAAACACTGTTTTCCACTATGGTGAGAGGTATCTGTTTATGCCCAAAGCATAGGGAATGCCATATGCTATGGTCTTGGCTTGAATGGAGGCCTGCTTTGCTAGTTGTCCTCCTCTGTAGGTGTTCCCATTTACAAATTATCATGTAAACTTAAGCCTTTTTTTTTAGAAAAACATTGTCAAAGTCCCTGCATGTGGTTGATAGTGACATCTGGCCTGCACTACACCTTTCCAGAGGAATAGGCCTGGCTTCTTTGCCATCCTAAATTCCCCTGTTCAAGGTTTTTACTGCAGTCAGGCATGGGAAAGCAACAGTGGCTGCTCCAGGCCTGTGGTTCATTCAGTTGTTGGTTGCAGGTGGATTGGGCTGGTTCCAAGCTGTGTGTTTTTCTGTGTTTGTCATTGCAGGAGGGGAAGCTGGTGGAGAAGGACACATCCATGTGGCAGCTGCAGGGAGAACCCACAGTGTTGATTACATTAGCTCACATCTTCAATTATTTCTCCCCTCTTATGGTGAGTTTTGCCTGCCCATTGTCAGCTTCTGTAGTGCTTGTTACTGCTCTTGCAAGGCAAAGTAAACCCCAGCTTTTGCTGGGAAGTGGCTGTGCCATGGAGGAATGTTGACCTGGCTCTCTGTCTGCAGTGCAAGGTCTACCTGGTGGAAGATGTGCTCATGACCTTCCTGTTGAGCATCCTTGAGCGAGGAGGAGCAGTGGAAGCCCACCCCCTTATTCAGCAGCTGCTAGATCTCATGTGGCTTCTTATGGAGGTGAGTTGCTAGGGTGCTGGTTCCTCCCTAGGGATCACAGGGAGACCCTGGGAGGTGCTGAGGACAGGAGCCTTCCCTAGAAAATGCTGGTGGTGTTCAGTGTCTTTCTCTTCTTTTTTCTTTGTGGTAGACCACCGTCTCAATTAGCTCCTCTGGCTGCTGCTGCACACCCAGGCACTGAGGGTTGAATGCAGACACTGGCAATGAGTTAACCAGGCATTTCTAAGCTTCTCCTACTGTTAAAGGAACTGATGATGGTGAATAACTTCCTGCTTCTGGAAACATCAAATTTATCAATAGGAATGGTCTCTTGATTGTTTTTAATGTGTATGTGACTGTGGAGGTCTTAAGTGCTGCCATATGCTGAAGAGATTGATCAGAGTGTGCAGGACTGGGGTAGAAATGTGCAGTGTCCTCTCACCACCTCCAGCACTGCTGGGGAAAAGCCTCCTCCAGCTTCCCTTCTTGTCTATGCTGGGTGAGCTCACTCATTCCTGGGATGCTTGTTTGAGGCAGCCTTTGCTAAGCGCTGGGAAGCTACTGCTGCTGGAGTGCTTGGGTGGTTACACAGAGCCAGTCACTGCCAGGGATCTGCTTGGAGACAGCACGCCTGCCCTTTGGGGTAACAGCTAACAGATGTGGGCACTGGCCCAGCCAGCTGCCATGAGAAGTTTCACTGAAAAATGTCATGACTCCTTCAGGCCCACCATCTTAGCACTGAAACTGGACCCTCTGGTAGGGCTGCTGTGTTTGTGGGAGAGTTGGCTCTCATCCTGCTGGTTGGCTGTGAGTTGGATTCAGGACAACTCTTCCATCATATTTACTCAAGTGTAACTTCTTTCCTTTCTGGGTTGGTTCTACCAACACCATGTCTTGGGTAGAGTCAGGGAATATGAGGATGGGTGACTGCCCAACAAATAAGACCTGGGGCTTTGGCTTTTTGTAGGTGACTTTGGGGTTGGACTTTTTGCTGAAACTTGTTTCCTTGTAGCAAAACACTGGCACCAACTTTTGCTTGAATTCTCTCCTGTGGAGTCAGAGGGACACTGTGGGTTCAGAGCACCTGCTCTTTCAGTTCATGAATGAGTGCTTCCTTCCAAGGTCACACTCTGGGAGCTGTAGCTGTTCCTGACTCCTTGCCGTTGTTCTTCAATGTGTTTCTTCTTTTCTCAGGAGTATGAAGTGCATGAGTGCCTCAAGCAGCTACTGATGTCCCTGCTGCGGGCTTACAGGTTCTCCCCCATCATCCCAGACCTGGGATTACAAGTGAGTTTGCACTTCTGAATCCCCAGGAATCTGTGACTAGCCAGCTTCTGTAATGTCCCCTTGTCCAAAGGTACATGACGTTTTGGATTCTGTAGTTGTTTGATCCAAAGATGGCAGTTTTGTCACATTGTAGCTATTGGTGCATTGTATCTTCTGCAGCTGGAGTCATTTTGCTTCTCCTGTTTTCCTAGATCCACTACCTCCGGCTCACCATTGCAGTCTTGAAGCATGAGAAATCTAGGAAATACCTACTCAGCAATGTTCTGTATCCTTTGTGTCTCCTCCTGTCTCAGTTTTCCCTTCCCTCAGTAATGCAGCCAAGGATATTTCAAGGACCTGTAGGTCCGGGGAGGCAAGAAGCCACCCTATCTTGAGAGGTCATTTCTCAGGCCTCCTCTGCCTGACACCATTCCCTACTAAGCCCTACTTTGAGGGGAGTGAGCAGTGTTGTGTAGTTCACAGCCTGGTAACACAGAGGAGCTCATTTCTACCTGACCGATCTCCCTTGTATCTCTAAAGCAAAGCCACTTTCAGAGCAGTCCAGCTCTATGGTAGCATTTGAGCAGCTGCTGTGATAGCTGCCAGGGGCTTCTCCAGGGACAAGAGGCCTCTGGATCTTGCAGTGGTACTTTGGAAGGGGATCTCTCACCCCTCAGAAGACATGCCCTGTACCTTTTCCCTTTGTAGCTTCTGTACTTGCTTTAACTCCAGCACAGCTTCGATGTGCTCCGTTCCGTTGTGTTCTTCTACATCAAGAGCCCGCTGCGCGTGGAGGAGGCAGGTTTGCAGGAGCTCATTCCCACCACGTGGTGGCCAAATCGCTTCACCAAGGAGGTGAGTACAGGCACATCCACCGAGAAGGCTGAGGAAATGTGGCCTGCTGTCTGTGTCTGCATCTTTTTCTGGCTGAGGAAGTTGGATGGCCCATGTTTCTAGCTGTGTTAGGGTGCTGCAGAGCTGTGTTAGAGCTGTAGCTTTTCCATTGCCCTGTCATCTTTTTTGTCCCCTTAGAGGGGATGTTGGAGGTGTGATGCTCAGACAGGGGAGGGGGGACAGTTTTCTGTGGCAACAGATTCAGAAGGGAACCTCACAGTGTTTAAGGAATTACTGGGTTGACTGGGGTGTCCTCAAAAGATCTCCTGCCCCTACTCGTTACAAGGCTGGGGGTGGTCTGTTTAGGTGTGCTGCCAGCTGCAGTCGCGCACTGGCACATTGTTTCGGGGAGTTTGTGCTCTTTTAGCAAGACATTTTCCCTATGCAGTGGTCTCCTACTAATCAGTGTCTGTCCCCCAACCAGGGCAAGGAGAGTAAGGAGGTCAAGGAGGAGAGTGCTGAGGAGAGATTGAGGCGTCGGGCATATGAAAGAGGCTGCCAGCGGCTCAAGAAACGCATTGAAGGTTTGTGAGGAAGGAGGGAAGTTGCCAAGATCCCACACCTTTTGTGCAGCCAGGAGCTGTTTCCAAATCCCATTCACTGCCTGAAGTACACCTGTGTTCCTGCCAGAACAGGCTGTGCTGCAGAGGTGGGGGCCAGCCATGCTATTTTCTGATGGCACGTTACGAGTGGGATCCCACTGCACAGACCTGCAGCATCCCATCATGAGGCATGAGCATACCAAAACTCCCCTTTAGGGCCATTATGTCAGCTGTGGATCAATTTATTCCTAGATGGTGGAGGAGAAAACTCTCAGTGGGATTAGCTTTCTGCTGTCACTGGTTCTTCCTGGGCCCCCTCTGCTGAGGAGGTAGCCTTTTGCCTGGGGATGGGGTACTGCAGCTGGGATTAAGAGGGGTAGTTGCTCTCCAGTGCTTGTTTTCTGATGGCAGATATGTGTCCCCGTTTTAGTGGTGGAAGGTCTCCAGGTTCAGATTCTGAAGCTGCTGCTGAACAACAAGGACAGAGGAGGGGTGAGTGCTCTCTGGGTTTTTTGCAACAGTATCTTCATGTGATGTGCTTTGTAAGGCATAGATTTACCGCTGGATTTTCCTTCTATCAGGGGGAAGCCTCCAGATACATCTTCCTAAACAAATTCCGCAAGTTTCTTCAGGAAAATGCTAGCAACAGAGGGGTAAGTCAGAGGGTCAGCCTTCCTGCAAGCCTGACCCTGAGGGCTCTCTGCACCTTGAGCCTGGGAGCTCTGCCCTTCTGGCTGGGCTTCTTCCAGCAGTTGATCCACTGGAGTCTAGATATGGCAACAAGCAAGGAGGGGAAGATCTGAGGCTAGAAACCAGGCAACTTATCCAAGTCCTGTGAAGTGATTTGTAGGAAAGTGGTCCTTGCGAAGTCTTAGGAGGGAGCCGAATGTTCCTCAGGGAGGGCTGTGGGGTGTTCTGCCAGACTGGGACTGCTGGCTTTGGCATCCTCTTCACTGCCTGGATGAGGATTGTTTCTCTGGTCCTGGATCAGGCTGTTGGCCTGAAGTTTTGGGAGGCAGGCATCCACTGTTGTAGGAAACCCTTCCTTCACCTGCATCTCTGTGTTCGTCATCAGCCCCCTCTTTCATGGTGGAGTGTGTGTGATCCCTCTTTCTCTGTTAGACCAGCTTGTTGTGTAAGTGTCCAAGACTTCCTGGAGGTTGAAACTGCTGCCTGCCATCATGTCCGGGCTCTCTGCCAGAGCTGGAAGCTAGAGATGCTAGCAAGGCTGAGAACACGAAAATTTCTGCCTGGCCCATGTAGCCCTTTGGACTAAGATGCACTTTATCACCTGCCCTGATGCTGGACTCTCCTTCTTGCCCTAGAACTTGACTGTGTTGTGCCCACCAGAGTACATGGTGTGTTTCCTGCACCGCCTCATTGCTGCCCTGCGCTTCTTCTGGGATGGTCACAAGGCAAAGTCCCCGGCTGCCCTGAGCAGTGAAGGTGAGGCCTGGGGGAGAGGCTTTGCAGACATTTCTGTGGTAAGAACAAGGTTTGCCTTTTGGCAGTGCTTTCCAGTATGTTGGAAGTTTTATGTCTCTAATGAGCCTTCTGTCATCCTGGGAAATTTCCTGTGTGCAGATCTATTCCAGTTAACATCCAGATCTGAGACTTGCAAAGGGACACCTGTACTGTTTGTTATTCCGTATCTGCTCTGGACCAGAGTCTGCTATTGACAGTGGGTCTGTGGAAGGGCAGCTCAGTGGTCCCATATTCAGAGTTTAGGGGAGGATATTTGCCTGGTTTGGTGATTCCCCAAACTGTGAGATTAAGGGGAAACTAAGTGCCAATTGCTTTCCCACCCTTAGACCCCAACTTGCCTGTGCTGCCATGATCTGCTTGGCATTCTCTTTTCTTACTTTAGCCTGACCTTTTCTGTAGATTCAATAAGTGCCTTACGATCCCTGTGGGACTAAGGGAGAGAGTTGGAGTAGCCAGGTGGAGAGGTGCCAAGTTTTTCCAGTTTACCCCAGTGACTGTGGCTGGAGGGAGGAAGTGCTGGCAGGCTTGTCAATGGCCATTGGTTGCTTCTGTCTCTGCATCCCTCTAGCGCTTGCTCCATTGTGGAAATCACCTCTGCCTTAATGCCCTGTGCTTTCATGACAGCAAAAGTTCTCCCTAAGTGTTAGTCCTAAATGTAGGTGCTGGGATCTGCTTTAGGAGTCCTTACATGTCTTTGTGGATCCTGTGCATGGGACATGTGGAAAAAACCAAATTTCCTCTTCCATTTTAGAAGCGTATGTCCCTCCTCAGCTCTTCTATAATGGGAAGGTGGATTATTTTGACCTTCAGCGACTTGGAGGTCTTCTGTCTCATCTTAAGAAGACTCTGAAAGGTAAGTGCTCTCATTGCCAATACCTGAATCCAGGTCTTGGCTGAAATTCACCCAAGAGACATTCCAGGGAGGGAGCTGTGGGTAATGAATTTTGATTAAATTCAAGGAGAGGAGATTTCAATTTTAATGAGATTCAAGTTCCACTGGAGAAGACACTGCTCCTCTTGGGTGGAGTGTCCTTTAAGTTAACGGTTTACTGTTTGTATCCCTGAATCAGACGTGTGGCAGTTGGAGGGAAGTGGATAGTCCGGGAATATCCTCTGATGTAGTACTCTTGCTGCACCACAGCCAAGGGCTGGGAGCTGTCAAAGCACTGACCGTCAGCCAGGCCCTGCTGGGTGTGAAGAATGCCCAGGATTTACTTGCTACACCACTCTGAGCAGGGAGGAGCAGCCGTGTTTATGTACTGCAGCTCTGTGTTTGTGTGCATCCCACTACTCTGGCATTAGGCTTCCAAAGCCTCCCTTGTGGAAGGGTTAGAAACCCCTTGCCATTCCCTTGGACTTGGTTTGTCTCTGGTTTCTGGCTAATGTGGCACTTGCTTTTGGCTCAGATGTCTCTTCTCCTTTCCTGGTGTGTTTGCAAGATTAGGACCATTTTCTCTGTCTCAGGTTGATCCCTAGCTGTTCAAAATTAGATTACATAACTTGAGAACTACGTAATCTCCTCTGGTCTCTTACCAAGGTATCCTGGCCAGCTTTAAAAACAGAGCTGTGGACTGAAGAACACATTTTTCAGGCTTTGTACAGTGTAACCATCAGCACAGCTGTCCTCTGGGTCTGAGTCTCAGTCTGGGTCTGAGGGACACATCATGGGACAGCACTGAAGAGCTGGATGCTGGATGCAGACAGTTGCCATTCCTGCACTAGTCCTGTTTGGCCCTAGTGGTTGTTTCGTGGTTCCTGTTATCCTATTTGTAGCTGGTAGGATAAGGAGCAGAAGTGGGTCCTGGGAGAGCAGCACCTCTTGCTGCTTGGTCTCTGTTCTTTTATTAAGGGCAGATCTGTTCCATGTAAGGAAGCTTGGGACAGGTGAGCTTGTTCTTGATACAACATCCAACTGTTTTGGCTGCTTCTCTACTGGTGAGAAGCAGGAAAGAGGATAAGCCTTTATAGGAAGCAAAGAGTGACTCCTGCATTCATGGCTGCTTTGGTGTGCTCTGTGCAGATGACCTGGCTGCAAAAGCCAATGTCCTGATTGACCCTGCGGAACTGCAGGCAGTGACTATGGATGATCTTGATGAAGATGAGGAATCAACAACATCAGCAGCACAGGTGAGTTGTGTTATTCACCTGCAGGGGCCGTGGTGCTGGGGCAGCAAGTTCAGCCTCTGGCTAGAAAGGTTTTGCTTTAGAGGAAGGCAGTGTTGGGCCAGGACTGTAACCATCTCCATGGGCAACCAAAAAAACAGTTGCCCATGCATGAGAGTCACTGGAGATCAGGCTGGTCCTGCGTGCACCAAGTTTGAGCAGCAAAATTTATTGTGCCTTGCTCTCTGACTATCCACCAATCTGAATATGTCACCTCTCCTCCATGGCTTGCATTTGGAATGGTGCAAGGCAGCTGTAGACAGAGCAGCTTCTTGCTGTGCTGGTCTGCTGCTTGTGCCTGGCATGTAGCCTTGGAGGAAGGACTTATCCATTTGCTACTCTGCTGGCCCTGCTGGCCTAGGAAGGGTGTCTGCTCATCTTCCAGTGGCCACTGTGCATCTATACCAACATCCTTGGAGGGGCAAGGGAGGAACAATGAGCAGCCAAACACAGCTGGAACTGTTTCTCTCTTCATTTTCTTTCAGTCCCAGCGTCCCTCTGCCGCCCTGGCCATTGGTGGAGCTCTTGCCAGGCCTGCCTGGCTCAGCTCCCCCACCCTGGGCCGTGCCAACCGGTTCCTGAGCACGGCAGCCGTCAGCCTGATGAACCCACGGCGGCCCCTAGGCACCCTGGAGAAGATCAAAGTGCGCACGCTGAGCGTGGAACAGCGCACAGAGGAGGACAGTGAGTACTTTTGCTGTGTGATGGCGTGGCCCAGGTGGGCCCTGGCAAAATGGCATCTTCCAGCTCCCCAGAGGAATGCAGTCTCCTTACTGCCAGCATTACTCTTCCCATTCCCAGGGCATGCTGACACCCAAAAGACCCCTTTGCCATCCTGGATGAGACACTAGTGATGTTGTCACTCTTTGTGTATAAGGAGATGCTTCCTTGGTTCCTGCAAGTGCTGTGAGACTTTGTAGGGCGGTGGTTCAGAGGCCGCTGTGGCCACACTTGCACTGAAGACAGAACAGCTGGAGGATATGTGCAGCAGCAGCACTGTTGCTGTTGGGGTGGACCAGGGAGGTCTCTGAAGCATGTACAGGGCTTGAGGAAGTGGAACTCACATGGCCTGGGTCTGTCTGAACAGATCTGATAGGTCATCCTGATGCAGGCAGCAAGATGGGAATGGTGTGGTAGTATGGTATCTAGTGAATCACATGGCCTGGGAAGGAGCTCCATGTTACAGAGGCGCAGCAGGGCTTTGGCTTCAGACAGGTGCAGGCAGAAGCTGAGATGCCAAAATGCCTTACTGAAAACTTCTTTCCTGACTTGGGAATGCATTGCAGTTGAAGGCACCCATGGAAACGAGGGTCTCTTACTGGGCAGACCCCCAGAGGAGCCAGACCAGCCCATCACTGAGAACTCCCTTCTGGAAGTCTTGGATGGGATAGTGATGATGTACAACCTCAGTGTCCACCAGCAGCTTGGGAAGGTAAGTGGCACATGCTGTGAGGAATCCATTCCCCCAGCATCCATGCTTTTACACCAACTCTGTTTTCTGCTTATTTAGTGACTGTGTGTGCCCTGTCCTTCTGCCAACCTCCACTGGGGATCTGGTTGCATGCTTATATGCTTAGCAGAAAAAAACCCTCATTTTTTGTTGAAACCTGCTGCTTTTTAGATGGTTGGTGTGTCGGATGATGTGAATGAATATGCCATGGCACTGAAAGACACAGAGGATAAAATCAGCCGCTGCCCAAAGAGGGTAAGTGTCTCTGGATTCCCAGCTTCCTTCTCTGGTAGAGCCTCAGTATCTGGTAAAAAGGGTGAAGTGCTGCTGCCCAACTGCAGCAGCATCTGCATCAGGCATTGTGGGCTTCAGCTGAGACTTTTTAGGGCTTTTTATAGCACTGATTCCCACTCCCTCCCCAGAAAGGCTGCTGACCCCTTTCCCCCCTACCAGTACTTCCTAGCTAGCCCCAAGGTGGTATATTCTTTTGCATTGTCCAGCACTGAAAAGAATGTTATAAATGGCAGTGACGTCTGCCCTCACATCTCTGCACTCTTTTCAGAGGAGAGACATCCACGAGGAACTGCTGAAGAGCCAAAAGGTCTTCTCTGAGAAGCTCAACCACCTGAGCCGACGCCTCGCTTGGATAAATGTCACCATTTATTCAAAGGTGGGCAGGAGCATAACACGAGCAGCTGAAAGGAGACCAGTGTGTCTCTGCATCTCTGCTGCTTGGCTCACATATCACAGGTGTCATTTTCCCTGGTGTTGAAACAATGTCAATGATCTCTGAGGCTTCTTTTTCCCTTCTTGTGTATCCGAGACTCATTTCTAGGCTTGTCCCTCTCCTGTCCCAGGCTTGGTCCCATAGGGTTTGTCAGGACACAGCCCAGTCTGATTTGAGCTGTGCATGATGCTGTAGGCTTTTTCTTAGGCCACTGCAGACAGAAGGGTGCAGGTGAAAGGGAGATTTGGTTCTCAGGACATGTCAGAGAATAGAGGCTACTGTGAACCATTTCCCTGAGCTGTGCTGTGTGTCACAGGGGGATTTCACTACTGCAGTTCTTCCTGGAATCTGTGAGATCCAAGCCAAGGGGTTCTTATTCAGGTGTTCTCCCCTTCTTCGCTTGGTTCCCATGCAGAGATTGTATTCTGCATTTACTAATGCAGTGGCTGTTTGCACAGATTGTCCCTTTTGCCCCGAATTCACCATTTTCCAGGATAAAGTCTCTGGTCTGTTTTCTCACAAGCAGTTTTGCTGATCTTTTCCTGACTTCCTTTGCACATCGCCTTACCCTATCTCTCCTTGTGGCTTTCATGTGTCCCAGGATGTAAACAGGAGGGGAAGAAGAGTTCTTATGAGCATATCTGGCAGAGCTGCAGTGGCTGATCCTGACTCATGAGCTCTTTGCTCATCCTCCCTTTGTCTTCTGAGCAGGATTGCAAGGCAGAAGCTCTCCAGCTGCATTAGCATAGCCTGTGCCTGCCAGAAAACAATCCTTTCTTCCCAGATTACTCTGGAAAGGCTGAGGGGCATCACCAGGGTGCACTGCAGGTATCACTGTGCTGGCCCACGCAGAAGCACTATTCATGTCTCTAGATGATCCACTGTCATACTAAACCAGGACTGCAGTGTCACCTTTCCTGATGAATCAGCAGCATCTGGGAGTGAAGGTTACAGCCTTCCTTGTCTGTGACTTGTGCTGCTGTCCTGGCCTGCATAGCCCACAGGGAGAGCAGGAAGGCGCCCTAGGAGCCCAGTGAGCTCACGGAATGTGGCTGCACTGAGGAGCCTTTGCTTTCAGGGCTCCATCTCACAGTCATTCCAGGTCCCTGCTCTTTCCAAATGGATGCATCCATCCAGTGGCTCCTGCATCCCTGGGAACTGTGTGCACTGGAAGGTCACATCTATATGAGTGTTGCAGGCACTGCTGCTGCTGCTTTCGGAGAGAAAGAGCCTAGTTCTGTTTAGGGGTGAAATGCTGCTTTGTACTGAGGTGTCAGAGCATGGCAGAGGCTGCTGCATCCTCAAGGGAATTAGCCACTGGTTTATTCTGAGCCAGGGGATTCAGGGTTAGACAAAAGGGAGTGCTACAGCTTAAAAACACTCCTAGTGTAAAGCACATAATTCTGCCTTCAAAACATCATGGTGGGAGTTACAGATTATTTTATTACAGCACTGTATTTATCTATCACACTGGGTAATCACATCTTTGTATCCTCTTGGTGTAGGCTTTCTTCTAGCTTGGCAATACCTGAAATGATGTTTGAGGTTATCAAGTCTTAATAAAGCCAAATGCTGCTTTTTTAAGCTTAATAAAGCCTAATGCAGCTTTTTTAACCTTAGTGTTGTCTGCACAGTTGCTTTTTATCTTGAAAGTAACAGTTTGGCTGAGATGTGTGTCAGTGTTGAGAAAAAGATGGTTGTTAATCAGTTTAGTTGATTTGCACTAAATTTACAGAACAAACCTATGAAAATCTCCCAAAGGTGGTAACAGCATACTTTAGAAAAGCCATTTAGCAAATGACATGCCTTATCTACACCTCTGATTTTAATTTTTTTCTTAAATCTCTTTTTATGCAAGTGGCTATTGCTTATGCTATTTCTTGGCATTGCAGGATATGAAATAATATTTCCTCTTTTTATGGCTTTGTTGGCGCCCATTTTTATAGCTTCAAGTTATGTAGATGCCCTTAAATTTCCTGTTTTTAATTTAGGGCTCTCTGATTTTTGTTTAGAGAGACAAGAGGCTGATGTTCCTATGACAGTAAATCTGGTTGAATGGCTGGCACAGAACCTTAAAGGCTGTGGCTGCCTATTGCAAACATCTGAGTTGGTGTGAGCTTTCAGCTTTTTCCCATTTAGTCCCTACAATGGACCAGCTTTCTTTCCAGCAGATTTCTGGAAAGTGCTAGTGCCTGCTTTCCTTCAGCAGTGTCCTTGGAATCAAAACTCACATGCTTATTTACCAGGCCTGTGTAGCTGGATATGCCCTGACAAGGAGTAGTGCTTGGAGGGTCTCAAGGCTTGGTGAGACAAAACCATCACATTGGTGAGAGTCATGCTCTGAGCTTGAGGTTGATGTGGAGATCTCTGATTGTTTCTTCCAGCTGACACTTCTGTGGCTTTATGGAAAGACCCAATGGCACAGATCTGGTTACTGAACTTAGAGCAGTAAGATGTCTGAGCAACTCTCCAACACGGGGATGTTTCTGAGGTCTGAGTGTGATGCTGGTTGTTGTTTCTCCAAAGAGAAGCTGTCAGCTGAATGGGGATTGTTGTGTTCTTTTTGGGCAGGAGAAGATGCAGGATATCTACTGGCTGCTGCGAGTGTGCATCCGCACCATTGAGCATGGTGACAGGACGGGCTCACTTTTTGCTTTCATGCCGGAATTCTACCTCAGTGTGGCTATGAACAGCTACAGTGCACTCAAGAACTACTTCAGCCCTGTCAACAGCATGGAGGAACTTCCAGGTGAGGGGGTGGGGACAACTTCTGGATTCTGGCCTGATAAAATCTAAAGCAATCCACATCCCTATGGGTGAAGCAGTAGCAGAAGCAGTAGCATCTTCCTTCCTGTGTCTGTTCCTGGTTGTGATGTGCGGCACCAGTGCGTTGTCTGAGCTGTGGGACTGAGGCTGTTCCCTGAGCAGGTACCCACTGGTGAGCCGTGGTCACTGTGCTCAGGCAGGGGGCTCATGCCTTGCCCAAAGCTGCCACAGGGCTGGCTGTAGTGAAAATCACTGGCAGCTACGGATTGTGTTTTGGAGGAGGTAGCAGGAATGGGCTGGGATGCTGTAAGATGTGATTGCCTCAGCAATGTCTACCACGGCCTTCTGGTTTCTGGGTGGGAGAGGGTGTGCCATGAGTGCAGAAATTGGGACTCCTTTTGAATTCCCTTGGGATTTGGAGATGTTCCTATGGAGATGACCACCCACTTGATTCCAAGAGTCTGTGTTTAGGTGGATTCTGTCTGTGCACATTCTGTGCTTTCCTGGCTAAATGACCCTGCTGAGCTCTTAACAAATAATTCTGTGCTTTCCAGAGCCCACAAAGGTAGGAAAAGCTTCTATTCCCACCAACAGGACATAGCTGAAGTGTTCACATCCATAAGTGGGGGCTGTGCCTGCTGTTCAGGCAGCAGTAGCAGAATTGAACAGTACCAGATTTTTTCAGGACCTGCAGGCTGGACATGGCTTTTCTGCACAGACCTGGGGTGTTCTTTGTGTTGCTCAGCCTCTTCTGCACCAGGCACCTCTCCCTCGCCATCTAATGCAATTGCATGGTTTTGTCTTTCTCTGAATAACTGTTTCAGACTCTGCAGACTGAGGTGAGAGGCTCTTTTGGAGGTGAATGCATCTTCCCAGCTCTCTATTCTGACAGCTAGACACACAACAAAGCTGCAGTTAACTGTAGCAGAAATTAATTCCGTGGCCCGTGCCGTGTCCGTGGGAGCACTGGGACCACAGGGCTGCCCCTCAGGCCGATGCCATGACCCCTGCTCCCTCCTTCTCTTGCAGGCTATGAAGAGACCCTGATGCGCCTCGCTGCCATCCTGGCCAAGCATTTTGCTGATTCGAGGATTGTTGGCACAGGTAAAAATGCATTCCTCTTGTTTTGGGGTGATAATGTTGCAGGTCTGGCCAGTCCCACTGCCAGTGGCTCACCAGGCTTCTGTTGGGATCTGTCTGCTGAGTCTGTTGGGTTCTTATGCCTCCACATACAAAGTGAGTCTGGGCACTGCCCTTATCCTGCTTATGGCAGGTGTAGATCCGTGACCTAGGATACCCTTCTGAGAGCAAGACTCATGTCCCAGCTACCTGCGTGTGCAGTCTGGGGTTATTCCTTAGCTGCCTGAGCTTAAGCACACTCTCCATATCAGCAGGGACAGTGTGCCTCTACATGAGGGCCTGTCCCTCCGAGCTGCTGGCATTCAGGTGCTCCCTGGTGTGCTGCATGTCCTCGGGTGCCTGGCCTAGTCCCTTCTCATTCCTCCTCAGACATCCGGGACTCCCTGATGCAGGCGTTGGCCAGCTACGTCTGCTATCCCCACTCGCTGCGTGCTGTAGAGAGGATCCCAGAAGAGCAGTAAGTGCTGCCCTGCCTGTTCCTGGGGAGCTGGGGCAGGGCTGGGGTGGTGGCAGGGCTGGGTGAGGGAGAAGGAGGGCTACCAAGCACCACTGAGGGTCCAGGAGTTGCAGCAGAGTGGTGGAGTTGATTTGGGAGCCTTCTGTCTCCCTTTTACCAGTGGGTTTGCTCTGCCCCAGCTCCACGGGTCCTACTGTGTGTCCTGTTTATCCCCTGCTCCCAAACCCTGTGGGCTGACCTACATCCTCGTCTGGCAGGCGGATCTCCATGATGAAGAACCTCCTGGCTCCCTATGAGCAGCGACCCTGGGCACAGACCAACTGGATTCTCGTCAGGCTGTGGCGGGTGAGCATCCTGCATCCCTGCCCCTCTCAGCACCTGGGGCTGATGGGACACTGAACATTTCATTTTCCAGTAGCAGCAAAACTCAACTGTTTTTCAGCCTCTAAGATCTGTCCTTATCTCTTTTGCCAGGGCTGTGGCTTTGGGTACAGATACACACGGCTCCCACACCTGCTGAAAACCAAGCCTGAGGATGCCAGCCTCCCCAGCCTGCAGAGTGAGTGGGGCAGGGATGGGCATTCAGGGCTGTGATGGGTGGTCAGGGAGGACCAGCCTCTTCCCTAGCAGCCATCCTTACTCTGGGCCAGGCCAGCTGTGGAGATGGCTGCCAGAGTAGGGTGTTCCTGGCCAAATATCCAGGCCTGGTTTTTACAGCATGACCACCCCCAGCCTCTCCACTGATGATTTTTGCATGCCAGATGGTGAATTAGATCCATCACTAGTAGTGGTTCTGCCCTCCAAAGGAGAGGAGAGGGGCCCAGGACTGCATCCTTACAAGAGTTTTACCCTGGGAGGAGGCTCTGTGATGTCCACAGTGGACAGCTGGTGTTGGGAAGAGTTGTCACATTGGCCAAGCCGCAGGTACCCTGTGAGAGGGAGCAGGGGGACGGGGCAATAGACAAGTTTACAAGCAGGGAGTGTTTTACCCTGGCATCTCTCAGAGCCTGGCAGAGCCTGTCCTGCCTTTGGGACTGCAGTTTGGTTCTCAGCACTGTCACTGAGGGATTTCTCAGCTCTGTCACTGAGGGGTTTCTCAGCTCTGTTGTGGCTTAGAAAGATGTGGGGAGGAGAAGTTGCCTTTCTTGAGCTGAAGAACATATCACCAGCTTCAGCCTTGCGGGGTCTGGGCCTGTGTGAATACATTCCTAATCCCCTGCTGCTGTAGAAAAGGCTTTGTGCCAGACTTTGCTCCTGGGGAGCTGCACAGGGATGGGGGACAGAAGGGCAGGTGGCACATGGAGGTGTGTGCTGGGCCCCGTCCAGGGAGCGACCTGTCTGTTCTAACAGCACTCTTGTTCTCTTTTCTCTCTCCTGCCTGTGGTGCCCAGGAGATCTCTCTGTTGCTAGTTTCCAGAGTAAGTTTGTTGTGTGACCCTCTCTTGTCTGGTGAAGTAGCTTTAGAGAGCTCCCTGCTTCCCCTCTTCTGCCTAGAGAGACCCTTCTTTGTGGGCAGAGAGCTTCGCAAGTGATTGTTTTCCTCAGTTCCATCCCTGGGAGAAGCCAGGGGGCCTGGTGCCCATGTGGCAGTCTTTGAGGCTGCACCATGGACCTGCTCTTGCACCTGTTTTACCAGGATTACTTCTGGGGTCAGAGCCTTGCCAAAGGCTGTGCCAGCCTTGGGTTCCTCTCATCCTTGGAGGCCGATGGAGAAGCCCTGGCACACATGCAGGAGGGACCTCGTGGCTGTCCCCTCACCCTCCTACTGCACAACCAAGCCCTCGAGTGGCTCCTGCAGTTCTGTGGGGTGGTAACCAAGCTTGGCCCATCCTGGGGAGCTCTGGGGCAGGAGCAGAGTTCCTCAGCTGTTGAGGCCTCGCTCCACACATCGTGTGGCTCCACACAGTCTGAGCCCAGAGTGGGCTGTGCTGGCTACTAGGGACTTGCTCTTGGGAGGCCTATTTTAAGGCTCAACCAAATCAATAATGAATGCTGATTTAATTGAAGAGGGAAAGGGGACTCAGAGGTGTCCTTGAGATGCTGTCCAGGGAAGGAGGAGGAGATGACCCCCCCAGCCTTCACACCCATCAGTCTTCACCTTGTTGCAATTTGAGCACTGGCAGAGACAATGGGACAAACTGCTGAGCTAAGGAAATCCCTGTTTGCCTGTGTCTGCTGCTGCAGGCCAGTCTGAAAGGAGTGTGGGCAAATGCCTCTTGTCCTGCTTTTGGGTTGCTTCCTTGGAGGACTCTGCACAGGTGTAGAAGGTTTGCTGGTGCTGTCTCACAGGATCCATGAAACACACAGAGCACAGACCACCTGGTCTCCTCCACTGCCTTTTGCCTCTGCTCACTGAAGGTGAGCAGTGGATGCTGCCTGGCTTAGCCCGAGAGGGGCAGAGGCTCAGAAAGGCTGACTGTGTCCCTGCTTGTTCCCAGAGTTATTCCTTAGTGCCGCTGGCACTGAGCAGCTCTCGTGCAAACAGAGCTCTGCCTCCAGTTTGGCTCCTGAGAGCAGACGGGGCTGTGTTCAGATCTGGGGTAGTTGTGCTCGGCAGGTGCTGCAGGAACTTGTTTTGCCTGTACCTTGGCTCATAGGCCAGGCCTGGTGCTGTCCCAGCACGCACAGGGGGAGCAGCAGCAGTGGCGCTGTGCCGGGCCCAGCCTGCCTTGGAAAGGCAAGAGCTGCAGGGTGGTTTCAGGTTGTATCACAGGGCTCCTCTGCCCCAGGCCTTCTGCCCACGCACCCATCAAGTGGTGGAGGGAAGGTGGGTGGAACCATGAGATCATCTAGCTGAGATGTTGTGCAACATGGGCCAGAGAGTTCACCCACATCCCCTTCTCAAGGCCAGCAAATTGCCTAAGCTACAGAGAACTTCCAGGAGGAGATCCCACCTTAATCTGACAACACCAAAAGCATCAACTGGTAGTTGAACTGTCCAAGCCCTTCTGATGGTGATTGCTCGCCCTCAGAAATAAATCCATCACTTACGGTTCCTGATGGGTGTCAAAGAATCATAGAATGGTTTGGGTGGGAAGGAACCTTAAAGTTTGTCTCGTTCCAACTCTCTGCCATGAGCAGGGACACCTTCCACTACCCCAGGTTGCTCCAAGCCCCATCCAATGCAGCCTTAAACACTTCCTTCTCTGGATAACCTGTGCCAGGGCCTCACCACCCTCACAGTAAGGAATTTTGTCTGATACCTAATCTACACCTGCTCTCTTTCAGTTTGAAACCATTTCCCCATACCTAAACTCACCTTCTGTCTTCCACTGCTGCTGCTCTGCCTTTCTGTGCTTTACAACATATTATTCCTCAGAAGCACTTTTGTACCAGGGTAAACTCACTTCCTGGTCCTTTTCAGTGGTGAAAAACAACGCACCTTATTCAGGAAGTCGTTTTGCTTTTCTGTCAGTCCTGTGGGGTGTTCACCCTTACCATGTTTTTAGCAGCCCCAGAGGTTTTGATGTCGTGCTGGTGGGAACCCTCCCTGATGTGCTGGTCATGGAGCCAGAACTCACATTAGCTGGTTTGCCAGGGCTTTGCTTTGGAGACACACACAGATCCTGGGAGCACTGGGCCATCCTGATGCCTCACACTCAACCTTATGGATATGTCAGCCCCCAAATGCGGTCTGCTTTCCTTCTGCCTCACCCTGCAGCCTTCCGTTTGGTCCTTTCTAAATGCATCTCTGAACAGGTACAGTGACATGGATTCACAGATACATCTGGAGCCTTTCAAAAACTTAGATCAGCATTGAGTGGAGCTGCTTTACTTTTGAATCTGGTCCATTTGGGAGTTTCCCCTTCTGTACTTACAGCCCTACTGGAAATGCTGCTGTGTCCAGAGACCCCCTCGGGCTGCTGACCAAGAAGTCTCACAATTAGCCCTGTTATAAATCTTGCTGGGTCATTAGCAAACTATAAAAGTACATAATTACCTCCTTGTGATGAAAGTACGTGACCCTGCTTCTTTACCATTATCTAGTAGGAGCACTTATTGAAGGCTTCCACTTCGTCTGCTTTATTAATTTTTAACTCTCTCTAATAATGGGCTTCTGCTACTGTTAGACTTTCTGCCATTACTACTTCTATTAAATAGTTCTGCTATATATTTTTCTTATAGTTGAGAGAACCTTGCATACCATGATTAGTTGGGAATGTTTTTTATGTATTCTCCATCTGTTACCCCTTTTCTCCTTGTTTTTGTCTACCACTGCCTATGTTTGATTACATTCACTTTGCCTCTTATATTTTGACTTATGTCTTTGCTTTGTCATGCTCTCAGTGACCCTTTTAACCCAGGTGCTTGCTGGAGCACTGGGGCTTTCTGGCTCCCTGATAATCTTCTTAAAGAACTCTGTTTTTATTCGCTGTTTCCCCCACCTGGATTTTTTCCTCTATTTTGTTTATATTTTTGCAGGGAAGTTTCTGTTGTGGAAACATTGGATGTATCTATAACCCTTTGGTTCCACGCTCTGTTGCCCACATTAAATGTATTGAGGTCAAAATTTCTGGCCTTGAAAAACTGCCAATTTCTGTTCCAATGACTGATGTTTATCTGTCATAACGAGGGCTAAGCCAAAACTGAGTGGCTTTTGTATTAGGGAGGTATACATTTTAGAAACATTAGAGACTTACTAGTGCCAGGATCAAGAAAATAACCCCATCACTGAGTATCCACAGACTCCCTGTGAAATGACATCGCTGCCTGCAGTGGCACATAAGTGATGTGTCATTGCCCAGGAGGGCAGTGGTAACTGAGGTGGGTAGAAATGTCCCAGCAAAGGTGAACTTATTGCAAATAAAGATGAACACAGCACCAGGACCAGGTTTTAGATACCAGTAATTATTACATCATGTGGGAGCTCATGCAAGGGATGAAGATGCTCCTGCTGTATTCTGGGGCTTGTTCCTTATGTTGCTTTCAAAGAGTAGCAGTGATCTCAGCATCTTTAGATTCGGAATCCTCTTGGGAGCAACATAAGCCAAGGAAATCACTGTTTCCTGGTGTTGGCTTTAAAACCCTAAATAAACTTATTTACCTGTGGAGAGGTTTGACAAAAGGAGCCTGTTTTTAATGCTCTTATAGTCTGGCACAGTCTGCCAGCAGCAGGGAAAGCATTTAAGAGCCCAGAACTGCAGGTTTGGAGCAAACTCACACCACTCATTGAAAAAAGACCATGAGGAAATACTCATTGGCTAAAAATCAGGATAAAGCAAGTTATTACAAGCGTAGGGGCATCCTTCAAAAAGCCAAAGCTGCCTTCAAATGAGGTAGACTTTGGGCAATTCATCTTGAGCTCTGTCCTGACTTGAAATGTTAGTAAAAGGCTTTGGCAACAGACCAGCAGGACAACACACAGAGCTCTTCCATGAGGAGTGTTGATCCCTGCCCAGAACTACTTTAGTAGTTGAACGCTAGGAAGGGGCTAATACATCAGCAGCTTTAATAAAAAGCAGTTTTCACATGTTGAAAGGAAGGTGGGAAACAGGAGGCACAAAAAGCCCTGCAAAAAGACGTTCCAATTCTGAATGACTGGGACAGGAAACATGGATGGAATTCAGCGTCACCAGGTGTAGAGTGGTGAAGTAAGAGTGTCCTGTGCCCCTTCATCCATCACTGACAGGGAAGTCAAGGTGTGCTCCAGCATTGATTCCTGCCTGGGCTTCTCCACTTGTGCTTCAGGACCAGTTCCTGAGGGTTATCCTTGAACTGGCAACTTATTGTAATCTTTTAGAGAAGAGCAGCTTGATGTCCAATCCAAAGAACAAATTACACAACAGCAATTATGAGGAAAACAAAACAGAACAAAATCAAAACCACATTATACCTTTGTGCAAGTCTACCACACACTTGTGGTTTGGATGCTGTGTGTGCTTCTGATTCCACCTATCCAAAGAAAACCTGGGAAAGATATTAGGGTTCAGGGATGGGTGGCAAAAGGGACAAAGATGGGACAGTTGCAGTGTGAGAACCTGCTGTGGCTGGGGCTGGTCCCTGTTGTGAAGGTCTGGAATGACGGCTAGCTGGAGGAAATGACTGGAGAGGAATATCTTTCTGTCTCTACCACCAGAAGGAAGGGGTTACGGAGAATAAATATTAACAAATAAAGTGAGTAGGAGCTAAGCTCCGATCTGAATTCCTCCTGCTACATACAACTGAGCTGTGGAATGTTGCTCTGGGACATGTTTAATGCTGAAGGCTTACACAGTTTCAGAGGACACTGGGCAAGAAATCCCCAGAGGACCAATAAATATGTAAAAAGGACGTCTGGCTTGGCCAGTCCCTGAACCACGTGTAGCCAAAGGCTGGGAAAGTACATGTGGGTGGGAGTAGGACATCAAAGGCATTTGTTGTGTTGAAATCCCTCCCCAAAATGAGCTTTTAGGCAGGATCAAAGCCAGGGCACTGGTCTGCCTGGGGTAATTATTCACTGTGAGATTCAGCGCGTGTCCTCCATAATAACAAAAGTTCATTGCGCTTGCTGGTGGGTATTCACAGAATAATTTATCCTGTTCCCATTTCAGATGATGGTCTCCTGTCATCCCTCTCTGGTTTTGCTAATCCCAGCTAGCAATCTGCCTGTAGTTATGCCTTGCTTCTTAATCCCTAGGGATGTGATGGAAGTTGTCCTGTGTTTGCTTTGCCCACACTGGCCCTTTGAGTAAGCTGCAGCCCCAGAGAGCTTCTGCAGTCGCAGCACAGCTTGTTCCTCTGGGCACGGCAGTGCTGGTGCTGCCAGAGTTTCCACCTGCTCTTACTAATAGCTTCTAGTAGAGGAAAATGTAGTTAGATTGGGGGTTTTCCCTATAGTTGGTAAATCTGCTCAAGTTTCTCTTTCCAAGCCCTGAATTTTGAGTTGAACTCCAGTACTCTTTCCTCATAGTGTTGAATGTTTTGTGAGCCTCTTGCTGACAGTGGGTCCTTCTGCTGGTGAGAAGCATCTGTCCCATTTGTGCCCCCTTCCATGAGGGCTGCTGTCCCCTGTGTTTCCCAGCTTCTTGGTCCTACCCCATCTGTGGTCTCGATAGTGAGGAAGTCCAGAGATGAGATGCCACCTAACCAAGGGGATGTGTCTGTGCTCAAGCTGAACCTGGCTGGGGAGTGTGGGCAGCTCTGCCTGAGCCTGCTAAGGTCAGAACCAGCCCTGGCTCCATGTGGAGTCAGCAGTGGGGTTTACTGGATACCTTCCTCCCCAGATGCAGGCACACAGGCATGGCCATGTGAGGCCAGGGTGGCCGTGCTGGCTCCAGGCAACTGCCGCCACCGTGGTATCAGGAGCAATTAATGCTGAGCTGACCATGGGCCTCTGCAGAGCTGAGCAGGAGGGATGCTGAGCTGCAGGGCAGTGCTCCTGTGCATGTGGGCAGCAGCGAGCACAGAGGGCTCTTCCCTGGTTAATTCAGTCTGGCATTGTAAAGAAGTGCTTGGAGGCCCAACAGGCATGATCGCTGCTCAGAATAGTCCTTGCGCCAGCTCCCAGTGCCCTGCCATCTCTGCTTACTTTAAGACCCAAACCAACATCTCCCAAGCCCAAGACTGGTCTCTCAGCCTGCCCTTGCCCCTCACTCATGGCTGCCCCTGGACCAGGCCACTGAAGCTGTCACTGTCTGGTTTCAGAGCCGTGTCCCTCCACCTTGCTGCAACGGCACATGGCAGACCTGCTCCGCAGCGACCGCGACCTGGCCCCCAGCTTCCTCAACAGTGTCCTGAACCAACTGAACTGGGCGTTCTCCGAGTTCATTGGCATGATTCAGGAGGTGGGTGTGCACCCAGGGCAGTGGGATGCAGCACTCAGTGGGTGCTGTGTCCTACACACAGCAAAGCTCAAGGCACAACTCACTGGGCTGGGGGTCGTGGCCCTGCTTTTGGGAAGGGGCAGCTTTTTAAGCTGTCCCCATTGCTTGGCAGATCCAGCAGGCGGCAGAGCGCCTGGAGAGGAACTTCGTGGACAGCCGCCAGCTGAAGGTGTGTGCCACCTGCTTTGACCTGTCAGTCAGCCTGCTCAGGGTGCTGGAAATGACCGTCACGCTGGCGCCGGAGATCTTCCTCGACTGGAATCGCCCGTCGTCAGAGCTGCTGCTTCGGAGGCTTGCCCAGGTATCATGCTGTGTGAACAAACAGCATCTGGAGGGGCATAGGGACCCCTCTGCCCTCTCTCCAGATGTGTGGTGAATTGGGGGCTCCTGCTGCAAGTGCTGTAGTACTTAGACCTGCTGAAGAGCAAGTGGTGCTCCCTAAAATCTCCACCTATCAACTGCTCCCCTCCTTTGCAACTGGTCTGGTTTCTGCCTCTACTGGGAGGAGGGTGACAGCTGCTTAAATCTTCAGAGGGGCCAGTAAGTGCCGAATTCTCCTGTGACAAGGAGTGTAATGAAATCTGGAGAGAGGTGTGATACATCTGGGCAAGGAGCTGTAGAGAGTATAGAGAGCTTTGCAGGGCACGCACTCCCTTTGCAGGGCACACAACAATGTTTGGGCAGGTATCTCGGTCCTTTATTACTCAGTCTTGGAATACGGTACCAAACATCACTTCCCTGCCAGGGTGACTGGGACAGCCCCAGTCCAACTCACAACACCCCTCAGGCTCCAGTAAATTAGTTTCTTTTCTAAAGCATGAACAATCCTGGAAAGCCCTGAGGACAGGCTCCCTTTGTACAAGCTGGACTGGTGGGGAGCAGTCAGATGTACCTTACCTGTACCCCAAAGGCTGAGACTCAGGGCTCTGAGCAGATGAAACAAAGCAAGAGGTAGTGAGGTCTGGTACCACAGTTGTGAGGGAAGTGCTCAGCTAAGTGAGGAGGAAAGCAAGGGGCCCTTAGCAGGTGGCTTAGGCAAACTGGGGAATGTGCAGCAGAGAATAGAGTGCTGCAGCTTCCCCCTTGCTACGTGGTGCTGTTGTGAAGCTGTGTCCCACCACTGACTATGCCCACAGAGGGGTGCAGTGCTCTGCTGTTGTGCATTGGGGCAACAGGAAGAGGGATGCTGCATTTGAGAGGTGGTGTTCAGCTTGCAGCTGTTGTGTCAAGCCTGGAGTAGTCCCCACTCCTCCCACTGGGGGTTTGGGTGACAGCTAATGGTGGCTAATTAAGTGTCTTTACAGCTGAATTCCATCTCTGCAGATTGCTCTCTGCACTCACCCTGTGCTTCAGGGCTGGGAGGTCCATCCTGCTGCCAGATCCAGGGAGGGCAGGACCTGGACTGTGCTTCACCCTGCTGACACTGCTTTTGCCCACAGCTGCCAGCTCACTCTTCACAGGCTGTGTCTGTCCTGGGGACTGTAGATTCTGCTTGCCAGGAGCTTTTATCTGCAGAAGTAGCTTGGCTTCTGTAGGTGGGAATTTAGCTCTAGGTGGAAGGTGCTGACATTCAGATGTCTTGACCTCAGACTGACTCTTCCCTGGGAGGTTTTGGTCTAGTACAACCACTGTGATGTGATACCACTCCTTCCATGCCAGGGCAAATCTAGGTGTGTGCTGTGAGCCTCCCTCTGTGCATCCACCAGCTCTCAGGCACTCAGCCCGAGCTATAAGGACATGCTGCCTCAAAGCTCTCTGGATGCTGCTCACAGGAAGGCCCATCCAGAAAATAAAACCCTCTCTGTTTTTCCCTACACAGCTCTTGAACCAGGTGCTGAACCGCGTGACAGCTGAAAGGAACTTGTTTGACAGAGTGGTCAATCTCCGTCTGCCAGGTGAGTCCACATGTTCACCCTCCGTCCCTCTCCATGGAAAACATTCTGGGAGCATGCCATTGGGAAGGGAGGGATGGCTTGTACTGAAGGTCTGTGCAGAGCTGGGTGGGATCAGACCTCAGACCTGCCCTGCTCTGCCTGTCACACAATGGCAGAACCTTTCTCTTTTGCTTCCATAGGGCTGGAGAGTGTGGACCATTACCCAATCCTTGTGGCTGTGACAGGGATACTGGTCCGGCTGCTGGTGGACACTGATGTTCAGGGGTGAGTGGCCTTTGCCTTCCAAAGCATGGGGTCACTGTGTGTGGCACTGCTCTGGGTGCTGCAGTGGTGCCATGGGAGGTGTTGCAGGAGCAACATGGGGGTGTGGGGACCAAAGCAAGGTGAGACTGATGTGTGGAGCAAGCAGAAGCCAAAGAGCTACTTCCCTGTAGTAGCTGCATCCCAGTGCTGCTGGGTGCAAGGCCCCTTCCTGTGGTGATGGAAAACTCTTGTGAGAGGTGGCTGTGAGATGCTGTACTGACAGCACATCTGTACCTTCCTCTTTGGGATGGGGTCTGGCACTGTGTGACAGGACAGCTGCTGTTGGAAGTTGTGGGTGCTGCATGTGGTAGAGCTGTGCTGATGTGGTGACACATCAAAGTGCTGCAGCACCCAGTGATAGCTGGAAGGGAGCTCCCTGAAGCTCCTTCACCCTGGACCCCTCTGAGGAAAGCATCAGAATGTGTGCAGAGCTCTCTGTCTGCCCAGACCTGCGGCACAAAGGTGAGACAAATCTTCTCCAGGCACTTGGGTGATGCTGACTTTAAGATGAAACAAATCCTGTCTTCATGGTAGCCAGTTATTCAGAGAGGAAGCCCTGAGGGAGTGATGTGGCTGGACAAAGCCACAGCTGATCTGATCATTTATGTGTCTGTGTCTGCTTGTATCGAGTCCTGCAAATAGACTTGTTCTGACACTCTGCAGCCCTGCCTTTGCTGTCTCCCAGTGTCATTTGCAGGTGCCTTGCCTGGTCACTGTGTGCTGCAGGAGATGGGGCTCTTCTGTCTGTGCTTGTTTTCACGTTTGGAGAACACAGTAGTCTCTGGCTTTGCAGAGAGCAGAGTCCCATCTGGCTGAGCAGCTCAGCCCTGCAGCCAGTCTTTCAGCTTCTTCTCTCAAGGACTCAAAGATGTACACAAATATATCTAATTATAACCTGCCTCCCGTGGCTGCTGCACTAGTCTCACATCCCCAAGTGTGACAGTGCCAAAACCTGGGCACAAGGTCACTGATCAGTGGCCTTTCTGGGCTGTGAACAGTGGTGGATTTTGCTCACCCCCAGAACCTTGCTCCATGGAAAGGGCAAACATCATGAATTTGATGCCACAACGAGACACTTCTTCCTGGAGGGAAGAGGGAGGTGATAAAACAGTTCTCTGCATGCCAGGATGAGAAATCCTTCCCTGACTGTCTCTTCCTTAAACATCTGTTCCAGGCCAGGTCACTTGTCAGGTCAAAATGGGGCAGGATTGTCCCTCAGGTTATCAAACTCCAAAGAGCACTGGGGAGATGGTAGTGGAATATCAGTCACATCTTTCCTAGCCTGCAGGGAGTCCTAGGGAGACAGAAAGCTTCCAGACTCTGTCCTTCCCTGAAAAGCCTGTTGTGCTTTGGGTTTGTGAATTCCAGGCAACCAGTGTCATCACCAAGTGGCACTGTCCCCTGTGTGCCAACAGCATCCTTCATGCCTTGGGCTGCACCATCACAAACCAGGGGCACTGTGCTCTAGGGAGGTGGCAAGTCTGTGATGTTCAAGGGCTTTGTAGTCACTTCCCTGAGCACTGGAAAGGAGAAATAAATGTAAAATAATGAAAAAGCATCATGTCCTTAAGGTGGACCTAACTGATCAGAAGCAGAAGGTAGAACAGGAGGAAGCCCAGGGAAAAATATCCATAAACCAAAATTCTTCTGTGTGATTTTGCAAAGCCATGCACTAAACCTGAGGTTTGATACGTCAGTGATCTATAAAAGGCAAGCAAATGTTGCAGGGGAGCCATTGAAGTCAATCAAGACAAAAGAACCAAGGCAGGTGGCTTGGAGACCTTCTACTGCTGCCCAGGCAGAGGTGATGGCAGAGACTAGGCAGAGATCAAAGGCAGACTACATCATGGGGAAGGGAGAACTGAGCCCCCACCCTCTTTGCAGCACTCTGAATTGAGGACTGGTTGTTGCACCCCACTTACAGAGCAGTGCTGCTCCATGCAGCCACATTGAGAAATGGCAAACAGAGATGGGATGGAGAAAACCAGCAGGTGTGAGAGGAACCACTGAGGCTTTTGTGCTGCCTTTGCGTTCCTCGAGGGCTCAGCCCTGGTTTCATCCTCTGTCCGAGGCACCATCACCACAGGGTGCTGAAGACTGCGAGGTGCGACTGGGGTAAGAGTCACCCAAAACCCAGGGAGATGGTGATGGTCAATGATGGCTGGCCTAGAGCATGGCAATGGGAAGCATCTGTCTCCAGGTGCATGAATAGGAGGAATGGAAAAGGAGAATTCAAACCTTCCTCATGTCTGTATACTCATAGGGGAGATGATTGCCATGGCTGAAGTGATTTAAAGGGTCCTGTATGTAACCAGGCTCTCTAGAGCAGACCAATTTATGTGAACTCATGTGAAGACAGCTTTCCTTTTTTCTTTCTCCCTCTCAGTACAGCGAGCAGGATAACAAGATGGGCTTTTGTCCTTCCCCAGAAGCACTCTGCCTGGGCAGTGCTGGAAGCTGGTAGAAATCTCTTCCAGATCCCATTTGATAACTCCCAGATTGCCAGACATCATTAACAGAGAGATTTTCCAACCCACATTTGCATGTAGGAACATCTCTGTGGGAATTACCAGGGACAGGGTGACCCTGCCTTGTTCTTTGTGAGAAGGCTGTGCCCCAGAGAATGAGGACAGGAACAGGACCTTGGGAGACTTCTGTGGCTCGGCTGTGTTTTTTCTGGTTGCCTCTAACCCAGCAAGCAGACACTGTGCCAGGCACTTGGTTGGAAAGTGCTGCAAACACCAGGGACATAGAGAAAGGGCTCATCTGGTGGTGAAGGAATGAAGTCCCATTTATGGGACCAAAACATTCCAGTGGGGAAGTAAGTGAGTAGAGCCAAGGCCCTGCCAACTTATCCAGTTGCGTTATCAGGCTGCAATCAGATGCCTCGGCTGCTCCTTTCCCAGCACAGGATGCTCATCCAGGCATCAAGTCCCCTTGCTGTGGACTCCTGGCATCAAACGGAGCCATTAAGCACAAGGAAAGGGAACATTGCCCAGGCCAGGCTGTGGTGAGACAGTTGATCCATCATTTGCCGTAGTCCCTGGATGCAGCAGGCTGGGCTTTTGAGAGAGCAGAGGTGCATTTCCTTGCTGGGTCGGGCAGGAGGGGCTGGTGCTGCTCATGGTGAGCCAAAGCTTCAGTGCCTCCTCCCAGCTCTCAGGTCTGAGAACTGTTGGGCAGCACTGTGGAGTCTCGGGCTGGCAGGGCCAAGGGCAGGGATGTCCCTTTGCTCCCTCTGCCAGCCTTAATGACTGAGCAGGGAGGATCTGCCAGGCTGAGCCAGGAGCTGGGCTGAATCCATGCCACAGACCCTGGCTGCCTTCGGGCAGTATCATCCCCCCATTTGTCTGCTTGTTAAATAATTGAGAAGATTTTCTATTAAGCCTCTTTTGGAGTGAGCTAATGGAGCGGCATTGGCCAGAGCTCGTGTCAGGATCCTGGCAAGAGCGAGCAGCAGGGGAAGAGGTGAAGCCCAGAGGTGAGGCTGTGGTCCCCTGTGTGTGAGGGCACACTGTAATTAGGACTGGCTTTGTGGGAAGTGAGTGGCCATCCCAGAGCGGAGATGAGCTGTGTTGTGTCGGGGCTCAGACACTGCTCTGCTCCTTGGGCTTCCCCCATGCTCTGTCCAACCCCTCAGAGACAGGGGGCTGATGCTCTCAGGGTGAGGAGAGGGTTAAGGGTGCATGCAAGGAGCCAGCGAATCAGTCTGTACAGTCCTAAAGAGCCTTCAAGGTGCATCTCCCATGGACTTCTGCATGAAAGTTGGAGAAGACAGAGGGAAAAGCACTGTGCTCACCAGGAACATGGTGGTACCAGCCATCAGAGCACAGGACAGGGATCCTGGGCCAGAAACAACCATGCTGTGCCAATGGGATGCTGAGCAGGAGCCAGTGGGACCTGCCAGAAGCAGCACTGGGCCGGTGTGGTGTTGGGATATTTCTGCCTGGGTCTCTGCAAACTACAGGTGGGTGCAGAGAGATGGGCTGGGAGGAGACAGAGCTTTCCAGGGCAGAAGTAATGTGTTGGTGAGTAGAAAAGTAAGGAGGCACAAGTCTGATTGGGAGAGGAAGGCTAAGAAGACTGCTCAGTTGCTAAATGGTTCTGGGATCACCTCCACTGTAAAGATCTGAAGATCCCAGTCTGCAGGTTCCTAAACAGCCTGGCCACCCACCTGTGTGCTCAAGCACTGCTGGAACCCTGGGGGCTTGGCTGTTCGCTCTGGACGTGGTAGTTCTCTGCGTATTTCTCCATAGGACCTTGTAATTACTGATCCCTTAAACACTAATGCTCCCTCAGCAGTGTTGGTGAGCGAGCTGTGGTGGAAGGAGGGGCAGGAGTAGATATTTCATGGACCGCACAGTCTAAAGGAGTCCTTGCTACCTTGCTCTGGTACTCCAGTCTTGCAGTGTGTAACATACCAGGCTGAGCATGAGCCAGAGCATGGAAGAATGACTAGCTCTGACCTAGGTTTCAAGGTTAAAAAGGTCTTACAGTTTTTACAAGCTGCCAGCTCCAAGTGCTGCATCCTGAGTGATGGGACTGCTGGGTCTGGACTCCCCCAGCCCCTCAGGGCTGTCAGGCACATGCTGGGAGGCAGGAGCAGGCCTTGTGCTGGCCAGCACCAGGCTTTGTTGATTTGAGCTGTCAGGAAAACTAGGAGCATTGTAAGGAAAGGATCCAGGCCCTGCCATGTTCATCGTGTGTCCATCCTTGGCAACAGGAGGACAGGATGGGACTGGCATTCAGCACACCCCCACTGTACTGGCTGAGGTGTGAAGTGTCAGGGGAGACAGGAGTCAGCATTGGATACTGGTCCCCAAAGCTAGTCCTTATCCCCACACAGGCTGGCACAGCTCCCTGTGTGCCAGGGCCACCAAGATTTGTGCTGATCCATTACTTTACCCTGCGGAGTCAAGGAGCAGGAGGGAGGTTTGGCAGGGAGCCAGAGGTGTAATGGTGGAGATGGCTGCCGAGAGAGGACAGTGTATTCCTTGGGGAACATCCATTAGGTTTCCCAGCTCCTGCCTGTCAGAGAGGCTGTGCTCCTGGCTGTTTTTCCTTGCTGAGATGTTCTGCCTTTCAGGCTGCTTAATGAACTGCTTCGACAGTTCAAACCGCCTCCCAGTGCTCATTGGATCAGCAATGTGGTGTGGGATCCTTTCTGAGCATCAGGAATGTGTGAAAAGCAGCCTCAGGACTTTCCTGGGTAAAGGCAGTGGGATCCCTTGAGGGCAGCACAGATACAAACTTCCGAGCAAGTCCCTGGAGAGCAAGCCTCAGCTTTCCTGCAGGGATAGGAGAATTGTAGCCAGCCTAGAAGAACCCTTCTGGGCTTCTTCAGGCTGGTGTGTCCCTGGAAAGGCCTCTGGGAGCTTCTCTTACACTCCGTGAGCTTTCTGCAAGCTGCAGTCATTATCCTCAGCTGAAGATGCAGGTTTGCAGGAACACTAATGCCTGGGAAGCTGGTGGTGGCAGTGGGGAAGGGGAACCTTAGCGAGGAGACAGACAAAGATGGTGATAATGGGTGGGTGCAGTGCTTCACCTTTCCTCTCGGAGGAAGATGTGGTGTTTGGATATGGCACATGCTCTGGCACAGGCTTGGCACTGTCTTGGCAGGTGCAGGGAGCAGTGCCCTTGTCTGGTTTGGACCTGGGCACACTCAGCTGGGTCTCTATGCCCAGTCAAATTCAAACCTTCCTTCCCATGGGATCCCTGCCTGGGTGCAAAGCCAGGCACCTCAGCTCCACCCTCAAGGTGCCACTCACCTCTGTCTGACACCGACATACCTCGACACACCTCGTTACCCCCTGGCAGCACCCGGTGTGGCCACACGGCGTCCTGGGCCCGGTCAGGACACTGCACTAACATGAGGTGACAGGGCCAGCGGTGGCGGGTGTGGGGGAGCGAGGGCACAGGCCAGCGGGGCCTGTCACTCCGCATCCCATCGCCTCTGCCAGCCGCGGGGCACGGATCGCATGGAGCTGCACAAGGTCACTGTAAGGAGCGGCGCTGGGAGGCTGCGGCTGTCTCAGGAGAGCTGCTCTCCCAAGCACTCCCCCCTCCTTGGATGGTGGGGGGAGCAGTTTTGACAATTTATTTGGGCACAAAATTGAGTTTTTGCTCAGAAAAAAGCTCCTTGTTTCCCAGCCAAAGAAGTTGAAGGATGTGTGCTAGTGCAGTCCTGATGCCACAGGGTTCTTCCCCTCCCACCAGTCAGAGGGCTGCCAGCAGCTGCTGGGGCCAGGGCACTTGGCCGTGGGAGGGGGCTGCAGGTCTCTGAAGAGTCCTGGTCCCCACTGTGTCTGAGCTGTGCTCCTGCCCACAGAGTTGCCCCAGCCTCCCCCATGCTGCATGTGACAGCCACATGCTCCTGCTCCAGCTGTGGATGGGATACTGGTGACTGGCAGATGGGTAGGATACCCTTAACCCTCTGTGGGATCAGATAGGCATTTTGTGGGGGCAGAACTACTTCCTGTTTCAGGAAGAGGCAAGAGTGGGTGCCAGGGAAGGCAGTGCAGGTGACACGAGTGGGGGGCTCCATCTGCAGGGGCACCAGGGCTAAGCCAAAGGCAGTGCCAGTTCCATCCCTGGCGCTGCCTTTCCCCTGTATCTAAACCTTGCTTGTTCCTTCCTGGATCTGGATTTTTCCTTGTGTCAGTTGCTGCTGCTCTTTCCCCAGCTCCCAGGCATCATTTTGGGGAGCTGCCCTCCCAAGGACACACCACTGGATGCTTCTTTCTCGCCAGCATCAGGCCACCAGCACATTTAACCCCCAGCTAAGGCCACCTGAAGGCCATTTGATGGGAATGAAGGCTGCCAGTCCAGTGCAGATTGCCTGGCTCCGTGTGCTGGGCCTGCAGGAATTTGGGGCTCCCTTAGACCTCAGCCTCCCACCGCTGTGCCCGTGAGCTGTGGGGTGGCTGCACACTGCTGCAAGGGCAAGGAGACACTCAGCCCAGCATGAGCTTAAAAAAATAGGCATTTTTATTCCAATGGAACTAGAGAATTACGACCCAGGAGAGGGGAGGATTACTCACATTTATCGATAGGCTGATTAGGTTACTGCCTAAATAGCTTGAGCAGCGCGTGTCCGCCTCAAGGAGAAGCAGCGAAGGAGCGTGTGGTGCATCGGAGACCTCAGTGTCCTTGGTGGCACAGGGAGCTCTGAGCAATGCAGGCTGGGGCGCTGTGTCTTGTCACCTAATCCTGCCTTGACGATTTACAGCTTCTTGGGAAGCAAAAGCTTGTAAGGTTTGCTTGGCTGCGTGGCTGGTCAGGCGCTGAGCTCCATCCCTCCTGTGTGGCCACATTTGGGGAGAGGGTGTGTATCCCCTCATGTGATGGGGTCACAGGTCCCCTGCTTCCAGCCATGGCATGCTGATGGGGCCTGGCATCACCATTCCTGAGGGCCATGGCATGAGCCAGGACAGTGTCCCACTTGTCACAGCTATTCCTTGGCCTGGGGGGGGTCTGTGGCGGTGGTGTCAGGTTGGGTATCTCATGCCTGGGGACACGGCAGACCCCCAGCCCCAGTGTCGCCATTAGGGAGGGTGGGTGCCCAAATGAAGGGGGGTTTCTCCAGCATGCTGGGTTCATCAGCATTACCCTTGTGCTAACAAGGCCATTGCTAGTGGATTATGCAAGGAGCTCTTGCTGGGCACCAATGTGTCTGTGGCCAAAAACCCACCAGGAGCCCATGACTGAAGCAGTTGTGGGTGATGCCGATCACTCCCATGGGTCGTGGTCGAGCCAGGAACTCAGGGTGCCCAATAATCCTGTTCTAGCAGCGATGGAGGAGACCAGCTCTTGGGAGATCGTAGCTCTGCTCCCAGCTCTGCCCCGCTATGACACAATGGGAGTGTCAGAAAAGACAGAGCTGATGGACTCGGAGTCCGACTTGACCTGCAGGACCTTGGGGTGCTTGGGGTCGGGGAAGTCCTCGCCAAGGGCCAGGCGGATCTTGCCATTCTGTGTCTCCCTGATGGGCTCGAGGAAGACAACGTGTTTGTTGGTGCTGGCCTTGCGGTTTGGCCCATCGGTGGCAGGGGGAGTGGTGCTGAGGATGGAGGACTGGGCGCTGCACTCCTGCGGGGGACTGAGCGGGGCCGGCTTCTTGCAGCAGCCCAGGCAGTGGCACGGCGTGAGGTACAAGTAGATGATGACCAGCACCAGGCTCACAATGCAGCCCAGCAGGGTCGTGAGGCCGGTGCTGAAGGTCTCCCCAGCTGGCTTGGGGTAGAGGACAGTCACATTGAACTCACACATCCTGCTGAAGTTGTAGGGGTTGTTCGTGGCCAAGCCTACGTAGACCCCCGAGAGCCAGGGCTTGGCTGCGGCGATCCTCAGGCTGCCATTGCGATAGACCTCCAGGGAGCGATTGCTGTTCCCTGGGTGTTTGATGGGCTCGTGGTGGGGGGTGATCCACATGTAGGTGGTGGCTGTGTGCGGCAGGCTGGTGTTACTGGTGTTACAGGTGAGCAGGATGGGCCGGTCCACCATCACCTCCAAGTGCGAGAGGTGTGCGTCTTCGGTGCCTGCTGAGCAGTTTTCAAACATGTGGCTGTGTTCAAGGAACTTGATCAGGGACCGGGGCACATTGTCAGACACTTTGCAGGTGTGTTCCTCAAAGAAATCTTTCACAGAGCTGAAACCTCGCTGATTCCACCGCTGGAGCATCAAGTAGAGCGGGCAGCTGCACCTGATGGGATTGTTGTGCAGGTACAAGCCATTGCCGATGTTTTCAGGCAGAGTCGCCAGCACCTCCACGGGGATGCTGCTCAGGCTGTTGGAGGAGAGATCCAGTGTGCGGAGGTTGTAAATTCCCAGCCCCTGCACTGCATGGAAGGGGAAGGTGGTCAGGTTGTTCCAGCTCAGGTAGACTTTCCGCAGCCCACTCAGCTTGGCAAAGGCATTTTCATCCACCCGCTTGATGTGGTTGTTGTAGAGCAGCAGCTCCTCCAGGCTCACCAGCGCCTCGAAGTAGTGCGTCTCCACAGTGTGCAGGTGGTTGGAGGACATGTCCAGGTGCCGCAGGAAGGAGGCATTGTGGAAAGCCCGTGGAGAAAGGTCCCGAATTTGGTTGTGACTGATGTGAAGGGCCTCGAGGTGTGGGAGGGAGGCCAGCCAGCGGTCGTGGAGCTGGGTGAGGGCGTTGTGGCTGAGGTCCAGTGTGGTGGTGGTGGGCGGCAGTGCCTGAGGCACCCGCTGCAGCATCTGCCGGCTGCAGCTCAGCAGGTCGGAGGTGCAGATGCAGGCGGCGGGGCAGCGGTGGGACTGCGGGGAGGCTCGGGGAGCGCGGCGGGCGGCGCACAGCTGGAGCAGCAGCAGGAGCAGCTTTGCCACCCGCGGCCAGAGCGGGTCCGCGGGCACCGGCGGGGACATTGTGGCGGGCAGGAGCCTCTGTGCAGCCCGGCGGCACAGCCAGGCTCGATGAGACGCGAGACAAAATCTGCCGCCGTCCTCCCGTCTCTCCCCCAGTGCTGGCTTGGCTCTACCAAGCATCCACAGACGCCCTTTTGCACCCCGCGAAAGAGGATCCCGATTCCAGCCGTGGGGCTTGAGAAGAGCTGAAGGGCGGCATCGCCCCGCTCGGCTCTGCCCGGCTCACCCGAGGCTGTCTCGTACCTGTGCTCCGGCCGGCCGGCGGCTGCCGGGGTTCGGGTGGGAGCCGGCGATCAGCATCAGGGGGCTGAGGCGCTCGGGTGCTGCGGAGCTGTGTGTCGGGCTGGACGGGCTCCTCGCTGCCTCCTGGAGCTGCTCATCCCTGGAGTGCGAAGTTTCTCAGGGCTCTGCGCCGCCGGGACACATCCGCACGCTGCGACCTCCGGGGGGCCCCGTCCGGCTCCCTCCCGGGCAGCATCTCCGGGAGCCGGGCGCGCTCCGGGAGCGCGGTCCCGCTCCTGCCCCTATTTACGCGCGGGCGGTGCGCGGCGAGGGGGCGGGCGGGATCCCATTGGCCCCGGCGCGGGGAGTGGTGGCCGCGGCGGTGGCCCTGGCCGGGTCCCTGTCCCCGTCCCTGGCCGTGGCCCTCCCTGTGAACGGGCAGAGCGATGCGCAGCCAGCACCGACCCTGCGTGGTCGCTTGTCCCCAGGAGAGCTCAGGACCACTTCGGCAGTCCCGGTGTGCAGCCGCCGGAGAGCCGCGACCGGCTACAATCCATAAAGCGGCTGCTCCGCCAGTGCCCAGCCTCTGGCAGGATGCTGGAATAAACCCGTCACCTCTGGGAACCCCTCGTGTCCCATCCTGCACCCAGGCTGGGAATGGGGATGGCGGTCACCATGCCGGTGCTGCTTCTCTCCCAGCCGTGGTCCTTCCTGCTGCCCTCATCCTCAGCACCACCACGAGCTGGGGACCCCCCAGCACCCCCAGCCCTGGGCTGAGCAGGGGGGCTTAGCCCGGCGGGTCCCCACGGCAGAGGGGGGCCGCGGGCTGCTGGCGGGGAAGGAGTGGCCAAAGGGTGAAGGACACGCAGGAATGTCATTATCCAGAGCTCAGGCGGTTAGTGGGAAGAGGAGAGCTGGGGAATTGGTTTCCATTAGGGCAGCAAAAAGCTAATTTGGCGGCTGTGGCTGCTGCGAGTCAAGGGGCTGTTAACCCCCTGTGCCCCGGCTCGGCCTGTGCTGACTGGCTGCTCCCTTGCCCCTCCTGCTGCTGGGGCGGATCTGCTTGCCCCTGGGCTGGCCATGGAGCCAGCTCTGCTCCTTGCCAAGGGCTGTTACCAGGCCACGGCACTGATGCCTGATGAAGACACTCATTAAGGCGACCTTCATCCGTCCTGGCTGTCCCTGCTGAAGCCAGGGAGAGCCACGACTGCTCCCTCCTGCCTTGTGGGGGGACCTGCTCGCCCTGAGGGCACCCTGAGCTGTCCCCTAGGTGCAGGAGGGCCCCAGCCCCTGGCATGAGGCTCTGCAGATCATGTCCCCTGCGGTGCTGTGACCGAGGGCAGTGCTGGTTGCTTCAGTCACCCTGCAGCAACCCAGGCATTGGCCTGAGGGCTGCAGCCTCAGCAAGTGCTGAAGCACCATATTGATCCCTGGAGCCTCTGAGTCAGGGTGGCAGATGAGGAGGATGGCTGCTGCTCTTTAGCTGCATTTGAGCATGTTCCCCTGGGCTGGGGGGACACCAGCTGGGGATGCTGGTGTGGGAGTGCAGGGTGGGTTGTCTGTGGTCTGAGGTCTGCGTCCCTTGCAGGACCGAGCGTGCGACCGCGGTGCTGCTGGCGGATCCCTGCTTCCAGCTGCGCTCCATCCAGTACCTGCTGGGCCACGCCGAGCCCTCGGCCCTGGCAGCAGCTGCCCCTGCCACAGACAAGCGCCACTTCTCCCTGCACACCTGTAAGTGTTGGCACTGCCCCAGGAGCTGGGCTGTGTTCACCACCCATCCACAGCTGGGGAGGGAGGAATGAGGCTGCTGGTGTCTGTGTCCCCTGTAATATGTCCTAGCCCTTTTAGTCCTGGGGACAGGTGTCTGTGCCCTCCTCCAACACCCCAACAGTAGCACTTTGTATGGGGATGTATCCAGTGGCAGCCAGTAATTCTGCCCTTCTCAGTGCCCAGTGCTTTCTGTCCTGGCTGGCCCCCAAGGGCAGCTGCAGCCCCCATGCATCATTCAGCAGCCTCAGGGCAGCCTGAGGGTCCCATCCACCCCACACACACCCAGTTTACCCCCCCAGACACAGAGTACATCAGTGCTGAGGAGCTGGCAAAGGTGGAAAAGATGCTGAGCCATCTGAGTGAGGAATCCAAGCAGGCAGCTGCTACCACACTGGTGAGTTTTCCCCCTGCCCAGCCCTGCCCCAGTCCTTGACAGCTGGCCTGGGACACGGGGCTTTGGCTGCCACCACTAACTGCTTAGTGACCCCCACAGCCCACCAGCGAGGAAGACCTGTGTCCCATTTGCTACGCACACCCGATCTCAGCCATCTTCAGGCCCTGCTCCCACAAGTCATGCAAGTGAGTAGCTCCCATGTCTGACCCCCACCAGGATGACTGCCAGCCCCTGGCCCCACCCTGTACCATGTGGGTGGGGGCTGATGCTCTTTCCTCCTCTGTCCCAGAGCCTGCATCAACCAGCACCTGATGAACAACAAGGACTGCTTCTTCTGTAAGGCCACCATCACGGGGGTGGACGACTTCACCAAGCCAGCCAGCTCATAGAGCTCAGCCCCGCACCATGGGCTCCCCCAGCTGAGCGGGGCAGCCCCCCCACCCCACGCTGGCTTCTCCCTAAATGCTTGCCCTGCTCAGGGCTATGGGACCCTCACCCAGGGGGTCAGGACCCAGCACAGGGCAGCAGCATGGGGTGGGAGGGCTGCAGGGTGGGAGAGGCCGGCAGCCCGGCAGCCTCTCTGCCCCGTGGGCCGTTCTCAGGGAGGGGAGCCCAAGGCCTCGGCTCTGTGGCAGCACTGGGAACACACGGCAGCCCCAGGGCTGGGGCAGAGGGGCCAGGCTGGGCGTTCGGGCTGTTAACTTGCCCCTGGCTGGGGGCTGACTTCATGAAAAGCAGCATTAAATTATTCTTCCTTATGTGGTGCCCTGAAAGATGGGAAGGGGAAGCCAGGCTGGCCCTGGTGAGTGACCCAGTGTTGGGACCGCACTCAGGTGATGCTTAACAGTAAATGGAAATATAAATATTTAATCCGAGGAGAGATGGGAGCGCAGGGCCTGCTGGGGGCTGCTACATGATGATGCGTGGCTCTGGCACGGACTCGGCAATGGATTTGTGTGGCAGCACATTGGCCCCATTGAGGTAGAGCTCGTCGTTGACGATGACATCCTCGCCCAGCACAGTCACGTTCTCCATGCGTACCTGCCCCAGAGAGGCCCTGTCACAGAGAGGCCCTGGCTCAGGGCCCTGTGCCAGGCTCCTGCATGCAGGGACCACATCCCTGCAGCTGCAGCCCGAGGAGGTGGGAGGGCAAAAGCTGAGCCCCAATTCCCTGCAGGGGCACCCATGTCCTCACCCACTGCCCCACGGAGCAGCTCCAGCCCACAATGCAGGACTCCAGCCAGGAATGGGAGCGGATGCGGGCCCCCTCCAGCACAGTGCAGCGTTTGATGCGCACCCCGTCCTCCACCACCACGCCGGCCCCGATCGTCACGTTGGGGCCGATGACACAATTTGCCCCGATCTTGGCACTGGGGTCCTGGAAGGAAGAGGGGCTGTGCCAGGGTCAGGAGGGCAGACAGCTCTTGGCATAGCCCATGCCACTTGGCCAGCCAGGGAAGAGGAGGGCACAGCTTGAGGATGGCAGCGAGGACAGCAGTGGGACAATGCAGAGAGCCCTTGATGTGCCTGGGGCTGGTGTGCTGGGGGCTGGCACTTACCACCAGCACATTCCCTACGACACCAGGCCCCGAGTGCAGCTTCTCGGGGTGCTGAGCCCGCAGCGCCTGCAGGTACATGCACATGCCCGTAAGGAAGTCCTTTGGCTGCCCAATGTCCATCCAGAAGCCTGTGGGGACAGAGCCACGGTGACAGCCCCCAGCATGAGGGTGGCAGTGCAGGCAAGACCCCCAATGCTGCCTGCACTGTGCACAGGGCCTTACCCTGCAGCTCCATGGCATAGAGCTGCCCATCCTGTGCCATGGCTGGGAAGATCTCCTTCTCGATGGAGGTGGGGCGCAGCTGTAAGGATGGGGCGCAGGGCTGAGCAGGGGGCACAGCACCCCCCAGCCTGACCCAGCCTGGCACCCTGCTGTACCTGGATGCGTTGCAAGATGCCAGGGTTAAATATGTAGAGGCCAGCATTGATTTTGTTGGACACGAAGACACGCGGCTTCTCCACAAAGCGGCAGATGCGGCCAGTGTCGGCCTCACACACCACCACGCCATACTTGGCCGGCTCCTCCACACGGGTCACCACCAGCGAGCCCTCGCCGCCGTGCTGCCGGTGGAAACGGGCCAGCGCCGCGAAGGGGAACTCGCAGATCACATCGCTGTTGAGGACAAAGAAGGGCTCCCCGTCCTCGGCCAGCAGGTCCCGCGCCAGTGCCAGCGGCCCCGCTGCGCGGCCGTGAGTGACGACGCAGGGACATGGTGAGCCCAGCGCCCGGGTCCCGCTGGCCCCACCTGTGCCCGTCCCAGCATCCCTCCCAAGTCCCCAGTCACTGTGGATCCTCACCCGGCCCGCTGTCCCTGGTCCTGCCCATGTCCATCTTGGCATACCCATCCCGATGCCCCTGCTCCTCCCGGCTCTACCCATCCATAGTCACGCTGCTGCCCATGGTATCCCACTCCTGGAGTCCCCCAGCCCTACCCATCCATACCCACCCTAACGCCCACGGTGCCCCCGTCTCAGAGTTCTCAACCCAGAGGTACCCATCCCGTATCACCCCCAGCACCCACCCTGCTGTCCCCGGACTTCCTCCAACCCGCCTGCGCCCGCCCCCCAGCCCCAAGCCCCTGCCCGAATCCTACCGGTGCCCAGCGGCTCCTTCTCGTGGGACATGGAGATGCGGATGCCGAGCTGCGGGCACAGGGTGAGCGGCGGGACAGGCCGGGTTGTGGAGGGAGGAGGGGGGAGGAGGAAGGGCCCTTACCCGTTGTTCCTGCTCCCGCATGGCGGCCTCCAGCGCGTCCGACATGTAGCTCACCGCCAGCACCACATGGCTGACGCCCGCCTGCGGGAGTGCGGGTCAGCCGGCGGCGGGGCGGCCCCCGCACCCCCCGCGCCCCGCGCCCCCACCTGCCGGAGAGCCTCCAGCTGGTGGAGCAGCACCGCCTTGTTGCAGAACTCCACCAGCGGCTTCGGCCGGCTCAGGGTCAGCGGCCGCAGCCGCGTCCCGAAGCCGCCAACCAGGATCAGCGCCCGCATCCCCCGCGTCCCGCGTCCCACGCCAGCGCCCGCACCGACACGTCAGCGCCGGGCGCGCCGGGCGCGTCACCGCCGCGCAGCACCGCCCCGCCTCCCGCCCGGGCCCCGCCCCTCGCCCGCCCCCGACACACCGCCCGTCCCCGACACCGCCCGGCCCTGGAGCACCGCCCGCCCCCGACACACCGCCCGCCCGGCTCTAAGTGCCCGCCCCGCACGCTCCCCCGCCCAACCGGCTCCCAGCGCCATGGCCAGGCCGTTGCTGCAGCCACCGCACCCTGCCCGGGCTGGGGGCTCCCTCGGGCCGCAGCAGCGACGCGGGGACCGCGATAAGGAGAGAGCAGTGGCACGGCCGCACCGGCCGCGGATGTTCACCTGAGCCCCCCACCCCCGGGCTCAGACGGCGGGAGAGGCAGGCACGGCACACCGCGGACAAAAACAGATCCTTTAATGGTTTTTGGTTCTCTGTGAAGCACAAACAGGGTGGTTATTCATGTAAAAACAAACGGGGCCAAGGCTATGTACAAGCTGTGGAGTCCCACCGCGGTGGTCCGAAGAGGGGGAGGCGGCTCCCACTGAGCACCGGCAGCGGCCCGTCCGTCACGGCCCAGTGAGGTGGGGAAGGGCAGGAATGAGCGCGGGGGGACAGCAAGGGGCCCTCCAGGAGGTGCGGCCTGGCCCGTCCGAGCACAGCCCGCGGGGACAAGGACATGCAGAGGTGGGCGGCGATGGGCCACGCTGGGACAGGGCCACAGAAGAACACGGCTGTTGTGGGTACCTACACCCCAGCACTCACTCACCCAGCCTCACTCCCTCCTGAAAACCTGCTCCCTGAAAATCCTGCAAGTCCTGGCAAGGCAGGGACCCACAGTAACCTAGTGCAGGGCAGCGTGCCATGGATAAAGGTCCTTGTCCAGAGGGTGGGAGGGGAGCAGTGGCTTGGGCAAGCTTTGAGGAGTTGGGAGACAGGCAAAGAGAGAGGGCAGCACTCCTGTCCCCTTCCACACCAGTGCCACAGACCGGGGGCTGCTGAGGCAGCAAGGCCAAGCAGCCGTGCCTTCTGAGCAGCCTCTGTGCACATGGAGTCGGCACACATGCGACATGCCAAACAAGCTTTCCTGAAGTAATTAAAAAAAACCCAGCCGCAACCCTGGCCTTGGGGGTACGCAGCGTATATGGTAACGCCATGGAACAAGTCAGTGAGAGCAGGAGGGAGCAGCCAGGGCCCCAGCACAGAAACAGGAGCTCAGGTGGAGCAGGGTATGGTCCGGTACCACCAGGCCACAGTATCAAATGTTATTTCCCCAACAAAGGAGGCTGGGGCACATTGATTTTGGGAACGACTGACTCTGTGAAGCAAAGCTGAACAGTCAGGCACTGGCGTTGAACAGTCAAGACAGTGGCACTCACTGCTCAGCCAGGTCACCCCTCACCTGGTCCCTGTAGACCTTCAGGGAGGAGACGGGGGATCAGCCCTAAGCCCCAGCCTCCCCTTCCACCACCCCCAGACCTGTTGGAAGAGCAGGGCTTGGGGGCAGAGGGTCCCCAGGGGAAGAGGGCAGCTTTGTGCTGGAGGGACATAATCTGTACTTTACAGGAGAGGAAGGGTTTGAAATGGTCCAAAATGCCCCGCTGCACAGCTGGGGTCATGTTAACTGCTACAGATACTATTGCTAGCCCACGAGCTGAGTGCTTGCAAGTCAGTGGTCCAGGGCAGAGTCACTCTTGCAGAGCCCTGTGCCTGCCCATGCCATGCCATCAGGGAGCAAGCAGACCTCAGGCTCGAGCACAGCTCCAGCTGTGCAGCACTCCCTCCCAGCCGCAGCTCTGCCAGGGGTTGCATTTGGTCATTTCATTTCTGTGTTTGGGGTGGCTACTCACAGTGCCCAAACAGCAGAAAAAGGCAGCATCAAAAGCAAAGCCCCATTGGCAAAACCCAGGGCAGAGCCAGCGACACCAAACACAGGGACTGGCACCTGACTTCTCACCGGTGGCCCCATAGACGCTGCCAACCATTAGGCAAGCGCCCTTTCCAAATAAGTCAGGACAAATTCAAAGGGGAGGCTCCTGAGGCAGGAGGCTCCTCACACCGGAGCTCCAGCCTTGTGAAGAACCCTGGGCTCTCCTGCTTTCTCTTTCCTATGTCCAGGTCCTCCCTTCAGAACACACATGTGATGACTGAAGAACCGGGACACACGACACCCAGCAGGCATCTACAGAGCCTCCTCCAGAAGGCAGAGCGAGTGCAGTCAGAACCGTCTGGTCAGCACGAGGAGTTCTTCCATCCTGCCTCACCTCAGCTCTTCTATCCAAGTACATTTAAAAAACAACGGAGCAAGACAGTTGTTTAAAACCAAATTTGTCTGTGTTTTTCCTGTGGTAGTAGGTGGTCTTCTCTGCTCCTGCCACCAGGACAAGAATAAGAGGCCGCAGCCCAGGGCTACTGGTTTTCCTCACGCATCTGTTCCATGATGTTGATGAGGCTTTCCAGCCCGAACACATAGCCCATGTCAGGTCCGTCGTGCACAGTGGGGTCGTCGCGGAAGCCTTTGAACGTGCTGTGTGCAAAGTCAATCATGCGCACGTCCACCTTGGGCTGGGCCGAGGAGCCAGGCTCTGGGCTGCCGCTGTCCTGGAGGCTCTCCGGGACGGAGCCATCCACGCGCTTCAGGCGTGCCTCCGGCCGGCGCTCCACAAACATCCCCGCCCGGCTGTCCTTCCCGTCGTAGATGATGAGCAGGGAACTGGAGTAGAAGCGGTAGGAGGCCTGTCTCTCCAAAACCGCCTTCAGGCTCCGCAGTTTGGCGAGGACAGGCTCAAAGAGGTCCTTGCGCAGCTCAATGCCATTGTGGAGATACTGGTAGAGGGCATTGCGGAAGCCTTCAATGGAAAGGCCGCGCCCATAGTATTTATTCCTGCATAAGTAATGCCCTGTGTCCAGCTGATAGACCTGGAACACCAAAGGAAATGCACATCAAGTGGGAGCAACAGGCTAAGGCCCTGCAGAGAGCCCTGAGCTGTGCTGCACTGACAAGGCAGGGGGAACTCATCCCGTCCCCATTATGATCGAGAGGGAGCAGGACACAGCTCTGCCCATTTCTGGAATCCCAGAGCAGCTCATGGGTGTATCCCATGGGCAGAGTCAGGATGACTGAGCACTAGTCCTCTCCCAGGACACCCAAAAGGCAGCTCATCTGTCCCAGTGCCCCAAAAGGCATGGCACAACGGACCCCAAGGGTTAAAAAGCAAAGTCTTACAGCAACTCAGACAATCCTCTGGCAGTGGGAACTGCCAACACCTATTGCCTTTATGTGGCAAGTGATTAATGAGGAGCCCTCATTGCTTCAGAGTCTGTGAGCAGAGATCTAGGTTACAAGATACACTAGGCAGGTGGGGAAGGAGCGATTATTGCACAGCAGCACACCCTTGTGCACAGGGCCCAGGCACAGCAGAGCAACTTCTAAACAATCAGTGCAGTACAGAAGGAAATGTTGGACACCTCCATTCCCAGGCACTGTGATTCTGGCTGAATGCTAAGCCACAAAAATAATTTTATTAGAAAATCCTCTAATTGTCTGTGAACAAAAGAGCACTGGACAAAGCAGGCCATCTCAGGAGAAGCAGGTTCCTTTGTTTTAGGCTTAGAAATGAAGACAAAAATGGCACAAATGCTCGTGTACCTACCTGCAGTGAGAGGTTCAAATTCAGTGCTCAGCAGGAAACACTAACTGGGAGGCTTAATGGAGCTGTGAAAAGGAAGGTGCAGCATCTGCGGCCTGGGGGATCCCTACCTGCATCCCACACACACGCACACCCAAGGTGGCGGAAGTGCTCTGTTCACACTTCTTCATCTGCCGAGCAGCCTTCTCCTCAGAGGCATCATCTCCGTGCTGTCTGGTCCCCATCTTCAGATCAAGCACGCAGGGAAGCTTGAAGTGATGCACCACATTTTCCAGCAAAAGGAACTCTGGGATATGTGTCAAGGAGAGTCCACCCACCAGAGACACCCCAGGGCCACCACAGACAGGGACTTGGGCCAGCAGGAGATAGGGTTGGGCAGTGAACAAATAGGAACCAAAGAACAGACAAGACAAACGGCTTGGTGAGTTGAAGAAAAGGACAAAACCCAAACAGAGGACCCAGGTTTTGACAGTGGCTAGAAGGAAACAGCCTAGAAAGTGGAATGGCCAACAGCAGGAAGGTCACATGCAGGTGTACTGGAAATTCAGCAGGGGAAACTGAAAAGCAAAACACCAGTGTCAGGAAGGACATAGTATGCCAGTAGGAATTGCTGATCCATTAGAAAGAGCTTAAAGTCTAATCAAATTAGCCATTTGGCCATATGGACAAACAATAAAATCCCCACAGACTGAAAACTCAAGGCTCAAGAAATGGCAGAGTTGGCATGTCCAGAACAGCAGCACTGCCCAATACATGGGGGGGAACTGAGGAGGTGACAAAGCTGGGAAACAGAATGGTAATGGGTGCTCTCTGTCACTAGCACACAATGGGCAACCCTCCCATCAGGGCACAGCACTGAGAACACACCCCAGGCACTCCCTACAGCAACCTGTTCCAAAGGGGAAAAAAAACCCTGAAAGTTTGCCCTACGGAGTCCCACAGGGCACAGATCAACATGTTAACATTGAAATGGCAACCAGAGCATACTGGATTAAACCTGCAAGAGAGAAACTGTGTTTGGTTTAGAAAGAGGAACTTCATAAAAGAAAGGAAGTGTGCTTAAAAAGGAGAGGACAACCGAAGAGAAAGACTTCTCTGCAAGTGATGCAAGCTATTTAAAAATAAAAGTTGGAGTCTCCAAGCACACTGGAATTGGAAAAGGAAACCCACACAGTTAAAATGATGAAGAACACAGCTACTAAAAGTAAGTTTGTTTCTATGGGAGGAAAACAGAATCCAGGTGAAACAAAATAACCCCACAAGCTGGCAAGTTCAGCAAAAAGCAGGAGAAATCATTTGTGAAGGCACAGAAAACAACAAACCCATCTTCAACAAGATGAAGAGGTCAGTCAGACTGCCTGGAGGTGGAACGAGATGATCTTTAAGGTCCCTTCCAATCCAAACCATTCTATGATTCATTAGTGTCACAGTATGGGAAGCAGGAAGGAACAGCAAAAAGGACCATGAAACTCAACTGTGATTGTGTGAAGGACAGAAATGCCAAGGGAAATGCAGGCCTGGCTGCCTCAGGCACACACGGGTAAGGCCAGGGCAGCAGCAGCCTGGCACACCCAGCTCTGCCTCCCAAAGGATACTGTACAGCTTCCGGTCCTTGGACTCCGACCGCATGCGGCTCAGCTGCTGCTTGTGGCAGCGCAGGCTCCAGGGGTTATAGCTGATCTTCTCAGAGCTCAGGCCGCTGTTCCCATCCAACATCTGAAACGGAACATCTGAGTGGATGTGCAGGTCCACCCTGGGACTCTTCGTTTCCTGGATGCTGCTGGTGTAGAGACAGAACAAACGTGCCTGTTAGAATCCATGAGTTCTCCACATACTTAAAACTGTCACATCCTCCCCTAGCACACAACCATCTCCTATTCCTTCTCCTGCTGCACACAGTACAAATCTTAAAAGCAGATCTTCACCAATACCCTGGGCTGTGGACCCATGTTCCAGGATCTGGTCTATCTAATATCTCTGCCAGGCTGTACTCTGCCAATAGGTAGAGCAAACTGAAACACTTGCTTCTCTGGGAGCTCTGGCTGGGGTGAGGAGGCAGAGACCCATATTCAAAATACCCTGGGAAGAAACCTCTTGGTTAATAACCAGGTGAACTGAAGAGTGTTCAAATCTGCTCTGCATACTTTGGTTCCACAACTGATACACTGCCAAGGGTTATCCTGTGTCAGAGGCATTTCATGTGGATGAGTTGGTCCTGAATCCAGCAAAACTCCTGGCACAGTTTGCAGTGCCAAAATGTGCCAGGCTAGCAAGTGCATGTGCCAGTCTGGCCACCTGAAGTAACTGCAAAACATCCTCAACCAAAGGAGTAAGGAAGACAGATCTCCTGTTCATGTTGTCACTAAGCCCTCAAAATTTTACCTTTCACTGCTGTCACTGGCCAGGCCAGGCTTCTCCTCCTTGTGCTCAGTGCCGCTGCTTGACCTGTGAAGGCTCCGGCGTGAGTGCTTGCGCCGTGGCTGGTCCCTCTCTGGCAGATCATCCTGCTCCGGAGCCTCATTCTCCACATAGGGATAGGCCACCAGGTTAATGTAGCCATCACTGTCTCCCTCAAAACAGACAGATACCACACCTGCCAGGGAGAAGTGACACGTCAGTTCTGTTTCCCGGGGGAGGGAATGCACAACCCAAATGTTCAGCAGGAGAGAGGAAAATGTAGCTCACAGAGCAGCAAAGCAAAGCCAGAGAAATGAAAGAGGGGGAAGCTCTGCCACCACAGGAAATAAGGACAAAAGTGCAGCTGGTAGGCTGAGGGTGTGATTTATTTCCTTCCTTCAGTCTTGCAGCAAATGTCGTCAAACTGGAGAGAGTCAAGCACAGTCTGCCAAGATGCTGAGGGGAGCAAAGCGTATGAAATAATATCTGGTTTGTTTGGATAAGTTTGGATAAGTCCTGCAGAAGTGTTCCTGCTGTCAACAGGGACATCACTGGCCAAGCAGGACTGTGCTTTCTCTGCTGAAGGAGCTTTCCAGCATCAGAGCAATGAAGTACAGAGCCCTAAGGCTGAGGTGACACATGCCACTCTTACCACAAGTCAGCCAGTCTCCCAGAAAAGGGACCTGTGAGGGCCCAGGGCTTCCTAGCAATAAAAACAGGGTGCCCTAGAAGCGTAACTACCTCTGCCAGGTGCAGACAAGCAGGACCATATGTCCTGTCCAGCTTTACCTTCTGAAGGCTCCTGGAAAGCACCACAGTCCAAAGGAAGTTACAGATCTTTCACTGCATAGACTCAGAATATACCTATCTGGCCAGCCACACAGCAGGACTGCTGACACTTCCAGTTAGGGCTGACATCTTCATTTCTGGGACTGCCCCAGCCATGAAAATGAGGCCATCAGCCCATCTCCTGATGTGCAATGACAAAATGTTTCATTAGCTTGTCACTAGTATTGAGTAGCTGCCAGGAATATCAAATAACATACACACTGAATCAAATGATTCATCACAAACGTGAGGAAACCTTGTCCTGCTCAGCTGATGCAGGCCATCCTGCTCCTGTCCTTCCTTTATCTGCACAGGACAATGTTAACAAGGTCCAGGTGGCTCAAACATGACTCCAGAGCAGCTCAGGACTCCAGAATGTCACTACATAAATGCTACTCTAAGTGGTCTGGCTGCCTGGATGTGCTCCTCAAGGTATCTCTGAAGTCTTACAGTAACATCTAAGTGCTCAAACAGAAAACATCATACCCAATATTCCTCTCCCCAGATCAGTAGGAAAGATTTCTGGGACTAGCAGGAAACTGCACTGGGGTGGAGGTGCACATCCCATGCCTTTAGGGTATCAGGAGATATCTGATCTCAAGAAGACAAGAGTCCATCTGGACTATCAGCTTCATTAAACACACCTCCCCAGGAAAGACATCATGTGGATTCTAGGAACTACACAGGCTTCAGTGTGATTCCTGATGGGACACTAGAGTGTTGTGTGGCCCCAGAGTGGCTGGAGGGTAAGACAGGACCCATCTGTTGCAGACCGCACCCCTCACTCACGACCTGTGTGCAGACACCGGGAGGGAAGCTGACACTGCTTTGGGACAGTCAGGCTGCAGGAAGATGCAAGGCAAGACCCTGAACAGATGGTGGTCCCAGCTGTCCGTAAAGCACCATCTTCCCAGTGCCACCTGGAGACAAAGCAGCAGAGGGAATGGGAATGCTGAGCCCCCCAGAAGGATACCTGTCCACATCACCATCCTGAACACAAATGCACAAGGCCAGACGCCTATCAAGCTTCTGAAAGACACAGCTGAGCTGCCAACCTCCTACAATGACACAGGCACTGGAAAATTCCACTCCTTCAAAGCAGCTGGGGACAAGGCTGCCCCTCAGCACTGGGAAAGCCATACTTCCTGCTTCAGCAGCTTGCTGCTACGGGTCCATAAAAGAGATGGGATGAGGAAGCGATAAATTACGGAACTGGAACGTGCAAATGCTCAGTCTATGATCTGGCTTCATTAGCTCAAGGTCAAGGCTGTAATTGACAATAACTTGGTAATAAAACTGCTTCGGTTACACATCCATACCCTTAAACTTTGGACTACAACTGTCACACTGAATATTCTCTGCCTAGAATGAGGAGCACATTCAACTCAGTGTGCCTACAAAAAGAAAAAATTTCCTCCTTTCCAAATGCTGCTATCAAACTGCCAGCCCACAAAAGTGTTTAAAACAAGCAAAATGACACCAAAAAGACAGCAGCAGCTGCAGGAAAATGGAAGAGCACTGAGGGCTGTAACTGCATCCTGGAATGCCAAGAGGCCTCACCTTTGTACTCAGGTGTGAACTCCTTCATTTCGGGGGGCAGGGACTCATAGAAGCGCTGCTCCCTGGTAATGAGGGGCTTGCAGACAGTGTGGTCGTCGTAGCGCATCATGCTGCTGTGGCCGCCCACCTGGTGAATGAAAGGCTCCAGCAGGACCCCCCGGTCTCCGGATCGAGTGGCATTCTTGCCATACTTGCCCACTTCCATGGTTTGACAAACACACATTGCGTTGGGCACCCGTTGCACTCTTGGAGCATGGGGAGAGCCACATGGGCTGGAGGGGTAGCTCAGCAGTGGTCAGGCAGTCACAGGGGGGAAATCCTGGCAATCTGCTTCCTTGCAGTGATCTGAAAAAGCAAAGGAGATTCCTGTTAGTAAAGGACCACTTGCACTCACTCCCTGTTCGCTTGGAAAAAGTTTATGGTATTTATATCCATATCCTCTGTGACCTTTTCTGTTTACAGCCTGCTTGTTCCAGCATGCTCCTCACCACTTCTTTAATCCTACAGGTAAACACACATTAATTCAGAGGCAGTCCCATCCAGAGCTCCTCCAATCGGATTGACAGCAGACAAGGAAAGGAGGAGATACATCTATTCTGAGCTTCCCATCTTTAGAAAACATTATTTCCTTCTCTGTTCGTTTTATTAGTAAGGCAATGTGACAATGGAGCACAGACTGAGCTACAGCCCACACCTGCCTATCAGTAATGGTGACTGACACAGGCAGTACAAACATTTCCAGAATTTGAATTCCACTCCTCATGCCTCTGCATTTTTAACATCTAGATGACTAAATAATTCCTCTTCACCAGCTACTGTCACACTGTTTTCTCTTTTAGTGTTCGCTTCTCTTCAAGCACTGACATGAAAGACTCAGAGTAAGACAGTCATTCTGTCTCTGTGTGCACTGGAACTGAATGGATTCCACTCAGATTCTGTCCTTTATTACACCCAGCCTTTCAGGACAACAATTTTCTGATGCTTTCACAGCACCTATATGCACACCAAGTCCCTGATCTCTAGAGGTAAGCAAGATATACCACTAAATCCAAATGAGATTACAAGTGTTTTAGAGAAGCAGATGCTCTTTCAATGTTTGCAGAGTGCCCGGTACAGCCACAGGATGATGGAAAAGTAAAGCTGCTGAAATTCTCTCCAGATGATTTGCCCTTTCCAGCTTAGATCACAGCTGCTCCTGAGGCTGCTGGGGAAAATGTCACAGGATTTCCTTGCAATGATGAGTTATCCAAATGTTGGTACAAGAACCAAGTGGTGACTACAGTTTCCGAATGCATCAAATTTCCAGTTTCTTCGCATAGCGAGAAAGCCAAGGGCAGTAATTTAAGAACTGAGGTATCCTGGAGGCCTGAACAAGGGACACAGCTCAGGCTGTTCCTCATCTGGCCACGGGATGTCTCTGCAGCTACACAACACTGCCAGGCCGGGGGGAGTTCTGGATGAACAGGAGCTCATCTCCCCTGCTCCAATTTAACCATGACAGAGATGAAGCTCAAGAGATTCAAAAGGAGCGATACTTCATGACATGTTTAACCCAGTCTGACCCAAATTCCCCAAAACAGGACAATGCTTCTCTCTCCTTGTTCACTCGCTCCTGCTTGCTCCCTCGCACTGGATTTTTGGGACAGTACGAGTGTACGTACATTTGAGTTGAATCATCTCACTGATCCCATGGAAAACATTTCCTTTTGTGGTTACACGACCACACAACCACATTCAGTGAAAGGGGAACAATGTGAATATTTAGCTGGCTTTTAAGGCAGGAGCCAGGGAATAGGAGGGAAAAAAACCCATGGCACAGATAGTCCCTCTCTCTGTAGCAACTCATATCAAAGTCTGTTCAAGGCATCCCTCAAAGTCTGTCTCCCAAACTCACTCAGAGCCTAAGCTGTATCACAAACAAAAACATGCTGTGGTTTTCTCTCCTCCCTCTTATTTGCTTTATCAACAAGAAGAAATTTCAGCAGCAGACACTCATAGATGTTTTAGTTGGGTTTAACATAGTTAATATCCAAGAACAAACAAGGTACCAGCATCTGCAACAGGTCAGCACTTCACAGATTCCAGACAAATGTTTCATAGACTTAAGTCTCCCCTTCCTGATGTAGCTCTGTCTCGGATTCAATTTCTTTTATTTTGCCAATGACTAAAGCAGAGCTTTCAGCTATTCCAAACAATACAGAGGGCAAGCTTAACTTCACACCTTCCTGTAGTTTAAACTTCATAGGACGAGAGAAATACAAGATTTATCTGTGTGAGAGTTGTTGTCACACTCAGGAAACACGCACGTGATGCTCAGGACTGCAGTCATCCAAGGGCTCCTGAGAAGTGGCTGCAGCCACCAAGCATCCTGGGCTCACTGCCAAGTACCCCAGCATCCCTAAGAAAACCCAACATGAGAAGTTCTGGATGTGCAGGCTCCCTGCGAGGAAGTGGCAGCCATAAAAACAAAACATTTTGAGGCTGTGACACAAGAGAAGGAGCTGGGCATCAGGTGGGGACAGAGTCCAAAGCCGGATATAACTGCTCCACACGATCTAAAGAAACCGTGATACAGGCAGTATTTTCCCATGTACAAGTGAATGTGAGAAAAGAAGTATTTTGTGGCAGGCAGCATTTCAGAGGTAACATTTTTAAAGAGGAAGATACCCACAGGGCTTGAGAAACAGACATTTTATAGCTCAGATACAGCTTAGTGTTTTTCATCAAACTAACTCAAAGTAAAGGGTTGTTACTAAACATGGGCACTACCCACAAATAAAGACAGAAGGATCACAGCAGTTTCAAACAAATATAAAGCAGAAAACTATTTGAAGTCCTGAATATTACTCATCCTTCATCTGTTAAACAAAGGCATGAGTTCAACTATTTTAGCTGGCTTATAAAATTCAAAGTCCTTCCAATTAAACTGTAAAATGCAGTGCACAGTCCAAGAAACATCTTGAAGGAGACAAGTTCATTTAAACAGATCCCTTTGTATCCTCCACCACCACCACTACAGCTCAAACAGCAGTAAAACACCTGGGCCAGTTTAGCCTCCCCCTTCCAACAGAATGATCTCTCCTTATTGAGAAAGTGCCAATCGAGCCAGACTCAGGAGAGGTGGGGGGCGAGGTTCAGAAGCAAGAGTTATCCGTGACTACACAGACATACCACACCCCGTATTTCATTATCCTCCCCAGTAACTGACTCGTGCACTGGAATAGAATTTGCTCTACAATATTTAAGTCTAGACGCCTATCTGTTAGTGTATCTGCTCCAAGTCTGATCTGCATACTTCACTGTTCAAACACATCTTGGCAATAAGATGTGTTTTCGTGTAGTAACACATATTTCCAAACAAAATTCAGTAAGACATTCAAGGTAACTCTGCTCTTCCAAGCCCATTAAGTGGGGTAAACCCTGCTCCCAAAACCAACATCACCCTCCAGCAGGGAACACGTCACTCTACAGAAACAGTGTTGTGTTCTTGAAGACCCAGCCAGAGACCTCTTAAACATTACTGAATGCTGGCTGAAGACTACAGGTGTCTTACCAGAGCAGCATCAGACCCAAGGAGATGCTCCTGCCAGAGAACAGGAACAAGAAAGTCTCTTCTGAGGGTGTAACTTAAGGGGACAGAAAAATCAGCCTTGGAGGTCACCAAATGATGAGAGAGGTGAGGGCAGGGAGCTGCACTGCCATACGTGTGAGAATTACTGCTGAGTACACCACGATGATGATCCCCTACTCTTTATAAGCTGTCTTGTACAGGAACACTGGCAATGCTTCACAACTCAGTGGTAAAGCTACTTTCCTAACTGAAAAGAAGAACAAATGTTTTAAATTATGATGTATCACACAGCAAGAACACTGACTGCCCTAAGCAGCTTGCCCATCCGTGTTTCCAGCACCGCCTCTCCTCTGACTCCAGACCCCAGGCCCTGCCGTGCCCAGGGCTAAGGCAGATGGCCACTGACGACTCTGGAGACAGGCCACAGGCGAGGGATAAATACAGACCTCAACGTCACGATGACAGAAGCTGGACTTCCCCTAAACAACCCCAGAGCACTCAGGAGAAAAGCACAAGAATAGAAAATACCAGTATAGCAGGCAAGAGGACTACAGCATTTGGTCAATTGGTTCCTGGTGAGCTAGACTCATTAGCAAAGAAAAGCAGAAGCATCTGTGCTGAAAAGCAGGGTTGTTTCTAGTCATGCTGGATTGGATGAGGTATGAGAAGAAAACCCAGTTTAAGAAAGTTAAAAAAAAAAAAAAAAAAAAAAAAAAAAAAAAAAAGCATCTTCCACTGTGCTATGAGATCAACTTCCCAGCACAAAAGCTGACCGCCACAGGTTTGAGACATGTCTGTCTAGTCAGCAGTAAATGGAGACGAGCCCTGGGACCTGGGCAGAGAACATAACTCTCCAGGAACCTGCAGCAACACTTAGGATGTAACCAGAAACATTTGGCCTTGATGGTATCCAGGAAGCTAGAAACTTTCCTAGCCTGCTTAAGCACATAGCTTTGAATCCTGAGCCCTCTCATGCATCTTGTCCAACACTTGAACTACTACTAAATACTCCTTTTTGGACAGGCTGCTCTCACCACGACAAGTGCGGCTCATCAGATTGAGGCCAGGAAGTAGAATACAATCTATACACATGCATCCAAAGTGAAAGAGAAGCCTTAGGAAAAGCTGCTGAAGAATGCCAGCTGAGGAGGAGAATGCCAACAGTGAGGCCTGGGGAGGAACTGCAGTGAACAAGAGCTCGGAGAGGACAATATTCACGGCCAGGCACATTCCACCCTATGCCATGAGCTGAGCTTCCTTCACCAATCCTCTTTCTGCCTCAACAACAGCGCAGAAATGTACCAATGGCTGAAGAGTGTACAAGGAAAGAGCCTGATCTAGTCTAAAATAAAGCTTGATTGAACCCAGAGAAAGGGAAATAAAATTAAGCTTATAGTCCAACTCCTTAGGTATAACCCACATTTCTGTCTCCTGAAGATCTGAAGGAAGATGACTGCTAGTTTTAGCTGAAAAAGTTAATTTTCTTCCTAGTAGCTTGTATGGGACTGTGGTTTGGATTTATGCTGAAAACTGTGTGGATAAAAGAAATATTTTTGTTATTGGTGAGCAGCACTCACAGACTCAAGGCTTTTTCTGCTTCTGACACTGCCCCACCAGCAAGGAGGCTCAGGGTGCACAAGAAGCTGAGAGGCAACACCCCAACTGGCCCCAGGGACATCCCAGACCATATGGTGTCAAGCTTAGCATAAATACCTGGGGAAAGAAAAAGGAAGAGGGGGATGTTCCCAAGCCCCTGTTACTGCGATGGAGCCCTGCTTTTCCTGAGCATGGCTGAACACCTGCCTGCCCATGGGAGGTGAGGAATGAGTTTCTTGTTTTACTTTGCTTGTGCACGCAGTTTTTGCTTTACCTGTTAAACTGTCTTTATCTCATCCCACAAGTTTTGTCACTTTCACCCTTCCAATTCTCTCCCCCATCCCACCAGAAAGGAGTGAGTGAGTGGCTGAGTTGCCAGCTGGGGTTAAACCACAACAGACTATTTGTGCCATACTTCCATCACACTGATCACAAAGCTTCAGCACTTCTGCCAGCAGCCTGCGAGACCAAGAATTTTCTCTTCTTTCCCTAAGAAAGGAGCGGAAGCCAAGCCTTTGCAGCTCTTTCTGAAGAAAGCGAGGCTGAGCCATGCACTTTTAACTCTGGCTGGAATGCCGAAACCACTCGCTAAAACCAATGCTTAGATCTCGGGTTAAACAAGGCTTTTTTTTCTTAGAGGCCAGATTAGCAAGAATTGTAAAGGCCCTTCTGCTGTCACCTACGCACAAAGCATGGCATGTTTTCCCGGAGGGATGAGGTACTGGGAGTCCTTGTCAGGGATTCAGACCCAGGACACAGACAATACCCATTTTCTCACACTGGCACGCTACAGTGGTAGCCTCTCTGTTTTCCTTTCCTTTTTTTTTTTTTTTAAGCCAAGTGTTAGCACACAACCACGAACAGGGAAGGTCTGTCACATTCAGCAACATATGGAGCAGGTACTCTGCAATGTTTTGTGAATGTCTGTCATGCAGCTGTCTGCATGTGGTGGTAACCCAAGCTGGGACTCAAATGGCCTCCCCTCCAGCTTGTACTCCTGTCTGGCCTGATGCTGGACAAGCTGGAACTACTGTGATAACATCATGCTGGGGAGTGGTGGAGGACTGCACGTAACAGGGATGATATGATTTAATTCCCTTGCTGCTCTTTTCTCCAGGCTTCCCCTTCCTCACTGGAGAAATGCAGGGCATTGGCAGGAAGGCACAGGCTGCCTGGGGACCTGCCAGTCCTTGTCATTGCTATCAGTGTCACTGCAAAGGCTGCAAGAAGGGCCAGCCCTGGTCTGGTCATCACCACTCTTTCCTCTCCAGTAGGCAGGGAGGATGAGCAAGAGGGAGCTGAGCTGCTGAACCCTCCTGCTGTACCTTGCCACAAATACACCCTGCCACAGTAGAAAAGGGCACCTTCCTTCTCTGTTCCAAAGCACTGGCTGCAGTCCAAGCCTGAGAGTTTCCATAGCAGCAAGACCTGATAGAATACGTACAACAAAAGGTTGCTTTATCAGTACCAGCCCAGAAGACTTTTTTCCAAGCTTGTGCCTAAGAGAGCAGGGTCATCCAATATCGGCTTTGCATTTTATAGGAGAGATGAGATTATGACACGTGCTTTCTAGAGAAGGGCTTAGGGAAGATCAATGCTTGTGAGGCTTCATTGCTCAGCTTTCTGTGAGCTAATTTCTGTCTTCACATCATTTACAAAGGAAGAAGTCTCCACAGGTTATTTTAAAATTATTCCAGTGCAAAAGCTGCTGTTCAGCACAGCTTTCCAGCCCAATGGTCGGAGACAGTTAGAAAGGAACATACTTTCAACAGTCAAAAGCCACAATAAACCAACCTAACCCACCAAGAAAAGACATTTTTTGAATTCGCATTAGTGAAGGGGCTCAGAAACTCATCAACAGGCAGAAAATTGTCCTTGCATTCATAGCAGGATGGGGGGAAGGGAAAAAGATTCACACTGTTCCCCCTGAAGAAGCTTGGCTCAAAGACTAAGACAGAACATGTAACTCAACTTCTGGACTGAAGAAGCAATTTTACCACCTGTCTCAAAAAATCCTATGTTTAAAGTTCTCCTATAAAATAAAGCATATCCACTCTTTAGTCACAAACCTTGGCCTCTTCCCCAGCAGTGAGGCTTAAATAAGGCAGCCACATCCCTAAGAAAGTCTTGCACAATCATCCAGGTAACCACCCAAATGACATCCCAGCAGGAAGATGACGGAATGACTACACCGAGTTCAGTAAGAGGAGGAGTCCATTCAGAAACTGCACTTTCATGTCAGCTGAGGGCACCAAATTCTACAACCTCAACAGTATCAGAAGGCAGGACACATGAACAGGTAAATGCACCACACTTGCTGACAGCAAGAGAATGAGTCAGAGCTCTGACTGTGACGGCTGTGCTGAACCAGAGGACAAATGCATTGCACAGTGAGCACTGCTGGCAGGAAGAGGGAGGTGTCATTTTGTGGGAGCGTAGGCAGAGCTCTGCCAGATGGATGGCACTGGGAAGGGCTGCTCAGCACTGGGGAGCTGGCCCACCAAAATGAGGAGAATCCACTGCAACCAGGCGAGCACATCTCAGGTTTGTGCTACAGCAGGGGTGAAGAGAACAACCTCCTAAGTTCTTATCTCATCTTCTCCTGGCTAAAAATGCCCCAGAAGACTCAGAGGCATCATGCCAGAGCCCAGGAAAACAATCTGGCCTAATTTCCTACAGAGTAACTGTTGGCCTCTAAGCTGAAAGGTGCTCTTGTCATCCACATGGGCAAACACCTCTGGAGCTTGAGCTCCCACTCACACCTCCACACAGACTGGACAAGGAGAAATGGTTGTGAACCTCAGCCTTGTGTCCCTCAGACTCCCAGACAGTACAGACACCTGGAAAGCTGGTGGAAAGATGGGACAAGATTCTTCCAGCTTCTGTAGAGGGGAAACAAGAGGAAACTTCCAGGAAAACCACCAAAATCCCAGAAAAAGGAAGTACTTGTGCAGCAGTAAAAGCAGTTTTCAGGCTTCAGAGGATGGCTGACAGGAACTGAAAGGAACAATCAACGTGCTGCACCTTACACCTGTCACAGAGAAAGCAAAGCACAGGTACCAAAGTGAGGATTCTGCAACAGGAGAAACAGTCAACACCCCCAACACAAGAGCAAGAGCACACACAGTTTCAGACCTTATGTGGGCTACCAAAAAAGAGAAAGAATGGATGTTTTCAGGCTCTTTGCCCTCCACAATCTTGTAAGAAATAAGGGAAGATAAGTGAAAACATGAAAGAGAAAAACCATCCCAAACTATAAAATCTATTTGAAGTTAAAAGTCAAGCAAAAAAATTTAATCTACCTCAACTTTTTTTTCCTGCTTTCAGAATGTGTAAAACCAGTGAATGAAGGAAGAAAACCCACATGAACACCTAGGCCTCTAGCTCTCTGATAGGGAAATGACAGCAAAACATATATATCAGAAGTTTGGTCTGCACAAGAAAACAGTGCATATTTATACTTTATTCATCCACCACATTCACTTTAGGTTGGCAAACCAGGGCAGATTTTGGGTTGAAAAAAGCTTACTTGTCTAGGTTGCTCTATAAAGTGATTGTCCACAATGGAACCAATGCCATCCAAATGCCTGGGTTTAAAAAACCACCCAGTAACATGATGAGATTCCCTAACTCCATAGTTACACAGGCAATCCTTTGACATCTGGAACATCATGAGCAGCACCCTCCCACTCAACTCTGCTGCACTGGTACAACTGTTTGCAGCCTCACCATGAATCAAACTAGGGAACTGATCGCAGTTAAAAATAAACCAGCAATTTGTTTTGTTTTTTTTAAGGATTACTTTTCAACCCAGGTCAGATCCCCAATCTATTGTGCAGCTGTACAAACAGTTGTATCAGCATAAGGTGCCTGAATTGTGGATGGTTATCCTTGTGCCTAAAGCCAACATTTGCATTCCCAGCTCACCTCTTGTTTCATGGTTGCTGTAGAACAGGACACTGACTAAACTGAACACCTAGGGGATTTTACTGCCACTGCTTGCAACTGTGGAAGGTCTCTTTAATGAGACAAAATGAGACCACACTAATGTCTATCCTACAACCTAAAGCATGGCTACTGAGCTCCCTCGAGCTGTTGCTTGTCCAAAATTATATGTCATTTTTGCAGTCTGCATGCTGAAATAAACATAAAACCATGACTAACCAAGTCACTAATGCAAATGAACAGCTTTGGGCCAAGTTCTGGAACAAAACTCTCCCACAAATTGCATAACCACTAACTATCTTGGTGATCTTCCATTCAAGAAACACAAGCCTACTTGATGTGCAGATTCCCACTGATTTGAAGACTGTGACATTCAAAGAGGGAACATGAGAGCCTATCTGCAGTTTTGGCAACTCTTCAAATTGCAGCTGAATTTTTATTTGAACACAGAAATACAAACAGAAATATTGAAAAGCAGAATAAGTACTAAGCAATGATGCCATGCTAGCATGCTTTAGAAACAACCGTGAGAGAAACAGATGGAAGGTTTTCCCAAATTAACAGCTCAAATACTGTTTGAAACAAAACCAACTGAAAATACCTCCTTTTTTGATGGCTGCCTGGGAGCCTACTGCGAAATACTTGGTTCTCTGCTGGTGACAGGCACCTGCATCAGACACGCACTATTGTAAAAGGCCTTCTCATTGAAGCCAAGGCACAAAAGACTGAATAACTATAAAGGTCTGACTTCTAGAACAGGGCAGGAGGCATGTTAATGAAACTTCAGGAAACCAGTTTTCTACAGTTTCTGTTGGGTCTGCTCTAGAAAGAAAAAAAAATCAGTCTCTAAGCTGTTCAGCAGTCTTTTTTATAGATGCTATCAGACACAAAAATTGAAGATACACAAAAATGAAAGAATTGCTAATTGGCAAACCTTACCCTTTGTTCCTTAACATGCATCTCAGGCTATAGTTCCATGACAGCTTAAGTAAATCTAAGTCAGCATTCTTCAAACCCATCGTCTCTCCTGAGTCAGCACTGGCACTCACTGATCCTGCTCAGAAACCAGCCTGGCAAACAAGCTGACCCGGAAAAAAAGAAAAGTTGTTTTCGCCAATGTGGCTTCCTGAACTGGTTTAGTGCCAGTGCCCAATGAAAGTAAAAGGGGGCAATCATTGAGCAGGGCAAGGGCAGGCACAAGAGTAGCAGAGCCAATTCCATTCAGCTCCAGCTGCCCTGCAAACACACGCTCAGAGAACAGTCTCACCCTGACTTTAAAGAGATGTGAGTTGTCACTTGCAGCAGAAAGATCATTCGATGTTTACACCTCTCCTGACATCATCTTTACACCAGCATCAGCACTCCTGCAGACAGCTAGATTAAGTACCCAATTTGGTAGGAAACCAAAACAGCAATATATAAAACAAAACAAAAAGCTTTCAGTTGGATCAGGTCCCTAATACATCTGACCAACAATCCCCCAGCATCAAAAGATGGGAGAAAGTGGGAACCAAGGCACAGCAAAAGTCCAGCTCCAAGCAACTGTGAAGCTGCTCTCAGCAGCATAGATAAAGTATCACAACATAACTACATAATAGTTATACAAAATCATTTTGGTTCAAAAGATTTGAACTGTACATTAAAAAATGTGCAATCTAAATCTTCATGTTTTTATCTTCCAAAACACACCATTAATATTTAAAATGCCCTATTTCCTCAAAAATAAATCTTTAATTTATTTGATACCAGCATTATTTTCAGAGCAAAAGAGCTGCTAAAATATATAGGAGGGAGTGAGGAACAGCCTGTTGTGATTAAATAGGGCATGACAAACAGCAGCAGCATGCACAAGCAGTACTGGGGAGCAAAGCCAGGGGGAACAGTGACAACAACATTATACAAACAACACCGATTCATGAGCAACAAAGAATTCTTAGAAACTGCTGCCTGGGTAACATCCAAGGTTCTCTTTACCTTGGTTAAACTATTAAGAAAGTCACTTCAGAAAGCTGACCACTTCTGCACAACGAAGCTTTTTAGGAAGGAAGAGTTGATCCATCTAAAGGGCTCTGTGTAGGAAACCACTGCAGCAGTTCCTGTGAAGCAGTCAAGTTGCAATAACACTGAAGGTGACTTGAAGCTGGAACTAGTCATTTGTCCCCTGTCTCACCATGAAAGGGCTCTTGTGCCAGCACAGCACCAAAAGCTGCGTCTATGTGTGTACCCTTCATCTACTGCCGAGCAGACAGGTCACCCTTGGCTGTGGACAGCAATACCTTAATGGCAGGGACATCATAAGGTCTTCTCAGGAGAATTTCACTAAGGTATGTTTCATGACTTTAGCCTCACACATTTCCTCATGGTCAACATCTGCTGTAGCAAGCTCTCATCACTGCTTGTAACACCTAAACTCCGGACACTGCATTCATCAAACTGGAGATTCCTCGAAGGCCCAGCTTTGCTTCAGAGATGGAGAAAATTCAATTTCTACTTGCCATCTTGCTGCCATGTGGAGGACAGCACACTTAAAGCACAGTCTGTGCCACTTCCATACAGAATTCACTCCTCCAAAATTCAGAGATGAAGTTGCGGCTGCTTCTTGAACAAGCAGCAAGTTTCCAATATATTTGGACAATCTTGCAAAAAAAGTAGGTTTTTTCAAAGAAAACACTAAGTTCATGAACCAGTGCTACATCTCTGCCTCAACACATCACTAAAATATCATAAATCACAAGCAAGAAGTTAATCTTAATAAATCTCTGACTGCTGACACTCACTAACATTGAAAGTATTGCAGTTTAAATATCAAATACACATATTACAGTGTCTTTAAACAACAAGAAAATTTTGTAAAGCCATCATTTAGGACTGCATTTAGATGTCTGAATTTCTCACAACTCTCCAACACAAGCAAAATACAGGTGCAACAAAATAAGGCAAAGGTAAAACTGTGGTGAAGCTGCAGAGCACTAAGCAGAAGCATGTGGCCCCCTCCAGATCAAAGCATGCTCAGAGTGTCTCATGAGGTACAGGCCAGTATCTCTATAAAGTGAGACTTCATAACGCTGTCATGCAAGATTATCAACCCGTATACACACAGCTGTCTTCTGGCAGGTAGTCAAACCTGAGGCAGTGAGAGTTTTACAGGGGTCAAGACTCTTGCAGGATTCATCTATTTTCCGCTGCTGTGAGATGAAATATGAAAATGGGAGAGGAATTGATCACAGAGGCAACAGAGCTTTGCACTGAGATTGTTTCTCACCCCACAAAAGGTGACCTTCCAAAGCCTCTGATTCTCCTCTCCTTTAAGAGGATTATGAATCTTACCCTTGGGAGACTTTTGCTCAGCTACCAGCCCACTGCTATTACACATTAATACTATGTCTTGTCTCCTCATCCCTATCAGCAGAGAGATATTAGAAAAATTTATAAGACCTGATATATAAGATCGCTACTCAAAGACCACATTTCTAATGGAATTTCTAATGCAAGTAGGGAAAGCCACAGCCAGTGGTGTTTGGATGGGACTCTTCTTTGTGACTGTCACACACCCAGCTGCAGATCTGCTTAGTGCTTCCCTGCTCAAATCCCAATTCAGCTTATCTGCATATGCAGGCTGCTGACTGCCCTGGAAGCAGACATTTCATCAAGGAAAGACTGAAAAGCGGTGATCATCAATATGCTAAAAAATTAGGACAAGTCTAGTGAATGTGGTTCAGAGCTCCTCAGCTCATGTACCGAACCAGAGTCTCAGCAGGCACTAAGCCCAGGTGGGCTGTCAGGAAGTGAGGAGCAGCAATGCCCTGCAAGAACACGCTGGCACCTCAGAGGGAAATCCAAGGAGCAGAATGCAGCACATTCAGTTACATAAATCTTTCACAGACACCAGACGCCAAGAATTTGAGAACAACTTTCCCCCGTTCTTTTGGATTTTTTTCACCTTCCAACAAGACACCATTTGGACGCTTTTGAATGAAGCCTACAAAGCAAGTCCCGAATCTTCCCTAGAGAATATAAGCAAGAATCATTTCCCTTGCCAGTTAACAGAGCACAGATGTAAAACAATTCATGCTGCCATGCAGGCGAACATATACATTTTTTCTTCATAAGGTAATCAAAGTTACCATGCATTATGAATACAACAATTATAAAAAATGTGGGACTAGACATGAACAGAAACCTCAACAGGAAGGAACATACTGCCAGCATCTCTGTGAATGGAGATTTAGGATGAGATTAGATACACATACAAGCTAATCCTAATGGATACAGTCAGTTCCCATTTAGGACAAATGGCAAAGTATTCTCAGAAGAAAAAAAAATACCGGCTAACACAACAGAAGATCTTGTCAAACGCATCTGTAAGAACACTCCACGGTTTTGGCTGTTTCAGACTACACAGTGCAATAGTAAAGTGCAGCCAAGAGTAAAGAGTTTTAACCAGTAACAGAGAAGATACAGGGTTAACCACAGACACACAAAAGCCATAAGGACCTGAACCCATGAAGAATTATTACAAAAGCCATAAACACAGAGGAGCTAAAATTACATTCCTTAGGCAGTTCTGATAAAATAAGAATGATCTATGGCTTTCCAAGAGACCACTAACTGAAAGACAAATGTAAGCAGCTTGTGGTGAACTTGGATTTTTAGTACTGTTCTCAACTTTTAAATTATGATGCTTTTAAAACAGAAAAAACAGCTTTGATTAGAAAGTCAGTTGCTGCAGATAATTGATCCCCACAGAAAAACACACAACTAGGACAAAAAATGGACTTCTAATTGCTATTTTTGATTCGGCAGTGACAGAAAACCTCAAGACCAATGTTATGTAAGACCATTAACCTCTTTGCTCATAACTGGTGCCTTAATTTAGCACACTACCACACTAGATAGCATAAACTGAATTCTTAATGCAAATGCATACCACTGGCTGCAGCAAGGCAATAATAGCAGTATTGGAAAGGAAAAAAAAATCCCAAAGCAAACACCATACACTGAATTTTGCAATTACAGTTCCTTGGGCACAAGTATATATAACTTAGCCTGACCAGATCTAATGAAACAATATTCTTTCCACACTGGCAATCCCAAAAAGATTATCAGATGCTCCTCAGTATCTTAGGAACACTGAAGAGAATTCCAAGTGCACAGTAGGTGTGGACTGATGGAAAACCTCCAGCTCACCTTTTATACTAGCAAGTTGCTCACACCCAAAGAGGCTGCAACCTGCTGAAAACAGAATTACTTGTGGCAATCACATATACACATTACTGAATGAAAAACAAAACAAGGTAATCTTGAAGAACATGCATGTGAAACCCCCCCCACTTCTTCCTAAGAAAAGACAGATTAATCTTCCTCACTGATAATGAGCCAGACTGATGAATTTCAACCAGACAGCCTCTTAAATACTGCCTTCCATCCAGTCTTATCACATTGTGGCAAAGAATGACATTCAGGAGGGAAAGAAAGACTGATTAAGAGCCTACTTTCAGAAGCTAACGTCCTGCTGTGTGGAAAGAGCTCTATGAATCACCCGTTCTTCCGCCTCTGACTCCATTTACTCTTCAGAATTCCCTGATGTGCTTGAATTCATACTCCACCCATCCAGTCTGTAATGTCCCAACTTGCATACAAGAATACTGTGGGAGAGTGTCAAAACACCCAGCAAACTTAAGCTAAATGGCCTCTAGTGCTCTTCCTCATCCACAAATCGGATTATTTTATCACAGAAGACAATGAGGTGCGTCAGACACAACTTACAGTCAGTAAATCCATACTAACTGCTCCCAGTCACATTCCTTCACATGTTTCACACAGGAAAGGTGTACCAAAATGACCTGACCCATGACTGTCCCCAGGACTCAAGTGAGATTGACGAGCCTCGACTATCCTTTGGGCCTATATTGAAGACAAGTGATCAGAGATGTGCCAGCACCTCTGTGACTTTTCCAAGATGGCCAAGACTGGCATCACTCTTACTCAGGCAGCCCAGTACCATCAGGTCCCACAGGCTTCCATGGCTCAAATTCTCTCAAGTAATCCCGCACTCTGTTTCCATTTGCTTCTGACTACTGGTTCCTCTTTGAACCTTGTCTCTAGACACAGAAGCCAGGAGACATTGCAAGTGAAGACTCAGGCAGAAAAAGCACCAAATACATCAAGCAAGTCTGTGCATCACTAATTCAGCCCTCATATTCAGTAGCGTAATTGTTTACCCTTTTACTGCCAATGCAGAGGTAGAAGTTATGTCAAAATTATCAGGGCTGTTGCAATAAGCACTTCCTGTGAGAAAGTAGCTGCTTCCCCAATTCAAAGGCAGAAATGCAGACTAACATGGCCAAGTTTGTTCTGTCCGTATTCCAGGTTGTCAAAGAAACCCCAGGTCACTTTGCAGACATAAAACAAACTTGCTGGAGTCGAATGACCCCATTTCTAAAACATTTGGCAAAACAGCCTCCTTCTCACTGTTGGCCGGGCTGAGTGTATGTAGCAAATGGAAGTTAGGTCTGTAAAGAGCAAGCCTAGACCCTCCTGAAAATCCCAAAGAAAGTTTCATGGAGAAGCTTCTTTCCAGCTTTAACTAAGAATAAAAATCTAGATGACAGAATAAGGAACTAAGATTTTCACCCAGGTAGATGCCAGCTGTGCAGATTGCCCTGGGTATAGAAATGGGGATGTTTTATGATAACTCCATTCTCTCATGGCTTTAACATGCGTATCATCTCAGTGTATCAGATGAGGGGGAACTGCAGGAGAGAACTCTGAGCTGTTGCAAAGCTCCCCAAGAGAAAAGAGAGCCAAGACATGGGAGGCTTGCAGCCCAGCTCCCTGCTGCAGGCTCCTGGCACTGAGCAGGCATCTCATCGTGCCACACTCCCACTGCCAGAGCGGCGGCAGTGCCTGCTGAGCCTGAAAGCCAGCACGGAAGTGTCACAAAACCAAACAAAAGTACTTTTTAATCAAACTCCACAACTCGCAAGTCTCCCCTGCCCCCTTCTGGGAACAACATGGATTTGAAAACTTCAGTATCTTCTTCCAATGATAAAATTGTTTACTTGGGCAAACAACACAAAAAACCAGAAAGAGCTTTCACCTCAAGCATGAGTCCCTTCAGCAAAGACATGGATATTATTAAATGCATCTCCTTCAGCAGCAGAGACAGACTCAAACTGGATTTTCTTCACCCATACACTGAACCCACTGACAGGAACTCTTGCCTGCCAGAAAATGGCCGGACAACTCACTACAGCTCAACGCTTATGACTGAGCTGATTCACTCCTCAGGTCATGATGCAGATGCACAATGCAGGCTCCCTGTCCTTTACCCCAATAACTCCACTACTTATTTCCCTAAAATTTAAAAAGAAAGTATAGAAAAAATAGCAACCGCAGCAAAACTTGCATGATACACATTAACTGCTCATAAATCTTCACAAGTTACAGAAACCACATTCTATTAAGCTGCTGACTGAGACCTGACTTAAGCAAAAATCGCTTTGCAGTGACTTGCCACCACACATATTTGAGACTTTAAATGCAAAAGACAAACAGGCCTCATTAGGGCCAGAGGAGAAAAGTTCTCCCACCTGCCTCTTCCTATGACTGCTAACAAGGAAAATATCATGGTGCTGTTTATATGTACAGTTTTCCATTTCACAATGCTTGAAAAGAAAAAAAGGCTGCACGTTACCTTCACAGTCCCGCAATACTCTACTACTCAAAAAACTTAAGCAGATATTCAACACTTTTCCTTTGTCTTTGTTTTGCATGTAGGCTACAGAGGAAAGCTAAGCCAAGACCCCACATCCCATTCCCATCTGTGACAAGGAGAAGGGAATTTTCAAAACATGGCTACTGGTAAGCAGCCATTCAGGATCTGTGAAGGGAAATGTTTCTCATCTTGAGGAGACTGACCCCGCAGTCAAAATCCAGACACTCCATCCAAAGAGCACATTGTGAACAACATCACGTCCTGTGCAAAGGGAGGGGAGAGCAAAGTCAGCTGGTAAGGAGCAGGAGCTGGCTCCAGTACTCAGGAAGCAGCACAAATGTTTTGTTTCCTTAGGAATTAGGACAACATATAGATTTAAACCTATCAAGTCTAAGAGTTATGCATCTAAGCCAAACACAAACTTGCCACAAAGAACCATCACAAGCCAGCTAATCTCACCCTTATGGCCTCTGAAAACCAGTTTTTGATTTGGTTCACTTCAAGCTCACTGTAAAGCAGCTTTACAATTCCTATGATACACTGTGGGCTGTGACACCACTTTGATCCATCTCCTCCTCAGATCTATACATTGCCCTTTTTCTGAGCTGCCTAAGAATTAATTATATGGAAATGAACAGTGTTAGATAAGGGGACTCCAAGCAACTGGCCCTCTTAAAGGAGCTGAGGACTGCAGGATCTCTGCCTTCAGGAAATCTGTGGCAATACCTATTCAATACAACTTGCATTGTTAGAGAATAAGTTTAAGACCCAAACAAGCAAACATTGGTACTACACCTAACTTCTCACTTGCGGCCAGACACAAACATCTGCTCAGCTGCGGCTTGGGCTCTACCTCTTGTCACCACCAGACCACATCAGAGCAGCATCCTGACCTGAGGATGTAGTGCCAAAATGGCAGGTGATACACAAACAGCAAGCAGCTCTGAACAAAAAGATTAACACTCTTACTTTTAACATGCTGTCCGCATAAGCTCCACCTACTCCTCCATGGAATGCAAGGCACTAACAGCTTCACAGCCTCATGTGAGCTGGAATTTCAGTACCCAAGAGGACTTTAATCTCACATATGCAGACAAAGATACACCAGGGCATTTTGGCAGTTACAACAGCATTTCACAGTGAATGGAGGGGCACATGCATCAGAATTTTCTCTTTCTCTAACTGTGAAGATAAAGCTAAACAAACATTTTGCCGTAGCTACACTTGTCTTTTTCTACACGGGGAAGCAGAAAACACTTACATTTGGCAGGCCCCTAATGGCATCCTGCGGTTTTATCAGACAGCACAATTTCTGTCTGAACACTGGTAAAACACTTAAAGCCAGGAGAAATGCAGCAATTCTTACATCTCTCTGCTGAAGCTTAACAGGTCAGCAAAGTGCTCAGTTGGTTTGGTTAACAAATTCTTTAGATAACCATAATCTACCTGAGGTTATCCAAATGGAAAGGAAAGAACCAGGAATAGGCTACTGGTTCTGGTGCTTCCGCTGAATGTTTCCATGATCTTGGTAAAACCATTCTGTCCTGGTGTACTTGAGCCAACAGAAAAACAGTTTTCAGAAAAGAACAATTTATTTGACTACCCTGCTACTTCTATACCATATTTTAAAGCCAGCAGTTTGGCGATCATTTCACTTTTCATGATCCACTTCATTTAAACTGAATCTTACCTGGTAACTAAATTCTCAAAATTTAAAGAATCTGTGTCCTAGTACATCAACAGCTGAATTGTTTCTGTTAATACAGACTCAAATTAGGGCACCTCTTTCAAGTGAATGTGGTGCTGTTTGGCTGAAGATCCAAACCCTTGAGCAACTTTCCTGCTCATATGGCAGAAAGACAATCTAGGAGCACATCAGTCCCACAGAAAGACTTAAGAGAATAAAAGCAAGACTATCCAGACAAGCTCACTTCACCCTGGGAAACAAATTCCTGTGCCAAAAGCACAAGGAGCAGTTGTTATCTAGTGGTTTGTTCTGTTACTGTAATCCTGAGACATTGATACTAAACAAAACTTGAGGCTTTCTCAAACATCTGAAAAAGGTCATAGAATTGCAATGCAGTCAGTTATACAGTACTCCAGATAATACCAATGCTCAGGACAACACTTAATTTACTGTACGAGAAAATGGAACGGCAGATTGCCCTGTGATTTCAAGTAGACACCCATTCCAAAATAAATATACCAAGGTTTGTATGGATAGGTAAAATCTTTTATGTACAACTGGGAGATGCCCTCCTCTCCCACTGCAACCCCTTCTAACTGTACACTGCCAATGAAGAAACTAATTCAGCTGGAAAAGACATATTTTGGGCCCCTACTTTTCTATCTAATCCCTCTTTCCTTGAAAAAAGTGCTAGTCACAATGACTAATAAAGCACTCCTCACTCTTTACCTTCTCAACACCTCCAGCAAAACAAGCTTTATTTTAAAAGTGTCATTTTATCACTGTCACTGTATCTACATTAAGGGATTCCACTGGCAGAGCTTCACTAAAGGATGAACATGCTGATTAATGCAGCTGTCCCAAGCAGTTGTAGCAGAAAACCTTATAAGCAAATCCACATGGAGTTAAAGACACATAATCACCTTGCAAATCCATGCCCCGTACTTGATACCAGTTTAATTTTCTTAAGCAGGTGACCCTTGAGGGTCACAGGCAGGAAAACATGAGCTGTAACTTCTCACCTTGATACTTCATTGTTATTTTTTCCCCATGAGAAAGCACCAAAGGAAGGTACATTCTTGTATACAGTACATTCTCTTGTGCTGTCAACCCACTAAAAAAACAAACTAAAAACACAGAGAAGAAAAGAGAAAAAAACTGAGCTCTACATTAGGGGGAAAAAAAATCTCAATGCAAGTGCTGCAAGAAAGTAAACAATGCCATGGAAAATTGAAGGATAAAAAATATTTAATTTTTGAGGTTTGGAATGGGAAATAATGGGGTTTGTCATGGCAAATATACTTTAGACAAAGACAGTGCACTAAATCTAGTACTTAAATGAAGTAAAAATATATGACATAGAATCTGATGGGACTAAAAGCTAAGGCAGTCATTTCATGTGAAATTAGATAAAACTAAAGAGAATTTCATACAAGGATACTCTCATCCACTGACATTAAAAAATTCAATATGGCAGAACACACATGACACACAAGTCAGGGTCATGGAGGGGATTTTGGTCTGGGCCTTTTGTTATCCTGTTACTCTCCTGAGGATCAGCATAATCTGCAAGGCTTTCAATCACTCATACTCAAAATCTTAAAGCTGCAAAAATACCTTGGGGTTGTTTTGCGGCTTGGAGCATGCTCTGGAAGGTACATGACAAAGAATTAACAGAAGGCCCAGCCACCTGAGTGGAAATGAAGGGCAATCTGAACCTGAGGCTCTCTTCTCAGGAGACACATGCATTGGTCAGATAGTCACAACGTCAAGCTTGGCAAGGTGCTACATGTTTTGAAGGACAAAACCCAAAACCTCGCATTAAAAAATGTCTGCAATATCGTTTAACCTAAACAGGAGCCAGCACAACCATCCTTTGGTACCTTCTTTTAGCAAACGTCACACTTCCAAGGGATCCAATGTAACTTGGCTTTGCAAAAGGAAATATCCAAGGAGGGAGCTCAGAGATGCCCAAAGCAGCAGTCTCTGAACACAGCACACTCCACTGTATTTCTCAAGCACCTTACAAAGGGACCTTAAATATTCCAAATCTTCATTATTACTTTCGTATATACTAACCTTGGGCAGCAAGCCCCTTGAAATGCCCCACCACACCAAACAGCTCTGTTTGAGGGTTTGAAACAAGAAACTCCTCCTCTTCATTTGAAGTGAAGAATCAAACAAAGCCTATATTTAACTTCCTGTTACTGAAGCAGTCGTAAACACGTCCCTGTAAACACTCTACAGGTCACAAATTCCCAATATCTTATCTAAATGTTAAGCTGCTGAAGTGGATCTCAAAGCTCCTTCCAACAGGCTTTCTAGTGTGCCACTTACAACAACTGAGGCCACTGGTTACATAAGAGATGTAAAGCCAAAGCAAAAAAGAAAGTACTTTAAACCTGATCTACTGCCAAATTGGTTTGTAGATAATTAAATGCAGCACCTGCATATACATTAAAAAAAACATTTCTTCTGCCCCATATGCTAAAAAAGCACAGCACATTCATCTGGAAGCCACACAAACTGTGGCAAGTTTGTTTTTAATAGCATGTCTCCCTCAAGTGTATAACAGCTACCTTGGTTTTTCACACTTTAAATTCTTCTAAAGACATTGAAAGGCCATGTTGCAGGTTGGTTTGGGTTGGGTTTTTTTTTTACAAAATATTGGTCTGCTAAATCACATGTGTTCTCACAGCCACAATACATCATGGTCTGTGTACAGCTAGGGAAAGCCAATTTCCCTTTAATTTTCTCTTCCAGATCAATACAGTGTGATAAGAGGTGCCAAAAGCGTATCATCTCAGGCTGAAAAACACAAAATAACAAGCATTACAGGTGGAAAATAACACACAGTTCTCTTCCCTGAGAATCATAAAAAAACTGCAAATGACAGGCAACCTGAAACAGAAAGTGCTTTGCATTCACACAAGAGTCAATCTGGCAAGCTCACTACCATGGGATACTGATCTTTAGAAGAATTCTTAAAAGGTTTTGGATTTTCTTCTGGTTGGGATGAACTCCAAAAAACATAAAGTCTCAAACACTTCACCATCTAACCTGTGAGCTTTAATTGCCAGGTTTTAGGAAGGTATTTTAACTGCAGTGAATAAAGACCTGGGTTCACTTTTGGCTGGTGAATGGTACAATAACCTTAACTATTTTAACTAAGAATATTTGAGTCAAGCTGCATCCACAAATCAGAATTAATTTTTAAGATGACTGGTTTTTGTCATTAGGTGAACCAAATTGTCAATAGGTTCAGTTTTCTCAGTTGCTGAAATTCACGGGAAGTGTCAGTTCTAAGGAATGGATATTTCTGTGATCTTACCTAACTAAAGCTAAGAGTAATTAAGACAAAAAACAGAAGCCCCCAAGTGTTGTTATTACAGAGGAAAAAAAAAAACCAGCGTGCAGAACACCTGAAGAGTGAAAACTATTCAGACTCTGCATGGTGCATAACAGTGATATCTATTCAGTCTGACTAAAATAGAGTTAGAGGTTTTTCCTCAGTTCTATAAAAATAAAAGATGCATAAAGCATTGCTGATAATGTTTATTGGTTCACATTTAGCTTACTGTCAAATTTTAATAAGTGTATTCAGGTCAACACTTGTGGTAAGAACTGTGAAGTATTAAGACCTCAATTACATAAAGAAGATTTATGCCCAAGTAAAGGAAATGCCACTTGCACAGCATAAAAAAAACACACGATATTTGGTTCTAATGGAAAATAAAGCAAACCACTCCATTATTTGCAAAAGTAAGGAGATCCATAAACATTTTGTACAGTGTCACTTTTAATCTAAGTAAAATCCACATCTTCAAGATTAACCTGATGTGGGTTTTATTACAGGAAGCGTGGGGGTGTTTAAGAAACTATCTAAAAAAACCTGCATATGTATTGTTTCAACACAAACTGAGCTTCAGACTGCTTCAACAATTCTCTTGGGACAGACTCAAAAGACTGAAGTTAAAAATTCTTTTTATTTCTGTATTTGTGGGATGAGAGTCAAACCCCATGAATCCAACAGGTCTATCCCTCAGATGTGTCACACAGCTTTATACAAAGACCAAAGTTTGGAAAAGTGGAATAAACCTTTCACCAAGCGGCAAGTGCTGTGAGGGTCTTCCAAAGCTCAAGGACTTTACCATTTTTTTAACCAACAAACCAATGCAAGAGCACCATATCTCATTTTCTGCAATAGCTCCAGCAATTTCATGTCAATGGTTTGATTCTGACACTGAGTAGGACATGAGACTATGTATCCCCCAGGCTTCTCTCCCAAATCCTTCCTGCTTTAAATAACTCACTGACATCTGCACTCCGTGGTGCACTGATTTTGGTGCTCAAAGCTGCTTATCGCCTATAGTTAGCTGTAATGAGATCATGACTGCTCCCCACACGTGCTTAAGCTGCTCAGACAGTACTGTCAAAGGACACAGAACAAACAGCCAGCCCTATCTTCTTGTGCCCTTTTAAAGATTTCTGAACTCCCTTTTGGAAATGCTTCACAATACTTTGATACCAACGGTGGACAATATTAATTGGAATTAAAGATCATGTGATATTTTGCATTAACCTGCTCTGTAAGTTTAAAAAAATTGGGGAAAATGGAGCTCAGTATAGAACAATAGGGGGGAATAAAAAGAAATGTCAGAGCACCATATATAAGCTACACCGTATTTTAGCTTTAGATGGGCACTTAAGTCAGCAGTGACAGACACAGGAGCCTCCCCTGAAGAGAAGGCATCACTTGTCTCTTCTCCCTACCCCAGGAAGGTTGCAGAGCACAGCTTCTCTGGTCAGAACCTCTCACACTTCAAGCTAAGGAAGGCCATTATTCACACAGGTCAGGGGCCTCCCCACCAGAAAAGTGAACTGTGTGACACAACCACTATTTAAACACACCGTGTCACAAGAAAACAAGGTCATTTGAGTCTGTTTATACCACAGGTATACTGAGTCATATCTTTGTTGATAAAGAACTGGGGGAAAACAGATATGACAGACTTTCTTCCAAATTCAGGACAGCACAAAGTAACCTCTTTGAAAGTGAAAGACTAGTAGATCAGACTTACTGACTTTCAGCAAACTAACCTGAGAACAGAAAGGAAAAAAGCAATGATAGAGCTCTGACATCATTGTAAGGTGATTCAGCTGCAAATCAGCCATGTAAATGGCCAGAATTTCTATAGTATGAGTGAGCCTCCAAATCCTGGAATTTTAGGGTTTTTTTTACAAGGAACTGACACCAATTTGGTGAATGAACAGGACTGAATTTTTGACTCCCTGCTAGTGCACTTACCTGGGTGTTCCTGCAGTATCCTCCAAAGATAAGAGCAAAACTCCTACAAACTGTATCTACATATCCTTACTTGAAGAGTAAAATTACAAAGAGAGAGGTAAAAAGCAAGCAGTTTATTTCTTCTTGCATGATCTCTAAGGTGGCTGCATATGTGTTCTGAGCAAAACAGAAAAAAGTTACCTTAGAGATATCACCCAAGCTCCTTTGGCTGAGCAGTCACTGGAATACGGAGCCAACTTCTCACAATCAAGAGGGAGCAGGACCCCAGAAGCAAGTCAGCCTGCAAGATGTTGTATGGAAACGAGTTAACAAGTGCTAAATAAGCTTTTATTTAGATCTTTACTCACTTGTCAATTCAGAATGCTTGAGAGCATGCCTTCCCTAGAGACTGGGACTGAAATTTGCAGCAAGTTCCTTTAAGGATGCAAATGCTCTCACTCATTCCTGTGGGCTTTGATAGATGCTGTTTACAAAACCACCAGTGGGACTGAGGGGATACACTGTCCCCAGCTGCCTCAGCCACCCTCAGTTGAAGATTCCCAACCAGGGGTGGAACAGAGCAGGATGCATGACTGTTCTTCACCAGGCAGGGATGGGTATTAGGGAAAAAAGGTTGAAGTGGAATATATTAAATCATGGCAGCTGAACAGGGCCTGCTGTAGGCCCCAATACAAGGGAGGTAGCGTTTGGCAAAGTAGCAGGACAGCTGGTGAAGGAGATAACCTTTCTAACTACAAAAACTAAATCAGAGACAGCTTATCTACTGCAGCTCCCAAACACGTGTAGTGACGTCCTACCAGGACAGGCATATCCATCTCATAACCTCTTTCACTGCTTTTATCAGATTTGGTTGACACAGATCTTCTACTAATAAAATTATGGCAGCAATGTCTATGTTGTTTTTTAACAAAACAACTGCACCCATTTTAACTACTGTGGACACATTACACAGATAGAGAGGGACCCTGTAATAGCAAAGCTTATTCCTTTACTCCCAAAGTAGGGGTTCAAACATTAATGACTGACGGGGTGAGGCAAAATAAATTCAAGCTTAAGAAGCTTGGCTTTTACACACAGTTAATGCCACTCAAAATGCATATAAAGAAGCCTATGGAAATAAATTAAGGCAAAGGACTTGCACCTCAGTACCATCTGCAGAGTGGTTCACACCAACATGGACTACACAGGACACACAGGCAGCCCAACATACTGATTAAGAGAACTGCATCTATTAGGAAGCACATCTACCCGAACAGCACACTGGGAAAGCCAAAAATAACAGCTGCTGCCACATCAGAACGGCACAACACTGCGCACAGGCAATGCCTGCAAAACAGAAACTAAGCAGCCACGCACACACACTTCCTCTTCCTCCCCGCACCACCCCTACGACACCAGCAACAAACCCAATATTAAACAGTGGCCAGCATCCTGCTCTGCATTCCTGTCACATCAGGAACAGAAATGAGGGAGACTCCTCCATATAGCTGAAGGGTTCCTTCAGTTTACAGCACGTAACACAAGTACTAGATTCTTGCAGAGGGTTCTGTCGCATTTTCTTTTCTTTTGCCCCTTTTCTCAAGCTCACCCATTTCAGAGCTCACTAGGGACCTTTTGTACTTACTGGACTTGGTTTTGGTACATTCCCTATCAAAGACTGAGAGGTGAGAAATAAAAGCAGTTGTTCCTAGGCAAGTCCCATTATATAAACAAGCAAGCAGAGAGCCACACACAAACTCTGCGAGTCAAGTTCAAAGCTAAACCCTGTCCAGTACCAAAACTGACAATGTGACACTGTCAAATGCAAGAGTAAACAAATCAGGCTGCAGCTTTTTGTCAATACTAAGTTCTGAGACTACAAATCCCAGCATCAACACTCTACTATGATGTTGACATCTCCAACACGCTACGAGCTAATTCCTGATGGAGAGATTGGGAGAATCTACAGGAAGTTAAGTGCCTGGGTTACACTGCAATAATCAAGGCCTCTATCAGGTTTTCCACAGCTTCAGTATCTGCATTTCAACCATAATGGTTGAAAGGATGGAAGAACCATACCTCCTCTAGAGCACGGGTTCTGGATATCCAACTTCAAACTTAGCACCTACATTTCTTATCCCAATGGAAAGCACAGTCAGTGCCACCCCACACCCAGTATGCCAGCCAGAATTCACCAGATCCACAAAAACCTTTAGGCATGGAGAAGTCAACTAAAAACTGAAATCTCAGAAGTGATCAAACCTTTTTACAAACATTTAATGATCCACTGGACGAGAGACTGTGCCCTGTAAGCAGATGGTCAACAAATAGCCGCAAGCCTGGACAGGGCTCTTCATCTCGCACCAGTCAAGCTCAACAAGGACACATTTCAGGGCTTGATCATCTTAACCAAAATGAATAAGCCCCATATGTGCGAGAGAGAAGGAAAGAAACAAACCAGACTGCTCAGATGGCATGAGGAGAGCACACAACTGCATGATTAAGAAGAAATCATAATGCTTGTTTAGAAGGCCAATTAGCTGATTAAGGGCACAGGTACTACTCCAGCCCAGGCAGCTTTTCAACCTCTGAGTGCTCGCTACTCTAACCTTGACTTTTCACTACGTGCAAGACAGAATAACTTCCAAGTCAGTTGACTTGCACCATCTGCCAAGAGAGAGGATCTCAAAGCACATCTACTTTTTCTTTCTACAATATTTTTATAAGGAGGACATACCCAGTGCTGTCAACCTGATGATGAGGCACACAATGATTCACAAAATTAGGAGCGAAACATGGGCACTACAGTTTAATTTAATTTTTAAATATATATAAATATGTGGTTTAAAATTATATTTATATATAACAAAATAGATATGTAAAAATACATTGTTGCACTATTACACAGTCACAGTGCAGATTTCCCTGAACTCAGGTAAGACTCCATTCCAACACCAGACTCATTTCCCTTGCACCAGCAAAATCACTTAGGCACCCACAAAGCTGGGGAAAAAACAGTCAGTTTGTCTGCAGCTTGATCAGTCTGTAAGTCAGGGAACTCTGATTCTCACCTGCAACAAGGCAAGAACCTCCTGTGGGTTGCAGTCTATACTTACATGAGCTAAAGTGCCTGTGAAACCACACATTGAACGTGAAACTGGTGATCAGAACCAGATGTCAAAAACTGTCCCCTTTCTCATCTCAACAGATAATTGAGCTCATTTGCTCTTCTTCTATGCAAGAAACATGCAAAATTTCCACAAAGTACCTAATAAATAACCAGAGGGTCCAGGAGAGGGTCCTACCAGCCTATCCTACTCTCTCCATCAGAAATCCCTACACTAATAACCTTGTATACATCAAATCCCCCCGTCCAGGAGCCAAGGATCACTTCCCCTGTTCTCCCAAAAGTCCTTATCAGACAGGAAGCAAAGGCAATGCCATGAAAAAGGACATTTCAGATCAACCTAACAGGCTCTAACCAGGATGGCATAGGCTGTTCATCCATGCACCTAGAAGTGATTATGCTGGAAAAGCTGGGAGGGTACAAAACACCCTCTAAGAAAGAAAAAGAAAAATTAGTATTCAAGACATTGACAAAATAAGAGTCTGATGCAGCTGAAACAGAAACCCAATGTTATCTTGCTTTATAGAGCTCACAGCGAAATCTTTTCACAACCCACCACTTTCCTTCCAGCTTCAAAACAAAGCACTTACCTTAGGTCAGAGCTAAACTAACCCAGCCACAGAAAAATACTCAGTCTCAATAACAAAAAATTGTTACATAGGATTAGGACAGACTATTAGGACCTATTTAAGGTTCCTAAAAAGAAAATCAGAGTCTTAGTTCAGTGATATACAACAAGGACACCATTATTTTTCTCCCTCAAGAGCCTGACCATACACACAAGTGTTAGCATTTCAGCTGCAGGTGACAGTTCACTACAAGGAGACTTTCACAAGACACTACTGCATATTGTTTTGTGAGACAAGCTACTAACTATGTTAACACAGCCCTAATGAAACATTACATTAAGAACGAGCAGAGACCCAAGCCCACACCATTCCTGCATCATTCAGTGCTTCATTAGCAAAGGTCAATTTTGGAATCCAGCTCTGGAAGCTCTGAATACCAAGTTAAGCCAGGTGAACCTGAAGGGAGGAAAAGCAGATGGGAGCAAAACCAGAACAAGACAGGCTGAAATGAGAAAGACAGCACATACCAAAGCATATTGCTCAGGAAAAAAAAAAAAAAAAAAAAAAAAGAGGGCTGATGCTGAGCTTTAAAATGAAGGAACATGGACCCTAGGGCCAGTTTAAATTCAGAGTAGTTCAAAAACGAACAGGAGTCGGTACCATCTACCCTAAACCAACCCCTTCTTGGAAAACCCGGGGAAGGTTGGTCCTGGTCCAGGTCTGCAGACCCATGAGTACACCTGCCTCGGGGGACTGCCAGGCACTCCGTGTGACCCCACCGGGGCACCCAGCGCACCTGGGGCCACCCACCCCACTGCCCCCTCCCCTGCTGGGGGGCAGCACGGACGGGCCCCCAGCCCCACCAGCCTCCTTACCATGTTGGTTTCATGTTACCGCCGCGGTTTCCGAGCTTCTTCCTGCGAGCAGCTCCTGTAGAAGAGAAGGAAGGGCACAAAGGGAGGGGACGCTCGCTCTGCCCGCTGGGCACGGCCCTGCCCCGGCACCGCGCTGCCCAGCCCCGGGAACCCCGCCCCGGCCGTGCCCCAGGCGGGCCCCGGAGGGGAAAGCGCCCAGGTCTCACCCACGCACACATGGGGACGTGCCGGGCCCTCCCCAGCCTCTCCTCACAGCACCGCGTACAGAGTCCTCCACCACGGACCCATCCCGGTGCTCGCTGCCCCCGAACCCCGGCTGCTCAAGGCTCTGTGCCTATGGTTCCCCTCTCCCTTCACGGGGCCGCACCCGGCTCTCCCCTCACGGCAGCGCGCTCGGCTCAACTCCCCGCCCCTCAGCCTGGCCGGTCCCCGCCCACGGCGGCTCACCGGAGCCGGCGCTGCCTGCCCGGCCGGGACACCGGGACGCGGAGCCCCAGCGCCGCCGCTCCCCGCCGCCCGAATCAACAACAAGATGGCGGCGCCCGAGGGGGCGGAGCCCGGCGCTGGCCGTCATAGCAACCGCGCCGTCCAAAGCCCGCCCCGCCGCCCCCGGCGCCAATCCACACCCGAGTCCCGCCCCACGGGGGACCTTTCTGAGCGCTGATAGGCCAATCTCGGTGTCGCTCAAGTGCAGAAACGCCCCGCCCTTTCCCGAGTGCGGAGGGCAGCGCACGTTAGGCACACGTGACGCCCGCCAGTGCCACGCCCCCTGGCGAGCAGCGCCGCCTCATTGGCTGCCCGCGGAGAAGGGGGGGTGCTCGGCCAATGGGCGCTGCCCGCACGCGGTGGGCGCGCCCCGCCGGGCCGCGGCTCCGCGCCCCGAACCCATCCCCGGCGTCTCCGCGCTCAGGGCTCCGCGCTCCGAAGCCAACCCCGGCCGGTCTGCGCTCCCCGCTTCGAACGCACATCCGGCCGTCCCGCGGTGCCCGGCCACACTCAGAGCTCCCCGCCCCGAGCCCCCGGGGCCGCTCCCCACACCACTCCGGCCGCCGCTCCGAGCAGTCCCGACCGCCGCCCCGAGGCCCCCGGCCTTGCCCGGCTGCCTCTCCGAGCGGGGTCTCGCCGATGGGACATGCTCACGAACCACTCCTGTACAATAAAGGGTTTAATTCCCGAACGGTCACGGTTCCCGCGGGTTCAGGACAAAAGGGACCCTCAGGCAGAGTCACAGAGGTGACCCCTCTCACTGTGAAATTTCACGGCTGGCCCCTGTCTACCTTCCCTCCCCTTAGTCACCTACTCCCCAAATTAGTCTCTTCCCTGTTATCCCGCCAGCGCTTCATTTCCCCGGGAGCTGGCAGGGAGGCGTCCCGTGGCGCGCTCCTTTGAAATTCAAATAACCAGTTTCCCACCTCCCGCTGACTGACGCCTTCAAAGCCTCCCGCCGCTCCCAGCTCCTCCTGCGGCGTCCCGTTCACCTGCACCCACGCTAATTCACTTTTCCCCCCAATTATCAACCCATCCGCTCTGCCGACCAGCTGCTCATCCCACCCATTTGCGTATGCGAGCGCTGGAACAAAGCAGAGGTCGAGGGGGACATGGGACTCGGGGCAAACGTTTCTCAAAATTACCCGTGGCTGAGTTTTCTTGCCCCAGATAACCTCCCTGCGGAGGACTGCCCTGGCTGGGTCACATCCAGAGGCTACAGAGATGCTTCTGTAACCGAAGCAGACCTGGCCAAAGCCCTTGTAATATTTTTTGCAGTGCCAAGCCCACTGCTATCCTTGTCCTGGGTCACACCACTCACATCACTGACGAGACGGTGATAATGACCACCAGAGCAGGACATCCACTAGCGGCACTGCCCAGCAACGGGACTCCCCAAGGCAATCACAGCAATGTGTGCAATGTCTAACACCATTTATTAGGTCTGCACTGGCTGAGGTGGCTCAGGATCTGGCTGCACCCCACGGGCAGCGGGTTTGGCCACAAAGGATGAGTCTCCTTGGGAGACACACCAAGTGTCTGCCAGCACCCGGTGCTCTGCCCAGCACTGCCCACATAGAGCTGTGGATCACAAGGAGCCCCTCATCAAGTCAAGCCCTTCAGATCCAGCGCCGAGCCCCCGTCACGCTGTTGAAGAGGTAGTCCCTGCCGGTGCCTGAGATGGAGGCAGCACTCAGTCACTGCCCCGTGGGCCTCGTGCCCATCTCTCCAGTCCCCAGACCCCTCTGCCCTGGGTGACACAACCCGAGGCTGCTGTTGGGGCTGCTGGGGCTGTGGGATTGGGCACTCACGTGGGTCCTGAGCACGGCCATCGAACTGCCCCTGTGTGGAGGAGAGACAGGAGAGGGTGCTGAAGGCCCCAGGGCTCCTCCTGCTTTCCCAACAGACCACCCACCCTTGCTGCCATGGCACACACTTACAGGGCTGCTGGCATGTGGGCGTCCCTGTTCCTCCTTGTCCCTGCTGTGCTCCACCACATCCCAGGAGCTGCAGAAGGAAGAGGGCAAGGGGATAGCATGCTATCAGTGCTTGGCCTCCGGTCTCAACCCTTAGAGAGTCTGCTGGGAGCAAGTGGCCAGCCAGGCTTTGCTCTGCCAGCTGTGCCCAGTTGAGCCCATCATCCACCTATCTGGTTGTCCCCTGGCACAGAAGGGGACTGTGGCAAGGCCATGCTCCCCCAAGCACCACCACCTTTCACCAGTGACTGAGAGCACCAAGTGGGTCTGCCACCACCTCCACTGGCACACACCACTCTTGTGTTCGGAGGATCTTGTGTTGGGAGAGCTGCAGCCCTGGCTGTCCCTGCTGCCAGGGCCACCTGCAGGGGCTGAGCCCAAGTCTTCTCCCTTGCACGGTCACTACCGCACCAGTTCCATCAAGAACTGTGTCTCCAGCCTCACCAATGAACCTGGATCCAGCTGTGCATCACCTCGGGGTGGTTATGCCACTGGAGGTGGCTGTTATCCTGCCCGTGGACTTGCATGACTCCTTGCTGTGCAGACACCTCGCACAGGCTGGTCTAGCGTCTCCTCAGGCTCTCTCGTCTGTCACCTGTCACCATCATTGATCCTCCGGGGGGCTGTGCAGCTTGCTCACCTCCTCTCTGGGAGCTTTCTCTGACAAATGGGGCTCACCTCTGCCTAACAGGAGCTTCCCTGGTGAGCTGCAGTGACCTCAGCCCTAATGCCAGCACCCAGCCTTGTGCCAACACTGTGCCATCCCACCCTGTCCACTGCAGAGTTCATGTCCCAGCCTGGCCACCAACACCACTGTCTACTGGCCAAATCACTCTCTCTGCTCCCATAGCTCCCATGACAGCTGCACCCTTGCCCTGGGCAGAGATGGCTCCCTGGGAGAGCAACCCATGGCCAAATGCAGGGTATATTAAACATTCCCCGTGTGCTGTGTCTCCCTGGCTACCTGCAAGGACAATACAACGGCAAATACAACCCCCCTGGCCGTATAGCACTCACCTCTTGCCCACGAACAGCTTGCCAGGGGCCCGGTTGCTGTGGGAGGAGCAGAAGGCAGCTGTGAACCCCTAGTCTCTTACTGTTCCATGCCGTGCAGCAAGCTGGGGCTCACCTGCACAACAGGTTCCGGGCCATGCAGCCCAGGGTGGCCAGCAGCAGGGCACCAGAGATGGTCAGCACTGCCACAAACCAGGCCGGCGGGTGCCACACTGCCTCTGTCCGTGTGACAACTAGTGGCTCCTTCTGCAGTGTCTGTGGAGGCAGTGGGGTGAGGGAGCATGGGAGGTTTGATGGCCCCTGGAGCACCACCTGGCCAGTGGGCTCTGCTCACCGTGTGCTGGGTGGTGGTGCTGGGTGGCACTGGGGTGCTCCAAGGGGCAACATGCACCACCAGTGCCACCACGGTGCTGCGGCGACGGGCACCAGAGCCACCCCACACCTCCACCAGCAGGACAAAGGTGTAGGGTTCGGTTTGGTCATTGGCGAGGTAGACAAGGGTGTTCCCTTCCAGCCGAAAGTTTCCATCCTCGTTGCCTGGACGAGAGGGTCTGCTCAGTGCCACGCCATGGCAAGGGCTGTTTTGTGCCGTGGCTTGGCCGCTCCTCACCTCCAACAATGGTGTATGTCAGCACAGCACTGTCAGGGCTGCTGTGGCACACCAGGCGGGTGACAGGCTGGTGGCTGCCTGGGGACCCAGCCGTGATCCGCAGCTCCTGCACCTCGGGGACGCACACTGGCACCTGGTCCGGCACAGCCTGCCAGGAGCAGGGGGAAGCTGGAGGGCACCCACAGCGCTCGCACCCACCACAGCTCACCCAACGGGCTGCCCTCACACCTGCAGGCGCACGGACACATCACACAGGCGGCTCTGCCTCTTCCTTAGGTCCAGGTCATTGTGGATGTCTGTCAGCCGCACCACCAGCCTGTAGCTCTTCTGCTGCTGGGAGTCCAGGTGTCCCACCACACGGATCTCACCTGTGGGGTGGCATGAGCTGCTGGGAACAAGCAGGTGCCATGGGGTGTGGTGGGGGCTGGAGAAGGGGCCAGGTGCTCACCAGTGTGCCTGTCAACAGAGAAGGGCTGTGCAGGGCCAGACCCCCCCTCCAGGCTGTACTCAAGGCTGTCTGGTGGGTAGTCACGGTCAGTGCCGGCCACACGCCCCACGATGCTGCTGAAAGCTGCCGTCTCTGGCACGGTGAAGGTGGCACCGTTGGGGCACACTGGTCTGAATTCGTTGACAGGTGTCACCGTCACAAGCACAGGCACACGGGCTGTGTGGCACACAGTAGTTGAGCCATGCTGGCACCACCCCACAGCCTGTGCCAGGCTGCGTGACATGGGAACAGAGGCACCAGCCCTGGGGTGGTGGGACAGGAGAGCAGAGCAGGAGAGGAATGTTTCCTCTGTGATCTGCTGATTTTGGGATTGGAAAAGGGCTTTTCCCATCCCAGGGCCATGGGCACTCACTGCTCTGTAGGGGCTGCCCTCCCACTGTCACCACAATGGTGGCCGTGAACTGGAAGCCCAGAGCAGCCACGGCCTCCGAGTCATAGTCCAGGGTGGTGTTGACCTGCCAAGCCAGGAGGAGAGTGTCAGGCAGAACTGAGGTGCTCTGTAAAGCTGAGATGCCCTGCAGAGTATCCTACAAAGCCAGGGTGTCGCACAAAGCTGTGATGCCAGGGGAGCAGGAGGGAGCCAGGGAATAGAACAAGCAGGCCTTGGGGAGCTGGGAGCCCTGAGGAGTCCTGACCCAGAACCTGACATGACAGCACACGTCACACGGTCCCACTTGTCCTGCTGGGCTCCCCAGGGTCTGGGTTTGCTCTCCACCTGGACTGTGCCCATGGCCTCCCTCACCTTCAGCTGTGGCCCCTCCATGCAGAAGCGGGAGCGGGAGGAGGGAGGCCCCTCGAGAGCATAGTGCAGACACCCGTCAGTGCTGGTGGAGTCAGTGCATCTCAGTGTCACCAAGGTGCTGCCAGAGGGCACTGTCTCAGGCACCTGGGACCTGCGGCAGGGAAGCCAGCACCTCAGCCTCTGTCCCGTGTCCTGGGTGCAGCAGAGAGTCCCACGCACCCCACTTCCCCCCTGAACCATACACAAAGATGGCTGGGACACATCTTGGTGCCTGATGGTCTGTCCCCTGCACGGTGATGTTGACTGTGGTGGTGGCGTGGTCATCAGGGTGCAGTGCATTGTAAGCTCGGATAAGGAGGTGGGCACGGATCAGCTCCAGCCGGCGGGTGCTGCGGATCTCACCTGTCACTGCAGGAGGAGGCACGGCCTCACACTGAGCACAGGGACAGGGTGTCCGTGGGGACCCCCGACACCCTGCTCACCCTCATTGATGGAGAAGAGTGCAGGCACCATGGGAGCGAGGATAGCATAGCGGACATTTTCACCTCTGGCATGGACCTGTGTGACCACCTCCAAGGGGCCAATGCCTTGTGTCACCATCACAGCCCGGTGTGGCTCGCTGCAGGCAAGGTGGGCAATGTGACATGGCCTGGTGCCACCAGCACCCTTCCCCTGGCCCAACCCCACTCACGGGAAAGTGACACGGGGACGGCGTGATGGCAGCACCTCCACCCTTACAGCCCCGCTGCAGTTGTGCCCATGACGATCCATCACCTCAATCTCCAACTTGAATGTCTATGAGACAGCACCAGGGCAGCTGTGGGACAGCCCCAAGTGGAAAACAATGGGGATGGGGACAGGGATAGGGATGAGGATAGTAATAGGGACAGGGACAGGAATAGTGATGTGATTGGAACAGGAACAGAGAGGAAGGAGAGGGGGCAAGGGATGAGAATGGGGCTTGGAGTAGGAACAGAGGTGGAAAGAGGGGTGGAGATAGAGATGAGTATGAGCTGGAGACTAGAATGGACAGGAATAGGGTTAGGGACAGGGGCGAGGGTAGGGACAGGACTTGAGATGCAGAAGGGGATGGGGACAGGGCTGGAGCACTCCAGGGTCCAGAGGGAGACAGGAGCCTAATGGAACGGGCAGGATGTGGAGTGCCAGTGCCAGTGAGGGGTTAAGCCCTGGTGGACAGAGAGGTGGCTGTGACCAGCCTGGGGCTGCTGGTGCCCACCTGGGTGTCCTTGCTGGGGTCAAAACCATTGTCAGGTGCCAACACCAGGCCTCGGCGGGTGAGTGTGAGTGGTGTGTTGTGGTTTCGGAGCCTGAACTGCAGAGAGAAGGATGATGGGAAACCCTGCTCACTCCTTCACACCTGGGCTTCTGCTGTCTCCAAGGTTGCTCTCTTCTGTGGGGGTGTGGGCCCCCAGGGAGCTGTCACTCACCGTCAGCCCACCAAGCTGTGGCAGCACTGCATACAGGGGTGTCCGGGGTGCCACATCTGCCAGCACCTGCACCACATCACCCTCTGGAGCACAGCATGGCTGTGGGAGCTTGGTGCTGGCTGGCACCCACAGCCCCCACTGCCCTGTGCCCCTGGCTCCTACCTGCACTGGCAAAGGGGATGTCACAGCGCAGCACCTGCCCCGCTGTTACCCGCACAAAGAGCCGCTCTTCCACCTCGTCCTCACCAGGACAAGCAGCCCGCAGGATCAGAGTGTACTGGTTCACCTGGCGGACATCAAGCTCCGCACCAGCACGCAGTGTCACCTGCCATGGGGGACATGTCACTCAGCAGGGTGCCTGCGGGCTCCTGCCCCACTCCCTGTTCCCCAGCGGCACCTCTGCCCGGAACACGGTGGCATCTGTGGGGTCAGAGCTGATGGCATTGGGGTTGAAGGGGTGGTCGGGCTCAATGCTGTCCAGGGTGACATTGGGGCTGCTACTTGAATTGCTGCAGGACACGGTCACCTCAGCCACGGGGGTGCCAGGCACTGTGTCCTCACTCAGGGTCACCACACGTGGCAAGTCAGGCAGGACTGGTGGGAGATCCCAGGGACCACTGATGGCTCATCCAGCTGTGCTTATGGCGCTCTGCTCCTGCACCTAAGCACCAATGCAGGCACAGGTCTCCCTGCCAGGCACAGCGGGGCCCAGGGCATCATACTCTTACCTGTTGCTCTGACGAAAGTCCCTGCAAGGAGGAGAGTGTCACCTCAGCCTGCCAGGCGTGCCCCAGTAGTTCCCTGGGGAGCCCTAGAATTCCCTCTGTGATTCTCTGAAGAAGTCCCAGTGGTGTCTGGATATGCTATAGTGATGCCCTCAAGATGTCCAGGTAACACCCTGGCAATGCTGAGAACACCCTGAGGCCATTCCAGTGATGCCCTCTCCCTGCCTCAACCCAGCCAGACAGCTGCCAGTCCCTCTGCCCTTCCTGGGGTCAGCATGTGGAGGTAACCGAGGACAGCCTTTCCCCTGTCCCCCTCCTCTCAGTCATCCACCCACGGTCTGGCAAAGGGTGCCCCTAACATTGTGACCTTGAAGCACCTACCTGGGGCATAGAGGCTGAGGAGGAGGAAGGTGAGGTGTCCGTGCATGCCCATGGCTCGCTGGGTGTTTGGGACAAGCTGCAGCCGGTTGCCAGGGATGCTGGGCACCACCCCGGCCCGGCGTCACGCCGTCCATCCCCACCCTAGGTGGCCGGCCCGGCCAGGGGAGGGACAAGGCATGGCCCCAGTGCCCCCAGCTCTGCACGCCGCCGCTCCCAGACCCTCACCACTGGCAGCTCCGTGGGGTTTGGCTACCACCCCACGCTGCCTCACCACGCGGCACGCTCGGGAACCGGGAGAATTAGCTGGGAGGTAATTTTGGCCGTGTTCTCGTTCATTTGCAAACCAGCGCCGCTTCTCCCGGGATACTCATTAAGCGCTATTAGCTCCCAATTAACGGGCGCTGCGGCCAGGGTCACTCTTCCCTTCCCTCCTCCAGCGCCCGGCCCGGCTCTGGCAGCCCGGTGGCGGGGGATGCCGGCTTCGGGTGCCTCCACGGGGGCCCTGTACCGGGGCTGTTCTGCTTCTCGCCGGGGCATAGCGGGCTCCGGGACCCCCGGTGCCCGCGGGGCTGCGGTGCTGCCGGCCGGGACACGGATCCCGCCTGGCCCGGCGGTGCCCGGCTGGTGCCCGGCGCGGGGCCCCGGGGCGGCAGGGAGGGGTCCGTGGGCGGGGCGGGGCCCCGGGGCGGCGGTGCCGGTGCGGGCCGGGCTCACGTTACGGCGGCCCCATTGGCCGGGTCGGGGCGGGGCGGGGCCGCCGGGCAGCGCCGGGAGGCGGCAGGCACGGCCGGGCGCTCTGTTCGCTGTCGCTGCTGCTGCTCCGCCACCGGCATCGGCGGCACTGGGAGCGGGGCCGGGAGCGGCGCCGGGGGAGCAGGACCGGGCATGCACAACGCCCGCCCGGACGAGCTCGGCGCCGACCGGGTGAGTGCCGCCGCGGGCACGGGGAGGCAATGGGACAGAACGGGACGGGACGGAACCACCGTGCCCGCGCCCTGCCGCCCCGGCAGTGCCGTGACGTCCGGGCGCTGCCGGTGACATCAGGGCCGTGACATTACAAGCGAGGCCAAGGTGCCGCGGGGGACGTGGGCGTCCGGTGGGACACTGGTGGTGTGGGGGCACGGGTGGCCAGCGGCCACAGTGTCCAGCTGTCAAGGCGGCAACGGCACCGTCCTCCCGGAGCTGCTGCCCTGCCACCCACCTGGGCTGCCCCGAGGGACGGCGGTGACAGGGTGGCCCTTCGGCTCTCCTGGGCCTGCCACATGCTTACCCAGCACCCCACAACCGGCTGCCCCAGTGTTCCCGGCCAGCGGCGGGACTGGGTGGCTCGGAGTGATGGCACATTGCCACTAGGGCTGGATGAGAGGGTCCCAGCCACCGGGGAGGGGAACAGGGACTAGGCCGGGGACGTGGACAGGGACAAGGACAGTCCTTCCAGCAGCTCTGTCAGGGCCAGCTAGAGGGGACAGAATTATCAGTCCTGGAAGCAATCCCTCCTGCACACTCAGCTTCCCGCGACTCCAGCGCGGAAAGGAAAGCGGACGTAACACCCTGCTTTTGGGTTCAGACAATAGGAATTCAAGAGCGAGGAGCGGCCCAGCTGCGGGAGCCAGGACTCCCTTCCAGCGCCCGCCCGGCCATGCTTCGTTCAGCCCTGACTGCCTTGGCCCCCTGTATTCTCCGGCGTTTGGGGGGGCCCGGGCCTTGGGCGCAGGCCTGGCTGCACCCTGACGTCACCTGGGGTGTCCCCAGCTGGAGGGCACAGGGTGGGTGGGTGGCCCTGCCAACGCACGGGGGGAGAGCCCCACCCCAGCACCCGCGGGTGCCCTGGGGCTGCCGCTGGCCCCGTGCCACCCAGAGGGACTCTGCCAGAGGGGTCTCCCGCTTGCCTCCCCACCAGAATAGGGGCACTCGAGGGGTTGTCGGGGGGGCAGTGGGGCGCCCGCTCCTACGTGCCGTGGCCTCTGTCATTTCCCGCAGGCACGGCCGGGGCTGGGTGCCTGCTTGCTCACCCGACAAGCCGCTGCACGCCGGCCGGCTCCGCGCAGGAGCCGCAGGAAAGCGGGGCCCGGGGCTGCAGGCAAGCCGGGACCTGAGCCCCGCTCTCCGCACCCTGCTGCACGCCCATTGCGCCAGTGAAGCCCCCACCGAGCCGGGGCGGGGGGGCGCGGCGTGCCGGGGAGGGTGGGATGGGGGATCGCGGTGCTGGCAGGGGACAGTGGGGACAACCGTGCTGACGTGCCCTTTCCCTCCAGTGGTGCCGGCGCGAAGCAGGGCCGACGCCGCGGGCGCACATGCACGGCACGCGGCAGGCACCGCACCACCCCGGAAGGGCACCGGGGCCGGCCCCCCGTGCCCCGCGCCCCGGCTCGGCGGCGGACTCGGCCTGCAGCCTCGATCCGGGCGGCGAGGAGGAGGAGGGGGGGGGGCCGGCCGCTCGCTCCCCCCCGGCCAGCGAGCGCAGCCTGGAGTTCGACTCGGGGTACTCGGAGGCGTCGGGGGGCACGTGGAGGGAAGAGGAGGTGCCCGTGCGGCGCCGGCATCTGCTGCCGTGCCAACGGGCACACCGGCTGTCCGCCGGCCCTGCCGCCCCCCCGCCCGCCCCCGCCCGCCGTGTCCGCCCCAAATCCACCTCGGACGCCTGCCTGGAGCAGTGGCGGGCGCTGGAGCCCGCCGACACGCAGGACTGGACCGTAGCACTGCTGTCACAGAGCCGGAACCGGCAGCCCCTGGTGCTGGGCGACAACTGCTTCGCCGACCTGGTGGAGAACTGGATGGACCTGCCCGAGGTGGGCGCCGAACCGCGTCGCCGAGCCCCTGCCGAGCCCTCCCGCCGGCTGGCCAAGCCCCCCGCCTTCCTGCTCAGCCTCTCGGGCAACGTACGCCGTAAGCTGGCCAACATGGCCCGGCCCCGGGGGGCCGACGGTGCCCGGCCCGGGGGCCGCGATGGCACCAAGCGTTTCTCCTGTCCGCTGGGGCTGGGGGGACAGCCCAAGGGCGCCTGCTTCCACCAGTCTCACAGCAACATCGCCCAGCTGGCCACGGACTTTCACCGCTTCACTGCCTTGATGAACAGCCGCAGCCGCCAGCCCATCATCTGCAACGACGTTATCGGCTACATTTAGCCCTGCTGCTGCCGCCTGCACCCCCACCCTGTAAATAAACCCCCGTTTTGTATGGTCTGGGCGCAGCAGAGTTTATCAAAGGGGGTTCCTGTGCCCCGACTCTGGGCAGGGTCAAGCAGAGGGTTTTTGAAACGAGGGCCAATGCAGCCTGCAGCTTTTATTGCATGGGGCAGGAGGCACTGGACCCTTGTTCAGGGTAGGGAGCACAGGAGAGGGGGACCAGTATCTTCAGCCTCAGCATCCTCTCCCTCACACGTATACAGCAGCTCCAGGTCCTGCTGCTGCAGCATTCCCGCATCATCCAAGTTCTCCAATAACCTGTATCAGAGAGAGGGGGTTTTGGGGGCACTGGTTTGTCCCCCCAGGCTGGCTGGGTGCCCTGGGCTTGCCTTGGGCCCCTCAGGGGTGTCCGGCCAGGCTGGTGGGATGCAGGGGCCAGCAGCAAGGGGCCGGGCAGGGGTCCCGCCACGGGAAGTGCTGCCGGCAGGATGTTTATCCAGCAGCTGGCTGGGAGCTGCACTGCAGCTGGAGTGGCTCAGGATTGAGGCAGTGGGGGCTGGAAGACCCCCCGGGGCAGGATTGGGCCCTGAAGCCAGGGACCTACCTCTGCGCCTGCTGCCGGGCCCGTGTCTCTTCATCTGCCTTGCTGTCATAGAGCACGGTGTCACCACACAGGAGCATGGTCACAGTCCAGCCATGTGTCCTCTGCAAGAGATGGGTGTCAGGATCTGGCCCTGCATCCCCCAGGGTGACCTGGCTGAGTGCTGCCAGTGCTGGGCTCACCTGCAGCCAGTCCAGCACCTCCTGCACCGTCACCACCTGCCCATCTGCGCCGACTGCCCGCATCTCCAGCCGGTCCCAGAAGCTCCACTCCTGCCCGCCGTACTGCCAGGGGGTAGCAGCCAGCACTGGCACCCCATATCCAGGCTGCCCAGCCCCATGGGGCAAGGACTGGTGCAGCACAAGGGCTGGGGGACATCAGGGCAGGCAAAGGGACCTGTCAGAGGGCAGGGTGATGGGGGTACCATGGTGGTCTAGGTGCAGTGGGGGACACAATTGTCCCCCAACACTGCTGGGGTCCACTTCAGGGGTCAGTGTCAGTGTGGGACCAGCACTGCCCCTAGCCCCGGGCCAGGACAGGCACACAAAAGGCCATTGAAGTGCTGCCCAGCCCCACACAATCACCTCTTCTCATGCCTGCGGCCCCACGACCCCTGCTCCGGCCCAAGGAGGCCAGCGTGGCGCCAAGCCCGGGGCCAAGTGCCGGACGCGGCCCCGCACCGTCTGGCAGGGCTACCCAGCCATCTGCCCTCGCTGCAGGCAGCGCCAGCACTGCCTGCCTGGCCCCAGCCCCACTCGGGAGGGGTGTTCACACCTGGTCACTCTCCCTTCTGCTTTCTGCTGCCTTCTCACCTCCGCCTTCTGCTGCCTGCACTTATCCCACTGGGGGAGAGAAGGGCTTAACTCCATCCTCTCCAGGCCAGAAACTGCCCTGCACAGAGGGAATGCCATGGCCTGGCCCTGCACCACAAAAGTGCATTCCTCTGGCCCTGGGAAGCACATCCCTCTGGACAAAGCTGGCCCCCAGTGCATGCTCCCCAGGTCCCTGTGGGGACATAGGTCACGCCAAGCAGGCCTTGGGGACATGTGTTCCCACCCTAGCCAAGCAGCTGGGTGTGAAATGTCACACCGGGTGTCCTTGCTCTGGGACATGGAGGTGCTGGGTGCTGTTGCAGGGACCTGAGGGCATGGTCAGACCCAGCAGCATCCTCCATCCAGGGATGGTGCCAACCAAGGAGCACTACAGCCAGGATGGCACAGGGCTGGGCACAGGTCTTGAGGGGGCCATGGGGCAGCCATCAGCTCGAAGTGGTGCTGGAGCCAGCACAAGGCGGTGGAGTTGCCTCCCTCCCCCTCTTCCTGCCCCCGGCCCTGGGCCCCCCGGGCCAATCTGGTTCCAATCGGCGCTTCCTGCCGTGCCGGAAGGGCTGCCTCGCACGCCATAAACCCCCAGACAAAGGGGCCTCTATAGCCCAGACGGTCCCAATCTGGGCCTGCCCCCGCCCCCGCTCTCCCTCCCTGGTTCCCCACCGCCGGGACCCCCGGCCCCGCTCCCCCGGGCGGCCCTTCCCGGCCCGGTGCCAGCTGCTCTCTGGCTGCTGCAGCTGGTTTCCATAAGCCAGATGTGTGTGGCTGCAGCAGCCTCCCGCCCCTGGCTGCGGGGCTCAGTGTGGGGCCCGCCATGGGGCAGCGGGGCTGCCTCAGCCCCATGGGCACCCCCGAGCATCACGGTTGGGCCTGAAGCTGGGCAAGTGGGACAGTGGCAGTGTCTCTGTGCTGGGGGGTAGCCAGGGAAGGAGCTGGTTCCTCACTGCCTGGCAGTGTTCCCAACCCACTGCAGCGCTCAGATCCATTTCTGGAGTGCTATGGCCAGGGCCACCTTGCTGCATGGCCACCTCCTTTCTCCTGGGTCCCCCTGACATTGTCCCACAGCAGATCCACTGGCCCCTGGGTGCCCCCACCTGCACTGTTCCAGGGAAGAGGGTCCTACCAAGTAGATGGGGGGCGGCAGGGGCTGGACACGGAGCAGCCGGCAGTCGGACAGGCTGATGTTGCTGTTGCGGTAGCAGCTGAGGTCCTCGCACCCCCACACCAGCTTGTAGACCTCCAGGCATGCCAGCCCGGCCACAGCTGCTGTGGTGGTGATGATGGCGGGCACAATCCGCCCGGCAATCCGCTTGCTCTGAGGACAGGAGAAGCATCACCAGCTGTCCCACACAGGACAACGACTCCTGACCCCACAGGCTGCCCCTCTCACCGTCAGCCAGTTGGCAGGGGGGATGCCATAGTTCTCTGCACGCAGGTTGGATGCTGCCGTGATAAAGTCTATGTGAATATCATCGTCCTGTGGGGAATAGTGTGGGGATATTTGCATCCCATGGGCACATCAAGCCCCCAAGCTGAGCAGGGCCACCTGCCTGGCTCCAGTACCTTGTCAAAGTGGATGGGCTCCATCAGGGGTGCTTGTGCCTCCTCATCCCCCAGCAGCTCCTGTCTCCACTGCGCCAGGTCTTCTGTCAGCTGCCTGCGATCTGGGGGCACAGGCATCCCTGGGATGATACTCCTGCACTGTGGCACTGCAGGGGTGCCCCCACTTTGGTCTGGGTCCTCCTGGGTGCTGGAGCAGGGATGAGAAGCCATAGCCCCACCACCACCAGGCTGGATCTGGGAACACGCCTGGCAACCTCACCTGTGGGAGCCTGTGCCTCCTCTGTGGGTTCCTCTGTGAGGGGGATCTGGAGCCCTTCCTGGGGTGCAAAGGGTGGCAGGACCACATCCCGGAGGATGGCCTGGACGGCTGCCCGGTCCCTGCATGGTGGCACCCTGTGTGCTTGGGCAAAGAGGTAGGCAGCGGCCAGGACATAATCCAGGTGGGTGTCCTGTGAGGCACAACAGGGTGGCCATGGGGTGCCTTGCTGGGGTGGTCCCATATAGTCAAGGGCTACCAGCACTGCTCTGAGCTGGTAGAACTGCCTGGGTTTGCCCCAAAGTGGAGTTGGAGGAGCCTCTCTCCTCCTCTGGCCACAGAGCACATGCATGTTGTCCCCAGCAGTGGCCTCGCTGACTGGGGACCAGGGACAGACCCAGCCCAGGACCCGGCAGCCCTGCACAGGCTGTGGCAGATGAAGCACAACTACAGTTCAGTATTCCCTGTACCCCCAGCATAGGCTTGGCTCTCTCTCTGTCCATACCGTTCCCGTGTGGGACCCCACAGCTCTCTGCACTCACATTGTCAGGGTTGAATGTCAGTGGATGGGGACAGCTCCTGTCCCCTGCCCAGAAGGGGACACCTGGGCTGGTTTCCTGGCACAGGGAGAGAAGAGTCAGGCCCAGGGATGTGTGCCCCTGACTGCAGCAAGGTGGTTGGTGGAGGGAAGGGAGTGCCAGCCCCATGGGCGCTGGGCTCACATGCTCCGGGGGGTAGATGAGCAGCAGCTGGGCGATGGCATCATGGTAGCAGCTCTGCCAGCGCCGCCGTGCCCAGTGCACACAGTCCCGCCAGTCCCGCGGCCGCTCCCGCAGGCTATCCCGCACCTGCTCCAGGACCTTCCCCGACGGCAGCTGCTCCAGGAAAGCTGGGTCCCTGCAAAACCAAGCACTGCTGAGGCTGGCCCGAGAACAATCCTGTGAGACACCTGGGTGGGATGTGGCAGTCTGGCACCCTCTCCCCATTCCCAGCAGTGCTTTGGCAGAGCTGGAAGCTCCTCTCCCAGTGTCGCTCCCCCCAAAGCCCACTCACTTCATGAACTGGTTGACTTGTTCTGCAGGCAGCTGGAAAAGCCCCTCAAACTCATCACGGGCCCACTGTGGAGGGGGAACTGGTGTTGTGCACTGGAGCCTCCCCCTTATGCCCCCAAGCCCGGGGGAGGCTCTGGCAGGGCCAGCAGCAGCACTCAGGCTGCCAGCAGGAAGCAGCTGGGGCCATATCCTGCCTGCGGCCCACCACTGGAGGGGAAATGGGGAAGGAAGACAAAGGTCCTGGTGCCTCCTCACTGGGTGCTGTGGCCAGGGCTGTTCAGCCTACCTGCAGTGTGTGCTGGATGGTGCGGGGGAAGTACCGCAGGGTGCAGAGGTGGAAGGTGCCATCCCTGGGGGTGCTGGCCGGCCCCAGAGGCTTGGTCAGGGGGGGTACCATGACCAGCACGTTCCCCTGCACCCCCTCCGTGCCCGAGTCCAGCAGTGGTGTGCGGCAGCGGAGACAGCGGCTCTCCAAATAGGCACCTGCAGGGAGCCAGGGGTGCTGGGGACCCAGGGAGCATGTCCAGGGGCTTGGCCCCTTTGCCCTTCCTGGCACTCACGGGCCTCTAGTGTGTCCAAGGCACAGGCGACGCCATCCAGGTGCCGGAAGAAGTTGTCCCCATAGAGCACCTCGGTGGCAGGTCCCACCTGGTTCTGGTGAGCTGTCACTCTGACATCAGGGTTCATGCGCCGCACAGCTGCTGCGGCCACCACCGACTTTGGCTCCTGCCAGGGCAGAGAGCGGATGGGCAGTACTGCCCCAGCCCTAGGGAGCCTGGGACAGCCAAGATGCTCTTTGAGGGGAGCTCAGCCCCTGCCTCACACTGCCTCACCGATATATCTGCTGAGCGGTAGAGAAGCTGCCGATGGAGATTGGAGAGGGCAACAGTGTCCATGTCAGTGACGATGAGTTCCCCATCCGGCCCTGCTGCCAGCCCCATCATGGCAAAGCTTTTCAGCAGCTCGCAGCCAATGGCACCAGCTCCCACCTGCCAGGGCAGAGTCACTGCAGCTCCCTGCTTGCCGGTTGGGTGCTGCAGCCTCCCAGTGCAGTGGCCCCTGCCCACTCACCACCAGGTACTTCTGGTGGGCCAGCTTCTCCTGGAAATTGGCCCCGAAGACAGCAATCTGGCCATCATAACGAGAGCCTCTCTGCCGGGAGAAGGAGCTGTGTAAGCACAGCAGCCACGGCACCCCAGGCAGCCGGGAGGGGCTGTACACGGGGTCTCACCGGGGCACAGTCCATCTCCGTCAGCTGTGCGGCCCCTGCCAGCGCCAGGCATTCCAGGGCCTCGAAGTACAGCCACTGGTCCAGGGGCCGAAACTTCCTAGTAATGGCCTGGGGCAAACAGTCCGTCTGCTGGTGGCCAGCGGGCTGTTCCTCCACACCGTGCCCCAGCCCTGCTGCCAGACCCGGTGTCCCCAAGCAGGCAGCAAGTGCCCTCTCGTGGTCACCAAATGCCACCGGACAGCCATAGCCAGCGGGACCCCGCCCCGCTCACCTTCAGCACCTCCTGAGCCGCCAGCGACCCGACGACAGCAGCCACGGGGCAGAGGTCCCCTGCACTCACACTGGCGAAGGCACGAACGATGTCCTCATCCAGGGGACCCTGCTGTGTTCCCAGGCTCCATGCCAGCTCCAGCACCCGCTCAGCATCTGCCTGCAGGCAGAGGGGAGAGAGAGGGCAGCCCCCGGCAGGGTGGTGGGGGTCAGCAGGGCCGGGCAGGGGCAGGACAGGGACTCACCGGTGCCCTGGGCCGGGGCAGGCGGCCCTGCTCCCTGCGGAAAGCGTGAAGGGCCTGGAAGGCAGCGTGCAGGTTGTGGCTGCGTGGCAGTTCCTCAGGACTAGCCACCTGGATTTTGGGCTCCTCCAGTGCCTGGCGCAGGGGCTCCTGCTGGCACAGCACCAGGGGCTGGGTAAGCGCTTCTCTGGTGCCTGGTACAGCACAGCCTGGCACAGCAGTGCCCCGGCCCGGGTGGCAGCACCATGCGGCTGAGGAGGACTTACATGGGAACACTCCTGGGGCTGTTTCACCTGCAAAACCAGGCCCCCACAGCGGTAGGGTGAGAAGGAGCTGGTGTCACCAATCTCCAGCCTGAAGTCATCTGGGGACAAGAGAAGCACAGATGTCACATCATGGTCACTGCCAAGGACCCAGCGAGTTCCTCAACCCTTAGCTAGGGCAGCTGGGACCCCCTGGAGGTCTCACCCAGCACATGCACGGGGATGGGCTCCTGGCCATTCAGTTCTGTCATCCCCTGCACGCCAGAAAATGTCACCAGGTCACCGTCGCAGAAGAGGTGGCCATGGCTGTCCTCCGTCCCCATGCACGTCACCACTCCTGGGTTGCCCTGAGGAGGGGAAGGCTATGTGAGAGTGGGTAACTGGACTAGGGTGGCACAGAGCCAGTGGAAGAGGCAGCAACATTTTGGTTGCAGGGGTTGCCCTCCCTTCTACCTGGGAGATGTGCTCCACAGCAGCACACACTGGGTCCCCTTCCGCTGGGTCATCAACGACAAAGTGCTCCCCAAAGTCACAGAACAGCTGCCTGGAGAGGACCAATGGGGTTTTGCCAGAGGAGATGCCCCACCAAGCTGCCCCAGCACTACCAGGTTCTGCCTGGGCTGAGCAGCCCTGCCAGCATAATGGGGACATGGGCTGCAGTGCAGGGCTGGGGGCTCTGGGGACAAGGTGACCCAGAGCCAGTGCAGGACCCCCCGAGACCCCTTACCCTGCCAGCCCCTTGGCGTCAGCCACGATGAAGCAGATGCCCTGGGCATGGCACAAGTCCCCAACGCGGAGCTGCTCCTCCAGTGGGGACTCAGTCAGCACCACCACCTGTGCCAGGTCTGTCAGTGAGCACTGCCATCCCGGAGGGCCCCCATGGCGCAGGGATGCAGGCTCACCTGGAAGGAGGCAAGGAAGGCCTCCGACAGCTCCCCGGTATAAGCCTCGACCACCACACAGGGGTTCAGCTCAGCCAGGGCCTGCTGGGATGCCTCAGCACGGTTCTGGCCCAGATTGCTCTCCCCCAGGAGGAACTGCAGAGTGGACAGATGGTGGGGTACCCCATGGGTCTGGGGTGCAGTTCACCACTGTGGGGTGCTCCACAGGCCCTGTCTGCACTGGTGAGAGGGCTTCTGCTAAGGACCCTACCTGTGACAATGAAAGGCATCCCGTGCCTTACCAAGACCCCCAACTTGTACCTGTTAGTGGAAGCTACTCACCCCATACCCATACCTGCAAACCTGCACCCATTACTGTGACCCCCCCCCCCATCGGTACCTGGTACTGGGGCTCCCACCTGAGTCTGCACGTGTACCAAGACCTTTGTTTGTACCTGTATATGTTATAGGGCCTTCCCATCCATACCTGTTCCTGTTACTGTGATTGCTGTCTGTACCCATTAAGGAGAAAATTCATTAATACCCATATCTGGTACTGGGACCCCCACCTGAGTCTGTACCCATTACCGGGACCCTTGTCAATACCTGTACCACATTATGGTCCCCCTCATCCATACCTGTACCCTGGGACCTGTGCTTATAGCTATACCCATTACTGGGACACCCACCCATACCTCTACCTGTTACTGGGACCCCCGCCTGTACCTATTACCAGGATCCCCACCCATATCTGTTCCCACTACCGGCATTCTCACTAGTTTCTGTTATGAGATCATCACCTGTACCTGTTACAGTGAACCCTCACCCACACCTGTCACCAGCAGCCCCGCCCGGCCCCGCCGGTACCTGCTGGGTGCTGTCGGCGGTGCAGGCGACACCGCGGTCGTGCAGGACAATGCGCCCGGTCCCCGCCAGCACCAGCGCCGTCGCCACCTGCGCTCCGGTCCCCCGCAGTCCCGACACCAGCACCGCCGCCCCGGACAGCCGCCCCGCGCCGCCGCCGAGCACGTACCTGCGGGTACCGGCGGGGGCCGTCAGCGGGGGCCGGCACCGCTGCCCCGCGCCCTGTCCCCGCCCTTGTTCCGCTCCTGTGCCGCTCCCGTCCACGGTGCCGGTCCCCGCACGCACAGCTGCCGCGAGTACCGCGGTTCCTCTGCGCTTCCCGCCATGACAGCTCCGCCCGCCGACCTGACCCTCCGCCCCGCCCAGGGAGGAGCCAACGCCACAGGGCCACGCCCCCTACAGCGCGGCCAGGGCGACGGGCGCCGGACAGGCCACGCCCCCTAAACGGGCGCCCCGAGGCCACGCCCCCACAGCCCAGGCAGGGGGCGGTGCGAGGAAGCCCCGCCCCCAATACCGCGCTGTGGACGCGCTGAGGGCGCGCTGCCGGCAGAGGCTCCGCCCCCTCCGGCGGCCCCGCCCCGGCACCCCGCGCTGACGGAGGCTCTGCCCTCTCCGGTAGCCTCGCCCCCGGTACCCCGCGGCCATGGCGGCGGTGGCGGCGGGCTGGCAGCCGCCGTGGCGGGCGCTGGCCGCGCTGGGCCGGGAGCTGGCGGCCGAGTGGGCGGCACAGGACGTGCGGGCCGCGCTGTGCCAGCTGCTGCTGCTCTGGCTGGGCATCAGCCTGCTGGGCGTCCGTCTGGCCTGGCGCGCCTACGGGGGGGCGGTGGCCGCGCTCTGCTACCGCACCGGCCCCGCCGGCCGCCGCTCCCCCGGCACCGCTTCCGGGGCCTCGCCCGCCCGGCCCCGCGCGCACTCCCTGTCCCCCGCCGGCCCGGCGGGACGCAACGGCGCCGCCGAGCGGCACTGCCCGCCCCGGTGAGTCCCGACCGCTACCGGGCCCAAAACCGCTGATCCCCTCGCTGAACCCTCGCGGGCCTGGCCGGCTTTCCCCGTGTCCAGCCAGCGCTCTCGGAGCGCAGCCCGGTGAGCGACCCCTGCCCAGTGTCCCGCAATGAGTGTCCCCCCAGCTGCACCCCTGCACCAGTACAGCCCAGTGACTGCCCGCCTGCCCAGTATGGTCCGGATGGGGTCCTCTGGGACACCATCCCCGGTTACCTCCCCCAGCTATGGCTTCTGACAAGTGCCCCCCAGTAAACCCCTCAGGCTGTGCCTGTGAGCCCCCCCCACCAGCTGCACCCCAGACCAGTATGCCCCAGTAAGTGCCCCCAGCTCTGCCCACCCCACACAGACAGGCAGGTGCCTGCCCTGGTGCTGGCGTGCCGTGCCGGGTGCTGCCCCAACCATGCTCATGCTCATGAGAGCCATGCTCTCTCTTGCAGGGATGGCCCAGCAGCAGAGCCCATGAAGACACATCGGGAGTGAGCAGCGCCAGGACCACCGGCTGGGTACTGCCAACACCATTAAAGTGCTGTGCCCACCTGCTGCCCCTTGCTTTGGCACTGCCACCATCACCAGAGAGGAGGCCAGGGGAACGGGACAGGGTGTTTATTTGGGCCAGGGCACTGTGCCTGTGCCATGTGCTGGCCTCACTTGGCCATGTAGTACTGGGTGGGCACAAAGGGCATCTTGGTGATGACGGCAGGATGCTGCTTCTTCCGCACCTCAACGGTGAGCTCGGTGCCAGCCCGGCTGTGTGCTGCCTCCACATAGCCCATGGCGATGTTCTTGCCCAGGCAGGGTGAAGGACAGCCACTGGTCACTGTGCCTGGGATTTGAGGATATGGGGAGGTGAGGAGGGGGGGCTGGCCACAGCCCATGCCATGGCCACAGCTCAGGGTCATGCCTGTGCCAGCCCCACTGCCCCCACCTACCCACAGGCCTGCCTTCAGGGCCCAGGATGGCCATGTGCGGCCGTATAGCAGGTCCCACCGACGTCAGCCCCACGCGCCTGCGCTTCGGCTTCTCTTTCACTTGTGCCATGATGACAGCAGCACCGGGGAAGTCCATGGCTGCACGCCGGCGCTTCCCTGTGGGGCAGAGATGGGTGAGGGTCGGTGATGTCTGACTGGTCCCCTTGTACCCATTGGGGTCACCTTGCCTGCCCCCAAGGAGGAGGTGAAGGTGGACTTACCCAAGGTCCACATCAGCCCAGCCTCAGCAGGGGTGATGGTCTCGTCAATGTCATTGCCGTAGAGGCAGAGCCCGGCCTCCAGGCGCAGGCTGTCCCTGGCTGCCAACCCTGCCAGCCACACGTCGGGGACACCCAGCAGCTGCTCAGCCAGCTCCACTGCCCGCCCCGCAGGCACCGAGATCTACAGGGGCACATAGTCAGGGTCAGTGGGGCATGGCCTTCCCCTGCATTGGTACTGCCGTGGGGATGCTGGCGCAGCTCCCGGGGTACCTCCACGCCATCCTCGCCGGTGTAACCGCAGCGCGTGACCCGGCAGCCTGGCACGCCGAAGACAGTCGTGGTGATGCTATTCATAAAGGAGAGCTTGGCCAGGTCATCCGACAGCCCTGTCTGCAGAACCCGTGCCATGGAGGGACCTGGGGAGGCAGGTGGCTGGAAGATGGCAATGCCCAGGGAAAGGGGGGGATGTGGGGAGGGCGGTGACATCCACCGGGCAAAGACCCAGAGGAGGGCAGGCCCACGTGGGGTCCCCACTACCTTGCAGAGCCAGCAGCGCATTATCTGACACCTCCAGGTGTACGTCACTGCCGGTGGCCTGCAGCTGAGCCGCTCTGTCCTGCCGGGGTGACAGTGGGCTGCTAGCACGGGGGCCAGGCCAGTGCCAGCCCCACACGTGGCCACAGCCACCTCACCCTGCGCAACCACAGGTGTCAGCAGAAGGCAGAAGGACTCGTTCCCACTGCGTGTCCCCACCTCCCGCGGGGCTCAGGCAGCCCCATACCCTCAAGATGGCCAAGTCCTTGTCAGCACAGGCAGCGTTCGACACCACATAGAGGTGATCTTCTGATGTGTTTGTGACAATGAGGTCGTCCGTGATGCCGCCCTTCTCGTTGGTGAGTAGCGTCAGGGTGCCCTACGGGACACGGCCCACAGAAGCATGGGCGGGCTGCCTGGACCCTCCCAGGGCATCCCGGGGACCTCTGACCCCACTGGATGCCTGGTGCCCGCCCAGTGCCCCGTACCTGTCCTGGCTTCAGTTCGGCGATGTCCCCCACTACCAGGCTCTCCATGAACCTGATGCGGTCCCGGCCATACACCAGGGTCTGGAAGGGGCCGGGGGGGTTGTGAGGTGGTGCGGGTACCCCCCTGCCCCAGCCCCCTCACCCCGACCCCACTACCTGCAGCATGTGGGAGACGTCGAAGAGGGAGCAGTGGCGGCGGGTGTGCAGGTGTGACTGGAGGTGTCCCTGCCCATAGTGCAGCGGGAGGGTCCAGCCGGCGAACGGCACCATCCGCCCGCCGCGGGCCCGGTGCAGGGCATCCAGCGGCGTCTGCTTCAGCCCCTCCTCCCCGGCCCCGGTCCCGGTCCCCCCGGCCCCCCTCCGCGGCGCTGAGCCCGGAGGGCGGCGGGACAGCGCGGCGCGGCAGCCCGCCCGCAGCATCTTCCTCTTCCTCCTCCCTCCCGGCACGGCTCGGACCGGCCCCGGGGCGCCTGGGACATGGAGTCCGCCCGGCCCTGGCCCCGGCCCCCGCCCCCGGCCCGGCCCGCCCTCGGCACCGCCTCCCCGGGGCTGCCGGCACGGCCACCCCCATCCCCCAGAGACAGGCGGGCACAGGCAGGGCCAACGTAGCAGCTTTTAGTGGTGACCGAGGTGCCCCTCCAGCACCCCCGCACCCCTCGATCCCCCCGCACCCCCTTGCAGTGTGGGGTGGGGGTACGGGCTCTGCCCGTGGGATATGCCCAGGAGAGCCTCACAGGGGTCTCCGGCGTGGCAGTGCTGCCCATCACTGCCAGGCAGCACAGAGGGAGTCAGGGAAGGGGCACAGGGAGGGTTTGGGACCCCCTCGGGGCCGCGGGGTTGACGGCCGAAGCAGGAATGCAGGAGTCCACTCAGGCCTCGGGAGCAGAAGGGGCACTTCTCCCTAGCTGGCACCAGCACCAGCGGGCTCAGGTGTAGGAAAGCAGGTTGACATCATAGCAGCCATCCACCTGGGAAAGAGAGTGATTGTCACTGTCTGCACAGCACTGCCAGGACACCCCAACCCTTTCCCACTGGGAGCAGCCCCTCTGGAAGGGCTCCCAAGCCATGTGGCAAGGCTGGGGTCCATGTGAGCAGGGTGGTGGGACTCACATCGAAGCGCCCGATGCGGGCAGCTGCCTGGCGAGCCCGGATCACCTCTGTCAGCACCCACATTTGCTGGACCTCTGTCGACACCTTCTCCGGGTCAGGGAGCTCCTGGAAAGAAGTGGGCACAATGCTGTGGAGCAGGGATGGCCCAGATGGGCTGCATCACCCCGGTTTTGGGCAGTGGTATGGCTGGATGGCTGTGCCCCCCAGGGAGCCAGGCACTATCATGATGGTGCCCACGTTCCTCACCTGACGGTGGTTTCCCAACATGAGGCGAGCAGGGCCCCCTCTAGGAAAACAAGCCAGTGGGGACACGGGTGAGTGACCCTGATCCCTGAGTGCTGTGGTGCCAACACAGCCCTTCTCTGCTGGCGGGTGGCCAGGACGAGGACAGAAAGCTGATTGCTGGCTAATGATTAAAAACCTAATTGCGCAGTCCAGAGTTTCCCAACAATCTCACTATGCAGTGCTCCCTGGGCTTGGGGGCAGAATCCCAGGTGCAAGTGCTGGTTCACCCCAGGGACCTTTAGCCAGGTGGGACCCGTGGGCTCAGCAGCAGCTCTCCTGGCTGGGGCACAGCTCTCACAGGGGCACAGCTCTGTCGCTCTAGGCTGAGGGGTACCTCGTGGTGATGTTGGGAAGAGCCAATCTCAGAGCAACCTTTGGCATCTGCCCTGGACACGGCTTGCCAGGGGGAATGTGATCCAAGCAATCAGCAAGGGACTGGGGTGCCCTCCCCAAATTGTCACACAGCTGAGCAAGGACTGGGAACAGCAGCTTTGCTGCTGGTGCAGTGTGAGCACCGTAGCAGGGAAGCCCAATAGCAGAACTGCCCCAGCAGGTCTGGGTGATGTGCCACCCTCCTGCAGGCAGCACCTCCAGCTGATTCAGCAGGTTCCCATGGGCAAGCCAGGTCCCATCCTGGCCCTGCTCTGCCTGGACTTTGCCCATCAAAGGCCACCAGCCAGGCAGCTGTGGCTGGCAATCTGTAAACACGTGCCGTGGCTGTGACCCCTCTCTGCCCGCATGCTGTTCTGGCTGGGCAACGTGCTCCCCAGAGCACACCCTCTGCAAAGTGCGGGGAACCAGCCCTGTCCCCACACGTCCCTCCCACAGCGATGCTGTGCACCCACTGCTCCCACAGGGATGTCCCTGTCCCTGTTCCCACACATTCCACCTCCCACTGAACCATACTGTGCACCCACTGCTCCCACGGGGATGATCTTGTTCCTGTCCCCACACATCCCACCCACCACTCCCACAGTGATGTCCCCATCCCTGTCCCCATATGTCCCGCATGCCACTGAGCCATGCTGTGCACCCACTGCTCCCACAGGGATGTTCTTGTTCCTGTCTCCATCCCATCGCATCCCACCTGCCGGCTGAGTGACTCTGTGCACCCACTGCTCCCTTGGGGACATTCTGTCCCCAGACTAGAGGGCAGATAGACTTAAGTGTCACCTCAAATAGCACATCCCCATGGAGATATTTTTCTTCTTAGCACTGCAAACTAGTTCCAGCACAAGGCGGGTTATTTCAGGGCTCCACAGCTATTCCTGGTGGAAGCCTGGAGCCAACAAGGCAAGCATGGGCCTGGCAGCCTCCCGAGGGATGCTCATGGCTGGCACCCCACAGAAGTCCCTCCCTCCCCCAATACTTCAGTGGTGATTACTCACCCCATGCAGGCTGGCTGGCTGCTCAGGAGGGGTCAGCTGGGAGAGCCAGGAGGGGAAATCCTTCTGGGGACTCTGAAACAGATCCAGAAGGTCACACAGGGTGTTCCCAACCCTACCTCCATCCTTTATACCAGGCAGTATGCTGAGGTTGAGAGCCCACCCATAGTAATATTGCAATGGATGTGTCACTTTACTATCCTTAACAAGAACTTTGTAGGGAATTCGGTGTTTAGAGTGGTTGTCAGAGCAGTCTCTTCCCCAGCACCACTGGAGCACAAGTGGATCCCAAGTGCCCCAGCAAAGGACAAGGACTTGGACCCACATCTCTGTGTGTGCTTCTGAGAGCTGTGGGGGGAAATGCCAGGTACAGAGCTGGGGACAGTGGCTTGTCCTGCCCCCCTGCCCATGCCTGGCAGTGGGGTAGCTCTGGCACCCACTCACCTTCTGTCCAGGGGGAAAAATCTGCAGGTCCTCAATGGTGAAGTGGAGCCAGACTGGGGACGGCTGTCGTAGGATGAACCGCATTGCTGTCACCTGGTCCACATCACACAGCATCTGCAGGCCAAGGGCCAGGGAGTGTAACCACAGGGGCTGGCACTGATTAGGTGCAGCTTTTGGGGTGTCCATCCAAAACCCCCAACCCACCCCACATGGAAGGAGCCCAAGGGAAGCATCATTCTGTGAGGGCTGGCTGGGCTAAGCAGGGCACAGGGACCCTCGCAGCCATGGGGGTCAGTGGGGCATCAGCACCAGACCCCAGGACCCAGAGCCATCCCGGGGTATGGCCAAAGAGGGGTGAGCCCCAAAGGGGTGGGTGATGCCATGGTCCCATCCGGACATGCTGACCTGGTGCCGGTGGAGGCAGAAGTAGTCCTGGGAGCCCTCCTCGGTGTGCGGGCAGGGCATCAGGCACAGGTCCCGCAGGCAGGTCACCCAGCGCCGGGACCCGCCGGGGCCGGGCCGCTGCACCCGCACACTCAGGAACGCTGTGTAGAAGTTCCTGAACACGATCTCCTGCACCTGTGGGACCACCGGTCTCAGCCCCACAACGACATCCCCCCATACAGGCACCGGCATCCCCCCCGATACCAACACCGGCATCTTCCCCCCAGTACTGGGACAGGCACCGCCAATCCCCCTCCCATACCGGGACCGGCACGTCACCCATACTCGCACTAGCACAGCCCCATATCGGGACCCGCACCGGCATCCCCCACTTTACTGGGACGGGCACTGCATCCCCAGCATCCCGCCCAGCATCGGTAAGGGTATCCCAGCACAGCACCGGCATCCACCCGTTACCGGCACCGCCCCCGGCATCTGCTGCGCCCCGGGACCGCCCCTAACATCTTCCCCATAAGGCCCCCGGCATCCCTTCTGCCCTGGGACCGCCCCCGGCATCCCCCCATACCGGCACCGGCATCCCCACCCACCCCGCCCCCGCTGCTGCCCCCGGCATCCCCCATCCCGCCCCAGGACCGCCACCACACCCGACCCCTACTCCCCCGGCCCTGCACCGCCCCCGGCATGGCCCCTGTCTTCCCCCGGGGCCACCCCGGCACAACCCCCGCCGGTACCGCCCCCGGCATCCCCTCGTGACCCCACGGGACCACGTCGGTACCCCCCCCGCCGGTACCGCCGCGGGCGCGGCCGCACTCACGTCGGCGGCAGCACCGCGTGGGAAGCGGAGGTCGATGACGGCCACGCCGGGCCGTGCAGGCTCGGCCCCCCCGGCCAGCTGGAGGGGGGCGGCGGGGCGGGGGGCGCAGGGCAGCGGGGAGCGGCCCGGCCCGGCGGGCGGACCCGGCCCCGCCGCTCCCGACATGGCGGCGCCGCGCGGCCGCCGCTCCGGGGCGGGGCCGGGCCGGGCGATGGCGTCACCGCCCGCGGGCACCGGCAGGGGGCGCCCCCGCCCCGCCGCCGTCCCGGGGCGGCCCCGCCGCGGCGGGGGCGGTGCTGGTCCCGCGTTGGCTCCGGGCATCCCCCGCACCGGGGCCGCCCCAGCGCTTCCCCCAGACCGGCACCGGCATCCCCGGGCGGGTTTATTTTTCACACAGTGAGGACTCCGCCCCGCGACGCCGAGACCGGAGCCGGGGGTTGAGCACCCACCCGGTCCCCTCCCGGGGCCACCCCGAGGCCCGGGCTACGCCGTGCCGGAGGGAAGCGGCGGGTCCGGCCCCGGTGTGCGGGGTCAGCCCTCCGCCCGGGGCGCACACGGGCAAATCCCGGCTGGGGATGCCGGGGCGCGGAGCAGAGGGGATGGGGATGGTACCGGTACCGTGGCGGGTCCCCGGGGGCCGGCCCGAGAGGGCTGAGCCCGTACAAATTGCTGGCAGCCGCACACCGGTTTGTAAGTCTTTTTTTTTTTAATAAAACAATCGGAGTCTGTATCAAAAATTTAGTAAAAAATTAGATTTGAGAGTTCACTGATTTTTTTTTTCCTATTAACTATTCCTGGCGCGCTTTTTTTTTCTTTTTATTTTCTTTTTTTTTTTTTTTTTTTTTTTTTTTTTTTTTTTTTTTTTTTTTTTTTTACTTTTTTATCTTTTCTGACAGTGTCCAGGCTTGAGTGCCGGCGTGAGGCCTGCGAGGCCATTCCTGCACAGTCCCAAGGAGCAGCCGGGACAGAGAACACACCCCATGGGGTGGGGGTTTTGCTTAAAATCGACCCCCCCCCGGCCCCGGTACTCGCTGGGAAGCAGAGAAGTCGTCGTGGTGGAGGGCTCGGCTCACCCTCCAGCGAGCATTCCCTGGCACAGCGATGCACCCCGCGCTCAGCCATGGGCACCCCAGGCCAGGCTGACCCAACTCATGACTATTTTATGATGCGTGAGAAAGATAAGATTTCTTTGATTAAAAATAAAATAAAAATGATAAAAGAATCAAACCCCGAACCAAGAAGCTGATCCACCCCGAGAGGAGGAGGAGGAGGAGGCTGGCTGGCCCCAAGGGCCTTCCCCTGACCAGCCCATGGAGCTCACCTGCAGCACAGCACTGCCCTCCCCCTCCCCAAAAGCTACACATCCCAGTTTAGGTAAACAGCAGATTAAATGTAAAAACTTAAACCATCGACTTCAGAAAGTCCCTTGAATTTAATTATTTTTAGGCTACCTTTCATGTTACGTCCTGTAGCTAGACACACGTGAATAGAAAAAACAGTACAGTTAGTGTTAAAGGCAAACAGCGGAGACCCAGAGTGCTACCCCAGTGCTGCCTGCTCCTCCCGACCCGGCCCGACCCGTCCCGACCCCCCTCCCTGCCCACCACCCCGGCCCCGGCCGAAGCCCAGCCACCGGGAAGGCGTCTTTGAGCCGAGAATTTTTTTCTATGAATAAAATAAAACCAAAGCTTGTTAGGCAAAAATAAAACAAGTGTCCCCCGAGTCCCGCGAGAGCTCCGGTGCGGCGGGCGCAGCCAGGGAGAGCCTGCTGGGGAGCGGGCTGGGGTTTTGTGTTCCCGGCTGGCGAGGGGGCTGCCGGCCCACAGACAGCACCGGTGTGGAGCTGGAGGCCCCTTCTCCACCGAGAGCCTCCCGTTTGTTAAGGGGGCACATAGGGCGGTGGGGACCTGTACGGGGTCATGTTCTTCGGGCGGGAACCTTTCCCCTCCATGGGTGCAGTGAAGGGGGGGGGAGGCTGGTAGGGCGGCGCGTTGGGGTCCTCGTCCCGCAGCGGAGTGTACTCCCCGATGGTGTCCTGGTTGAGCGGCGTGGTCTCTGGCATGCTCTGGTTGGGGTACTCTGGAGGGGGCAGTGGGGCTTTCTCCTCCTGGAGGATAAGGGGCATGCTGGAGGACGGTGGGGGCTTGGAGTCGTCCAGCTCATCAGCAAAGATGATGGGCACGCCCTTCTTTATGAAGGTGGCCTGGTCTTCGATAGTCAGCTTGCCTTTCCTCTTCTTGCGGTAGCAGATCATGGCGATGATGCCGGCCACGAGGAGGATGGCGGCCACCACCACAGCAGGGATGACAGTGTGCAGGTACACATCGTCCTCGCTGCTCTTCTCAGGGTCTTTGCCTGCTGCCACTGTTGGTGTTGCCTCCGAAATCACCTTGCCATCCTTGGTCACGGGGACAAACTGGGTGTCCTTGCAGCTGCCAGAACCAACGACAGACACGTTCAGAGGCTTGAACTCAGGGTGCAGGACATTGGAGAAAGCTGGGCTCGGCCTGCCAGAGTCATCTGCAATTTTTTTGCTCAAAGTCCGTATCTGCTCCCGGGGGCAGGGCTCCAGGGGCAGCGTGTTGTTTGTCCACTCCACTATGATGGAGCCTCTGGTGATGCCCTGCACTGTGATTGTGCTGCTGTTTCTGTCACCGAATGCCAAAGCCAGCTTCTTCACCAGCATGATCTTCTTATGGATGTCACTCACCACCGCATTGTGGTCCCCTTCCAGCCTGGCCTTGAACTTCACTGGAGACTTGTCCCCATGAGGGCGTTTGTGGACGTGGATTTCAAAAGCATCCACAGCAAAAAGCCCGCCCTTGTCGGTGGCATACATGAAGTACTCGTGCTTCCCAATGTGGTTGTGGTCTGGCATGCCATACATGAGCTGGCTGGTGCTGTTGAACTGCACCCACGAATTCTCTTCAATCATCTGCTGCTCCTTCAGCTTCAAGGTCAGCTGCAGCTTGTCTGTGGTGGTGTCTTCCTTGTCGTAGAAGGTATCCGATGGTATCTTAACCTCGAAGTACGTGCCCTCCCATGCATCAACCCTGTCAATGTGGTTCGTCAGCTTGGGTGGCTCGTTGGGTTCCCAGGGCCGGGGCAGCCCACTAGCTGTGGTGCGCACACGGGATGGCGGAGAGGCCGTTGTCAGCTTGGAGATGGGGGATCTGGTTGTGCTGGGAGGCTTCGTTGGACGAGGCGTTTTGGGCCTTCGAGTAGGCCTTCGCGTTATTGCCGTGGAGGAATCTGTCGTGGACGGTGTGCCTGGCTTCAGGGTGGAGACTCTCGGTTTCTTGGTGGTAGTTGAGGGTGGTGTGATCACTGCCGTGGGCTCTACATACCCGGGCATCGTGGGGCGAATTGGCACGGAGGCCGTGCCCGTGCCTTCTGCTACCCTGGTTGGCTGGATCGGTCCCAGTGTGGGTGTCTGGACAATGGGGCCTCTGGTTCTGATGGTGACTGTCGGCTTCCTCGGCAGTGGAATGGGCTCCCGGACAGGGGGTGCCGTTGTTTCCGTGGGAGGCGCGATGGCAGGTGACGTTGGGGTGGGGACAATCCTGGTGGGTGGCTCTTGTGCAGCAGTGGTGGGTGGCCCGATGGCAGTCAAAGGCGTAGGGGTGGCGTTGATTTGCCGCCGCATCCTCTTTGGGAGGTGAGGTTTCTTGTTAGCAATGTGCCAGCCAACAACAGGGTAGCCAAGGCGGGCAGACATGGTTCCTTCCTTAGCTGGAGCCTCCACCTTGCTGATGTTGGGGACACTGTTTTGGCTCAGGGAACATCCCAGTTTCCATGAGAGTAAGGCCCCATTTTCCACCACCTTCTTTGCATTTCCCGGTCCAGCCATGAAGGCCGACATGTCAAAGAGTCTGTTATTTACAACAGGAACCAACTTCATGTTATGAAGTTCCACCTCTGAAAAGCTTCTCATTCTGTTTAAGAGTTCAATCCTCTGCTTTGGTGTCATTTTTGTTAAGTCGGCATCCAAAATGACAGTCAGGATAGTGACTGGCTCTTCTGAGCCGCACACAAACGGCGCTGTGTCACTTGTGTCTTGGACGGCCACTCGCACCGACTGAGGCTCGTTGTGGTCTTCTTGGTGGACCTCAACAGAGAAGACATTTGTGGTCTGTGGGACGTAGCTCCCGTTTGGGAAGGGCTGCAGCGTGGTCACCGAGATGTAGTGGACACCCTTGTCCGTGTCAAGGGGCAGCCCTTCCAGGGAGCTGCTCTCTGTGTTCCAGTGCAACCAAGAAGGCAAGGAGTCCTTCCCAGCTTCAGATATCTAAAAAAAAAAAAAAAAAAAAAAGCTTTTAGAAGTACAGCATTAGGACAGGTTCTAGAAGGAGTAATGCTTAATTTCAAGGATTAAAGAAAAAATCTGAAATGTAACAACTGGGGAAGGAACATTCTGACCAGAGCATGGCAGCCTTTGCCTCCTCCGCATGCTGGCAAGGACGAGCTCTGCAGGGTGCACTGGACCCAAAGGGCTTAAGGAGCCACAAGAGGTCATGCAGTCCCACCAGGCCCCCTTGCCTGCAAGTGCTCCAACGCTTGCTGTGCAACTACCAAGCACAAGTGGTTCATTTTCTCTGAGGGCAAACGGGGAGTTTACGTCATGGGGACAGTGACAAAGCTGAGGGTGAAGCTATGCTGTACAGCAGAGCTGATCCAACAACTGCTCTCTTCCCACTCCTTCCTCTCCCAGCTTGGCCATCTTGCTCCTTTCCTCACCCCGTCACACCCTGCCCACCCTACACACATCAAACCCACTGCTTCAGCAGCTCAGCAGAACATGTATTTTCTCCACTAACTTTCAGCTTGTCCCGCTGGCCTGAGTCAGGATCAGCCAGAGGGGAAGGTCAGAGCCTGGCAAACTACGGTGCAGAGTCCCCAGCCTGGCTGGAGCACACCAGCATTCAACCAGCAGCAGGAAATCCCAAAAGCTACACGGTGTTGTCCTGCTTTGCCAGAATAAGAGCACCTGGGATGAAGGAGGGGAGCAGGCCTGACATGATGGCCAGTGCAGGAAGGCAGAGATGTGGCGCAAGGGCTGGGGAATTTCTGGACATCACATGGGACAGTATGCCAGCCTGGCTTTATCCTCAGGCTTAGCTTAAAATGAAGGATTTCACTTTCACATAACAATTTGCTGCTGCAAGGGAAGGCTTTGTCTCAGAGCACAGGCACCTTAGGACTCCAGCACACTCTTTGCTACCTGTTTCAGCCTTGAGGACTCCCGAGGGTGGGTGCAAACTCCAAGCCCCCCCAGCTCCCAGCAGCTGACATCCATCTGCACTACAGCCGCTTGCGAATCATGCGGCACAGCGGAGCCACTCGGGCTGCCCGGTGGAAGGGGTGAGGCTGCCCGCTCGGTGGACTGTGACATTTCCCGGGGCTGTAGGTACTCCGGAGTGAGTAACCTGAGCTTTATCACCTCCCAGGCCCGGAGGCGTTTGGCAAGTGCTGTGGATGGGCTTTCCAGAACTCCATGAGGCATCTCCCCCTGACACTCAGAGCTTTGGGCTTTGGGGCCCATGAAAGCACAGCAGTGTGGTCAAGGCTCTGGGCTCACTGCAGTCCAACACAGAGCCAGGCTCTAGCTCTCCTCCTGAAAGGGTGCTTTGGTTCTCTGCAGTTCTGTAGAGCTTATACATATTTCATAATTTACCCAAATGCAAAGCTGGGAGAGGAGCTTCGTGAGGAAACCTGCCTGGCAGGAGCATTCCTGCATCCAGCAGCAGGGGCAGAGCCAGGGCTGGACTAGCCACACTGTAGGTCCTGCTGGGGAAAGCCCCTGGATGGACAAGGAGCGATGCCTGGTGCTGCAGGGCTGGGCACACTGTGAGTCCTGGGTGCCTCTCCCACGCCCTGGCTGCTGGCAGGATTCAGGCAGCACCCTGGGGCTCACCCCCTCAACTGTGGGTTTCAGCACACTGAAGGGTCTGGATGCACAGCTCTGCCAGGATAATGTAGGACCCAAAAGTCTTTGGCAAGAGCAGCACAAAAAAGCTTTTGTGCAAGAGCTGCAGAGGGTTTCAGCCACGATCACACAGCCAACACCCTCGCTCCTTTCCTCTGTGAAGGAGCAGTCCCAATTTCAGCCACCCTGGACAAGCTGGAGAGCACATCATGAGACACATGCTGGGTACAGTTTATAGAGCAGAGTTTAAAGCTCTCAGCACAGCTTTAGTTAACTCCTTACCAGCAATATCCCAGAGCAGGGAATTCAGATTCCTGCTTACAACAGCTGGAGGAAGCTGTCCCAAGGGACCCATACCTTAATATACACCACCCAGACAGGCACCAGAGCATCCTTCCCCTGGGCCTGGCTGTGCACCCATGTGCCTGGCAGAGGACAGGGGGTTTTGGCAGGGCTGTGGCTGTGTTTGCTCCCCCCTCCACTACAAGAACAGGAGCTGCTTTTAGCCCAGCCATCCCAAAGGAAAGGCAGCCCTTCACCTGAGCCAGGCACAGGGAGCCAAGCCACACTCCTGCAGGAACAAAGGACCAAATTGTACTTCCTTGGCATTTCTTCTGCCAAGAGAGAACAAAGGCAAGGTCTGCTCTTGCCTAGCCAGAAGGACTGACCTGCCTTGTCTTCCTTTAAAAAAGTGTCATGTTATCACACCCTCTAAAAACTGAGATGCCAGGACAGTGCCCAGTGCAGCCAGCATTTACAGTAGCAGAAGCTGGATGGTGCCACTCTTTATCCTCTCATGCCAAAATTAGCCACTAACCTGCCCACTGTGGAGGAGGGAGGGCTGGGCTGGGCACACATCAGGAACAGAAACATAGGGAGCCAGGACAAAGCCACAGCGTTATTGAGGCTTACACAATCAAGAAGAATAAAAACTTTAATAGCGAGTGATTAAATTCACTTTGCATGTGTAATTTTAGGCTACATTTGGAACAAATCTTCCCCTTCTGTGCACTCTGTAAAAGCCCTCAATTACAGGATCACACACTCCATACAGCTTTCCTGAGAGTTGGGGTTTTCTGCTGCTGCCTCCTCCTTAGGCACTGGCATGACTTGAGGAGGAGACCTACAAGCAGCAGTACTTTTACCCAGTCTCATGTCACAAGGTGATTCTTCCTTCAGTCATGTCTTCTACTTTTGACCGCCAAACTCACTTCAGAAAGGTGGCCAACCCCACATGCAGAAATGACAGCAACGGAGACATAGACCAGTCTTAATATTCCTGCTTGGAAAACCATTTTTGACCTACAGTTTCCATGTAGGGCCCATACTAGAAAAGGAAACTGTAGCCAGACAGATTCACACCAAAAACTAGGCTCTCCTGAAAAACAAAAACAGGCCAAGCAATCACTGACTGGGATGACTTGTTCTAGCAGGGATGCGACAGTTACAAAACATTTATAAACCCACTTTAACTTCATTTAAAAAGAGCTGAGCTAGTTCAGCTGTATTCAGCCTGTGAGGAGATGTGGACTGTTTCTAAAGGCTCTGCAAGAGATGATTAAGAAAATCAAATTTATGTGGATTACTCTTATGAAGCCCATGAAGATGCCTGTGCCTCTCCTGGGAAATCTTTGAGAAGGCAACAAGTCACAAGCATTCGATGCCTCTGTACTGCTTTAAACACAACAACAGACCTAATAGCAGAAATCACCCATGTTCATGTGACAAAGAGCCCAGAAAGATTACAGTAGATAAATAAAACTGTTATCAGGATGGATAAAAATACATGTTCCCAAACAGACGCTGACCAGCAGAGCCCCTGGCGTGTATCTGTCCTGTTCATCGTCACTGCTGTGTCCGTGGTGGTGTGAAACTGGGAGCAGGGAGACCTGGACTCTGTTCTAGCAATGTTTCCTTCAAATATTGCTTCAAAGGGTATTTGTTAAGGCTACACATAGTTAATGATTTGGGATCTCTAATTTTCATGTTAAAAGTCTCCCAGTTTTCTATGTATGCAGTAAGTATCAGCCTTAAGCCCTGCCATTTCCCTCAAGGGGTCTGGTTTCAAAATAACTCTTCCGTTGCCCAAGTTAAAAAAAAAAAAGGCTGTCTTTGTTTTCCCATTATTTGAGATAATTGTAAATGAATGCTTATTGGTTAAAGATTACACAAGCTTGGCAGTGTATTGAAGACCATTAAAAAATAAGCCATGATTGTGATTTAAAATACATACAGTGGTCTGGCTGGTTTTGAAGACCTTCTTCACAAAATCCTTTCAGATAGACATGGCCTGTTATTTTTAGGCCAGCCAAGAGCAGTCAGCTCATGAAAGAAGATAGCTCAGTTTGACTTGTTTTTTTAAACTTGGATCTTAAAGCCCTGTAGCCAACGAGACAAAGATAAGCAAAGGAACAGTGAGCAAAACTGCTGCCTTGAGGGAATTCAGGCAAAAACTACATTCTTGCCTACACGAGTGCCCTTTAATCCTCCAGGTATTTAGTTTTCCTCCTCCTCCTGATGAATCTCCAAAAAGGAGGCAGCGAGTCCTTTGCCAGGAGACAAGTACTGTAGGATCCCGCCACAGGTCTCCACTATGGCACACCACTATGAAATCTTCCCAGTGCTGGAAGTATCCGATGGGATCTCCTCTCTCTGTGCTGCCAGACCATTGCATGGGCAGCAGCAGCTGCAAGTCAGCTCCTTTCAAATCAGCCCTAAAAACCCTGACTGCTTTTGGGCAGAGTCAGCACGGACAGTCCTGCAGCTCTGCCAGATCTCCCACTGCCCCGTTCCCGTGTCCAGCTGCTGCTGAGAAACAGACCTGGTGCCAGGAGTTTTATCTGGGGTATAATTACCGATGACAATTTACTGTAGCCAGACTCCTTCAGCATCACCCCAAAACACATGGCCAGCAATGAGGAATAGCCCAGCTGAGCCCTCCGTAAGGCGAGCTGAGCTGTGCCCAACCGACTGACCCAGCCAGTGTCACACCACGTCTGCAGGCTCAGGCTTCTGCAAGCAATTAACCAGCAGGCAGGGGAAGAAAATGGAAATTCAAATGCAATTCAAATGCAAATATAACTGCAGAGAAAGAGTCAAGCCTAAGCTGTTTGCCTAAGCCCAAGCTTCATCTTAACCCCCTGCTAATGCCACAGCACAGGCAGTAGAAGCAACAGGCAGCCTCAGCCCTGAATCAGATCCATGGGCAGGCAGATTCCCATTGCCTTGTCCCACACAAGTGGGGGTAGGGACGCTGGTTTCAGATTCACCTCAGTGCTGCTGGAGCTGTGGGCACTGCAATGATCCATGGTGCTGGCACAGCCAGACTGGAGCCTGAAGAAGTGCCGGGCATGGGGCCAGCAAGCTCCAGGGTCAGAGGATGGAGTCCTTGTTTTGGGAGGCCATCAGGGGCACTCCTCATCTGGCACAAAGGCTGCACCAGGCTGCAGACCAAGCTGCCCAGGCACCACAGCCCCAGGCAGGTCCCACGGCAGCAGTGGCTGCTGCACTGGGTCACGGAATGTGATGGTGCAAGGCAGGAGCTGGACAGCCCTCAGCCCACAATAGCTGCCAGAGCCTGCCAGAGCTCAAGAAGTGTTTGGACAATGCTCTCAGACACATGGTGACTTTTTGTATTGTTCTGTGGTGGGCCGGGGCTTGGACTCAATGTGGAAGGGACCCTTGTGGGTCCCTTCCAACTCTGAATATCCTATGATTCTATGAAGCTGTGAGCCTTTGGCTCCAAGGAACAGCCCTGCTGGGGAGGTTGGCCTGTGTGCACCCAGAAACAGTTGTGTGAAGCAGCCTCCAATCTTACTCCCCACCTCCTTTCCTCAAACACAACAGAACTGCAAACTAGGACATCAGACAGGCCGTGCCTAGAAACACAAAGCCCAGAAAACAGTGGTGCAAGGAGGATGGGCACATCTCAGAGCCTTCTGCTCCCTGGGCACAGCTACAGTGCTGCTGCAGTGCTGTGCTCTGGGAAAGCTCAAGCTGGACAAAGGAAAGTTGCACTTGGCACAGTGAGCAGAGAGGAACCGCAGTACACGCGCTTCCCTGTGGAGGGGCCTGCCATACCTGCCAGGGCTTTTGGGTATCCTCAGGAGACACTGCTGCTCTGGGCTGCTGTGTGCCTTGCACAAAAGGCCCAGGAGCTCATGGACAAAAACAAGCTGCTCTAGGACATTTCCTGCAGATGCCTCTGCCCCTGGAAGTCTAAAAACAGCCCAGAGACTCCACTGGCTCTCAGAAGTGTGTCAGCCTTGGTGACCCGAGCCTTCATTACCAGCAGGAGCTCACCACCTCTGTTCAGAGACCAAAAGCCACATGAGAACAGCTGGTAATTGGTGCTTCCTTTGTGCACAGGTAGGTCAGGATGGTTGAACTAACCCCACATTTTGGCTGGTCCCAGCCAAAGCCCTGCAAAGCTCTTCCTGTATGTCTCTGTGCACTGAAGTTGTTGCTTTTGAAAAACAAATCAAACCTCCCAGCCCAGAAAGCTAAGCTAAGGGGGAATAAGGCTAGCAGAGGCCATGTCACTGGTCCTGGCCCTCACCTTCAAGTTCAAACTTCAGCCTCTGAAGGACTAGGTAGCAAAGCTACTCAAAGTAGCTGCTCTTTTACGTGCTCATGAAAACCTGAGCAAGAAGTTTATGTGTCTGCTGCTAATCTGCATTTTCCAGCCATTCAAAGGGTGAGTGAAGCCTCACGCACAGAAAGCAGCCCCCCCTCCTCTGCGGATGTGGGTGTAGGGCTGTGCTGTGGACTCAGCCTGCCTTCCCCACGAGCCGGGCTTTGTCTGACCAGCTTCTTTACCGTCAGTAAAATGGCTCCGCAACGGTGCAGGCTGAGCGGCTACACCCAGCTCATGCCACCCTCGCATACTCCTGCCATGACGGCTTCTTTTCCAGATGCGCCTCTGTGTTGGCTATAAGGACACCATTCAGCGTCCCACTCTGCCTGGGCAAGGGAACACAACAGCTGTTTCACTGGGAGGTCACTACAAAACATTGAGTGTCCCAAGAAATCCTCCTTTCATCAGTCCATGCAAGCAGCTTGGAAGGATTTGTTTAGCCTTATTGTTGGAGCGGGAAGGCGCAGCCCGCCCGCGCCAGGGCTGGGGTCAGCACGGGCTGCCCACACCCGGCTTTATCCCTTGTCCGGGGGGCGAGCACAGGGCAGGAAAAGCCTCAAACAGCTTAAAAAAAAAAAGTTTGGTCGGGCTCTTCTTTCAGCACGACTTTTTATAAGTGAAAGGCCAAAGGGAAGCAAAAATACCACAAAGCAAGGATGCCAAGTGCTGGGGGTTTAGTGCTTCCACCGCACAGCTAACCAGCCCTGGCAATTTATTCCTGCCATCAGCAGATTGCTGGAAAGCTGGCTTTCAAAAGCATGGCAAGGAAAGGCAGACCGGATCTTGCAGTCTCAGGTCTGCTCCTTCGCAGGATTCTCATTACCATCACATTCCTCCGTCTCCCTGGATGCTCAGAGCAACAACCTGTAAGAGCAGGACAAAACAAGGAACTTCCCAGCCCGTCTGAAAAGCCAGTTTATAATTAGATCGAGTCACATTTTCCACTCCTCCAAATTCAGAGCTTGTTACTAAGTGTGCACTGAAAATGCCAAATTCTCTGACTCGGTCTCGCTGCAGGAAAAAGATAAGCGTCCCCTTCGGCCTCCCCACAGGAATCTTATCAGCTCATCTTATTGCTCAGATTGGTGGCAACCAAGCAAAGCCCTGCCCAAGTCCTCCTTTGCCTGAACCTGTTCCAGGCACTGCCACTTATCCCTGTGTGCTCCCCTGTAAATAGCGGCTTTCGCTGCACCTCCCAGTTAGTCCAAGAAAACTGGGGACCCCAGGGAGGAGGTGAAGCTCAAATGCTTTGACACAGAGAGCCTTTTAAGATACCCAACTTGATGACACAGCCCCTCGGGAGTGCTCTTTGCTTCTCTTCTTCCTTTGAGAAATGCCACTTTAATAAATTTCACATTCAGTTAAAATGCTTTGAAATAAAGATCATTGCAAAAGGGGGAAAAAAAAGTCAGTATTTTGTGGTTTTTTCCCTGAAACCAAGTGTGTCCTGGCACTGCAGTCTGGCTGCCAACATCCAGCCCTTGGCTTCAGGGTTGGAGCAGGACTGAGGTGAGCAGCACAGCCCTGACAGTAGATACCCCTGTCAGGACTCCTGCAATCCAATCTCTGTGGATCTGGTTTATAAATCAAGGTCCCTGACATCTGATGAGAGCAAAGCTGTTCAATAAAAGCCAATTCAGCAGATGGCAAATAGAACAACCATTGGAAACTCAGCCTCCTGCTTGGAAAGTTTAGCGGTGGACTTGGCAGTGCCGGGTTAATGGTTGGGCTCGATAATCTAAAAGGTATTTTCCAACCTAAACAACTCTGTGATTCTATGAAAGCAAGACTCCTTTTTTCCCAGATGGATATCCAGTCTCTGATAACCTCCAAACCCACTCCATAGCTGCACTGTGTAATTCATCTGAGTGAATTCCGTTGCTCTAATCGTTTTCCCACCAGCTATGTTTGCTTCCAGAGACAGATTCTCAGGGCCTGTGGTACGTGCTTTACCTGTCTTCCCAAAGCCCTGGTGAGACCATGCACTTCAAACCCAAAAACAATCAGAGGCTAAGACACAGCCAGGAATGCTCACCTTGCTCACCTGAGCTCCTCAGCATTGGCTACAAACCCATGCAGATCTGCTTTGTAGGATCCATCCCACCCTGAACACTACCAGGACTGAAGACAAGTCAGCAGCTTTACAGGACCTTCAAGGAAGACACAGCAAATCTTCTGCTCAGGCAGGGATGTGCCTTGGGAAGCAGCACACACCAGTAGTTCTCTCCTGCCAGGATGCTTTATAGACCCATCTTTAAACAAAAGCTATTAAATAGTGTCTCTGTATTGTGGGCATATGTGTTTAGGATATCAGACTATGCAAGGGCTCAGTTCCTAGTGGGTATTGTGTCCTTGTGGGGATATCATATCTTGGCTGGTGGGATGAATGGAGAGCCATGTTTGGCAACAGCCACCACCCCAAATCATACACCTCACCTTATGTCCTCTTCTGGGACTCAGCAACTGGAAGTAGCAAAAACTACAGACCTGGATATTTCAGCTGAGAGGAAGATGTCCAAAACAAAGCAAAGCAGACATGGAAAAGCAAACGATTGTAAGATATATCAAACAAAGATATTTATAGAAGAGAAAAGGAAGTTTTGATGCTTTCATAAAAGGTTCTGGTAAAAATTTCATCTGGAATGTTTTGTATCGCTGTGGTCATACAAACATAAGAAAAATAAACTCAAGCTGGAGGAGGTGCAGATGACAGCTGCAAAGCTGAGGGGAAGGAAAGAAAGCTTATTTTATGAGAAAGACTAAAGAGGTTGGCTTGTTTAACCTAATAAAATCAAGATGGGGAATATGCCTGTCACCTATAAACACATAAGAGAAGTAAATATTATGAAGGTAGAATTGATTTAGGCTAAAGGGCAGCACATATAAATATTTCTAGCCATCTCTAAATTTAGGCTAGAAGCTGCATTTTTAATCAGAGCAGCCAAATTCTGGAGCAGCTTCAAATGGAAGTGGCAGGAACAGGAAATCCAACTGGTCTTTGACCGGAGCGTGATCTGTTCTCTGACAGGACACAGCTGAGAGGTAACAGGTCAGACTCCAGAGAGTTCTCAGTGGAAATGGGGTAAGGAGCTGATGACTGGTGAGGGTACCAGCACCAATGCCCACGTTTACCGTGTCCCAGCCAGCATCTCCCAGGAGCCAGTGGGAACCTGCGTGCCTTCACACTGTCTGCATGGCAAAGGTGCTGTATGATATGGGGAAATCGGGTGTTTTAACCCAAACCCTGTAAGAATACCAATGTTTTGGTGTCAAACACGGCAGGAAGGGCTGCAAGGTGCCTTTAAGGAAGGCACAGCAAGGAGTTTTAATTTCCAAGCTACCCCCACACAGCAGGAGAGCAGTCTTGCAGCCAGAAGCCCTGCTGTAGTGAGGAAGCTAGAGGACAGCATCTGGACTGAACTGCTGCCAAATCCAACAGCTGGAATACCTGCAAGCTGCAGCTGCTCTTCAGAGGACACGATACTGCCTGACCAAGGCACAGGGGAAGGCTTGGGAACACAAGGCACAGGGGAAGGGCGTTACCACAGCCACAACGCCTTGCAGGCAGCTGGCTCTGAGCAACACAGAAACAGACTCTGAAATCAAGACATGTGGCAGTTTTTTTACTTCTTTTCTTTGCAGCTTGAGCACATTCGAATAAATTTGCTTTTGTCCTTAGCCATAAAATCTCACCTGTTGTTCAGCAGCTTTGGGGGTGGAAGGGAAAGGTTGGGGACTGCTCCCAGGAGCACATACCTGACTGTGCAGGAGTGCGTGCCTGTGGGGCACTCCTCCGCCACGCTGCACATGCCTGGCGTTGTTTCCATCCCACAAGCGAGTTTGCAGAGAAAAGTATTTTGTCTACAGCTGGCTGGAATCTGCTAACAAGCAGGGAGAGGATCTAAGAAGAGCTTCAAGGCGATCCCCACCACAATCCTAGAAATAATCGGTGGGAATCATCTAGAAATGAAGCAATCACACTCTCTCCAGGTTCCAGTGGGAAGCTCCTGGGAGTCTGGGGACATCAACTGTCAGCATTTTTAAAAAAAATAAAATTATAGCTGATTTCTTTGAAATTTAAGGGGAAAAAGCAGAGACAACCACATCTCATTGTAAATCCTGACCCATCTCAGAAGGCGTAGCCCTTATGCTTTCTTAGCATGGTTTAAGTACATTAGACAGCAAGATCCAGAAGTATTATGCTTTTACTGCTCCAGCAAAGAAATGCCAGGCAGCTGAGAAAAAGACTGGAGCAATTTGCCCTGAAATGTACCAGTAAAACAAAAATGCACCCTAGCACCCAAAAATGCCTACGCAGTTCTCATTAGCCAGGAATCAAATCCCCATAGCAAAGGTCAGCTTGTGCTCAGCAGCCAATGTGCATTCTCTGCAAGGAGAACCCTTCCAGAGACAGCAGCTAAATGAGAGCCTGCTGGACTTTTAAAATCAATTTCAAGGTGAACAGATGTAACATGCACTTGGGTAAACCCAGGGATGAGCATGAAAATCACTCCCAGAGTTTGCTAACTACACACAACCAGCAGCTGCTGGGTTCTGCTCCAGCCATTCCAGGCTTCTCAGGCCTGTCGGTGTTGGTCAACACACCTCACACCTACATGGCAGAGGTATAATTCGAAGCCATCAGGTGGGGTGGAAATAATCCATCAGTATTTTCCTGCAGCTATCACAGATGACTTTTGTGCCAGGAAAAGACGACAGAGGAAGCTGCGGTGTTATATAAACACTGACAGTTATTCTTGCCATCAAAGCAGCTATTAGAACAAGCCACTCGGATGCAAAATCCCAAACCAGAGTTATCATTTCTGTAACACGAGATCTAGGGCTCACCACACCCGCCCAGGCTCTGCCAGCCCAGTGCTGTACAGGTGCCCTGTGCTCTGAGCAGCACAGGCTGTGGGTGAGGCTGGGCAGGGACGTCGGCCATGGTCAGCTCAGAGTCATCAAGACCAGCCTGGCCTCTTCCCTGACTCCTCTGTCCAGGGGATTGCCCACTGCCCTCCTCCCCATCTGACCCTCTGTCCATAACAGCTGCATTCTTCAGATTTTCTGCCCACCCCTGGCACATCGTGGTCTGGCACCCTCACTGGAGCCAGCAGGATCATGTATCAGGATTGGGGTAACTGTGCGACAGAGCTAAACCAAACCTGCCTTCAAGGAGAAACTGAGGTGTTAAACTTACTCCTGACTTACTCTCCGTCTCCCTCTGATCTTCCGAGACACACCAGAAGCTTGTCTTTTTATAATGCTTTATAATGCTCTTTGAAAAGAAATCCTGAGATTGGAAGGCAGTTCTGTTTTTTAAGAACAGAATTTTCTGAATTCCATGTGATGCAAGCAAACCCTTCCAGGAAAGGACTAACAATGAGCACACCTGTGTTTGGCCATGCCCCTACCCTCCTCTGGGCTATTCTAACCCTTTCCTGCACTCAGGACCGATTCCTAAACTCAGTTTTCAGGTCCTTGCAGTGCCAGCAGCGTGAAGATAAGTCAGATAAGGGGAAAGGCTACTGTCTTTCCCAAGGGGACTTAGGGTCAAGGTCAGGAGAGACAGTGTTATAGGCAGCCCGGAGCCCCGCTGGCAGGACAGGGTCTGTTTGTCTGGCAATGTTTTGTTACCTCCAGCCTGAGCAGCAGTCCCAGGTAATCTGTGGCTCCCCAGATCCCACGGCAACATCTCCTCATGAATGTGCCCATCATTCCAGGGGCACAGTACCTCATAGTTTAAATACAGCCAACAAACTCAATTAGTCATCCCTGAGAAGTCTTCTCTGTTACAGAAGAGAGGAACTTTGCAATGAGGTGACACTATTTTTTCATAAAAATCCTTCTCCTGTAGTCCTACAAAACTGTAAGTTTGCTTCCCAGCCACCCGCATGACCCAGCCCATTAGTGGGGTGACTCACTTGATCCTGCATGAATATAACCAAAAACAAAACCTCAGGGAATGGTGTTTCTCACCTGGACAACTTCTCCATTGGAAGCAATTAAATCCGTGGGGATGGAGACTCTGAAGTATCGTCCCACCACGGCAGAGCTGTCGGGTATGCCCACCACAGCCGGCACAGTCTCCCGGAGGTCCGAGAGCACGGAGTGCATGGAGGCCTCCAGCTGGTTTTCCCAGTCCCGAACCACTTCTGCTGGTTCACTGGGCCAGTGGCAGTGAGCAGAGGCTGCCAGCAGCAGCACGGGGAGCCAAGTCCTCCCCAGGACAGGGGGCTGCAGTAGGCATCCAACAGTCATTCTTTCCAGCGGCCTCGGCAACGGTGCTCCAGCTGGAAAGGGGATCACAGGGAATCTTCAGGCACCACAGCACAGGCAGGGGATCCAGCAGTCCTTCACAGCAGCCTCATCCTAGGAGTCCTGGGAACCTGGTTAGACATAGGAAATCCAATCAGCACATTAATTAAGATACCCAAGCCAGCCAGCCAACTCACAGTGACTTTGCAACAGGCAGAGGGCTACTGGCCACGCTACCCTCTGTGCCTCAGCTCTCAATTTAACTGCGAGTTACCACGACCATTAGAGAGAATAAGAGCTTCTCAGCTCCTCTTCTGACATACAGCATTTTCAAAGAAACAAGATCCTCCTGCTTCTTCAGGCACACAATCGTGTTTCTGCTGCTCTGGAGACACAGCATCCTGAGATAGCCCCAGGTAGGGAGACAGGGGAGATACAACCAAAGCTGAGACTGAGCACAGCACTAATAGCTGACCTTTCAAGACAAGCTGAAGTCAGGCTGGAATATCAGTGGATTTAAATGCCAGTTACCCAGTAGGAAAGATACCAAGAAACCTTTAGAAGTCCAAGCTGCCATCCTAATGGCTTGATGCATGACAGATGCTTCTGCTCCTCTGACCCATGAGCCTGGTTTTCAAGCTACATCTCCTCTCAGGTCCAGCTTTTCGTATTAGTGTATTTAGACTTGATCTGGGGGCCTGCAACATGCAGTGCCAAATCAGACTGAGTGAGCTATGCACACACAGTGTTTCATGCTGCCATCCAGCTCTCTCCTGCTTGCACAGCTCACCTGTCCCCTCACTCTACCAAGACACATCTCCAGCTCTTCCTCACTTTGTTGTTTCATTCTTTCACTTCCTCCCCACCATTCCCACCTGGTGGTAGCTTCCCTGGATCTCCTTTCTCTCCTCTGTTCCTTTGCTCATTGTTTCCTTCACTTCTCCCTCCAGACTGCATTCAGCCACGGCACAGTCACAGATCTGTGCCACCATGTTCCTCTTCACAGACTGCTTGCAGGAGACCAATGGCTTCATGGAATAGGACAGAGACATTTGGGACCCCGGGGCAGCCCAGAGTAGGTTTGCAGCCTGCTGGTTTGCAGCCAGCACGGCCCCTGGTAACTAATCTGCAGTAACAAATGGAATGGTGGGTTACACAGGATGGCAGGACAGACACGCAGACCAAGCACGTGTTGTTCAGCACCAGGAGCACACAAGACTGGGTTCATGCTCTGGAACCAACTCCTTTTTTACCAGGCTGAGAGAGAAGAGGTTCCAAATTCCCAGAGCAAACAAGCACAGCTTCTAACCACTGGCTCCCGGTCTGATTTATTTTAGCCTGTTCCATCTGTGCCATATGATGCACATCAGGATGTCCCAAGAGACCCTGGAGCCAGTCTGTGTGGGAAGGGAAATCCCACTGCTTCTTGCCCTTGCAGAGCTCCCAGAGCAGCACAGCAGGGCTCAGCTGCCCGCTGTGCTGTGGCCAGGAAGGGTGCATCACCCACCAGAGGCTTGCAGAAGCAGGCACAGGGTCTGCCCATGCAGGCACCCAAGCCCAAGGCTACTACAGCGGGCTCTAGGAATAGCTGGAGAGATAAAGTTTGGTTGTTAACCCTAAAGCCTGAGCTCTAGAGAAGCTGAGAGGCAGCGTGTAAAGACCTGTACATCCGCACCCCTCGATGGGCCTTTCACAATAAACCCCACACAGAGAAGGGCTGACACCTCCCATCCCAAGGTAACAGGCCCAGGGCACAGCTGCAGCCGGCACTGAGGGCTGTGGGTAGTAGGAATTAGGAGCCGAATGCAATAACCTCTGGCTACAGGATCCATGAGGCAGATACCTGATCTGACCGCTGTTCTGTGGAGAACCTGTCCCAAGTGAAAGGCAGAAGAGACAGCAGAGGCAGGGTAACATTGCTGGGAACCACAAGATAGATGGGAGGAAGGCTGGTGAGAAGGTCAGTGCCACACAAAAGCCTACTCCCTGCTGCTCTTGTGCTTCCAACTGTCTGAGCCGACCGGGAGTGGAATATATGAGATGAAACAACAGGGAAGGCAAAGCCAGGCTCTTCCCAAAGGCAACGGAACACAGAACCATAGAATATACTGAGTTGGAAGGGACCCATCAGGATGATTAAGTCCAACTCCTGGTGCTGCACAAGACACCCAAGGATCCCACCATGTGCCTGAGAGCCTTGTTCAAATGCTTCTTGAGCTCTGTCAGCCTTAGGGTCATGACCCCAGTCCCTGGGGAACCTGTACAGTGCCCCACCACCCTCTGGGTGAAAAACCACCAGCACAGGGTGGTTTTCACCCCAAGTGAGGTGTCTGGGCTGCTTCTCCAGAGGTTATTCTTCCTCATGAAGAGGCTGGCAGGTAAGGACAAGTCACACTCCCTACAGGGTGTATCTCTCCTACCAGCTCCCTGTGTGGTCACAGGAGGATCTGACCCACAACAGTTGATTTCGGATGAGCATGGAGTCACCTCGGCAGGTTAATGAGCATCACAGCAGACGGCTGGTGGAAAATAGCCAACAGACTGTGTGAATGAGCTAGAGATGAAGTAAACACCTGCAAGAGGTTCTGAGGAAGTCACAATCATCATAGCGGGAAATCAGGGGACTCTTGTCCCTGCACAGTGCCTTAAAAAGCTGAAAGAACTACCTTCACCCTCAACAGAGCCTGGAGCACGGCCATTGCAATGGTGACGCCTCGTCCATGAGCTACTTCTCCTGAAACCTGCTCACTGGAAAGTCCTGATGCATATGGCAAGTATGGGCAGGATCAGAGACTCGTAGCCAGGGGAGGAATGTGGCAGCAGCCCCGTGGCTGCTGCGGGGCCAAGATGCTATCAGGGAAATGTAGTTGCCTCTCACTGCTGCACTGAGCATCCACACCTGAGCAGAGGACAAACACCCCAGACAGCCAGACATGCTGTATAACTACACGAGGCTGTAAAAACACCTGGAGAGGTGCTCCAGGCCAGCCCCTGCCCTGTCACGCTGCAGTGGAGCTTGTACCTGAGTGTGGTGCAGCTCTGAGTGCTCAGCCAAATTACGTGATCCAGCCTGGGGTGTTTTTGTTGGATGGAGAGGAGCATTTAGGCAGAAAGGAGCTGGTTCTTGATATCTGTGGTAAGCAGGAGAGGAAGATTAAGTCATCACCTATTTCAGAAACACTTATCAGAGCAGGCAACAAACACTGCCCAATATGTGCCACTCAGCTCAGCAACTTGCCATTAGGTGCTTTTGTGACAGTTGCAGGTTGCAAATTCAAAGTTTCATTTTAAGGAAACTACAGAAGAACAGGCTTGGCATATAGAAGTGGAGTATACAGGAGGTATAGGAGGAATTTAGCAGCTGATAACAAACAGAAGAGTTGAGAACAAACTTGCACCACCAGAAAAAAAAATCTCCTAACACAGCTCCACCTCACCACACAATGGACAGAAGCTGAAACACTGCCAGCCTCTCACAGTGTGTGAAGAAAAGGCAAGGTGGTTCCAGCTACCTGTAGAACTGTATAAGGCATTGCTCTGCAATGCTGCGGTCCACATGAACTATCACTGCAAGGTGGAACACTTTTTGGGATAGGAGATCCCCTGCCTAGAGCCAGTAGCCCTGCTCTGCAAGTCCTCTGGCCACCAGCACTGTGGGTCTGCATACAGCTGCAGAAGAGTGAATATTTATTACCTGCAGCAAGGCCGGACAAGCGCTGGGGACCTGGCTGGTGCCTCTGTCTGGTTAGAGAGCCCACCGCCATGGGCACAACCCTGACTCGACTGAGAAATCATCCCAGCTATATTTGGAGAAAGTCAGTGTTCTGGGTCATTGTCCATGACCGGTGAGTGGCACAGAGCTAGAGCTCTCCAGGAGCAAAAACCTCAACACTTCACACAGTTTCCCACAAACTCAAACCAGGGCCAAAACCCAAACACAGATGTAATTGTGCTGGCAGTTTTCTGCAAACCTCTGGGAAGCACCAGGCCATAGAGCTGACTGACTTAGACAGCACTTCCCAGTTATGAGGGAAGGCTAGACCACCCCAGCTTCTCTACATGGCACTGTGCTCCTCCTTCCAGCAGGATCTGCACTGCCCAATTTTGCAGAACAAACACAAAGGTTCAGGTTAGTCCTGAATTTCAGGATGTTTTGTTCTGTCTGATCTTCAGAAAGAACCGACTTTCTCTTTATTCTCCTACTTCTGTGCGAGTTCTTTTGGTCTCAAGTTCGAGCCTCCAGAGCATTGGATGAAACATCAAAGTCAGTATCAACATCTGCTTCAGTCCTAGCACTCGGTGCATGTGCCAAGGTTGATTGCTGATCTCCAGTGCCAAACCCCCTCACCGAGCCACAGAACAGGGCCTGCTTGGTGAAGTTATGATGCTGCACTTGATATGATGCTGACTTGTCAAGGCAATGATGGAACTTGCTCCTTCTCCATGCAGCTACGAGACCCACTGACATAGTACCTACATGCTGCACCTTCGTTATCCAGGAATGCTGAACAGCACAGGTAAAAGATGGGACTGAAAGGAAAGACTGAGAGCAGGACAAAGTAGTTACTCCCAGGCACACACTTTCCTAGAGACCTTTCCTTCTGCCCGTCACAGACCCAGGAGCGTGGGGTCAGGGGAAGCATCCCAGCCAGAGGAGGGTGGCTGTCCTAGAAATGACTCTTCCTCTGTGGCCAATTACAGCACCACTTCGGCAAGAACCAGTGAAAGTGAAGTCTCTGTCCAGCTGCATCTAATCCAATTGCTCAAGCACACAATCACATCACTGGGCTGCAGTAATTAATCACCACCAGCATATTAATGCCACTGAGCCGAGCGTGCAGAAAGCTCAAGTAACTGCTGTGCAATTCTTGACTCTGGTTAAGAAGGTATTTAGGAGTTAGGAGGAATCCCACTTACCTGATTGCTTATTTACCAATATCCTCATTAAAGGAAGCATTAAACAAGTGGCCTTTCTCTAAGGAAGCAAACTTGGATAAAAAGAGTCGGTGCAACTTTGCAGAGCAGAGCTATTGTCTCCGCAAAGATCTCCTGTGCGTGTTTCCACAGGATGATCTCTGGGCAAGTCCCGTCAGCTACCGCGCGCCTGCGTGTCAAGGCAGCGAGCAGCAGGAATGATGAAATCCAGCGTCCCTGGCCAGGCACACAAAGATGGCACTCTGCCGGACGTGCTCCCCGCTCCAAAACACGACAGCAGGCACCCCCGGTGCCAGCCTGGCGGCACGGCCCAGGCAGAGGCGGCTGGTGCTCTGTGCACGTCTGCGCTGTGCTGAAGGAGTCCGGGAAGGGGGGCAGGAGGGACAAACAGCTCAGGGGCAGCGTGTCTGGGCACAGCAACCCATCACCAAGTTATGAACTAACAGATAGTCTCTTCAAGCCCAAGAGCATGCTAGCCTGCAAGCCTGAGATGTTATATGCACAAAGAACACCCTGAAGCGTGAAATTTAGGAAACAGTCAGAGTTTCTGTGCCTGCCCTGTTCCGGACGTACCCTGAAACAAAGGTAGCAGCCCTTCCAACAGACTATGTTATAGGCTATGGGAAGTGCAGCAAACGTCTCCGGGGGTTATTTCCAACCTCAATGGCCTCAGCCACATACATTCAGAGATGACCCAAGCTCCAGACGCTGCTGCACATGGGGTGAGTTGCAGAGAGAGACGTACAGCAGAGCAACTGCAGAGACACACTGGTCACACACAGACTCGGGGCAGGCAGCTGCCGTGAGGGAACAGGCCGGACTGAGGACAGAAGATTCACCACCAGACATAGCTCCCCACTGCACAGTGCTCCGAGTGACAGCATCCTGTCCTGCACAACACTAATTAGGCCTCTCTGGGGACGGTGGCCTTACACAGAGACTGGAAGACAAGCTCATACATAGTTTCTGGCTTAATGCTACACTCACAGCTGCCTGCTCATAGCCACGTGTGCACCAAAATCAAAGCAGCAGCAGCTCATGATCAGAGATCAGACCGAGAGACCTGTCTGAGTGGGGACCCCCAAATCAGTGCTCCTGAAGACCCAGGAACCCCTTCTACTCTCTCCCCTCACAGCCATCAACAGCTGCTCACTCCAGTCATCATCAGCCCAGGGGGTACCAACCAAGCTGTGCTCGATTCTTCACCCTAAAACCTCATTTCAACACACTGTGCCCACCGTTTATTGTCGCCACATTAAATGTGATGAACGTGCCCAGAAGTGACACCCAGCCCAAAGGACATATGCACAAAAAGAGCTGCTTTTTTCAGCCTCGTCCCTTCTTGTATTTCTACACTGCTCGTCTCCAGCACATCTGGTGTCAGTAACAGGAAACCCTGACGCTGAAAAACAATCTATGGGAAAAAAAACAAACTCAAACCAACCCGAAACAGCAGTGCTAAAAATGTGTGCTGGGCAGGGAAACAAGCAGCACCCTCCTGCTGATGGGGAGCTTGGCTGCGAACTGTCACCAACTTGTTGCTTTCAAGTCCCAAAGGCCACAGGCAGCTTTGTGACGCTTGTGCAGGAAGTGGTCACAGCCATCGACACCTCACAGCAGTTTTTATTCTGCTAGAGCAAGCACCGAGATATTTAAGTTTCCTGTAGCTGGAAGAAAGCTTTCTGCTACCTTCATTACCACTCTGAGATAGTGAGAAAAAATGCAAAGAGCCTAATTTTCCTTTTTGCCCCTGTACTGCATCTGTTTGTCCAGAAGCTGGGCTACTACGCTGCCCTTCCCAGCTGGGGACTTCATCCCAGAAAAGCTTCTATTCCTGGAAGAGGTAAGCACTGAGGATATGCTCCAGTAAGCACTTCCGCAAGTGCTGTGTAGGGAAGCAAGCAGCCTGGCAGTCCCAAAAATCCCCAGCCAGGGCACTTTTGCTGAGGTACGTGCAAGGGGCACAGCAGAGCAGCAGCAGAAGCACAAAGGACACCAGATCCTTTTTGCCAGCTGGACATGGAGCATGTTTTTTTTCCCTGCAGAGCACATTTCCTCTGCAAGGTGCTGTGGTAAGACTTGTTCCGGAGGCAGCACCTTCTCCAGCCCCCTGCAGCCCTGGGGAGGGAGGCAGGAGGGATGAGTAGGGTACCCACAAGTGCCTCTCAACTACACATTTCCATGCTGACCTGACAGATTTGCTGGAAGACCATCTGGATGTCCCCTGCTCATCCACCCTGCTGCACTGGTCCCTTGCAGCCTCTGAGTGCTGCTTGCCCTGTGCTCAAGCCCTGTCTCGAGTGTCTGCTGTGCCTGACCCGTGGCAGTGGCCAGCAGCTGCAGATTTTGGCTAGGCAACACTCCTGACTCTTTGATGAAAGTTTCAGCAACCACAATCAATCCCTTCCTCCACTTTGTTATTCCCAGACAGCCAACTCAGATCGTATCTTCAAGTGCATTCAGTTGAAAGGAAATTCAGATATTATCTTCCCAAGTATTTAGAAGGCCTCAGAGATCTTTTTTTCCCTGTAATTACAAACATTGCAGCCAGGTAGAACTACCATTTGCTTGCTGTCAGCAGCCAAGAAAAATTAGGACATGAACATCCACCTACAAGCCAAAGCAGGGGGACAGCTTCACCAGTGCCACCCCACACTTCTTGCATCCTGTGAGTTGGCCCCATCTCAAGGAAAAGTTGGCGGAGAAAAGTGATGGGAATCAAAGGCATAAAGCGGATCCTTCCTGAAGGAAGCTGGAAGAGAACAAAGTGGGATGCACTGGGGCACTAGGGAGATGGGAAACAAGAACCCACGCTCTCCTTTAATAAAAGGACCAGAAGCCAAACTAACCCAAACAAAATGGGTTTGCTCAAGGACCCAATGGGGTCATGAACACGAATGTTTAAACTTCATGTGGGTTTAAAAAAAAAAAAAAAAAAGGGTGGGGCAGACAATTTTATAGAAGGCAGAGTTACCAAGGCAGCATTTCTGGCTCAAGCAGCACTTGATCCTGGGACGGCATTCAGGGAAATGATGACTCGCATTCCTCTCCAGGCATCTTCTCTTGGCTGTTATTGGAAAGGGCATATAGGCTAAATATACAGCTGTGGCAGGGCAGAGCAAGGGTCTGCCTGCCTCAGGGCACGCACTGTAACGTGGCTTTGGCTTCACTTGGGTTTCCAGTGCGCAGCCAGCCAGAGCAAGCCCCTAAAATCTCTGCTTATAACTCCCGGTTTTGTCTGAAAACAGAGTGAGAGTGTGTAAAAATCCAAGTATTTAATTCCGTGTTTAAGGCAATGTAAGTTAAAGCTAGTAGTAAAATCCACAGGAAATTAAACCAGAAAAAGTTTATGGAAAAAAAAGATGGGACTAAGATCTCCTCCCATACAAATACCATAAAAATGCATATTTTGAAGATAAACACAACAGATGTGTGTATATACATCTATATATACACGCACACACGCACAAGCACACACACACACAAATACTTTATAAGTTTCCAAGGTTTAATAAAAACCAGAACTCAAGGCACCAAGATAAAATAGGGAGTTTTGACTCCAACTTTCTCTTTAATAGGGAAAGTTTTGTATTGTGCTGAATTTGTTTGTCACTCATTCTGCAATGAAGACCATGGCAATACAGAAAAGCATTTCAGCAGAAGCCATCCCATCCTGCAGAAGAACTGGGACAGAAGGCACTGGGCTGGCAGCTGAGGCACCTGGTGACAAGGCAAGAAAGCACATGGACACAAGAAGTAAAACACAAGATGTCACTTTTAAATGTGAGAACTACGAGGCATCAGAGCCTGACCTTGTGTTCCTGAGCAGGCAGGTCGTTCCCCAGCAAGTGCCAAAGGACATGTGCAGGAGCAGCTGGCGTGACAGTCACCACTGTGTGTCCTGTCCCCTGGTATCACTCACCATCCACCAGCTGTTCCGAGTCTAATTCACACCCGTTAATGACCTTTGATAGAAGTCACCGAGCTGGAAAGTGGGTTTCTATCAAAGAGGAGGTTTCTGCTGCTTCAGAAACAGGTTGAAAACAAGCCACCATCACCGACAGGTGACTGCAGCCTTTCCTTTGCCCCTTGCTCCAAAGGGAAAAATCAGCCACAAGCCTCCAGCAGCACTTGAAGTATCAGCCTGGAAAAACACTCCCTCCCTAAGCTGCTCAGCTGTACCATGCAGGAGATGTTCTTTACAGCTGTAGTCATGAGCACTGAAACCAATGAGGCTAAAAAGATTTACATCTCTTGCTTGATTTCTTAATTGAATTAAAGGCTGAACAAAACCCCTTATGAGGCTTCAGAGAATCCACATGGAGGAGAAACAACGAATATCCTAATTGGAGAGGAAGGTTCCACTGGACATTTTGTCTTAATAAGTACTAAAGAGTCCTTACAAAAAGAGAAAGACCCTGAGGGATAAACTCCTAAGTCCAGCAAGGCAGGAAATCTGGAGTTTCAGAGCACATTACACATTGAATGGGCCACACAGAGCAGGGAGGTAAGCTTCAGTCTCTTTTTAGCCAAAACTCTTCCACCTACCCGCTGTCTAGTTTATATTTATTTAATTTAAATAAATAAGGTACAAAATCCTTTCTGTCAAATTAGCAAGCGGAAGCTACCAGAGGGGTGAAAGGACACACCGACAGGCAAGGCAGTTCTGCAAATCACCTTCTTAGGAAACTTGAGCAAACTTCCGAATCCTGTTCTGAAGGAAACTGTTCTGAGGCTCCATCTCTGGCCTTACACCTGCGACTGGCAGGACCCTTGCCTGTGCTTTTGCATGCTTTTTTCATCACTAGAACAGCTTTTGGGCCTCTCTAGGACATGCTGGCACCGTGGCCATCAGGCAAGCACTGGCTTTGCTAATGGTACTGAAGCAGGAGCACCCAAGCGTGGGCAGCTTGGGCAGGGGATCCCCCAGTGTCAGGAACACACAGCCTGAGGGCTGCAGGCACCAAACCCAAAGCTGAAAAGAAGAAAGTGTTGGTGGAGGTTTCAACTCCAGAGTCACCTCAAAATGCTGTTTGGCTGGAGTACTTTGTGGAGACACAGCCACATTCCAAGGGTTTATAATCACCTTCTGGGTATTCCACAAAATTCCTCAGATAATGAAATATTTCTAGCAGGTCCTTGAAAGTGCTCAAGCACTATAATTTCCTACAGGTTGGTGTCACAGCGCCAGGGTTGAGGCACTAAGCACAGGAATGGAAGGCAATGCTTTGGATCTCTCCCCTACCTGCTGCTGCTACCAAGGGGGTGTAAAGCATGAACAACTGACATTAAGCGGAGACAGGAACCAAGGAAAGCAGCACCAACAAAAAGCCATTTTCAGCACTTCAGCTGCGTATGCAGCAGTATTTATGTTCTTTGTGGCAGCGTAACTAAGGGCAGGCACATTCTGTTTAGAAACATCCTGCCGTTCCATCAGCTTTACCACCCCACCCTGCACTCCAAGCCAAGGCATTAAGATTCAACTTCATGAAGTTTCTCAGCCCTGATTTATTACTCAGCTAGCAAGACTGCCACAGCTCTTCATTTAAATATACTTACCCCCCAGTGACTGATGCAGAGCAGCCAGGGCATCAGCTGTGGACCTCCAACTTTTAATGTTTCTCATGAAAACTGTTCTAAACGCTTCTTGGCAGAAGGAGATAGAAATGTTCCAACTTTAACCATCAACCATAAAATGGGAAAGCTGTGAAATGAAGCAGCATTGCTCCCATGTCACAGAGGCAGAGAAAGCTTCTGGAGGAGGAATTAACTCCCTGAAGATCAGCAGCTTCCAGCTGGGCAACACACTCCCTTAAACCTGCAGAAATTCAGGAGTCACTAAAAGCTATCAAATGAATAACCTCTTCCTGCAGGTGCACATTTTTATAGATGCCTTCTTTTCCTGGAGACAAGAAGTGAAGAGCTGGACTGCTTCAATGACACTGTCTGTTCCTCACAGTCATCCCTGGCCCAAGCTGGCCACCCTTTCCTTCACAGGGCAAGTCCAAAAGCAAGAGATCGCCAAGAGCACAAGCATACTGATGCAGAAGGACAGTGCATGGCTTCACAGGTCCATCTGCTTCCCAACTGCTCTGGTGCAGGAAGACTGATTTAAATTGAAAAGCAAAGATGAGCACCTTAAAAGATACTCACTAAAAGAGTCTGCATCGCATTCTTGCTGCATTAATTTAACTGCATTATATTTGAGCTAAATTGTCTTGTTTACCTCCACTGTGTAATTATAAAATAACCCTCATCTAGTTTTGACCATGGCCTCAATGGTTCAGCCAGGAGCAGGGAAGACTGGAGCTATTCAGCACAGGTCCACTGGCGCAGAGATAGCTCCAGCTTTTCTCCCCACCCTGCTCTGGAATTGAGAAATCAAGAGACAAGTTCAATTATTACAAGGCGAGACCAGACTTACTCACTGCAATGAGTATCAGTGCGATTTAGGTTTTTTTAAATACTAACGTTCTGCCCCATCCATAGAGATAACAGGACACGTTCAGCCACAGCTCAAACTCATTCCTTACAGCAGGAATTATGCATTCAGGATCTGGCCAAGAAGGGCCAGAGAAACAACCATGACAGCACAAAGCCAGGCTGACTAAATACTGTGCAGGGGAACCTGCTCCTCTCTCCCATGAAGAAGTTTCAAGGGCTGTTCCAAGCAATCCCCCTGCAGCAATTCCAACACAAACATCCTGCCATTCCCTGATCCCAAATTCCACAAACAAAAAAGTCCAAAGGACTTAAAAATAGGATCAAACTGTCCTGCTCAGACACCAGACAAGTTATTTAAAACTGGGACCCAAGGACAAACTGGGTAAAGAGCATTCACAGGAGAAAGAGGAGGTAGAGAAACTGCAAGGACAAGACAAGGAAAACTTATGTTTTCCTTCTGTAAGCAGTCACAGAGCCTGCATAGTGCAACACATTTGCAACAGTTAAGTAGCTGGCATTGTATCTGGTATCAGACCTCAAAAATGGCCCTGAGGTGTAGCCACAGTAGAAAAAAGCCAGTAATTTTTCCCTCCTCCATCTTATACAGGTCAGAGATGTTGGAAGCAAAACCTGAATGTTTATGAGGAAAAAAGCCCGAAATTACAGTGTATTTCAAATAGTGTGAGCACAGGCTGCATCCCCCCATTTTGACTTGCAATTGCAGTTTTTACACAGGAGACCAAAGCTGCTTGCCCAGCCTGCTGACACTGTGTCCTACAGCCTCCTAGGTGACAATCTGGATGGCTGTGAAGGGACAGCAGCGTGGACTCACAGCTGCACACTGACATGCAAGATGGCAGCAGCTGTGGCAACTGAAGTGGACAGATTAAAACATGAATTTAAGTTATAAAGAGAAAAAATGAAATAAGATGGGAAAAATCCTGTACTGACTTCTTTCCTAGTGCAAAGAAACACAGTGGAGCATGGGATGACTCCTTCTGCAAGAATCCAAAGAATGGGGGCAAAGTCATCAGAGCTCCAACGCATGCCCCAGGAAAACACTCAGATGCCATTCTGAGGCAACAAGGAAAATTAAACTAGCACTCAGCTGGGTTTTGTAATAGTTTGATCCTCTCTGAGCCAAGCATCATCTTTTCTTGTTCACTGTGTGTGCTCTGGACATCCAAAACCCACTCTCCCCCTCACATCTCAGTCAAGTTAGGTGTACTGTGACCCTTTGTAACAGCAGTGCTGCTATGCTCATATTTCCACTACTTGGAGCTCTGCTCCCGCAGAACAACCCTCTCTGCCTTGGGGCACCCAGAACAGAGCAGAGCCCAGCCCCAGGCACAGTCCGCTGATGACCTCGGGAGAGAAATGACAACAGCCCCACTTCCCAGCCAACAGCCACCCACAACAGTCCTAAGTGTTCCTGAGAGCGTGTAACAGCAGACAAATGCATCTGTCCTTAATCACTTTTGAATCCACCCCCCCAGTCACTCTCACTTTGATTTCGGCTCAGCACTTGCCTGACCTTCATTACTAATGCGATGTCCAAATCCCAGTAATTAGTTTAAGAGGGCATCCTGTTACTTAGCACCACTGGACTATCCTTGCTGTTCTCACAGTCACATTCCTATGGCTGCACCTATATCCTAGTAAGTCTGAAACACTTCCCAGAAAAACCTGAGGGCTCACTGCTATCAAACAGCACAGGAGAACAGAAACAGTTTAGCAAGAACATAAGGGCTGTATGGAGAGAGATACACAAGCACCGAAGGAAAAAAGGGAGTCTTGGAGTTGCAGGCAGACTGTGAAACTCTGAAGGTGTGTTCAGCTTGCCTTCGCTTTACAGAGCTGCTGCAGATGTGGGGAAACAATTAAACTGCTTATCACAGTACATCCCATTCAGGTTCCAGAGCCGGAGAGCAATTGCAATCCCCAGGTGGCAAGCGCAGCAATTAGGTACCCAACGACATGCACCAAAGCTTTGCTTTGTTTATGCTAACTTCAGTGCTTATATAGTATTTCCCTGGCTCACTGTCTTTAGCAGATTGTTAGTTCAGGGATGAGATCAGGTCAGTCCTGCAGAACCTCGTTGCACCTCGTACAGCATTTGGAGGATGCGGAATGGTCCAGATTTGGGCAGGGGACTTACAAGTAATTCAGCTGAGCCAGTTACAAAGCCTGGTCATAATCCCCATTTCCTCACATGGAGGGGCTCGACTTAAAGTTCAAAAATAAAAACCGAACTACACCACAGCCAGGATCTCCACCACAGCCCACCTCTGAAGAGCAACCCTGGATTGGCCACTTCTGAGCTTCATAAGAGATTGTAGGTGGGAAATGTGGCTTTTAACAGCTCAGTCCATCCCTTATAAAGCAGAGAGGCTATGCCAAAAATAACCTGGCTTACTAGTTACAGTCACCAAGCATTCACTTAGCAGCTCTCTGATCAGGGACCACAACAGTGTCCACAACACAGCATCACCATAGTCAACTGTTCAGAGTAAACAAAGCCAGGTTACAGACCTGAGACACCTTACAGACAAAAAAAAAAAAGCTTTCAAAGGTTATGATGATGCCTCCTACTGCAGGCAGCAGCAGCCAGACTGCCTCTCACTTACTCCTCAAGACCTTATGCCAGACAGGAACATCGCTCACTGCTGTAGGCTGAGCCTAAACCCCCTTTTCCCAACAGAGCATGATGCTGCTCTAGGTAACACAGGCAACACCTAAAACCTCAAGGCTGAAAATAATACGTTAAAAAGTCAGAATACCTGAGAATTAAGGTTGTCTGTGACCTGGTCCCAGCAAGTTCCACAGTTTACTGCTTTTCTCCACCCCTACTCCAGCTTCTCTCTGCCTTCGAGACATCACCCATCACCCATCCCCGACTGTCAGCAAGCAGCCCAAGAGAGACTGGATCCTACTCCCAGCACTGGGATGGTGGCAGTGGCAGCACCTCCCTCCCGCTCCCAGCAATGATTCAACCCCTCTGGCCCCGGGCTGGAGGAGGTCCTGGATGGACAGGATTTATGAAAACCAGTCTACAAAGCACTGGTGAACTGGGAGTCTTGCAGACGCCTGTAACCTGATAAGATCCGTAAGATATAGAGCATTTTGCTGGGAGGGGAGATGGCACATCCATTGCAATCGGAGCCCGGGGCTGCCAACCTTCCATGCAGCCTTTGTGCCAGCCCAAGCACCTCTCAATGCAAGCAGTTAGGGGCTGTTTGGTTTTTAAATACTGACAATGTAAAACTTTTTTTAAAAATCCTTTAACTCTTGGAAATGGCTGAACTGCTTCTGCTGAAAAGCTGAAACAAAGCCTCAGGCAGGGACACAGCATGGAAATTCAGCATGGGAAATTCCAGTGTGAGCAGTTAAGTCCAAGAGTTAAACTCGACTCCAGACAGTCTCTGTGGCAGGTAGCGTGACCGGTGTCACCCAGACACTGCTACTCCACACAGCCCTGTGGAGGCAAAACTGCCCCAGCAGCTAAAGCAGGCCACCCCACACTCAGAGCCCGAATTCACTCCAAATGGGAGCTGATTTGGGAAAACCCTGCACGAGAGAGCTCTGGCCAAATCACTGCGAGTGGGAGGCAACTCCTCGGGAATGTGCTGTGGGGCTCACGGCATCTGGACGTGCGTGCTCCCTGGTTACTGCCGCTACGCCCTGCTCCAGCACAGCCTCCGCTCGATAACTCCCCTTGAAGGCAGCTCCATGGGAACATTCCTCACCAGCTGACCCACTTCCCGTTGGGAGCTGGGCAGGACTGCGGTTGCACAGGGCAGTGGGAGCAGGCTGGATGCCAGAGTCCACAGGCCCGGGGCAAGGTGCTCCAGGCAGGTAGCAATGGGAACGGCGCTGTGACTGGAATTACTCCTTCAAACTGCTGTAAAACCTGAAGGCAGCACCTCCCAACACAAGACCCCTTTACCCAAGGTGGTGCCCTGTGAGCAGAGCTTGAGAAGAGCATTTTGCTGCTGGAAAAGGGGATGTTTCTGAGATCGTTATTCTGTGTCATAGTACAGCCTGCTCCCTTATTCTCACTGTGCTTATTCCTTGGGAAAGCTATTTCTTTCTTCCACTGCTCTTTCACAAAACCAAGAAACAATCTGAAGAAAAACTGATAAGAAGGCTTGGGGCAGATGTGCCTTCATTTTTCTTAAAGATATCAACGATCTACATCAGCAACGTCCCTACAAAGGCAAATCACTGCAAACTGGAGCTGTGCGCCTGGAGCACTGCAGACAACAGCAAGATCCACACCAGCTGAAGTAGCCAGGGAAAATACCTGCAAGACATTGAAGGAGAGGTCTAATCACATCACCTGCGAGCCTATAGCTTATCCTGGGCTTTGCAAGGACCAGTGCACAGATATTGAGTGGATTCAAAGCACTGGGATAATATACGTATTCTGACACAAGTACAGCAGCCAGAATGAAAGCTCGGAGGGAAAAACATCCATAATGTCGTTTGTGACGGCAGGTTTGTTCTGCTTGTAACATACACTGCCAACACTCCCGGGAAAGCTGCTTAGAGATCAACAGATAAAGGCCTTTCGCCATTCAGCCTGTTATTTCATGTAAATAGGGTTGCCCTGCTACAAAGAGGCATTTCCATACAAAGCGAAAGGTGCTCAAAAAATCAGGAGCAGCCACAGTAAACCATGGCTCAATCTCTCTGAACCCCCGATGACCAGAGGAATCCTGCTCCCCTTTTCACAGGTGCAGATCTGCAATCTAGAGTGTCAGTCTTCTCACTCAAAAATGCAAGTGATCTCCTCAAAGCAACACCTCCTTAAAATACAGTTTTGTCCACTGAAATAACTCCAAACTCCTCTGAGCTATGAAGTCATGTTTAGAAAAGCAACAGTGCAGCAAATTCAATTAACTAATCGAGTCTGTCTTCTGCTTGGGTACCATGGAAGCAAGATTTCCCAAATCCTATCCCTGAGATGTGGCATGTTATTGATGAGGTTTGCTGCTGCAACTCTTCCGGTGTGATTTACAGGGTCTGCCCCCACCCTCCCCTTCTGGCCTTCTGGAGCAGGGAGACCTGAACGGAGCATGGCATGCACCAGAAAACTGGGCAATCTACCCTGCTCTTAACTTGAACCTTGGTAGAGACTGGAAGGAGTTGGAGAGGACAGGAGTAAACCAAGCCGGAGGCAAACAGTAGCTCTTTAGAGGAATAAACTACTCGTCAGCCTGTCGTGATTGATAAGTACATCTGCCAGTCCCCACCTGCTGTTCACATTCCTGGCATTTCTTTCTGCAGCATTTTTTCCCCAACTGCTGCAGAGGAGATTTAAAGGAAGGGAAACAGGCCCCAGCTTAAACAAAATTTAGAGACATCAGGCCAGTTTTCTTGCATCACACTGGGCAATCTGCTGAAGGGGTTTATTGCAGGAGCCCTCGCAGGTTAAGAAACTTGTAATGGGTGTTACGTGCTCACCTTTGCTCCTTCCTGCCATCATACCTCTATAAAATTCCTGGAAGATAAAGCAGGGGGCTCCAAAAAAGTCTCTGCAGCCTCCAGCCACACAGCCAAAGTAATTTTCTTCACTGGTCAACCACTCCCTAGAACACAAGGGAGATAAGGGTGAAAACACACACCAGCTTCTCCAAAAGGGAGACGGTTCTGCTGCCTTCCCTGCAGCTGACAAGCACAGACAGCAGGGAGAACAGGCAGGACAGCTGTTTGGAGAAGCAGCAGGTACTGCTGCGAGAGCAGGAGTTTAGTTCTGGTTTTCAGTCCTGGACATGGGCTAGAAGTTTCTCCTTTTCATCATTAGTTTTAACATGGTGAGACAGTGATGGAAAATAAACCAGTACAATTATAGCAGAGGGTGGAACATGAGCCTGCTTGTCAGAATAGGAAAAAGCAGCTCTGAAGAGCTCTCAAGAGATTCAGTGTCTAAGTTCCCAACCTCTCTGTCAAACTAGATCAAAATTAGCTATTAGGATCAAGTTTATTAGAGCACATACCCATACTGAAATCCTATCAGGCTGGTTGCTGCAAGGAGCCAAGGCAAAGTCAGGTTTCTGGAGCTCGGGTGCCCCAACACCCATCTAAAGTGATTTCCTTTCACCGAAAGATGAACTCACACAAAACTGCAAACAAATCTATGAGGTTTCACTTATTTGCAGTCTTTGGGGAAGGAGGGAGGAGGCAGCAGGAAACAATCACAGCCTTCCCCACGCCTGGAAGAGGAGTAAAATGTGAACAAAGTTTTTATTTCAGCCCAGGGTGGATATTTCCATGGCAGGCAGCACCACTCCTTAGGGCAGACAGCACAGCAGAGCCTTTATAAATCAGCAAGAGTGCGATACAAAATCTAACTGATCCTGGACTCTCCTGGGGAAGAGCCCAGCCCCATGAGCAGTGAAACAGAAAGGACACCCTGGGAGCACCAGGCACCCCTCTGCAGAACAACTTCCCAGACAGTTTTTGAGGGTATTTCCCAAAGATGCCACACTTTCTCATATGAAGGAGCCCAAAGTCAGTGGTGGTGAGGGGAAGGGGAGGGCAAGCCAGGGGTGAGCAGCATTTGATTAGCCGGCTAATGCATGCAGCTGTCTCTGGTTTTACGGCCCTTGGAGGAAATTTAAACAGGAACTTTCTATAAATTAACTGCCCATAAAATGAGCATGTTTTCTCAGTGCACCAGAAGGTCGGGAAAGGTCTGCTCAGCCCCCCGTTCCCAGGACATGGCCAACAGCCTCCACAGTTGCTGTTTCTCTTTCTGAAGCACAAGAACGTGGATTGAGCCCGTGCAGCAGTGAGCTGGCAAAAGCATGCTCGCAAAGCAATCAGAGTCATTCTCCATTCACAGCAAACTAACAATTTATCTTTCCCCTAAAATCTCCAATGCAATCCAGTTGTCTAAGTAGTCTTGTCCCAGAAAACAAACTATACCGTGGCCTCGGAAAGACTGCTCTGGCTCTGCTTGCCAAAGTCCTTGCAAGGCTGTTTATTCTGCGGGAGCGACACACACATCGATTTCAACTCCTGCCAGGTCTCAAGGCTGCAAGTGATAAGGTAGTTAAAGACACTCTCCCCCAACCCTTCTGGTTTCCACTTCCTCGAAAGGATTATTTAAGAGTTGCCCGTAGGGTTATTTTGTTGAAAAAATGCACCTGACATGTTCCCAGTTTTGAGGAAATCAGGAGGACGGGAAAAGCCAGGATGAAGCCAGTGCAGCAAATATGGGAAATAAAAAGAAATAAAGCAAACTGCTCAAGAGCACATGAGGAGGACAAGTGTGTGTGGTCACCCTGAGCCATGGGAGGAGAGGCCATGGCACTGAGAACCTTGGGAAGAGCCATTTCAGCAGGGGACGGGCTGGATCATCCCAGGAAAGGAAGAATGAGGCATTTGGCAGAAGGGCTGAATTCCTCTGGCAACAAAGGTTAAGCACACAGCTGCACCTGTCCCGGGGAAAGGGACCCACGCCAGGTGGGGAAAAACAGCACAGCCCCCCCAGCATCCTGCTCTGGGACTGTCAGGCAAGAGCAGCAAGTTTCCCATGGTGGGGGGCGCAGCACAGAGCCCTTCTGTCACACTGACTCTCCCAATCTGCTGGCAGCAGCTAAGGGCTGCAGCACGCCAGGGAAAAGCTGTCCAAAACACCTATGGAAATGTTCAGAAGAGTTGAAAACAGAGTTCGGAAAACAAATGCTGACCAGCCCTACAATTCTTCCAGCACTATTTTAAGCCTTAGTGTAGTTGCATTCCAGCCCCTGAGAATATTTTCTATAAATAACTATTTTAAATCACTTTGTTTCAAAATTTATTATATTAGTCAAGTGCGGTGCAATGTTTCACATTTTAGACCTGCAGGCTGCCAGCCAAAATTGCTGCTGATTTTTAAAACTGTGCTGCACTACCTAGGGTATGGCATAGAATCACTGTTGTTTTTTTTTCAGGTACTTTTCTACAAACACATTTATTCTGTATTATAACATCAGGTCTCTGCCAATACATCAAGTCCTGTGGATTAAAACATCTTTATTCACAAACCAACAACAATGGGTTTATTTTCAAATCTACCTTTTTCCCCCCCTTTTTTTACAGGCCAATAAGCAAAAGAAAATACACCAGTAACTCTGCATGCAAAGTAACTCTCTCAAGAACTAGGTATTTTTATCATTGACAAAGCCACAGTACGTTCCACTGGCAGAAATTTCTGGGAGCTCCGTTTGAGCAGTGCACAGGGCTGCCAGGACACAAGTACTGCACGTAACAAGCCAACTACACTGCAGACATGCTAAAGCTTCCCAAAGGCCCTGTTCCTCTAAAGACATGGCAAAGAAGCATGCACAGGGAAAATGGATCATCCTCTGTCCTAAGCTGGGTATCCTGTCTGCACACAGACCTCAGCCCATGCACTTCAACACAAACACACTGCATTCACAAGATATTGAAGATATTCCCTTCTCTTGCAGAAGGGAAATCCCAGACACCGCAGCTGTGCTTTTGGAAGGTCCAAAGCATCACCAAACAGCAGGGTATGGCTAAGGATGGATCCTGTTCCCCAGCTCCCATCCCATTACGGATACAGGTCCTTGAGCACCAGATACCAACAAAACACAGCTTAACCTTCAGAGCACAGACTTCCACTGGTGCTTTACAATACACAAATATTAATATTGACAAACAAATTCAGGCCTGCTTGATCCAAAACACACAGTGCTGTGGCCAAGCTTATGTTTTGTTTGGAGAACAGACCAGACACTCCGAGCCTGGCTGCCTTACTTATTTTTGAAAGCCAAACTTAAGTCAACCAAACAGATAACAACCAAGCTGAAAGCCCAATCCTCACCACAGACCCCTCCTGCTCATCAAGCTCTTGAAACTGAGTGGGGGAAAACACCCCCGGGGTACTGCAGTAATCTCCATCAGTGCTGTGGGGAGCTGGGGAGAACACATGCCTGCCAGGCCAGGTACCTGGGGCAGGTAAGTGCCTGCCAGTGTTCCTCACCACTATCAGCTAAATCAGCTTACAGGAGCTCTGTGGCTGCTCAGCAGGAACAGGGCTACATGACCCCTCTACCTCCTTTTCCATCCTTACAGCTTAGGCTGTAAACTCTTCAGGGACAGCTGTGAATAGGAGGTCCTGGTGAAGCACTGCTGGCCACAGGGAGCCATGGCAGCGGTTTCAACAGCTCCAGGGTAAGGATGCTGGGTAAACCTAAAAACTGTGAAAAATGTTAATTTCCTGCACTGGTATGCAGATTGCATCTAAGAAACTGCTTAACTGGACACAGGGAGAGGAATTGAGGCTGAAGTGCAGTGATTTGTGTTTGGGATTTTTATCTCCGGTGTAGGGTAGCCAACACGCACCACATAATCGTAGGAAAGCTTTGGGGTGGGAGGACTTGCGAGGTCACCGAGGTGACATTGAGTCAGGTAAGGCTGAGAGATGAAACTTCCTATGTAGCACAAACACCAGGTTTGGGTACGGATGCAGCAGAGTTTAAAGCAATGAGCAGAAAATAATAAAGGGCTGTTACTTGGGAGTCTGGGCAGAGAAAGGGAGGGACAGGGGAAATGAAGAGATGAGTCCTGAAATAGGAAAAAAATGGAGAACAAGGTGTAATATAGAAAACAAAGGAGGGTCAACCTTCCTGTTGGAGGAGCAGGGGCACCTAGGGACAGCCATGACCCCAAGGAGAAGACTGAATACATCAGGATGCCAGGGAATGCCCCAGACAACCCACTGGACTCTCCACCTGGTCTGTGGCCAAAAGACTTGCTGTGGGAGGGCAAACTGGGCTGGACTCGCACACTAACACAAAGTGCCACGGGAAGGAAGGGTGACAGATCTGCCATTCAGCAGCAGTGCCATTTGTCAGATTTAGCAGTAATAATTATGAGCTTTAGAATCCCAAGTGTGAAAAATGCTCTAACTGAAAATTAGTACCAGTGTTGTTTATTAGCGAATCAATTAAACAGTCAATAACTCGACTGGCTTCTTGGTGGAGTGCTGCTTCACGATAAACATTGCAGCCTCTTGGATCAGCTGTGACTCCAGCCTGCACCCCAAAGGGGCTGGATCAGCCCAGGCCTCAGCAGGATCCGCCAGCCCAGAGGTAAGGGCTGGCTGCTGACCAGGCACCTCGGTGGCAAGGTTAAGCCTGTGTGGGCAGAGACAATCTGGGCTGCTTGTGCTACACATTTGCACAACACTGACCCACCACTGGACACCATGGCGTGAACACACCACTGGCCACACTTTTAATTACTTTTAATAATAAACTGGGATAAAGAGCTTAGAAATTGGAAGTGCCCGTGTAAAGCACACCTGCAATTAAAGGGACACTCCTCAACCACACCAACGTCAGCAGGAGCAGAGAGCTGGCCATGCAAGGACAGGGACAGAGCCCTCCATGCATCCTCCCACTCTGAGCAGGACTGACCTAAATCCTTCCCTTTTCAGACTCCGGTGGCAGGAGGAAAACGAGCCTGTCTCATTAATTTCACCTCCCGCTGCCTGGTGAACTTGTCTGCAGCAAAAAAAAAAAAATTATTCAAAGCTATGCTGGCGACCTGGCAACTCAAACCTTCTGTGGAGGCAGGAGGCACAAATGACCTGCTGCAGCATTGCTCACCTCATGGCCAAGCTCTGCTCTCGCCCCCAGAGCTCCTTAAGTTATTCAGCTGTGGATTTTTTACAGATCCAGTTAGGACACCCAGCAAGGGAACTGTTCCACTGCAGGGCAGTTGATGCAATAGAAGGGCACGTAGCCCACGGACAGCTGGTGGCTCAGAAAAGCCTTCTCCGATATGCAGGAGACCCCGAGACTGGTACATGGCATGACACAGGCGACTCCTCCCTGCAGCTTCCTCAGAGCCTCACTGGAGCCAAGTACACCGGGGCACCCTGTTTTCCTGTGATTTCCAGAGTTCAAGCTGATTTTTTAATCTGGGAGTAACAGTAGAAGACTATAAAAAAACCCCACAGTGGCCTGAGCAGCTCCGGAGTCTAAAATAAACATGCCAAGCCCTATTTGTGATGGAGTAAAAATAGCTTGTTTCTCATACCTTCCCAGGACCTCTGCTTCATACACAAAAGCTTCACAGGTTAACTACAAAAATATCAGATGTGCAAGGAATGGCTTGATTTGAGCTTCGCACTGTTTGAGGAGTTCAGAAAACCACCTCGGCCCTGCAGCGAAGGGATGAACCCTCAAAGCTCATCTCCCGCCCAAGGCTAAAGGCCAGGCGCTGCCAATTCCCTTTAATAGAAACCACTGTCCTTCTGGAGAAAAAAAATCCAAACAAAAAAATCCACAAACGTCACTGGAATTACATCTTGTGCTCTTTCTTGGCTGGATACTTTTTAAATGACACTTATTCCAAAGAGCACTAACTATAAAATCCAGTGCAGAGCTGTGCTGCAGCCGGGACGGGCTCCCTGGGAAGCAGAGCGAGCACAATCAGTGTCTGCATCAAAAGGAGAAGACAGACTGTGGCTGGTCTGTCTCACTGTAAGAAACACCACTTCATAGCGAGTTCTGCTAAATTAACTTTTTTTCCAGGGCCTAAATGTATCTCACCTGGCACCTGTGATGCTCCTGAAGAGAACAGAAAAACAAGACCTAGGAGGGCAGCACAGCAGGAAAGCCGTCACGATGCCAAGTTTAATCATTACATCATTTCTAATGACAGCTCCGCCGGACCCACAAGCAAGCACCAACCTATTTATGACTTGGGCTTAAAAAAAGGGTCAGAATCTGCAACGCATCTGAAGCCTGCTGGTATTTATACAGGCACTAAAAGGCACCCAGGGAAAAGGCCAGGCGTGCACGTCCCCAGCCCGCAGGAGCCACTGGCCCCAGGAGCCTTCCCAGAAACAGCCAGCACATCTCCCTACAAGGCAGTCCTGCAGGGCACATGCAGCTGTCCATCTGCCTCAGTCCAGGAGAGCACACCCAGCCTTCCACCCAGCCTAGACAACACAAAGCAAGGCACTGGTTTTGTGGGATCCCCAGGGAGCACCTTCACCAGCCACACCCACCACCAATCACCATGGTCTGGATCCAAGGTCACCGTTAAAATTAATCTCCACAAACCTGGGCTCAAATCGAGGAAGCATAAATTAAGCAGCAATTTTGGGTTTTGCGTGAGGTGCAGAGACATCTTGGAAGAGCTCTTAGCACAACCACACTAATTTTAAGTGACAGGGACAAGAAAAATAAATTTACTTGCTAAATACTCATTTAGTTTAGCTGGTCACACCGAAAAGTTCAACATTTGTATTTTAGATTCTGTCCTTAACCATGCCCACATCATATTGAACACCAGCATCTAGTAAGACCTGATCACAGGTCCTTGAAGTTTCTGTCTCTTGAATAAAGTCTATCTTGCACCTTGAGTCAAAGGCTTCAAGAGATAGAAAAGCCAGTCTCCCCTCAGTTACTTCTTTCTATTATTAAGCACTCTAGCAAGTAAATAATGAAAACCAGACACCTTTCCCAGGTTTTACATTGTCTGGCTGCCTCCTCCTCTTGTTATACACAGACTTTCAACATTTATGGTCAAAATTGTTTCAGAGAACAAGGAGAGTGATCTGCAGCTTTCCAGCCCTCTTGTCCCACCTGCCTACACACTGTCTCTGAATGGTCACCTCACCAGATGCTTCAAGGTAAAAATCACAGCTTGTCTTATTTACACGAATATTTGGTGTTAGCTGTTGCATAAACACTGCTGCTTTTAGAGGAGGCTCCTCTCAAGTCCCCTGCTCTTCTCACTTGCCATTGCTTCCCATTCTTTCAGCTTATTCTGAAAGAGCAAGACTCCCAGAAAAAATTTTTCTTCTGGTAGGCAGTGGTATGACAGCCCAGCCACCAAACATCTGACACACCAATAACCTCACCTCATGTGCAGCCCAGGATGTCAGCTCATACTTCCACCCTCCAGTGCAGTGCATCATGCTTCCTTCCTACATCGGTGAACTTTTCCTCCTATTCAGTGGCCTACAAAGATCTCCAGGATCATTCAACATGCAACGATGGATACATGCAAACTGTATCCATCATCCCACATTGGCAAAGACTTGGAAGATCTGTAGAGAAAGGAATGGCTCAGCTTTCTCCCTACCTCTTCCTCAGAGGGCAGATGTGCCCCGGCCTGCTTGAAGATCCACAGCAGCTTTCCAGGCAGCATCATCATTTTAAGCTAGTGTAACTTCCCAAGGAAGCATTTCCACCTCTCCCATCCCACTCCTCTCTTCCCTTTGTGCTGCTACAAGAGTTGCAGTGCACAGAGACGTGGGAACTGACACACATTAAAGGAATGCAACAAGAGACAAACAAGAGGGCAATTTCCATCTGGCTCAGTTTCTGGGCTGGATGTGGGGTCTGCAGGACCACTTCTCTTCTCCCTTGCACCAGCACAAGGGAAAGGCAGGACCTCTTCTGCCAGCAGCACCAGCTTAAACCAGCTGAGAAGCTCAGCATACCAAGTTTGGAAAATGCAACAAACTGTGCCAGGCAAGAACACCGCATAAAGACACCAAGGAAAACCCAAACAATTCCAAAGATAAAGAGCAATTAAACTGGGTTCAGCTGGACATCTCCCATTCATTTCCCACTATTGTCCTAAGCAGCATCTAAGTAGCACATACTGAGAGCTACGGTCACCTCCCACAGCCAGCTGCATCCTGGTAGCAGGCAGACAATTCCCTTACAGCAGAAGTCTCCGACTGGATCTATTCCACATTAATAGTCCACTTGAGCACTTCTGGGCAAACTGCAGCATGCAGGCGAGTGACCTGACGCAGGTTTCTTTTCAGCCACTAAGCCACTTTAAAATACATCTAAAAATACATGAAATGCTTTTCTCATGTGACTTTTCTAAGCGAGGGACTGCTCTAAAGCCTGCCAACCACAAATGGAATGAGACGCCACTGCAAGACCTCTTTTCCTGCACCAACAGTCTCTACATTTGGCAACCTGTTGAGTCCAGGAGACCAGCTGACGATAAAAACCTGGAGCATTATGCTTGGCAGTATCAGCTCCTAATGTAGCACCATTCTCCCCAAAGAGCTGTGCTTCCATTCAGGATCACCACCCAGATGGGGAGTTGCAATGTTTTGCTGTGCTTCTGCTCCAGAAGGATCTTTAACTAGTTACACCCAGAAGAGTTCAAATTTATACCACTCCACACCGAGCCCGAACTAAAAAATAACTTCCCAGCTCTGCTGACACAGGTAATTCCTCTCCACTGAGGAGAGGAGGTAAATAGGACAACGGTTTGCCTTTGAAAGTGCTTTGCAAATCAGCTCAGATGGCTGCTGCCACAAAGCCCAAGCAGAACACCGGCCACTTCAGCTGATCCTCAAGCTCCTTAGAGCAGATTTACATCACCAAGTTTCCCATCAAGACTGTTCCTCAACTCCCAGAGGAGCAGAAAAGCTCTTTTGAGATGCAGACCTGTGTGCTTACAAGCTTACATGCCAGTGTCTGCCTTAAACCGGAGCAGACACTGACATGGGGAAATGAAAGGTGCCTGCTCCTGGATGAGCTCAGGCTGCAGAGCTGAGCCATCTGCTTCTACTGAAGCTGAGGGTGGCTCTTCCTTGCTCCAAACCAGACACCTCGCCGTGTGCCCAGGCAGCTCCAAGCTTCAGCTGACCTTTTCCAGTTGGCACAGCCTACGACTGCTGGTCCCAAACAGGGCTCAGAGTCAGCTGTGCAGAATTCACTAATAATCATCGTCTTAGTCACTGCTTAAAGAAGAATCTCACCCCTAAACACTTGCCTAGGGAGTTGGCTTAGCCAGCCTCAATTCCCATATATGACCAGAAACAAGGACTTCAGCAGCGTGTGGAGCAATCTTTCCTGGGCTCCCAGATGGAGTAACCAAGCCACACACTACATGAGCCCAAAAGACACTCCCAGGGCAGAGCTCTGCACCCAGCCTTGCTCTCCATGATCTCCCTCATGGTGGTGGAGGACTGCTTTTCCAGCAGGATGTGACTGACCAACTCATCACAAAACACAGGTATGTGTGACCAAGGTGTGCCTTCAGAACTGCCCCTATCTGCAGTATCGTGACTTCATCTTAACTTCAGGAAAAATCAAACCCTAAATCTCACTGCCTTCTCTGTTCTCTGCCTTTCTTTGTGGCACAGGGGAGAAGCTGCCTCAAAGGAACTCCTGAAGCATCTTATCAAGGCAAAGGTTTTGAACCAGCATGTGAACAGACTGTAAGAAATCCATAAAAAGTGAGAAGAGGCTTACCTGGAGTCGGCAGGATTAAGTTCCCTATACAAAGTTATGCACCTCCAGGGGAGGCTTTAGGAGCCTGCTATTCAGGGAAGAGAAAAAGGCTGGAGGCTGTGAGCTGGGTCACACTGGAGCAAAGCACACAGCACCAGGATGCAGCACAGAGGTCTGCAGGAAACAGCTTCTTCCTGTGACGGCAGGACAGTACCACGACCCCTCTCCCCTGGGATATCCACAGGCCAGGCACAGCTAACTGCCAGACCAGGCTGAGCTCACACAGCCATGTCCAGTCACCGAGGCGCCGGCAAGAGATGCACAGCCCTACCTGTCCCGGCAGGACCCGGCTCCAACAGGGGAAGCAGGAGGCGGAGGCGAGCAGCACTTGCACCACACCCACCTGACCCAATGACTAGGACATTGGAGGAGCTTTGGTGGAGCAGCACAGAAGGAAGAGGAGGGTCAGCATTCCAGTTTTCAGGAATAATGGGTGTGCAGTGCAATGGTACCGGTGTTGGGATGGTGGTTTGAGGGGAGGGTGGTGACTGAACCACATCACAGGCTGGAATGGTGCTTCCAGGGCACAGGAGCTTGTCCACGTCCGACTGAGGCTTTAAGCAAACCTTCTCATGCCCAAATTAGCCATGGTAATCATGGAGTCCTTCCCTCTGCCACATTCAGCACACAGAATCACACACAACTTTTATCCCAGCTTATCACCATCACTGCACAGGGGAGCACTGCTGCCTTCTCAAGGCTTTAATTTCTCAATATTCAATTTTACATCATTGCCAGTAGCAAGTGAAGCTCTTTTTCATGTTAGCTTTTTTCCTAAAATGTTTTCATGGGGCTGTAAAGCCCTATTCTTATACTTTTCTTACAGTTTAGTGCCAAGGGTTCATGGGCTTTGCATGCAGTACCATTGCAACATGTTGCTTTAGCTTTCTCTGGACATTTCTGAAAATTTGTATTTATCTCAGTAATTGTCATTCCCAGAAGATCAAATTTCTAACCGCCGTGATATTCCAACAGAATCTTTTCCTAAGATGTGATAACCCTTTCTTGAAAGAGCAACCAGCACAAGGCATAGAGACAGACATGAAACACTGGCTTTATAAACACCATTGGAAGAACAAAGTTCACTCCCCATTCCCCCCGGGGATGAGGACACAAAGTTTCACATTTTGGCCACACATCTCACCCTGGAGAAGTGAACAGGCAGCATGGAAACATACAGCACCGTGGTACAGACCTTTACCTTAGACTGCATCAGAGTGTCAGTCCAATCACTCTGTATTACTGCCATTGATACAAACATTAGTGCCCAGCCTGAAAAACACCTGATTTGTCCTGAACACTCATTAAAATAAGGCTGACTCCCCTATTCCTGATGCTCTATCCTACACAGGATGAACAGATCTGGGCCGTGACCATGCTCCAGAACTTGCAGGACCTCTAAAACACCCCATACAACAGCTATTCTCTGCACAAACAGCACACTGGCAAAGCTTTCAATGAACTCAAACTGAGAATTAATGAAAGAAATCAATGATAGGAGTTGTTTGTGCCTATTAAATTCAGTTGATGCCAATACCTCTGAAATTATACTTTCCCACATCTTAAAGCATATCTTAAAGCATGTAGGATAAAGGAAAGATGCCAAGGAGTTTCAGGAGAAGATAGGCAAAGGAGGTTTTGAATTTTAGGAAAAATACTAGAGGAAGATTCTCCCTTGGAATCGGTGCAGTCCCACCCTCATTTCCAGCCAGCCTTTACCTGTATCTGTAGAGGCAGAAGTCTGATTTTCAGAGAAAAAGAGACACAGCTACATTGATTCTGTGGAGCTTCCTGGTAGGATCCTATGAAGTTGAATTCAGAGAAGGTTTTAGAATAACCACCTTTTATCCCCTTAATGTAGGCCCCCAGGCACTATCATAAAAATTCCACTAGAAATATTTCCTTTAGGGTGGGGAAACACCATGCATGGTCTGTCATGCAGGAATCGGCTCCTACGGCACAGAGAGCTCACACTCTGCAGAGGTCAAGACCTAAGCAGAAAGCCTAAGGGACACGAATAGGGAATCACTGCAGCCTCAAATATGCCTCTCATTCCCCACCTAGAAGTCCACACCTGTGTAAAGCCTTCTTGCAGGAATCCCAAGTGCCACAACACAAAGATCACACCTTACACTTTAGCAATACTTAAAGAAGACCTGATGAAACTTCTTGCTGTAGAGGGAACTCCCAGCTAGAAACCAGTACAGAACAGCTGCTTTAGAAAAAAAGTTTATGGGAGAGGCACAGAAGGGATACTGGAAAAACTCGCAACTATTTCCATCCTTATTAAAGTGGAATCTGTACACCATGCTCAACTGCTGAATAACCAAGCACTACAGACAGGGATCTTGGTCCCTCTCCACTGAAATTCAAAAGTCCCAAAGAAGACATACGCACAAGGAAATCCTTCTAGAGATCCGTGGAAGCTCTAGGACGAGATGTGTTTCCCAAAGAGCATGGGAGAGTCCATTTGGGGCAAGAGGGAAGACACAATCAGAGCCAGCCTAGCAAGGACCAACAGCACACAGTCCCCACATTGCAATGTGAGGTTGTGACAATGGCACAAAGCTTTCACATCGCCTGTCATGATTCAACACTCCAGTGGAAAACCACTGGTTCTAACTATCACTCAAGCTCATTCAAAAATCAATCCCTAGCCCTTGGGACTGATATAAAATGATCAGTATCTGCTACTGGAAACTCTCATCAAAATTACTGAATGCTAATCCCCACCCTTAAGGAACACACTTCACAGAAGATTAAGCTTTCTGAAGTCGAAATGCACAGTCTACTTCAAAAAAAGAGAGAAGCCCGTGTGAATTCAGCTCACACATCCAGCACTCCTGTGACGTGTAACTGCGCGAGAGTAAACTGAAACCTCTCGGTAACCACTTCTTCACCCCCGAGGAGGGAGGGCAGGAATGCCGCCTGTCAGGTCCCTAACGAGGAGTATCTGCACCATCAAGTACTGCAGGAAGGGGCTTCTGAGCCAATTTGCTGGAATGCTCAGAGAAACCAGCATACGAAATATTTTAGAAGCAGCCCATGTAAACCCTCTATGAATCGAGCCCTTCTCAGAAAGTACAGCAGGAAAGACACACCATACTCTTACTCAGGGTTGCAGTGATGGTAAAAGACCACAACATCACAAACGAGGCGAGAAAAGAACTTAGCAGAAATATTCACTCAAATACATCTTCACAGGTCAGATGAGCCTGGTTTTCTAAAGAAAAACCCAAAACAAAGATGAACACTGTGGGGCTGGGACAAATTTTACTGCTGTTTCTAAGCCTCACCCTCTGCATGTCAAAGTCAGACAGCACTTTGAATCCCACCAAGAATTACTCTCCAGGCCTAGAGGATATCTGCAGGACAGTGAAACAGGGGGGACAACTCAATCCTGAAAAAGTAAATATCTGCTATGGCCAAGAGGACCACTTCTCTGCTGGTCCAATGGCTTCCTGCCTCCAAGGATGGTCTGACTCCCTTCCCTTGCAAAGCCTTGCAAAGTGAATAAAGGGTCAAGCTGAAAAAAACACCAACTTATGCCAAATCAGCAGAATCAGCTGGTCAACCCATTAGTTCAGCACCACAGCAGGCCCCTGGGAAGAGGCAAGAGGGCACAGCTGAAAGCACAGGAAGAGAAGGGTCCTTTTTACGAGAATCAAACTGTAAGGGTGGCTGAGGTGACCACTTGCTCTGATCTAAGCCACCACAGGGACCATGCCAACCTCTTCCTCTTGCAGGCTGGACCTCACTTCCTTTCCCACTGTCACTGCTGGGCTGTTGGGGCATTTACAAATTCATTCCATGGACAAACCAGGTTACTAAACAGCAGAAAGTTAACCCAGGGACAAAAGAGGTCAGCTGAGCAAGATGACTGCAGGCACCACAATGGCATGTCTAGGGTCTGACCTCTCCGCTCCAAAAGCAGTGAGGCTTACCCAGCTCAGTCTTCCCACACAGCCCTCTGCTGCTCACTGTGCCTCACTCTGGAACAACCACTGGCATGGACTGGCAGTGACACAGCCAGGGGCCACGTGGCTGAACACCATTTGTGTGGAGGTTTGGGAACCATTGTGAGCTCTCCACAGACATGTGCAAGGGCCACAGTGAGGAGCTGTGGGAGCAGCCCCCTCTGGCTCTTGGGTCCCACCACATTGTCCAGGGACAGGACACCAGACGTGGAAGAACCCTGCAAGGCTGCATTGCTGCCATGGGCAGATATTCCAGAGAATTTCCTAGGGTGCCTAAAGGCTCTGAGAAATCAGCACTGAAGTGACCTTGAGCAGGACATGGCATTCAGGAAAACAGGAGGCCCCCACTGCCTCCCCAACTCCAGTCAAAGCCATGCCACTCACCTTGCCCCATCTCCTCCTCCTCAGTCACCCAGAAGAGCTCACAAAGCAGGCACACGAACCAGGGAGCTTTCTGCTGGTCCCCAGGTGATCAGCTCAGGCACTGCACAGGGAGTGGACCTGCCTGGCCAGGGGACTTAGATCATCTCCTTTAGACACTGCTGCATCAGCAGATAACTTCAGATGCTCATGAAAAATCCACTGACAAAAATATTGGTAGCATCAAACATATACAACCATCTTTCTTGCTGGTAAGCTAAAATTTTGCCCCAGAAAAGCTGAACCAGAGACAGTTTCAGCCAACAGATAAGCACAGGGAGATATACAGATAGAAAAAGGCACCAGACTAGGATGTGCACCTACCTAGAGTGTTCACACAGGTTAATATATTAACTTTCCATTCAGCAGCACCTTAGTAATTTTCTCAAATTCAATCTCACAGAACAAGCCCTAAAAACACAAGTTCTTTGGGTTGATATTTTATTTTTCACAGCTTAAACATGGTCACAGTCCTTTGCAAATTAGGTTTAAGGTACAGAGCTCTGCAGACTGCACAAACATCCTAAGAACAAACATTTTCAGCATACCAAGAGCTCAGATACTCTAGGTCAATCCAACTGTGTTTATTTGTATTTCGCCCAAATCACCGCCAAAGTACTCTGAGCTCAAGGAGCAACAGCCTCCCACTGATTCAGCAAGAGACCAGAAGTAATTGGTAGACGGTCTGCAAGCACCACAAAGAATGCCAGAGGCATTTATTTACATGACCCCTGTTTGCCTAAGAAGAATTCAGCGTTTGCATTTTCCTCACTCAAATTAATCATCACTAGACTTCACCCCTCAGTACTATTCCTCAGCTAACAGGAGTAAAGGCACAAACCACCCAAAATCATGCCCACAAAACTTTTCAGATAACTGTGACTGACAGAACAAGACAGGCTTTTACTACATCAGCTGGAGTTGCTCCCCAGGCTGGCACAGCACCCTGCTATCTCTCCAGGCCAATTTGTCTCATTATCTCTTCAAGGAACATGGAAAAGGCAAGGAAGGACACCATTCCTACTGCTGAGCAACACCACTCCTGCCAGGGCAGAACCATCACACCTTCTCTGCCAGGCTGACAATGCACTGCACCTCCCACCTGTGCTGCAGACACTAAAGCATGAGAACTCCCCCAGGATCCAGCTGCTGCAACCACACAGTTCTCAGACCTCAGCAGGACCATTAGCTTTTAGTGCAGAGCCCCAAAGCATCTCTCAGGCCTGTCCACTGGCACACTCACACGAGCCAGGATGCAGCAGGGCTCCCTCTGATGCTACCCCCTCACTGTCAGGGCATGGCTCTGCCCTAGAGAGGCAGGCAGAATTCCTCTAGAGCAGCCGCCCGTGGAAGACAAGTCACAGCCAGAGCGTTGGGCCAGCTCTGACCAGGCGCTTTGCAGCTGAAGCTGGCAAAGGGTCCCACTCTAACTGTCACACATCCTCCTTTGCTTCAAGAGCAGCCGAGCTCAGCACTCCAGGCACTGGAAGACGAGGAGAACAGAGTGGGTAAGTTACCACAAGTACCAGTATTTCTAAAAGCAGACAAATGCCTGAGGTTAACAAATCCCATACAAAACTTACTGGTACACCGTGAGAGCAAAACACCTTTACTGCTATCAGCCCCATATTTCTTACCGATTCTCCAGGTCTGATATCAACAATTAAGCACAATTAACTACTCTGTTTACACAATACTTAAAGAAATGGGTATGTCTAAGCCAGCAGGCACTGTCAGCAACATCTCCCAGTTATTGGAGCATTTGTGCCAGCTCCCAAAGTGAGCGTGAACTCCTGCAGCAAGGAGTCGGCGCGACCTGGAATCAGCCAGGCTTTGCTGATTACTCCTCTGAGTAAACAGTGGTGTTCCCAGCACTTCAGCTTGCTCTCAAGCTCCTTCCGTTGGCATACTACCCTATATTTAGGATAGAAGAGTGCAATGACAAGCATCAGGAAGAATGAATAAGTGGTTTAGGATGCTCAGTATAGCAGCAGAGACTGTGCAAAGAAACCTAAGAATCAGAAACTCCTAAAGTGAGGAAAAGAATCTGTAAAGCTAAGGGTGGGAAGACAGAGCATTCCATATAGAAAGTTAAATAGCAAGTTTTGGTAAGAACAGTACTCCCAAGGCAAGAGGCATCAGTGGTCCATCATGTAACAGCAATGGGCAACGGAAAACAGCTCCTGGCTAGAAGGGCTAAGAGGAAATAGGTAAATTCTTGGTTTTTTTTAACACAAAAAGAAGACCTTAATCTCATTTTGGACAGGTAAACGTCAATGGCATTTTCTCAAGCCTAGGAACCCAACGCTTCAGGACCAAGAGAGACAGAGCACCTCAGGGAATGACCACGAACCCTACAACCAGGTCCCACATCCCCCTGCCCACACCTTCCCACCCTGAGCAGCAGGACCTAGTTACACTCCAAAACCACACTTTTGCCACCTTCAAACCTGTGGCAAAACCCAGTAAATCCAGGCCTGTTGACTTGATGGGCACTGGAAACTTGGGCAAGCCACTTGGCAGCCTGTTGCTTCCAAGCAGCCAGGGAGGCCACAAGGAATATCCGGCATTTACACCTTTTTGGGCGGTAGAACTACTAACTTGCCTTTAGTCACCTGCACCGGAGACTAAAGATAAAGTTTTCCTGTAGGTCTGTCCCTGCCGGAACAGCCTCTGCTGTTAGTCACGCTCCCCGTGCCCGGAGCCAAGGTCAGCCCTGGGAAGTGGTGGGGCCCACGGAGCTCCACAGGGGCAGAGCCGAGGCGCTGCCCGGCCACCGTGCCTGGGACGGCCACCTGTCCCCTAGGGACACCCAATTCTGCCAGCTATCTGAACACCCACCTGCGCTCCCACGGCACCGGGCCTGTCCCGGTGAGCCGGGAGAGCCCCGGACGCCCACACGGGTTTTATCACAGCCAGAGCCGGCTGCCGCCACCGACAGCACCTGGACTGCTCCCGGCGAAGCCCCGCGGCTCACCCGGTACACACAGGGCCGGCCCAGCCGCACGAAGCCCCGGGCCCGCTCCGCCTCCCGCCCGGCCCCGCCGAGCCCTCTCGGGCGCGGCGCCCACCCAGGGCCGAGGGCGGCGGCGGGAAAGCGGCGCGGAGGGAGCGCGGCCCGGCGGGAACGAGGCACCGCAGGCCGCGGAGGGCGCGCCGAGGCTGAGGCGGAGCCGCGCCGGGAAAGCCACCCCGCCGCCCGCGTTCCGCCAGGCCCGGGCCCGCCGCGTCTCTGCCCAGGCCGCGCCGCCGCCGCCAGCCCCGCTCCCCAACGCCAAGGGCAGGGCGGCCCGGGAGGTGCCGCCGCAGCCGCGCTCCGGCCGGTCCCGGTTCCCCCGTCCCCGCTCTCACCGTGCACGCCGGGCCCGGCCCCGCTCCCGCCGGCTCCGCGGCCCCGACGCACCGAGCGGGCGGCGCGGCGCGAGCGCGACCCCGCGCGGGCACGTACCCGGGGGCGGGGCTCGCGCGCGCGCCCGGCGCCTGGCAACCGGCGGCACGAGCGCGCCGCGGCCAATCGGAGCCCGGCGACAGCGGTGGCCACGCCCCCCTCCACCACGCCCCGCAAGGCCTCCCCATGCGGCCACGCCCCCAGCCCTCCGCCCCGCCCGCTCCTTTGGGGCCAACAGCCTAGCCCCGCCCACTTTCCCGCCCCAGGTCCCCACCCCGCCCCTCCAGGTCCCGCCTCACTGGTGCAGGACCCGTCCCCGCTGCCTCAAGCCCCGCCTCCCCACACGCAGGCCACACCCACGCCCATCGCGTGTCCCCCGCGGGGTGACCCCGGCCCCTCCAGACCCCGCCCCGCCGCTCAGGCCCCGCCCCGCCCCGCACGTGCCCGCCCCGGGGTGACCCCGGCCCCGCCTGGCCCCGCCCCGCCGCGCCAGGCCCCGCCCCAGCCGCCTACGCCACGCCTCCGCCCCTGGCCCCGCCCATCCCCACGCGTGCCTGCCGCGGGGTGACCCCGGCCCCGCCTGGCCCCGCGCCCGACCGCAAATATTTGCTCGGGGCCGTCCCGGAGCTCCAGCGGCCCGGGGACGCGGGGCCGCCGCCATGCAGCCCGTGCTGGGGGTCCTGCTCGCCCTGGCCGCGGCTCTGGGCTCAGGTAGGGCCCCAGGCTGGGTCACCGTGGGGCTGGAGGGCGCGGGGCAGTGCGGGGCCGGGGGCCAGTCCGGGAGCCTGCAGGCCGTGCGTTGTCCCACAGCAGAGCAGGGCAGCCGGAAGCAGGGGAGTGCAGCGGGTGATGTAGGGCAAGGACCCTCCTGCTCCACGGCACATGGATCAGGCCATAGGACAGGGATCCCCTGCTCCATAGGACAGAGATTATCTCCTCCATGGGACACGGATCCTATGCTCTGTAGAGCAGGGAGCGCATGCTCTGTGGGATTGGAATATCCTGCTCCATGGGGCAGGGATCCGACACTCCACAGGGCCCCAGTGCTCACACTGTGCCCCCATGGGCATGCTGAGCTCCTGCCACACTCCCCAGGCCACCGCTCGCCCCTCAATGACTTCCAACGCCTGCGAGCCACCGAGCTGCTGGCAGTGCCCGTGGACCCACCGCCACCGCTGCCGGAGAAGGGCACTGCGGAGCAGTGTGCCCAGCGCTGTGCCACCAGCCTGACTTGCCGGTGAGCAGGACACAGTGCCACCGCGGGGTGGGTGGGAGTGCATGGGCCACAACACTGGGTCACTCTGCACTTGGATACTGGGTGCTCATGTGTGTGACCCTGGTCCCGCGGGCACTGGCCTCATGCAGGGCCATGCCAGACTCCCGCTGTACCTCCCAGGGCTTTCCACCATGACCAGCAGAGCCAGCTGTGCCAGCTGCTGCCCTGGACCCAGCATTCACCCCACATCCAGCTGCAGAAAAATATCCGCTATGACCTGTACCAAAAAAAAGGTGGGTTGGTGCCATGGGTGGGCATGGGGACACCACAGACTGGGCACAGGCCACCCAGCACAGGACTCCTCATTGCCCATGTGCCCTGGCCTGGCACTGGGGCTCTGAAGAGGTGCCCGGCTCTGCTCAGACTACCTGCGGGACTGCATCGTGGGCGATGGCTCCAGCTACCGCGGCACACGGGCCACGACGGAGAAGGGGCTGCGCTGCCAACATTGGCAAGCCACAACACCACATGACCACAGGTGCCCCTGTGTCCCTGGCTGCCCCATGGCACCTGCCAGTTACCCCCGCAGTGGGCTGGAGGAGCATGGGGCAACGGGGAATGGGATGGGGACAGTGTGGGATAGCACAGGAGCAATGGGGACAGCTTGGGGGCAATGGAACTGACAGAGGTAGCTCATCATCATGGCTGTGCCCACTCCAGGGCAAAGGATTCCTGGCAGCCCTCCTACCTACTCTACTGCCAACAGGTTCCTGCCATCCTCCCGCAATGGGCTGGAGGAGAATTACTGCCGAAACCCCGACCGGGACAAGCGGGGCCCATGGTGTTATACCGTCGATCCCAATGTCCGGCACCAGAGCTGCGGCATAAAGAAGTGTGAGGATGGTGAGTGCCACATCCCAGGGTCACCCTGTGCAGTATGTTTCCCCCACATTAAGCCCTGCAGTTGTTGGCAGCTGTCTGCATGACCTGCAATGGGGAGGACTACCGTGGCACCGTGGACCACACCGAGTCGGGGACAGAGTGCCAGCGCTGGGACCTGCAGCACCCACACAAGCACCCCTACCACCCCAACAAGTACCAACCCCCAGCCCCCAGCAGTGCAGTGCCCTGGCTGTGCCAGGTGCTGGGGTGATAGTGCCACCTCAACTGCTGCTCCCTGTCTCTGGCCCAGGTACCCTGACAAGGGGCTGGATGACAACTACTGCCGCAACCCTGACAGCTCTGAGCGGCCCTGGTGCTACACCACCGACCCCGGGCGGGAGCGTGAATACTGCCGCATCCGCATCTGTAGTAAGTCCCCACCAGCATCATGCACAGCTGGGCCTGAGGGTCCTGGTTGCCACCCTGATCCTGCTGCTATGCCACTCTCTCTGGCCACACAAGCAGAAAAACGCCCACGGGCTGTGAACATCACCCACGGCTGCTTCAGGGGCAAGGGCGAAGGCTACCGTGGCCAGGTGAATGTCACCGTGTCAGGGATCCCCTGCCAGCGTTGGGATTCCCAGGTGCCCCATAAGCACCACTTCGTGCCTGAGAAGTACCCGTGCAAGTAAGGGGGAGGCCATGCACCCCAGGAGGGTGGTGATGGGCAGCACCCATGGGTATGGATTGAGGGGGGACAACAACATGGCCCCTCCTCCAGGGACCTGCAGGAGAACTACTGCCGCAACCCTGATGGCTCAGAGGCACCGTGGTGCTTCACTTCCCGCCCCACCATCCGCATTGCCTTCTGCTTCCACATCCGCCGCTGCGCTGATGAGCAGGAGGCCCAAGGTGAGCTACCCCGGGCACCTGTCCCTGGTTGCCCACCGTGGTGTCCCTGCCAGGGGTGCCAGCCCTCCCTGTCTGTCCCCAGAGTGCTACTACGGCCATGGCAAGCACTACCACGGCCATGTCAGCAAGACGCGCAAGGGCATCACCTGCCAGCCCTGGGCTGCCCAGACACCCCATGTGCCCCAGTGAGTGTGCGAGGTGGGGTGGTGGGGACAGGGATGGGAATGGAGATGGAGTTGGGGTGGGGATGGAGATGAGGATGGGGATGGTGACAGTGACGGTCACTTCCTTGTGGCAGGATCTCACCCACCACCCACCCTGAGGCACACCTGGAGAAGAACTACTGCCGCAACCCTGATAACGACAGCCACGGCCCCTGGTGCTACACCATGGACCCTCGCACCCCCTTTGACTATTGTGCCATCAAGCCCTGTTGTGAGCCCCTACCCACATCCCTGCTGAGCTAGAGGGGACCCTGGCCACACACAAGGTGGTTTTGGTCCCCTCAGGGTGCCTGGATCCTGCGCCAGTGCTACCCTCTGTTTTCTCTCTGCAGCTGGCAGCACAGTGCCCTCCATTATGGAGAATGCAGGTGGGGGCTCACAGGTACTGGATGGGCACCCTGGGGCAGGTGCTGGTAGCACAGCCCTGGCTGATGCCCACCCTGCCCACAGACGCGGTGGCATTTGAGCAGTGTGGCCAGCGGGACGAGAGGCTGCAGCGGAAGGGGCGCATCGTCGGTGGCCAGCCCGGCAACTCGCCCTGGACTGTCAGCATCCGCAACCGGTGAGTGGGTGTCCCAACTGCACTGACATGTGGTCAGTGTCCCCTCAGAGCTCACCCCCCATCCCTGTAGGGCCGGCGTGCACTTCTGCGGGGGGTCTCTGGTGAAGGAGCAGTGGGTGATCAGCACGCGCCAGTGCTTCTCCTCCTGGTAAGGCTGGGGGCTGGGGCGTGGGGTGCTGGGACCCCCCTGTGCCCTCATGTCCTTGTCCCGCAGTGATGCCGACCTGACAGGCTATGAGGTGCAGCTGGGGACACTCTTCAAGGACCCTGGCCCTGGGGACCCTGACCAACAGACCATCCCCATCACACGTATTGTCTGCGGGCCCTCTGAGTCCCAGCTGGTGATGCTGAAGCTGGCGAGGTGAGTGGCCGTGCCTTGGCCTCCACTGTGCTCCACCACTGGCCAGGCTGGTGCCTTGTCCCACTGCCCCTCTTACCACAGGCCAGCCACTCTGACCAAGCGTGTGGCCCTGATCTGCCTGCCCCCCGAGCGCTATGTTGTGCCTGCTGGCACTGTCTGCGAGATCGCCGGCTGGGGGGAAACCAGAGGTATCTGCCACAGGCAGCCCCTGCCAGGGGATTCCCTGTCCAATACAGCCTCTGCCATGCCATTCCATCCCCTGCCTGCAGCATCCTCTGCCCACAGCAGCACCACGTCCATGGCATCTCCCTGCCCATAGGATCCTTTGCTTGAAGTATCCCCTGCCCCCACCAACACCCAGGTCTCTGGCACACCCTTGCTCACAGCATCTCCCTTCCATGGTGTTTTCCTGCCCATTCCATCCTCTTCCCCACAGCATCCCTTGCCCATGGTGTCACCCTGTCCAAGGTATCCCTCTTCCACAACATCTCCCTTCCATATGCCTCTGACAGCCCCCTGCCATGACATCCTCATGTCAATGCCATTCCCTGGCACAGCACCCCCTGCCCATGCCATTCCCCCATATCCCTGTATCTCTGCTGGTGCATCCCATGCCCACTGCTTCATGCTCTCTGCCTGCAGGCACAGCGGATGGCAGCGTGCTGAACGTGGCACAGCTGCCAGTGCTGGCCCACAGCGAGTGCAACACAGCATTGCGTGGGCGCCTAAAGGAGAGTGAGCTGTGCACTGCCCCGCTGCGTGCTGGCGTGGGTGCCTGCGAGGTGAGCTGGGCTGGGGACACTTACCCAGCGAGCCAACAGGTGCTGGCACCAGGGTGACACTGCTCTCTTCATGCCACAGGGTGATTACGGCGGGCCACTGGCTTGCCTCACGGCTGACTGCTGGGTGCTGGAGGGGGTGATTATTCCCTCCCGTGTCTGTGCCCGCACTGACCAGCCCGCTCTCTTCATCCGCGTTTCCCTCTATGTCGACTGGATCTACAAAGTGATGAAGATGGGCTGAGCTGGCATTCCCAGCCTGGCACAGCCGCCGTTGCACAATAAAGGTACATGGCCACGGGGGTCAGCACTGCACAAGGTTTCACATTTATTAACATCAAACCCCAACCCACAGCCCAACCTGTCCCTGGCTACACTCGCTCCATCTGCTTCTGGCCCTGGTATGGTCCCCAGGGCCAGTAGTCACCCTGGGGCTGGCATAGCCCAGGACCACTGCAGGCACTAGGGGCTGTGCCGGCTTGTCACATCCTGCCTGGGCTGCCCCAGGTGCTGGAGGAGCCAGTGGGCACAGTTCTTGAAGACATCGGCCTCCGTCTCCACACCGGTCAGTGCGTGGCTGCCCTCCGGGTACCACAGCAGCCTGTGGGGAGGCACAGGATGGGAGGATGCTCATCCAGCAGCCCAGAGCTCCCTCCCTACTCCCACCTGCACCCCACTCACCGTGCTGGCACACCCCTGGCCCGCAGCACCCGGTACAGCTCCAGCGACTGTGTGGGGCTGACACGCCGGTCCCGGGCGCCCACACACAGCAACACCGGCGTCTGCACCTGCAGCACTGCCCTTGGTGGGTGCCTGGCACCCCACACCTGGCACCCCACACCCATCCTGACCCTGCCTTACCTGGGCTGCCTGGGCGATCGGCGAGCGCAGTAGCATGGTGGCCACCTCCTCGGCACGTGGCACCCGCTCAAAGGAGTAGGGCAGCCCCAGGGAGATGTAGCGCCTGCGGCATGGGGACACTGATGGGTGCCATGGGGACATGGCATGGCACGGCACAGGATGGGGGGTGGAACTCACCAGTCAGGGATGTCAGAGGTGCCCAGCAGTGCAGGCAGATTGGAGACGGGGCTGCGCAGCGCACAGGCTTGGTAACGCTTGGGCTCACGGGTGAGGAGGTGGAGGGCAATGAAGGCTCCGTGGGAGCCAGCCAGCAGGGCCAGGCGGTGCGGGTCCAGGGGCTCTCTGCGCAGCGCCTGCTCCACTGCCAGCTGCATCCGTGCAGCACCCACCATCGGCACCCAAACACCAACATCCTCCCAGCAGTATCTCCCAGCACCCCCAGCCCAGCACCCCCAGCCCAGCACCCCTTACCTGGGTGTCTGCCACATCCTGCTCACCCACACGTGAAAGCAGGGAGCTGATGCTGGCCTGGCCGAAGCCCAGGGAGCCACGGTAGTTCACTGAGGAGACAGGGCTGTGGGTGCCATGTCTCCACTGGGACACAGGGCCACATGTCGCTGAGCTTCCCAGCACTCACCCAGGAGCACGGCGAAGCCCAGCTGGCACAGTGCAGCCATGCTCGGGCGCCAGCGGGCATCAAAGACAGCGTGGGGCCCACCTGGGACCAGAACGGACATCACCCGGGGTGCCATCAGCACTGCTAGGGTGTCCCCACCATCTTCTCACTCACCGTGGGGGCACACAATGAGGGGGTGTGGTGGTGTGCCATCTGAGGGGCTCAGCAGCAGGGCCTCAAAAGCCTGTGTGTCTGTGGCAGGGAAGGAGTCCTGCTCAGCAGCCAGCACCCTGGGAACCCAGCACCATGCCCACCCCCCACTCCCGAGGGTCCCCAGCACCCAGGCAGCACTGAGGTGCAGCAGGGACCCCCAGGGGCTCACCCCGTGCAGCAGGACCCTGCCCACTGCAGGGTGGCTGGACCATCAGAGTTTTCCAGGTGACACCAGGCACTGTTGGGATGTCCTCCACTGGCACCCAGCTGAGGTGCAGCTCCTGGCCTGCTGATGGCAGCAAGGCCACCACCTGGGCACAGGCAGTGGATGGCACTAGGTCCGTGCTGTGACAAGGCTGTGCCATGCCAAGGCTGTGTCATATTGGAACTGTCTGTGCCACACCACACTATGCCATATATGCCACACCACACTGTGCCTCCTATGCCACACCACACCATGCCATGTGTGCTACACTGTGCTGCGCCTGGCTGCACATCGCCATGCCATATCCTGCTGTGCCACATCCCACTGTGTCACACAGTGCCAGGGCTCTGCTCACCAGGCTGGGAGGGTGGTTTGGGGCTGAGCAGGTGGCCACCAGCACATCCCACTGGAGAGTGAGCAGCTCCCAGCACCCTTCAGGTGACCCTGGGGACAGAACACATGTTGGTGATCATAGCTGCTCACTAAGGTACTGTGGGTGGGCCAGTGCCATGTACCTGCCGTCAGGTTGATGACAGTGGCCGCCTCCACATCCACAAGCAGCAGGTCCTGTGAGAGAGCAGAGCACAGACAGTGGTGTCACCATGGAACATGTGGGTCACGTCCCTGGGCCTGCCATCCCAAGGACTCACCGTGCGGCTCCGCTGTGGGGTGCCCAGCACGGCTCGCCGGCTGTCAGCTGCCCAGCAGCACAGTGGCAGCACCTCTGCGTAGAGCCCGGCGAAGGCTGTGAGCGGGGCACAGCACCAGGCTAGTGAGGGTCGTGGGCACCTGGCAGGGGGCAGTCCCAGCCCCCCATCAGCACCCAGCCCTGCCCACTGTGCTGTGCTCACCCTCTGTGGGCTCCTGCACCACGTCAAGCACGGTCACTGTCTGTCTTGTCTGCCAGGTGAGCTGGGGAGAGCCAGCGGTCAGGAATGGGCCCATACCACGGCAAACTGAGGCAGGGAAGCTTGGGGACACTCCTCCCCTAGCTGGGCATTGTGAGAGGTTGTGACACCCAGGCTGGGCACTGTGCTGGCAGCACAGGGTGGCACAGCCATCTCCAGTGCCTGTGGGGTGCAACTCACCATGCGCAGGCGCAGGCATTGCCGGTGGGGCCCCCCCACAACCCCCTCAAGATAGAGCAGGTGCTGGCCATCAGGGCTTAGCCGGGGGGAGCAGGCAGAACCATTTTCTGCTGACAGCAGCTCTGTGGGCAGCAGGGGATCAGCATCCCAGGGACCCCCAGGGCACCCCCAGGGCCCCAATGCTCACCGCAGCACCCACTGGCCAGGTCCAAGTGGAAAATCCCTGACCTGGGGGGAAAGTGCGGGTCATGTTGGAACCCCCCCTGTACTGATACTGCACAGGCATCCTGGCATGGCACTGGATGCTGGTTGGAACCCACCTCCTGTTGGAGCAGGCATTCAGCCCCAGGCGGAAGGGCTCGTGCCACCAGCCCACAAACACCACGCCACAGTCATCTGGGGACCACAGGGCCTGTGTGACAGCCAGACTCATCCCACAGCCCCAGGTTTGGTCCCCTGGGGCGCTCCCTGTGCATCCTCATCCTAACCTGTCCAGGGGAGAGGTGCTCCGGGACTCCCTCCAGCACAGACAGGCTGAGGCCTACCAGGTCCAGGACACAGAGGATGGGCACACTGCATGTGCTCAGGGCCTCCCCCCAGTCCTCATGATACACAAACTGCTTGCCCTGTGGCACAGACCTGTCAGCACCATGGCTGGTGGCCCCAGGCATAGAGCACTGTCCATGAGATGCTCATGGGTTATATGACACTCATGGGGTGCACAGCATGCTCAGGGAGTGCATGGTGTGCCCATGGAGCACATGCTATGCTCACAATGTGCATGGCATGCCTGGGGGTGCACTGAACACACTCATGGGGCACAGGGCACCTACCTCCTCATCCTCTGCTGCTGGCCAGGCTGCTCCCTGTACATCCCATGGGCAGGGGGGCTGTTGTTTGGGCCGGTTCTTCTCAGCCACATAGAGGAGCTGTGTCTCCGAGTGTGACCAGGCCAGGCAGGCAAAGGGCCCTGGCATGGCATGAGGGTGCCAAAGCCCAGCCTGGCACAGGCACAGGTGGGCACCAGGCAGGCACCAGGGCTCACCCTGCTGTAGGCAGAGATCATGGGGAAGGGGCCCTACCCTCCGTGTAGACCTCCCCGTGCTTCCCCAGGGCCGTGAGATCCACGCTATGGCTGCGTCCCCCGTCGTCCCACACCTGGGGGGACGGGGGTCAGCAGTGGCACACAGTGCCCTCCATCCTGCACTAGCACTCCAGCCACGCCGGTGAGTGACCGCGTTACCTCCAGCAGCTCGTGGCCCTGCCGGGGGCAGCGGCTGAGCACGGCTCGGCGCTGCCCTGTGGGCGAGTCCCGGCTGAGGAGCCTGAGGGCGGCAGGGAGCGAGGCTGCGGCGGGCGAAGAGGCGTGGGCACCGGCCGTGCTGTGGGGCCCTGGGAACTCCATAGGCACTGGCCATGCCACGGGCACAGCGTCCCATCCTGCAGCCCGCCCGTGCCGTACTGATTGTGGATCTCGGCGCTGAGCGCGGTCCGACTGACGGCGAGGCCCTCAGGGCCGGCTGCGCGCTGCAGGCTGTAGTGGCGGCCGAAGCGGAGGAGCTGCCGGCGGGCCAGGTCGGGGCGGCTGCACTCTGAGGGACGGCGCCGTCAGCGCCCGCTCGCACCGGGCCCGCGGGCCAAAGGCGCGGGCGTGGCCGAGCCCGGCACTCACCGGTGTAGAGCAGGAAGGTCTGGCCCCCAGCCGCGGCCCTGAGGGCGGCACGGGTGACGGCAGGGAACCGGCTCAGCTCCCGGTAGCAGGCAGCAGGGCCGCCGGCCGCCTGGATGAAGGAAGGGGCATGCTGGACGGGGGTAAACTCACCGCGCTGCCCCTGCCCACCGCCCGAAACGGGGCTGTGCCCACCCACACAGCCCCCCCGAGCCTCCTTGCCCACCTCCACGCCCTTCTCGCTCCCTGTGGCCATGGGGCCGCTCTCTACCGCGCTGGGCAGCCGGCGCCTGCCGCCCTCAGCGGGCCGCCTGCCAAGGCACGCGGGAGCAGCCCGGCGCCAGCGCCCCGGCCGGTGCCAGCCCTCCAGCTGCTCCCCGCTGCCCCGGACAGCCAGGCACGGCCACCCTTCCCACGGCCCAGCACATCCCCGGCGGCACGACCACCCATCCGGGCAGGTGAAAGGTCCAGTGGCCACCAGCTTCTGGGCCACCAGGAGTGGAGAGGACACTGGTAGTGGCACTATCACTAGAGACACTGGGGTGCTGAACTACTACATCGTTTATTGGGGGTTAGCAGCAGGGCAGTCCCTTAGCACTGCAGGTGCTTGAGCAGCCACAGTGCCATGTTCATGAAGCCATCAGCTTCGGCTTCGACACCAGCCAGCGCATGGTTGTTCCCTGGGTACCAGAGCAGCCTAGAGGGAAAACAGGGATTAGTGCTGTGTTCACACCCCAAAAGTCAAGCCCCCAGCACCCCACTCACCGCGTGGGCATCCCCCGGGCCTTGAGGGCACGGTAATACTCCAGCCCCTGCTTGGGGGGCACACGCCGGTCATCCTCCCCCAGCATCAGCAGCACAGGTGCACGGACCTGCAGTAGTAGCACAGCCTCAGCACTGGCACTGCTGTTGGGGACAGGGAAAGGGATGGGGACAGGGACATACCTGGTCAACATAGCGTATGGGTGACTTCTGCAGCATCTCTGTCCACTGGGCTGGGTCTGGCAGGGCATCAGGTTTGTAGGGAAGCCCTGTCTCTGTCAGGCACCTGCGGGCAAGACAGTTGGGAGTACATGTGTGGCCAGGATGTCAAGGAGCCTGGGAGGCTGGAGGCAGCAGTACCCACCAGTCTGGGATGTCGGTGGCAGCCACCATGGAGGCGATGTTCACCACGGGGTTGCGGACCACGCAGGCATGGTAGGTGTCAGGGAACTGCCCGATGAGGTGGCATGCCAGGAAGCCCCCATGCGAGCCACCGACCAGTGCCACCCGGCTGGCATCCAGTGTCTCTTCCTGCAGCACCCGCTCCACACAGAGCTGCCACCATGGGGAACACCCACTGAGCAGGCAGCCCCACTTTCCCTACTTGGGGCACCCACAGGAGCACAGGGTGCCCCAGGACCATGTGCCGAGCCGTACCTGCACATCACGTACGTCCTGTGTACCCACGTTGCCTGGCAGGGAGGCCACGTTGTCCTGGCCAAAGCCCAGTGAGCCGCGGTAATTCACTGCATGGGGGGTAATGTCAGAGCCCTTCCTCCTCCATGCCCCCACCCTGGCCCCTCCATGGGTGCTGTGTCACCCAGAGCCCTGATGTCACTCACCCAGCAGCACGGCAAAGCCCACACGGCACAGCGCTGCTGGGTACAGCATCCACCCAGCCGTGAAGACGGAGTGGGGACCCCCTGCAAAAGGCAAAGGCAAAGAGGGGGTGATGCCGCCTGGCAGGGGAACAGTGGGGTGGGGACAAGCTCTTACCATGGGGCATCACGACCAAGGGGGGCTTCTGGGCTGTGGGACCCTCGCTTGGGCGCATCAGGATGGCATCAAAGTCCAGGCCCCCTGTGGAGGCAGGGAGGGGGGTGTCAGGGATCAGTGGGGTGGTGGAGCACAGCCTGACCCCACCTTGGACACTCACCGTACTGGGGGTGCTCCTGCTCTGGTGGGGGCTGCAGGGTGCGGATGCTCCAGCTGATGCCGGGCACAGGGGGTGCATCTTGCAGGCAGATCCACTGGGTCTGTGCCTCATGGCCAGCGGTGGGCAGGACGGCCACTTTCTGTGCAGGGAGAGGGGTCAGTGCCCACACCAAGGGGTTGGTGGGCACTGGGGAGAGGGGTCAGTGACCACACCAAGGGGCTGGTGGGCACTGGGGAGTGAGACGTGACTTTACCAACATGGGGGGGCAGCTAGGAGTGGAGAATCTGGCCACCAAGAGGTCCCGGTCGATGGTGAGGACAGACCAGCTTCCCTGGGGGGCATCTGGGGAGGAGAGGGGTCAGAGCAGCAGGTGTGACTCTCTCCCCAACCCTGGCACTAGCATGGCTCCATTGGCCCGTCACTCACCAGCTGTCAGCGAGGTTGTCGTGCCTGTCGCCGTGTCCACCACGAACACATCCTAGGGGCACAAGGGCAGAGTCCAGTGGAGCCCTGACCCTGCCAGGCCCCCTATATGTCCCCTGCCACCCCCTCACCTGCTGGCTGCGCTGGGCCGTGTCCAGCAGGATCCTGCGGCTGTCAGCTGCCCAGCACATTCCTGGCAGTGCGCCGCAGTAGATTCCCGGGAAGGCACCTGTGATAAGAGTGGGGACATTCAGCACCCCCCCGAGTCCCTCTCAACACCTCCAGAGCTGTACTCACCCCATGCTTGCCGTGGCACAGTGTCCAGCACCGTGCTGGTGTGTTTGGTGTACCAATCATACTGTGGGAGAGACGGCACAGGTCAAATTTTGCAGGGTCTCAGCCTCCCTGCCCCCACTGCAGCCCAAGGAAGGGGCACCACCACCCTCCTGCCAGACAAGATAGACACCCTGGCACTTCCCTGGTGCCTTCCAGTGTCCCCCCGCTGCTTACCATGCGGAGGCGGCTGCACTGCTGGTGGGGGCCCAGCACGTTGTTCTCCAAGTAGACGATGCGGCAGCCATCAGGGCTGAGTCGCGGTGACCACACAGCCCGGGTGTCCTCAGAGAGCGGCTCTGCGTGGGCATGAGGGGACGGTGAGGGGCTGCAAGGAGCTGGGGCACCAGCAGGGTCAGGGTGTGCGCCACTCACCACATCTCCCACCCGTCAGGTCCACATAGAAGAGCGCTGACCTGTCGGCACAGAGGGGTGTCACAGTGGGGCCGGGAGGCCAGGCTATGGGGTGGGTGCCCTGCAGGATCTTACCAGCAGGGCTGGGTTGTGGGGTGCCCTATGGGAACTCACCGGCGGTTCGTGCAGTGCCGCAACCCCAGGCGGAAGGGCTCGTGCCACCAGCCCACAAACACCACACCGGTGTCCTCAGGCGACCAGAAAGCCTGTAGGGAGAAGGGAGATAAAGCAGCTTAAAATGCTGATGGCTCCCAAAACCTCCCTTCTGTGGTTCCCTGCAACTCCCCATCCTGACCTGGCCAGGAGAGAGGTGCTCTGGGATGCCCTCCAGCACCGAGATACTGTTGCCCTCAATGTCCAGCACACAGAGGACGGGCACACTGCGGGTGCTCAGCGTCTCCCCCCAGTCGTCATGGTACACGAACTGCTCGCCCTGTGGCACAGCCTGGTCAGCTGCACAGCCATACAGCCAGCCCCCATCGGACCCAGGGTGGGGAGATCCCACCTTGATGGGTGCATCCTCCTTCTTGGTGTGCCCTGTGTCCTCATCAGAGGTGCCCAGCTCGGGGGCTTTGCTCTGGAAGAACGACTCCGCCTTGGGACGCTTCTTCTCCGCCACATAGAGCAGGTGGGTCTCCGAGTGAGACCAGGCAAGGCACCCAAACTGGTCTGCAGGGGCAGGTCAGCACCGGCCACCCTGTCCCCTGGAACCCCACATTCCCTGGCATCCCCCAGCCCCTCACCATCATCATAGACGCTGCCATGCTTGTCCAGCGCTGTCAGGTCAATGCTCTTCACCTTGCGGTTCTGATCCCAGACCTGGGGGCAGAGATGCCAGGGTGGTCCCAAGACACAGCATGGATCCAGCCCCGAGCCCCAGCGAGTATCCATTTTCCCCTAGACCCCTCCTCACCTCCAGGAATTGCTTCTCCTTCTCCTTCTCCTTCTCCTTGCCAGGGACCTTGCGCAGGACAGCCTTCAGTGTTCCACTGGGGGACTCGCGGCTCAGCAGCCTATGTGTGAGTAGGTGGGTGACCACCAGTCCCCCCACTATCAGCACCCCAAGGGACCTCGTGTGGGGAGCGGGATGGGACTCACTCGCCCTTGATCTCAGAGCAGGTGCCAGCGGGCCCTGAGTAGACAATGGAGGCTTCATCGTGGAAGATGAGGTACTGACGGCAGAACTTGATGTTCTCAGCCCTTGCCAGGTCCCGCTGTGACCACTCTGCGGGGAGCAGGGTGAGGACACCAGCTGCATCCCCACCAGGCAGGCAGGGACTCCCCGGACCCCTCTGGGCCCCCCCCAGTCCTCCCCATCCCCGTACCAGTGTAGAGGCTGCAGTACTTGCCCCCGTACTGGGTAGTGAGGTCGGGGCCGAGGCAGGCGGTGCTGAGTCCCGGGTGCTGGCTCAGCTCTCGGTACAGCTCCGACAGCTCCTCCGCACGTGGCTGTACCTGCGGGACCCGCGGGGTAGCTGTAGGGGTGGGGACGTGTGGGGCGAGGGGTGGGGGGCACGAACCGGGGAGTGATGGGGCACAGGGGGCACTTACTGGGGCACCAATATAGATGGGAGGGATTTTGGGGGGTACTGGGGGCAGCACTTGCAGGTGAAGAGCTGGGGGGAGCTATCGGGATACAGAGCGGGAGGAGGGTAGAGGGGCTAGTGCAGGACTGGGGCAGTACTGGGGGTGCAGAGCCAGGGCATTACTGGGGTGCCAGGGACCAGGAGGGTCCTGGGGGCAGTAACTGGGGTCTGTGGGTGGGAATAGAAGGGCACCGGGGCAGTTCCCGGGGTGCCGGGGTGTGCCGAGCCGGAGAGTCAGCGGAGCAGCGGGGTCGGGGGGTGCCGGGCTCGCTGGGCGGGGCGGGGGCAGTGCGGGGGACGGGCATCCCGGGGAGGCGGGGGGGGAGGAGGGGAGGCAGCGGGACCGAGGTGGGGTGTCCCGGGGCTCTGACGTCACTCCCCCCCCAGCCCCTCACCAGCGGCTCCATGTCCTCGCGGCAGGGGGCGGGGCCAGTGCCAGCACTTCCGGGATGGGGCGGGGCCGCCGGCCTGCGGCACCTCCCATTGGCTGCGGCTCTCGGGCTACCGCCCGCGCTGAGGCGCCCTCCGGTGGGCACGGGCGGCGCTGCAGCCCCAGGCACCGGGATCCCCCGCGCCCCCGACGTGTCCCGGCGGCCACCCCCGACACCGAATTGCCCGCGGGGCCCCTCTGAGGCCGCAGCCGGGGGACAGACCGCGGCCCCGCAGCCTCTGGATCGCCCCGGGGTGGCTTACCCACCAGGCGGCTGCAGAACAGGGGCTCCATGCGAAGGACCGGGGGGATCGGGCCCTTGGGGGGCACAGGGATCTCCAGCCCAGCTGCCTGGGAGGATGGGGCCATTGGGGACCCATGGGACTCAGCAGCCTGGTCAAGGGAGTGGGATTGGGCCCTTGGTGCCCACAGCGGCCCCCATCCCAGCAACCCAGCCAATGGGGGTTGGGCCCTTGGGAGCCCACGGGACCCAGCAGCCTGATCAGGGAGGTGAGATCGGGTCCTTGATGCCCACAGGGACCCCCATCCCAGTAGTCCAGGTGTGGGTGGCAGAGCTCAACAGTGCTTGGTGACAACTAGACCCATTCCAGTCACCCCCACCATGCCAGGGGTCCCGTCCCCCCGCCCCCCACACTGCAGGCAGGCAAGAATCGGGGCTAGTCCGTGGTTTGTGTCAAGTCCTTTTTATTCTGTTCCCACAGAAACACCTGGTGAGGGGGCAGCTTCTGGGAGGGAGTCACGACACAGCGGCGGGGGTGGTACGGCACGGTACGGCACGGTACGGCACGGTACGGGGTCACTACGGGTGGCACAGAGCACAGCAGACACGCACACCGTCACAATGTTCAGAGGGAGCGCACCCGGCATCGCACTTACCGCTGGAAACGGCGCCCAGCCGCGCTCGGCCCTCGGTCTTTGCACCCCCCCCGTCCCCCCGCCCTGTCCAGCAGATTGCCACAACTCGGGCTGGGGGCCCGGCCCGGCGGGGGGGGTCTGCGTGCCCCCGGTCCTGGCAGGCACGAAGGCAAGGTGGCGGATGTGCTCGGGCGGCGAGATTGGCCCCGGCGGGGGTCTCGGTCCCGCGTGCGATTTACACACTGTACAAGTATTTACAGCGCGAGGAGTGGCGGGGCCGGCGGCCCGCGGGAGGCACCCTCAGGCTCTGCACTTGTCATCGGCGGGGAGAGGCGGTGGCTGTGCGCGGGGCCGGGGCTCTCCTCCGTGAGGCTGCCCCCGGGATCGCCACACTGATCCCCCCGTCCCACAGCCGCCGGCTTGGCCCCCAGCCTTGGGCACCGGCAGAGCTCCCGGCGAGGGACCTGCCACAGAGCGTGAGCTTCCCGCGGCAGCCGGGTCCTCGATCACAAGTGCATAAATCTGCTAAGAGCTTTCAGTACAGCGATGGACTGATGGAGAAGAAAAAAAGAAAAGTCCAGGCAAAGAACAGCAAGCACTGAAAGGCGGGTGGAACCGTGCAGAGAAGTAGCAAGCCATGCTCTACGACGGGACAGACGGTCACGGGCGCTAGGGCTGCCCTTTGGCAAAGTGGCCCTCCGTGGGTCGAACATGCCACGAATTCATACGCACGGGTGGTCGGTACAGAATAGTTCTCGGGTCGCTCGGCGGCACGCTTTGCGATGGAACCCTTAGGCGCGACATTGAACTGATTAGCTATTCACAGGTCTTGTTCTGGAGTCGTGTTATTTCGTTGCATAGAACATCAGGCGGGTGAGCGGGCGGCTGCCCCCCGCCACGGGGGTGCCGGCGGGGCGCTGCCAGCGCGGGGAGGCGGCGGGGCGCGGGCGAGCCCCCTCCTCGGGCTGCCTCCCCCCCTGGGAATCCCCTCCTGGCAGGGCGAGTGGGCTTTGGCCGCCGGCCGCTGCACCGGCCGTCCCCGCAAAATGGCTTGAGAAGGACTTGGATTGCACAGTAAAAGGAAGGATACTGCCGGAGGCAAAGCTCTCCTGATCTTGTTCCACGGGATTTGTGCTCTTTTGTAGCCTCCTGCACTCTATTGCTTCTACAGACGACAGCCCGTGTGCTAACTCATCGCACAAAGCAAAGAGGGAAGAGGATTTGGTATAAACTTTAGAAAAATAAAACCCCGAAACCAAAAGAAAATGAACCCAAAGAAACCGAGAAAAAAGAAGGACCCCCCCTGACGACGGCCCGTGGCCCCCCCCCCACCCCCCGGTGCGGATGAGGTATACACAGAAATCAAAGTGGGATGATTAAGGCTGTTCTTGAAAGAAAAGGGGTGCCCGGCGGCAGGCGCGCTGGCTGCGTGGCGAGGGCGAGCGCGGCCCTTTCAATGCTTCCAATGGCTTCGGGACACGCGCCCAGCCGGCCGCGCCGCCTGTCAGAGTCCTATGGCCTCGTATTTCGGTAGTGAAACAGTGTTAGGTCCTAGCTGACGCGCTCCGGGGCTCCCCGGCGGGGCCGAGAGCGGCCGCAGTGCAGGGGGCGCGGGGACGGCCCCGGCGGGGCGGGTGGGGTCGGGAAGGAGGAGCGGCGCCCACGGCGCCCAGCCCTCGGCTCGCGGGGGGGAAAAACCTATGAAGAGGCCAGAGCTGGGGTTCAGAGGGAGCAACTCTGCGTATAATCTTGAGAAAGGGCCGCAGCCCACCTACGGGGCCTGACCCGACGGTCCGGATCAGGCCCATCCCCTCGGGGCAGCTGCCGGGGCTCGCCGTGTGCCGCGCCGGAGCTGCTCGCCAGACGTGGGGGGCACCCGCCCCGGGGCGTCCGCCGGGCCCCTGCTCGGCCGCCGTTTGGTCCAGCATCCAGGGATCGCCCTGCTTTCAAAAGCTTGCGGGAGACAAGAAGGAGAGGCGTTAGTCAGAGCAGCCCCTCCCTGCGGAAGGGACCCCGCCGAGCGGCAGCGCTGGCCCAAGTGAAAGGGCCCCAGAGAGCCAAGAAGCACTGCCGGCGGAGCAGCTGCCGCCGCCCCCGCCCGCCCCCGCGCTGGACGGGCTCCCGGAGCAGAGCCTGGGCTGCCCAAAGCTTCCCTGGAAACCCAGGGTCTGCACCAGCGCTGCCGAGACTGGGGAATATGGCCACGCCCCCATGCTTTGGCTTGGGGCCGGCACTTGGGGATGAAACGGGGAAGAGTGGCCCAGCACGAAGGGGATGGTGCGCACGTCTTTCCCAGCCTGGGGGCTGGGAGTGTGGCAAGGCAGGGCTCAGCAGGTGCCGAGGGGATGGTGGTGCCGCTGGAACCTCAGGGCTGGCACGGCAGAGGGGACTTGTGTGCAGGTGTGCCCTCCACACTCACCGTTATACTCAGAGTCTGGCGCTGCGTGCTGAATTCATTGGCTTCTTCATAGGTTTTTCCACTGCAACGACTCAATCTTCACTCACTTCCCAAACTCCTGCAGCGAGAGGGAGGAGGGGGGCATCAGGCATGGCCGGGGCAGGGAGAGCCCATGGCACAGCGCTCGGTGCTGGCTGCACTCACCTTGTGCCGTTCTCTCACCAGAACGAAGTGAACTTCTTGCCGAAAGCTGACACCGCTGTGGGGAAGCCAGGACAGGTGTCAGTATGGCATAGTGACCCTGGCCCTCCACCTCCCTACATCCCAAACTGGGAGCACTGCATCCCACTGGCTGCACCCAGCCATCCCCAAGGTGCCTGACTCCGTCTTGATGCAGAAGAGCATCACCGCCCTGTCCCCATCCCAGGAGCAGGTCTCACCTTCAGTTAGTTTGCCTGCTTGTTCCGCTGCCCCCCCTGGCAGGATTTTGGAGAAGACGCTCTCTCCTTCCCCACCAGGCTGCCCCGTGGCCATGCCCGCGGGACCACGTGGCCCGGCTGCCCTTGGACCGGCCTTGCTGTCTGCTGGGGGACAAACGAAGCCACTGTTAGCAGGGGACAGGCCCAGCTGGGGAAGCTTGGCTGAGCTTCGGGGTGCCAGGCAGCTGACATGAGAGGGGACAGATGGCACAGTACCACTGGGGCTCACTGACCTGCTGCTCCCAGGGGCTGCGCTGACGGCGCTCTCCCCGGCTGCTGTGGCACTTTTGCTGCAGGTTTGGATGTGTCCGTTGGCTCCGCTTTCGTCTGGAATGGGGAAAACAGCTCTCAGGGCTCACCCTCCCAGTAGAGCATCCTCTGGGGGTAGCCCAGGCTGGGAGGAGACACTGAAGCCCCTAAACACTGCTCCACAACCCCAAATGAGGCAGCAAGGGATCCAAGATATAGTGATGTCTCCTCCTGGGTCCCCTGGAGGGTATGGCAGCTCCCACAGCACCCAGGGGTGGCTGTAGAGAGCATATGAGTGGGATACACTTTGCCCGATGGCTCCCATCCCCAATCCTTCCCCTGCCAGCCCTTGGCCACAGCCAGCTGTGCCAATCCCAGGCAGAGCTGTGGGGTCAGGAGGCAGCTAAGCCCATACTTACCGCCGGTGCTGGGTGTCCGCCCGGCTGTGTGTGGAGAGTGGCCGGTGCCTTCCCTGCTGCCTGGGCCGGCCCTGGCTGCTGCTGCGGTGGTCGGGATGAGGGGGGTCCCTGTGTCCTCCCCCTGGTCTCGGGCTGTGCAGAGCTTGCTGGCTGGGCAGCCTGGCGTGCTGCTGGCTGCTGCCTTGCTGCCGGCTGCCCTGCCTGCTGCTGCCTGGCCGCAGGCTGCTGTGAGTGTGCGAGGGGCTCTGACTTCGGCGCTGGCGTGGCCGACCCATGAGGCTGGGAAGCTTTCTGTGCCTTGGGGGCCTCAGTGCCATGGTGGTGAGCAGCGGGGCGGGATGACGGGGCATACTCAGCGGAGCTGGGGCCATAAGGCGCACGGGACTCAGGCTGTTGTGCCTTCTTGGGGCCAGCTGAAGGCCCGTGGCCACGGGGCTCATGGCGGCCAGACTCTCGTGGGTGCTGCTTTGTTGAGCGGCGTGGGGGCTCGTCGCTGGCGTGCCGGGAGGACCCAGCATGGCGATCATACTCCCTGTGGTGCCGGTGCTCGCGGTGCTGGGGGTAGTCATCGTGCTGCCACGGGTCTTCATCGGGGGGCTCGTCATAATCGTGGTAGGTGTGCTTAACTGGGGGTCTCTTCTGTGAGGAAGAGTGGCCACCGTAGTGCCTGACCCTCTCTGCCCGCGCCTCCCTGGGCTTATCAAACCAGTCTGTCTCCTCCTGACCCAAATGATAGGCTTTGGAAACCAAAAACAAACCACAGTCAATCTCTCGCTCGAGGCTGCGCGGGCGGAAGCCATGCAATGAGTGGGAGGGACAAGCAGTGGGCACGCGTGTGCAGGGGACAGCACGTGCCTGGGGTTGGGACGCGGCGTGGCAGGGCACCGTGCAGGACCAGCTAACACCGAACACCCAGGGCAGGGGGAGGAAGGCACGTGTCAAGCAAACTGAGGCGGTGAGAGTGGCTCTGCGTACGAGCGGACGGGCATGCCCCGAGGAAGTGCCATGCTCTGGGGTGGTCACCATGGGGAGCCGTTACCTTCGCTGTCCGAGACAACGCAATGGGCATCATCCATGCCGTAGCCCTCCTCGTGCTTGTACGAGTGACTCCTTGGCACGTCTTTGATGTGCTTTTGCACATCAGGCAACGAGTGGCTGGAGCAGAACTGGGAGCAGGGGTCCCCTGCTGACTGGGGACCTGGCCCTCCCGCAGTGCGTGACCCCCCCATTGACTTCCCCATGGGGCTGACAGGGCTCTCCTCCTCCGAGGGCTGTGAGCGCATGGGTGCCCGCCCACGGCTCTGACTCATGCTGAGGGACGAGGGCTTGGAGCTGACTTTCTGGGAGCGCTCCATGCTCTCCCGCTCATAGGACTTGCTCCGGCCGCCCATCTCCCGGCTGGAGGACTTTTCCACCCCATAGCCAGAGGAGCGGGTTCTGCTGGAAGAGTAGACCCGTTCCTCCTCGTCCACCAGATCTCGGCTGGAGACACCATAGTACTTCTGCTGCTCATAGACGTTCTTCTTCAGGCCATAGGTGATCTCATCCTGCATCTTCTTGGCCCTGGAGGCCACATTGCTGCTACCAATCGAGGTGGTTGTTGAGTAGGAGGCCAGGTCTGACTCCACATCTTTGGCTTCTTCGATGGGGGAGAACTTGGAGATCTTCTGCTCCATGCCCTGCTTCCTGTGCTTGCTGCGCTTGGAGGAGATGACAGCGGGTGCCAAGTTTTTGGATGAATGCTTCGGTAGTGGCATGCCAGAGCCATGCTTGTCCATCCGTGAGGAGTGCCGGTACTCACTGTCCCCATAGTAGTAGCTTGAGCTGGTGGAGCTCCCTGACACCCTGCCATTGCTTTCTGTGCCCCGGTAGTAGGTGTTCTTCCCACGATGGTCAGGGCCATGGTGATCATAGATGTCCTCCTCAGACTCCTCCTCAGCTTTGCTGTAGCAGCAGGGACGGCTGGAGCTCTCAGTGTCCCCTAGATCACTCTTCTCTCTGCTGTGGCGGCTGTCAGTGCTTGTGCCCACCGGCTCTGCTTTCTGCCCATCCACCGCTGGGCTCTCCTTGGTGAGCTCGCTGATGTCCTCGATCATCACATAGTTACGGGGAATGTTTTGCTCCAGACTGGTGTAGAGGGACTCCGAAGAGTAGCTGGCCGATGGGCCCGGCGCTGTGCTGGTTCTCTCGGCCGGTCGGGTCTCAGGTGCCTTGTACTGCTCGTAGCCACCGCTTGCCGGTGCAGTGCTGAAGGTAACATCGGGCATGGCAGAGGAGCTGGTGGCCGCACCAATGACCTCGTAGTTGGTGGGGATCTTCTGTTCCAGGTCGGCCAGAGAGGTCTGCCTTGGTTTCTGGTGCCCGCCAGCTATGTCTGCTGGGCTCTGGTAGAGGGTGGGTTGTGCTGCTGGCACGGTGGCTGCCCCAGCAAAGGCGCTCGGGGCTTGGTAGGGGTTTTGGGGCTGGAAGCCTGGCTGGGCTGGGGTGCCCAGCTCTGGGTATGCGGTGCCTGGGGCCGGGAAGGCACCGGGTGAGGTGAAGGTGGGCAGTGGGGCTGCCGACAAGCCATCCTGTGAGGTGCTGGCTGTGGGGTACTGGGGGTGCTGCAGGCGTGGTGGTGGGAAGGCAGCGGGGCCCTGCGGGGCAGGGTATGGGTAGGCGCCATAGGAGGCGGCGGCGGCGGCGGCGGCGGCAGCGGTGTAGTCGGGGTACTGCCCGGTAGGACGCAGGCTGGCGCTGTCGTAGGCGGCGAGGCGCAGGCTGTGCAGCTCACTGTCCGACAGGTAGTCGCGGCGATCCCCGGGGTAGCGTAGGTAGGGGTGGTCCCGCCCACCAACCCGATCCTTCAACAGCGACTCCTTGCGCTGGGTGATGCCCAGCTCCAGGTACTTCAGCTTGGCGTCTATCTCCTTCTCCTCCTCGTCCAGCTCTGCCTGCTTCTTCCGCAGCTTGGTGGCCTCGTGTTCCACCAGCCTCAGGTCGCGGTCCAGCTCCTTCAGCAGGCTGGCCTTGGTGACAGGCGCGGTGGCCTTGGTGGCCAGGCTGCTCAGGTAGAGCTGGGAGGCAGCTGGGCTCGCCAGAGGGACGTGGGGCTCCTCAGGTGGTGGGCTGGGCAGTGTCCGCTTCACCTTGCGTGCCAGCGAGCTCGATTGCAGCCCCCCCACCTGCAAAGCCAAGAGACACCTGGTCAGGGGGGCAGGTGGGTGTCTCCCCACATCTCCCCATGTCCCACCCCACAGCTCCTCCCATGCCTCAGGGGTTGGGGTAAGGCGTCCCGCTGTGCACGTGTTCCCCCACGCACTGAGAAAGCGGCGTTTATGTAAAAGCGCAATAAATAGGATGGAAGTAACAGGCAGGGCGCTTTCTGTGAGTAATTACCGGGGGTGGCAGCCGGCCAAGCGCTGAGCTGGCCACGTGCATACCCTCTGCTGCAAAAAATGCTTTCTGTCTGCGGGCGCTTGGCAGAGGGACTGGGGGACTGCCTGGGGGTGCTGCTGCACCAGGAATTGCCCTGGGATTCTTGGCTGGGCACTTGACTGCCCAAGGCAACCTCGATATGTGGGGGCAAAGGTGTGAGCAAGAGCCACCACAACCCCAAACAGAGCTGTGCATGGTGGTGGCTCCTCGAGAGAGAAGGGGGACCCATTTGGAGCAGGGGAGAGCCCTGATGCTGCCAACCCGCAGCATCTCCTGCCTGCTGACAGGCTCATGCAGCCAGTGGACCTCTAGGGCCTCCCTCCAGCTGCTGGTATTGGCACACATGTCTGTGGCTGCTGGCTGCTGGCTGCCATCAGCAGCCACAGGGAGCCGGCCTTTTGAAATATTAATTGCCACAGCGCTAATGAAACTGAAATGTCCTGAGGTGCCTCCCAGGGCTGTTCCCTGAGGGGAAGGTTGTTCCCTGTGGTGACATACCTGTGAGCTGGGGAGCAGCGGGTGTTGATAGAGGGAGAACCTGTCCTTGCCGGCCTCCTCGGCGGTGGGGCTGATGGGCTTGGGGTCAGACAAGGAGCGCTGCATGGTCTTGATGGGGCGAGGCAGCGTCTGCTGGCGCTGGGCTAAGTCGGTGGTGAAGTGTTTCTGTGGGGGGACGTGGGCTTTGTTCAGCCGCTCGCTGGTGGCGAAAGAGGACTCCAGGAGACGATGGGGGGACAAAGGGGAGACGGGTGAATAGAGGACCTGGGGAGAGCGGGGTGGCTGTCGGGTCACCAGCTGAGAGAGGGATTCAGCTGGCAGATGGGACTGGTAACCAATTTCCAGGGGATCTGGCTTCTTCTTCTCAAACTTGCCCAGGGTCTGCTGCCGGACAGTGTGGGGGTCCAGGGGGCCTGTACTCACTATTTGGAGGTTGGTGGAGTAGGGCGGGATGGTGGTGGGCACTGTCAGCTGGGGGACCACGACGCCAGGTTGGGGAGCTGGCTCCGGCTCTGTCTGGCAGGCCAGGCTCTCACCCCGCTGCGTCTTCTCTGGTGCCGAGATGTACTTCACGATCTCCACTCGGGGGTCATGGGTGGTGATGTGAATGGAGGGGGAGACGCGGAGGAGTTGGTCAGGTTCTGTCTGCACCGAGCAGTCGCTGATGGTCTGGATACCCACGCTGGCTGTGCCACGGGTCGCCCCATCCGTCTTACCCTCGGCGCTGGCCTCAGCATGCCGTGAGGCCCTGGAGCGCCGGCGGCGCACAGGCTGCTCCCACTCCCCGCTGTCCTCCTCGTCTGTCTGCACACTGCAGTCAGCGCTGCGCCGTGTCCGCCGCCGCCGTGACAGCATGTACCGCTCCTCGCCATCCTCGTCATCCGTCTGCACACTGCTGTCTGCCGTCTTCCGCACTGCAAAGGTGTCCTTCTCGTAGGCATCTCGCAGCCGCGGCATCGAGTTCCTCTTCTTGATGCCCCGGCCAGCCTCCCAGGACTCCTCAACTTGAAGTGACATGTCTGAGGCCGAGCTGCTGAGTGGCCGCTGTGGCACAGGGTAGCGGGGACCGGCAGGCCCCTCTGGGGGTGTCTGTCCCGGTGGAGGCCATGCCTGCCCGTTGTGCGGCAGCACCCGTGGTGCCTCAGCGGGACCCTCGGGTGGGCGGACAGCGGGCTCCACAGGAGTGGGGAAGATGGTCTTCTGCCGCTTCTGCTCCTCCAGCTGCTGCTGCAGCTGATGCTGGAGTTGGTGGATGTGCTCAAGCTGGAGGCGCTGCTGGGCGAGCTGCTCCCGCTGCAGCGCCAGCTGCGCGTGCCGCTCCTCCTGCTGCTGCTGCAGCACCTGCTGCTTGATGCACTGCAGCTCTTGCAGCTCCCGCTGCACCAGCAGCTGCTCCTTCTCCCGGTGCCGCTGCAGCTCTGCACGCTCCCGCTCCAGCTCCTCCTGCAGCCGCAGCTGCCGCAGCTTCTCCAGCTCCACGCGCTCCCGCTCCAGCTGCAGCACGTGCTCCTGCTGCTTGCGCTGACGCTCCTCTTCCCGCTCCCGCTCCTCCCGCTGAACTCCATCCAGTGGTGGCTTGGGCGCAGTGGCCACTGGCCCGCTCTCCTTGGGGGCTGCTGGTGCTGCCGGTGCCTCCGCACGGGGGGCAGCTGGTGGTGGCTCCGCTCTCTGCAAGCCACTGGCGGGCGCAGCAGGGGCAGCAGGGGCTTTGGGAGCGGGAGCAGCTCCCACCGCTGCTGGTGCTGTGCTGGTGACGGGCTTCCCCAGGTAGACAGGTGTCTCCATCACAGAGGCTGCTGGGGCTGGCCGGCTTGGGGCCGGGTAGCGGTAGAGGCCCTGTGCTGCCAGTGGGACACGGGGGGTGACAACTGGCAGCCTGGCCAAGCTGGCCAGTGGGACTGCTGCCACACCGCCTGGGCCGTAGGGTCTGTACAGCCCACGCAGCATGGGCCGCAGCACCGAGGCTGGCTGGGTGGTGATGGGCAGTGTGGAGGCGATGGGAGTGTTGATGGTGGAGTAGATCATGCCGTCGGCTGCCCGCACGGTTGCGGTGGAAGGAAGCATTTGCCGGATGGCGCCCAGGCGGACACCAGGAACGTTGTACTGTGCCAGGTTGCTGAAACCCTGCCGTCCCTCAGGGAAGGTGGGGTTGTACATCCCGGTGGGTTTGGGGGGTACAGGGCCCTGCTGCTGAGCTGCCAGCCCCCCTGTGCCCCCCTGTCCGGTGCTGGGGCCATAAGGGAGCACATCGGGGCCGTTAGCGTGCCGGCCCCCGTACTGGTCCATGGAGTTGAGGGCAGCACACATACGGCTGATCTCACGCGCCGTGGTGGCACTGTAGTGGGCCAGGCTGGACTCTTGGAAGCTGGCCAGGTCCCCCCGGTGTGAGAAACGGTAGTCGGAGTAAATGTTGGAGGCTGAGCTGTACCTCCGCAAGGGGAATGGGTGGCTCAGCATCTCTCCCGGTTGGCGGAGGTCAGAGAAAGAGCCGTACTGCAGTCCCTGACCCAGGTAACCCCCCTCGGCAAAGCCCACACTGTAGGAGTGCTTCATGGTGCTGAGGTCCACGGCGGCATCGCCTGCTGGGGCAGGGAAGGGCTGATCCCCCTTTGTGTGGTAGTAGCTCATCCCGATTTCAGAGAGGTTCGTGTCCGACATGGAGGAGTAAAGGCGTCCAAAGGCGCTGGCTGGGTAAAACTTCTGCTCCTCATAGAGTGCAGGTGCTGGGGCTGGCTGCTCCCGGTAAGGGAAGGTCTCTGGCAGCTCTGGCTCTCTGGTGCCATACATTGTCCCACTGGCTTTCCGACCAGGCACCACTGCCGCCTCCCCAGCTTTCTTCTCTGGCATCTTGGAGGTGGGGTTGAAAGCACCGGTGCAGCTGCCACCAAAGGGAAACTTGTAGACCATGTCACAGCAGGCCACCTGGCTCTCCGGCTTCACTCCCGTGAGGTCCAGAACATTGGGTGGCACCTCCTCCTTCAGCACTTTGGTCACCGGGCCAGTCGCTGCCTCCTCCATCTGCACCATCATCACCTGGGATTTCTTGCCACCCAGGGCTAGGAGAGGGCTCTGGCTCTTCAGCTCTACTGGCACTGCCCGGTACACCTCCGATCCTGGCTCCGGCGGGAAGGACTGTGGGAGACCACCAGCATTCTGCACCCCACCAGTCTGTGTGAGGAGCACATCCTTCTTCACCATCTGGCCCGGCACGCCATACCTTGCAAATTTGGTCTGGGGGGCAGCGGTGGGCTCAGGCTTGCCACTGGCCACCCCACTGGCTCTGACAGTGGCTGTCTGGACACCCTGCTCCACCTGCTTCACCTGTGCCAAGCACACTGGGCTTCCAGTCCCCTGTCCAAAATCCACACGGCTCTGGAACGGGTCTCCATAGACTACAGGTTGCTTGGACTGTGAGAGGATCATGGGAGAGGCAATGGCCAGGCCAGCAGTGCTGGCTGCCGCGATGATGGCATGGGGCTGCTCCTGGGCATTGAGGTTGATGATCAAGGGCTGGATGGCTGTGGACTGCCGGTTTGGGATGTGGTCCAGGGTGAGGCAGTATTTCCTGGCCTCGGTGGCCAAGGAGGTGAGATCCATGCCTTGGTCTGTTATGATGATGGGGGCAGACTTCAATGCGGTCCGTAAGTCCACAGCATTGCTGGTTGGCACCTTGGGCCCTGGCTCCACCCGGGATGTGCCGGGGATGGAGGAGATGCGGCAGAGGGAGATGTTTTCCGCAGGGAGTGCTCCCCAGCTGTACAGCCCTGTGATGCCGTCAGCAGCTGAAGTCACAGCAGGTGCTTTCTGGGCATGGTCCTTCACTGGCTGTGCCCTGATGTAGGTACCTGCTGGCTGCTCTGGCTCTGGTGTCTGGGTGTAGCCATGTGCCAGCAGCTGCCGGCTTGGCCGGGTAGGGGACGAGGTGGGGGACGTCAAGGCGCCAGAGCTGACAGGCTTGGTTTGGCTGGCTGCATCAGTTGCCAGTGTGATCACCATGAAGGGGGAGTCCTGTGAGGAGGCCTGCCGGGTCAGGCGTGGTGAGCCCGCCCGGTGCGGCGTCTGCGTCCCCTGCGCCACCATGGGGGAAGAGGTGTCTGGACCGGCACCAGCAGCAGAAGGACCCTCATAGGAGAGTACGGGGCTCTGTGTCTGCGTGGAAAACTCTGCTGTGGCCTTTGTGGTGCGGGTGGGGCTCTGTGTGGGCGAGGTGGGTGAGAGCGGAGGGCTGGAGCTCTTGAAGAAGGTGTATGTCTTGGGCAGTGTGGGCTTGCTGTCGCTTGTGGCTGGGAGCTTCTCCCTGGCTGTCTGCACGCTAATCTCCACTGTCCTGGTTCTGCTGGTGTCCTCTGTCTGTGAGCCATAGCTGACAGTGCTCTTTGATGGAGTGTAGCTTCTCCCAGCTATGGATGGGGCCTCTGGAGTTGGTGAGCTGTAGCTCCGCAGTGCGCTCCCAGGGCTGCTTGCTGCTGTCGTCACCGTGCTGGTGCCTTTGCTGTAAGAATAAGGAGTGGTGGCAGCCTTGGATACTGGGCTGGGTGCTACCGGGGCACTCTGGAGCTTGGCTAGGTCTTGTCCCTCTTTTGCAAAATGCTGGGTGACACGGACATCAGGAATAGTCTTGCCAGTGCTGCTGTCAGAGCTAGCGAAGGAGACGGGAGCGGAGAGCTGTGTGGGGCTGGTGCCGGGGGTGAGCGGGCCGCCGTTCTGCTTCAGCAGGTCAGCATAGGCGCTCTCGGCATTGAGGAAGCGCTTCTCCTGGTACACCTCCACCTGCCCCTTCACCTTCTCGCCCTGCTCGAGGGCCAGGTCAAAGGAAGAGGACTGGTGCATCCTGGAGATGTTCTGTGAGGTCTGCAGGATCTCCTCGTACACTGCTCCTGCCTTCGGCAGAGCACTGGGATAGTCGGGCTGGGAGGGGCGCGTGAGGCTGCTGTCGTATCGGTACTCCTCGCCATACTGGTAGTCAAAGCCGTTCTGGTTCTCAGTACTGTGGTAGCCAACCTGCTGGTAGGTGCTGCTGTAGGAAGAGGCCTGCTGGGCCTGCTGGACCTGCTGCTTCTGCATCATCTCTGCCTTCCTCATCATCTCCTCATAGGCTTCCTCGGCGCTCTTCAGGGGCTTGCTGGTGGGCTGGCTGGTGCCACTCTCCACCTTCTCTGTCGGGGAGTACAGTGACATGAAAGTGGGCAGGTTGTATTCACTGCCTGACTTGTACAGCTTGGAGGTCACGGCATCAAAGCTCTCTGCCTCTGAGTCGATGGAAGGCGAGTACTCGGAGCAGGAGGAGCGGTGCAGCTCTTCCATCTCTGCTGCCTGTCGCAGCTCCTCTGTGGGGGAGGCGTCCTCGATGGGGGAGAGATTGCTGGGGGGGGTTTTGGAGCGCTCCCTCCTCCGCTGGGCCCTCAGCTCCTCCTTGTCGCGCTTGGTCTTGCGCGCTGTGCTCCGGATGCGCTGCTGCTCCACCTCCCTCATCTTCTCCTGCTCCCGCAGCAGCTCCTCTTCCTCCCGCATCTCCTCCTCCTCAGATGAATCCTCAATGGTGGGCAGCAAGGGGCCGTGTGAGCGATGCCGAGCCTTCCTCTGCTGCTTCACCTCCTCCAGCCGCTGCCGGCGGCTGGGGCTGCTGTCGCTGTCCTCCTCCAGTGAGGAGATGGAGGTGGGTGAGGTGCCCGAGGTGTAGCTGGGCGTTGTGGCTGGCAGGGTGGAGGAGTACTCGCCCCGGGAGCGCTCCTCGGGGGAGCCTGTCAGGCTCTCCATCTCCAGCTCAGGCTCCCGGTCCAGACTGGTATCTGGCTCCTGGCCAATCTCCATCTCCCGGCCGTAGCCAGTTGTGCTGTTCAGCTCAATGGTCTTGAATCGCCGCAGCCCACCCTGGGCCGTGCTCAAGTCATCACCCTCCACTGCCTCCACCTCCTTGCTCTCCTCTGTGTACATGCTGCTGGCACCATGCGGCAGGCGCCGCTTGGCCGACGCTGGCTCTTTGCCCTTCTCCGCCTCGGTCTTCTGCCCAGCTTTGGGGATGCTGTACTTGGTGCGCCCATAGCCTTCCTCCTCCTCCTCGAGGTTGTCCTCCTCAGCACTCATCTCCAGGATCTGTCTCCGCATGAACTCCTCATCGGTCACCTCTGCCTCCTGGTCCTTGGGCCGGGGGGGCACTGGAGAGAAGCCCCCCTCACTGCTGTCCTCCACATAGTCATGCCGCAGCTTGCTGCCAAACTCATCTGAGGACTCCGCACTCTCCCGACGCTCCCGCTGGTTGTCCCACTCCTCATCCTCCTCCAGGATGTCCTCCAGCTCCTCGTCTGAGTCGAAGGCTTCGGGGGTGATGGAGAGGTACCGTGGCCGCTGCTGTTGCCGCTGGTCCTCCTGTGGCTCTGTGCGGCTCTTGCCACGCTCGGGGGACTCCGTTGGTGCGTCCCGGCCTTCCAGGAGGGGCCGCATGCTGCTCTCCAGCTTGGTGAGCTCGGAGGGGCTGGGGGGGCTCTGCCCGGCCAGCCCAGTGGTGCTCAGCTTCTCCTCCTCCTGCTGCACCAGGCCAGTGATCTCGCTCTGTGAGCTGGAGATGCCATCAGAGGAGTAGCCGGTGTCACTGAGGCTCTGGGGGCTGCGGGACAGGTCCGGGGGGTAAGGCTTGCTCCCGTCCTGCAGGCAAGGGAGAGCACAGTGTCAGATCCAGGCAGCTCCAGAGCTGCTGCTCCAACTTCCCCCCAAACCCTTTCCCAAGGAGCACACAGAAAGTGTGGGCACCACTGGGAGCCAGCCCAGCACCAAGGCTGGGGCTTGCCCTGTGTCCTCCAATTCAGTGGCTCATCAGCAACTTGCCTGTGCTAAAAAAGGCAGGTGACAGGGTGTGCTGCAAGCAGGGGATGGTACAGCAAATGGCCTCGGGGATAAAGACATTGGGGGGCTAATAAATATGTTTAAAAAACTAGGCCCCCAGCCCCCAAGGCACCCTTCAGAAGCAGGGTTGCCTCCAGGATCCTCGTTAAATGCCAGTAGAAATAAAATAGCCACTTTAATTGGCTTGACAATTAGGCAGTGTGGGGGACAAGCCTCTGAGCCATGGGGACTGTGCCATCACACCCAGCCCCGGTGCTACATGCAGGACCTGTCACCCTGCCAGCACAGAGGCACCACAGACAACTTGATTTAGGGGCCATAAGGAACCTCTTCCCTGGGGGCTGCACAGCAGCGATGGGGACAGCCATTCCCTCCTGACTGGTGGGGACCTTTTGCCATGTCCCCTCCCCATGGGGGGCTCTGCTGGCTGCTGCTGCTGGGATGGTTGCTTGTGGGGGAACACCATCCCAAGGCAGCCAAATGTTTCCCCAAACTGTTTTGAATTTTAGAAAAGGGGGGATGAGGAGCTTGAAAAACACCCACTGCTGCAATGTGGAATGTTGGAAAATGCATTTTCCATTTGACAAAAAATCCCAATTACCCTTATATTATTTTAAAACAGATCCAAAGGCCAGAGATTACCTGAACTATCGCATTATGCCCAAATTGATGTAATCCTAATAAAAATAAGGCAAATACTAGCATACTGCCATGGAGCCTGTGAAGGTCCTAAGGCATTTGGGAGTGCTGAGGCAGCAGTGTTTGGAGCCCAGTGTTCCCCAAAAGATCATTTCCTGGAGCAAATGGCCTCAACAACATGGTTTGTGTTCTAATTTGGAATAATCGTCCTCATTTGTGGCACAACTGCTGGCAGAGGCACAGCTCAGTACCATGCCAGCCTGGGGCAGGATGTGGTGCCCAGGGAGGCTTGGAGCTAGATGCACCCTGAGAGCTCACCTCCTGCTCCTTCGCCCGTGGCGCCTCGGGGAGTGCCCGGCTCTCCTTGCTCTCCACCTCCGGTTTGGGGGTCATGCTCTTCCCCTTTGGAGTGACGCTCTCAGGAGCTCTGGAAGGCTCCGGGGCAGCTTTGGGCAGTGGCTTTTCCTCTGCCGGCACCGGGGGCTTCTTTTCTGCTGGCGCTGGGGGCTTCTTCTCTGCTGGGGCAGGGCTTGGGGTCCTGCTCTGCTCAGCAGCGCGGAGGCTCTTGGCAGGCGAGGGCTGCTGCTCAGGGGGTGCTGCTGGCTCGGCAGGGGCAGGTGCCGGCGTGGGCGCTCTCTGCTGCTGGACAGCGGTTGGCGGCTGGTGCCGTGGGGAGCCGGTGGACGGTGGCTTTGGGGTAGGCAGTGGCATTGGGGCAGGGTCACCAAGGCTGCCTTCGAGCAGCCGCTGAGTTTGGCAGTTCAAGCACAGCCATTCATTCTTCTGCAAAAGAGTGGAAGGAAAAGTCTTGTTAAAATTCTGGGAGCTTCATCCCAGAAGGGATCTCATGGAGGAGCTCTGCTGATGGGACACATGGCAATGGTGCAAAGGACTCGGCCCACCCAAACAAAAAAAACAGCTGTAGAGAGGCGTGCACCATCATAGCCATACCTTGCAAACCATCCACAACCAGCTTCAACCTGCCCCTACCCTTGTCCAGAACCCAGAGGTTTTCAGCCAGACCATGACTGCAGCACAGGGATTGCACACACACCCCCGCAATCCCTCAGCATCACCAACTCTTTCATTCTCCAGCCTTGCAGTATTTGGGTTTTAAGCAAAATTAAACAATCAAAGGCAGATTACTACCATAGCTTAACATTTCTCAGCTCCATACAGCTCCTCTCTCACTCTGATTTTTCTTCTTTGATACAATAAAGGTTTAATAGCATAATCATAACACTTATGGCTCTATTTTTTTAGATTAACAAAAATACTGGGTACACAAGTATGCCAAAATTTCCCAAAGATATTACCAAAAGTACACGCTGTGCAGGAAAAGAGCAAGACAATCTCGTCTAGTGAAATTCTCAGCAAGAGCCGTCGTTTTATGGCCTGGAAAAAGCAGAGGCAAGCGGGGCTGTGAGTGGCAGAGAGCCCGCAGGGCTACGGCAGGGGCTCTGCATTAAGAGATCAGAAGCGCTTTCCTCCCCTGGGTTGCCCAAGGGCTATTTTTACCCACCCAGGAATGTCCAGGAATAGGGGCCTGACATTTCCTTCCCTTTAGATGTTTCAGCATCTTAAATCTTTCGGTTTTGCTGCTAACAGCACAATATGCTCCAGGTTCTTTTCCCAGACTTCTCCTTTGCTGATCCATGGCTCCCGAAGCTCAGGGTGGCCAACCTCAAGGGGTGGCTGGCCTTGAGGAGATGTCACGCTGTCAGAGAGGTGGTCTTGGTCTTCAGTTGGACTAGCCTGGGGCCAAGGCTGTGAGCCAGCTGTGTCCCCTGGGGCCACAGAGGCCATGGTCTGCCTGGAGAAGATGACACTCATCAAAATGACACTGAGGAAACAGCCTCAGGTTGCACTAGGGGAGGTTTAGGAATATTAGGAAAAATTTCCTCACTGAAAGGGTTGTCAAGCACTGGAACAGGCTGCCCAGGGAAGCGGTGGAGTCATCATACCTGAAGGGATTTAAAAGATGTGTAAATGTGGTGCTTAGGGACAGAGTCTAGTGATAAGCTTGGCAGTGCTGGGATAACAGTTGGACTCCATGATCTTAAGGGTCTTTTCCAACATAAACAACTCCATGATTCTACTCTATGACTCTAAATCCCATATCTACGGGACAGCAGTGCCGTGACAGCCCTGTCACCTGCAGCCCAGGAGTCTCCACGTTATGATGAGATGCTGGAGATGCCTTGCAGCTGGTGGTGGCCAGGAGGAGCAGGCCTTTCCCATGGACACCTCTTCACTCCTGCAGCAATCCAGCCCAGGAATAGTCATCCGGCCCACACTCTCCAGGGAGCAGAGGGGCAGGAGGGCTGCTCCAGCAGGGAAGGGGCAGGTGTAAAACATCCTCCCACCCCCAGTACCCTGCTGTAGCCCCTCCTCTTCACACAAACATCTTAAGAATACATTAGGGCTTTGGAGGGCCATTAAAAAAATCCCTTTCAGCACGGTAATATTTAATTACTGCTTAATCAAAGAGAAAGTCTAATTAAGGGGCAAGTGCAGCCTATTGTATCTTAATGATTGCATTTGTCTTCTTTTATTTCAGAACTCGTTCCCCTTCCCATGCCTCTGAATCAGATCTGCTCACCCCACTCTACTGTGTAATTATTCCAGACCACAGAAGCAAATGTGATTGTGTGACACAAACTGAAACCATGCCTCATGGAAATATGCGACCTTTCATTTTTCGTTCAGGAATCCCATTTTTCTTTGCCAGAGCTCCCTCTCTGATGCAGGCAGTGAGGGGAGGGCACGATGCACAGGGGATGGCCTGGATGTGCTAGGGCAAAGTTCAGCTCAGCTCCTGCCCATACCTCTCTGCCACACCACACCAGCTCCCAGCATGATCCTCAAGGAACAGGAGGAGATCAGCTTGCCTGGAATGCCCCAGCTTGCCTCATCTAGACCCTTAACACCCTCCCTGAATGGGGCATTGCGTATCCTCATGATGTCCCAAGCTGCCAGACTGTGGTGACTAGGGAGCCTTGCTTATGTGATGGGCACAACTGCTTTTGCACTTCCAGGGAAAAATTCAAGCCCAGGAAGACCATGGAAGGCCAACACTGGCCACCAGGTACCAACTGCAGATGCTGAGTGCCAATCAGATCCCATTCAAGGAGGTGGCTCTTGTGCCCATGGAGAGGCAGGTGTCACTGCTGGTGTGATCTCATCAGCATGAGGCTTAGGGCTCCTCCACAACCAGACAAGCACAGTACTGACCTATTCCATGGGGATGCCCATTCCTGGAAGTGTTCATGGTCAGGCTGGATGGGGCTTTGAGCAACGTGGTCTAGTGGAAGGTGACCCTGCCCAGGGCAGAGGGGTTGAAAGGAGATGAAGGTCCCTTCCAATCCAAACCATTCTATGATTCTGTGATCTGATGTCTCTGCAGGTTGATCTGAGCCTCCTCCCTGAGACTCCTCCCAGCTGTGGCTCCGCAGCCATTTCTCTTGGCAGCTGCCCCAGTTTGAGCAGCTCACCCTGCCATCCTGCTCTCGTAGATGTGACAGCTCGACTCTTTATGGGACTGCACTGGGAAGTGGATAAGGGAACAATCTCTGTTAAAAATAGCCCTGCCAAAAAGATTGTGGAGCTCCACTCTGAAATGCCCCTCGTCTTACAAAGCAGGCAGGAAGGCCTGGGTACAGTGGGAAGGCAGGAACCAAGGAAGGGCAGGCAGAGGGGGTCCTTGGGCTTTGCCAGCTGTGAGAGGTGCCAGCCAAGTCCCAGAGACACTCAAAATGAGAGACTGGCATATGCTGAGTTTGCATTCTCTCTTACTGGCTTTTCCTTCAGCACCTCTGGGATTTTCCATGCCAAAGAGACTCTGCTGGCAGTCCAGCACCCTGTGCTTCAGTCCGAACCCCCGTGGAAAATCACTGTGTGGTTATGATAGAAAAGTAGCAAAGGGATAACTAAATTTTCCCGAGCTGTGGGAGAGCCTCATGCCTGTCACACCCAGTGCCACGTGGAGCTGTGTGTGAGCACAGACCGTGCTGCAGCACCCAGCGCAACATTTGCCATCACAACCCGCACTGGCTGCAGTGAACACTCCAGCAGCAGCAGCTGTGAGCTGCTCAGCTCCCACATGCACACAAGAGAGAGAGAAATCCTGCCCGTGGCAGCTGCAGGAAGGTGGAGGCAAGCAAAGCTGCCTGTGCCAGTGGGAATGCTTCCAGTAAACCATTCTGAGCTCTTGGTTCCATCTTTAAGACACCTCTGCAGCCCCATCAACCCCAGCACTGACACCTGTCATATGTCTGGGGGCTAAATCCCAGGGGCTCTGTGAGGATACTGAAGCTGAGGCACCTCCCAGCCTTGTGCCAGTGCCCCATGCTCTGCTGGTGACAAATGATCCATCCTTCTCCCGCAGCGTTATCAGTTTGGTGTTTGGTTATCCCACAGCACCTCTGCTCCCTCTCAGAGGGACTGGCTCTGAAGCAGCTTCCTCCTCCATATAACTTGGCCTCAGGCATTTCCCAGAGAACACGGGCCAAGGGGATTAAGCTGCCCCTGAGAAAAATGCAAACATTGGAGGAGAGGCTGCTTCGCTAACAGCTTGTAAATCCCCACTGAGATTAACCAGATCCCACGAAGATAATAATAATTAGGCTGTATTTAGTGCTTTACATGTCCAAACCCTTGGATGCCCAGGAAGCCAGGGTGTCCCTTGCTGGGGCGGAAAGTGGGTAAGGAGCTTATGGCACAGGCATGGCAGCTTCTGTCTGAGTCTCTGCACTTAAAGATGCTGGAAACCTTGACCCTGATCAGGACTGGGATGGGGCCTTGCTTGGCACTGAGGTTTGCTGCCTTAGAACTGCTGTGGTGGTGGGCACGGGGGGGTTTAACCATGTGGAGCACAGGTAGTGGGGAGCTGGGGCTGATGAAGGCTGTGGCTTGCAGGGAAGATGGGCAACACTGCTGGGACGCAGAGCAGGCTCCAGGCAGAGAGCATCAATAATTAAGAAGAGGGATGAAACCAAAGTGCACCTGAAATGCCATCTGAAATGAAGAGGCACTGGCATGGCAGGGCACGCTGGAACACAGCCAGCCAGAGGCAGGGGGGTGAGGGTGCTGGGGGCTGCCCAGCCCAGCTGGTTATCAGCTTACAGCCTTTGAGGGTCACTGCCCTGATTCCTCAGGCTCCCTGCTTTCCTTGCCTCCAAAGCACTGGGATTTGCAGAGGAGTTACAGAAAAAGTGAGTTTCTGGAGAGACAATCTGTGCTGGTGTGGTCACAAGAAGCAGGACAGAGCCCTGGGTTCAGGGCCAGAGGGACCGAGGGAAGGCAGCTTTGTTTAAGGCATTGTATCTAAGTGGGAATGACCATCCCAGTTTTCAATTGCACACCATGCCAGCAGCATCAGGGGATGCCAGATCTGGCTGCAATTCCCGCTGGCTCTGCTGAAGGGGCGGCAGTTGCTGCGCCGATGGCTGCCCACACTCCCTCCTGGGGGCGAGGCAGGGTGGGTGACATGTGGGGTCAGCACTGGGGGCTGCAGGGATGGCGGTGTGCTTGGCCTCCCCAGAGCTCCAGAACTGGCTGGCAGGTGGCCACAGCCACACTCACCAACCTCCATCAGGTCTTACCCCGCAATTGTTTTAATTTACTAATGGGCGACAACAAAACCGTAATTAACTAAAATAGAAGTCTTCCTGCATAATTCTGGTCAACGTTACCATTTGGCAAGTTAATTAAATGCTGAATTCCCCCAGCGCTGCTGGTTTTTTTTAATGATGGAGTCAGAGAGCTTCAGCATCACAGTTGCACATGAATCCTCTGTTCAGTGACTTGGAGGTCTGAGAGGCTTGGTGGGGCTAGTGGTGCCAGAGGACTCCCAGCTTCCCCAGTTAGCCCCTGGCTACCAGTGCCACCATCCCCATCACCCCCTAGACCCCTTGCTGCAACTGTTCTGGTGCCTGGAAGATGCTCAGCCATGGCCTTCATCCCCATGCAAACTGCTCCCCACAATCTCACCCCTGGGACTCTGCCCGGTTACTTATGCTCTACAGTATTATTTTACACAATCAAAACAGTATCTATTAAAATACTGGGACAAAAATCTGTACAAAATAAGATAAGCAGCATGAACTATATGTATCTCGCAAGCCAGATCTCATCTCCGAGCATTAAATGCAGTGAATCTCACCAGAATATTTCATTTATTTGCTGACAACTACTGTGCAGGGCTCATCACTGTGACAGATGGATGCCTGGAAAATATGGAAAACACTTCTGGTATCTGAATCAAGATCCAAATTAACAAGAACCTCATAAAATCACTTCCCAAGCCCTCTTCTCAGCCCCGCTTGCAGGAAAGCTCCGTTTAGGAGGGCTCCTAACAACCAGACACCTTCCACACACCCTCCCGCAGCAGAAATGGGGGCATCTCACCGTGTGATCCCAGATCCCAAGCACTCTGCATCCTTGTGCTAAGAACACTGCAGCTCTGTCCGTGCTGTGCATGGTTTTTAGCACAGAGTTAAAGGAAAGGGACTGAGTCATGCCTGATCACTGGCTGCGAGGGCTGTTCCAGACCCACTCTGGGCAATGCCGGGGGTCTGGCTGGCAGGTTCCCCACCTTCTAACTGCTCCTGTGCCCTTTTCTTCTCTCGGCCAAGATGCTCTCTCTGCCAGCAGCCTCCCCAGTAAACCCCGGTGCTCATTCATTTCAGATGCCACTGTCCGAGCACTGGCTGATGCTCACTCTCCCTTGGATTCTGCCCATTCTCCCAGATGAACTCTCCAGAGCCCCTCCAAATCCCCTCCCCACACCTCTGCCAAGCACCTTTGACTGAGCTGCTACAGTTTTGGGAGGCAAGGGGTGTGCGCTGACCAGTGCCAAAGGCTCTTCTCTGGGATACTTGATTACGGAGGGGAGGATGTACATCATGGTCTGAGCAGGGCACGTTCACAAAGGGTGCTTTGAACATCATGTGCCATCAGCAGACAACCACGGGCCTGGTTTTACCTCCGCCCCAGCTCTTATCTCTCCTAGTAGGCTGAGGCAGTGATGGGATTTGAAATGAGGGCAAGGAAACAAAACTGCGCTGTGACTGGCGGAAGCACCAGAGATCAGGAGGAGAGATGGAGAACATGCAGGAGGTGCTTGTGGGATCTGCATCTGTGGTGGGACAGACCAGAGGGGATTCTGGCTCCCCAGTACCAGGAAGGGACTGAGAACAAGGGAAACTGGGGGCAGTGGGCAGACAGGGGCAGCTCTGGGGACAGCATGGGGTTGTGTGTCCCACACCATCGTTGACAGCAACCTCCAGGACAGGGCAGAAAGTGCAGGGTACTTTATTACCCAGATTGTGCCTTTTTTCCTCTAAAATCACCTCAAAATCCCACTCAAGCTAGATGCAGAACTGTCAGCATGTGTGCTTGCTAACTGCAATGCTGGCTATGAAGCTTATTATGTGTGCAGATACACACATATATATATACAAATAATCTGTAAACAGAAAAGGAGCACTAAATGGAACTCCCAAACAGTGGTAAGCAGAGCAGGTCGTGTCTCTGGAGCCCAGCAGCCACACACTGATGCTGGTCAGGCTAGAGGAGCAAGCAGAACTCCCCACACATCCTTCCCCCTGCCTGGCTCCCTCACCCACAGAGCCAGTGCTCCCCCAGAGTCAAGCCATCGGCTCTCAAGTCTAGCTGCAGGGAAAGGTGGAGAGGGGACTGCACACACCTCGGGCAGCCGAGTCTCCTCAGCTGCCAACTGCTCCACACTAATTGACTTCATTACCATCAACTGGGCAAGTATTAGCACAACCCCAGGCTCACAGATCAGCCCCCCTGAAAGCCACCACAGTTATTTCAATCCCTTGCTATATATAGTGTTTGACTAAGCAACCCAGTGATGTGTTTTCCAGCAACAGACTATTCTTATCTGTTCCTGTGGCCTGTCTTCGGCTGATGGAGCTGATGGCCCCTCCCCAGCTCTATTTTAAATGTGTGTGGTGTATTGATGGCCTTCACACCACAATAATGTGATTAAAAGCAGCACAGGGTAATGAGCTCGCTGGGATGAGCTCTGCCTCACAGGGCTTGTTTTCTGCCTCCCATCTGCTCCACTTCATCCCTTCTCTGCGCTGGGACCTCTCTCAAGTGGAAAATAGACACAGAAAAAGAGGATGGAAGAAGCTGCACACGATGGCTGAGCACTGGAGCTGCTGTCAGTGTGTTGGGAGGGAAGGGAAGGACATGGGCAGAGGCATCTTCCAGCCCCAGCTCTGTGACAGCTGCAGGGAAGATGGTGTGTATCGCACCAGTGCTCCCTCCCCTCCCCAAATCTACCCAGACAGGACTTGGTGCAGGAGCAGGGTGTCAGCTCCACAATCCACCCCCTTTACTGGTGTTATGGAAAGGGAAAGGCAAGTGGAGATGGGCAGCCAGACAACAGACAGGTGCCAAAGTGGCCATCGCAGTCCTGCTCCTTGGCTCTCCCTTTCCCTTGCATGTCTCATCCTAGGGATTATGCTCCCTGCTCCTGGCTGAAGTAGGGATGCACCAGCCCTCCATGGCAGAGCCTGAGGGTCAGCGAAACAGCTCCCACAGGGCTCACAGCCTCCCACCCTGCAGCTCGATCCTCCACATAGCCAGCGGAGGATTATTCCAGCTGAAAGTCTTTGACTGATGAGTAATAGCAACGCTCCCCTCTGCTCGCCTTCGAGGAATAGCTGTGCTCCTGCCAAGTCCAGCTTATTCCACTGCAGCAGCCGATGGCCAGGCCAGTGAATGCTGCCACGCCACGGTGAAAGCAGCGCGAGCCTCTGCGGCTGTAGGAGACCTGCAGATGTGGTTGTCACCACCATGGCCAGCCTGGACCACCTGCAGCTTGCCCAGCTGCAAACCCCAGTGGCTGTGACCTTGGGTCAGGGCATCCCATCCTAGGCAGTACCTCCTGCGGCAGAAGGGGAGGTGGAATCACAGAATTATGGAACTCTTTCAGTTGGAAAAGAGCTCTAGGATTGAATCTAACCGTTACCCCAGTGCTTCCAAAGCCACCACTAACCCATGTCCCAAGTGCAACATCTGCATGTCTTCTAAATCCCTCCAAGGGTGGTGACTCTACCACTTCCCTGGGAAGTTTGTTTCAGTGCTTGACAACCCTTTCTGTGAAGCTGTTTTCCTAATATCTAATTTAAACCTCCCCTGGCACAACTTGAGGTTGTTTCCATTATTCTATCACTTGATACTTGGCAAAAGAGACCAACCCATCCTGGCTACAACGTCATTTCAGGTAGTTGGAGAGAATGAGAAGTTTGCCCCTGAGCCTCCTTTCTCCAGGCTGAGCTCCCCAAGCTGTTCCTCACAGGACTTGTGCTCCAGACCCTTCTCTAGTACTGCTGCCCGAATCGGCAGTAAATGGCTGGATTTTTTGGGGTGCTGACCTGTGAACAGGTAACCTGCTCTGCTGTCTCCTGGGCTGTCCCATGGCTCCCAGTGAGGGTCCTTCCCAAATCTGGCTTGACAGAAGCTGAAGGAAAGCATTTCACCTTGACTGCCCCAAATGCCAAGGGGCCAGTTGGACAACCTATTTGGGTCATCTGGCTGGAACCCCAGAATAAACCCCTGGCTCCAGCATCCAGCTAAAGCTTCCACAGCCAGCAGCTCCCACCTTGGAAGCATCTCATCACTTGCATCCCTGTGTGGCTGTAGCCACGAGCCAGGCTGCCCCTGCTCATTCCTGCCCATCTTCCATTCCCTCCAAAATTAGGGCAGCTGCTGTGGCAGGAAGCACCTTCTGTATTTTTGGAGCTTAAAAAAAAATCCTTTTTGAACAGCAAGAATGTTTCTAAGTCAAAGGATTTAAACTATTTTGCAATCAAGGAAGCGTATTTCCAAACGAGCCGATGGCGAGAGCCTGGGTGCTGTGTGGGCTGTGTGAAGGGGCTGCTAAAAAAGGGTACACAGCTGTCCAAAATTTGGAAACCGGTACTTTTGCAGAATATATATAGACATCCCTCCCCACTCAACATATTTCCTTCCAGTTCATTAGATTAAAAAAAAAAAATTAAAAATCAGTAGGATATTGGGGGGAGCACTTTGATGCTTTTGGTTTGTCTAAAAGCCACAGGACCAATTCCCAGGGCTGCGGGTGAGCATCTATTGCCCTGAGAATGGCCTGCCAAGCAGCGGTGTCGCTGCCATGCTCCTGGACCAACACAGACATCCAGCAATAAACCAGCTGCCTTTGGGAACAGGAAGCAGAGCTGCCAGCTCCCAGCAGGCCAGTGGTGGTGGAGATGAACATGAGTGGGTTTGCCTGGAGATGGTGAGGAGATAAGACATGGAGGCCAACCCCCAACCTCCTCCAATGGGACATCCTCTCTGTTACTATCAGCTACTCCCATCTGCACCTGGTCACCCCTCAGCACTTTGGTCCAGATTTCACAGATTTTGTATTTCACCCTTGATTTCCCACAGTTGCCACCACTGGGCAGCAGCATTGACACTCATTTATCTCTGTTGTTATTTCCAATCTGGATGTGCACCTGTTTTTCCTTGGCCATTGGCTATCACCACACATCTTCTGCTACCTTGACCATTACCTGATGTCTCCTTCTGCAATGAGCAGGTGGAAATAAAACTGCCCCTGGCCTGGGATGGACTCAAGATGGAGCATCTTTCCAGAGAAGTGGGAGATTTATTTACTTACTATTTCTCTCCGTTTCATCTCGGAGAAAGAGCTAAATTAACTACCAGCTCAGTTCCGAGAGACTGGATCCAAATGGATGAAGAATTAAGAAGATTTTCTGTTCACAATAAAATCCAGCCAACGGTATTAAAGCAGCAGAGGGTTTGGTCTGGTTTTCACAGATTAGCTATGGCTGTCCCAGGGACAGCAAGCTCCAATTTTCCCATTTCGCTCCAACGTGACGTTTATAGAGCTGTCTGGATCATTCACAGTCACTGCAGACCAGACTGGGATGACCATCATCTAATCATGTAGAAGAGAGGAATGTGGCTCTTGTCCTCCACCATGTCCAGGCTCCCTACCCCTTCTCACCCACACACAGACCAGTTGTTCCCAGTGCACTGTCCCCAAGGATCCTGCCGGGTTCCTGCTCCGGCGCTGTTAGGGATGCACCCCCTGAGAAGCTCCATCAATTCAGCAAGCTGCAGTACCATCCAGCACAGCTCCCCATCCAGTACCCAAACCTACCAGCACTGAGCCAGAAGTCTACTCTCCCCAGCTGATAAAGAAGTAATATATTGTTCATTTTTGTCTGAATTGATCCGGCTGTGCATTGTAATTTACTCCGTGATCGGGTACTCCTTAACGAGATTTATCAGCCTGCCAACCAGCCTTATCTTTAACAGCCCCCATTATCAGGATGTATTTCTCAGCCAAGGTTAGCAGCAGCAGGAGCATCTCTGAACACCAGCTGCATGATAATAATCCCACAATAATGCCCAGGAGATGTACAGCAGGTCCATCAGAGCCTGTATCTGGTCACCATGGACCCCCACTCCCATGGGAGCAGGTGTGGTGTAGGTGCAAGGTGTTCCTTGTGGCCACACTGCTATTTCATGCACACGTTTGACGCAGTAACTGTGTCTCCTCAGGAACCATTTGAACCTGCATGCGGAAGATTTCAAGTTTGTAGCAAAAATAATGCCTGCTAAGGGAAACCTGGCCAACTCTGCATAAAACAAATATACTATTCTATGTGTTTTTCAAACAGAATGGAAGAAAATCCAAGAAAAGCTAAGTTTATCAGAGGAGACTTATTTAACCAAAACCTTCTTTTTTCATAGGCACTAGTGTTGACTAAAATATCCAGCCATCCAACCAGTAATTTGCTGCATCTGATAAAAGCAGATTCAAGCTGTCTGATTGCTCTCTTTTAAATTGCAGAGAGCCCCAAGTGTCTATCAGCCACTCATTTCTAAACCAGAAGAAAATCAGCATCTCTGGGAGCTTCAGCTTCCTCCCCAATACAAGCTGCTCAGTCCCCTGTCCTCTCACCCCAAAGCAGTCCAGCAGCAGCAAATGGGGTTTGAACTGCTTTCATGATCCCAAGGGATCATTTTCAAAGCATGTTGGGAAGCCATCAGTGGTGTGGTTTGGCAGCTGCGGACATCACAAACCAGTGTCCTACAATACCTGCACATGAAGTTTTCCAAGCTTTAAAAATAGGTATATTTTCTTATATTTTCCCAAGAGGCAGCCCTATGTTCGCAGCGACCAAAACCCCCACACGGAGGTGGCTGAGGGTACTGAGGACTCTAGTGCTGAGACTCACCACATCCCTCATCTCATGGTCCTTCCCTGGGGAGTAGATGCACCACTGGAAAAGGCACCTGCATCCATGATTTCTGCCCTGAAATGCATGTGTTCCTAGAGGACTGGATGCTTTGGTTTCTGTGGGCAGTGCTTGACCACATTAAATGACTGCTGCTTCAAAAAAGCCCACACACTCTGCTCCAGGCTTCAAGGCTGTGAGTCCTAATTCCAGCAGCAGAAATATTTTAATTAAATGAACTACCTTTATGGAATAAATCAAGTGATAAGCTTGAAAAATTAACTCCCACAATCTTTCATGCTGCTGTGCAGGTCAATAAACTATTACAGTAAAAGGCTGGGAAACATTCTAGAAACAAGAGTTGTTACAAAAGAGACGGATGAGCCATTTTACCTCCCAAATTAAACACAGCAGCATCTTTCCACACTCATGCCTTGCACACCCTTTCCCATCACCTCACCTGTTGCCCACAGCAGAGCTGGAGTGGCAAAGCCAGCATTTCCCACCTGCTTGGGTACAGTTCCCAGCTGTCCTCCCCAGGAACACATCCCCCGTCCTCACCATCTGTCTTCATCTTGAGTGTTTCCTGACTCCTTACATCCCACATTTTGGGCATTTTTATGGAGTCAGGAATCATGAGCTGCCTACAGAGGGACAATGTGTCTTGGTGGGACCAATACAATTTTCATCAACTTCAGAACTTATTTTAAACTTAAGATTCTTTTGAAAACCACCTTATTTTAACTTAAACTACTGTTAGGAATAACTGATAGCCCCCCCAGCTGGCATGTGGTGATTTGATGGTGACCCTGACCTGGATGTATGCTCCCACCAGCAGTGCCCAGTCCCTCTGCAGCCAGGAGGTAGGAATGGGCTACAGATGCTGCGGTGGAAGAGCTGAGATTTTCCATCTCAAGAGTAAATGCAGCAAGAATGAAGCTGAGAAGCCAAAAGGAAATGAAATGGTGAAGTCCACATAAAACGGTTGCTTTAAAAAAAATTTAGAAAATCATATGAATCACATATTTACTCAATTTAATATGATCTGTGAAGGCATTTCCTTCCCCAGGTGCCCTTTCTGCAGACAGACAGATGCCTGTGGGACTTCATGGCTCCTGAAGCCACAGGAGGAGCCACCTCATATAAACCCTTTAAGTAATTTAAGAAGCTCCACTTTAAGAGCAGTTCAGGGCCACTGCAGAAACCTTCTCCTCTGAAGGCTGGCAACACTCCCCTGACGTGAAGAAAAACCCAGATTTGTTAAAAATACTTCTGCCTAGCTCTAGTTTGCTCCTCTTCTCCTCACGTCCTATTTGCTCTCAGCAAACAGATGACTGTTGGTCATACTTAACAGTTCCGAGTAAATCAGGAAATTATGTAAAGAGGGGAATTTCACAGCTCCTTCACAGACCTGAGTGAGGGTGTTCATTCCCGGCAGCCAGTGGGATCTGCTGCCACAGCTCCCTCACCCGAGCCAGCACTCAGCCATGTGCATCCCAAGGATCCAGCTCCACAGCCTGGACCTTGCCCTGGCCCTTGAAACAGCCCCTTGTTTCAGAGCTCAGAGACTGCTACTTATCTTCCAGTTGTGGCACAAGTAATGTCCAAGGGCTTCTAGCTGTGGCATGGGAAAATACAAAGCATTCAGTGATCCCATCTGAAGAACCCAAAACAGATCTCTAAATTAAGAAAGCCCTCTTATCACTCCCAAAGGTGTCTCCAATTGCCCCAAATCCTCCCTTTGTGTTCCAGTGTTTTGTTGTACTCTCTCTTCCAGCATCCCATGGCAATGAGGTCTCCAGGCTAACTGGGCAAAACATCTTCTCCCACCTCCCACCCTCACCTTTCTTCTTGGTTTTGTGTTGTGAGAAATGCACAAGCAGAAGAAGGACCATGCTCTGCCATGTGTCAGGGTACAGTGATTCCCACCCTACCCTGTCCTGGGTATTCACATTTTTGGTGCAAAGAAGCCCCCAGAATATTTGCCTTTGAGGCTTTTCATCATTCCAGGGAAAAGGGTGGTGGAGGTGGTCCTATATCTATTTCCTTACAGTAACTCCTTCATGAGGAAAGCATGGGAGAGAGCATCGAGGGATGAGAGCAGCATGAAGGACCTGGGCTGTTCTCCACAGACATAAGGCCTCCTAATGTAGGGTTTATTTCACTTAACTCTCTAAAATTTGGGCATCCAGTCTCAGCAAGGCACCATCTGCCCTAGGTGGCAGATGAACATCTTCAGGATGAGAAGCCAAATCCCTTGCAAGGCATCGTGCTGGGTGGGTACCACTCTCTCCACCAGCTTGGAGAGATAAACCTGAAACTGGGGGGGGGGGGGGGGGGGGGGTGGGCAGGGGGGAAGACAAACCCTCCCCTCCCACTCCCAGGGGCCACAGCATGCCCAGCAGAGGGTCCCTGTGCCAAGCAGTCCAGGCAGTGCAGAGCCTCCCTGAGCACAGCACCGCTCACCCGCAGCACGCTGCCTTATTTTAGCAGGCAGAGCAGATGGCAGTGGGAAGATGAGGAGGCAAAGCAGCAGTGGAGAGAACGCTTTGGAAATAAAGCCCCATGCTCTGCTGAAGGGGTCTGGTGCATCTTGATGGTTGTAGCCAGAATGAGCTTTGAGGGAGCTCAAGGGTTTGCTGGTGGGGGACCTATAGCCATGGAGAGGAGAGACAGGGAAAAGCCTGCCCTGGTTCCCAAATACTGCTTGGCACAGACAGGGACAGCTGACGCTGGCTCAGCATGGCCTCAGTGAGGCAGAAACAGAACTGAAATAATCCTCAGCAAAGGAGGCAGAGCCCTTGCAGAGGCTTCCAGCCCTGGTGAGAGGGTGCTTGGGCTCCACCGGCTCCTGCCCGCAGGGCCAGGGGGAGCTGGGACTGTTCCCTCCCCAGTGTCACCATGGAATTCTGCATGGCTGAGCCTGAACATCTCTCAGGGCTGGATCTTCCCTGCCTGAAATGCAGGGGATGCTCTGCAGAGCACCCTGGGTTTTCAGCCTCTCTGAGCCTCTGCAGAGCTGGGGACCATGACAGCAGCACACAGGGACCAGTCTAGCACTGAGCTTGGACTGCAGGGTATGTTGGGGAAGATGGTTTCCCCAAAGCCACCCTGTGCCACCTGCCAGCACAGCCTCCTTGCACCCCAGAGGATGAACTGGCACAGCCACTGGGATGCTCAGAAACACCATCCATGTGGGACCATGTGGATGACAGAGAGCCATGACATCCCAGCTTCCTCCTGTCCCCTTCACCTGGCTCCAGAACCATCATGACCAGCAGGATAAAGCACAGCAGTAACCACAGCCATGTCCCTGAGATCCCTGTGCCTCCACTTTGCCCTCCAACACACAAAATATAACTACAGCAGCTGCACCTTTCAAATTGTTTGTCTTCCAAACACCCTAGAAAGTTGTTTAAGTTGCAAAGTATTACCTGGGGCTTTCTCATCAGATTCTTAATTAGCTGAAACGATTTGCTTTGTCGGGGAATCATTTCCAGGAGCACCTAAACAGCTTTAAAATCAGGTCTAGGAACAGCCTCAGAAGGGAAATGCATTTCAGCTGGGCAGCAAGTCCAGCACTGGGCTACACCTCTGCTCACTGCCCACACCCCGCCCCCCCAGCAAATTCCATTCTGCCACACAATGAATTGATGCAATTTTAAAAAAAAAGTTTGATATTCCCTTCTGTTGGTGCAGAACGCTCCTCTGAGCTTCTCAAGCTGCTATTCTCGGGCTGAGGGCACATTTAATTCCTGGATTCCTACCATTGCCCTTACCCGGAATTCCAGCTCCCCACTGCTCTCAGCGCACCTGCATTTGGCTGGGACAGCACCAGGACTATAAAACAACCACCATTCAGTTTGCAAATAACAAATTAACAACCCAAAAGGAGGATTTTTTTTCCAAAGAGAAAGTGTCAGCGTTCCTGCTAATGGGCTGCTTACTTATAACAGCTCATTTTGTGTACTGCCTAGAAGATCTCACTTCTGTAGGTGCCATTTCAAGCAACATATTTAGAAACTCTTGGCAAAGTACAAAGTAATAAATAATTTTGGATGTCCTTTTGCCGGAGGGCAGGCACATGAGTTCCTGCTCAGTCTCCTGAGGGCATGGCAAAGCCACAGCTACACTCCCTCTTTAAATTTTATTTTGTGTCCCACTTCTTATCCATTTTCCTATGCCTGGCCAGGACTGCCTTTAAAATTTCAGGGATTTTAAATTCAAATTAATTGGGTGGCAGAGCAGCCACTTGCAGGTGGAACCCCCTGTGATCACCCCTGATGCTGGAGGTGATCAGTCCCAAGCAGACACTGCCATTCCTTCTAGGAGATCATAGAATTCTAGAACATTTTGAGTTGGAAGGGACCTTCAAGATCATCTAGTTCCAACCCCCTGCCGAGGGCAGGGACACCTTCCACTTGACCAGATTACTCCATGCCCCATCCAACCTATCTTGAACACTTCCAGGGACAGGGCACCCACAGCTTCTCTAGACAACCTGTGCCAGGGCCTTACCATCCTCACAGCAGAGAGAAACACAGTTTGTATTGGAGCAATCAATGTCCGTAGGAAGCAGGCAAGCCCCTGGAGGCACTGGAGCAATTGTCAGCCCAGCCTCTGGCACCCTCCTTAGCTTTGTCAGCTTCTCAAGGGACATTTCCTAAAAACTCCCTTTTTTCTCAGGGAATGATTGCACATTTGATGGAGCATTTTATCCCCTGGTGGCTTCTAAATATTGCCTATGCCTTCTAAATATTGCAGGGTGGATACACGAGGGAAGGAAAAGCGGAAGCCCAAGCTCTGGAAAAGCCTATCCACTTGCTCACAGGAGCAGGAAAGGGATGAAAATCGAAGAAGGAAAAGAGTGCAATCATTGCTGGATCAAGCATAAGCATCTCTGTTAATGCCCTGGCTTACAATTACAATCACTTACGTTAATAATGGCACCTCCTGGCTAATCCCTCCTACGCTCCCAATCATTGGAAAGGAGCTAGTTTACAGCCTTAAATGAAGAATGAGACTGTGGAAGCAGGGTTTTTAAGGAATCCTGTCTCAGCACCAAGGAAGCTGCAGCATGGCTTCTGTCTGCCCAAGTAGGGACACATAGGAAAATGCAGCTGTTTTAGATTAAATGACAGGGGCAGGGATGATGATCTGCGCTGAATGCGTTGACTGAGGGCCAGGAAATGAACAGTAAGTGGAAAATGGAGGGATATGTCATTCCCTCTTCTGCTCTGTGGAGAAAATGCAGATGGAGGAAGCCAGGGTCCACAAGGTCCTGTGACAAGGCTTTTAAGCAGGTAAAAGGCAGATGAACTCCCTGGAGGGGGTCAAAGTGCCTGTAAAGGTTTGGTACCCAGCTCGTCCTCGTGCCAGGATGCAGGTCCCCAGAAGCCATGCAAGAATTTTCTCTGGGAGAAAATTAGTATAAATAAACAATAAAAAAACCCCCTGTCTCTAGCATCTGGAGCTTTGCCACCCAGCACCTGCCCTGGGGTGCCACATGGGGACCCACCTTCTGTGAGGGTCTCACACCTCCAGAAGACAAACTGTCCCTGTGAAACCTTTTCCTCTCAACTTACATAGCAAATGTCAACCAAAAAGGCATTCAATCATGTGTTTCCACTCAGTCCCTGACCCCTGTGACAGAAAAATCATTGGAAAGGTGGCTGTGAGGTGGCCACAGGCCACACTAATAGCTCCACCACGGAGACTGAAAACCAGCCTGGGTAATGTAAGAATGAAATGTTGCCTAAAATATCCATTCAGAGACCTCTCCAGGCTCAGAGCCTCGGTGTGCTTCAAAGAATGAGCTTGCTTTCATTTTCTATTTCACTTCGGTGTTTATTTTTGCTTCAGGCTGGTGCCATCCACCTTCCCCAGCTCATCAGCCCAGTAACCAGGCCAGGAGGAGGAGGAAGGAACAGCCAGCTTCTTAGTGCACCTCCCTGGTCCATTCAGCTTTCTGCCTTCTCACATGCTGTGAGGTTTTGTGCTTTGAAAAAAAGGCTGAAGTGCCTTGGCTCGCAGTGCTTGCTCCTCACTGCTGCCCTCCCGGCCTGGCAGAGGATGGCTGTGTGCAGGGAATGCTGCACTGGAGCGCAGGTGAGTCCTGGGCACTGCGGCACTGCAGAACCCCCATTCCCCCGGCAACATTAATTATACAGAGCTTTCCTCTCCACCACGGAGGAAGGTTTTGTTTCACAGGAGAACAGAGTTTACGCTGCAAAGGAAGACTCGAGGAGAGGGATGATGATGAGGGTCCAGCTCCCCATCCCCTATCTCCTGGCAGTGCCACCTGATGGGACAGGCTTGTGTCCCTCCAGCAAAGCCCCACCAGCAACCTGATCATCCCTGGTTGGCCCCCCTGCTTATGACAGGGGGATTGGAACCAGATGAGCTTTAAGATCCCTTCCCATCCAGACTGTTCTGTGATTCTACGATGATTCTATGATTTAATGGAGGAAGAACAGGAACACCCAGCTGGCCACCTCCTGAGCAGTCATTTGTAAACACACTGATAATACCATTCCTTTCTGTAGAAAGAAATATCATTTCTTCCCTTGCCCAGCAGTGTTCTCTCCAACACCCAGTGTACTTCTTGGGAGATGGGATCTTTGTCCCCACCTTGCATGGCTCACTCCAGCACATGTGCAGTTGGGAAAACAGGGCATCCCAGCACACAGCAAGGGCTAAATTCTGAACTACACAGTATGTGGAACACTATTAAACCAGGGTGAATCCCTGCATTGGTTGAATTGTAGATACCACAAACTGTCTTTCAGGTCCAGTTGATCCTTGCAGAAGGACACAGCCTTCAATAGCACACACATGGTGATAAAAGCTTGGACTTCCTTCAGCAGCACAGCACCAATGTCCATCCAGTGCCCAAGCTGCGCTGCCCATGAGCTTGTCCTGCCCATATGGGCTTGTCCTGCCCATGGACTTTACCAGCACAGTTTGGAAGTGGCAAGAAGGGAATCAACACAAGAGCCTGGCTCAAGCTAGCAAAACCCACCCCCAACAATCACATCTGATCATCAGCATTCCCACTGGATTCTTTCCCAGCATGCCCACACACTTCACCATTGGCAGACCCTCTCTTCACTCTCATTTTGTTCCACGGACTTTTACAGGTCCTAAAATCTGTAGGATACAACTGCAAAATGCCCCTGGGCTCAGTAGGAAAAACGATGGTGCTTTGGAAGGTGGATCAACACCAGCAAACTCAGTCTGAGATGCTCCCATTGCAGCTGGAAAATTGAGCATCTCCTCTGCAGCCCAGTCCTAAAGCTGCCTGCTCCTCAGCCCACTCAGAAATCCACTGTTACAAAGCCAATTAAACGCTCGATTAAGTGTCCCAACATGTTCCCAAATAAAGCACTAACATGGCATGTTATTAAAAAAAAATAGAAAGAAGGAAGATCCAGGTTGTATAATGGCCTGTGAGCACATCAGGATAAGCTGTGCCTGCTCCCAGGGGTGGAAATAGGAGCTGAACAGCCAAATCCTCTCACCATCTCCCACTAAAAGAGCTGTTTCCCTGCCTGCCCATCACAGCTTCAGACCAAGACTCTGATTTAGGTGGTCCCACCAGCCTCGTTGTCTGCTGCTGGCACCTGCTCAGGGACCACCAGTCCCCACAGTGCTCCTCAGAGCACACTGCTCCACAGGTTCCCTTCAATCCAACCCCTCACACAGACCTCTTGCCTTTGTAAGAGCGGTGACCTCAACCAGCAGCTCCTGCTGTGGGCAAGGGAGAAGTCTAGGATACAGGAGCCCACACACTCCACCAAGCAGCCTGGACTTGGGGGTCAGTGGTGCCATGTCCTACCAAACCCCAAGGAGCCATCCCATAAAGCTGATCGTCACCAACATGATCCAAGTGTGATCCACACCCCTCTATAGCCCTTTCTCTCCCAGGGCAGAGATGGCAATAACCTGCTGATGTTGGGTACCGGTCCCTGCACTGGGGATTGATTCTGAGCTTCTTCGGACACTCATTGTTCAATGCATGACCCAGCAGGAGCAGGAATGAGTGTCCAGGCTGTCCTCATTCCCGTGAGAGCTCCATGTCTCCTCTGTACCATTGCCCTCCTTCTTACCTGCCTTCCTCCAGCATCTCCTGCTCTTTGTTGCACCTGGCACAGCTTTAGGAGGATGACACAGGAACCCCCTCACTTTTCCCCCATGCCAGCTGTGTGCTTGAGCGAGGTGTCCCCTGAGGTCTGCACCAGCCCCCTGTGAGGACTAATAGGACATCCCTCGGTTGGTGCTGCAGCAGACATCAGCGATACTGCCCAGAGCAGGAGAGAGGCATGGGGCTCCTCAAGGCACAGAGCTCCAGGGCTGCCCCACCAGCATGGCTGCTGGGTCTGACTTGAGCAGCAAAGGCAGAAAACCCTGTGTGAGAACCAGGTGACCTGAATTTTGTGAATGAACTGGGTTTTTTTTGCTCTCCAGTACAAAAATATGAAACCCTTTCTATAACCATAAAACACTACAGCAGCTTTAGCTTGTCCTGCTTCCTCTCTGTGCTTCCACTTTGCCTATTTTTGCTGCCTTCAACCTTTCATGTACACAACAGTAATTCTTTTCAAAGCTTCTCAAGGTCAAGAAAGTCCCTAACGAGGTGCATTAGGCCAGTTATTGATCTTCTCTCAGCCTTCCCCGGAGCTGTTCCAAACTGTGAAACCTCAGTCGGGTGATGGAAAGTTACTCAGGCCCTTCCCATGTTGGTGAATTTTAATATTCATGGCACCCAACTGGTGAGAATATCCAATGCCCTCGCAGTGACAGCGCCGTACGTCTGTGTCCATGTCCCTGCTGCAAGGTCACAGTCCCTGTCTGTCTGCTCAAGGATGGCTTGAGAGACTTTCTGAAAGATGAGTCTGTGCCACTGAAGTTTCATGGGCAGAATACCATCACCCCTGAGAAGCAGATCTGCAACACCTACCAAAATAAGCATTTCCTGGGAAACGCTGTCAAAGCATAACAGGGGAGAAGAGCTGCCATGAAGACATATTCATGTTATATGGGCAAAAAGCATTTCCCCAAACTTTTCCTTGTCACTTTCTAGGAAACACCATGATCAATACCACACAGATGAAGTTTCATCATCGATTAAAGCGGAACCCGCAGCGAGATGGTGACTCCAAGAGCACTTACAAACTGTTGAGAAAGATAGCTGCAGTGAAGACTCAGGGATCACGTCTGCCCTGGTGCCCACCTCACCTCCAGCACCTCCATGAGCTGGCCCAGAAGCAATACTGACCTCCCCAACGCCAAGGGGTCCCTGTTGTAAGCCCGATCTTTTGACTGTCTGAGCCATGGTGAGCACTCAGGCTTTGATCCTGACATACCCACTTGCTTCCTATCAAGAGACAGGCCTGGAAACACCCTGGCACTGCTGGCCCCAGCAGCTTGCTAGTCCAGGAGCACAGCAATATAACAGGCAGCAGCTCCAAGTCCTAGGGCACAGCAAATGTGCTCTGGAAAACCAGCCTGGCATCAGGGAAGCATCATTCACTTCAAATATATCTTCATTCAGAAGGCAGAAATCCCCTACTTTGCTCAGCCGCTGTCACCCCTCTGAAAATATAGATCGGTTTTATGAACCATTGAAAACAATCTGCAGCGTGGGCAATGGCTGCCTCCAAAGTATCAATCAGCAGGGTCCCCACACAGCTGACATTTGTCCCTTAATAATATAATTGCAACTAAAAGAAGAAAGGAACCTGGAGCTCTGGGCTTTTTTACTGATTAAAGAAAGGAACAGCAGTTCTAAAGATAATTTTAAAGTGGCCAGAAGCTGAGAGCCGGCTCAGCGAGGCAAAGCCCAGTGTGTGGAGCAGTCCTAGAAGCTCCAAAACCACAATCAGAAGAAGACAAGAGCCAGCAGCAGACACAGTGCTAACAGGGTTCTGCAGAAAATCCAGCAGCGGGGTCCACACAGAAACACAGATTGCATGAGTGGACCACCCACAGATGCTGCATATCACCCATCAGGTGGGACCCCACTCTTAATTCAGACTTGTCTGAGAAGTTAGAGGGACCCCAGCCCTACTCCAACCCCCTGTCTGTAGGAAGAGCTGGTGGGGAGCCCAGTGCTGCCCAGCCCAGCAGCAGGAACCAGCTTAATTACAGCAGGTTCAGCAGCACAGAAAACTCCTGAGTCACAGCGAGCTGTTAATTACCAGCCCTTAACAGGATTTGAGGGCTCACGCCAGCGAAACCACCTTCCTCTCTCGTGCTGCTCTACACAGAGCTCTCAGTTTGACTTAAGTTTATGTGACTGACCCAAATATTCATACCCTCAGGGCTGGGGCATTGTTTAAAATCATGATTTCTGCACAAAAACCTCGGAGAAACCCAGCAATTGCTGCACCCTGTGGCCTGTATCTCTGGCTACCTCTTTCTCCTGCAGAAAACTCTAGGGTCCAATACCCTGCCCACCCTTAAAGAGTGGCACTTGGCTCTTTTATCTTTTCCCTGGAAAGGGGACTGGGCCATCCTAGAGTCCATCTGAGCTCCACGGACACTGCCAAGCTGTCATTGCAGGACACCGGATTTCAGGGAAAACAGCCTCAAAAGAGTGACTAACAACAGCTGCTCCCTGCTCCATCAGGAGCTGCAGAGCATGTCCCTGCTGCCCTTTGAGCCTGGCAGGAATAACAGGACAATAAGAGGACCTGGATTCCTATGGAAAAATGATGCCTGAAAACTTCAAGCCCCTGTCCCTGCTTGTAATCCTGCTTGCTCCCTGTCACCCCACGCAGGCAGGCGGCTCTTTGGGAAGCTTCTCCCATTACCCCATGGAGGAAGAACATGGGGTTCTCTGAGATGGAGAGCCGCTGGATCCGCGGCACAGACACTACCTGTGCTCCAGAGAACAGGAGGCAAGTTCTTCCTAAGGCACATATATCCTGCTTTTCTGCCTGGAAGGAGGGGGAAATGGCCCCAGACGCCAGACCGGGGCTGGGATTTCCACCCCAGGACAGTGCTGAGCTGGAGGCTCTCTCTTAACCCGGCTAATCCTCTTTGGCTAGGAGCTAATTACATTCCCAGCGTGAGCAGGGACCCTTGGGAAGGGGGCAGGGAGGCACGGCACACCGGGAGTTGAACACAGGCTCGTGGCTGCTGCCCCCACCCCCGCAGTGAGGGCAGGTGAGGCAGGAGCCCGACGCTCCTCCCTGCTCTCTTTTTAGCTCTTCTCTGAAACCTATATGCCGACACAAAAATAATTTTGGCACAAAACCTTTCCTTAGCTCTCCTTCTCTAACCTGTCCTCCGGCTGCCGGCAGTGACACCCTGTTCTGCACAAAGGCTGATCTCACGGAGCTTTTTTCATCTCCCTGAAGTCCCTTTTCCCAGGCATTCCTCCCTGCAGCCAAGTGCAGGAACTGCCACCATTGCTTCTGCAAGTAGGGCAGGTCAGCCCCATCCTCAGCATCAGCATCTCGAACCTGAGCAGTGCAGCATCCCATCCTGGGGAGCTCTTCTGCTCAGGGACCAATTTTATCCAGTGGGAGCTCTTGGATCATGATGAAAAGAGAGGTCCGGGGCTTTCCAGACATTATTTGATACAGTGATTCGCAAGTTCTTTGCAAGAAGTCCATCTGAACAGGCTGGTTTGTACCTGGCTGGTATAAGGGAAGCAGCAGAAAGGGAGTATGTCCCATGAATGGCTCAAGCAAACACTGCTCCTGTGAAATCTCGTGATATCACATCCAGGATAATCACAGATAGTTTGGATTGGAAGGCTTCTTAAAGGCATCTCAATCCACCCCCCTACCATGGGCAGGGACACCATCCACTGGACCAGATTACTCAAAGCCCCATCCAACCTCACCCTGAGCACTTCCAGGGATGGGAAGTCTACAGCTTCTCTGGGAAATCTGTTCCAGTGCCACATCATCATATGATAGGCATATATTATACTATATATGCATATAATGCATGTAATAAGGGACCCAACAGCATTAACTGGTGAGACCAGACAGGGCCACACAGCAGCACCTCCCATGACAACACAAGTGTTATAAAATGTTTTTCACAACACGTGGGGAAATCAATGGAAAAAAAAGCAGTTTTAGGAATCTGGATGGGGTATGGTGAGTATCACAAATCAGTAAGAGGACTCTCTTGAGGGTCAGCTGCCCACTGGAGGTTGCAGCCTGGCACCTGGGAATTAGCAGTGTTCTGCAATGAAACATGTCACTGCTCCTGTTTCAGGCTGGTTAATTAGGCAAAGGGGCATCCTGCCATGTTTATTTAGTAACACAACATGCATAGTTCATTTGTTCCTTAATACAAAACCCCTAGAGTCAATTGGGGTCAACCGGGGTTACTGGGAGAACATCATGCAAGCACAGGGCAATCACGCTGCAAGCCAGCTCTTGCCAGATCACTTGTTCCCTCAGCAGACTCTGCCATAAACAGGAGTGATTTCCTAAATCCCCAGTGAAATGACCCAGCACTTGGTCTTCCTGCAACAGAAACCTCTTCCCTTCCTGCATGGTACTGGGCTGAGGCTGTAGGGAATTTGGGAGAATCCCAAAGTGTCAGCTCTGGCTTGAGAACATCTCATAGTACTGCTCCCAGAATCCAGCTCCTGGAGGAGGTGTGATGAGGTGGGAGGAAGCTCCAGGCACCTGTACTCCTGGTATTTCACATAAACAACCTATTTAAAGCTGGGTAATGTGTATCATGGCAAGCAAGCAGAGGAAGTGGAGGTCAGGCACACTTTTGGGCTTCCTTTGCTGGTCACCCACAGCTTCCAGAGCCATGAGCACAGTCCACACACTTCTCCTGTGATGTACTGCCAAAATGCCACTCTTGTCTCTAAATTCTTCACATGCCCTAGGCTCGCAGTCCTCACCAGCACCTTCTGATCATGCCCACCAAGACCCAAGGCCAGAGGAAAGCCAGCCTTGTTGGCAGATCTTGTGGAAACTCTGGGCTCAGAGGCACTACCCAGCTTCTCCTGAGTGGGATACTCTTAGAAGCATCCTTCACCCGCATAAGCATCAGTCTATGGTGGTGCAAGGACAATGAGGGAAGCACAAGTTACCCTTTTCTTTGCGTGGCTCAGCACCTATGCATCTCAGCCAGCAAGTCCACAGAAAAACAGCACTTTTAGTAATTTTTTCTGTTTTGGTAGGTTTGAGTGCACTTGGCTGAACAGAGTGCTGGGGAGGAGGCAGCTCCTTGGATACCTCCCCAGGCAGCTGCAGAGGGTGGGAGGGGACGGCAGGGACACAGAGCCTCCGACTCCATCTTTAGATCAGGAGTGGGATGGGAATGAAAATACCATGGGTATAATAACACATCTTTTCAGGGAAATCAGAAGTTTTAGGGGATTGCAAATAGGGGCAACAGCCTTCCCTGCTTTCTGGAAGTGACAATACTTTATTTGCAGGAAATGCATGGTTTTAGCACTATTTTCCTGCAAAGCTCCATCCTTCCTCCAAAAACCAGGCCGCTGTGGGCCATGCCCTCTCTCTCCCTGTGGCTGATGCTGTTTGGAGCCAGGCTGAAGCCTTGTTCAGGCTCCAGGGGTGCATACAGAGGGTGCTGCCCATCTCACCCACAGTTCATGCTCCTCTGCACTTACCCGACTTGGGATCAAATCCCTCATTAGTTTTCACACAACTTCCAAGGGCAGCTTATAGCCAAGGCCCTAATTCATCAAGCAATTAATGGATCAAGCCTCACTACTTCAAAGAGTGAGTTTTGGTATTTGCATGAATCTCAGGGCTTGGGACAAGCCCATGTGAGCTGCAGACAAAAAGAGATCAGACCACAGAGCAATTTTCCCAGAAGATCAAGAAAACCTAAGCCCCAACCACATTAACAGACCTCGCCATGTTTTCCTTTCCTCAGAAAGTTTTTGTTAAAAACATTCATGGCACAAGTGTTGCATTTCTTTCTCAACTCTTATAAAAATAAATCCCATAAACCAAACCAACCATGCTGAACTGGATAAAGGTTCGGTGTGAAGGGAAACAAAACCCATGACACCACAAGGCCTGGGTAAGACCTCACTGAGGGTCTTCACTCTATGTGAAGGCTCGTAGATATTGCAGGGATGAACTGCAGCAAGAAACACTAAGAGGGACATATATGCAAGGCTGGGTTTGCCAAGGGTGTTTGAAGGAATTTGCTCAAGAGCTGAGGGAACCCAGGCAGAGTCTAGCCTTCAAATCTGAAACTTAATACCAGCTGTCAGCTAGTGACCCTGGAGACAAACACTGAGAAGAGCTCACCTTTCCCCAGTACATGCAGAGATCACCACATTACTGGCTACAACCCAACCCCAAATTAATTCTCTAATTAATTAATTAGTAGCCAGATGCCTAGTGCCGTTAAAGCCTTTTCACCAATCCAGGAGCTTTCTGGAGCCTGGGAACACATGCCTGCCCAGGGGCATGCCAACATGGGGTTCAGCCCTACCCAAAGAACAAACACTTGGCCACCTTTCCTCACCCAATTCCTCGGGGCAGGGAGGAGGCAGTGGTGGGAGCAACAGCAGGAGCAGAGCACTGGCATTGTAAACAGCATTATGTACATGGAGATGGCCATCTGGGGGGTTTGCACCTCCACACACACTCTGGGAGAGCGTCTCCACCACCGCCAACGTGACCGTGAGCGGCAGCAGCAGCTTCAGGAAGAACAGAAAATTACTGGGTGTAATTGAAACTGCAGGGAGGAGCTAGGGACATAAAATGTAATTATCTGCCATGGAACAGAGCCAAGATTAGCAATCCTACTTCTGGTCATTTCAAGTTCCCATTAACTTCTCCATGTGCTGATGTTGTCAATTCCGTGTCTTACTGGCTGTGAGATGCAGTACTTCCAGCAGCAAGCCCTGGGCCTCCTCTGGCCAGGGTCTCAAATCACTTGTACAGGAAGGGGGTAAAGGTCTAGGCTTTAACAGAGGCCTTCTCCAAGGGTCTGGAAGATCTCCCTCCCTAGCTTCCGAGGTAGAAGGGGTAGGAGGATGCTCCATCTGAACTAGCTGCACCACTCTCCTCTCCAAACACCAGTGGCTAGAGTTGGCTAAGGCGCTTTTTTGGTGCTTGGGAAGATTATCTGGGTGGGCATCACAACAATTCAGAGACATTTTCAACTACAACAGGTAAGATGGGATGGACTTGAGACCATCTGTGGTAGTTTTGCCTGGCTCAGTTTTTGCCAGTGAATAGGGTGGGGTACAAAGATGGCTCCTGCATGTCCTGAGTAAAGATTCTGGAAATTTGTCCACCATGTCCAGCAGAGCCAATCTCTGATGGCTCTGAAGATGATGGACATGCTGCTGGCCAAGCCTGGGCCAATAAGAGATGTTAGTTACGCCTCTGTGAAAACATATTTAAGAAGAAATCAAAACAAGGTGAGCACGCACTTCTTTGTAGCCAGGGAAGGAGGAGGAGGAGGTAAAAATATGTGAGGGAGAACAACATGGAGGCACCAAGGTCAGTGGAGAAGGTGGGGGAGGAGATGCTCCAGGCGCCAGAGCTGAAAACCCTCTGCTGGCCGTGGTGAAGACCATGGGGAAGCAGGTGGTCCCCCTGCAGCCCATGGAGTCCAGGGGGATGCAGAGAAACCCCCACAGCTTGTGGGGAGGTGCCCACACCAGAGGAGCAGGTGATGCCTGCAGGAAGCTGTGATCCAGTGGGAGTCCCAGAGACTGAGAGTTGCAAAAGCCTTGCAGGAGACAGAAAGGCCTTGCTCCCGGGATGGAAACAGCCTGGCCTCGGCTTGGAAATCTGCAGCCTGGAGAGAATCTCGGACAGCAGCAATCGGGCGGGGCTGCTCGTGAGATTGGACCCACGCCAAAGAAGTTTGCAGAGGACTGTCTCTCGTGGGAGGGACCCCCATGGCTAAGTAGAGGACTCTTTCCCCTGATGGACTGACCCTGACCAAAGGAAACCCTCATACCCTGCCCCCACCCCGGAGCTGTTGGTTAGAAGGAAGGAGGGAGGGGGTGAGCTGAGAAATGGTGTCTTAATAGGGAGAGGGGTGAGCAGAGAAACGGCGTTTGTAGCAGAAGAATTGTGGCGTTGGACTGACTAAGAAAAGCCACATATCTTGCCCCAGCCTGGATCTGTTGGTTGAATGGAGGGAGGGGGCAAATAGAGAAGCAGTGTCTGTAGTAAAAGAATTGTGTTAGACTGACTTAAGAAAAAAACCCCACACCCTGCCCCAGCCTGGGAGTTGTTGGTTAGTTGGAAAGGAGGGAGGGGGTGAGCTGGGAAGCGGTGCCTTAAGAGGGAAGGGGGGTCAGTGAAGAAACGGTGTCTTGAGAGCTTATTTTTACCTCTGATTTATCCTCCGACTCTGTTAGATTAATAAATCACTTTTTTTTGCAACTTTAAGTTTCCTGCCTGCTTTTGCCCTGAATCTCGTGCGTCCCCTTATCAGTGATCTTGTCTCAACTCATAAGTCCAGTGTTTTGTGTTAATTTTCCCTCTCCTCTGCATAGCTGCAGCAGGAGAGAGCATAGAGAGCAAACGTCGTAGGTGCCTGGCATTTAGCCAGGGTCAAACCCACGACACCATCTCAACCTCCCTTCTCTCCTTGCACTCCGTCTCAGCAGACTGCAGGATGCACATCCAATTCACATCCAAACAACACTGGACATCCCCACATTCACCCCATGTTAAGCCCATTCTGTTGCCCTGTGCCCAGGCTTCTCCTGCTGAGGCCCCAACACTTTCTCCCCTTGTATCATTTTCCTTGCAGCCTCACCACCTAAGAATCCAGGAGCTGCAGAACAGCCCCCACTAGCCTCATCGCAAGTCTGGCCAAAGCATCCATCCACAGCAACAGAAGGATGCTAGTTGGTGCCTCTGGTACTTGCATGACCTGTTCCTATTTCCGCACTCTTGGTCATCTTTGGGGAGCACTGCTGGGGGTGCCCTTTACAACAATCATGCCTTGGTCTGCTCCTTGCATGAAACCAGCATGAAATCAGTGTACGCACATGAAATCCATGTCTTCGCCAAGTGGTGGACTCCAGCCCTACGGCTTCCCCCAGGAAGAACTTGGCTTCAGCAGTTCCTTAAAGGCATTTTATACACCTTTGAAAGCAAGCACCCCATCTTTTCTACATTTTAAGCATGGAGAGAACATGCACCCTTGGATCAGAAGACACCCGCCCCCGCCAGCCCCCTTACCTCCACGAGGTGAGGCGTGGGGTTGAAGCCACACATGTTGCAGACCTGCTGCTGGCAGGTTGTGCAGGTGTTGTAGTTGGGAGGCTCACTGGAGCCCACGTTGATCTCCGCCTTGCAGAGGGGGCACAAGACCCTTGCTTTCGGCACTTCCTTTGGCTTGACACCCTGCTCCGGTTTCCCTGGCTTCGCCGCCGGTGCGGCACCAGCCCGGCCCTGTGCCCCTGGGGCTTTGGGACCAGCCTCTTTGCTGGCATCGCTGAAGACAATTTTTGGAGGCACTTTGCCAGGAGACGGCTGGCTCGGAGCAGGGGCCTCTGGCTGGACAGACATGAGTGTGCTGGCCTGGGTCAGGAGGGATGCCCCGAAGCCGAAGAGCTTCCCTGTGAGCCCCTCCTGGGGCTGCTCTGGTGCTCCAGCCCCAGGGGCCGGGGCAGCAGGCTTTGCCCCCGCATCTCCTGGCATCTTTCTCTGCTCAGAGGGGGAAGGCTTGGCTTGATGTTGCGGGGAGGACCTTGCCTGATGCTGCGGGGAGGACCTGGCCTGATGCTGTGGGGAGGACCTGGCCGCCTCCTGAGGTTTTGGCTGTCCTTGGCCATGCGGTTCCCTCTGCGGCGTAGTGGGCTGAGGTTTGGGTGGCTCTTGTTGCAGGGGGCGGGGGGCTGGTGGGGTCTTATCTGCAGCCGAGGGTGGTGGGTGCTTGGCTGGGGACTGGGAGGGGGATGGCGAAGGGGAGTGCAGCTGTTGCTGGCTCTTGGAGCGAGGAGCGGTGGTCATGTCCATCCCCAGTGCCCGCTGCATCTGGCAGTTCAAGCACAGCCATTCCTTCACCTGTGAGACAAGGAGAGGACATGGGCAGTGAGTGATGGGCAGGTAAAGCTGCCTGCAAGCAACCCCAGCATACCCTTAGCTCCCCTCCAACAGACCCCACATAGCCACAGGAACCAGCCATAGGCCCCTAAGAAACATTTTGGTACCATGTTCTTCACTAGCAGTACCTCGCAGTCAGGGCAAGCAGCCCCCATCTGTCACAGGTACCCACGGCACAGCATGCCAGTGTGAACGCCAGCTTTAATTAGCCTTGGTCTGCTTCCAAGGCTTCTGCTGCGAAGCCACTGCTTGCCATGAGTCTCCGCCTCTCCTGGGGGAAGAGGGGCCTTTCCGAGGGCTCCTAGCCCCACCACCTCCCCAAAACCCATTCTTTTCCTCCTGCTTGGTGACTAGAGCTAGTACAGAGAATAGCCAAGACCAAACAAGGAAACACCACTGTGCCATGCCGAATGCTTCCCCAGGGCTAGCAGAGATGGCTTTTCTGGAATCACTTCAGTGGTTGTGATATTCCACCTCAAAATTTGGCACTGGAATCCTATAAGGGACAGCAAAGAGTGCTGCTCCTTGCACAAGGCATCTGCACTTCCAGGAAGGCAAAGTGCAGGCTGGGGAGCAAAGGGTTGATTTTCACTCTCACCGTGATGAACTTTTGTATGCAAATGAAAAATAGAACGTTCCCTGGCTAAGTGGTGATAAACGAAAGACTTTCCCCATGAGAGATGTTCCCTGTGACACACTAATGTCTAAATTAAGTTAATTAAAGGGGCTGTAGAGCCTTTCCATATGAGGAATCACCAGGATGCTCAGCAACTTCACAAGTATTAATATACAGCACAGTCAGCAGGATAGCCAGGTCTGCTTGCAAAAGACTTCTCCAAGACAAGCAACTAAGGCGGCAAAAAGGACCAGAACATTCCCAAAAACTGGAGCAGCATCCAGGACAAGCAGATGCAGAGCCTGGCAGGGGCAGCACCCAACAGCTCCTGGTCCCTGCACTCTCTGGGGGCTGCATATCCCACAGGCCTGTACCCACTGCACGAGGTGTGAATTTTCCTGCCTTTCATTCCAAAAGCCATCCCTTCCTTCCAGTGCTACAGATCACCTCTAAGGCTCAGCTTAATCCCCACTTCAGAGACATTAATCACCCACAGCTCCAGGTCTGCTTGGCCCTTTGCTCCTACAAAGGAGGCACAGGTGATTCATAACCTGGCCACAGGGTTTTTCACCCTACACTCCAACCACACAACAGGCACATTTCAACCTTTTTCTGCTCACAGGAGCTGCCTGCAGAGACGCAGTTGGGTGTTATCATAGGTCTCATAATGGGACATGATGGCAAGTCCTCTAAAGGTGAGGCAGATAAACCCCTCCCTACAAGTCCCTTCCCAGAAGGATTCTCATAAAGGCCAGCCTTCAAAAAACAGAGGAAATCAGATCAGCTAGGAAAGATGTAGTCAAGTTCAGGGGGGAGTGGATGAACAAACCTCCACCTGCCCACTGTACCCCTTCCCCTCTCTGCCCAGCACCTGCTGGGTGCCAAGGCTTGATGTTGCCTCCAGCAAAGCTCTTCCCATCACCTTACAAACCTGGCTGCATGTCAGCTCTGTGCTCTTCCCAGCCTTCCCTGTGCTTGCTGAGCTCCCACGCCACTCTCTACACCAGCCTCCGCTTGAGTCCTTCACTTGGAGCTGAGGGAAAACAGCCTCAATTTTCCCCAGCAATTTTGCGCTACATTGTTGTTTCTCCAAGCTGTTCCAAAGGAGCCACATTATATTTAGTTTCTGAAAATAGTACTTTAGTTTTTATAATTTCTTTGGGTCTTGCAGTCTCTCTTCTGACATCCAGAATTTCTCGCGTTATTTTTGCTTTCACACCCCCTGGAATTTCTTCCCACTATTCTATTTCAAGAGAGTGTCTACCAAAATCCCATCAGCTTTGCCCACCATCCCCATCAGCTCAAATTAAGGGAGAACCAATCCTTTCTATTCAGGTTCTTGTTCCCAGGATGCAAAAAATTCAAATCTTCCCTCTCTGCATAATCTCCTTACCCGCACTTTAAGACCCTTAGTGAGGTGGAAACTAGGGGAAGAAGAGATCCACTCCCTCCCTGTGCCACACACAGTGCCCACTTTGCCCTTGGTGAGGCTCCTCCAGGAAAACCCAGGCACTGGGAGGCACTGTGCCCGGGCCCTGCGGCCACAGGAGCTGCTAGTAGGGCTCATGGACAAGCCCACCAGGATCTCCCTGAGCTCAGGGCTGAGGAACAATGGGATCTTTGCAGCTTTCTCACTTTTCACAATGAACCTACGACCCAGATAGGAAAAAGCCAAAGGGTGTTGTAGATGGGATAGGAGCATCCAATTGCCCTTGGTGACTTGGTGAGCAACTGCTGAGGAACATCTGTCCTGAGGAACAGGAGAAAGCTGCAGGGAATACAGTGGGGCATGAGCTCCCAGAGCAAGCATTTGAAATGTAAATTGAGTTGGGATTATCACAAATTGCCTGGCTGGCCTCCACTGATGCAACCCATGACACACCGTGTGGGTTACACAGATCAAAGACAACTTAAAAGATGCTGCAGGGAAGATAGCAAAGAGGAAGGGCTGAGTTGTCTCACCAAAGATCCTTCCCCCAAGAAAGAAAAAGGAGAAAGGAAAAACTTGGGTGATAAAGAAATAGTAGGATAAATTATTCTTTTTAGACTCTTTCCCCCTTTTTCTCTCTACTGTTTTCTGGGCATCTTCCCCCTGCATGATGAGTCTGCAAGCAAGAAGAGAAGTATTTAGAGCATGGTGATGCAAGTCAATTAAATAATCCCATTCCATCCATTTCTGTGTCCTGATTGCCGAGTTCTTCACCAAATCAAAAGTTTCAGGGGTTGGATTAGTAAAGATTTACACCCAGACGCTTCCTAGAAAGGACAGGGGTCCATCACTGGGTGGAGACAGGGGAGCTGTTAATGAGACAGATATGATGGACATGCTATAATTACTGTCCTGGAACATTTGGAAATAAGCAGGATGACACTCGCTATGAGTATGAAGCGTTTCCATCTTATTAGCAATAGATAAGAACATTCAACAACATCGACCAGTACCAGAAGATATTTAAATTTGGCAGAATTGAATAATTTTGCATCCAAGAGCTTTAAGAGAACTAAGAAAACTGCTGTGTGCTGAGGTTCATTTATAAGAGGAAATTTTAGGAGGCTGGAAGAGTCTTCTGCTTGAATATCCAAGAAGGCAAAGGTATGGCCTGAAGGGGACAGTGAGCCAGACATCTGTCCAAGGCAGAAAGACAGTGCAGAGAACTGAAGGACACACAAATACGCCCATCAACATGGTTTTAGGAAAAATAGGTCACGGCAAAGCAAACCTGATTTTATTCTCTGCACATCTGATATTAAAAATGCACAGAAGCAATATCCTTGATGTCCAAAAGGTGTTTTGACCTAGTAATGCTAGCAAAAATAAAAAGCACTATAGAATATGAATAGTGAATATGCTAAATGGATTTCAGACTGTCTACCTGGCTGAGCTGGGGGCAATGAGAACTCACCACTGCCAAGGTATCATCATCTCACTATGGCCAGGGCCACTCACACACAGTGGATTTTGGTAAAACCACAGATCAGAATGGTTTTGGTTGGAAGGGACCTTAAAGATCATCTCGTTCCAGCCCCGCATATCTTAAATATTGATGATGATGAGTCTCTACTGTTTGGCAAACCTGTGCTTGCTTCATGCAGGAAGCCTGGAGCTGGAAGTAGGAGTGAGGAGGTGGCTCAGCCTCCTCTTCCAGCACCAAGGGACTCCTTCCAGAGCCCTCAACCATTCTACACCGACATTTTAAGGAGATTAGTAAAACACTGTGGGAGATATAGACCGGATCTGTAAGAGTGATTCTAGGGATGCAGAAAATGTCTGAAATGAGAGAATTGAAGAGGTTGATCTTTTTCGTTTATCAAAGAGAAGATTAAGAAGTGACTTGATTACGATATAGCAGCACATTCAGTGGAAACAATATCAGGTACTAAAAGGTTGTTAATTAGGCAGAAAAAGGCATAAAAAGAACTAATGACTGGAAATGAAAGCCAAATATATTAAGCATCACTTTTAACAGCAGATGTTTCTAACCATTAAAGCAAATTATACACATGCTGTTGGGCTCAGCAGAAGACTCAGGGAGGTAAAGCTTGCAGGCCTTTCATCTATAGGATATTTTATGCCTGCTCTGATCTCACAAGCTTTGATAGCTTGAACCATCCCATCTGTACAGACATTTGGAATGTTTGTAACCGATACTTGACCTGCTCCAGCCTCGCATGCAGTGCTCAACATACCCACGACCACCAGCTTTACCTTTCCCACCACGGACCCCTCCAATACCCCAGAATATTCCTCAAAATCCCCTTCCAAATCTTGTTATTCCCCAATGCATGGGTAGGTCAACAAGTAGTGGCGCTTGCTGGGTCACAGCTGCCAGATGTGCCTCCCCCCTCAATGCAGTCCTGTGAGTACCAACCATTTGCAAATCCCATTAGGAATGAAAACTTTCCAATCAGCGTTTTCTTTTAAAAAAATTGCAGCAGGAATATCCACAGCACGTGCTGGCTCTGCCCAGCGCAGATTTAAACACTGATAAGAATTATAGATTGTATCTATATATACACACATATATAAAATTACAGGCATGGTGGGCTAGATTGTGACCCTAGCAGAGCACGTATATAAGGGGGACCAAGAGCCATCCCTGTGCACTGCAGCTTCTGAACCATCTAGAAAAACACCAAGAAAAGCATACGTTTAAAAAGGATCTGAAATGGTAGACACAGCTTGAGTTTATAAGGCTTCTGAAGTTATTCTAACACCACCTATTTTAGGAGACTATGTGAAAATAGTCCATTCCCAGGATTCATTACCAGGAGATGTGAGGAAGCACTGGTTAGGTGCAGGTTATTTTGTTCTCCTGAGGTAAGACAATACAGCTCTAAAAGTATCTCAAGTATAGAGTTCAGCCTTTGCAGTGGGCAGAAGCTTTAAAATGTAAGCAGAAAAACATTATAATTGAACATCCAAGATATTTTCACGCCAAAATTTAGGATTATAATAAAGAGTAATTCTGTCTTTGCTGAGTGTTGGTTATTTTGGACCATTTGGAGGTCACCCAGGATGCTATCCTACTACAGAAAAATAATAAAACCAAAAAGGAGAGACCATATTTAGATTACCATATTTATGACTTTGGAGACTTGAGATGGAATAGCTCCTCACTAGCTCTACCCATTTAGAACTCACTGCAGACAAAGCCATCGACCTTGCCAGCTACACACCCCTATGTCAGAGGAGGCCAATGGGTTCAGCCCATCTAACCTGTTTTAAATTATTTTTATTTTAGACTGGGAAGAACAGCTCCCAAGTCATCTCGAGTCCAACGTTATCAATCCCATCCAAGGGTACCCGTTTTGAACAGGACAGAGGAAAGGAGCTATGGTCAGCAAAAGATAAAAGCCACACTCATCCTTGGGCATGAGACAAGATGTACAACAACCTGAAAAACAAGAAGCCAAGTTCATGGGAATTCGGAACAGAAAAGGAACGTGGGTTTTCTGTGAGTTGCCCAAAACATGTGTATTTAATATTCTATAAAACTGGAAATCCTGAAAAAAACCCCCCTCAAATGTGTTTGGGAAGAGCTTGACAGGGCATCTCTGGCAGCAGCTCTTCAATTCCAAGAGGCCCGAGAGGGCCCCTTCCCCAGAGCCCCCACAGATGAAGCCACACCCCAGCAGATGTACCCCAAGGCCACAGTCACAGCTCCCTCTGTCTTTTGCAGGCACCAGTATGAGTATAAAAATAACCCAAGCTGGAACTGGGTAACGAAGGTACTGTGTTAATCAGGCTAATAGAGAGGCTCAACACCAGGATCATGGACTGGATGGAGAACGGTTTCATTCATGGCTGCTACTGGCTTATCCTGGAGGAATATTGCAACAGCCTGGCCTCTCCTGAGAGCTGCCAGTGTCCTGCCTGAGAGTGTCCTTAAGTGTCTTCAGCTCAGCAGCTCTGCCTGCACATGAAGAACTGTTCTCACAAAATCAGCCAGTCAGCGAAACGTCCCTTCCCTTCCCTCCATGCCTCCCGGATCCACTCCTGAGGAACCCTCCAGGGGGCATGTCTTGTGTTTTACACTGTCACGCTGAAATCTGCCAAAGCCACATACTCTACAATTAAACAACATCCTGATCCAAGGGAAGAGGCAGTGCTAGAAGGCAGCCCTCGGCTAGAGAACAGAGGGAACAGCAAGTTGTGGTGTTCTGGGAGCTGGGATACTGCTGGGAAGGCAGGAGGCGGGAATGGCTGCAGGAGAGCAAGGGAGGAGCTACGGATGCATGGAAAAAACTAAAGGTACTGTATGGATCAGGCTTCCCATACCATCCCAGACTGGCTAGTGGAGCATACAACAAATACCAATATATGCCTGTTTCTGAAGTTTTAAAGCAGAACTAAATTCTGCCTGGAAGTGTTTGAGGCAAAGGTTGGATGGGGCCCTGAACAACCTTATCTAGTAAAAGGCGTCCCTGCCCATGGTAGGGGATTGGAACAAGGTATCTTGAAAGGTCCTTTCAACCTAAACCATTCTATGATTCTATCGCTGAGTTCTCTTACAGCAGCGCAGGGATAGTTTGCCATGGAGCTTGTGTGGAGGGTAGGAAAAGCAGCCCTGGTTGTTTGGATCAGTGCATAGCCTACAAGCAAATGCAGTGAGGAGCCTGCAAAGCATCCTGTGGGAGGCTGTGATGTGGTGTATCAGCCAGGGTCCAAGCCCAGGGGGACGGATAACACCAGGAGATGGAGTCTCCCGAGGTGCTTTGGGAGGACCACAAGCAGCCCAAGGCATGGGAGCTGTTGTGTGCCTGGGGCCGGGCTGCATGTCAAGACATCACCAGAATTCCCGCCTGCATCCAGGTGGAGAGGAGGCGGATGCAAACATGCAGGCAGCGTGGGCTGAAGCTTCCTGGTCGAAATCTAAAGCACAGTTTGAGGAGAACCCAGGGCTCCAGAGAAAATGTGCAATTAGGAGTGTTTCAGCACTTAATTGACAGGGGAATTGGTCACTGAGGCACCGAGTCACTTGTGAAAAAGGCCACCTTATGCTCATCTTTATCTTCAAACATCTCAATATAAATAAAATCCAGTCCTTGGCACTCCTGCCCAGAAGGGGAAGCCACCGGAGCCGTCAGTAATCATCCTGCTAATGCTTGCCAGAAAATAATCAACTTGCTCGCTTGCTGGCGAGCGAGAGGAACCAACCCCCAAACTCATCTCCTTCTCTGCAAATAACAGATGGGAAACCACGTTTGTCCAGAGAATCGAGCTGCGGAATAAGACAGTGCCATTTCATCCTATGAGTCACTTCTCAACCAGTTTCCTCTCTCTGGTTAGCACTCCCTAAACCAACCCCAGGCTATTTGAGCATGTCTCCTCTCCCCAAAAGGTGTCAGGAGGCACTGACCCCCACGAAGCTCTGCAGACTCCCTGGGTTTCAAAACCTCCAGCTCCTGCACCTTGCTGCTTGGTCCATCTTTCCCTGCATCACGCAACCACAGACACAGGGATGAAACAAACGATCAAAGGAAATAACTGCATGCCCAGCAGCTTTGCAACTAACCTCGATCCGCCGTCAGAGGCAGGACAGTGCTCCCTTGCAGAATCCCCCATGGCTAAGGCAGTGATGGAGCTGCTAGCTCCTCAGGAAGTGAGAGCATCCCCTCCTTCTCTGCTTGCCCTTGCTGGCAGAGAGGAGCAGACGGGCAGCGAAAACCTTTCCAGCGCCAGACCCAGCACTGCTCCTCTGCTCCCCCCGGAGCGCGGGTCCCCCTGCCAAACAAGGCGCTGCCTAGCTAAGCACGCCGGCAGTGCCGCCGCCCGAGGCAAAGGGACAAGTCCTTCCAGTTCATTAAGGAAGGTTTCTTGTGCGATTTGCTGCCTCACTAGCTCCTGTTTAGACAGCCTTTGTTCCCCGTCCGCAGGAGCGCATGAAAGGTTTGGACGTCTGTACGTGCTGGGAGGATGCTGTTCCCTGGGCTGGGGCAGGGAGCACGGCAGAGAGCTCACCCCGGGCTTTAACCTCCCCAGCTCTGCACGCCGAGGTGCTCTAAGTGCAGCCCCGGGTCTCTCGCTCCGTAATGCGGGACTTCCACGGGAGCCCTCTCGGCCAAGGAAAGCCTAATGGCTTGCTTTGCCTTTTTCTGCTGCTGCTCCAGTGCCCTGCCGCCAGCCGAAGGACGGACGTCCCGAGTAACAGGAGCCTCCGGTCCTGCTCACTCAGTGTCTCCTGCAGAACTAAAATAGCAGCCTGGGAGGGAGCAGAGGAGCTCAAAACTTTCCATTCCCTGGTATCTCCTGCCCAAAGAAGAGGAATACATGAGGCCACGGGGCTTCTTGGGGTGTCATGTGCAGCAACGATGCAATTCACAGCTATAATGCTATAAGGAGCACAGGCTGCTCCTAGAAAATAGACTTATAACAGATTAATTTAAGAGCAGCCCAGTTTCCTATTAGTAACACAGAATAAAATCATCCATTTACTGCATGGCTCACATTTATTCAGCTCTGAGTGATCCTGTTGCAGACTTGCTCATGAGCTCCCAGCTCCTTTGGGAACCCTCCTGGACAATTACAGCAATGGGAGATAATGGCTGTAGCTCAGGGACTAAACTAAGCACTCTTGAATATTTAAAGGTCCTTTCACCCCCAAATTTTCCATTACCTTGGCAGCATCAATATCTGAGTACAGCACAGCAGTGATGAGGGCAGAGAGGAGCACAATCCTCTGACCCACGTGTCTAGGACGGAGGGTTTTAAACACTAAAAACAATGCTGATGCTGGCATAAATAGCCCAAAGTGTTTTCAGAGACAGTATTGCAGACCTGGTGTGATGGCCTCACACCTTCCCCAGACTGAAGGAGCCAAGTTAAGTCTAATTTATCCTGGGCCAGTGTGTATTTATGAGTGAAGTCACTGGATTAAAAAACTTGTGCAAATGAACACATCATAGTGGATCAGTGCATCAAAGCACAGTGTATTTTCTGCCTTTTTTGTTGTTGTTGCTGTTGTTATTCTGGATTAAATATGTAACAAATGCTCTTGCAGAATTCAGGGCCTGAAGATAGACAAGCCACTGCACAATCTTTTTACATACCTAAACAGACTTAATTGCTTAATTATTCCAGATAAACACGATAAGTTGCCTGTCATGAATAATTTATAATCCAGCTAGCCATACAATCTGTGAAACACAAATCTATGGCTGCAGCAAAAGAAATGTAAGCAGATGCCTTGATCCCAAGATGCCTTGCTGGGTACCAAATACTGGCCAAAGGAGCAATAGGCTGCTCAGGGTAGGTTTGATCTTCCACAAAACCCTTTGGATGGCTTGTACCTTCACTGGGGTTATTGTGCTGCTCAGAGAATGCAATTACTGACAAATAAAACAGGCACAAAGTTTGGGTGTGCAGCTTGGAGGAGACAGGCACAGCACATCCCCCTGCTCCTGTTCATGGTCCGGACACAGCTGGGTGTCTCTCACAGCCCTCCTTGGGAGCTGGCTGTGCTGGTTTCTCCAGGAATTGCATTAGATGATGGTGATGAGCTGAAGAGCTGCAGTGAGGCACAGCAGGATGCAGTGCTGGAGGATGGAGGCCCACAGGGGCTGCCACAAGGGACAACACTCAGGTTGCTGGGGAAGAGTTAAGGGAAGGAGCACTGCCAGAGGGAGGAAAGATCCCATCCAGCCAAAACTTACCATGCTTGGAGAGACCCGAGAAAGCAACCTGGGAGGAGTCCAGAAGGAGGGTTAATCCTAAACCCATGACAAAGCCATCCCAGGCAGCTCCCTTCCCACAGCAGAGGGGTTACAAACCAGTCAGAAGGGCAGGTACCAGCTCCTGGCTCCAGTGACCCCAGACAAATGCAAAAGGCTTTCCCACGGGGCTCAGGACCCTACCACAAACCTTGAGCATCTTTGTGACTCTCTGAGAAGCAGAGAAGAGGTGCTGGGTGGATTTCCTCAGGCCTGGGCACCCTTTCCCAGAAACAGCTTGTCCAGTCACCAGCCACCTATTTTGGCTGTTCTACCTGGACATTCAAATACACCTCGCTTGTAAGTCATCACCTACTAAATAAAATTTACACAAGAATCTGCAAACTATTAGAATTTGCACAGATATCAGCAGAGCCACATCACTTTTAATTGAGTTTTTATAGCTATTATTTAGCCTTGAAGAAGGGGCTACTTCATTGCCAGTCAGTCTACAAGAGCAATCACTCTGTCATCCAAAAAAAAAAAAAAAGCTAGTTGCAAAGTAAGATTAAAATTAGTCATTCAAGTCATGATTTGATGAGAGTTGGAGTTGTTCAGTCTGGAAAGAGAAGATTCTGGGGAGCCCTTCTGGTACCTAAAGGGGCTACAAGAGAGCTGGAGAGGGACCTTCTACAAGGACATGCAGTGACAGGACAACAAGAAGCAGCTTCACTGTTGAGAGCAGGACAAGAAGGCAGGAATATAGAGGATATCAGGAAAAAAATCATTACTGTGAGCGTGGTGAGGCACTGAAACGATTGCCCAGGGAAGTTGTGGACTTCCCATCCCTGGAAGTGTTCAAGGCCAGGCTGGATGGAGCTTGGAGTAACCTGGTCTAGTGGAAGGTATCCCTACCCATGGCAGGAGCTGGAATGAGATGAGCTTTAAGGTCCCTTCCAACCCAAACCATTCTGGGATTCTATTCTGAGATATTTTGCTTTCTGAGTTTAAGCTGTTATTACCACAGAGATCTAAACCAATACACTGGAAAGGTGAATAAACTCTTAATGAAAAAGAATTCTGCTACTCGAAAGACTATCTTTTCTGCCACAACCCAAGCCAAAATATGAAGTTACCCCATTCAGGGAGCTCTTTGCTCCTCCTCCTGAAGGGAGGCCCAGAGGATCACCACAGAGCAACCTGCCTAGGACCCCTTAGCCCAACTGAAAACCCTGGGAAAGCTCACAACAAAAGCCAGTTTAGTTCAGCTCAAATAAGGGGCCAAGTCCTCAACTCCAAGACTAGAAACTGCTACAAAAGAGAAAAACATTCAAATAGAAATCACTCAGGTAAAACACCAAAAATATTGCAGAAGCAAATGCCCTTCTAGGGCCTCTAAGCTTTTCTTTGAAAGCTCTCCAACAAGCAGCATACAGTGCCAGCTGCAGTGCTCTATGTCCATCCAGTCAGCAAGGAAACTACAGAGGAGCAAACTGCACAGTTCAAGCTGATTTCACCCCGCTTTGATTTGCTCCAATGCCAATTAGAAACCACTTCTGAAGAAAAACAATAATCTTGTCGTCATGCCCCGGCTGCAAACCCAGGCGACTTGTGTGTAATTACCAGCCACGGGACTGACTCTCATGACCTAAAGGGCATTTTTTGCAGGTGAGATAGCAGCGGTGGTCACTGCTCCCTCCACTTTCGGGGGTCCAGCTGGAGAGATCTTGCCTCTGATTTTCAAGTGTCATGCATCAAAATGTCCAGCTGAACAGTGGGAGCCATGCTGACTAAGAGCAATCAGCCCCAAACTGCCTCAAACCAGGCAGGGAAGGCATGGATTGGCCAGCAAGGGGGAAGCAGCAGGAGCCATGCACCAGGAGGGAAAAACATTTGACATCCAAATAAACACCACCTTCCCATAAGCTTTTATCTGCCCACAGCCTTGTCTGTTGGCGTGGGCTGACTCCTGGCACACTGCAGAGAAAGAAAAGGAGGAGCAGGTCTGAAGCACGGGATGCAGCAGGCACTGGGATGTGGCACAGCACACGGTCCCTGGGGATGCTGCTCTTTGGTGCACAGTGGCCTACTCCCACAGGGAGAGGGTCTTGTCATGCCAAGACCTTTGCTTTCTAGTGGGATGCAGGCTGGATGGCACTGGACAAGTGCCTGCAGCTAGAAGACATGGGAAAAGGGGCTGGCTGGAGAAGAAGGACCACTTGGGGTAACACCCTGAGCCAGCCAAAATCATTAGGAAGGGTGCTGAAGCATTCATTTTTTTACATAGAGTAACGTATCGCCCAATTTTGGCTCTTGGTTGGGTGCCATGGCTTGGAGATCCCTCAATGCAGTGGTGCTGGAGCTCTTCAGAGCTTTCCAAATGACATGTCCTTCAAAACGATCAGATTTTACACCCGGGATCTGCATAAAGCATTATTATTTCAACATGTCCCCTGGATGTCAAAAGGGATTTAGCACCTGGAATTAGTTATGGAAAAGAGTATTTTAGAAGTTGTTGGATTTTTTTTCTTCCTAATTCAATAAAGCAATAACAATTGCCTGCTGAGAGCAAGTAGTGGGATCCCAGAAGCAGCTCAAAGACAGATGGCAGCAGCAGCATGCCTGTTTGGGGATAGTTCTCAAAGCACTCTCCAATTTGAAAGCCACAATCATATCAGCTGGAAAATTAATATGGCAGGTCACAACATAAGGTCGAGTGTGAAAAAACAAATTCCAGGGCATTATCTGGCCCAGCCCAGCATCTCCGTACTGACTTGGTACTCCAAGAAAAATCAGGATTCACGTCCCAATCTGCCAAAGGTACCTTGAGCAGGCTGCTAAGGGTGAGATGACCATGCCTGGGTACCAGGGCTCACTTTAACTGGGCTTCACCTTTGGGCATGGATCCCAGCACTGTTGGTCTTGCACTAGCACACTGTGCTCCATCAAATACCAAGGGTATTTGCTTTTCTCAAAGGTTGAAAGGTTTTGCCACATACACAGAGTATGTGGGCAAAACAGAGGCAGGTGAGTTCAAGGCAGGCCTCTCCTACAATAAGTATGCTTCTTATTTCAGAGGAATCCAGAAATACAGGTAATTCAACCCTTTCTGAGGTCTCCAGAGTAATTTTAACACAGACCACTAGTTTTTAGCCCAACTTTTCCACTAAACCTGGTATTTTATCTAGTGGGCATCATACTGAGAATAGAGGTTCTCAGGGGGAAGGGGCAGCAAGCAGTGCCTTCCAGGAAATCAGGAGAGACATGGGTTGTCTTGCGGAGAGGAAAGGCAACTTGGTATGCCTGAGAGAATAGGAAGGGCTGAACAGAACCAATGAGTGGCTCAGAGCCATGACAAAGCTGTTTTTGGTGGAGCCTCATATCCAAGGAGTCACAGGGACATGGCCTTTCCAGTTTCTACGGTATTCTGCAATTAGAGGGAAAATATCCCCAAAACTAAAATCCCGAGGGGAGCCCCCATTCCTAGGTCCAAGCCCAGCAGTGTCCCACTCCATCACGCCCAGCTGGTTACTGCATTACACGTGCACCCCTATCTGTTTGCATCCTTAGCAGGTTTTTAATGGGGAATGCTTGCTGATCCCGTGATTCCTGCAAAGCCGAGCTACGCGCAGTGACAAGCTCATTTGCTCTTTGGGGGCAGGGCTTCAAATAGCTGCTGGCTTGTGGCAATTAAAACGGGCAGAACACTGCCACCGACTCCGCCAGCCTGCGCTGTGACGGATGCAAGCACCGGCTGGAGAGCTCTGATAAGGATGTTGGATGATTCAGAATAATCTAGGCTTTGCTGAACAGATGAGCCCAAGTGTTTGTGCTTCTGTTTCTGTCTAATGGGAATACTGTGTTGTGCTCTTTGGAAAGGGGAGAGGGCGATTGGAGGTAGGAGGGCACCAGAACTTCTTCTCCGTAAGACTGATGGGCACATCTCTCCTGCCCACCACTCAGGTCTCTTCCAGTGAGATCTCCAACTTGAGAGTATGGCTAGCCTGCCCCCTCAGCTTGGACATAGCAAAAGGGTGGCAGAGCAGCTGGGAAGGGAACAAAAAGTCAATGTTAAAACTTCTCATCCTGAAGGTGCTTTGCAAGGCTGCTGCACAAGCAGCTGGGCTTGATTAAGATGCAGGAGATGGGCATCAAAGAGGGCAGGGCAGGGAGCAACAGAGGAAGGGGAGTGACACACTTGTTCAGTCTTCAAAAACAACTTCTAGCTGGTGTAGTGCCATGTTATGTACATGCCTTAACTCCTTCTGACAAACCTTTAATCTCACCAACCTGCTGCATAGTCTAGTCCCATTCCATTAAGATCACATCTTGCTCTCTGGATTTGCAGAGCCATTCCAACAATTTGGCTTCGATTTACTCAGAGCAGAAAGCCACGCCACCAGCACAGCCTATTTACAACATAAACTGACTCCAGAATGGAAACATCCCCCCTACGGCTATCCTTGATCAAAAGGTTTGCAGCTGAGATAAAACAGCATTTCAATCAGAGTTAAAGTAATCAGTTTTCATAGTCCATCAGCACCACACCCCTCAGATATGGGCTGTCCAGAAGCATGGCTGTGTATTATGTCTCTAAATAGAGCTGGGTACAGAAGGAGGGTGAGGTCTGGGAGCAAGGCTTGAATTAAGATGGTGAGAAAGACCTTTGCAGGCATGAACTGCAGGTCCACAAACACCTGACTACATTCACAGGGCTCCTTTCAGAAATTTCTGAGACTTTTCAGTCCATCACACTATGTAAATCCCTTTTTAGCATCTAAACGTGACCATGGCCAAGAGACAGACAAGAGACAGGGCCAGGAAGGAGCAAGTTGCTTTATGGTGGTGGGAGCCCACACAGCTCTATAAATAGCACTGGTGCTCAGCTAAATTCAGGTTACAAGAGACACTGACAAGATGCCACCACCTCTGTCTTTAAGGACCAGACAGACCTGGTATGTCACTACCATCCAGGGTGTGAAGAGCCATGTCACACCACCTTCTTCACTGGGGTTCTCCCACTAAGCACCCCTTGCTGAACCTGAGATGCAGCCCCTGGGACAGCTCCGTAGGGGTGGGTGCAGAGTGGGTGCTAACGTGGAATGTCTGACACCCTCCATTACAACCACCCTGCTCTCTGCAGCTTGTAGAAAGACAGTAAATAGGAATGAATTCAGCTAGGATTAACTCAATCCCCATCAAAGCACTGAAAGCTCTTGAAGTTTCCTCCTAAGCACTCCCCGAGGCAGCGCAGTGTTCCGGCAGCAAACACACATCGCAAACCAGAGCGCACAGGCGAGGGCTGTACAGCCCTGTGCAATTCCTGCTCTCTGGGCTGCTGCGTGTGCACTGAGTGGGGGCTGAGGGACTCTCAACCACTTTGTGATTTCACGTGCTCAACCAGTAGGAAAACCTGGAGCAGCATCTGTGTGAGCAAAATATCCCCATCCACCACCATGGGCTGTAAAGGATCTTATCCCTCTGCCTGGGGATGTTCAGGGAAGGGAAGGAAAGCAAGCAGCCACCACAGCAAAGCTCTCAATAACACAGGAAGCCTCTGACTTGGTACCCTGCTCCACTATGGAAAGCCTGACAGCCACTTCCAATCCTCAGCTGGCTTTTCTTTTTAATGATAAAGTGATCTGGGAGTTGAAAGCCAGAGGAAAACCATGTCTCTTCCAAGCAAACAGCTTGCTGTAACTTAATGTACCGAGGGAAGGACAGCACAGGGTGGTGGCAGCTCAGCGTGTGCAGCTTGCTGGGCTCAGGATTTAGTGAGCGGCAGAAGACGCCAAGCAGAAAGGAGGCCACTTCCCATCCCTCGGGAGGACTCCTCTGCACTTGCAGTTGTTTTAATTACCCCTCTGCACCACAGCATTGCTCCAGCCTGCGGGAAGCCACGCTCTCCCATCCTCTCTGAACAATTTAACGCCACAGCCTCTCCTGTGTCCCACCCGCCATGGCTCAGCCGAACCAGCCATCAGCAGAAAGGACCCACCCTGAGCAACACCAGCCCCCTTAATCACCAGCAACTGTTTAGCCAAGATCCTTTTTGACATTTTCTGCCAGCAAATTTTGCATTATTTGAATCATCCACACAGAGCACAGCAAAAGGCAGCACATTGGGAGAAACAGTCAGAATTACTCATGAGCTTTTTCTTTTCATGGGCTCTAACTTAAATTGTGATCTGTCAAGAAGACGATTTGCACATCGCTGTGGATGGCTGGGAGAAGCTCCTGCTTAGGCTGCAGCAGGGGCCAAAAAGGCAAACAAGCCATTTCTAGGTAGAAAGGCTCAGCAAGAGCAAGTGTGCTACTCTCCAGCTTCATATGAGTTGTTTTATTCAGTGTTAATCATTCCATTAAAAAAATACATAAAAGTCCAGCTGAGGGGTAACAGACACCTCCTTCACTGCAATGCTGCAGGATGCCAGGAGGGATGGAACACCTGGTGTAAGGATAAAGGGATTAAGAGGTGAAGGGCAACAGTGAGGAAGGGCTAAAAGATGGCAAATATACATACACATACAACCTGTTGGTCTAGGGTGATAAATCCCACGTTCCTATCAATATTTTCTCACCATAAAAAAACCCTACAGAACATTCAGTGCAGTCACAAAGAGAAGATTTTTATTGCCCAGCTCACAGGATGCTGCTGAGGAGAGTTGTAGGGCAGAAAGCATTGGTCCCACCAGTCCATGGGACAGATGCTGACTGGGATGGGAACAGCCCTACGGCAACAGACCAGGCCAAGCATCCCTGCCCAGGCAGCTGCAGCCCAAATTGCTGTATTCTTAGGAGAAGGTAGCAGGCATGCCAAGCCCCAGCTCCTGCAAACACCATCACCCACTGCACATGCAGGTCACTGCTGGCTGAAGCTCTGCTAAAGACAAAGAAAAAAACTGGAATAAAACACGCATTTCTCTCCTATTGCACAGTGTGATCCAATGGAAAATTTCTCCCAGATCTGCAACGTAATGCTAACGATAGATTTATTTTTACAGCTATATGGTGAAGGAGGATGATGACAAAAGACAAATCATTCTAAAATGAGCAACTTGACTCAGCAACACAGGGGTCTGGCTGAATATAGGGTGCAACCTACCACGTACACACACAAAAAGCTGTCTAACACCACAGCAAAACACAAACACCGCCTGCCCAAGGGTCTCTGGGGGGGTTGATCTAAACACAGGAGGAAAAAACACACCTCTGAACTTGCTGAAAGGTGCACAGAAGGAAGGGCCACTACTGACAGAGCCAGCCCTACAGTCTTGTCTCCCAGTTACCCACAGACACCGTGAGCGTGACACCAGCATGTCAAACATCTCAGGGGATGCCAGACCAGAGAAACACTTACTTTTCAGACCCAACACCCATTCTTTAAAAGGAAAGGGAACTATAGCCTCTAAACACAGCCTTGTGTTTCTCCACAAGCACAGTAATACAGATGCAGGAGATGCAGGGCCACACACATGCCAATGGCAGGGGCTGGAGGTGCTTCATGGCCAGGAAAACAGAGTTATTGAGATCCCATGGGCAGGAGAAAACCTTGTTGGCATTGCCTTGTTCAGTAAGAGAAGAGACTGAACACAGTTCATCCTCTGCCATCCCTCCCATTACGAAGAGCTACATCCAACATGGAGATGATGCACCCACAGTAAATTTGGAAATTTAGGAAATGCCATGCCAGCATTGCCCCACAGCGTCTCAATAAAGAGCCAAGGAGGTAAATAACACTTTGCTTGCTTGAAAAGGCAGGGAGAGACAAGGGAGACCAAATTTTTCATAAAACTCATGTTTAATTATCTATCAGCAAGTAGATCCCTGCCTTCATCTAGTCCCTTAGTGCTCAGCCCTGAGTAAAAGCACTGATGCCAACAGGGATTCTACCCACACTTGCACAGCATCAGAGACCTGTAAATGTCCGGATGTTGAATGAATGACAGGCAGAAGAGGAAATGGATGAAAGGAAGAGATGGGGATTCACTGCCATTAATAACAGCCATTGGTTTAATGTAGAACTAATAACCCCTCTGGTATCCTAAGCACAGCCCTTGGCTTGCAGGGTTTCTGAACCAATGGTCATTAGTCAAGCCAAAGCCTCCTGAAGGGTAAATAAGTTAGACTGGGCCCCTAATTCACAAATATGCTGAGTTTTGCTGAAAATTGGACACCAACATGCTGCAATGGGGAAAACTGGGACAATTAACCAAACGAGAAATGGGCTCATTTGAAAAGCAGTATATGAACAGCTTCACAATTTCAATTCTTGAAGTTTTTTCAATCCTTTGCTAAATTATTGAGGAGATGCTGTGGGCAGGCACCACTCCTGACAGTACAGCCAGGTTGGAAAAGGCTTTGGACCATGGCCATCCCTCCAGTGCCAACAAGCCCCATTCCTGCCACCAGAGAGGCTCTGCATTGTGTCACCCCTCAGCTTCCCCCAACTCCTCCGTCTTCTTTTTTCCACTTTACCCAAATTTTCTTAGACTACTGAGCAGAAAACCATCTGCTGTGAGGTTATGACAGGATAAACACAGCCCTACACAATACTTCCATTATTTCAGTCTCATCTCCTCAGCTGATGGTCTATTTTCCATTAATACAATTTAAACACTTACCTAAAAACTTTAAATGATTTTGTGGCTATCTCCTCTTGCTACAGATAACTCAAGAGTCACTGAGAATTTTCTCCTGTCAAACAACCCTGACTGTTGTTGGGAAACCAACCAGCAAGTTTTTAATCCTCCTTGAGACTTTTTACATTTTGCTTGCTGAAGGTCCGTGATCAAAGGTTTGTGATGAGCTTACATGGCACAAAGCACGTAGGGAACAGATTTGCTCTCAAATATTTTAAACATTTCATAATTCATTATATTCATAGCATAAAAAGTGCAAAGAACCTCTTCAATATCCCTAAGTGAAGCTAAAAACGTGGGGCAGAACTGGAGTTTAACAACTATCAGTCATTAATACGGCCACAAATACAGTAAATACAGTCAAAATGGCCTGGGGACAGAAACAGGGCCTTCAAAAAGAAAGTAATTTGGTAAAGAATACACATGTATAAATATGCTCCTTTTATTCAGGGCAGTGCATCTGAATACTTATGAAATTTCCTCTAATAAACACTACTTTAAATTGAAAAAGCCCAATAGAATTTTAAGGCAGGCAAGAAAGCCCTGCCGTTTCCTATGATCCCAAGTGGTTCCAAACAGACCTATTAGGCAGCCAGGCATTTTGAGTTTCATTTCAGCTCTAACTAAAGCGCATGTTTTTATGCTGTGCTGCTACTCTTGATTAAAATCAAACTCAAGTTCCTCGTGTTTTCAGTTTAGCGTTTAGGATGGGGAGAAAACAAATTAAAAGGAACCCAACAAATTTTAAGAGAAGACTGAAGAAGAAATTTATTTATCAAATTAGCAATGTGCAGCAGCACTTCAAAACCCCAGAGAAGGAGAAAGGATGCCTGCAGGTTACTCCTTATGATACCAAACAGAGCAAATCCAATCAGATGAACATGCTGCTGGATCAGTCAGGCGAAAGCCACAGGAGCGGCAGAACAAAGTGAAAGATGTATAGAAAGAGGATTTTCTAAACCTATTGTACTGGTTTGAAACTGAGCTATTCCCCCTGGAGGAGATGACAGCATCACTGGTATGGTCCTGCAGAACAAAAAAGCCCTCAAAGACAACACAGAGGAAAAGTAGAAAAAAAGTTTTAATGAGAAATTAAAAATCCTGCTAGAATGTGAAAGCTGCAATGTTGCACTTAAAATAACGCATTTCCATTCAAAAACCTATTTTCTGCACAGGACTGCAAGCAAACTGCTAGATTTTAGCACATTAGTTCAAAACTCCTTGTCTTTAATGGTGCCACTATTGCTCCCTGCTTGATAATTCCCTTTTCTAGCTTAAAATAACTGTCTATGGCAAGAGCACTGACCTTCAGGAATAAGTGAATGAATGAGGAAAGCAGCCCGCCAGCACACGACCAAATTGAAAACGATGACAGCAGCTATTGCAGTGCACGGAGATGAACAGAGGGAACAATATGATTATCTACATGTAAAATATGAGTGACACCAGCAGCAGACAGGAACTTCTGCTTGCCCAGTCTTGTGAAACAAGAACGAGCTGCTGCTCAAAGGAATAAACAGACAGTGAAATAAAAACCCAGAAAGATATTTTGTTTTTCTCAGCAAGCAATCAACTCAAGATGCCACGGCAGCTGATTGCTTCGTCAGCACAGAAATTCATGACTTGCCTTTAAGATAAAATGACCATCAAGCCACATGAAAAGAATAAAACACAACAGCCAAAGAAAAGTAGTATTTAAAAGGGAAGTATGTGCTTCTGAGCAGAAGGTATCACCTAATTACAAAGTGAAGGTGTTTTGTTAGGAGGTGCAGTTAACCCTCCTCTGAAAAATCTCCTCTTGGAGTTGTCAGTGGCAAGATGAGGCTTGATGGACTACAGCTCATATACAAAGACTATTATTTTCTTTAAATATACATTACAGAAAGCTATTTTATACCGTGTATATATATATACACAAGTAAAAGACTCATGAAAAGAAAGTGTTTATGTAAGATTTAAACCCCAACTCTCAAAATGGTTTCAGAAACCATTATGCCAAACCAGCCCTGGGGCTCCCACCTCACCACGCCAGTGGTTTCTGGCAGTAACACAGACTGCACAGGAGAGCATGTACCAAGCAAAACACAATTCTGGTTTTCTTGGGTTTGATTTTCTTAGAGAATGTGGTATTTTTGATAATTTAATCCTTCTAGAGAGCCTTGAAAGCAGAAAGAAGTTACAAATCCGTATCTACTGCGGCACAGAGTGGCAATATCAACATACACATGAAAATATATTCACAAGGAAATGCAAAAAGAAAATACAACACCTTATTAGCAATGCTGTGCAGCTGACCTGCAGCACCTGCTGGGTTGGAGGGACCAGACTGGGTGGATGTTTTCCCTGTGAGGGGAGGCAGTGGAGCAGGTGGGACCAGCATGTCCACCCTTGGAATGTTCCAGGACCCAATGGGGTACAGCCTGGGGTTCCCTTCCCTGATTGCTGCTTTGAGCAGAGGTTGGAACAGGTAACCTCCAGAGATCCTACCCAACCCAGCTCCCACCATCATGATAGAGAGCACCCTCCCTGCTGCCTTCCATTACCCCCCAGTAACACCACCAGGATGCTTCAGGCACCTTGCTGTGTGACTCTGGAAGAGAAGCACAAGGAATGATGTTGAGGAAAATGAGTCACACTTCCAACAAGGCAGCAACCACTGCTGCTCCCCCAGCCAGCCCATCATACGGGCTGCCAACACAAGCTGCAAACACTTCTCTTGGACAACTGTTTTCATCCCCCAGCTCCCACAACGACCTACTTACAAGTCATAAGGTTGCTTGCTGCTGAAATGCATATTAAACTCAAGACAGACAAAAAAACCAACATCTTTTTCCATTTCAGGTCCAGATTTTTTGATTTGATGTTTAAAAACGTTCCGCAGTCAAACACATTTCAGAGGGCACAGAGACCTAGAGATGCCAAGAGCGAAACGGCCTAGAGCTGCTAAACAAAATCTCCATGCACACACCTATGTTAATGTTGGTATCTGCAAGAAAGACTTGGGGTAGAGCCCACTGTGGGTAAGCTCTTGGGGCAAGGCAGAAGAGACAAGACCAGAAACTGAGAAATTGGTGCATCTCTATTTTGTTATTTCCTGGTTAACTGATACTATTCAGAATAACTGGACAACTTTCAAAGGCAATACTCGGATAACAAAATTAATGTTTGGCAAATCTAATTAAAAGTAAAACTTATAAGCCAAACAAAGAAAAGTGGCCCATGGCATTTCTTTGCAGGAGCCTGAATTTCCACCTCAGGACCCTTTATTAAGATCTGAGACTTTATTCTGACCTTTGCAGGGGTAAATGTCTGTGAAGTAAAATAAGGAACCAGCTAATTACACATCATTATACCAGGTGTATCTCCTTCATGGGGCAAGACTATTTACAAGGCCATGTAGTGACAGGACGGGGGAATGGGTTCAAATTGAAAGAGAGTAGATTTGGACTACATATTCAGAAAAAATTCTTTACTGTAAGTGTAGTGAGGCACTGGAACAGGTTGCCCAGGGAAGTTGGGAATGTCACATTTCTGAATGACACAGTTGTGAATGTTGTGAAGGCCAGGTTGGATGGAGCTTGGAGCAACCTGGTCAAGTGGAAGGTGTCCCTGCCCACGGCAGGGGGTTGGAACTAGGTGATCTTCAAGGTCCCTTCCAACCCAAACTGTTCAATAATTCCAAACTGTTCTTCCATCAGGAAAAAAGACTGGCAGGCAGGAGTTCCTCAAACAACGATGTTTGGACACCACTGTGTCATGAACAAGCATTGCACACTTACTAGAAATGGCTACTGGCAATAAATCCTGAGTATCTGGGGGCTCCAGTGCCTAAATCCTGTCTTATCATGCACTGGAGTGGCACAGTCACTTTCCAAAGTGTGGCTTTAACTTTTTGTTTCAAGCCTAAGATTAGAAACCCCTGCAGTTTGGCTCTTAACAGCTGCAGAAACCATCCAATCACTTCCCACCCTGTGTGGAGATCTGTGACCTGAGAGGTTGGCACAGGAAGCCCCTCACCTCAGCCAGCCCCAGCACCCACCTCTGGCACCACTGCTGGATCCGCCCCCAGACCCCTAAGCATCTATTTCACACATCCCACAAGACGCTCATCCCCCAGCACCACAGCGTGTCGTGCACGACTCCTGGCACTTCCCTCCCGCCACCCAGCGTGATGCTGCCTGGAACCCACCAGAACCTGCCGTGAGTCAGGAAGACACTTCACACCTTGGGGAGACAGCAGCCCCTCTGCTCCCCTCCTTGCTGTCAAGTCCTTTGACTCCAGGACAATTTTGAGAATGGGCACTTCAGCTACGTGTTTTGGCATCTCAACGACAGTGACTGAGCCCTGAGAGTCTACCACTGCCCTTCAATTAATTTATCTCCCCCATTTCATCAAAGCTCACATTATCACAATTATTCCCTGATTACCAGCAGAACCCTTGCCCTTAGTCAATGCTTTGCAGCTACCAAAAAAAAAGGTGCAACTTTTGTGCTTGGAGAAAGCAAGAAGCCACCCAAAGCAGCCAGGAGGGCTGCACGAGGAAGAGGAAGCATTACCTGGGTAAGGTGCGGGTTGGGGTTGAAGCCACACTGGTTGCAGACCTTGCTGTGACACTGGGTGCAGGCGTTGAAGTTGGGCTGGCCAGGGGAGGAAGTGAGTTCTGTCGTCTTGCAGATGGGGCAGAGGGTGCTGCTGGGGAGGGGGGCGATCTGTGGGACTGAGTAGGGAGAGGTAGGGGTGCTGCCCCGGTCCGGTGACACCGAGGGAGACCTCCCCGAGCCCTGGCTCCTGGCGTCCACCTGCAGTGTCCTCCGCGGCCCCTCCGCTGCCGGTCCGGGCTGCCCCCTGCCCCTCATCTCCCGGGGGCTCTGGGAACTGGGTGCAGTCTGTGCAAGGGAGGGGGATGGTGACCGCTGGCCTGTGGCCTGGTCCAGCTGCTCCGGTCTCCTCAGCGTGCTGAAACACCATCAAAACACACACAATAAGCCCAGGTTTTGAACATTCATATGATGCCAGTCAATGTAGACAACTGCTACAGCACCCTCTCCCCCTCGAAATCCCAGCTCAGCCAAGAAGGCATAGTAAAACCCCACTGCAAACCAGGGAAATTGCTCAGATCAGCAGAAGGATGCACTTTACCTTACGAAACAAGGCGCGATTTCAGCTTTCACTTATATAACCCAGCGGCAGAGATGTAATTGAATTATTCGGTGTATTCTGAGTTGAACTTTAGTCAGAAAGTTGCACATAAAAATGTGCGTGAGACGTTTGGGAAGCTCAGCCTCCTGCCAGCCAGGGCTCCCAGCACTTCTCCAGCACAAACTTCAGCACAAACTCACGGGAAGAGGCAGCCGTGACTCTGCTTTGCAGCCTGCAGGGCCCCTTCTGCAGGGACACGGCCAACGCATGCTAAACCAGCTTCTCACAGCCTACTTTCACAAGGGGCTGTGAAACCAGAAGCTTGCAAAGAGCCCTATTTATTAAAAGAAAACCCTTCCAGAAGCCCAATGGAGGCAGGAGAACTACTTGTACTTTCTCAGTTGTTAGGCAGAACTATGCAAGTCACAGGTGAAAGCAACTAAGGGCTTGTTTCCCAGAGGCCACAGCAGTAGGAAATCAAGAGGGCATTGGCTCTGCTTTAGTGATCAGTACTGAAGTGGGAAACAGGAAACAGGCACTTTTGTGGGCTGGTTGCCCCCAGCTGAACATTATTCTGGGTGATGTGAGTCTTAGCCAGGCAAAAAAAACCAGCTGGGATGAATCTAGTCACCAGGACAGGATGGTGAAACCTGCCTGTGAAACCAGAGCTACCTAGAAGGAGCAACCCTGAGATCAGCACTGGACCCCAGCAGCAGTCCCATAGCCTGCACCCCACAGTGCTGTGAGGTGCTCCTGACCATCCCAAGGAGCTCTGGAGCAGCTCCAGCTGCAAGAGCTTTGAGTTGTTGTGCTGCAGAGCACAGCATGACAGCCTGCACACCCTCCTCCCATATGGTTTCAGGGCAGGCACCCTGTAATGTGCTGCTGAGGGGCCACAAGTGCGTGAGGATGAATCTGTGATAGAAGACACTTATCTAATTTCAGAATAATTTGGTCCATGTGCTTATCAGTAATGCCCACAAATATTTCTCAAAAAAGCAGAAACCCTAATGCCCTCACTACCTGTGATCTACAGCTGTTTAAGGAAAAGTATTACTCAGATCTTCAAATTTAATACATTGTTGATTTACCAAGCAGGGTCTGACCTTATAAAGGTTTAAAAAGGGAACTTAAATGCATAAAACTAATGAAATTCAAAGTGCATGTTGCCATAGTAATAGGAAGTCGGATGAAAATAAATAGTAAAATAGCACTTTGGGAATACTTTCCGGCTGCAGGTTGAAACCCACTTCTCTGAAGGAAGAATCACACAATAATAATAAAGCAAAGCACTAAGGGAGGGAGTGATCTGCTCTAGACTGAAGAGGAAACTGCTCCTGGCCCTGCAGTTGGCACCTGCCATGGATGTTGTTGACATGTGCTGCTCCTCCATTGTTAGTTCTGACACCCTTGAGTCCAGATTTGGGGTTTGCCTATTGATGTTGAGGACTGCAGAGCTGCTGCCCCATAAAACACAAGGCATCTGTAGCTGGTGGAGATTGGAGAGCTCAGCCCCGACACCAGGAGGAAATACTGCCAGAAAGCAAAATACATCTTCTCACCTTAAATTTAATTATTATAAAAACCCCAGCATTTAGGTATTAGAAACACCCTATCCTAAAGGTGTATTAAAAAATACTCTGAAATAATATTATTTGAAAAAACTCATGTATATATGGACAAATAAATAATTGTTGTCTGGAACAGCAGAATGGTTATTCTGCCCAGATAAACTGTGGTTACCCCATCCCTGGAAGTGTTCAAGGCCAGGCTGGATGGGGTTTGGAGCAACCTGGTCTAGTGGAAAGTGCCCCTGCCCATGGCAGGGGGTGGAATGAGGTGGTCTGTAAGCTTCCTCCCATCTCAAACCATTTCTGTGACTTTGTGATTCTATTCCACTACAAATTTCAAAATTCAGGGGGTTTTCTCCATTTGTTATGAAAAAATATTTGCCACCAAGTAGGAATTCTGACTCCATTAAAGAGCTATCAGACAACACACAGACAAGTTCACTACATTTTCTACCCAAAACAGAGTGTGGCTCTCTTGGAAATGTAAAGACCTATGAGGAACAATACAGCAGGTGCTGTTATTTTGCCCTGAGCATCATTCCAGGCACAGAAGAGAGAGGAAGGTGGTTGGACGCTCACCGCCTGGCGGGTCAGTACTGCTCCAGAGATGCTTTCCTAGCCTGGCCTTGAGCTCCCTCCCAGCTCCCTGCACTTTTTCAAGTGCTAAGTAATGCCGGGCACCACCTCCATCCCATTCCCAGCAGCAGTTTCACTCCATGCACTTCTACCAACACTGCATTTATTTATTTTATAATTATCCAGGATGCCTCAGCCTGCCTGTGATACAGGCTGGGCTGTCTCTCACTTGCACCAGTTGAACATACCCGTGAAATTTTAAGACCAGAAGAAATCATCTGGTCTGTCAAATACAGTAACTCAATCCAGGAGAGATGCCTCAGGAAAGAACATGAGAATAGTCATATGGAATCAAACACAGGCCCACGCTCACTGCATCTTCTGCGAGAATGCTCCAGTATTTGTATGACTTGTACCCATCTATGAATCCTTTTTTTTTTTTTGCTGTTACAAAAGCCCAAACTGCAGCTCAGCTAATTTTTTTGTTTACAGACTTTATCACTGATAGTTAACTATCACTGTGCTGCTAACTGGTTTCAAAGGAATTCCTCTCAATTCCACTAGAGTGTTTATTAACAATTTGAAACGCCTTAATAAGGCAGGATTTCCCCTGTTTGATGGGGGATGTATTGATTATGCACCGCCCTAATTGCTGAATTAGAAATATTAGGCAATACAGAGTCAAAGATCTCCCCAGGGTCCAAACTCAGCAGCACTCTCTGTTACCAACAGAGTAATAATTTTGTACAACTGAAGAATATCAAGTATGTTTGACTGAGCTTATTAACAATTATACTGTTGAGGTTTTCATTTATGATATTCTGTCTATGAATGCTTTGTACCACAAGAAGGGCAGGCAGGCAGCTCTACTCACCTCCCCACAGACACTGGGAGGGTGGGCAGCTGGGAAGATGCTGTTTCCTTTCTTTATTCATTGTTTTCAAATAGAAAAACGGTGTCTTTCTTTTTGCTTTCTAAAACTCCCTCCATTTTCCAGCACAAAGCTAAGCAAGCACTCACAAAAATTAACCCTCAGCTCCATGAAAGAGAGGAGGCAAAGCTGCAAGGCTGCTACCACAGAGCCCAGAGCTAAAAATCACCCTGAGACATTAATCCATACACAGTTCTGCCTCTCCATCAGATATTTCTCCTGATTAAAAAGGCCCAGAACTTCCCTTGTTCCGCTCAGAAAGAGACATGGATATGAAACCAGCCTTTCTATTTAGAGCTGACGCAACACCCTGGGAGAAGATGGATAAGTACTGGGAGGGAAGAGCTGCCCAAGATGATCAGAAATATGAACAGCACAAGGAAAACCAAGGGTCAAAGCCATTCACCACAAAACCAAGCTCAGCAGTGTAAGATGTCACAAGCACCTCAGATTTTTTATACCTGATTTTTTCCCTAATGTAAAAATGATGTTTTTGCATTAAAATTACAAAAATTGGAAAGGCTTTAAAAACAAAGTCCTATTTACAGCCAAAACAAATGTTAGACTGTTTGCTGGTTAATATTTAATTTCAGAAAAAAACATGATTTGTCCTAAGCTAGACTTTTGATGCCACAGCAGCACCAGGGAAAATATGTCAGCAGCTTCAGGGAAGACGAAAGCAATGCAATGACATAGTACTGGTTTAAAATTCTGTGCCAGTAAATTGGTACAGCCTTCTTATTTGGGAATTCCCAGGTAAAGTCAGGGTCTGTAGGAGGGACTTGCTCTATTTAACTCAAGTAGGTTCATCAGTGCCACTAAATTTTACAGGCAAGACCCAGGCTTGAAGCCAGCATCCCAAGAGATGTCAACAGGCACTTTTTCACACAAGGTGCTAACTTGGGAGCAATAACCATCGAAAGGTAAATGCCAACACTGTTAATGTCTCTGCTATGAAATCAAGCAATAATGATATTACACAAAATCTACACGCACAGCTGGTAAATCAAGTCTTGTTGACTTGTGTGGAAAAGTTCAAGAGACAGCATTGGTTTTCTCCTGATTTCTTTTTTTTTGTCTAATTTCACATCCCTGCCTTGAACAGACCGGCCACATCCATCTGCTCAGTTGCCACCAAACTCTGGCAGTGCTCACATCCACAGGAGCCTTGGCATTTGTAGCTGGAGTAAATCCTTCAGGAGCTGCAGCCCTTCTATGCAATTGAAAAACACGGATTGCATCCCTTCCTCTGCTTGGTGCCAAGGGAAATGGGTCCCTGCTCACTGGGCAACTGATCTAATTAGTGCATTGTAGTAGATAAAAACCCATGAAAATAAGTGGCAGTGTCACCATCATACAAACTGCACGCCCTGCTCAGGCCTTCCAAAGAAGAGCTGAGCTTGTCCATGGAAGGGAGCTCCCAGCATCAAATCTGGATCAAAAATCAGCAAAATGAGGACAAGCAAGCCTTTTCTGTTAGCAGAAAAAAGAGGGAAAACTGGGTAGAAAAAGAGGGGAAATGACTGCTTACTTGCAGTAAAACCAAGGGGATGAGCAGCAAACAACTCAAGATAAAGCATGAAAAGAGACATATGAAGAGGCTCACAACCAAAAGAGGGAGGCTGGGCTGACCAACAAGAATTAGAGCTGCTCAGCTACGAGCAGAGATTTGACCTAGTTGGTTCGACTGAAACCTGATGTGAACATCCACATGACTGATTTTAAGAATCACTGAGTATAACCTATTTAGAAAAAAAACAGGTAGCTAAACAAACAGGCAGTTGTACTCTAGGTCAAAATGGCACTGGGTTTGACTTGGAAATACATCATTCTGTATAGTTATGGGTCGGCATAGGAACAGCATGCGATATCAAATGTTAGCTGGTATATACTGCCTCTCAGCAAGTCTGACTAGAAAATAGGACATGCAACCTTTTAATAAATAAACAGAAAAAGAAGTGTCTAATGTGGAGGGCCTTTGGTTTCAGCTCTGTGCACTGAAAATCTCACACTAGCGATGTTCAGACATACCCCGAGCTTGGGTGTTTTACTGGGGGCAGCTTTGTAGCTCTGAAAGTCCTATATCCAACACAGGGAATCCTGCATCAGGCTCTGCTTTGACAAAAAAACCCCAGCAGTTAGAGAATTAAAAACCAACACCTGCTTAAATCCAAGTGCCCCTAAATTAATTACACTGATGTCCATGCAGGAAGAGGATCATGCTAGAAATGTGTGTACTGGATGGTTTAAAAACAGCAAATGCCACACAGCTGAAATCAAAATAGAAAATACAAAATGGTGACTAGAAACTGTCAGGGAGTATTTTATTAGATGGCAACACAAGCACTCTTGTGAAAGGCCACAGTGTTTAATGACTTGCTTTTGTGTGCAGTGGAAAAACCCTGTTCTCCTGCAGCTTTGTGCTCCAGGGTTGCCTTATCCCCGTCAAGTAAGATGCAGCTTCTGTCAGGCATTTTCCCGGTGACTGAGGCATCCCTAATGCGCATCTCCTGATGCTGACAGTGTACTTGAGCTCCTGCTCCAGGCTTCCACCCAATCTGGGCAATCATTCGGGTCCTTAACCTCCACCTTCATACCTGTTCTCATAAATACAGAGAAATGTGATAATTCTAGAGTCCTCTGCCTCACTGTTACACCCTGCTGGGGCTGGGCTTCCAAGAGGGGCTGCCAGGCAGGCTGTGGCACAAGCCACTGGCAACCAACACACCAGACTAACGACCTTCCCCAGGGGAATGGTGCTGCCGTGGGGTGAGCAGTGCTGCATGCATGGTGTGCCAGCTTCCTCCTCTGGCCCTGGTTCTGCAGGACATAACACACCTAGAGCTGCTGCTGGTTTTTACCTTCATTTAAAATGCACACGTCTATGCATGGAAAGGTAACAAGAACCAGGAGACTCCCAGTTTACACAGTTACCACAAAACAGTTATTCTGTCTCTTAGCACCACGTCTAGTTCAACTGAGAATCAGCAACAGGAGAACACATCAATTTCACTCTCACTGCTGCTCCGTCAGGCACGGCTGTTGAGAGGCATCTGCCATCTTATTAGCTGAATCCTACATACCAGAAGAGGGGTTTATGACTGATTTAAGCTCTAAATAAGCATTTACTTGCTTATTTTCATTCCCGCACAACTGCCTTTTTGTAAAGGTTTGTGAATCATTATAATTTGCAGTTGGACTAGATGATCGTTGAATGTCTTTCCAATTCGAAATATTTTATTTTCTACCCTATTTTATTCTATTCTGTTCTTTACCATTGTAATTTTGCTATGTGGCAAGTAAATACTCAATTTGCACCTTACTTGGCCCTGGTTGAGCCAAGAGCAATTTCCCTTACAGCACTTTGCAATATAAAACCAGAGGAATGGCTGTTCCCACCCCACCAGGTCAACATCCCCAGACCTCCCCAAAGAACCCCAAGGTCAGATGTCTATTAGACACTCTATACAGACTATGATGAACATCTGCAATTAAATGCAAGGCAACTGATCCCTTTAGAGTCCAGAGCAGCTTCTATGAACCCCAAGACCTGAACCAGAGTCAGGGCAGAATTTTGCATCTCTCACATGAGCTGTCACAAGCCAGAAGGTCACTGAGCGACCTGCAGACCACCACATCCTGCTCTGGGGAGCTGCTCTTTCAGCTGCTGATGCCTGAAACGTGTGGCCACCACTGTCAGGATCTTGGCCAAGCCCTTCAGAGTCAAACTGGCCTAACAGAAGAGTAAGCAGGAAATAATCTCAGTCCCATATATATCAAAGAGATCACTTCTCAGATAGCTTTACAGAAGCAGGCACTATAAAGGTCCAAAGGTTTGAACAGGGTCACCTTTTTAAATGATATAATTGTTGCAGAGAACATTAATAATCTTGAACTTCAAAGCATTAAAATCTCTCAGGGATAAGTGCAGTGTCCAATATTCATTCTGCTTCAGCAACAGGGAAAATCTGTTTCCTCTGTGATAGCTGAAAACTATACGTAAATCTTCCAGAGACAGAGTAGAAGACCCATCTTGATCATAATGCCATCAGCTGCATGGCGTGAGGAGAATTGTACAGCTCAATGATGAAAGCCAGGAGAGCGCAGGTGCAGAGTCAAGGCTCCACCGTGCCTGGGATGAACATGGAGATCCTAGAAAGGCTATGGGGTATCTAATCCCTCTCTGCCTCTCTCTGGGCACTTAGGAGGTATCTGGAAGGTCTAAGACAAGGAGGAACATTACCTAATCCAGCAAATGGGTGCAGCTGGAAGGTCAGCTTTGGACCTTCAGTGCAGGTGAAGCCTTGGAGTCTTTGGGGAGACCTGGAGAGACAGGAGGCATCAGTCACCCCAGCTGCTGGCCCCGAGGACACTGCTGAAGGGGATGATGCTCAGCAGGTCTGGGCTCATTAAATGCCCTTCATTAAGCATTAATTCAGGTGATGCTGAGGGTGGCCATGCTGTAGGCTGGACAGGAAAGCAAGCTGCTGCCTGCAGTGCTCCTCTCCTGTTTACTGCAGGACTTGGAAGGTCTGCAAGGAATGATGAAGAGCTGTGCCACAGAGTTATGGCTCTGCGACCAACACCAAGGAGCACGTAGGGAAATAGCAGCTAAAATGGGGATAAACGTCCCCAGGAGCCACGGCGAGGTGTGGGCTGGAGCTGTCTCTCCAATCTGATTTCCACTCAGCTACTCGATGTGTCGCCTCCGTATCCTTCCCTGGTACAACTGATTGCTATGAGCAAGTCATTTATGTGTGTTAAAATTACATAAAAGAGCCATGACAATCTTGAAAATACTGTGGGCAGCAGAAAGGACAAGGATGAGGGGGAGAGTACCCCAGGCAAGGAGCAGTCGCTCCCCTCAGCCTCCATCCCCTCACATCTTACATCTGAGCTCCAGCAATTAAAGGGTAGAAGAGCTGATTGCTGAATTCATGCTTAACTGAAGGCCTTTGTCCCAGGAAAGCCAACACCATGAATTACTGCTCTGTATTTATGAAATGCCAGCAAAGCCGAAAGATAAACCATGGCATGAAGCTAAGGAATTTTTATGGCACACGGCTTGTGAAAGCTTATCTTGTAAATCTATGATTATAACCCACACCCGCCCTCCTTGAGAGCCTCTCTGATTTTAATTAGCAGCGACACAATTTTTTGTTTAGGTCGTTAACTATTCCCTAAAGCAATGCAGAATGAAACTACCTGCTCTGGACTTAATCCTGCGACAGGAATGGCGCCTGCTCTGAGGAGCCAAACTTGACATACAAACTTTCAGTAACAGTGACTTCAATAGACTTGGCTTCAATCTATTTACAGGACTAAAAAAACCACACAAATTCACATGATTACTATAATTTTCAGATACAACCGGAAAAAAAAAAAAAAAAAAGAAGAAAGAAAAGTGAGAAGGTTTGTTAGAAAGAAATTAAAAGCAGCAGGTGGAAGGGTAAGAAAGGGAAGTTTCCATGGCACCTGTTAGCAAAACATGCACTGTCAAGAAAAGGTTTAAGACAGGGCCATAACAAGGCAATATCATTAAACAACCAAGCTACAGGAGTAAAAGGCAATACTTAGTCTGAAAAAATCATTTCAAGTAGGAGAAATGTTAGGATAAAAATTCAGAAAGAAAGGAAGGAGAAAAAGAAGTAATAAAAGATGAAGAAATAAGGGGAATCCTTTTTACAGGTTAATAACTAATCAGGATTTAGGACACCAAGGGTAGAGGCAGATGGTCAGGTTTTCACAAGCAGAGGTGCAGGATCTTGCCATGGGATAAATGGGATATTCATAAATGGCTTGAGAAGGAGGAAGATAAAGAAAAGACAAGTTTGCTGAACCATACAAATTTATTCAGAGTATTCAAAGCTAAAGCTGAATGCAAAGAGCTGAAGAAGGTTCTCCTGAACTGAATGTCTTGAAACACCACGGCAGGAGAAATCCAAGGTCAAGAAATGCAGAGTAAGGCACAGAGAACAACCACAGCCACACACAGTGATGGGCTCTAAACGAGACACTGATGCTCTGCAAAGAGTTCTGCAAGCCATGTTGGACCATTCTCAGAAAACGTCAATTTAATGCTCATCAACAAATATAGAATAATCCACCCCAAAAAATACACAATTAAGTTATTTTGGGAAAATCGCATTTTGGAAAGCAATTCAAAGAGAAGAGCAGAGGCAGCCCGTTCCCTTGACTTGCTTCTGGCTTTCTTCCCCAGAAAGAGTGGCACCAAGGTCTGGTTTTGCAATTCTCCCTTTTGCATTCAGGCTTGGCTCTATCCAGGAGCTGGAGGGATTCCTGCAGGTGCTTGCTGGCTGCAGGAAACTGCTTCAACATGAGCACCGTTTGTCACAGGTGGGTAAAATGGGGTCAGTCCAGGGGTCTGGCTCCACGAGGTCAACATCCCTGATCATGTCCACACCACCCAAGGGTGCCCACACTTTTACAAAACCTCCACCCACCAGAAGATGGTATTCAACCATTAAGAAGCTGGGAAGACTGCAGGGCCCTTTTTTTGGATGAGTTCCACCCATGCTCCAAAATTAAAAGCTGATGCAAAAAATTGTATCATTATCCATCTCCATGACAGCTTGAGTCAACCAAAGTCAGCCCAGAATGAAGAACAACACTCATTCCAGGCACAAAAAAGTAGGAAGATCCATCAGAAAGAGAAGTGCTGTTAAAAAAGAGGCAGTAATGACAGACCAAAAAGAAACTGGTTTGTATTTTTAGAAAAAGGAAAGAAAAACACAGTTAAAAAGCAATTTCCAGGAGAGGAAATCAGAGTGCCATACTGCAGAGAGATGAGCATCTCCTGGTGACTGCGCAGCAACCAAAAAATCCTGACTTTGCACCCTCATTTGTCTGAGCCTGGGCAAATGAAACACGAGACCTATTTTTTTGTGTGTGTCTGTGAAAAACCATAGCATTTCTATCCATCCTGCAGTTCATGTCTTTGCACCTCTATGCATTTTGGCTATCTCATAATTGTCCCTTTAACTCTTCCCCAGGCCACTTAGGTCCTTAATTCTATTTTTTTGTTGTTGCTTTAGGTTACCAGGAGAGCAGATATCTGAGGTGTGCAAGAAAAATCAAGAGAAGATCATTTGGGTAAGGACTGAGGAAACAGCCATCAACTGATCCCCCACGAAGAGCTCCAGATACAGTGCATGTAGAGGGGTACATGGAAAAACTGATGAGCCCACACTTTCCTGTGAGGAGAAGAAATCTGTTTCCAATGTGGCCAGATGCCTTTTAACAAAAACTTCACGTCAGGTTGTGTTTCTCAGAAACACTTCTCAGCTGGAGAGGTTTCTCCCTCCCTGACATTCCTCACACCAGCACACATGGTACAATGTCTGTTATTGGAGATAAGACTGTGGTTGCAAGTGCCTGGTGGGACACTGCCCCAGGGCTGGCACTGGATGGGGTCAATATTACTGTTTGTGTGTCTTAGATTTGCACTTTCTGATTTTCAGAGATTTGAACTGGAACCTCAAATGTGAATGGCAAACCAAACTCAGAATTATGTTTTTCTGTGTAAAACTCATTATTCACAACAGGAAAGGTAAAGCAAACTCAAGGAACAATACATTATCAATACTGTCAGAGACACCATCGACTTCAATATCTCAAGCTGTTTCGTTTAAATGTACTTTTGAAATAGGAGAATCTGAAATTCCCCTGCCAAATTCTTTAAAGGATCAAAGGAAAACACTTCTCCAGCGCCTGCAACTCTTTGAGGCGCCTTGTCCCTGCCTGCATTTCCCCGCTGCATGTACCTCAGCCCAGAACATTTGTCCCCAAAGAGATGGAGGCATCTGCATATTTGATGTATCTGTCCTTGCAGAACCCTCGGAAGGCTTAGCTTGGCAGAAATGGCAGCAGGTAAAATTTAAGGCTGAGGAATTTAGTTGGTAAGTGAAGCAGATTTTAGACATGTTGAAAAGCAGAAGGCACTTTATTCCTACCCAGAGCAGCTGGTAGGTTTTTGTTTTGGTATTTCAAAGAAAAATAAAGGTGTGATAATTTGTCAATTCAGAGTGTTTGGGCCTATATTTTCACTTAATAATAAATCAAAATTAAATTGGTAATCATGGCCACGGGTTGGATGAAACTGAGTTGTACGGCCAAGAGAATCCTATCCTAATCCATTAACTACCGCTTAACATCCATTAACAATGTAGGAGGAGGAGAAACTAGAAGATGAGGAAGGCAGATAAAATAAAGCAGAAAAGGGATGCCTAAGGAGACATTTCTTCAGAGTTTCCTCCCAGAGGGATGTTTCTGGATGCCTTATTTTCGCCAGGTTGAGGTAATCACCGGCATATTACGTAGTGATAGGGATCATCTTTTCCACTCCAACAGGAACTGATGTTCTGTCACAACTGCAGTGTGTAACCAGTCAAAACCTCATCTAATACAGTGGTAAATGGGCTTTATCTGCTCTGAAAACCACCACCATCACAAAAGGTTCTATATAATACACTCCGTATAAACTGAAACAACCTCTTCTGGTGTGCTCCCCAGCTACAGGATTCCCAAGCAAAACATCCACAGCTTAAGAAACAGGTGGGAAAAGGAGAAGGCTTGGATATTTTCACTCCTTGGGACTACAGATCGGCCCTGAATACAGAGGATGGACTGATTTACAGGGATGAGAGCAGCACCCAGCATCACCTCCTCACGTACGCCGGCGTCAGGAGTATTTACAGAAAGCTGCTGCTGCTGCCGCCTAGTCCCGACACAATGTGCTCCAGCACTATCTGCTCCAGACATCTCACAAGTTCATATTAGAGCTGGTGCAGCCCACGGATGTGTTTGACACTGACAGCAGTTCCCCCACCCTCCCAAGAACCATTCCCAGCAGAGGACAGTGAAGAAGGTCCAAAAGAGCAGCATTCCAAAGGGCTGCTACCAACACTTGCCCAGAGTGTTGCAAAATCCTGCAATGAGCAGGGAAAAAGAAACCCAAAATATGATGGCTTATCACTGGCGGGCAGGAGACAACAAAGCTCATGCATCTGAGAGGAAATATGGGAACGATCTGTGCACTTGAAGAACAACACAGGGTTGTGTCCTACTGCTGGTCCTACAAGGACTACATTAATGAGATTCAAACCTGAAACCCTGTAAGTATCAGACTGGAAATCAAAAACACAACAGAAGTTCACAGAATCACACAATGATTTGGGTTGGAAGGGACCTTAATGATCGTCTCATTCCAACCCCCCTGCCATGGGCAGGGACACCTGCCAACTAGACCAGGTTGCTCCAAGCCCCATCCAGCCTGGCTCTGAACACTTCCACGGATGGAGCAGCCACTTCTCTGGCAAGTTACCGCAGATGAACTACTGAAGTAGCCTACAGCAAAATTAAAATGGAAAAAAATACATTTACTCCTTGCTGTCGACTTGGAGGTTGTTGCTGAGCACGACAAGAACGGCTCAAGCTGTGACCACCTCGAGTGTTTAAGCCAAGCAGACCAAACCCAGCCTACCAAAGGCAACAGGCACTGGCACTGCAGTGCCCAGCTGCAGCACAGCCCTACCTGCAAAGGATGCAAACCAGCAGGGTTTACTCTGCCAGTTAACTGGGAGGTTAGTGTTTAAAAAAAAAAAAAAAAGAGAAAAAAGCCCAACCAAACAACAATTTGTCTCCCTAAGAAGATTAATAGGTGCATTTAAAGAAATCAGGCTGTAGGCTTAATGAGAGAGAGGCAGCAAAATCCAAAATGTGAGACCTCCTACAGTTTTTCAGTCCAGCTGTACAATCAAATAATAGTTTATGTAACTAGGATTGAAACAAAATAAATTAAAAGTAATTTCATGTTTCATCAAAAGAAAAAGTACAGTTCGGATTCAACGTGGAAAAAGATCTAGTTCAGGCCTGCATTTTCCCTAGCCTTTCATAAGCTTTGTATTATCAGCTGATTTGGGTTTTTTTCACAAGAGGAAGGCAAATTACCAAGTCCCTTAAGAACTTATTATACGTTTCCAATTTTTAACTAGTCCTACTTTATAACTCATAAATTCACATATCTATAAGTGAAATGTTTTCTTTAGGAGATGAAAGAAAAAAAACATGCTGTTTTTCCTAGGTTGCAATCTGTTTTTTGGTTAAATAAAAAAAAAAAAAAAAGAGTGGTTAACAGCTACAACATGTCAATCTTTGAAAGTAATTCCCACGCACAACTTCATCCTTTTGCAGACATTAAATATGGCAAATTCTTTTTGCATTCCTCATGTCTAGACTGAAGAAGGAAGAGCACAAGCTACCAACAGACTTCTACCGGGAAGCCCATGGCAGACCCATTTGGGTCTCAGGTGGGGTGTTGAGAGGGCCAAACCCCTCTGGATTCATTTAATAGCTGAAGAAGATATGTCTCACATTGACTTCATACCCACATACAACTTCCGAGGATGGAGCACCCTGAGAAGAAGCGCCCTGAGACCATGCCAGAAGAGGCTGAATACTCCAAACATCTCCTAACATAGCTAAAAATCCATAAATGAAGGCAAATTTCAAAACAAATTCTAGCATCATGCTATAATTTATTTCAAAATAAGTTACAGCATCATGAATAGGGGGTATTTATGATGCTATAACCCCTAGGTATGGTCCTGCAAAGGGATGTCCCCTGGAACTGGGCTCTGAGCCTCTCAGCATCTGGAGAAGCCCATGAGCCCCCAAGGCTGGGAGAGACTCAAGACAGGCTAGAAAGCAACATTCCACTCCTAGACAAGGGGAAACAAAGAGAAAAAAAGGTTCAGGGGCTGCTCTCAGCTATTGACTCTGCAACTGTCCCTGCCCTGTAAGACCTACATAGCTCTCTGGCACGGGGCTAGATGGAAAAGGGCCTGCTACCCTTGGACACCCTGGCTGAAACACCAGATTTTGTCACATCTGCACCGAATGACATTTTGATTCACGGTGATTTTTCTTCTACGCCCTTCAGAAGAGCTGTCAAATCCTCATCTGAAAGCTATTCAGCGTGGGAAACTGCTTTGTCATGTCTGAGAGCTTGTGGTCCCTGTCAGGTCCCAGAACCAAGAGAAGAACAGTAAATCACACATGCCCAAAATGCCTCAACACTCAGGAACATTTCTCAAGCAGCCTGGATGCGTTTTCTACACAGCATCTGCTTGCTCTAAGCAAGAAAAGGGAGAAACCCTCCAAGAGGACAGGAGATGCTCTTCTCATGAGGACCTACACATGACCAGCAGAAGTCCAGGTGGCTCTAAGGTCTCCCTTGAGCCTTTTCTCCTCCAGACTGAATAACCCCCCCTCTCTCAGCCTGTCTCCATAACAGAAGAGTGTCCCATTTAAGATCTTTACTCAGTACCTCGCTAGTGTGGGTGCGATGGGGTGTCTCATGGTGTCTATCAGTAGGTAATGGCCCAGAGGTTTCCCCCAGGCCTGTGCTCCCACCTTCTCCCAACAGTACCTTGCACACCCTGTTACAATCACTTGGTTCTTGGACAACTGTGCCCACCTCAGGGAGCACTAACAGTCTCCACACAGAGATGTTCACCTTGTTGCTCTAGGGAGAAGGTGTAGAGGCTCTTCCTTCTTGTGCTAAGGACAGGGAGAGGAGAGAGGTCTGGGGACAGACTTGGTAGGACAGGGATTTGTGTTGTAGCTCGTCTTAGAAGATGCCTAACGCACTCTACTGCATTAAATATACGCACATTTTTCTTCTATAGACAATGACCTAGAAACACAACTAAATCATTTTCGACAAAAGAGAATGCACCAAACTATTTAATCACATCTTCAGGGGGGAATGAAGCCAGTAAGAACAGTTAATCTGCTGCTCATCACAAAAACTATAGTTTTGGACTGAGGGTAACTTTGTATTTTCAGAGGCGAGGGTTTTATTTAAACCTTCTGTGATCATATATCCCATTATGCCCTCTGGAAAACTGCTTCTACACTTATTTATGCTCACTTTTAACATGCATTTCATTACCATTTGGCTAGCTTGGGCCTCTGAACTGCAGAGATGTTTGTTTTTTTTTGCTAGCCATTTTGCTAGCCATTTTAACCATCTTTACCACCCAGCGCCAGCAGCCAGGCTGGAGGGCACATTCCCTCCTCATCTCCAGCCAAATCATTCTCTTATTAAACAAATAAGAGAAAACAAAATAAAAATTGCATTCAGAGATGCTTTTCTTGACTTGTCTCTGGGGAGCTCAACTTGGGCAGGGAGCTGCTGTGTCCTCTCCCCTCAGCCCCCAGTCCCCATTCTGTTAATGGGGCTGGGGCCTCTCTTCAATATCAAACACACACTAGGAAGGCTACAAAGAGGCCACAAGTCAGCGAGACACCACCATCGGTATAGTTAAGTCACCTTTGGTATTAAACACAAGCAGAGAACCTCATGAACATGCCTTCCAGCCATGCCATAAAGCACAGGCCAGTGTTAATAGGGTCCAGCAATGCTGCCTGTTTTTGCAGGCTCCTAAATAGCACTTTGGAGGTGCTGGGTGCTCTCAGAGAGGAGCCAGCTCATTGCATTCATAAAAACTTTCCAGCATCAGTGACATGAAAAGCGATACGACATGCTCAGCGATGACTGACAGGCTGCACAGCAGCACCTCGGGGTCACGCCAGAGCTTAGCACCTCCAGGCACGAAAAAAGACAAAAAAACTTGTTCGTAGGAACAGTCGTGCTCATAGAGTGATACAAAAATAACAAATCTGTCATTCAAACAGACATTTGAAAACACAGTGATTGCTCAACAGTGACGATCTCGAATTCAAGAAGAATAACAGTTTACGATGAGTGGGACCAGGATGACCATCAGCACTTGCTGTCACTCACTAGCCAAAAAAAACCCAGAGCAACATCTCGGAGCAGCGGTGCTCATCAGCAAAGCCACATTTAGTGAAAAACCAGAACACCTCTGCCATGGAACCACTTCATGAAACCACTGAGCTACCTGCTCTTGGGAAGCGCTCTTCACACTGACTGCCTGTCCCCTACTTACCAAGGAGTACCTCATATGCTAGGAAATTAGCCTGATATTGGAAAAGGATTGCTGGAAAAACACCCTTGGCCAGAGGTGCCAGCCCCAGCCGGGGAAGCGGTGAAGACGGCTGTGCAGAGTGGCTGTATGGCAGGCAGGCTGTGGTGTTCTGCCAGTCCAGATGCACATCAAGTATTCCCCAAACTCATATAAACTGCAGGAATATGCCACAGCACTGACTATCTGTTTGCACTGAATTGGAAACATGATGGGAAACATCAAATATGTGCTCAATTCACACAGCAGAGAAAAGAAACAGCTTTATTCCGACACACTGGAGAAGCAGAAGTGGAGAGCTAAAAGCCAGCTCAACATGAGCAACAATGTGGAGGGACCTGCTGGCCCCAATGGATGTGGTCATTTGAGCTGCGGCTCCATTCCTGAGCATCAGCAGAAGAATCAGAATGGTCTGGGTTGGAAGGGACCCTAAAGATCATCTAGTTTCAATTCTCTGCCACAGGCAGGAACATTTCCCACCAGAAGGCTGAGCATCAGCACTCAGATTTCCAGTGCAAAAGAAGCGGCCCTGCCATAGCTTCAAATTGTGCCAGAAGAAGCCAAGGACTCCTCCAACTTTTCAACCAGCACAAGCCAACACAGCAAAGGATATCAATCCTTACAAATACTTCTACATCCTTTCTGAGTAGAAGTGGACACTGTAGGGACATGCCCAGGAGCCCCTTGCCCAGCAGAAGCAAGGGGTAAAGATCCATACCCACAGTGAACCATCCAGGCTGGTTCCAGCAGTGAGAAACCCCGACCTGTGAAGCAGATTGCAAATCTGTGTATTTGTTTTGGAAATAAAGGCATTAATAATTGATGCCAAACACTGTGAATATTGATGAGCACATTCCCAGAAGAGGTTTTGGAGTTACTTAAGCACCCAGAATTGTGCCGTCTGGATTCAGTGGCCTAATGGCTGCTGTCAGAGCAATCACAAGTACGCAAAGCACTGTGTCACAGCCAGCACTGCCTGCCCATCACAGGGGGGAAGATGAATTGAAGCCCAGTGGGGTATTTAACACCACAAATATTTTGACTTGATCCATCATCTACACCATATTCTACTCCTTTTACTTTTTATTTTGCTCACACAAGTTTGATAAGCTTAAAGCATGTTCTTCCCCTCCTCACTTAAACCTAGCCTCAGCTCCCTCCTGACCCTCCACATGTCTTGCAGAAAATAAACTAATACTCAATAAGTGCAGAAGCACGGCAGGCTTTTCCAGAGTGCCAGCCCATGGCTCAGCCAGGGAAAATCTATTTTAGTATTTGAGGAAATTCCTAGCAATGCATCTGATAGTGATGCCTCTGCCCCATCCTGTGCAGGGCTCAGACCCTTCGAGAAGAGCAGAGCATGGAAACGAGGATGGAGCTGGCTCTCCGGGCTCTCCACGTGAGCATGAGCCCTCTTCTCCACAGCCTGACTTATCATCACACAGCCTGGTTTTATTTCTAGCACAGTCATATGAAAATGGACATCGACTGCTCATTTCTGCAAGCTTGGGAAAAGTGCCCATTTCAAAAGAAATAGATAAAGTTGCTTTTTTTTTTTTTAAATTATCTTTATGTACAAACTTCTTATCTCTCATTGTGATGATACTTATGGCAAGCAAACAAGCACATGCAAGAGAGCTACTAAGAGGGTAGAAGGGAGCATCCAAACTGCACTGGTTTGTCCAAAGCTTCTCTGATTTAAAGGGCTCTTCCTTTCAGTCTGTTTCTCTTACACTCTTCCCTATCACCAGATTTTTTACTTCAAGCTCCACCACCTGCCAAACAGAGCAATGCTGACTGTACAGCAGGGTAAACAGGATCCTTGCCATTGTTCCAAGCCAAGAGAAGGCTCTGGGGGAGCTCAAAGGTGCTACCACACAGTACTGGAAACATTCCTTCTCAGTTGCTTCAAGACCTTCAGCTCACAGCAAGCCTACCCTGAAGCTTAAGAAATACCTTGAAGCTTAAAAAAGACCCACAGTGAGAAAACAAAGGTCCTGGCATCTCTGCCAATGTGCCATGGGAGCAAGCTCCCTCCCGGCCTTGCAGCCTGCAGCCAGCCTGGCTGCTTGCAATGTGCATCTCCCAGCTCCAGAGAAACAGTGGTGCTGAAAACACTGCTGCTCCCACAGACAGTCCCTGAATTTGTGGCTGGTCCTCAATGTTTCACAGGAGACTGCCCCTCTTCCCCTCTCCCATCCTTCAGCCTGAGCTCATGCATCCAGGTGTGCAAAAGAGCCTTTTACAGGCTCCACAGCTCAGCAGCAGAGAGACCAAAAACCTGAATGAATCCAGCATAAATCAGGCACAAATACAATCAGAAACAGCAATAAAGTCTCTCTGCAGGTTACCAGGAAAACCAGCGATCTAAAGCACTGTGCCCCAAGCTACAGTTCTGAACTTAGGATCATCCGTGCTCTGCCATCCAAGCCTTTTTCATCCATCCATCAAGCTGCACCGTGAAATGGGCTTGTACCTTCTGCTTAGGGGGTCTCTCTGAAGGAACAGACCAGGACTTATGAGGCACGGGAAAGCTTTCTGTCCAAATACATTCACAGACAATCTGGGTTCCTTTGATCCTACAGGTTAATGATGCTACAGCTTTTCACCTTCTTTTAGGCTACAGAGGCTCTGTCTGTCCAGGCAGACCAAGAGCAACCCTTCTGTCCCTCCTCCAATTCAATCTTTCCTTGATGGAGTACCAGTCGGGCACACCCACCTCAGATGAGATTCCAGCACCACCTTGCACAAGAGTGAGATCTGCACTGAAAACACCTTGCTTGATGCAACCCTGCACCATGTTGGCCTTTTCCAGAGCTGCATCCTGCTGGCAGAGCCAAACTGCCACACAGCTGAGCCCTGCTCCCAGCTTCCCTCCAACCTCTGGCTCCCCTGTGCCTTGCCAAAGCATGCAAACAGGAAATCAAAGTTTATAAATAGTGGTAGAGGTTACAACCTGGTGAGAAGATGCTACTTCTATGGTATGGTTTCTACTTGCTGAAGTCTCTTCATAGTGTATGCACAGTTCCTTAGAAACGGTTATTATGGATTTAAACATGGGACCGCGACACCCAGGGTACCCCCTCTAAGGTGTTCAGACTATTCCTCTGCGTAATACAAAGCAAATTGTGAAAAGTGCCACAGGAAAGTCCCACTACTACAGTTTTCACTTGCTTGCATGTGGATTTAGGTTACTTAATTCAGAGGAAAAAAATAAGTGCTCTGATACTGAAAGAAACTCACTTTCCCATGTCACTTGGAATTTCTGGAGCAGCACCTTTTGCACTGCACGCTCACTGCTTGGCCAGCACATCCTGTGCTCTGCTGAACCTTTCACAACATATGGTCTGTCTTATGTGCCCACTCCTGCACCTCATAAAAGCGACTTTTTTCTCAAGGCCTGATTTCCTTTCATTGCCACTTTGCTACCTTGAATCAAAATCCCTCAGTGTCATCTCAGCCCCCCACACCCCTCCCACGCTCAGGTTTTAAACACTGGCATAGCTCAGCATCGTCCCCATCCCACCACTGCTCCACAGCACAGCCCCGCTTGGCCCACCTCTTTAATTGCATTAATTAATTGCAAGGGAGGGCATCTCCCCAGCAGCAGCTTCCCAGGAGGCGCAGAAGCATCAGCGCAGTGTGCAAGGGCTGGAGCACGGCTGGAAAAAACAACCCAGTGTTTCTGGCAGGAAAGGACCATGGACGGCTAGTGCTACCAGACTGTGCTCTTCCACCCAGCAACCCCATGTGCTCCAGGACCCTAAAAGCCCCTGGGACCCCCAGTCCTGCACAACAGCAAACACAGGCCCTGGGCAGTAATGGGGGAGCAGTGCCAAAATTGGACAGAGACAGTAGACCTGCATGGCTTCCACACTCCTTTCGCTACAGCGGCCTAAACAGCCCCGCAGGTCTTTAATTTTAAATTGTTCAAGCAGCTACAAACAACTTCTCACTGGCAGAATCCAAAGCAGAGGGGTTGTGACTCTCTAGAAAGGGAAACTGAGAAAAATGTAAAGGAAAATGAACATGATTTCACTCGGAGGTACTTTTTTCACACTCTCTGTGTGAAAGCTCACAGGGATCTTACAGACCGAAGCCCGCCCGCAGCTCGGCTGCCCTGTAGCATCCCTGAATCCTGCTGGATGTTATGGTGCCGCCTGTGAGCAGCGATTGCAGCCCAGCAAGACGGAGCCCACTACCAGGCAAGACTGCAGCCTCCTGCTCAGGCTCCCACCTGGATCTTCCCTGTTTGAAGCAACACAACTGGCAAAACCAGCAGTGCTCATCACTGCCCAGGCGAGGCGGAGAGCCCGGAATGCCACTGCCTCAGCCACACACTAAGGGCAAACTGCCTGCCAAGTCCCCCGCATCCCTCTGTGCAACTTTCTGCTCCTTGGCTTTATTTTTTCAGATAGGATGATGTTTTGGGATTGGCTTCTTTTTTTTAGAAAGAAATATCTCTTATCCCACACCCCCTTCTGAAGTATCTCCCACCCAGCTGGCGCTGCCTGGCAGAAGGAGAATGGCTCGGTGCGGTTCCCTGCGAGGTTTTGCACCGATGACTCCTGGCAGGGCTGCACGTCCCTCCTGTTACATAACAACCTTTCCCGTTTGGTGCTGGCTCCACTTGGGGTGGCCACATTTGGGAGTGGTCACATTTGGGGTGGCCACGTTTGGGGTGCCAACATGCCCCAGTGCTCTGAGCCGTGGGCTGCCAAGCACCATCCCCCCACCCTGACCAGACCCACTAACACTAAACCACAGCCCTCCCTTCTCCTCACCCCTCTCCCCTCACTGCTGGACCTCTGCCCACCACGCAGCACCCCGCTTTCTCCTGCCCCCCAAACACTACACTCCTCCCCGAGGGTACTCCATCCCTCTCCCACATGCAGCCCCAAACCGCACCCTTGCCCTCTCCAGCACCCACGGGTGTCCCGGAGCTGCCAGCTCCCCTGAGGCCGCACCCTCCAGCAGTGACCTGCCTCGGATGCCTCCATCACCTCCCTGAGCTCCATTGCACCTCCCTCACCTGCCTTCTCCCTGCTGCCCACACCCCAGAGCTGCACCGGCTCTCCCCTCGGCTCACACTCCGTGCATACTCCTATCTCACCTACCTGTATTTGCCTGCAGGTGCCCCACAGACCTGCACAGCACGGCACCTCCTGCCCGCATGTCCCCCAGACACCCCTGCACTCACCACACCTGCACCCATCACACCTCTACGCCGCACCCGGCACCTCTGAGCCCTGCACCAGACACCCCTGCACCTCCTGCCCGCGTGCCCCCACACACCCATGCCCCCCACACACGCCCGCACCCACCATCCCCTACGCACCTGTGCCCATACCCTCACCCAGACGTGCCCCGCGCCCTGACAGCCCCCCACAGCTCCCTGAGTCCGCGCCTGACCCCGCGCCCCCCGCCGGCCCACGCCCCGCGCTCTGACCTGGGCCCGGCGGCGGGCGGGAGCTGTCCGCCGCCGCCCGGTGCTGAAGGCGGCTTGGCGGCGGCGGCGGGCGGCGGCGGGGCTCCTGCGGCGGCGGCGGCGGCGGGCGGCAGTTGCCCGTCGTCGCCGCCGCCCTCCAGGCTGGCCTCGTTGCCCATTTCGGGCCGGGCGGGACCGGGACCGGGGCCGCTCCCTTAGCGCAGCGCCGCCCCCGCCGCCGCCATCAGCCCCGCGCCGCCATCGCCGCCCGCCCGCGCCGCCCGGCGCATGCGCCGCCTCAGCGACCGCTCGCGCCGCGGGCACGCGCGCGCTCGCGCGGCCAATCACTGTCCGCCCCGCAGGGCTCCGCCGGCACGTGCCCTTCGGCCCCGCCCCGCCCCGCCCGCCGGCCAATCGGCGCCGCGCAGCGACAGCGCTCGCGCCCGCCAGGCGGCGCCACGCGAGCTCCCGCGCTGGCCGTCAATGAGCGGGCCGTCTGCTGTGACGTCACGTCCCGGCGGCCAATGGGCGCGCAGTCCCGCATGAGGTTACACCCGAGAGCCAATGAGCGCCCACTCACCCATGAGGTCACGGGCTGCTGCAGGATGTCACACACCACCCACCAATGAGGTGTCCCCTCCTCCATGAAGTCATGTGCTGCTCCTGGACGTCACAGCGTGACAACCAATGAGCACCCACCTCCCCCATGATGTCATGGGCTGCCCCAGAACATCACATGCTGCCAGCCAATGAGCGTCTCGCATCCGTGTGAGGTCATTCCCTGCCTTGGGATGTCAAACTCTGCCAGACAATGATTGTCCTGCACCCTGTAAGGGCACAGGCAGCCCTGCAATATCCCATGGTACTGACCCATGAGCACCCTGCTACCTCAGGAGATCATGGGCTACCCTAGGAGTCGCTCTCAGCCGGGCAATTAGCACACCCCTCCCTGTGAGGTTATGGGCTCTCTGATAAGGCAATGGAGCCTCAGCCAATAACCACTCAGTCCCTCCCACAGTCACCCAGAGCCCAGCCACTGACCACCATTGCTCTTCTATAACATCACAGGACCAAACAAATGGGCTCACACGCTCTCCCTAAGCTCAGCCAACCATCACCCCTCTTCCCATGAGGTCACACAGTGCTCGGCCAATGGTCACGCTCCCTGTGCGTGAGATCAGAGGCTGCCCATGGCGTCAGAGAGCAGCGGTGTCTGTGGGAACATGCCCAGCACCGCCGGGGCTCCCTCCCGCCACCTGCTGTTAATGAGGGGCGGTAATTAAGGGTGGCCGTAGCCGTGGGCGGAGGGACGCGCTGCCACCGCCGGTCCCCTGCTGCCACCCTGCGGCTCCCGCCGCCCGGACGCCCCCCCCCAGAGGGACCCCAGCGGGGACCGAGAAGTGCCCCAGGAACACCAGCGCCGCCGGAGCCGAGATACAACACAGCCCGGCAGTGCTGGCGGCTGTTTTTTATGGGCTGTGAGTCAACACACACGCGCTAAATCCTAAAATAAACGTGAAACTGGGTCCAGCCTCACCTCGGAGCGCACCGAAATAGACACCGGCTCCAAGCCGCCCCAGGAAAAAGGGACCTCAGTCCCTTCCCTGCCCCTTCTGTATCCCCCAGCCCCGGGAAGGGAAGGGTGGCACTAGAGGTCACTGCTGTCCCCCGAGGAGCAGGTGGGGAGTGCAAAAGGTGTAATACGGGAGGAAAAGAGCTTTGGAGGAACTGAAAGTACTGAATAAGAGAACAGAACAGGTTCACTGCTGGGCAGGGGCAACAGACGTGCAATAAACCAGAACAAAAACACTCCAGAAAAAACCCAGAAGCAACAAGTCCAGGGAAAGCAAGACTGCAGGAGCAGATGAAAGGGGCCAGGACTGAGCAGGTGGCCAGAACAGCTTGTTTTGTTTGGATTTTTTCCTGAGGTGATGAGTCCCCCAAACACAGGAGACTCAAAACATGCACCTTAAATCCAACAGAGGTGGGAGCAGCTACCAGCAGCAGTGCTGGTGCAGGTGGTGCCCAGCCAAGGTGCTCAAACCTTGGCTTAAACTGGCCCTCATGTCAAAACACAGCCCCAAAACCCTTCTCAATCCCTCCACTGCAGGCTGGGATCTGCTCTCTGTTTACAGGCAGACACAGCACCACCTCTCCAGCACCCCAACATGGAAACCCATGTCCCCCACCAGCCATGCACCCAAACCTCCACTGCTGCCTTCTTAAAAGGATCTTCCTGAAATGGAGAGATCCAGAGCAAGTCTCACATTTTACATACACTTGCTACCTACCTCAAAGGGACGAGGACAGCACGCAGCCATCTCTCTGCAGACCCTCTCCCAGGCTTCTCTTCCACAGAATTTAAGTCCCCCCTCCCTTCCCCCCAAGCTTTTTTTTCTAGCACTCTGAACCCTCTCCTGCTCCTCAAAACTTTCCCCCCGTTTCACTTAATTCCACAGCCAGCCTCAGGTGATGCAGGTGAGACACAGCTCATGCTCTACAGGGATTTGCCTTGTTCACTTCCCTGGGGATGAGCATCACTTTCCCCATGGCTTCACCCCACCACACCCCTTCCCTGCACAAGAGGCCTGTATCCCGAGGGCTGGAACCCCAAAGGTTCCTGACAAGTCGAGCACATCGACCATCCTACATCCAGCACCCAAGCTCAGACCTCCACCCAGAGCTGCAACAGGGTAGAAAATGCTCAGAAGCCAGTTGTGTTAACAAGTGTGCACAACAGCATATTTTATTCCCTAAAAACGTATTTTTAGCCAGTCCAGGTACTACAGATTCCAGCCTGAAGCATCTGGAAATAGGAAAATTCAGATTTGTACAGCAGAGTGCTTTAGTAGGTGCCTCACCATATCTGTTCCTTGCAGCTTGGACAGCCCTGCTTCAGGTGTGGATCTCCTGTTCCAGGGCTCCAAGCTGAAGAACCCCAGACAGGTTCTGCCCCACCAGTCTCCCCCTTCTCTGAAGGGAGCCATTCTTCAGCACTTCTCCAGGCCATTCCAAACCCTCTAATCACGAGGCAGAACACTTACAAAATAACAAAAATACTCTACAATCTTATTTAGAAAAGTAATTAATAAACAAGTTTCACATCAACACTTTCCAAGCACAGTGGTCACACCAGCACACCTACCTCTGCTTCCAAAGGGAGCAGGGGGTCACCCCAACACTTTCCTCCCCAGTCAGCAGTTTCAGTGCCAAGTCTGCAAGACCACTGTGGACTTCATGGCCCAAAACAGGGCAGGGCAACACAGCCACTAGGCCCACCTGTAGGTGTCCCCAGCCCCCACCAAGCCTGGGGTTGAGGGAAAGTGTTTCATTTGATGATGAATATACAGACACTCCACAGCCACACAAGCTGCTCTACACACTTCTTCCTCCAGTAAACTTTCTTGGAACTACTTACACAGGCATGGAGCTGGTCCAGAGCCCTTCTCCCTGCTGCTCTCTCCAGACTGACATCCTAGACACCCTTCCAACACCTGCTGCTTGTGACTGCATCCAAGAAGTGCAGTTCCACCTGGTGTCAGAGACCCCAAAGCAGCACTGACTGCAGAGTGCTGAGGATGCCAGAAGGCAAGAAAACCCTGTTATTTCTGCATGAAAAAGGGAGGAAGGAGTGGTAAAACAAGGAAGGTAACTCAGTCCAGGCATTAGCCAGAGGCTTGGTCTCCTGTTGCCTTGCTGCAAGGCCAGGATTCCCCACAGAGCAGCTGATTTCACCCACAAGACAGCATCAGTGCTTTGCAAACAGTACCCCAGGCAGTGGTGGCTGCACATGGCCTCGTGCCAGGCTCTGGGCAAGTGTGCTCTGCCCTGCAGCCTCTTCCAAGCCTTTCCCAGGGGCTCTCACTGCAGGAAAGTGTCCAGTCTGGCCTGGCTGCTGCTGGAGGAAGATGCAGCTGGTCTGGAGACCTTCTTCTTGCTCTTCACTGCTAATGGACGGATTTCTGCCAGGTTTGTCTGGAGGTAAAACTGTCAAGGAAAGCACATATCAGTGCCCTAGGAACACAGGTGATCCAATACCTGCTGCAGTCCAGCCTGAACCATAGACCTGGGACCCAGCCATATATCTGCATCCAAGGAAGAACTCCCTGCAGGACAGGATGGGCTTTGCTACCTTCTCACAGCAGCAGCTCGGACACACTCCTGTCCCACGAGTCAGGGAACATCTCCCACATCAGTGGAGGTTTGGATTGGATATTAGGAAACATGTCTTCACTAAACAGGTGGTCAAGCATTGCAACAGGCTGCCCAGGGAACTGGTGGAAGTCGTTGGAAGTGTTCAGAAAACATTGTAGTTAGGGACATGGGTTAGTGCTGGGCTTGGCAATGCTGAGTTAATGGCTGGACTCTTATCTTAGAGGTCTTTTCCAGCCTTAATGATTCTATGATTCTATGATTTTATGCTATCTCCTTGCACATAAAACAGCATTTTAACAGTGTATCTATTCAAGCTGCAAGACCTCCTGAGCCAGGACACTCTGCAGGTAAAGGCAGAGCATGCAGCCTCCCATGGCAGAGCAATCCCAAGGCAGGAGCCACCCACAACCACGGGGTGACCTCAGCCCAGCCACTCCTCACCACAGCGGAGCAGCAGAATCCCGCAGGAATGAGGGCTCCAGCTGCATGGGCAGGCAGGCACACAGCCAGAAGAGGCTGTGCTACACTGCTGCTCCAAGATCTCAAGGGCACAGGCAGTCCCTGCAAATTGCACTGATGTCTAGCTGATGTGCTCCTCTGAACCAGCCACAAGTGCTCTCAGCAAGTTCAGGTCCTTGATGCCTTTGCTGAGCTCAGATTTGTTCAGAGAGAAATCAGATAATTCCTTAAGGATCCAAAGCCCATGTTTCGTTCACTGAGACCAAAGAGGAAGAACAGAAATGAGGTGCCCACAGCATCAGTACTGCCACACAAGCTGCAGGAAAGGATACTGGTTGTATGAACTTCGTCCTGCCTCCCATGCCATCGTACCCCGTCCTCACCTAGGAGAGAGAAACAAATGAGCCTGGAGCAGCAGCACAGAGCCTTGGCTGCCTCTCCTCATGATGGTTATGGGGAAGGGGGAGTCTTGCAGACCGCAGCTTCTGGAGAGGGGTTAAAGGCACCTGGAAACACTCAGTACTTGTGCTAAGCCCTCACTTTTAGAAAAAGACTCATGAGTATTAATAGTTTGGGAATCTTGGGCACTTTTTAAAAACAAGCTGAGCAAGGCTTAGGATTTTGTCACTGAGACTGAGGAATACAAGGAGAACACCCTGAGCTCCAAGGAGGTGGAGGAATAGGACACTGAGAGCCACTTAGCCTGGTGCCAGGAAGGGAATGAGCATCTGTCATCCCTGGAGCTCTGCAGGACTGGGAAGTAGCCAGGTTGTGCTCTGAGATTTATTTTCCACACGCTGTATGTGGCAAGGTAAAAGCCTCAGTCGCTTCCTCTTGCAGGGTCACTTCAGGACAGAGGTGGCAGTGCCAGCCCTGGACGCACTCACCAACTGGACAGTCATACTTACAGCACCCATGTTCTTGTGGCAACCCAGGAAATTGCCCGAAGATGGCTTCTTGGAGTGAACAGAGTTCCTGATGAATGCTGGCAAGAGTCCTTTAAGAGCATCATCCTCCAGATCATCTGTCCAGTTCTGTCCCACAAAATAACACGAAAAGCCCTTTAACCAGCACAATCTGCTGAATGGAGTCCACATACAGGCAGCACTAAACACAGACAGCTATTTAAGGTAATGGTTACTGCCATACCACATGTCAGGTTGAAAACCAGCAGCTTCCAACCTCCCACTGGGGTTTATGTGGAACAGTGCCCAGGAGACAGGACACTGCCCCCAGCAAGGCTGGGAGAACAGCCACCTCAGCTGACCCCACAGCCCCTGTGGTCAGCTCCAGGTGGTGTTTGTGAAGCACATCTGGGGCAGACTCATCAGCAAGAAGCACGTGGGTCCCCACCCTCCCTCTCCTGCCCAGTTCCAGGAGGCCTGAGGCACCAACAGTGTTTCTAGGAGACCATCAAGAAAAGCACTTTGAAGCACACACTGTGGTTCTATAGATGGGCAGGTCTACAGCCATAACAGAGAAAGAAAATAGATTCTTTATCCCAAGCTTATTAACAGCAGAATCAAAGAGGAGACAGAAAAATCAAGATTAGTCCTTTTACCTCCACTGTTTCCTTCAGAACTTTCTTCGCCAGATTTACCACGGGAGGCCTGTAAGGAGCCCAAGGAGCAAATCAGCAGAGATTTATTGTTCAAGTGGAGCTGGCAAGGACAGACAAGGCCAAGCAAATGACGACAAAGCTTACAGCACACCATCAGGCAGCTGGAGAGCTATCTGATCTCACACAGCAACTTCCAAAGCAGAAAGACTTTGATCTCCTTTAGAAGCAGAAAGAGGAGGGAAAACTCACGGCTTTTTATCCAGCTTCTGCCTTTTTACAGCGCCAAAGGGAGATGTGCAGGGCTGGTGTTCAGGGGTGTCCACATCAAAAGTAGCATCTAGATTGATCTCATCGCTGTGGGCTGGGCGGTGGAGCTTTGGATGCTGCAGTTCCACAGGAGTAGGGCTGCAAGGCCAAGAAAAGCATCAGCCACCAGGTCACCGCCTGGCACCCCGGGGAAGGCAGCACTGCACCCCATGACACTGAGTGCTCAGACAGCAGTGGGACCAGGAGCAGAGCCCCATTCTGCTTACACAAAGAAAGGACAATCTGAACCCTAGAGTTTAAATTCAATGTCCCAAATTACTGCTCCCCCTCAAATGGAGGGTGCTGGACACTACAATAGCAGCACCCAGAGCCCAGGAATCACACTAGCACATCGCTGCTCTATGGACAGAACCCAGCTTGCTCTACTGGGGAAATGGCACAGGCTCCTCAAGAAAGGCTGGATAAAAGCAGATGTAATTTTTCAGGTTAGATTCCTGTGCCTAGCTAAGACTTCTGGTCCCCATACACTGGAGCACACTCATCAGAAGGCAAACTCTACAGCAATGAGAAGAGCAGCTTTAGGGATGTTTCCCTGGCAGGACACAGTGACAAAGACTTTTTCAAAACCAAGGCCATTCCTCCATCCCCTCCTGACCCAAACCCTCTGAGACACACACTTTTTCCATGTAAACCAAACATCTCGTAAGCCACAAGAAAAAGGATACAAGGAACAAAACAGCCATACTTCTGCAACACCTGCCAGACTAGTACATCTCTGCTTTTTGACACGTCCAAAGCAAGAGCTGACAGTTTAACCTACACCCCTGGCCTGTATGCAGCTCACTAACCTTTCAAAGACTAGACGACTGAGTGTTTCCCTGGTTACAGATGGGACCTTCAGAGTGTCCTGCAGGATGTCTATTTTCTTCTTCAAACTCTGGAGGGAAAAGGGAAAGTAGACAGTGAGATAAGGAAAGATTTAGTAGCAGATACTTTGCCCCTTTTTCATATATCAGCATCAGGTGGAGCTCAGAGGTAGGCTGGGAAACAGTCACTGAGCAAAAGCCAGCATAACTCCTGGCTTTGCAGCTGCAGACCAGTCTGCAGTAACTGGCAGCTCGCCACGAAGAATGATATTCTCACCAAGATCTCCTTGTCTGCATTCTTCAGATCTTTCTGTGTGCTTTTTAACTCCTCCTTTGTCTTCTCCAACTCTGAAGTCGTTTTCTGCAGCTGCAGAACACAACAGAGTGTGGGTTAAAACACCCGGGTAAGGGGGACTCTAGAGCCCTGTGAGAGCAGGGGGCTCTGCACCACATGCTATTTCCCCTGTTTAAGGGCTCAAATTTCCTGTGTCAGTCTGACCAATCTCTCCTGTATCAGTGCAATCCAATCTATACCCAATTCCACAAGCTGCCTGCAGAGGGATCTCCAGGGCTGCTCGCCCAGCATGTACCCAGAATTTATGCCTCACGGCAACAGCTTTTCCCTTGTCTAACACTTGGTGGCTGTGTTCTGAATTCCTGCAGGACTTTGGACACACCAGAGCACAGGAATTACAAACCACAGGCTGGAGGATGGATGTGCATCAGCACTGCTGGCACACGGACAAGCCTGATTCAACAGGGAAGCATGCCAGGAGCAGGGGTCAGGAAGTGGACTGCTACCACATCAGAGACTTTTGTGGGTCCAGGAGTCCGGGCCAGCCCACGGACTGTTGGTAACAGTCAGCTCTCTGTCAGCCAAGCCTGAAGCCTCCTGTGCACTGACTCGCATCCTCCTGACCCACACTTGCCATCACAGCTTGGCTCTGACTCAGCCAGAAGCAGTCCAATTCCAGCAGCAGCAGCTTGTGTAGGGGTTAACTCCTCTGGGGAGCACAGCACAGCACTCTGAAGATCTCCCTCTCCATTTGAGGGGACAACAGCTATGGCTGAGTAACAAAAATAGGCCAGATCCACCCACAGCTTCTCCCTTTGTTGGCTCAGACACAGGGATGCCCCAGGGAACACCTGTGCTTTGAGGGGTGAGGCTACACACACATGCTTTTCACAGGGATATGCTACCAGAACAAAGTGAGTCCTGCCTGACCTGAGCTAACAGACCCCAGGCAGGCCTGGAGCAGAGGGAGCAAAGCAGCAGAGACATGTGAGCATCCCCAAGCTCTGCACCAGCTCAGGACCAGCCCAGGCAGGCTCTGTGCAGGCCACCTGCATGTCCTCACTGTGCTTTGGGAACCTCTCCTGCCTGGGCACAACATGATGTGAGAGCCCTGGCCCAGTTCAGTTGGCTGAAGGCACAAGGCTGGGTGTAACTGGTTGTGCCAAGCCAGGGCTAAGCCCTGCTCAACTGCTACTGGCTCCAAACCCCTTCCCACCTCAGGGGCCCAGTTCTGCAGCAGGAGGGGCTGGCAGCTGAGTGCTCAGCAGTGTGGCCGGATGAAGGAATTGCTACTTCCAGAAGCCAGTGGGAGCAGTGGAGCACCTGTGTGCTGCTGCCTTCCAGCACAGGCTCCCTGCCAAACTCTGGGTGGCTCTGCACAGTGCCCCAGCACTGTCCCCAGGGACCACCCTCCTGACAACAGCCCACAAGCTACTTGCTCACCATGTCACATCCTGACCCAGAAACCCCAGCCTGACCTGTCCACACACCTGTACCGATCAGTGTGGGAGGGGGTCACTGCAGAGCCCTTGGGCCTCAGTTATGGACAGGGATCTATAGACCAGATGTCACCCTGGCAACCCAAACTCTCCCTTTTACCTTATTATTGACAGAAAACAGCTCCTTCTTCAGCTTCTCTGACATCTCACCAGAGATCTTCCGAGCCTCCTTCAAGTTCTCGTACTCCCTGCAAAGAGACCCAAAAAGTCATGCTGTTTGTAAGATGCTTGAGCCAGAACTCCTCAGAGACAAGCCAAGACCCTTAAATTGAAGCTCTGGCCTGCAGAGCCACCAGAGAAAACCCAAGAGACACAAAGCCCTTCAAGGAACAGAGATGAGTGTACCAACACTGTGTCACACATTCCACTACACCATGGGGCAGAAAAAACCTGCATGGGATACCAAGCCTGATTCCACCAGCAAACTAGGAACCAGAGCCAGAGACATTTCAGTAGCCAGTAAAAAAGACAACAGAGCACAGCCTCCATGCTGGCAGCAAACAGGGGACTTTGCTTTAAGTGACTTTTCAGAGACTTCACACTACTGGCCATGCACATTCATTCCAAATTACACCACAGGAACACTTGCCTCGTTACAGCTTTGTACCAAAGCTGCAGTTATTCAGCTGCCATCAGAATGGACACAAAAAAAGCTGTGTATTTTCCCAGCAGGACCAGATGGATATCCAGGTAGGGGAGGGCAGCAGTGCAGGCTCGCTTTGCCAGAGCATGCCAGAGGCCACAGCTGCACAGTGCAGTGCTGCAGAGGGCACAAGCCAGAGCTCCTCATCCGCTCGCTTTCCCCCGGGCATGAGAGGAAAGCGGAGGGAATAATCATCATCACTTCATAGGTGCACTGATAACTCTGGAGACAGTTCCCATGGTGACACGCATGTCACTACAGTGACAAGAGGAACAGTTCAGTGTGACAGACTCGAAAGTAGGTCCCCAGGATCTGTCAGTCAAAACCCAGTGGAAGCTTAAAGAGGTGGCGAGAGCCCCACGAAGCCCATGTGCCTGTCGGTGCTCGGCAGAGGGTTCTCCCTGGGCACCCTCAGGACAGCACCAGCCAGCTGTGCCAAGCTTGCAGCACCTACTTTTTGAGGGAGACACAGTAGATTGCAAGCTGCTCCACCGCTGCCTGCCCGACTCCCATCTCTCTGATCATCTCCTCCACTTCGGGGCGCTGGCTCTGAAGCAACAGCTCAATCCTGCACAAAAAACCACAAACAGAAACATACCCTCAGCTCATGAGTCACAAACAGACCTGGGAAAGAGACAAAAGGCTTGCTTCCCCCTCAAGGGGCTGGTGCAGCCTGAGCTTCTGCTGCAGGCACTCTGGGTGTCATGGGAGAAGAGACACAGCTGCCTCACCCCAAGCAGGGTTTTTCACTGGGGAAAAGCAGCACTACTTGGACTAGAGAAGGGGCAGCTGTACACACACACTGCACATGGAGCTGATGCCTAGCTCTTGGTCCCTATAGCCCTGTGGCTGACTGTGTTCCTGAGCTGGCATTTTGCCCCAGCATCCTCTGATAACCGGAATGGCACACGGCCATGCTCAGTGCACTGGAGATGAGGCCAGTACCCTGCCTTGCTGCTCTTTAATGAGAGCAGCTGTCTGGAAACATAGCAGGGGCAAGAGCATGGGCAGGCAAGGGCAGCTAATGCAGCTGTTTCCAACCTTGCTGGAAGATGATCAAGCACATGGAAGTGGGTGTTGCAGCAGGCCCAGCAGGACCCCTCCTGCCCCCCACAAAAAGGGCAGAGGTGTGCAGCCCAGCTTGCAAGGCCCAGGAAGCACCCCGGATCTCACCGCTCCATGGTTCTCAGCTTGTTTCGCAGCCGGCGGGCCTCCTCCTTTGAACTTCTGTTATCCTCCTGCTGCTGCTCCAGGAATTTCATCTGCTTCTGCAGGAAAGTAAGTGCACACAGACCGTTAGTAAGGCTCTAGGGATTGTAGGAGAAACATCCTGGCTTATGCGCACTGCGGGCAGCTCACAGCACACACTGGCTCTAAATGCTATCACCAACTTGGCAGCCCAGGATTATGGAGAGTTGAGCTCCCTCCCACTGTACCCCCAGCTCTGCTCCCCACGAGCACGGCAGGGTCTCTGTGCTAATCATGAGGCGAGCCTGGAGCTGAAATCATGTCGTAGCCCCTCTCTGCTGGGAGCACTGGAGGGGCTGCCCAGCACCCTGTACATAGCAGTTTGTTTTCCAAAAGCAAAGGAGCCCACAGCAAGCAAACCTTGCTATCATCTTCCCCTCCGTGCACAGCTGATTTCTTCACCCTCCCAATTCTCCTTGCCATTAGCTGCTTAAAGCATAGATAAGAATGAGTGGGTCTCTTCTGGGAGACCTCAGCCAAACCAGACACCCACCTGGGCACTTCTCTCACATGCTGCAAGCCTGTTACAGCCATTACCTCTCCAGCAGTAACAGTGAACCTTAGCTGAGCTGGAAAAGCACACATCTGCAGCGGGGCAGAGGATGGGGAGAGCTGAATTAGCACCATTCTGATGCATCTGTGCTGTCTAGGTTTGTGTGTGCCTGGGCACCTTGCACAGCAACTTCAAAAGGCTCTCATTTCAGCACACTGCTGATTCTGGAGAGAGGCCTGGCAAAAGACCATTGCCTTGCAAAGCTCCTTCCCACACAGAAGTTGAAGGATTTTATCCACTTCCTGCCACAGAAAACCAAACAGCTGTGAAACCACTGGGAAGTTGAAGAGGGACAGTGTGACAGGCTCATGTGTTACTCTTGCTTAACCAGAGCCTGTCTTTGGCTTTTCCTTAACCAGAACTCTCAGCACTTCAGATCCCCACAGCAGTTTTGTGCCCAGTCAGAGCAGAGTCCTCAGCTTTAGCCAGCCTGAAACAGCAGGATATTCTCACCCAGAGGTTCAGCAGCAGCTGACAGTGCCAGCAGAAGACAGGACCAGCTTGCAGCCTTAACCTGCGTCACAGCGAGTTAAGCCTGTATTTTCACTGCAGAAGTTTAGTGCTTTAATCTTTAATGATGCAGTTTAAGACAGTGCTTGGCATTCAGCTGGGAAACCCCGTACACCACAGAAAAGATACCTCCAGGTCCCTAATCCTTCTGCCCTGCCCAGCTTTCATTAAAGGGACTTAAGCATACAGAGAGGGTTTTGTAACAGGGAAGATAAGCACAGAGGCTCCTCCAGAGGTGTCAAGGCAGGAAAACCAAGCACTGACATGCTGAGTTGAGCAGCAAGTACCAGTTCCCATTGTCACAATTATTTTTGCTGGAGCAGGGGGTATCAGAAGTATCCTGCTACTGATCTATCCAGGATCACACCAGCATCTACAGCACGGCCAAGATCCAGGCTGCCTTTACATGCAAGCAGATTGGATATAATCCCATGGTTGGGCAAAAGCAGTCATGCTGGCTCACAAAGAGGCCTGCATGGCATTAGTTCCTTACTCTATCTGTCCTAGTGTCAGGCAGACCTCCCAGATGCTTCCTCCCAAAAGAGCCCAGCTGCAGGTGGCATATAACAAGACAGCACCACGACACATCTACAAGCTCTCTCTGGGCCACTTGGCCTTGCAGGTCAAGAAACACAATGCAGTTTAGCATATTGGGTCAGAGAGTGTGGGAAGTGCAGCAGACCCCTACCCCACCTTTCAGTCTGCAGCATGCAACCCCACCTGCCTGCACCTCAGCTTCTTGAGACAGGCACATCACCTTCACACAGCACAGACTGCCCTGCCCAGCCCAGCAGCAAGGCAAAGCTGCTCCAAGACATCCCAGCAAAACTGCTCCTGCTCTTACCCTCTTCCTCTTGCTGTTTACGCACAGTACATGACTACACACTGAGTCACTGCACGCTGAAACTCAACAGGAATATTTGATCCCTGGACTTCACAACATTACTAACCTAACTGAGGCGAAGCCCTGGCAACAGAACAGAGACAGGAGAGTTGGCTGGATCCGATCCCACTCAGCTGAAGCCTGCAACTCCCCCTCCATATTTTTCAGTTTGATTTCTCCCCCAATCAAAGTAAGAAACTAATTTTCCTTGAATCCCGCCTGGCCTAAACCCATTTCAGAAGAACATTCTACCTCAGGGAGCCAGTGTCTCAGCAATGGGGCGCTGAGGCTAGTTCCCACACTAGGTTCCTGCTACTACCTTTATGACCAGCACTGCCACTTCATTAGTGAGGATCAGCTACATTCCTCAGGCTGGGCTGGCATTTCTCTTCCACCAGGGACACCTCTGCCTTGAGCATCTGTACACAAACCTGTAGGCCTGTAGGCTTTTATGCCTCTGAATCACCCTGGGCAGAGCACAAACAGGACCTCAAGTCCAGCAATAGCATTTGCTTCAATTAATCAAACCAAAATAAAAACCCAGGCTACAGACCCAAAATCCCACCAGCACAATCTCTTTATTAGTAAGATCTGCAGAGATCTTCAACAGAACTAACACTGACTGCATGATGCTTAGACCTGCTGGGGAACAGGAAGTGTACCTTGAGAGAGGAGCACAGCATCTCTGTCTCTCCCAGCACCTTCTGGAGCGACTCTATGGTGGCATTGCGCACATCCAGAGTGTCCCTCAGCTCATCCACAACAACCTGGCATTCCCGTTTTTCTTTTTCTGGAAAAGAAAGGAAGAAAGAAAAAGGTCATGACCTGGTAACCTGGACTCCAGCCGCACCACAGCAGCAGGAGCACACAGACTGCTTGCAGACTCAGCTCCAGGCTGCCAGGATTTGGCCATTCCTGGAGAGAGCCATTTCTCTAAGTGCTGTCTGCACCAGGGTCTGTACTGAGCAATTGCTTCTCTCAGTGCCAGCAGGCTTCAAGATTTCTTTACTAAAGATAAAAAAATCCCTTTAATAGCTTTCCAGTGCCAGCCCTGCTAGCATTAAGATGATGTATCTTAACTCTTGCATTTTCTCAAAGCCAGGCTTGCACAAGGAAATCATTCCTCTCGAGTTACACCAAGCTGTCACAGAGCTAGAGAACAGAGCTTTGAGCCCATCATCCCCACGTGGAACTGTATGTGTTAGGAACCCCTTTGGGGGCCAGTGGGCAGCTGTATGCAGCGGTCCACTAAGCTGCTGCATGTGCCCTCACCAACCACAGCAACGACATCAAAGGACAGGAGGCAGTGAGGACTCTGCAGGATACATGACAGCTTAAGTAGATTCCCCAAGTGCTCCCTTTTTGCTGGTCACAAAACCTTTGAGTCCTGCTGTGCCTCCCCCTGGCAATCCAGGAGCAAAGCACATGCCTCTGACCACCAGAGAGAAGGTGGTGGAAAACACCACCAGATTGCAATTTGTTTTGTGGAGACAAGGGAAGAACAGCTCAGAAAGCAACAACCACCATCAGGAGCTGCCAGACCTATGCAGGGAGCAACCAGCATCGCTGAGAAGCTCAGAGCAGTTGGGTAATGAGGGAAAGCAGGAACCCCTATGCCTAACCCTGCTGAGAGCAGTGTAAAATCTTCAGCTCAGCATCTTCAGTCTTTGCTAAAATCACCTCTGGCTCCAGCCTGGCAATAGTGGAGAGCCAAAGAATGCCTTTCCAGAAAGCCTGTTCTCCTTGCAAGCCATCCAGTTTCAAATTCTGCCTCCATATCCTGCAGGAGCATGACCTGCAGTGAAGTTTCACTGTTCAGTCAGGGAGTAGAAGAGCCATGTGGGACCAAGGTACAAGAGAGGAACATGTTCCAGTAGAAGCACGCAAGCGGCTTCTTCATTGATCTGAATAACCCTTTCTCACCAGAGGCAGTGCCTGAAGACGCTCCTTTGCATTTGCAGGGACTCCACACCCACCAAAAGAGTTAGGGCTTCCCCCTCCTCCGTTCCCAGCTGCCCAGAGGCAGATGGCAGGAATCAAACCCCTCTGTGCTGCAGGAATGAGTTTTCAGCTCATTCAGAGTGCCTCCCACAGAGCCTGCTGGGTCTGCTCGGAGCTCGGCACCTCTCGAGCCATTTGCAGGCTGATCAGAGCCTGGCAGCTCCACAGCTCCTCTGCAGCGCACAGAGCAGAGCAGAGCACAGCTTCACGTGGAGAACTTATACACAGGAACCAGCAGAGAGCAGAGTACCCACAGCAAAGGAGGCAGGAGGTGGGAAGGAGCTTCGCATTTCCAGTATGAAAAGAGAATGGGACAGGGAATGTCAAATCCAACCTCTACTCACCAGAAGCCGAGAAGATTAGCAGGCCTTCAAGCAGTTTTTCTTGGAGAATATCCTAGCAAGAATCCCAGACACCTTCCCCAGAAGATCTGGCTCTCTACCAAGTCACTAAACTCAACCAAGCTGGCAGGAGAACAGGCCTCAGAATAGAGACGTGCAGACCATCCAATTCTGCTCTCAGGCTAAGGACCGAATCCTCAATCTACTGGCTATTCATGTCTGTCTCGTGTATGCAGGGAACGCAGAGGAAAGACAACTCTCGGGGCGTGGGTGAGCCCCCAGCATTCTTTAAACATTTTTTTCCCCTTCTGCTAGCATGTTTTAGGATTTCTGTCACTTAGACTGACATTTTCCTTTTGCTGCTCATGACTCATGTTCTGATGACAGGCTGCCTACAGACGATGCTTAAAACCCATCGACAAGTCTCCAGGGCTTTTGCTTTTCCTGCCTCCCTCAAACATCCTCTAAAATTAAAGATGGAAAGATGGAACTGCGCACACACTGAACTCCGTCTGCTCTTCGCGCGACACATGTGGCACTGCAACAGCCAAACAAATCCAAAGCCTTCCCACTGCTGCTTTTGGACACCACTTTCACCCTCTCATCTGCTGGAGGGAATGAGCCTTTACCATATGCAGCTGTGAGTTTCCCAGTGAGCAAACCAAGGGTTTTGCTTTCAAGACTGCTTTCAAGCCTGGATAGAACTGTGATGCAATTCTGTAAGCTTGTGATTAGGAGGGGGCAAAAAAATTGCATCTGTTTGTCTGAAATCACAGTGAGCTCCTGAGTTACAGCAGAGCTGGGCCAGGCTGCAGACTCAGGCTCTGTCATACAATCTTTAGTTTTAGGTGTTCTCGCCTCAGAAAAGCTCTGAAGAAGTTGCTCCAGCCAAACAGTTTGCAGCGTGAATGATACCCTCGGCTTCAGAGAGGGATGGCCTCTGCACAGGGGTTCCTATGACCTGGGCAAGCCACCTGGCACAGGTAGAGCCCAGGACCTGCTGATTGTGGGCTGCCAATCCCCCGCAGGCAATGGGAACTCACCTTTCAAGGAGAGCTGGGCCTTCACCTTGTCCAGTTCATTCTGAAACACAACACAGAGAACCCCGTTAGGAAATGCCCTGTTTTCACCAGATCTTAAAAAGATGCAAGGGGTTTCTCGGCAGAGCATTTGGACCAGGCAGGTGCTAAGGAAGGAACATGGAAACGGCAAGCACAGAGTTACAAGCCCAGACTATCACAGGGAACAGAAAGAGCACCTCCAACTGGCATTCTTAGGGGGGAGAAGAGAGGATCGCAGCTTTGTCTTAGCCTTGTCAACCTTGTGTTTCTCACACTGTCAGTCATCCTGTTTTAGCTGAATAATTTTGGAAGGCTCTCAGGGAAACACAGGAAGTCAGGCAGGAACAATTTTTATAATGTTTTACCTAAACAAGGCAATAAGGCAGGGATGTTGCCAGACTAACTGTATTACTGAGAGTTCTTTAAACTGAAGTGAACTTTAATCAGATGCAGGTGGGAGACAAGAGGGCATATCCAAACATCTGAAAAGGTAACCAAGCATGCACTCAAACATTCTGACAGACACTGAAGTCACTGCAGTTCAGGATGCTGATATGAGCTAACAGCTCAATCGAATGGCTGGAAACAGATCACTGAGAAACCAATCCATACCACACCAAACAGAGTGCACAACGTCTCCTGGGTACCACAAGGGTCTGAGGAACATCAAATATTTCTAACGCCTTCATCAAGGATCAGAAAGAGGCAGCAAATGCCCTGTAGTTTAAATTAGTGATAATGAAGTGATATAACTTAACGCTGGTGAATAACCAAAGGAAACGTCAAGAGGTTAAAAAGAGAGGCTATTTATATCTATATATCTATATGTATATTTAAAATAAAACCAGAGAGATAAATATATGCAGGAAAGAGGCAACAGAAGATGACTTAAAAAGCTGTGTTAGAGAACTGCAGAGGAAAGCACATAACAAGTCAAGCAGGAACTGCAGTGGAATAAAACCACAATAAAATGCCAACACAGGCACACAAATCTGTGCAACCCGGAATGCTACATGCAAATCTGAGCCAAGAATAGCACCAGCAGTGACCACGGCTCTGACGGGACCAGAGCGAGGCTCTGCTAGTGACAATAAAGGCAGGAAAGAGAATGTGGGATGTAAAGCTTGGTAAGCAAAAGGGACTAAATGCAAAGCCTAGCAGAGCTGACTGGGATTTGCCCCAGGGGCACAACTGCTGGAGGGCTAATGTGGAATTAACTCTGCTGCAGGAACTATTCTGAAGTAGCTTCCTCAGAGTCCTATTCAGGAGCGATTAGTGAGCTCACAAGATGTGCTAATTATCATGATAGCAAAGAAATCCTGGGCTACTGCGGGCAGCTATGTAACATTACCTCATTCATCAACTTAATCTGAAATCCCTCATCCTCCACCAAGGCTCCTAAAAGCTGCTCCCAATTTTCTCTCCTCTGAGACAAGTTCTCCTCTCTCTGCCAGACTGAGTTACAGGATCACATTTTCCCAAGATCAAACAAGCATATCCTGACCACAGACAGCTGTCCTCCAAGGCTTCTACCTTCCCCAACAGGTTTACAGACAGGAATCCTCCCCCCACCTCCTCTTCACCAAGTTGAAATCTCCTTTGGAAGAACTCTCCACTCCCCAGATCACAAGCAGCTCTTGACAGACTCACTGAGGTGTTACACCCCAAAACTCACCCTCTTTTCCTGCTCTGGGAACAGCCACATGGAGACTGCTCTGCTCACTAAAAACCATCTTTAAAATAAATACAGGCTAAACCCAAGTTCAGTAATGAAAGAAATGCTTGGACATTTAGCCTGTGGTCTCCAGCTACTCCAGGGACCCAGGTTCCCTCTGGTGTTTCCATTGAAGTTTTAGCCTGGGGGTGGAAAGCAAAGCAGCCCCACCACTCCTTTGACTGTAAACATTTCAGAGTAGCAGCAAGAGTGAGGAACAGCAACAAAGACAATTACTGTTCAAAAGACAATTTGGCTAATTCTGGCAACAACAGGAAGGGATTTCAGATCACAAGGGAGCTCTTCCGACCACTTCACGGGGTGCCAAAGACTGGTTCTCAGAAGAGAATCTCAAGCTGGTCTCCCCTAGATGACAAGCAGACCACAGCTACATACTTCACTTTCTAGCACATCCTTTTCATGGCAGGAGGCCAAATGCTCATTCCAGGACAGCTGTGGGCTGCACAGATACAGCTCCAGTTGATTACAGAGATGAATGCCACTCTTGGAGGGCTGGGCAGTGGTTCATCACAAACCATTGATTTTTAAATTTTTTTTTCAGGTGAAACTACTTCTGGCTAAGATGCCAGCAATTCTTATCGCCTAAGAGCCTGGGCTTGGCCCACCATGTGTTTGCTTTGAACTTTTTCGTGGCCAGAATCAGATACTCCATCACAGACAGACCTCCCATCTTGAGGGATATTAGTCCCTCACCCATGGTGAACAAGGCATCTGTGTTAAGGTATTCCATATCCTCCAAAACGAGGCAGCACACCCCGTGAAACTAGTGACAAATGCAGCAGCAACCTGTACCAGTGCACACTGCAGCGAATACCCACACAGGCTAACAATACTGATTTACACAGAAAAATACTTGCTTCTTCCTGTTGGTGACCTCAGTGCCCTCATTAAGCAGGCTGTACACTGGGGCTAGATGTTGCTTTGACAGGCACACACAAGATTTACAGGAGCAGGAGGAGTAACCATTAAGCTTGCTGTGGAGGAGCAGCTCTACAGTCCCACCCTTGAGCAAGGGAACAGTTCTGCACAGCCTGCCGGGAGCAGAAGGCTGGGGGAACCCATTTTGGATCCTGGGGTGGGGGTGAGAGGGAACAGGAAGATTTTCTAGGGCAATTCTCTCCAGGCAACCCATTTCCGAGTCACCCATCTCATTACACTTGTGAGAACAGATCTCAATATGTACGAAAGGCAATATTTATCCGCTCCGAGGGCACGCGGCTCCCAGTGCCCAGAGATGCTCCTCCATTCCTCAGCACACTTTGACCTTCAGTTTCATTCCTGGCGGTCTTGGAGAAAGACAGTACTACTGACGTTCTAGTCTGGCTGGCTTTATTTTAAAGACATACGAAGTACATATAGAATTGTCATGGCAACTGCTAATTATGGTAATTGCTGCACATGCTGCTTCTAAACACAAGAGGGTACAAGCGTCCCATTATACCAAGGTCAACTGGCCACCCTTTTTTTTGGAACAGATAATTCCAAGACAGAAGGAGCCATGTTTCATCCACACTGCACAAAGAAGAACATGGAACAGCCACTGTGTTTATCCCTACTCACCCCCAACCCTGCGCACCCAAAGGTGGCACTTGGAGCACACCACCCAGCATCTCAGCTCCAGCCAGGATCCTGCCAGGACAGCCTCCACAATACTCACTGGTGCTGGTGTGGCTTCAGGCAGTCCATTTCCTAATCTCTCTTGGGGAATCATGACTTTATCATCACCCTGCCCCACATCCTTCGATCTGTACAAACAACCTCCCTACACATAAGGTGGGGGCACTTCCTCCAACAGCCCCTTCTTTCCAGAGGGGTTAGCAAGGCTCATATGCAAGCGAACCACAGATACCAACAGCAATTCACTGCATCTGGGACTTCCCTTCTCCTGCCTTCGGGAACAGCTCTGTACCCTCATTCCCAAGGGAGGAGCAGCAGTTTGATGGGATGCTGCTTCAGGAGGTTTCCAGGTATAGTGAGAATCAGAAGGAAGAGCAGGAAGTAGAGGAGGCTCCTTGAGTCACCACATGGGATTTGGTCAAGGGGAATGCTAAATCACCACAGTGACTGATGTGCTTCAGGTCAAACATGAGAACAGCAAGCTCCAGCTTGGGAAGCACCTGCCAGCAAAGGACCAGCAGGCCAGGCCACACTTCCAGAAGGCTAAAGCATCACATAAGGAAGGAACCCCCCAGTCAAGTTACCTGCAAAGTCTCAGCATCTGGTGCTGCCTGCTCCTCCAGGGCAACATCAAAAAATAGCTTATGGATGATGTGTCTTCTGCTGACCTAAACACAGAAGACAGAAGAGTTTGATGGGCACAAATAGGAAAACAACGGATATGGAAGACAGATGGAGGGGGTGAAGGTACCGTCTTGTGACGAGGCCATGAAAGGCAAATCAGATCACGTGTTTGACACCATTAGTGGCAATGCTCTGCTTTGGCTCAACAGCACAGCAGCAGACCCCCCACTCAGTTTTTGGGAGTGTGACTCCAGCCAAGCTCCTGAGCCGCAGCAGAAAGATTCAGACATTTCTGAATCGAGCGCAGTCTGTTCTCTGGCAGCTCAGGCCCAAGCAGCTGATGCTGAGCTAACATGATGCCAAATCCTAAGACAGAAGTACGTGCTGCTTTCTGCAGGCAGAAGGTGCTGTAATTGAATTTGATAGCTCTCCACACCTCCCCCATGCAGTTACAGCTTTGTGTTTTAAGTATTATATACAGTCATGACACCAGCTAATTGCATGGTTACTGCCACATAAGATGTTATTTCGCGATAACTCCATGGTAACCCAGAGATGTAAGAGGCAGAGAAGAACAGAGGGAATCAACAAGTCAGGGTAGGAACAAGGGCCAAGACCTTGAGAGGAGGAAAGAAGCATGAACACAGAATAAGCCCAAGATGCAGCTGGCTAAAAATTTACATCTGAGAGCGAGGAAACATCTCCTGCAGCCGCTACGTGCCAAGACCTACTGGCAGCATGAAGGCTGGTGACACAAGGGACTTCAAATAAGTTCAGGTCCCAGTTAAGCCAATGGAAACTCAAGCCTCAGCTTCCTATCTCAGAAGCAGAGCAAATCTTTCCTTCCCAGCCATTGCTTTTCTCAAGGGAGGGTTGAGTGCTGCAAAGACAGGAAGGGCTGTAAGGCCCATGTGCAGCAGAACGGGCTGTTCACCTGACAGCAATGGGCTGGGCACTCCAGAAACAAAAGTCAGGTGTCCCTGTTAAGTCTTGCAGCCCCTTCTGTCATTATGCCAATACCTACCCAGCCTAAGTAAAAGTTGTGAAAACCCAGAGCCCCTTCCTAAAGGGGTTGCAGTGCAGATAGTGGCAAAGCACTTTCAGCCCACTGCAAGCAGAAGGGCTGTGGAGGGGAGTTCCCCCTCTCAGACTCTGAGGAGTCCCAAGTGACAGAAAGCCCCTCTACTTTCTACCATGAGCCCTTTTCTGGCGTCACCCCAGGCCACAGCTCCTCATTGTCATTGAAGAGCACTGTACCACAGGTGTGCACAGGGGATGGCTTTACCTGGATTCTGCACTGTGGGCATGTCCGGCTCGGTGCAGTGTCAAACCACCGTATGAGGCTGAGAAAGAAAAGGAAAACATAGAGTAAATCCTTAAAATCCTGGAGCACTGCTTCCAGGGGCCACCCCCCAGCTCCACAGGAGACAGCAGGATGTGACTCCTTGTCACACACTAAGGCAGAACTGCAAACCTTCAGTCCAGCAGTGTGGCCGACAGGAGCACGGTGTTCCACACGCATGCTCCACCTGCATCTCCAAGACAATTCCTGGCTGAATTTAGCATGTGAGCTTATCTTTAACAGGGCAGAGCTTTTGCAGAGCTCAGATCTCTCTGGGAGACAGGCTTTGAACAGCCGCAGCTTCGCAGGAGCGAGCGGATCCGTACACGGCGTGGCACAAGAGCTGCCCTATCAGGATGTGACAGCTGAGATCCCAGCCCGTTCAGCTCCAAGGGGTGCTGCTGAACATGCATCTGAGGAGCGAGGAGCACTGGGTTGGGCTCTGCTCTCGAGATGATGAATGCAAACCTGCCGGGCTCCCCAGGAGAGCCGCTAATGCATTTTGCAACCAAGCCATCACGTCACACTGGAAAGGTTTATTTTAGGAGCAGTGTAATGATTTGGAGCTGGCAGGTTACCTTTGGAAGCTCTCCTTACTCCACTGGCTGCTGGAAGAGAGCAGGCCCGGGCAGCACTGCTGGGTGAGAAGTGACAATCACACCCGTGGTCCCACTCCAAGCTCATTAGCCAGGAAAGCAAATGCCCACCCTCTCCCCACACAAAGTTTATTTCCTCAGAAGAACCATCTCCTTCCAACACCGTCCTAGAAAAGCATGGAATTGCCAGGGAAGCTTCACCATAATCCAACACCGCTCCCTCCAAACACCCTGTGACACTGGCTCTTCCGGAGAAGGGAGCCTGCAGGCAGCAGAGTGACAGAATCACTGAATCAATTAAGTCAGAAAAGACCTGAGATCATCTAGTCCTATGACCGATCACCACCATGTCAAGTGCCACATCCAGTCTTTCCTTAAACACCTCGAGGGACGGCGACTCCACCACCTCCCGGGACAGTCCGTTCAAATGTATAATCAGCACAGCCCGGACTGCTGCGGCAGCTCCGTGAACTCCTCAGAGCTCCCGCGCGGGGCCACAGAAGGCGCCCGTAGCTGACACCCCACTGCCCGGCCCGAGCCCCCGCCCGCCCCGGCGCTCACCAGTCCCGGTGGAAAGTGTGCCCACACTGCACGGCCGCCACGTCCCGCTCGTTGTCGAAGAAGTCGGAGCAGATGGTGCAGTGGGCGCGGATGGGCATGGCGGGGCCGGGGAGTTCGTGAGAGACTCGGGTGGCCAGCGAAGGTTAAATGGGGCGATTCCAGGGGTCGCGGTCCCGGGGCCAGAGCAGCCGCGCGGCCCGGCGCGGTTTAAACCCGACCGCGAGCCCGCCACTTCCGGCCCGCCCCGGAAGTGACCTCGGCTCCCGCGCCAGGGCAAGGGTGGGGCGGAATCGAGGGGGCGTGGCCTGGGACCGGGGAGGGGGCGTGGCCTGCAGCCATGGGTGGGGCCGCACCCCGGGTCACCCGCTCGCCTGTCCCGTGTACCATGGAGCCCAACGCTAGCACCCGGGATCCTTCCCGGAGACAAGCGCCCGCACGTCCCCGCTGCCCTCGCTGTCTGGGCAGCGGTGCCGCTTCCAGCCCGCCCCGTCACTCAGCCCCGTGCTGCCGGCACGCGTGGTAGACCCCCGGCCCCACAGAGAGACTGGGCAGGCGGCGCTGGTGCTGTCTCAGTTTGTCCTCAGCGGGGTCTTTATTTGCCAGAGATACAGCGGCGGGGCGCGGGGCGGCGGCGGCAGCCGCGGGCAGAGCCGGCCCTGCAGGCATGCAGCTGCGAGGGGGGAAGCGGAGACCGGGGGGGGGGGCACGGGGGGGGCACTGGGGGTCCTCCAGGCACGACGCGTGGGGGGCCGTGTGGCTTCCCCCGAGCGGGGGTCCCCGTGTCCCCCCTCGGGGGTCCCGGGACGGAGAGGGGGTCTCCGGGACGGCCCCCGCTCCGTCCCGCGCGGCCCCGCCTGCGGTCCCGCACATGCACGCGTGTCCCGGGGGGCTCCGCGACGCCCCCCCAGCGCTGCGGGGCGTGCGGCTGAGGAGGGCTGCCCCGTGTCTCTGGGCATCCCCGGGGGAGGGGACGGCGGCGGGGGACAGACTGAGAGAGCTGGGAGGACATGGGGGGACGGGCGCCATGCAGGGCTCTGCCCCGCGGCCGGCTCTCCGGCGGGGCACGTAGAAAAGGGGGCGCAGGCGGGATGGGGGGCCATGCCGGGGCTATGTACAGGGGGCGCGGGGGCCGCTCAGCCGCTCTGCTCGCTGGGGGGTTCGGCGGGGGCCCCGGCCTCGTTACACGTGGTGGCGGGCGGTGTGTCGGTAGCCGGGGGCTGCGCGGCGGCGGGCGGCGTGCCGGGGGCTGCGGGCTCCGCGGCGGTGGCGGCGGTGGCGGCGGGGGCTGCGGGCTCCGTGGCTGTGGCCGGGGCCGGGGCCGTGTCGGTGGTGGGTGCCGGGGCCGCGGGCTCCGTGGCCTCGGCGGCAGGGGCCGAGGCCGCGGCCGGAGTCGCTGCCGCGGCCGGGGCTGCTGCCGGGGCCGGTGTCGCTGCCGGGGCCGGTGTCGCTGCCGGGGCCGGTGTCGGTGTCGCTGCTGGGGCCGGTGTCGCTGCCGGGGCCGGTGTCGCTGCCGGGGCCGGGGCTGCCGCCGGGGCCGCTGCCGGGGCCGTCGCCGTCTCTGTCTGCTCGGGCGCCCGCAGTCGTTTCATGAGCGTGGTCACTCGCACGGCTTTCTGCGGGGGAGAGGCGGAGGGGCCTGGGGCTGGCGGAGGGGCAGGGACTGGCAGCCCCACCAGGCTCATAACCCCATGGTGGGGGACCAGTCTTGGCTGAGAGGGGACACTGTGGCATGACAGACCCACACCCACCTTCCACTTGGCCCGGGCGAAGTTCTTCTCGATCTGGGCACAGACGCCGTCCTTGATGTTCTTGTCAGAGGCGGCATTCCCAGAGATCCTGGGGAGGCAGGGAGGGGTGAGCAGCCCCCACCAACCCCCCCCGGGTCCCCATCTGACCCTGCCACCGCTCACCACTCATGGGAGATGGCCTCCTCCGCTGTGATCCTCTGGTCCTGCTCCACCTCCATCAGGCGCGTCACCAGCTCCTTAGCTGGGGTCACAGGGGGAGAAGTCAGTGCCGGTGGGGGACAACATGGGACCCCGCGTACCCCCCATTGTGGGGCTCACCTGCCTGCGAGATGTCATCCCAGTATGGTGGGTCGAACTCATAGTCGCCAGCCAGGATTTTGCGGAAGAGGTTCTTGTCATGGTTCTCATAGTCATCCTCGTCTGCCTCCTCGTAGAAAGGGGGGTTTCCCGAGAGGCTGAGGAATGGGGGGGGGGGGCTCAGCTTGGCCCCGGCCCCAGCCCCGAACCCCTGTAGCCACCCCGTCCTTCACCCCACACTCACAGGATGTACATGATGACGCCAATGGCCCAGCAGTCCACCGGCCGCCCATACCGCTGCCGCCCCACCACCTCCGGAGCTGCGAGGGACAGAAGAGCAACTCTGCCCCGGGGTCCCCAGCCCCCTGGCCTCATGGCTCTGGGGTCATGGGGAGCGGAAGGGACCCACTGGAAGCACCCAGGAGCAGCCCCCAGGGTGATGGGAAATGGGAGGTGCAGCAGCAGGTAGTAAGGAAAGGATGGTAATGAGCAGCAGGAACCTGCTGGGACCCAGCACTGCCCGCCCCTGCACACCGACCCAGCTGACTTTCACCCACCCAGGTACTCAGGGGTGCCACAGGGTTCCTTAATGAGCCCATTCTCCAGCTTGGCCAGGTGGAAGTCACTGATGACGATCTTGGAATTCTTCAGGCGGTTATAGTACACCAGGTTCTCCAGCTGCCGGTGCAGGAACTGTGAGTGCCGGTACGGAGGGCATGGCAGCACCCATGGCTGTTCCCACCCCCCTATCACCCACCTTGAGGTTTCTGTGGACGATCTTGAGTGAGTGCAGGTAGGCAACAGCCTCCAGCACCTGCCGGATGACATTGCTGGTGTCCTTCTCCGAGTAGTAGCCCTGGTCCAGGATCCAGTCGAAGACCTCCCGGCCAGTGGCCCTTCAGACAGCAGCTCTGCTGAGACCACCCCTGGTGGGGCCAACCCACAACCCCCCCTGCATCTCCCAAACTTACAGCTCCAGGAAGATAAAATACTCCTTGCGGGTGATGTAGACATCCACCAGCTGTAGGATGTTGGGGTGCTTCACCCTGCAGAGAGACAGGGGCAGAGGTGGGGGTTCCCAGTTTGCCCAGTAGCACAGGATCCCCTCCAGCCCCAGCACTCACATTTTGAGAATGATGATCTCGTTTTTTGCTGCCTTCCGCACTTTCCGCCCATCCCGCTTCAAAAACTTCTTGCAGGTGTACAACTTCCCCGTCGTCTTCTCCTTGGCCCGGAAGATTTCACAGAACTCCTCCCTGCAAGGGTACCCCCAGCCATCACCCCCTTCCTGGGGACCACTGAGATTGGGGTGCTCAGGTGGTGCTTTGGACCACCAGCATTCCCCTAGATCCCAGCAGTGAGGGGAGATGCCACAGAAGTGGAAGAAAGCTGTGGCTGAAAACCACTTTGGAGGGGAAGAAAAAAACAGCAATGAGAAGCAACTAATATGGAAGAAGCAAATTGATAGGCAAGGGGGAAAATTAGCTGGTTAAAAGCCCCTCTGTATGACAGTAGGGGTAAGACCCACTGTGAAGGTGGTAAGACCCACTGTTCCAAGATGGAACAGCAGTACAGCCCGACATTAACATCAGCACAGTGGTCAGGGAGAAAGAAAGAGAGATGTGCCGGTAGCTGCAGTATTTCTGTTCTATTATTAATGGTTCTTGAGCCCATCGGCTAGGCTGGAGCTGCAGGGGAGCCCCCAGGGGGCACTCGGCACTGCTCCAGCAAAGCCTTTGGCTTTCCAATCCCCCCAATACACTGAAATCCTTGTGGCTACTGCCCTGGGTGGAGGGGAACAGTGACCTGTGGGCTTTGGAACAACTGCCCAGAGGATGGAGCAAAGATCTGAGAGGACCAAGGTCCCCACTGCCACCCATTGTGACCCTGCCAGGTGTGACCTGGGGCCAAGCAGGTGTTTTGGAAGTTGATGGAAAAAATTCTGGTGTATATTTTGCAGTCAAGCCGCTCTCAACATATGTGAGGGCTTCATTTTTTGGAGTGCATCCTAACAGGTTCCCCAGCACAGCAATAAAAGTTGGGGGAAGCAGCAGTTCTCCACTGCCCCCCCAAGTGACATCTGCCTTTCCTTTGCTGTAGCAGAGACCTCCTGCTTCACAAAGCACTCGGGGGAGCCAGGATCATGTGGAATTGCTGCAATCCCCGTAAGTCTTGAGGGAAGGAGGGAGGGATACAAGGAGCTGTCCAGCTGCAGCCAGCAGCAGTGGGAAAGCTCACTGCCCTCCTCAGAGCTAGCTGTGAATACCCCCCACGCACCCACGAGCAAGAGGGACTAATTAGAGTTCGGCCACCCCAAAACACACCCTGCAATCCCAGCCCAGCTGGGGACCAGAACCCCAAGAGTCCCCACAGGCAGTGTTGTGCCACTCCTCAGCACCCCAAGAGCCCCACACAGGTGGTTGGGGTTCCCCGGGGCATCCGTGGGGCCGTGGAGGGACCAACTCACGTTTTGATGACCTGGCCCAGGTCATATCTGTCGGTCACCTCGGAAGGCTGGTTATAATCTTTCTTGTCTCCCAGCGTCACGCAGCCAAACGGCATCGCAGGGCCCGGTGCTGGCAGGGCAGGGAGAGGCAGTGAGTGCCCCGGCACCACCAGCCCCCCTGGAGCCACAGCAGACCCTCCCGAGCTGTGCTAATTAAAGTAGAACCTGAGCACAGCGGCTCCTCCTGCTCTGCAGCTGCTGCAAGCTGCCATGTGCCCAGCCCCACCGATGTGCATCCATCCTCATGGCATCCAGCCTCTGCCTGGGCTCAGGCCGCCAGCATAGCCACGAGCTGGCCCCTCTGGCCCCCGTTTGTGGATTATTAATGATTAATTAGCAGTCAAGGTTAGCACAGTGCCTGGAGCACCCACTGGGGAGGCAAGCGGAGGTGAACGAATCCTTTCCTGTTTCTCAGCCCAGTTTTGCCCACGGTAACATTTCAGCAGACGGGGCCTCCCAAGGCAGAGCATTGTCACACGTTGTCACATGTGCAGTGGGCTACACCAGTCTCTGCTTCCCATCCCTTACGAGCCCTGTCTGTGGCACCAGGGAGGTGGCAGTGCAGTTTGGAGGTGCCAGCCCTTCTGCTGCTGGCAGCGGTGAGGACACCAGCTTTGGCACACGCCAGCTTCTCCAGCCCTTAAGAAGGATGCTTTGCCCCTTGCTTCCCTGTTGGGAATCCTTCAAAACCAGATCTTTCTTGGAAACTTCCCAGAAAAAAAAATTGGTCACATAAAGTGATTTTTTTCCCTTTCCCACCCTGTTACCAGGAGGAAGTTTCAGCTGACATTATTTTTTGATGGCTCAGAAGGTGACAGAGCTGCCTGGGGCCCCCCAGCCCTCTGGGATGGGTCAGAGTGGGACCATGTGATGGGAAGCTGGCACGATGCTGGAGGCGCCCATTGCCCAGTGCTAAAGCTCCCCAAACACCGCTCTGTGCTGTGCGGGCCTGGCTGTGCCGTACCGGCAGTGCCTGGGGCCCGGTGGCGAGGGCTGCGGGCAGGATGGCTGCGGGATGCGGGATGCGGGATGCGGGAGCCGGGATGCGGGAGCCGGCATCGCGGGTACCCAAGCGCCGAGCCTGTTGCTATGGCAATGGGAGCTGAAGATGCAGAAAGCGGCACATCCTTTGGAGGGGGCAGGGACGGGCAGCACCCAGCAGCACCCGACCTGCCTGCAGGTGCACGGCCCCATCCCCGCTGTGCGGGCCCTGGGAGGAAGGTGTGCTGCCTGCAGCACCCAGGGCATGCACCTAAGCACTCCCTGGGGTGATTGACCCAAACCTGGGTGGGACATGAGTGTGGTGAGCCAGGGAATGGGGGGATGCTCCTTCCTGCCTCCATCCCTTGGGGCTGACCTGTTTCCGTGCCTGCCAGAGCATTGCCTGCAGGATGGGTGCTCCCAGCTCACATGGCACCCAGGCACCATCCTGCCAGGAAAGCCCGCACTGGGCAAGAGAACCCGCCCCCGTCCCACTCAGCATGCACCAAGTCCCGAAAGAGAAGCAGAGCACCCATGGGACACCACTGCCTGTGCCACAGACTGGGTGAGGCTTTCCAGCCTACGCTTGACTCATCCCAGCAGCTTTCCCAGCAAACGTGCCCTGCCTGGTACGTCTGTGTCCCCATGCCACACGACACCAGCTCTGCCGTGCCACTGTACCTGGCCAAGGGGAATGAGGACTGTCTTGGCAGCTGCTGGTGTGGTGGTGGGCTCAGTGCCACAGACCATCAGGGGTAGGGCTGGCCTGCAGGCGGGCAGGCAAGCTGCCAGTGCTGGCGGCACGGTGCCAGGATTAGCCAGGAAGGGGACCCGGGTGGGATGATATATCGGGATTTTATTGCTGTCTCTGGGAGCGTTCAGCTAATCTGCGCTTATAAAATTAGTTCCTGTTGGTTTAGTGGGGACCCATCCTGCCAGGGCTGAGCATTGCTACCCTCCCCTGCCCCAGGCTGACTTTGGGGGGCTTAGCGCACCTGGGATACCCTGCAAGGGAGGCTGGCACCCAGCCCCACATTGGGGCCGTCACCTGTGCCCCACAGGTGAGAGCATCCCCACCGTGGCAGGGGCACCCAGGCAAGAGGTGGGCGAAAGGATGAGTGCTCCCTCCCCGGGGTGCCAGGGGGAAGGCTCGGTGCTGCGCTGGCACCCGCACGCAGCCAGCACCCCCCTCCAAGTGTCTAATTTGGGAGCAGAAGCAACAGCGGGTGTAAGACAATAGCGGGGAAGTGGGTGGCCGGGTGGGGATGGCACGGAGGGATGACGCAGCCGTGCAGCCCTCGCCAGCGGGGCCCCCCAACCCCCCGACCCCCAGCTCTGCCCCATGCCACTGGCTGGTACTTCATCTCCAGCCCTGCTTCCACCTGCAGCTGTCCTGGACATGTCCGTAGGGGGGTCCCCCTTGCCATTCCGCCCCCACGTCCCGGGGGAAGGATGTACCGGGGAGAGGCAGAAAACGCAGCCGGGCTAAGACGGACCGAAATATTGCTAGTGCAGGCAGCGGGCAGGCAGCGGGAGGCGGAGGGGAGGCGGAGGGGTCGGCCGGCCCAGCGCTGCCCGCGGAGCACCCGGGCTGGGGTTGAGGCACGGCTGGGGGAGTCCCACTGCCACCGGCCCGGGGCGTGCGGAGGGACAGCCCGAGCCGCGCACCGCAGGGAGGTCTGCGTTTGGCCGGCTCGGAGCGCTGCGGCAGCGGGAAGGGAGCGGACTGCGGGAGAGAGAGGTGCGGGGTCCGGGAGGGGATGTTCGGCGGCGGGCGCACGGGGAGAGTCTCCCCGGCAGCATCCCCTGCCGCGGTGCCAGCCCGGTTCTCTGGGCTCCGCGCGGAGACGGGGGCGGCACCGGGGCAGCAGCGGCCCGCGGGGGGGCGAGCGGGAAGGCGCGGGGGGAGCCGGGCTCCGGCAGCTCGCCGTGCCCGCGGTGCCCGTCGGGGCTCGGGGTCTGCGGGACGCGGGGTGCCGGCGGGGGCAGTGCGGCGGCGGGCAGCCGTCGCGGCGCGCACGCACCGGACAGGGAGACGCACGGCCCCGTCGGGACGTCCCGGGACACCGGGGGCGGGAGGAGAGTCGGGGGCAGCCCCGGGCCAGCCAGTGACAGATGCCAGCAACGCCCCCCCGCCGGGCCCGGCCCCCCTCGCCCCCGGTCCGGCGCGGCGCGGCGCTCACCTGCACGCCTCTCCGACCGCAACGGGGGGCCGCGGCCCGGGGCCGCCGCTCGGGGGGAGCGCGCCCCTCCCGCCCGCCCTCCCGCGCCGGGCCGGGGCCGAGCCGGGCCGAGCCGAGCCGATCCCAGCCGATCCCAGCGATCCCAGCCGATCCCAGCCGAGCCGTCGGTCCGTCGCGGCGCGGCCCCGCGCGCCCGGCGCGGCAAGTTGGGGGGGCGGGACCGTGGGGCCACGCCCCCTTGCACGACACGCCCAGACCCTGACGTCACCGCCAAACTTCGCGCCCCGCCCGTGGGGACGGGTCACGCGTGGCGCTGGGACCGAGCGGCACCGCGGTGGGCGAGGCGGGCGGGTCCCCCGGGGATTGTCACCGAGCTGGGACGCCACCACGCTCTGGGGACCGGGACCCCCATGGGACCAGAGACCCCGTGGGACCTCACACGGTCCCCATTGGGATGAGCCAGGATCCCCTGGGCTCTGCCATGGCCGCTGGCCCGGGATGGGATGGGGTAGGGTGGAATGGGGTGCAGTGGGATGGGATGGGATGGGATGGGATGGGATGGGATGGGATGGGATGGGATGGGATGGGATGGGATGGGATGGGATGGGATGGGATGAGAAGGGATGGAATTTTAGCAAGGCTGAGCGTGGGCTTAGCATCACAGGTGTATGTCCCCTGCGGGCATTATAAGGTGTCATGAGGACTGGGGTAGACACATGTTCCTGCCTCTGTGCCATCATCCAGTGGGAACTAGGCAACTTCTCCTCCAACGGCAGGGCCAAAGGCTCTGCTCACTTCCCCATGACAGGGTTTGTCCTGGCCCCACAGCCTGGGGCAAGGACCAAGAAAGGGACAAGAAATTGGCCACCCTGATTCTCTTAGCTCTGCCCACAGCCCAGGCACAAGACCCAGCCTGGGGTGGGCAGCACGGCCCCCAGGGCACAGCAGGGTGCCAGCCCCTTCCCCAGCCCCCTCACCCCCCGCTCCTCACGCACTGCAGCCACGTGTGCAGAGCCTCCCCAACGGCTGCGTGCCACACGCTGGCATTTGCGGCCCATATGGTGCCGCTTCCGAACTGCACCCCCACTTCTCTCCCCTCCCGCCCCTGCGCCCACCAAACCCCAGCTCCCCAAACCACCTGGCTCGCACCGTCCTCAGCTGCCACAGGGATGTGGCCATCCACTCCCGGGACCCACAGCCCCCCAGAGCAGAGATGGGGGACACCAGGGTCCCAAAGTCAGCATCTCCCCTCTGCTCACAGGAGACCAGCCCACACCCCAAGGCAGAGCCAGCTGGGGTACCCCAGGCACCCGTGCCTTGTGTGGCACTGAGCCCTGCAAGTCCCAGGCCCACCGCCACTCGTGCTGGGTAATTAAGGGTGTGTGAGAGCAGGGGGAATTAGCAGGGCACTGTAGTTTGAGCTTCTAATCAAGAGTTTAATCATACCGGCTGGCAGCAGCGCGCCACGGTTATTAATCTCTGCACCTCGCGGGGACCTGGAGCGTAAGTCATAATTACCCGGCAGGCGCCCGTGTAGCTTGGGGCTGCCTGGCGGTGGCTTGCAGCATGAGGGATGTGATAGCACTTCTCCATCATGCCTTGACCCCACCTCATACCTGTCACCTTCTGACACCAGCCTCCTCCCATCCATGACAGAACTGCCACGAGGTCTCATCACTGTGCTCTGGTCCCCTCCTAGTCCTGACTCTGGTTCAGATCTTGGTCCACTCTGTGGACCATTTTGGAATGATGGGCTTTGGTGAGCCCAGTGGCATTTGGCCTCGTGGTGCCGTGTCCCACTGCCCCATGCACCCACCTCCACCTCCTTCCTTCCACTACACCCCAGAGCTGGACGTGGGGTGGCATGGCTGGTTTTATTTTTCCTAGGGACCTCTGGAGAAAGGGCACCTGGCTGTACACCTCTGCCTCGGATGGGGGACAGGGGGCGGGGGACACCTGGACATACCCCCTGCTTTGGTTGGAGGACATCTGTCTGAATCCCCCTGCCCCAGCAGGGTGAAGGGGATGCAGGGCCAGCCCAGATGGTGCTGGGGGGTGCAGTGGGGTGCAGTGGGGGGTGCTCAGCATGTTTGTTCTGGGGTGCAGTGGGATGCATGTTCAGCGTGTCTGTGGTGGGGTGCGATGGGGTGCAGTGGGGTGCAGTGGGGTGCAGTGGGGGGTGTTCAGCGTGTCCGTGACTCAAGCACCACGCGGCACTGCATCCCTGCGTGCTTGCCATCGCCATGGCAACCGCCAGGCAATCAGCGATAATTGCGCACGTCGGCCCGGCAACGGGGCCAAATAAACCCCATCCCTCCTTTCGGGGGGCCGGCGGGGAGCAAGGGAGAGAGAAAAAGAGGCGGTGCAGCTGCCGACCGCCACCCCTGGCCCTTTATTGGGATGAGCAGCGGTGGGGGTGCACAGTGGAGGGGCTGCCCTCCCCATAAGTGTCCCATGGCACCCATGTGCCCTTGAAGGCGTCAAGGGAGACAGCTGGGGAGTCACCCAACTTGGCCACTAGGCATGGTGTCCCCGACAGTGCCACCGCAGTGCCACAGTGCTCTCATCCCAGTCGGTGACCACACCATGGGTGAGGACGGGGCTGCCCCACACCTGGCTGGGCACCACTGACCGTGGCTGCTTGACCCTGGCCAGCCTGCTCCTAATGTGGTCTGTCCCTGTGTAGATGACAGCACACAAAGCCTTGTACCTCTCCACTGGCTTGGTCCCTGTCACATCCAGGGCTGCCTCTTCTCCCTGGAGCCCTGATGGGGAAAGGGGGCTTGGTTTCCACAGTGTGCTCCTGTATCACAGTGATGACATGGCATCAGGATTTGATTCTCCTTCCCACTGAAAGAGCTTTGGGGGCCCCCTGGGTCTGCATGTGGCAGTATCTGCAGCCATAGGGGTCAGGGTGCAAGGAGGCTGCTCAGGGTGAGAGCTCAGGGAGAGAACCATCCCCAAGGGACAGAACTGGCCCCCAGGGAGAGGACCAAGACCAGGACTGGGTCTGGGACATGGCTGGCACAGGTCCTGAATGGGTACTGGGATGGGACAAGCCTCCCCAGCTGAGGGCAGGCGTTGTCTCAGGAGCAGAGAAAGGAGAAAAATATGACTTGGAAGGCTTTGGGGTAAAGTAAAGCTTCCTGGAGGACAGCAGAGCTCCCCGGTTGCCAGCAAAGCTCCCCCGGGGACCAGCAGAGATCCCCAGGGGCCAGCAGAGATTCCCAGGAACCACCAAATCTCCCCAATGGCCAACAAAGCTCCTCAGAGACCAGCAGAGATCCTCAGGGGCTCCCAAAGCTTCCCAGGGGCCCCTGAACCTCCCCAAAAACTGCGAAAGCTCTCCTGGGGCCAACAGAGCTCCCTGAGGGCCATCAGAGCCTCAGGTGGGTGTAGGGGTGCCCTGGGCTGTGCGGGTACCCCCAGTTCCAGGTTTTTGGGCCAGGAGGGGAGGGCAGAGGGACAAGGCTGGCTGCCGGGGCCGGGGTGGGGGCAGCAGGGACTGGGGGTGCCGGGGTGCAGCCCCCCCGCAGCTCACAGGCATCATTAGCAAAACTTGCCGGTTTCTAAAAATGGCACGTCGGTGCCGCGGCGGCTGCTCTTCACGCCCGCTCCCCAGCACCGGCAGCCGCTAAAAACAGCTCGGCGCTGCCTGCTGCCTCCTGCCACCTCTCACCGGGACGGCTGGCACCGGAGACCACCGCCTCACCCAAGCGCTGATTTAGCACAATTTTGCCTGTCCCCAGTCCAGCCCCCAGCCCGTGGCATCCGCTGCCTGCACCCGCTTTGCCATGAGGAGCCCAAACCCGCTGCCGAGGTGCCATTGCGGCATGACCGGCAAACGCCGTCGCAGCACATCCCCGGGCGATGCCGGTGGCGGGACCGTGCCTGGCTCTGCCTATGCACCGCAGCCCCGCGTGCGGCCACTCATGTTTTATAGATGGCTCCGATTTTAATAATTAATCCCTGCTAACGACAGCACTTTCCCCAAATAAAACATTTAAAGTGCTGTGTGTGCACGGCGCGTTGCCGGGATGGGACGCCGGCTGCTCTGCCGCAGCCGTGGCGGGTGGGCACGGCACGAGGTGGTGTGGTACAGCATGGCACAGCGTGGCATGGCCGGGTATGGCCTCATCCAGCCCACAGCTCAGCCAGCGGCTCCACCAACCGTGCCCAGCTATGCAGCACCTCAGGGTGCCACCACCAACTGCCCACCTGTGGGTGCCCAGGTAATATCACTAAGACACCCCCCAGCTGGGGCAGGTGCCATGCAAGGTGCCACCCTGAGAGGTCATCTGCCTGTCCCTGGTGCCATGGCAGTGGGCACAGTGCCAGTGCCAGTCCCAGCTAGCAGCATCAGGCAGCATCGGACAGTGGTGGGCACATGCCAGCCCTTGGCATGGATGTCTGGGCGCTCGCTCCTCACCTCCCGCAGCGTAATTAGGGCAGGATAAATGTGGATTAGCATGAAATCTGTCATCTCTGCAAGCACATTCGCGGGGGGAGGGGGGCAGTCTAAAGCAGGGGCCGCCCTCACGCACGTCACCGTAACCACACCAGACTCGTCAGCTAACAAGCAGTTCACTGTGCCACCCCACTGCTGGCACGGACAGGCCTGCTCCCACCAGGTCCCCTGTTCTCACTGAGTGCTCCCACAGCTGTCTCCTGTGTCACCAGACAGCAAGCCTGGCACACTTCTGCCACCCATGCAGAACCCTGGGCACCCACTCTGCTTTGTGCCAAGGAAGGCAATAGCCAGGGTGCCTGTCCATCCATCCATCCATCCATCCATCCATCCATCCATCCATCCATCCATCCGTCCCTGCATTCATCCACCCATTCTTTCATGCATCCACCCATCCATCCATGCATCCACCCATCCACTGACCCATCTGCCCATCCATCTTTCCATCCCTGCATCACTGCATCCCATCAGCTGCTGGTGCCCCAGTCAGTCACCCCAGCTGCCCCCCAGGCATGCAGCATCACCCATTACCAGTGCCCTCCACCTCCAGAACCTCCCATTTCTGATCCAGCCCTAATAACCACATAGTGCCAGGCCCTTCCTGTTGCCACAGCAACTCAGTAGCAGAGCCGAAATGGTGCTGCTTGGCCTCACATCTGCAAGGTCAGCACCCACATTGGAGGTCACGATCCCCCCGAAAGCCAGGCCAGAGCAGAGCAGTCACACTGTGGGGAAACTGAGGTGTAGAGCTGGCAGCCATCCTGACTGTGAGATGCTGGGGATTTTATTGCCGCACTAAAAATACCCTTGGGTGCGCGGTGGCGGAGCCATGCAGGTGCAAGGCGCCGGTGGAGACGGACAGCTTGGCTGATGGGAGCTGACGCGGCCCCAGGCTCCGGTGCTGCTTAATGAGCAGCCGAGGAGGTTTTATTTAAAGCCAGTGTTGGCGGCAAGGCCTGTGTGGCTGGACATGGAGCAGGAGCAGTGCTGCCCACGGCCATGGACCGTGTGTGTTTCAGCATCCCCTGACCATCCATCCATCCATCCATCCATCCATCCATCCATCCATCCATCTATCCATCCGACCATCCATTCAACCATCCATCCATGCATCCATCCACCCATCCATCCATGCACCCATCCATCCCAGACCCTGCCCTTGACCCCTGCTCCGAGCTCTGCACCCAGGGGAGTGATGCCCATCACTGGGCTTTTCCAGTGTCTTGTTCTAGGTGATTTTTGCCCCAAAACTGGGGCAGAAAGGACCTCTTCATCAGGACAAGTTCCTTGCAAATATAACATCTGCCACCACTTCCATCCAAAGGCATAGAGAAAGCCAGCTCATACGACATCAAGAATCACAGCCCCATGCCCATCTTTGGGCATGCCCTGAGGCACGAGCTGCACCATGCCCTGCACAGGCAGTACAGAAGCAATAAAGGTGTCATTAAGTGAAGCTGGTAATGGCTCTTAGCCACCAGGCAGGAGCCCCAAGCCTGGAGCCGTGTGCCCCACTGGACCCTGTGCAGGCAGGCAGGGTGGGGATGGATGCCACCATGTCCTCACTGTGGCGTGTCCTGAGCACCATGGTCCCATGGGCACCTCTATTCCAGCAACACTGTGATCCCATGCCCTGGGCTCCATGACCCCATGGCTGGGCATCCATGATCCCAAGAGCATCCTGATCTGACCCCTGGGCATCTATCATCCCAGGTGCATCATGATCCCATAGGCACTGCAATTCCATGCCCCAGGCATCCATCATGCCATGATCCCAGGGCCAGCATGATCCATATGCCAGGTAGTGGGACCCCAGGGACATCATCGCCCCAGGTCCAGGAGCATGGTGCTCCCCACACACCTTGTTCCCCACAGCCACCCTGGCCAAGGGCTGGATGTGGCTGGGAGGAGGACCTTTAGGAAAAACCTCCCAGACACTCCAAGGTCAGAGGACCATGGTGGGACACAGGATGCATAGCGGGGCCCCAGTGTGGTGGACACTGGGGGATGGTTCCAGAGTGGCCACAGCAATGGTGGGTGCCCCCTCGCCAGTGCCTTCCATGAGGTGGGTGTCCCGGGAGTGGATGGGGAGACACTTTGCCCATGCAGGTGCACGAGGGTGCTGCCATCCTGGGGCATGGCCCCCTCAAAGACACAGCCCCAGTCAGAGAAAAAACATAATTAAGTTTTAATGAGTGATTTGAGCAGCCAAGGGACTGGAAACTCCATGGGAGCCCCAGGAAGGCCAGGCCACCCAACAGCACCTGGGGCTGAGCCTGGGGCCCCACAGCACCCCTCCACTGTGGGACTGAGCCCCAGACCCCAGAGCACAGCCTCATCACAGTGAGGCTGAGCACAGGACTGAGCCCCCAGCGTCCTGTGGCACAGTACCAAGCCTGGGGAGCAGCCAGCAGGGTCTGGGTGTGAGCCGTGGGACAGCACTCCACAGCACTCAGCTGCCTCCCAGCACCCATCCCATAAGGAGGGCGCCCTGTAGCATCCAGCTGCACACTGCATCCCTCCTCAGGGGAATGTGCCTATGGTATATGGGGGTCTGGGAGCCCCTGTGGTGCAGGGAATCCCATCAGCACACAGATGTGTCCTCCTCCTCCTCTTCTTCCTCCTCTTCTTTCTCCTCCTCATTGTCTTTATCGTCATCCTCACTATCAGGCAGCTGCCCCGGGGGAGCAGGGGGAAAGGGGGGGTCCCAATCCAGGTTGACGTAGGTGACAGTCAGGTTGACATAGCGCTCACCATCCAGAGTGGCCAGGACACGCTCCAGCTCACCCACCAGCCCTGTGAAGGACGGTCGGTCCTCGGGCGCGGGCACCCAGCAGCTCAGCATCACTCTGTACCTGTCCCAACACCCCAGTCAGTGCTGGCACCCCTCCCCAACAACCCCCTGCCACCCTGCCCACCCCCAGCTCCACTCACAGGGTGTCGGGGCAGTGGGAGGGCTGTGGCAGGCGTCTCCCCTGCAGCAGGTAGTGGGCCATGTCATAGGGGTCCACGCCGGCGTATGGTGATGCCCCACGCGTCAGCAGCTCCCACATGAGCACCCCGAAGGACCACTGACAAGCAGAGAGCTGCTGTGGGCATGCAGGCAGAATGGGGATGGGGGACAGGGATGGGGGTCATGCTTACCACGTCTGACTTGGTGGTGAATTTTTGGGTCTGGAGGCTCTCCAGTGCCATCCACTTGACGGGCAGTTTGGCATGGCGGTGCTCCCGGATGCTGTAGTACTCCTTGTCAAACACATCCCGTGCCAGCCCAAAGTCAGCCACCTTCACTGTCAGTGTCTCATCCAGCCTGCGGGATACCAGGGTGAGGTGGGGACTCCTGGGCACTCCCAGACCCATGTGGTGATCCTGTGGCAGAGGTCTGGAGGGCACTGCCACACTCACATGCAGTTCCTGGCTGCCAGGTCCCGATGCACAAACTTCTTCTGGGCCAGGTACTCCATGCCCAGGGCCACCTGCAGCCCGAAGCCGATGAGCTCCTTCACTGTAGGTCTCTGTGAGATGGGAGCAGTGAGCAGGAAAACCTTGGCACCCACCATCCTCCACCCCCTGGGGTACCCCCTACCCGCTCCTGGGTGCGGATGAACTGGCGCAGGTCCCCGTGGCGCATGTAGGGCAGGACAACAAGGGGCAGCCCGTGGCGGGGCAGGCACACCCCCAGCAGTGAGAGCACCTGGGGGTGGTGGAAGCTCTTCATGAGGATGCCCTCGCGCAGGAACTCCTCCACCTCCTCCAGGTCTGTGATGCCTGTGGAGAGCTGAGCTGTGGACATTCTGCTGCCGTGCCACAGGAGCACGCATGAGAGGGGAAGCTACTCACGGTGCAGGGACTTGACAGCGCAGTGGAGGTCCCCCAGCAGTGGGTCTGTGTAGGTGCCATGGTAGACGCTGCCAAAGTGCCCTACAGGGACAGGTGGCACAAAGCTGGCACCGCAGACATTAGGCATTTGGTGCCACAGCCCAATCGGGGTGCAGAGTCACCTTTGCCGATGACCTGGTGGCGGTGGGTGACAAGCCGCTCCTCGGGGATGAGGATATCCTTCACTTCCTCCAGCAGCTCCGGCCGCAGATCCTCCAGGCAGCAGGATGTGGCTCTGAGCAGGGGCATGGGGGATCCGCCGCCCGCTGCACCGGCACCGGCGCTGCCATTGGCACCGGCACTGGTGATTCGTGTGTGAGGCACCACAGGGCCAGGAGTGCCTGCTGTGCTCAGCACTGCCGGGACAGGCAGAGGCGGGGTGAGGGCTGGCAGCACCCAGCACCGCGCCACCCACCAGTGACACCCACTTACCCAGCACCTCTCTGTAGTCGACGCCGGGGCGCTGGATGGTGACAGGGGGGTCGCTGCGGCCGGGCTGTGCCAGCAGCTCCAGGTTCTCCGTACCTGCAGGCAGCAGTGGGGTGGGTGGGGGTGGCGTGGCAGGGGACTTGGCGAGTATCAGAGTGCCTGGCAAGCACGGCACTCACCTCGTCTCTTCCTCCAGCGCCAGCGGAACAGCACGGCAGCCAGGATGCAGCAGAGCAGGAAGGTGATACCGGTGCCCAGGGCCAGGCTGGCGGCCAGGTCCAGCGAGGTGGGGGGGGACAGCACCCAGCCCAACGCCTCACAGGCTCCGTTCACACAGATCTGGAGGAGCAGGGGCTCAGCAGGGATGGCGTGGGGGACTGGGGCGGGTGGTTGCCCACCGGGGGTGTTCCTACCTCCACGGGGGCCCCAGTGGAGGGCAGGTGCAGCTCACGGGGCAGGCGGCACGTCACTTCATTCTTCAGGACGTTGGGGTGGCAATCCCGGCCCCCCACCGTCATGGTGATGTTCATGCAGGTGGCCACGGCATCCAGCCCCAATTGCTGCCCGGACAGAGCACAGTGAGCCCGGAGCTATTGGCAGCGAGACCCCTACTCTGGCTCACCCCAGTGCCTCACGTACGTGCACCTCGATTTCATCATCGCCGGGCTTGAGGCGGAGGCGCCCGCCCTCCTGCTCCAAGGGGAAGACCTTGGGCCGGGAGTAGTAGCGGAGGCGGAAGAGCCAGCGGCCGTCGGCTCCGTCCAGCAGCACGCTCAGGTTCCCCAGCACCACCTCCACGTTGCTCTCGAAGGGGAAGGCTGGGCTGTGGCACAGCAGCCGCTCCGGTGCCAGCGAGTCCTCACACTCCTGTGGGCAGGGAGGCGCTGAGCACCGGCACGGAATGGTGCCCGGGGGATTGGGGAGGGGTGGGCAGGGCCGGGAGGCGATGGCCTCGCACCCCGGTGCTTACTGTGGCTTGGGTAATCACACCACCGGCTTCAAAGCGGATCTTGGCGCGATACACAGAGTCCAGATGGGTGCCGATGATGGTGAGCAGCGAGCCCCTACGGCGGGCAGGGATCAGGACCCCGCGGTGCACGTGGTCCCCAGGGTGCCTGCGGTTCCCAGCACCTCATCCAGCCCAGCCACAGCAGTGGGACGCCAGGGCTGTCCCCTCACCCAGGGGAAGGGAGCCCATGCACTCACTCATAGCTGCAGCTGGGGGCGATGGCGGATACAGCGGGGTCAGGGCGGTACTGGAAGGGCAGAGGGGCCGGGAACTCCTCCCCGTCGATCCACAGGGCCACCGGCGCAGCGCCCAGGCCACCAGCGGCGGGAGCCGTGCATCGGATTGTCCCGTTGTCCTCCCTGCAGACACGGCAGCCGTGGCTGGGGGCACAGCAGGACTGCAGGGACTCCCCGTGCCCGTCCCGTGCTGGGGACGCCGCTGTGCCAGGTGGGGGCAGGGCAGGGGCGTACCTGGGCTGCCCCGTCAGGGCACACTCGGAGCCATTGACCATCACTCGCCAGCTGCTCCCCGCTGACAGGTGGCTGCCACGGAGTGACAGGTGGGTGCCACCCCCCCGGGGGCCAAAGGGGGGGTGCAGGGCACTGACGTGGGGCTCCTGAGCAGAGATGGGGTCAGTGAGGTGGGTGAGTGAGCTAAACCCCCCTGACCCTGCCAGGGGCCCTGCCGGTGGGGGACCGTACCACAAAGATGAAGCCGCCGAGCGTGGCGGAGCCCTTGACACGGAATCCAAAGGGTCTGGCGGGTTCCTCCACGGTGAGCACCACATCGGCCGGGCCCCTCGCTGCTGCCGGACCCCCCGGCTCCAGCTCACACACCAGCACATCCACAAACTCCTTGCGGCGGGAGGTGGGCAGGGGTCTGTAGGACAGTGATGGGGGATCAGCCCCAGGTCGGGAGGCAGTCTCAGACCCCTCTCTGCTGCTGGTCCCTCCTAGCACCACCGCACACCTGTAGCTCTCGCTCTCCTCCGGCAGCACAGTGCAGCCTCGTCGTCCCACTGACACCCGGTAGGCACCGGGGGGGCTGCGGCTGGGATCGGAGTCTGAGTGGGAGCGGAAGGTCATTCCACAGAGTGTCACCCGTGTCCGACCCCGCAGTGGGGCACTCCGGGGGTGGAACTGTGGGAGAGGCACCTGTGTCACCCCAAGCCCCCAAAGTCTAGTGACTGTTGCAGGTCCAGAAATCCCCTTCTCTGAGGGGCACAACACCCATCCCAGGGAGGGGTCCCACCACATGCCACCCTGTTTGTCCTGTCCCTCCCCATCCGAGTGCATAGGAGGTGTGAGGAGCAGGGGGACGGCAGCGCAGACCTACGTCGGTGAGGACGGGTGGGCAGCTGTCCCTGACCCAGGGGCCGGCACACTCATGGCGGCGCCTGCACCCATCCCCGCACCAGCCGCAGCCCATGAAGCGCTCAGCCCACAGGCAGCGCTGGCATGTGGAGAAGTGTCGGCAGCCAGGGCCGGTGACGTTCAGGAGCCACACCTGGGGATGGAGAGTGGAGGTGAGGGGTGCACATGGAGCTCCGTGCCCGCCCTATGCCCCTCACACCGCCCACTCACCTTGCTGCCAGCAGTGAAAACCAGTGAGTGGTTTTGCAGCCTCATGGCACCTCGCACTGGCCCCGGCTCTCCCAGGGAGAAGTTGGATAAGGTCAGGAGGTAGGAGCTGGAGCGCTGGAGCACCATCTGCAGCCAAACAGAGCAGGGGGCTGAGCACACCCCCCAGCCTGCCGGCACCAGCCACCCCACCCAACCCCCCATCCCACCTGGAAGATGCGTCCCTCCGCTGTGCCAAGGTGGGCCACAGTGACATCTCCCATGGCGGTGACAAAGATGGAGGTGAGGAGGACACCAGTCAGCTGCCCATTGAACAGGTCCACTTTGTGGGAGGCAGCGGGGATGAGAGTGGGCTGATTCCAGCAGCTGGTGTTGACCACCGGTGCCGAGAGGTTCACCTGTGTCCAAACATGGGGTGGGTGACTTGAAGTTGGCCCTGGCACCCTGACTCCCACACCCTCATAGGCAGGCATCAGCTTGAGCTGTGAGGTATTTTGGGACAGCGCCAGATTGCTTAAGTTCCCCTCCAAGCTGGGAAAATTTTGGGGAAAAAAAACACATCGGCAAGCCTTCCCGCAGTCCCCATGTAGCGTCAGATCCTGCCCTCCCCTCCCAGCCCATCTGGATATAGTTATTCATGCTGGCACCACAGAATGCACGCTCCAACCCCAGTCCTCCCTGACCCCTGGAGCTCGGTGAGGGGCTGGGATTGAAGAGGGTCACCATGAGCCACAGGGTCCCCACTGGACACCCCCAGTGCACAGGCCTGGGGTCCCCTGTGGGCTCGCCCTGCCACAGTGTGAGTCAGCAGCAGTGAGCTGTCTGCTCCATGCAGGAAGAGGAGGGGATTTGGCTGCACCTTGCCCTGTGCCTGGCTGAGAACACCAAAACTCATGTGCTGGGATGAGGGGGCCCTGCCGGGGTGCCCACCCATCTGCCTCCTGGCCTTGCCGGGGCTTGTACCTGGGACACGGTGTTCCTGCCCTGTGGCTACGGCAGAGAGGAACCCCGGTGACTAATTGCACTTCCGCCTGCAGTTTATTTGCCCAGAGAAGGCGGTGGCTGGGCCTGAGGGACAAGGCAGGAGCAGCCAGCACCTCACACATCCAGTCTGCGAAGCACCGAGGCCCTGTGGCTTTCCTGCCCCCCCCACATAAACAAGCTGGAGAGGGTGGCTGGGGTCCAGGCACAGTCACCATGGGGGCTGGAGTAGAGGCTCCCAGGGAGGTCATACCGGGAGAGGAACTGGCCCAATGCAGGACATGTGGTGGTGTGCCCATGTGCCAGCACGTGTGCCAGTGAGGTGGGGGGTTCAACAGGATCCCCGCCTGCACCCCTCCTTGGTGCAGTCGGGGCTGCCGGAACTCAAAAGCCCCTGCGGTAGGTGGTGGGTGGCTGCTGGGCTGACTCACACCTGGGTGATCCTGCTCTCCCCCTGCCCTACCCCACCCGACCAACCATACCAGTGTTTCCCAGCATCCTGAACCCACTTCCCCACATCCCAGCCAACCCACAGGGTCCCCGGGCCAGATGCGGCACGGGGTGGAGCACTCACGTTGTGTGGGCAGTACTCCACTGCCTGGAAGAAACTGAGCCCCCGCAGCAGTGGCTGGTGCCCGGTGCCACAGCACTTCTCCATGCCCTCCTTCATGGCCTGATTGAGGAGGCGGAGGGGGAAGGCGCAAACGGCCGAGTTCTTCTGTGGCACTCGGCTCTCCCGCTGGCTCTCAGCGAAGGCACCAAAGAGCACCATGTCGGTGACATTGATGCCAAGGTCACGGGCCAGGCGTGCACCAGGGCGGGCAGTGTGGGCTGCCTGCAGCACGTTGTAGGCGATATCCCTCTCAGCATCCTCCTCTCTGCTGCGCCGGCGCCGGCGCTTGGACTCGAAGCGGCAGTCGAGGACGAGCTCACGGTAGCGGCGGAGGTCACGCTCGTGGGTGCTGAGCCGTGCCAGGCGTGTGTGGTACACTGTTGATCCCGGCTGTTCTGGCTGCACCATCAGGAAGTAGACATGGTCCCCATCAGCAAAGGAGTGCACGTAGTGGATGGTGTAGTTGTCGCGGTATTTTGGCAGCACTGTCAGCCAGTGGAAGTCATTTGAAAAGCCGTCTAAGGTGGCCTTCAGCCGTCGGATGGACACTGACTGTGGGCTGTACCGTGCTGCCACACTGCTGTTGATGGTGGAGCCGAGGTAGAAGGAGGAGGAGGAGTAGGTGTCCACCACAATGGCACTGGTCCCCAGTGGGCTGACCACACAGTCAGGGCAGAATGCAGGGCTGTTGTCCATGGCCGAGTACAGGCAGTTTGTTTCTGTGATGGTCACCTTACTGCCCTGCACCTGCAGCTGGTGCTGATAGCACAGCCCATGCTGTGCCGTGCCACAGCTGTACAGCCATGGCTCCAGTGGGTCCAGCAGCAGCAGGACATTGTCCGTGTCCTCAGGGCTATCTGTGGTGGATGGACACAGGCGACAGATCTCACACTTGGTGCTGCCCACTGGGCCAGTAATAAGAACGGAGAGCAGGCGCAGCTCAGGGCTGACCAACAGGATGCGGTTGCGGACGGCCACAAGGATGACAGCCATGCCATTGGAGTCAGTGAAGACAGCAACATTCTGGATGGGGCTGCCAGCATCGAAGCTGGGGAGTGTGTAGGGGACAGAGAAGTTCCTGGTGGAGCTGTAAGGGATACGGGGGCACTGCCAGGCGCCAGCACCCAGTGGGGCCAGGGCGAGCAGCAGCCAGAGGCACACACAGAATGACAGGCCCATGCTGTGCAGTGCCACTGGTGTGGGGTTATCAACGGTGCTCAGCACACAGCAGGCTCAGGACATACGGAGGATGGGCTACCATTGCATCTGCCAAAATAAAAAATAAAGGGTTTTACCTGCTGCTTTTAGGTGAGGACCCTGGGCACTGCCACAGCCAAGTGTCAGTTGGGGGTGCCAGGGTTGCCAGGGGCCACATGATGATGGATACTGCTGAGGGAGGATCAGTCACACCAAACCTCTTCCGAAATACCATGAGTGGGAGGTGATGCCAAGCTGCCTGTGGCAGAGGGACAAATCCTGCCTTCTGCCACCTACAGACGCTGCCTGTCACCCTGGGGCATCTCTGCCCTGCAATAACCCTTTCCAGGGACTGGGGTAGGGACCCTGTCAGCCCCCGGGACAGCAACGGGCACTGGGGATCCTTGCGGGACTAGGACAAGGCCCCCGCCAGCCTCCCGGGACTGGGACCCCGAACTATCCCCGGCCTCCATCCCCGGCCCCGCCTCAGCTCACCGGATCCGGGGTCTCCGCTGAGTCTGGCTGACCCCCATCCGTCCGGTCGGGTCCGATCCAAGCGGTGCCGGGCGGCGGGGCGCTCACCTGGGCGCTGCCGTGCCGTGCCGTGCCGCGCTGGGACAGGGCGGAGCGGAGCGGGGCCGGGACGGAGCAGCGAGGCGGGACGGGACGGGACGGGGCGGAACGGGGTGGGCGGGTCCTGCCCCCGCACTCTCGGGGCTCCCCGAGGGCCGGCACCGGCACACGCAGCCCGGGGGAACGGGGGTGCTCAGGGGAACACGGAGATCGGGGTACCCAGAGGGTCGCTGTGCACCCGGGGGTACAGGCACGGCTGGGCACGGTGCCCAAGAGACGCACGGGTGGGAGTCGAGGCCGCTGATCGAGACACGGGTGCAGGACTGGCACAGTGCCTCGGGTGCCCGCTGCAGGTCCGGGTGGCCATCGGGGGATCCCCCATGGCTGGGAGGTGGCTGCCAGCAGCATCCCTGGGTGCGAAATGTTCGTACCCTTGGCCCCTCTTCAGCAGCTCCCAGCCCCACTGCCACAGGGGCGGAAGACACCCGATATATGGAATTCAAATTGCCGCTTCCCCCAAGTTCCCGTGCTGGCACTGCGTTTGCTGCTCGCTTCCAGGCCAACGGGGCAACCTTTGGGTGGGTGCGGCAGGCTCAGCACCTGGGTTCCCAGCTGGGAGAAAAAAGCAGGGCTGGAGCAGCCACAGCTTTGCGAGGGCAGCTGTGAGGGTTATTTCTGTTGTGCCCGTTCTATGTCTTATGTCCCTCTCCTCCCTAGCTGCCCGCAGTGGCAAGAGGCGCCAGCACCGCTGGGACTGGCTGCTGTTCCTAGGGATGCAGGAAGATGCTTTACACGGATCCCGATGCATACATGGATTTGCCTCCCAAGTGCTCTGCTGCTCTCAGACGCCGGGGCTGTGGATCCCAGCTTAGCACATGGACTTTTCCTCCAAATGAGCAGGGCGCTGGGAACTTTGGTCCCAGTAGAGGCTGAACCTGCCGAAAATGCCCTGTGCCTGCCGCCTGGCCAGCCCCGGCCCTCCCAGGCTCCCGCCCCGTGTTGTGCAAGGCCCGGCAGTTCCGCTGCTCCCGGGCCTTACCCAATAGCTCCTTCCTCCGGCTGCGCCTCTGCTCGGTTTCGACATGAGCTGGCCCTGGCCAGCTCAGCCCGGGGATTCTGCCGCTCCCAGTCTCCAGCCAGCGCCGCCTCCTGCCAGCACAACCCCGGCAGCCTCGCACCGCTCCCTGGACGCTTTCCTGGCTCCCAGCGGGTCCCCGGGGCTGGACTGCACCGTACAAAAACTTGGAACAAACTTCCCCCCCAGCTTGGTCATCCCCCCACTCCAGTGGACATACAGGAATGCGACAAAATTTAGGGTCCAGATAACGTTTATGAGCAAAGACAAGCGATTACACTCTGGCAGGAGCATAAATACAGGAGCAGATCCCTATGCTACCCCTGCCAGATCCTTCCCAGCTCCCTCTGTGCCGGGGTGTCACCCCGATGGCTCTCCCCCTCCTCCAACACTTGTTTCAGCACTGTTCAGACAGCCCCAAGACATGGAGTTGGGCTGTTCACAGGTGCTCAGCCCCACACCAGTGCCGGGGGTGGCTGGGGAGGTGCAGAAAGCTCAGTGTAGTTGGCTCGAGGGGCTGGGTTTGGGAGACAGGTGCTCCCATGCCAAGGGGAAAGCTCTCCATGGGCTGGTGGGGCACCAGGGCCCTGTACCGGGGGGGGTCTCAAAGGAGCTGTCCTTGAGCTGCCCCTTTAGGATCCACTACCCACAGCCAGAACCATGAGCCCACAAGAACCCTGATGGACACCTTGGCACCTTGGCTCTCCAGAGCTGCTCTGTGTCGCTGTGGTGATATGGACAGGACCCTGCTGTCCCAACTGAGGCAGGCTGACCCACCCTGCCTGCCAGCATCCCCAGGGACATCCTTTTCACAGCCACAGTGGGAAGGGTCCAGGCTCATACAGATGCCAAGGGGGCAAACCTGCTCTGGGACTGCAGAGGCTCCCTGGCACTTGGGGGGTCCAGCTCCCCCAGGGCAGGGAGAGGAGCAGTGTGTGCCCCAGGCCAGCTCTGTCCCCAGCCTGGGCAGTGTCACCTGCCATCTGCAGGCACAGCAACACAGGGGTCCCCTGAGTGCTGCCACATCTCCCCTGGGGAGCCCCACCCTTGGCACAGCCATAGGATGTCAGAGAAGGGAGGTGCCAGGCACAGGGAGCAGGACGTGGGGGCTCTGCTCCCCTCCAGTAACCTGGGTACTGGCAGCCCCACTCCAGGACCCCCACAACAAGGGACAGAGCTGGGGACTGCAGAGGAAGGGCAGGCCCCCAGCTGGGGCACTGCCTGCAGCTGAGAGGAAGTCCTGCTCATCCCCTTCCCTTTCCCTGTGCACCCCATCTCTAACACTCAGATTGGACAGTCCCACGGGTGGGGTTTCCCTGTGCTCTGGGGTCCCACCATGCCCTCTCCCCTGGACACGTGGCCCGGGAATCCCTGGGAATGGGCTCCCCAGCACAGCGGGGGCTCTCCCAGCTGGCTCCATGCCCTGGGTGATGCCCATCAGTACGTCTGGGGCGTGAGGATGAAGAGTCGGTCTTCCTCCTTGCGGATCCACTTCATGAGCTTGTTGACAGCATTGATGGCGCCAGCCTTGGTCCCCAGGGGACTGTAGCATACGTAGAGCTCAAAGGCATTGGTTACCTGGGAGAAGGAACAGGACACATGCTGGGAACAGGACTGTGTCCCAATTGGGGCTGGCACTCCATTTTCCCCCATGGACTACCAGGAACGGACACAGGAGTTCCAGTGCAGGGACATGAAGAGGCAGTGGGGTACCCTAAATGGGGGGGCATCTGGTTTGTTTAGAAGTGGGAGAACCAAACCCTGGGATTTGTCCCCAGAGTGAGTTTTCTCCACAGCACTGAGTTCACGACAGCACAAGGCACAGCACTTGGTGCTGGAATTCACCAGCTCTGACTGCTACCCCTGCCTGTCCCTCCCTCACACAGGGGCAGGATCACCCCCAAAAGGACCATGTGCAGGGTGGGGTCCTCCCTGGGGACCACGGAGCTGGTGCTGTGTAGTGTCACCACCCCCTTTCTCCACAACACAGGACCAGAGAAGACAGGCTCACCAAACCCCACCAACGGCCTTACCCACGCCAGGAGGTTCTCGCGGGGACCTGTGAAGTAGATATTCTTCAGGGGCCGTGAAGAGTTGTGGGCCCGACTGTGCAGGTACTGGTAGAGCCCCAAGAGCCTCTCCTTCTCCTCCTCCTGCACGTAGGGAGCCTCAATCTCGGGGCTGCAGGAACACAGCACCCCATTAACCCCCTGGAGAAGGGGCTTGGCCCATGCCACATGCCACGGCCTTGGCCCACTGGTTCCCTGGGGCCTCACCTGGTGAAGAGCCCGGAGCTCTTGGACTTGTAGATGAAGTGCCGGAGGTCAGGGATTCCCACCTGGGCGACACTGTAGAAGGGGGTGCGCAGGGCCTCCTGCAGAGCATGGTGCACCCCCCGCCGCCGCAGGCGCTCCTGGAAGCGCCGCTTGCAGTCGGACACGGTGAAGAAGTCCTCACGGTCAGTGGAGACCAGTAGCAGGCACAGGTCCATCTCCTGCTCCAGGTAGGAGATGTGGGCGTGGAAGAAACCGCTGGAATTGAACTTAGGGAGGCAAATGGGAGTCCAGGCTTCACCCTCCCGGAAGGAGGAAGAAGAGCTAATGAGGTTGAAGAGCAGATGGAGGTCAATAGGGTGAAGGAACTGATCCTTCTTCCTCACGAGAGACACCAGTTGGTTCCCGGACAGCAGAATGGAGAAGACCAGGCTCTTGGCCTTGGCCTGCTGCAGGCTGCTGCTGACAGCGTCCCGGACACTGGCAGCCAAGGGCAGGCAGCGCACAGCGCCCATCAGGAAGCTGGGGTCATGGGCCATGAGGTCCAGCAGGTTGTCGGTGATGCGTTCGGAGCCAGCCAGGAGCCGGCGCAGGTCGTAGTTCTGCTTCTGCTGGAAGATGTGGTTGAGCTGGGTCCAGGTGAGCAGGCTCAGGATCTGGTAGTAGATGTAGAGCAGCTCATGGGCAATCTCCTGCTCCGACTGCCGGGTGCGTGCCACTGCCACCAGCACCAGCGGGCTCCTCCGCACAAAGACCACCTTGTAGCCATCTACTTGGGAGGGAGTCCCCGGGGGGCCGGGGACATACCTGTAAGCCTGGCTCCCCGGATTTACAGCCAGGCTGCAGCCTCTCCCCACCAGCAACCCATCTGCCCCTGCAGACAGCTAACATGGCCCATGGTGGCAGGTGCATGGATGGGCAGGCTGTGACCCCCCCATCCCATCCCCTCCCCGGGCAGTACCTGCATGGATGGACCGGATGGCATTTTTCTCAGCCTCCAGGAAGGACACCAGGGCCATCATGACGCCCATGGTGCTGGACAGGGCCTCCTCAGAGCCGTAGCGGGAGTACACAGGCTTGCCCGCCTCGCTCAGCACGAAGACATGCTTCCGGTGCATGCGCCAGGCGTCCATGGTCACGTCCTCCTCCTCCTTCCCTGACAATACCGAGTCGCGGCGGGTGGTCTGTGGGGACAGCTCCAGCTTCCCCTCCTTGCCCGGCCTCATCTCCTCCTCCAGGTCGAGGGCCATACCCGTGAGCTGCGTGCTCAGCTCGCTGAAGTCCTTGCTGATCTGCTCCATGCTGCTCTGCTCGGCCGGCTCCCCCCGCCTCTCCTCTGGGCTCTGCGCCGTGACCACCCCGTCCTCGGGACTGGTTAGGTCCTCGTAGGAGCGGGTATGCACAAACATGGCTCCCTCCTGGCCCGCCCCTGGGAACAACGGGCCATGCAGCATCTGTCTGTCCACGTGCCCCCCGTGCTGGGGGAAGGATGCAAAGGGGACCTGCCTCCTCTCCCCATCTCACAGCACCCTGCGCGTGCGGGTCCTGCTGGTGGGGAGTCATCAGTGGGCCCATCTCCCCCTGCCCATGGGGTTGTGGAGGTCCCAACCCACAAGAGGAGCAGCTCTTTCCCCCCTCACTCACCCCCTTGGTGAGCTGTGCTCCATACCTGGCTCCGTGCCCTGTGCCAGCCCCGGTGTGGGGCTCTCGGACCGCTCTGTGTGCTGCCCATCTCCTGGCGCCAGGGACCCATTGGGCACTTCCCAGCTTTTCTTCTTGTGGACATCCGCAGCCATTCCTCGGGGCAGGACCTGCGTGTGACCCACAGTGTCACCCCTGTGTCCCCTCACTCTCAAAGTGGGCCCTGAAATGCTCTGTTCTCCACTGGGGCCAGGCCAGCACCCGCGGCCCAATCCCGCTGGCTCAGCAGGCAGCACGGAGCCCTGGTGAGACGTCAGGAAAGCCGCTCTAATCCAGCAGGATTTCCTCTCTCACGCAGCCCCAGCTCTTTCCAGTCCCCTGGCCCCGGCACCTTTCATCCAGGCTTGGCCCCAATTTCCCCCGTAAAAGCTGCTCAGCCTCCCTGTGCTGTGTCCCGGCAGTGAGGGGGAAGGGACACGGCCCTGGATGGGGCTTGTTCATACACCTGAGATCCCAGAGGCCTCGTGTTTGCAAAGGGAGGGGTTTATGACCCTCCTTGGCCTGGGTTAGGTGACTGCAATGGGACAAGGCTGGTGACACTCCTCCTGAGCTGGCACTGATGGCGTCACCCCGGGAGCTGGGTGCCCTCTCCAGCAGAGGCCATGCCTCCAGCTCTCTCCTTCCTTCCTTCCCTGGGGGAAAACTAGCCCAAAAGTGAGCATAGGCAAAAGCAACAGGAGGCAGCAGGCTGGCTAGGAGCCTATGCCTCCGAACCTGGCTACTAGGGAAGTTCATGAAGCCCCAGCTCTGCCCCATGCTCTGGAACACCTTCTGCTCCCAAACTCAATCCCAACTAACACCGCACCTGGGGGAGCCGGACCCCCCTGCAAAGTCCTGTGACAGCCCTGAAGGGTACCAGGGAGTGGATCAGCGCCCTGTCCATACCTGGGGGAGCTCATGGAGACCCCCCCAAAACTTGTGACAGCTCTGGAGGGTGTTGGGGAGCTGGCCAAAGCTCCGTCCTCCCCTGGGGGAGCTAGATCCTCCACCCGCAAAATCCTGTGACAGCTCTGGAGAGTATCGGGGAGCAGATAAGGGCTCTGTCCTCACCTGGGAAAGCCTGTAACAGCCCTGGGGAGTGCCGGGGAGCTGACCGGGGTCCCGTCCTCACCTGGGGGAGCCAGACAACCCACTAAAACCCTGTGACAGCCTGGAGGGTGCCGGGGAGTGGATCGGGGCCCCGTCCTCACCTTTCCTCCCCATCCTGCTGACCTTGCCGTGGGCGAGGCTCACCGCAGGACCCTCCCCGGCCAAGCACGGACCCACCCCATCCTTCCCCCATCAGCGCTGAAGCGTCACCGGTCCTGCAGCCCCGACCAGACCCAGGCCCGGGACCCCACTAAGGACAACGCGCAGAGACCCACCTCTGCGGCTCCTCCCGGGACCGCCCTGCAGCCCCCTGGGCACGGCCTAGGCGGGTCGGACAAGGGCTCGGAGCCGGCGGCGGGCGGTCACCTCCCGCCCTACCCCCGGTCCCGGCCCCGACCGCGGCGACACCCCCGCCATCGCGGCGACCCGCCGCGGGGCATCATGGGAGTTGTAGGCGGTGCGCTCCGGGGGGACTAATGGGAGTTGTAGTCTGTGAGTCCCGAGGCCACGACCGAGAGGGGGCGGCAGGGACCGGGCGGCAGAGACTACAATTCCTAGCATCCCCTGCGCGCCCGCGAAGTGGGGGGGAGCCGGAAGTTCCGGGATCTCGCCGTGGCGGCCTTGGGGCCTGTGCGAGGCGGGAGCGGCGGAGCAGGAGGAGGAAGAGAAGGAGGAGGTGATGAGGGTCTCCCGGGAGATAAAGGGGGTCGCCTGGTATAAAGGGGGTCTCTCTCAGTGGGGTGAGAGGGGCGAAGAGTGCCCTGAGGGGCTCCCGGGGTGGGCTTGTCCGGGATAGAGGAGGGGAGGTTGCGGAATCCATGAGGATGGAGGGGGTGTCTGTTTTGGGGTCACACGAGGTGCGGGGATTGAATGAGGCTGGAGGCGGCCCGTTGCGGGGCATGAGGCAGCAGGTCCTGGCGCTGTGGGCCCGCAGCTGCTCCGTGTCTTCATGAGGACCCCACGCCCCAGTGGGATGTGGGTTGTGAGGTTGGGAAGCTCGGCCCCTGGCTCAGGATAGGGTATCCCACATGGTAGTTTTGGGGCGTGCCATGTGTATTATTGTCAGCAGTTGTGGTATTTTGGAGTATCTCCGTCTTGTTCTGAGGCCCTGATCAAGATTAGGGCCTTTTTTGCACCAGGTCATATGTGTGTCCATCTCGGAATGCTTGTGGTTATGAAAGACATGGACCAAAGTGGGCTGGATTCATGCTGGGATGCAGAGGGATCGATGGGAGCTGTGTGTTAGCAGATGTAATCCCAAGTGATGGGATTTTGGGCTGTAAATAAAAGCTTAGGAGGAGGCAGGATGTGGTCTGGCACTGGTGGAAGCCAGGTTAGGCTGTGGTCAGGAACAGCTGGGAGTGATGACAGTGACCTCCCATGCAGTTTTTTGAAACAAGTGACACCGCAAGAGGCTAGTGTTGCTGCTGGTGTGTGGTGTTACTTTTGGAAATGCTGCTGAAGGTGGAATCTGCCTTCCCATCCCAGTAGGGTGTTGATGGTGTGAGAGCTGTTCCCAACGCTCCCTGATTGGGAATACACTTGTGAAGTCCTTTGAGGCAAGCAAGGTCAGGACAGTAATGGAGAGGAGTGTGTGCCAGAAATTCACCTAATTGTCTCTAATACATGTTTTTAGAAGCATCATACAGATGAAAAGCACACACACCCCCTTCTTTAAATTAAAATCCTCCAGCCTGACACCGATGAGAGCCAAATGGTTCCCTCTCCCTTCACTCTCACATCTCAATGACATGCTTTTGATATTTCTTCTGAATTAGTGATCTCCAAGTTTTGACATTAGATATAATTGGCTTTCTTGGCTACTTGCAGTTTCTGTAGCTTGGGGAAATGTTTTCTCTTGTACCTTCTGCAGTACTTGAATTTCACAGAGGCTTTTTCCTTTCTTCAGCCTTACAAAAACTTTACTGGGCACAGAAAGTTGTTCCCCAGCAAACTGCTTCCTCTCTTCTCATGTGTAGTTCTGTGTTTGATTTCCTTGTGCTCTATAAATACCAAGTCTTGGCAAAATCTGTTTGTAGGGAAGCTGTGAATATCAGAGTATTTTTCTGAAAATAGAAATTGGAGTCTGTCACCAATTACCCTTCTCTCCCCCATATTTGGAAAAAAGGTGTGAAGTTGGGTGTAAGTTGGTGAGGAGATGCTTGAGGGCTGTGCTGGCATTTCCCACTTTGCCCCTTGGCGGATGTCTTTATTTAGTCCTGAAGAAGACCAATTGCTTAGTCTGGCTCAGCTGTACAATTCTCATGATAAAAGCCATTATTTTACCATAGCAGGATATAAATCGGAGTAAGAGATCCAAGAGTTTGCTGTGAGGCTTGGCACGTGCAGTTTGGGAAGTGCAGTCAGGAACCTCCCCAGAGAGGTCAGGGGAAGCCCTGAGGAGGGCAGGGGCATGGTCCTGAGGAAGTCCTTGTGTGTAATTGCCAGGGAGCATCCGGAGCTCCACTAGTCTCTCCTGGGAGGGCTGTGTGATTACTAGTCATTGGAGGAACTAGAACCACAAAAGAGAAAAAAAACCCCTTGTTTAGTTGTGCCTTCTATATCTTCAGTGGGGCTGAGGCTTTGCCACCAGGAAGTAGAACCAGCTGGGATAGAGGAGGGAAAGATTACCTCCTGAATGTTCAGGGTAATTGTAATAGCTCATTATTGTCCTAAAGAGCTGTCGGTCTGCGCTCTGCGAGTGACTGGACCGTTTCCATTTCCTCAAACATTTGGTTGTGACCAGAGTGTGACAAAGCTAATGGATGCACAATTCCAAGCACGCAGGTGGATTTTTGCCATGATGTGCTGTTGGCCTGGGGTGTCTTTGGCAAACAGCCTCAGTCACACTGACCTGTCTCCCAGCATTTACCTCTGAGCTGGGCGGTGGAAGCTGAGCTGGCAGGTACCTGCCCATGGCAGAAGGGTGAATCCTCACGGTGTCTCATCATGGTATGCTTTTTTTGGAGCAGTTGTAGCAGGGTGTACCTTCAGGAGATCTTGGCATCAGTGGAAGCCAGGCTAAGACCCTTCTGTCCCTGTCCTGCAGCTTGCTGTCACCTTGGTTTGTGGGGCTGTGTGGGTAAAGCATAACACTGAAGTGACCTGGGTTAAATATAACTGTCTTCTGAGGGTCATCCGTGGTGCAGACCCAGAAAAGCACAAGCTGGCACCACTTACACCCGGTGCTTTGCCAAAGGCAGAGGCGGGGAGCAAATCAGACTGAGTGGGGGCTGTCGGAGCCAGTGTCGCTCCCTGTGTTATTGAACCATGACCTCACACTCCCGGAGGTTGCCGCATGGCTCAGCGGATCTGTGCCAGGCCTGATGGCTGTCCATTGGTATTTTTCTCCCTGTCTGATAATTTGAATATTCTGTCTAAACAGTTCCCAGCTGGCAAGGGATTTTATTTTTATTTTTATTTTTTTAAGTATCGGTAGGGTTCTTGACTTAAGGAGAACTGGAGTGGGGGAGGGAAATCCAGAAGGGAAGAGCAAGAAACGCCAGGTCTGCAGACTACAAAAGATCACCGATGAAAGGACTGACTGATGACAGAAACCCTTTGCCTGCCCTTGCCATGAAGGGGGTGCAGTCTTGGTGCTCTTAGATTTGCCTCCCAGAAAGATGGGGGAAATCCTTGGGACCAGGGTGGTTATTTATCAAGAGCCATGTAAAAGGTGAGCAGACTGGTACTCTCAGGCTTGAGCGGCCAACTGAATGAACCTGTTTCTTTGGAAGTGATTTTAGGGTGGGTGGATCAGTGGTGGTTGCACAGGTTGCCTTCCCCAGCCTCTGCATGCTTGGTTTCTGAGGCTGCCAAAACCTGCTGTCCCTGGCTCCCACCTGAGCCTTCCCTGGCGGGTGATGGACACTGGCAAGAGCACGTTCTCTCTCTTGGCACGGCAGCTCCCTCAGCTCCTTGGCACAGACAGCAGCCAGCAGCAGCATCCGGAATCACTCCCTGGTGTAAGGTCTGTCATAACCTGCTTTGTTGACCTGCCTCCGGTACGGCAGCACTGACCTTTGGAAGGGAGAACAAACAGGACTTTGTAAGCTTTTTTTTGATGAGAGCTGCTCTAGCCAGGCCTGGCAGTGACTGTCTGTACTCTCCTATGTCCCCTGAACCACTGGAGTTAAATAATCCCACTTTGGAACAGTGTGTGAGCCCCAAGTCTCCCAGCCATGGTCTGGAGGCATGGCAGCCCTCCTGCACCACTGCAGTGGATTGGCCAGAGTGGGTCTGAGGCCATCAGGTTGCCATCTCCCTCATTTTTCTCCATGCTCTGCTGCAGCAGTTTTTAGGGTTGGTTTTTTTGTTTTGTTTTGGGTTTTTTGTTTGTTTGTTTTGCTTTTTGTTTTGTTTTTTGGGTATTTTGTTTGTTTGGTTTGTTTTTTTGTTTTTTTTTTTTGTTTTGTTTTGTTTTTTTGTTTTGTTTTAATTTTTTTTTGTTTGTTTTGTTTTGTTTTTGGAAAGACGGAAGTACTTCCTATTTCAAGTCCTGGCTTTGGTTATTGCCAGGAAATCCTCACCTTCTCCGCTGGTGGGAGGAAGTGGATGAAATTTTAGATTTCTGTTGAGGCAAGTGTTATTTGCGTCACTCCGCTTGATGAGGGCAGCGTTGGAGAACAGTGCCTGTCATGATTTATTGGCAAAACTTCCTGTTATCTACATACTTCTGAGGGCACAGTACCTATGGTAGACCAAGAGTGGTGATCATTTCCTTGAACAGCAAATAGTTTTTGGCAAAAATAATTTGGATTAAACATTAATTGCAAACTGTTGTTCGGCAGTGGTCCTTGTTGTTTATAGATGGCGACGTTCTCACATTTCTAGCTGCACCCTGAATAGTGTCAGACAGCACAGTATGTTGGAAAGCTCTATGTTTATCAAAGCAGATATTGAATTGTTTGCCCACCATATTGACAGTTCGATTTCAGGAGTTATTTGGCGCTTACAAATTTGAAAGTGGAGAAATGCAACACTTGAATTCATTCATGCCTGAGTGTGGTCTTGTATATCTGTGGATCCTGATCAGATGTTACACACACCCCTTCTAACCAGCAGTGTTTTTCTCATATCCTATGTGTTCTTTGCCTTGTGGCTTATTGTCGTGTCATTTATTCAACAGGTTGTGGTGTCTGGGTGTTGTTAGAGTGAATTAACCATTTCTGGAAGCCTGCCAGACAAGATCAAAATGTGGGGAGACCATCGACAAGGCAACAGAATGGGGTCTTTTCGGTAAGCACTTGAATGTACAGTTTGTTTCAGGAACCTTCTCAAATACAATAAGCCATGGGAACACTCTGTTTACTGTTTTGGTAGAAAACAGGTCTGTGTGGAGCTAGTTGTGATTGCCAGACAAGTTAATTGACGATTTTTGCATTTCTGTGAAGTTTTTAATTTAGTTTTTAAACAACAGCATGTTTTAATATTTCTGTTCCTTCTCCACACCACCTTTTCTAGTGAGGCTTAGTTTAGCTGTTGTGAGCTAAGGTGATGTGCCATATGGCTTTTGGTGTTATGTGCTGTTAACACCTGTAAGAGAAGAGAATAAGTTCAGAAATACTGGCACATTCATTGCACACATGACTTTAAGAAAACTTTTGAGAATTTAGTTCTTTCCATGAGATTAATAAGTCCATATATCATAGAGTCACAGAATGGTTTGGGTTGGATGGGACCTTAGAGACCATCTTGTCCCAACCCCCTGCCATGGGCAAGGACACCTTCCACTATCCCAGGTTGCTCCAAGCCCTGTCCAACCTGGTCTTGACCCCTTTCAGGGATGGGGCATCCACATCTTGTCTGGGCAACCTCTGCCAGGGCCTCACCACCCTCACAGGGAAGAATTTCTTCCTGATATCTAATCTAAACCCACTCTCTTTCAGTTTGACCCAATTCCCCATTGTCCTACCACTACATGTACTTGCAAAAAGTCTATATCCCCATATACTCCTTCATAAGACGTTAGTGAATGTCACTGCAGCTATTCTAAAGATTCATGTGCAGCTGACCCGCACAGCACGATATTTTTCTTAGTTTGTGTTTCTCTGGTTGTTACTGGGGCCTGTGTTTGCAAGAGAGCTCTGGATATAAAGATGAAGCCGCCAAGATCTAGAATTTTCCTTTGTTGTGCATAATTGTTTCATACTTTGCTCTTGTGTGCACCTCAGTTCCTTGAAAATCAGCATGATAAAGGTACTGCTCATGGCATACCTCATGTTTCTGCCGTAAGAGTACTTCAAATAATTGTCTACTGTGATGTGTTGAGAAAGCTGATGAAAATCAGTATCCTCCAGAACGTGTACTAACACTGTTGAAGAGGGAGTGATTTTGGCTTGTGATGATATCAATAGTTACCTGTTCTGATGTTTTTTAAGTGGATTTTATTGGCATCATTCTTTAATGTATTGGGTGGAGAATGCTGACCTCGATCCAAGTTTTAATTGCTGTTTTACATGGTGATGAAATGGACCGTGTAGCTTAGGAAATCTGTGTATGCTTTGATTTGTCTTGGTGAGTGATTCTGTAGTGAAATTCAGAGGACTGCATGACTTGCTGTAGTTGCTAAGGAAATGTCCACTGCTTTGGGTAGCATTTGGTGTTATTTTAAAATGTGTTGATACTGTATTATTCTGTTTTTTGAAAATGTATTGGAGCCTTGCTTAGATGAATAATTAGGTAGCTCCTTCTCAAAAAAAGAAAAATGGCCCATTGGATTTTGGAAAAAAGCCTTAAGAGGAAACTTCTTCCTGAGTGTTTTTATGGAGCTATTGGGAGAGTTCATAGCTATAGTGTTGTGAACTTGGTGTAAGACAGTGTGGAAGCAAGAGCACAGGGATATCTTGGATGTTGATTGTTGGCATAGTCCTGTGAGGCACCCTCAATGCCTGAACTGATGGCTTTCAGAATTTGCCAGTTTGGACTCCAGCACAAGGAAGCATAAATGAGTCTTTGTAGCATGTCAGTAAAGCCTGTTTGGTAACCTCTGCTTTCATGTGCCTCAGGATGATGTGTTAAGTTAGCTGTTTCCATACTGCCCGGCGAGCTTAAGCTCCTGGGTTCCTCATGGGTGTGTACTGGTGATGCTAATGAACCAACACACCAGCTGCTGGCACCTGGACAGCTGCAGAGCTGTGTGCAGTGCAGGACTATGTGGATTGCTACCATCATTAACCCATTAATATTGCAGGTATTCCCTGTTGAGTGCTTCTGGAAATTGTGCTGAAATGGGAGCACCCAAGTTTACTTTCTCACATCTGTCGTATGCTGCCTCATCTTAAACTGCCAAACATCAATATCTTCTGCGGATCTTAGACTGTTACACAGCTCTATAAAAGTTTAGAGAAGAATGTGCTGCTGTGTAGATTTCAGACTCTTAAGCACGTTATGAATAATACTGTCTTTATTTCTACAGTGGGAGCCAAGAAGAAAGGTTTGCTCCCGGGTGGAACAGGGAATATCCTCCTTCCCTTGATAGTCTTGCTCAAGAAAGACACTCTGGCAACTTCTCTGGCAGAAAATCACTTCCTTTTGATATCCAGGCACTCTCAGGCCTCCTCAATCCTCAGTTTGCCAACAGAGAGGAACCTTCTTTCAGCTATGGAGCTAGAGATGGACCACGTAGTGACTTCAGAGGTGGGGAGGGGCACCATGATTTCAGGGGCAGGGATTTTCCACCATCTGACTTCCAGGGCAGAGACGAGTCTCAGATGGATTTCAGAGGTAGGGAGCCACCCCCTTCTGAGTACAGGGGCAGGGATATGTACTCTGGAGACTTCCGGGACAGAGAAGGGCCCCCGATGGACTTCAGGGGTGGGGACGTTCCTTCAGGGGACTACAGGAACAGGGACACGTTCCGTATGAACTACAGGGATAGGGAAGCACATAATATGGATTACAGGGGCAGGGATGAACCTCCATCAGACTTCAGGGGAAGGGGGTCTTACGATTTAGACTTCAGAGGTCGAGATGGGCCTCATTCAGACTTTAGGGCAAGAGACATGCCTGAGTTAGACTACAGGGGCAGAGAACATTCCTATTCAGACTTCAGAAATAGGGATGTACCTGATTTGGACTTCAGGGGTGTGGGCACCTCTGATCTGGACTTCAGAAACAGGAATGCACCATCGTCAGACTTCGTCAGAAATAGGCACAGGTCCCGATCTGATCAGGATTTTAGGAACAGAGATGTGGCTCCTCCCATGGACTTTTCAGACAGGGAAATGCCTCCCATGGATCAAAACATTGTAGATTTTAGGCACAACCAATCTACTGTACCTTTAGCAGAAAGAGAGGGCTCTAGTTTAAGCACCAGCAAAAGAGATGAGCCTGCACTTGGTCTAGATAGGACTCCCTTTGGTAGCCAAAAAGGAGAATTTCAACACTCGGAAGCACCAGCTAGAGAAGAGGAATCCGTGGGACTGGGTCTTGAAGATGACACTTCGCACAATTTCCAAAACAGCTGCGGACCTCTTCCTATTCTTCAGGACCAAGAGGAGCAACCTCAAACCTTTGCTAACAAGCAGCAACAGCAGCAGCTTTCTGGGGGGGAGCAGCAAAGATCCGATTCTGATCTTGGGTTAAAGGGTGAAGGTGACCTGGATTTCCTTGGGAGGCAAGATACAGACTACCGGAACATGGAATATCGTGACGTGGATCACCGGCTGCCAGGGCATCAGATGTTTGATTATGAACATGGCAAGTCCTTTTCAGAAGGAAAACCCAGCAAAGATTCTAGGCCCTATAAGAGCCTTCAGGTAGGTGGTTTTGTTGATTGGTGTTTCTGTTAAACATGTGTTGGCCAAAGAGTGGAAGGAGTTGGGAAGGAGTCTTCATCCATATCCCACCACTTCAGTTCTACTCTAATTCACTATCCTTCTCTGAGATCATTCTTGCTCCAGGTTATTTAATGGGCACCCTTTCTGTCTCAGAAACACTTCTCAAGAGAAGTGCAGTCTAGCAAGTGAGAGTTAATAAATATGTAGAACCAGATTTGGTTTAGAAAGTCCCCGAGCTGAAAATGGCCAGACAGAGGGTGTTGGGAGAAGTGGTTACAGATAAAACGTACTTTGTTATTTTCCCCTGGATATTGCTTGTGAGCAGTATCGGAGAAAAGCTCCTGGCTTGGCTGGGTCTGTGTGCAACTGCTCTTGTACATACTTTGTTTTCTTTCAGAGTTATCTTGGAAATCTGAAGGTAGTGATAACTACTGAGTTAATAACTGCTGTTGGATTTGAATAACTGTTATTGAATTTGAATCTCTCACTGGTGGAAAGCAGAGAGATATGATTTGCCCATTTTACGTTCCTGGAGCTAGATCTTACTATCTCATGCTCAGTGAGCATGTGAAGAGCTCCTCCAGAGCTCCCTGAATCTCAAACAGGGGTTAAAGCTTTGAGTCAGGCTGCTTATGGGCCTTTACCTTTGAATTATCCCCTGCTTTATTTTGCTACTGCTTGTGTATCTTGTGAGCCAACATCTCTCATTTGTAAAACCATCTTGATTGTGTGAACTCCAGGACCAAGATTACCGGACCTGCCCCAAGTATGTGAAGCCAAGCAAGCTCATTCGACTAGGAGGAGTGCCTGAAACTGCCACAAAGGATGATGTAAGTAGGATGTTTCTCATCCAGAAACTTCTGTTGAGGGTTTCTAAAGTACGACTTTTAAGTTTGGTTAATGTAGATCAGATGGTCTGTCATTTTCCCCAGGGGAAAATCCAGATTTAGAACTCACTGCAATGTTACCTGTTATTTGATTATTCTGGGTTTTTGGGGGTTCTAGAAGTGATGAGTTTTTCTGTGCTTGCATGTGGGGTGTTGATAGCTAGAAGCCTTGACTCCAGACTCTGTAACATGCCTTACTTCATCACTGCTTTATATATACACCAAATATTGTTGCTACTATTTTGGGCTCAGAAGACATGTAGTGTCTAAGTGAACTTGTTTGTTCTTAGTTACTTGAAATTGCTTAAATGAGATCTTACAGAGATGGAAAAGATGTCTGCTGCTCCTGCTGGTTTTAGTAAAAAAACATAAAATAATCTAGGCTACAAGGTGAAAGTAGCTCCATTTCCTAAAGCTTCTGCTATGAATTAGCACTTTAGTTTTGGGTTTTTTTGTTTGTTTGGTGACAGTTCTGGGCATGAGAACCCCTATACGCAGCAGTTTTTGCTAGGGTTAGCTGTAGCTATCAGCTTCTGAGGCTTGTACAGGAGAACTCACAGCAGGAACTTTGTCCTTCAGAGGATGATAAGACTCAGAACAGTTGCCCTTGTACTTTGATTTTCTTAAAGGCGGTAGGGCATCTTTGACCTTAAATAAGGATCTGAGTTGAACTGTCTGGCTGAAACCAGCATAATAAACCTTTGAACAGTTGAATTGTGGTGTAAATGGTGCTCACTTCTTCAAACAAAACCCAAAAATACTTCTCAAAACTCAGTAACAATTCTCAGGTACTGTTGGAACTTAATTAAGAAAGTGTGTCAGTTTGTAACAGACTTAACCTAGAAAGAAAAGAACTCTTGGAGAGAGAGAAGTATGCATTAGGAAGTACCTTGGGTTTGGAGGTTTTATTTTGGAGATGAAGTGGATCTTGTTTTTCTTGTAGATTCTCAATGCTTTCCGAGGGCCTGATGGGACACCTGTGAAGGACCTGCGACTGAAAGATTACAGCTCAGGTGAGAATGCTTTTCCAGTGCTTCTAGTTTCAAGGTGACAACATGGTATTTTTTGCCCTAATACCCTCTTAGGCAATTTGGCTAAAGTCTTACGTGCCCTAATTGCAGGTATTTTTGAATGAAAATGCCCACTGAGTTTTGTAGTTTGTCCTTTTGTCCTCAGAATTGATGGCTATACTCACTGCTGCCTCAGAGGTAAAGCCTGTGTCCAGCTGACTCTGGAGAGGTACAGGAGCAGCAGGAAGAGCACTTCTAATAGCTATCAAGAGTAAAGCCATGGGGCAGCAGGTTAATTCCTCCATAGTTGTTTTTAACTATTACTAAATCCTTTTGGATTGTTCTAAATCTTGTTTCTGAGGTGGTCTTACTGTGGAACAAATGCTGCACAAATAGTGTCCTCAGGAAACCTGTTCCATCCTAACATTTCTCCTTCAGTAACCTGAAACTGGTACCCTGCTTAGGTACGAAGAGAGGTTAAAAAAAAAGACAAAGTAAGTTTTATAAGCAAATATCCAAATACTGGGTCTGGATGCTCTTCCTCATTCAAAGAATAAAGGTCTTCTGTACTTCTGATCAGCGTGTATAGGATTCTGAAGAAAGAAATATTTTGCAAGGCTGCTTTATGAGAAAGTTGTACTGGAACAGAGATGTACGATGGTAGGAAGGGTGAGTCCTGGGGATTGGTTTGAATAATACTACTAGGAAACACCTGGAAACTGGTATTTTATTTTAATTTTTTTTTTTAAACCTAGGAGAGCAGAAGCTTCTACATTCATCAGTGCTTTTTCTTATTTCCAGTATGGGTTGTATGTGAAGCAGCTGGAATTCTTGCTGTCAATAAATTATATAAAGGCTTCCAATGTGTTTAGTAACTGGGAAGAGAAACTGGGGCAGTGGGGTATTTCTCAAGTGTATTTTTGTTTCTGGGAGCTGTCAAAGGAGATTTCACAACCTTCTCAGGAACCTTTGAACTAAAGAACATCCCTGTGTCACGTAATCTGGCCCAACAAGCAGGGCTTAAGGGGCACATTCAGTCTTTCTTGCTTCCTTTCCTCTTTTCTAAGCATAGTTCAGCATGGCTGTCGTCACCCACACAGCACTGACTGCAACACAATAATTGCAACACGCTCCTTTCTTGCCTTTGCTGATGTGATTTGTCAGTTGTTGTGGGTTTTTTCCTTCTGAAACATGTCACTTCAGTAATAAATCAACTTGAACTGGAAATTTCTTAGTAAGTCTCTTCCCATGTACGTTATTAGGACTTACTGCCCTTATTAGAGACCTGCTGTTTCTTCCTTCCCATTCCCCATTTCAAAGGCTGCTCAGGATGAGACACAGTGTCTGAAGTTACGTGCAGAAGCTCTGCTATCTGCGGGTGGTCACATGTGATGTGAGGGTTGCAGTTTTCTGCTGTTTCTCTAAAAGCTGCATTCTGTTTCAGGCTGCCTCTTCAGCTGCAAAGTTGGCTTTTTAAAAAGTTTTTCTGGCAATTGTGGGGAGGCAAAGAATGAAGTTAAAATTAGCTCATGTTTTATGAGCTGTGTAAAGCTGTTGTTTAACCCTGTCCAGACAACATCAGTCATTTAAGCGGTGTAGCTTTGTTCTAGGTTACGTGGAGGCTCCACAGTCTTTGTTTTACATTACATCCTGAGGCTGCATTTAAACAGCTCTCTGATCCTTCTTGCACAAGATGGATATGTCTAGGGCAATAAAAGCTTCCTGAATTGTGAATATTTCTTTTAGAAATTGGGTAACTAGAAGCTGAAGTAAAATTAATCCAGCTTTTCACATTAGCTCCTCCTAGAGAAGTGTATAGAATTGAATTAGTATTAACTTTTGAAAAGCTAAACCTCTTTGAAACTTGAGGCCAGTCATGGGCTAAACGATGCTTTTGTGATGGGATGTGTATGTAAATATCCATAAGAATTAAAAGCAAACTTTCTGGATTATTGATGTCTCTGGGATACACCTGCACTGCTGTATCTGCTTGATGGGACAATGACAACCTGGCTCAGAGGAGCACGTGCTAAGCCAGTCTGAGTGAGTTGTATATTTTTGACTGCTGTCCAGAAATGTTAAAATAACATTAATCATGAGTATGCATGTTGAGTGTGTTTGAGAGAAGAATGCCTGCAGCTGTGGGGGAACAATAACAGCCGTAACAAATAACATGAAATTAACTCAAAATAAGTGAGGTTCTGATCGGTTCCTCAAAAAGATAACACTTATCATAAAGCTTATCTCAGCAGCTTCAGTGTAATGATTCCACTGTATGATCTTTTACAAGACTCTTTCTGGTTTGGGGAAAAATACATGGTTGATTTTTCTTGGAAAAAGCAGCTCAATTTCTTTATAAAGCCCCCTTTTTTACATGCTGTGTATGTGCGAAGGAAAGTCTATTTTCACTGAAGGCTGTGCTGAGAATGGAACACTGTTCTTAATATACCTGGTGTGATTTTGGTATGCATTCAAGCTGTTGATTCTTTAGATTATTTTGTCTCTGAAGCCCACAAACTGAAATGGTGGCTAGATTTTAAATGAGGCAGCGAAAGGAGAGACCTTAAGAAGTGGCATAGTAATTCTATTTAAATCAAAGAGGCAGATATTTACAATGATAAAATGTCAAAGTCAAACTTTATAGTATTACCCTAAAAGACATTAACTTGTAATTTCCATCGGTTAGATTTTTGAGTTGATGCCTGTACGTTCAGACTGAAAGTGTGAAATCCATTTTTGGGGGGAAGAGGGCTTCTTCCAATGTGATGTGTAAGCCTTGGCAGAAATAACTGTATTAAATCTTTCAGCTTGCCTTCTCAAGTGTGTTTGGTCATGTCTGTCCAATCAATCTTTGCAAAGAACAAACCCCGAGGTGACAGTGGAACCTTCTCAAAGTCCATCAGCTGCTTTGGTGTGCAGTGTGTCCTGGAGCCTCATGCGGAGGCAGCGCATGGATGTCCCACTGCTCCCATAGATGCTTGCGGTGGTGACTTGTCAGCAGCTCCAGAGAGCTGCTGTCCCATCTGAAGGTGCTCATCTCTGCTTGCTGGGCTCAGGGCTTTCATGTGGCTTTCATGTCCCCTCTGGGGAGGTGTTAGTGCAGTGTGTGACAGCACTGGCTGCTCACGATATGGGATCTGTCATCCTCCTGTTACTGCCATGCTCCTGCCTCGGTGCTTACTGCCAGGACCTTGAAGCCAATACCTTTTGACCTTTAAGGAGTCTAATGTGAGCACACCTTGCCCTGACTTTGATTTTGATCATATTTTAAACTTATCTCCTGCCTGATTCTCATCAGGCTTTATTTCTACTTCCTGACTAATGTCAGACATAAGTCTGAGGTCTCATCTTGGGGGTCTGATATGCACAGAACTCTGGCTGAGCCACACACGTGTACCCTGGAGAAGGAAGCACGTGGAGCCAGCCTTATCTTAAAGGGCTGCTTTTCTTAAAAGACACTGCAGTGGTGTCTAAAGTAGTAAGTGAAAGCACAAAGCACACTCTGAGCCTTCTGTTCAAATTGTTCTCATGGATGCAGCATGCAGCGGGACAAGCTTGGAACATGTGTTTTCCAACCAGGATTCTTGTTAGTGTTGGTGCCAGCAGCTGTGAAAGCTGTTCAGGGAAAGTGAGCCTGAGAAATTGCTGGCAGCCCATGAGACTTTTCTAGTTCACTCCACAAACCCATCTGGGGAACTGAGAGGAGTGTTTGCTGGGCTAGGAGTGCCTGGTGGAGAATGGACACTCACTGGAGTGGAGAGCAGCGTGGCAAAGAGGGGCTCTGAAGTGGACTTGGAGGGACCAGGTGAGCTGGATGGCAGTCAGCAGGAGCAGTGAGATCTACCCCAGCCCCTTTATGTACCTTCTAAATTAGTGCAGTGCTTCAGAAATTGGGAGATTTGGGGTTTTTAACCCTATTCTGACCCTTCCAAATACTCGCTTTTGAACCCTGGGTGGGGTCGTGGGAACACAATACGGCACCCCTGAGGAGCAAAGCGCCCATGGAACTGGAATGCTGGTGCAGGGACATGCTCCCTGAACAGCAGTAATGTTTGGGGCCAGGGCAATGTCCACATGGATACAGGTGGCTGATGCTAAGGGACAAGCTTCTTCCTGTGGTGGAGGAACACCCAAGAAATGCAGTGTCACCTGAAAACATGAGCTGCTTTATGGCAGCTGCCTGCTGCATTCTGAAAAGCTTTTGTTTTAGCAAGTATTATTGTCACTAAATGTACTTTATTGCTTGCTCAGCCACCTTCTTGCCCTAGCATTCATGTTCTGTTTCATTTCTCCAGACCTGCCCCTTATGCTTGGAACTGCTCCCCTTGTCCCTCCCTGTGTTAAACTTAAAATTGCCTCGGCCAAGTCCTGCAAGAAACTGGATTATCTTGCTTGTTCTCTCTAAGCTCTGCCGCATTGGTGCCCTGTTAAATATTAATAAGCCCCTTAGATAAATCTTTAAAAGGTGCTGCTTTTTTTTTCCCTCCAAGTGCAGTCTATCTTGTATATCACAACAGTGAATCATTGGTTTCAGGAATATATCAGGAAGCCTCTGGAATTCAAAATTGTATTTTTCAGTGTCACATTTTGCTAAAACTTATAACCTAAGGGTCCAGAAATTTCCAGTTCATGATGGAAAAATTGGTGCCAATTTTTTTTTTTTTAAATTAGTGCACCTCTTCACAGTAGGGATAAGTTCTCCATTTTCCGTGGCTGGAGTACATTCCAAGGCAGTGAGATCTCCTCTCCCTTAAGGCAGACATGGCTGTGCATTTATCAGGCCTACATATAACAAGGTTTTAGCTTCCTTGCTGTGGGAGGTGTTTGGGTAGGCATGCTCTTGGAGGCCAGAAATGCTGGCAAGGTGCTGCTGCTCCCTGGCTGCCATTGTGCTGCAGCTCCTGGCCTTTGGTAGGGCTGGAGAGGTGAGCTGTTCCTCTACACGGGGTGGGAGTGTTCTTGGAACTATGCCAAATGGAAACCTTTTCGTTTCCTTTCTGGAGCAATGCAGTGCCCTTGGGGAAAGCCTGTGAAGGGTGGATTGGTGGCCAGCTAGTGGCTTTCCCATACAGAGGGCTTGGCACCAACCCTCTGGAGTTAGATGAGGACTAGGTCCCACAAGGGCTTAGATTCTTGGGTTTGGTACAAGGAACGCACTGTGGGTTGCTGTGGGATGTCTCTAGCACATGCTGTGGTGCAGAGGGGCATCTGGCCTGTTGTGCTAATTATACAGAAGGCAGTTTGGCTCACCATCAAGGCTGGTGCTGATGCACCGCAGGACGAATAATCTCCTGTTGCTGTGTTTAGTGCTTTGCACAGCGAAGGTTATGTGGCCCACTCTGCTGCATCAGCCATGACTCAGGCATGCAGATCTCAGGCTGAGAGCTGAGGTGACCATCCATGAGCTCACATGATGTTGTAGCACACAAGGAGTTTCGAGGCAGGGTCAGATCCCCTGATCATCAGCAGAGTTCTGCAGACTGCAGGGTTCACCTGCCAGGACCTGTGGAAATACCTTCAGCACTGATCTGCATGAACCAATTGATTCTAGTTTGTTGCCAGAATAGCCTGCCAAGAACCAAAAAATACACTTAGCTGAAATTAGTCCATAGTCATCAATAGCAGTCCTTGCCTTGCCAGTTTTCCTAGCTGTGTGGGCAGTAGGTTTTTGGTTTGTCTTGCTCGGTTTCAGGGCAGTAATACATTGTCTCTTGGAAGCCAGAGGTGTTCTTGCTCCTCTTTCCTCATCTGTGAGGTGGTGGCTTAGGAAATAGGAAGTACAAATCTGGTCTGAGTCGGTGTTTGTGATAGTGATCAACATTGGTTCAGGGTTATAAGGTCTATTCTGAAAAGGCAGCAAACGCATTCATCCATAAAACATGCTCACAGCCTTTTTGACATACAGAATCCATTTTTACAAAGGTGCTCATTCCTTTTGCATCTCTGGAGCAAAACTTCAAGGCTTTGCACAGTGTACTGATAGTACCTTGATTGCCTTGAGACTTGTGCTAAGTGGCAAGTTATATATCCTGGAGACCAGGTTCACATTAACAGCACTTTAAACCCGAATTTCTGGATGGAACACCTTCCCAGGTAAGCAGCTTCCAGTCCTCTCATGGAGTTTAGTGGAAGCCCCAACCTTCCTCAGATTACAGGTTTCTGTACAAACATAATGCAATGCTTTGTCTTTAATAAAACTACAGTGTGCACAATCTTAGCATTGAGTTTTTTCCATCCTCTCCTCTGTGCTGGTGTATAAACTACCTTCCTTGGGCCAAGAAGGGTTGACAGGCATTTGGGGCTCTGACTGTAGTAGTTCCTGTAGTTTATGGAGCTGCCGGTGTCCGCCTTTGAGGGTGTCTCAGGCAGGTCCTTTCTGTGTCTTGTTCTCCACGATGGAGGGAGGAGGATGGACTGTAGTGCTCTATCTTTCAGAATACAGCTCTGTTTAATTTCCTGTGGTTTCAGTGGTGTTCTCTGTCATGAATGAGTGTGTAAGAGTGTACTTTACACAGAGGGACAGTAGGAAGTGACAGGCCTTTTCCCAGTTGCAGGTGTGGCTTGTAAATGCTCAGCCTTTGAAAGGAATTTGCGATATGGCTTGTTGCAGATTGTCCTGTTTATTGTAGTACAGCTCTTCAGCTTTAGTAGCTCTGAAGACCAATTTATCTGTGCAGTAAAGAGGTCTGACAAATTTATGGATGCTCAGAATCCACCAGCTGGTATTGAGAGAGCTCATGATTTTGGCTTCTGTGGTAGCATAGATAGATTGCTGCTGTCCCTGCCGTGCTGCGGGGGTGCCCTCCAGCTTTTCAGACTGTGGACAGATTTATTTCCTCTGCCCGCCATGGAAGGCACTACTCTGGCGCCCATCCTCACTGCAAGGGCAGTGCCTGCTGAGTAGGCACAGGTACAGCCACTCCTGAGCACGTCCAGGAGCTCCTGTTTTCTTGGAAGCATTGAGTGTATGATGCCTCCTGATAGCAGTCCAGTGTAACAGCACAGAGATCCAGAGAAAGCCCTGTGTTCTCCAGTATTTTCTTGTGATGAGGTATTCACTCTGGTATGGATGACCTATATCCACATCTTTCCTTGGAGGAAACAGGAAAATTTTGTGCCTGGGGTCATTGCCAAAATTTCCCACTCATGAGGTAAATCTTCCTTTCAACCACAGAATGGCAGATTCTCTGAGAACAGGGTGCACAATCCCTATCTCCATTACCTGAGCTCCCCAAAGGTCAATATGTGAGACTGCAGGTTCTTTCAGGGATGCAGAAGTCCTTCATCATCACTATATCATCATGCTATAGTTGCTCTTGGAGCAATAGAATTTTCTTCTCTACCATGGATGAAACTCCGTGGAGGGTTTCCTCAGCTGCACCCTGCACTGCCAAGCTGTCTCTGGAGGGAGCAAGCATCAAGAATCTCCTATTTCAGCTGCTGGCCATGGCTCTGCTTTAATGTGCCATCTCTCCGAGTCCTAGAAGTCCCCAGAACTGAAAATGCTTTTCTTCTGTGGTAGTTCTGTCTCATCCTAGAGGAAAAAAACACAAGTGAGGTGTTTTTGGGATGGTGGGAAAGCACTCTGCCTATGGAGATTGCATTGCGTTCATCTGCCCTGTGGCTGCTTGGCCTCATCTGGCAGATGCAGCTCCACCAGGCTGACAGGTGGCCCAGCTGCCCAGGGTAGTGTAGTGTCCTTTGGTGAGCTGTTACATGGAGTTACCTTAATGGGAGACCATCTTCCTCCCATCCCAGAGGAGAGGGAATATCTTTGTGTTGCACCAGATCAGCCGGGGGTTTGTCACAGTTGTTTTTGCAAAGGCAGGTGATGGTTCCCCACGGACATGAGGTGACCTCGTGCCTTGAGCTCGTTGGGGTTGTGCAGTAGCACAGCTGACTGCACGCTCATTCCTAGAATCAAGAAGCTGGATTGCTTCTCCGATTGGATGTCTTTGTCTGTTGCCATTCTGCCTTCTTTCCAAAACTATCTTTGCTTTGGCACAGACAGGGCTGCTGTCACTACACGATCTTTTCGTTTGGTCTTCTAAAACTCTAGAGATTTTTTTTTTTTTTTTTTTGTGTCTTCACACTGCTTACAGCTCCTATGAGAACAACATTATGGTTTTCCTTTATTTAGATCTTTGATATAACAAACTATGCTGAAGTAACACGTTACTATGTGTCAGTTGTTCAGTAGAAACTGTCTGTATAGAAACAAGTCTTATTTTAAATCCCAAGTCTTTGATCTCTATATCTGAAGCCAAAGAACAGTAATTTTAAGGCAGGTTTTCAGGATTTTTAGCCAAACTATTGCATGCTAGCAGGGACCCTCCATTTGCTGTCAAAATTCACTTTGCTAAAACACGTCTGTTTTAGAGGCAGAATGTTCCTTATTCCAATGCTTGCAGAGCAGCTTCCTGGAGCTCTAAATGTGTCCTTACTCCTAAGTATTAAGCGTTTGTGCCATTTTCAGTGCAGAAGACAGTTGAGCATGCTTTGGGAGCATCCGTAAAGGATTGTGTATACATAGAAGCACTTAAGGGGAAGCAGAAGTCCTCTGAAATCTATGTGCCCGCTCTCCTTGCGTTCTGATTTCATCCGTCATACACAGCCTGTGGTACTGTAGACTTGCACAGCTGAAAGGAAGTAGCTAAATAAGGTACAAGAGTCCTTTTACACAGCTGACCTAAAAATGGGGGGAGATGAGGACATGCATCTTTTATGGCTGTGCTAGGGCCAAAATCTGGGCGAGTTCAAGTGTTCCTGTTGGAAAGATAATTTGGACAATGTAGCTGTGCTGCAGCATGCTCAGAGGTTGTGTGGGGGAAATACCACACAAGGATCTCTTTCCTTTTTGACAGAGTCTATGTTGATCATATACACTTCTGCAAATCATTACTCCTTTCTAATTTCTCATGGATCCTGGAACTAGTATTGTACAAATCAATAGGTAAAGATACGAGGATTTACATCTTCATGTGAAACCTTGCATGTGAAGTTAAGCCTCTTTGAGTCAAAAACCCCACACTATTCTTCAGCAGTGGTTTTGCTTTGCTGGTTTGATTGCTTTGGTTTTACTGCTGTGACCTGAAGAATACCAGAGGGTATCCGAGAGTTCACACTCGCAGGGTAGCGCTACTTACCTTGGGATGCCTATGGAACCAGTTCCTGCTATTAGGTGCCTGGCCCTATCCCTCCATCAAAATCCTGTGCCGTGCCTCTGGTAACAGCACCTAAATTGTTGGCATTCTGACGGGAAAGCTGTGTGAAGGCTTTGGAAACAAAAATATCCAAGCTCAGCAGCTGCTACACAGAGCTGGACCAGCCCTATGGAGGAGGCAGGGAAGAGGCACAATGGTTGGTGGCCGGAGCCTCTGTAGTTGCTCCCCTTAAGAAACAGCCTTGAGCCACTTGGTTTTGTTTCAAGTGTTGTTCTCTGGGTAATGGGATTGTTGCAGATGGTGGAAAAATCAGCAGACATTGCGTTTTGAACGTGTGGTGCCATTGTTCCACAGACTTCCATTTCAGTCGCCTCCCTGTCATGGTCTAAAATGGAAGCTGGAGGAGCTGGGGGCAGGGGGGCAGAGCAGGGGTGGTGTGCCGCCCAAGGCTGATGTTACTCCGTAGTTCTCACATCCTGAGTGTGCTTGTCAGATCCATGCAAAGCTCTGGATCTGGGGGAGGGGAAAAGTGTCAAGCCCCCACACATCTTCAGCAGCGGTTTTCAGCAAGTGGCTCCAGGCTGCTCCGTTCTTGCATCACTACTTCGGCGCTGTCTGTGCAAGGACAGCTTGTAGTGAATGCCAGAACGCTGCATCCCTCTGCGAGCCGACCACAAGAGCCAAATGTCTGGCCTGGAGCTGCATTTTGTCAGGATATGGGGCCACAGTTATTGTTTTTGTCCATGTTATTTCTGCTATGTTTATGAAATCAGTGGGGGAGAGCAGAGGTGGGGAAAGTGCAAAAGGAGAAATGTACTGGGCTTCCACTTAACTATCTCCATGTAATGCTTGGAATGATCCTCTGGCGTACATTCCTCCAAGAATCTGAGCTTTTGTATCTCCGTATAACATTCAACCTTGCACTCTCAGTTGTGTTATGCTGGATTAAATCCATGTCTAAACTACTCATTCCCTTCATGAGGACTGGGATGTAAACGTCCTCTTATTGCAGAGCAAATAGAATGAAAACTTTTGCAATCTTGCTTTGTGTCTCTCATGAGATCTCCTACACATGGAAGTAAGACAGTGCTCTGATCCTGCCTTGCTGATTACAGCAGCTTTCAGAAATCCTCTCTGAGGGGGAATCAGGAGCCTTATGGGCTGACAAATATCATTCATGCAGCCCTTTTCTAAACAGGAGGGAAAAAAGTGACTGGAGAGTTCTGAATTTGAGTAAGGATTTAAAATGTGCCATGTGAGGCTGAACACTGTGCGTGGAGTAGCAGAGGTGTCTGCCCGGAATGCAGAGCAGTCTCCCAGCAAGGGGCAGCACTGCTTCTGGGGAGCAGCTGCCTTCTGCAGAGAGGAGAACTCCTTCATTTTCAAAATGTGATCCGGTGTGGCTGTACTGCAGAGCAGAATGGATGCTGTAGGAACAGCTGGATCAATTTGGTTCTGTCAATTCTGCCAGCTGAAACCACACCTCTGGTTCCAGGAGCCCACTTCATGTATGAGTGTCAAGTGGCTTTAGCTGCCTTCCACCACAGATGTTGTGCTGCTGGACTGCATCTTCCACTGGGCTGAAAAGCACACAGATTGATAAATTTCCTTCTAGCATAATTATATTGACTTAAATAATATGGGAAAGAGGAATAAATTCCTATGTGAGGGGGAAGAGGTGCTAGTTTCAAATTGGAGTCTCATTATTAAAGGCAAAGGTACAAAGTCAGGATTGTGTTGTTTGAACAGCATGCAAAGAGCTCCCAGAATTTAAAAAAAAAAAAAAATTAAAAAATCAGTAGGGTTTGATGATGAGATAGTTTTGTGTGGTCCTGTCTTTGATGTGGTAAAGTACAAAGATGGTAAAGAGGCAGAGAAGGAAAAACTAGAGAGTGCAGCAAATGTTCTTAGGCATAGGCTTGAGGGAGATGGGGGCTGTTTTCCAGGAGGCTGTAATGCCTTGCCTGAGAGAAGCATGCATGGAGTTACCTTCCCGTGGAAGGTGAGGAGTTGAAGCAGTAGGAACCACATACGTACCTGGTTTGAAGATACCAGAATTGAGATGTGCATCTTTAGTAGGAGGGAAGACAAGCTCAACCCCAGCACAGCTCGGTGCCTAAAATGGCACAAATCACATGCAGACCTGCTTTCCTCTCACTCCAAACCAGCCAAAAGAGCAGCAGGAGGGGGGAGCCAAGCCCTCTCACTGCTTGTGCCCATGTAGGAGCATCTTTGCCCATGATCATCTGGAAACACCGTTTGGGAGTGTGGTGGCCTTGACATGTGAAGGGTGAGGTTGTGACTTTAAGTTGTTCCTTAGTGCTCCAGTTCTTGGAGATAGTTTCAGTGTCAGGGATGGGTCTTGAGTTGATCATAGATTTTGTAGTGTTCACCGTGCACTTTAATTTTGGACATAATATTTCAGTGCAGGTAACTGGAGTACACAGTTAAATCAGTGGGCCCCTTCTGCAGTGACTGAGATGACAGCTTTCCCAGGAGTGAGAAGAGTAAAGACTCTCTAGTTTCTTAAATCTAAACTTAAAGCTCCCACACCCTCTTGTTATATGTTCAATGACATCTATACCAAAATGAGAAAGTTGGAGTTCTCATTCCTGCTCAGCTGCACTTTTTCGTAATGCAAGGGATGGGACTTCAGAAAGTAAGCAGGTGTTGAAAGAAAAATAGCAAAGGCAAAGGAATTGCGTTACTTCTTTCTGAAATATTGTCCAATTAAAATGCTGGCTATTCGTGTAAAATACATCTGCAGCAAGGTACTTGGAAATGATTTATCAACACTTACTTTGGAGAGTGCTTGCCTCCAAGGTAGCACAAAATGTGAAACTGGCAATGGAAAGTCACTATGCCTTAAAAAAAACAAACAGCAAGGCAATTATTTCTTGCCCTAGGAAAGGGTGTGACTGTCACTGGGTTGTGTAAGGGAAAGTGGGAACACTGTACTATTAACATTCATGGTAAACTGCACAGTTAATCATCATCCAGCTAGTCCCTGGTTTCCTTCTTTTTCATTCTGAAGTAGAGGGGTGGTGGTTAGAGGGCTTGTCATTGGAGGGAAAGGGAAATTGAATATTTAATGTGGCTTTCTTTATGACAAGGCACTAACATGACTCCCGTCTGTATTTAAATGCTGTCCCCAGGTTACGACTATGGCTATGTCTGCGTGGAGTTTTCACTCTTGGAAGAGGCCATCGGATGCATGGAAGCCAACCAGGTTGCTTTACAATTCGGTCAATGCTGCTAGAAGATTTTTAATTTTTTTTTTTGGTGGGGTGGTGGAAAGCCAATGAGGTTTTTGTGAAGGAAGGTCTGTTCTTGTATAATACGCAACACCACAGTTTAAATGTTGTTGTTACCAGAGCCTTGTATCAGGCTTAGAAATGCCAGTGGGAAAGAGCTGCTGGACACCAAATGGCCTGCCCTCCTCCCTGGTGTGTGTCAGCACACTGGCTGGAGTCAGAGGCTGGTGGCTGACAGACTCCTAATGCAGGTTTTGACCCTGCTGTTTTTGTACTCATTGAAATGCAGTTGGGAGGAGCTGTGCTGGCAGTAAATGCTTCCCCCGGCAGTGTGTGCACACACATGCACATGTGACTGTAGGTGCATACTCTCGTGTGCAGCTCTGAGTCAACTGTGACTTGGCTGCTCCACTTTGCCATATGCCTCATGTGTGGGAGAGATGCTTAATTGTGCATCTCCCCCATATCTATCCTGTCCTTTGGCAACCCGGAGCTGCAGACACAAGGACTACCCTATGTGCAGTTGAGCCTGGTAAACCTGAACATTTCCAGCCCTTAAAAGTACAAAATGGCTGAAATCTGCAGTAACTACTCAAGAGGGGCCTTTATTCTGACCTGATATTTGAAGCTAGAGCTGTTTTCCACCGTACAAGAGCAAGATACATAAAATTTGTTAGATAAAACAGATTCCCATCTCATACCACCCTCCTTGTGCCTTGGAACTGCAAGTGATGGATCCAACTACAGACCCAACTAAATGATTGATCCCCCTTCCTTTACCATATCCCTTAAGTCTCCTCTTTGCTACTTTCTTCCTCCTAATTTGCCTGAGTAGGAATCCATATCAATTATCTTAAGCCTTTTTACCTGAATCCCAGGTCTTGCTGTCATGGGAAGAGAGTTATGAGTCAGATTCAGAGCTGTGCATCTGCAAAAATGTACTTACAGTTAATGAGTCTTCACAGCTGGGGTTTCAAAGGTCCCACTAAGCGCTCGCATTTGCCTCTATTTTCAGTTACAGAGGTATTGCAACTCACAAAAATGTTTTACAGAAATAATTCTGTTGCTGGGAAAGAGCCTGGCACATTCCCACCGAGGTGGTGGTGAGGAGCAGAGAGAGAGAAGGCTCCAGAATTAATTATTACTTTTACCATCAGTGACAACTTTTATTTCCCCTTCAGTGTTTCTACAATTCCCAATTTACTTTGTTGTCACTGTGGAATCTGTAATTATAGATGACACTCCTTTTAACCAAATGCTTCTCCATATTCTCTCCACCATTCTGTTCACATGAAATAACATCTTCCTACGCAAGAGCAATTCCCAAGTACCTGGGAATTTGGGGATCCCTCTTTTCCTGATTGTTGATGCCTACTCTGCTCTTTCTCCCATGTGGACTATATAGAATTGGGCAGGTGTTTTGACTTGATCAGGTTTGGTCCATTGCTACAGCAGAGAGCCTGTAGCCACCAATCCTTAAACTGAATAGAGTGCCTGCAGGTGCCCAGTAAATCACTGCACACACATGCATGGGGAGAAGCTCTGGCTGGTGTTCCACTGCTGCTTACACTGACCCTCCCAGCAGCAGTGACAGCAGGCATTCAGGCTGGGGAGTGTTTTCCTGTGGTTCTCTTCCAAAACTCAGGCAGGGTGCTGCCAGAACCCTACTAGCGACAGGAGTTGAGGTCCAGCCGTGCACACCTGGGATGTGCTAAAAACAGACAGGGTGTGAAAGTCTTCCAGTTTTCTTCCTGCTACACCTGGCTCTCTCTGTGTGCAGAAGACAGCTGGAAGATGGAGTGCTTGGAAGGAATCATCTCCCAAGCCTCCATATGCCAATCTTCATAATGTTTTAGTAGACCTACAGTGGTTAGTAATTAGTGAAGTTAGAAATGTGGGGTTTGGGATGACCCAAGCTACATGCATTTGGTCAGGAGAGCTGTAACCTCTGGATTGCCTCATAGGTTAACTTGTCTAATCTGCTTTCGATTGAACATGAAAAAAGAGCCCTTCTAATTACCTAAATAAAAAAATTAGCAGGATTTGTACCTGACATACCGCAAGGGAAATTGATGACTTTTAAATTCTCAGTAAGAGACAAATACAGATCTTCAGAAAGGGAGTTATGAGTTGTCCCTAGAGAACAGATATTCCACTTCAATGACTTCCAGGGTAGAGTTGCAAGATCATCTCCTTATACCGAGAATCAGTCTGCATTTTTGCAGGCTGCAAAACCAAAAACCTGTGTTAGCTAAGACGCAGATTCTTTGATAGTTCAGTTATTTTCAGAAGGTTATCAACTGTCCCTGTCAAATTCAGTCACTTGTGAGAGCATAAATAGCAAGTGACATCCTGGTCCCTCACTAGTCAACCTGCCTCTTTCTCAGGCATCTGCAGTCTGGGAATAAATAGCTTGTGCAAAACCAGCATTTTTGATGCTGTTTAATGCCTGTTGAACTGACCCTGCCTGAAGAATTTGCTACATCCCTATATTGTATAATTCTGATATTGTGAAATCTTTTTGTTTTACTCGACACACACCAGCACCCACTTAAGATCATTGCCAGATTTGCAAACTACAGATTTACCAGGTTCAACTCCCTCCATTCAGTAAGTCTTAGCATGTGTATGTGACTGCTGAGATTTGAGGGGGCTTTTCTGTTACATACATTATGATAAGGAAACACCCATCTTCTGTGTTGCCCTAATTTTGCAGGAGAGTTTCATTCCATGTGTATTAACTGCCACAGCTAAAGTAACGACAACAGGCCCCTTATTAATTCCTTTGACTTGTTGATTGTTGCATTGGCAACTTATTCCAGGTCCAGGGTCCCATCTCATGTGCATGAAAGGTGCTGGGCACAGGGCTGGATGTATGAGGTGCCAGGTGCTGGCTCTCCTCCTGGCTTTAGGGATCTCTTTGCCCTGTCAGGACAGATGAGCTGTTGATTTGTTGTGCAGAGCCCAGGTTCAGCCCTTTTAGGAGCCACATGGTTGGTGTTGCTCCTGGTGGCCTTTTGTTTCACTTTGGCTGTCATTTTAGTTGTGAGACCTCTTTTCTGTCTGTGGTGAGCTGCTTTTCCATTGGGGAGAAAGTTATTTTGAATGGAAAATGGGGTTTCTGTTTGCTAAGTCACATGATTTCTCCTAAATAATTTCACCCTCCTTTGTTCTCATTTTTGAAAGGGTGTGGTGTGGCATTTGGCTCAGGTTGTATCATTTCTTTGGTGTAGCCCCTGGTGCAGTAGTGTTCCTGTCTGAAGGGCAGCAGTGTGGCTTCTTGGAAGCAGCTTTGGGAATACATCCCATGGCTACTCTTCTGCATAGGCATGGGATCTTTTTGCATTCCTCCTTCATGTGTGGAACAAGCATTTTACTTCGTGTGAGAAAATCAGGTGGGAAATGAAGTACCCTTAGTGTACTGTTGTGTGTCTTAAAGGCAGGAGGAGGAGAAATGGAGGGAGGCTGTCTCTGCTGCCTGCATGTTTTACTGTTTTCGCTGAGGTGGAGCTGGTTGTTACACATATGGAAGCAAGAGGGCTTTTTAAGCTTGGGAGCAAATGGTTTGTCTCAACTGACTCTGTAGTATTGTCTCCAGATTCTCTCAGGCCTCAAACGTAGCAACACTGGCTGCATGAATATTTCCTAACTTTTGTTGCTAGTAACTAACAACTTTATAATTCTTTCCTCCTGTTTCTTAAGAAAGAGGGCAAGAGGAGAGCTATAGCATGAACTTTCAAAAATGCATACAATTGTGAATTATTGTGCAGGTCCCCAGGCGTGTGCTTGGTTGTTCCAAGACTTGCTGTTGTGCCTTCCTGCACAGAGACTGGCATTTGTCAGGGCAGTTTCCCTGCAGCGCTGTCCTGGTTCAGTTTGCGGAGCACAACAATATCTCCATTCTCTGCTTGTTTCTTACTGGAGAGAGTAAGAGGGGTTCTTACTGGGTTTTGTGGGTACTCACTTGAGCACGTCCCACTCCCGTGCAACTGGAAGCATCAACTGTGTGTTTCTCCTGCTCCAAGCCCATTCCCCTGTATCCATTCGCTGCAGTGCCTTTCTGTATTCTGAGTGAACAGAGCTTCTGGTGTGGATCAGATTTCACAGGCTTTTCACTGTAGCTGTTGGTGTTAAAATCCACAAGATGCTGTGACAAGCAGGCAAAGCTTAGGACTTTCTGTCCTGAAAACATTTGCAGTAACAAGTCACAGCTCTGTGTGGCTTCCCAATTAAATAAAGAAGGAGCATGTGGTTATCCTGAGAATGGAAGTTCTCCTGTGACCTGTAGCCTTGGAGTATTTATTGAAGCCTGTGGTGCAAGGAGTGTGTTGCAATTTGTAATAGAAAATGTGTGTCCAAGCATCAAGAATAATTGCTTTCCTTTTGGTAGAATGTGCCTAATTGTGGAGTCTGGCACTTTTTTCTAGAATCGGCTAGATTCCCCCTATAATTGAAAATGACACCTGCCTCAAATGTATTTTCATGGGCTGTCTGGTATCTATCATTTATTCACTTGACAATGCCACTCCATCTCTTTAGCTGTAACCTGCAGTTGAGGGTGGTGGTGGCATGTCCACAAATATACTGAAATCCATTTGTGTGTTAGGCTAAGGGTGCTGGAGATGGCCTTGCTTTTGGTCAGTCCTCTTAGGATCTATAATTGACTTTATCTTCTACTTTTCTTGTTGTGTATTAGGTGTGTGGATTTTGCTCAAGTTGTATCATTAGCACACCTGTTTTTCCCCTGCTCTTTTCTACCCCCATGAAGCCTGTCCTGCTTTTGACTGTTTGGATTTCTAGAATCTGTATTTGGAGTCTTCCACTTTGAGAGAGGGAAAGGCGTGTATACCTAGGCAGTTTCTTCTGTAAACATCCTAATGGTTTGGGAAACATGCACATTGTGGAGGAATTTTTATGAGCCACCTGACCTATGGAAAGTTCTCTCCACAGGATGAGTGGATTTCCAGGCAGCAGAGCTGATCTGGGGTTTTTTGTGTCTGATTCAGTGTGTGACCTTGTCACGAGCTCACCCTGATCCTACGTCACAGAGGCCTGACATGTTGAGTCAATCATTTGTTCGTTCCCTCTTGTATCTCACTAGTCACCACATCGTACTGGCATTTAAATGGAGTTGTAAACCTGTGAGATGATTATGGAAGCCTGCAGTGGGAAGCTCCTAGAGCTGGGCAGACACTTGCCTGTGAATAAGCAGTTGGATCTGCCTGCAATGACCTGTGACAGGGCTGGGTGCGTGGGTGTACATGTGTGTATCCTGCAATGAAGCTGTGATAAATGCACTGCCTCTTTGGAAGGACTGACTTAATCTCTGCATGCTGCAGAGACCTTCCATGTGCAGAGAAGGGTGGCTTTTGTTGTAAAATGTAACTGCCTAAAAGTACTGAAAATATTTCTCTGGACCTTTTTCTCTTCTATCTTCTCGACATCTTGTGTCATCTCAGCTCTCCAAGCCGTGTGAATCCTCTTAGTCCCTCTTCCTTTGGCACAGAAGGTTGTAAGAGATCTTTTGCCAGAGAATTCACACACTCTTCCTTTCAGCCAATAGTAGCTTCCCATCAATGTGTTTTCTCCAGCCCTACCCAGATAAAAAATCTACAACCTCCTTCTTGGCAGCTTTGTCCTGCCTTGCTTTGGGAAGCAAACCATGCTACCCAATGTGTTTTAAAATAAGTTCACTTTTCACTGAAAGAGTTGTGAAGCTGCATCTTCTTGCTTTACTTGTGTGATTCCCAGCTTGCTACATCCCTCTGCCTCCCTGCTCATATTCCAAAATCCTGTCCTCCTTTTTCCTTCAGCCTCACCTTACCCATCTGGTGGGGATTTTATGTTTTTGCTGCTGCTGAACTGCTGCTCTGCAATGGGATTGTCCCAGAGGACAGCTTCCGGCTGAGCTACCTGGAGCATGCAGCACATGCTTAACTGAGACTTCCTCGGTATCTCTGGTTGCTGCTGGGGATGTGTGGCCCAGCAGGGTTCTCTCAGGTCTCAAATATTGCTGTATATTACAGAATTATCTATTCTGTGTGCTGAGGTTGGCTTGGGCTGCTGTAGAAATAGGTTGTTTCACATAAAGCATCACTCCCTACCCTTCTCTAAAACCAAGTCTCTCTCCCTCTGGCCCCTGCATGTTTATTCTGGTGGTGGGTTTGTTGGAATTTTTTGCCCATTGACGTTAACAGATCTGTGTGATGATGTAACTCTGAAATAAACATTCTTTCCCTATAGATTATAAATTCCTTGTTAATCAAGTTCTTCTCTGTTGGATGAGACATTCTCTTTACAATGCCAGGAGCTGGAGGGAATTATTGTGATTTCTTGACATTTGATTAAATAACTTGATCTGTGAGTGATTGACAAGATAAGTGTCCAATCCTCTCTGGCTGATTGACTGTATGATGTGTATATATCAGTACTTGTGCTGCATCACTCACTGCTGTTGGGCAGGAAAAGCTTGGGTACTTGCTGCACTGGTTGTAAAAATGGGGGTACTCAAAAACTACTACTTGTGCATACAAAGTGCACTGCGTGCAATGGATAAGTCTGTTTCTGCCCCTTCCATAGGGCTAAAGTTCTGTCATAGAGGACTCATTGGCAGAGCATTCCCTTAGAAATAGCTTTGGTTTGGTCATTTTCCATACGCAAAGCATTTTCCTGGGTGATAAGGCATCTGGAACACTCAGCCTTTGAATTCATTTCTAGGTGAGATCTTGCCTTGAGCTAGGAAGGATTTGAAGTAATCTTTGGATGCATGGGCAGGATACAGATGGCACCCTGTTTCCGTAGCTGTCAGGTCCTCTCCTCCTAATGTGTTAATGGAATAATTGTGCGCCAATGGGGACATCTTAGTCATAGATGCTACGCATGGGTGCAGTTTCACCTTAAGACAAAGAGAGATGGTTTACTGCTGGCCGCTCTTTCTCACAGGCTGTATTTTTTTTTGCGTTTGCATTCCTCTTTAGTTGATTTTCTGTGAAGATCTGTAGAAACTCTAAATATATATCCCTGTTTAACCATTTGGAAGGTATGTATCTTGTATCCTCGAAGTGCTTTAAAGGAACGTGGTAAATCAGGTGTAGGACAAATCGTGTGGTGCTGCAATTGATAGATTGTGTATATGGTCAGAAGGGGATTTTGGATTAGGATGTAAAATCCCTTGATCAAGCTCCTATATGAAAGTAGTAGGACTCATGCCACTAATTTGCTTTGATGCTTTTGAAGTCATCCTTTAAGTAAGCTGGTGACTAACCAAACTGCGGCTGCACTCTCAGAAATTCCCTCTGTACTCTTAGAAGTGGACGGTGCTGATGATATGACTGAAGTGTCTTAAGGGAGATGAGCAAGCAGTGAGAGGGAAATGTCTGGTTCAGGTTACATGAATCAAGACATCTCAGTGAATGCACCATAACTTTCATTTCCAGAGTCAGACCATTTTCTATCACAGTTTTGCCATAATGATTTGCACAAGACCCGTCACTGAGAATTAGATGACATAAATTGTTGGGCTGAGTCCAACGAGTCCTCAGCCCAATTCCAGCAATATCGAGGGGAACACCAGATATGTTTTACAAGCATATGAGACAGATTATAATGCTAGGACTCCATCTGGACTGTTTTGATAAGTGGGAGCACACCAAAATGTTGCAGTTTTCACTTGATGAGTCGTTGTTGTGAGCTTCAGCCTCAGAACTGTTCGTTCATGCTTTTGTGCTATCTTAGCAGCAATTGCTTTTCCATTCCTTGATGCACTGTTGGTGTTGGATTGCTGGAACAGGAAGGTAAAAGGTTGACTCTAGAGGTGGAAAAAAATACCAAACTGCACACTCCCTCAGGTTAAGGAAGAAGGCAGAAGCACTGTTTCCTTCTCTTCAAAGAGATAGTCTGACTACTTTTCTGTAGAAATTATGTATGTTTTATGTATATCTATGGTTTTGATAGTGAGAGAGAGCTGGAATTCCCTTCAGATGTGGATTTTAGTCTCTTTTCTTCCCAGCTGAGTTTGTATTGGACCTTTTCAATTTAAATAATGGAAGTTTGGCTACCTGGAATTGGGGTTTATTCAAAAGGAGTACCTTGAATTTTGCTGTTTTCTGCTCGGGTTGTGAGACTCACACAAGTAAAAGATTAAATTCAGGTTCAGGTTTGAAGATGCAAGATCAAAGCTCTGGCAGTCAGCAACTTTTATTTGTGAATTTCTGTTTCCATTTGACTGTAACTGGGTTGTTAACGTTCTTGTCTAGAAATGAAATTATTACAGTGGAAAATGGGGGCGGCACGCCTAAGTGGGCTATTGTGTCATTATCCATCAATCACAGGCAACAAGGAAACAGGTATTTAGCACAGGAGGACACAGAGTTATTATCTGCCCCATTCCCCTGCAAGCCACAGGGCACCTTCTAGACTCTTATTAAAGCTTTAATGCCCACAGAGAGCACAAGAAGCACTGTGTGCTACAGGATCAGAGATCCGGAGCTTTGCTGTCATTCTGCATCTGTGCAGGACCAGGAAACACATGAGGTGGAAGAGCCCAAGAGTGCTGGCAGGCAAATCCCTCTGCACTGCTGAGGAAAGGCACCAACTTCCCCAATACTCTCTCATAAGGGGGAGAATTTCTTCTTCCATCGTATCAGGGAACCTGTGAATGGGACAGCCTCTGACAGGTCCTCAGTACCACTGTGTGCCCAACTTACTGAATCTTGGCTACAATTGCTCCCAGAAGAGGGTTGTGTGGGAAAATCCTGAAGCTGTTTTGTACAAGGAGACAAAGGAGGGAGGTGGGAAGTTCTTCCTGGCTTCTGCAGAACAAAAGCTGTCAGATGTAAAGGAACATTCTGCCTGAAGGTTTATTTTGTGGTGCTGTTGCACCGTGTGTATGTGTTGACAGCTACCAGATGTTGCATCCAAGTGTCCTCCTGCATCTCCATCGCTTCAGGCCACCTATAAGTTCAGTTATGCCTTCCACAGGATGAACAAACAGCTACCGAAGGACAGGGGTCTAAAATCAAGTCTGTCATGTAAGGAATTACATTTTGAATGAGGGTCAGAGCTATAAAGCTGTAAACGTGAGATTTGAGTATTTAAAACTCTGAAACTGTCTTTAGAACAAGAGAAGGAAAGTAATTCTCTCCTGTTTTCATAGACAACAGGGGAAATCTTAGTTTTTTGTGATGTACAGCCCATGTCTAACCAGGAAATTAGTAATATTCAGATGGGCTTCATGAACCACATTTGAGCCAGGATGGCATTTAAAGCCCAAGAAAACATTTGATGTACTTTTTCGTCAAGGATCTCAGGTGCAGAGTTAACAGAGAAAGTAATTTTAAGTCTTAAGAATCCCAAGATATATTTTCATACACTTAATACCAGGTTGAGAAGTCCCAGTAAGAAGCTTTCTCACGGTGCAAAGCTGTACATTAATGATATGATGACTAAGGTATTTTACTGTTTATAGCCCTACGTTTTTGAAAGCTTGACTGATTCTTCCCAGCCTGGGATATCACTGGAGAAGAGTATTGAGGTGGTTGGATTTTTTTTTTTCCCCTGACAAGATATTGTTCTGTGCCTGGTCCGTGTGGGACTGGTGTGTGTCCTCTGCCACTGCTGCCTTCTCTGTCCATTCCATTTACTGAGCTCATCTCTTTTTCTTCCTTTCTGGGCCCATCGCTGAATGTAAGAAGTGAATTCCAGAAAGTTTCACAGACACCTCCTAATGACAGGCAAATGATTGGTCCATCTGATTCTGAGAGGAGCAGCTGAAAGCATCACCTCTCTGGTGCTCCACTGCTTGCTGCAGAGAGCTGAGCAGCACACAGGGAGCTGCAGGCAGTACCCTGTGCCTGGCTGCCCTTGATCTACATGGGCCAGTCTGTCCTGAGCCACCAGGTATGGAAGTCCCACAGGGGGTTCAAGTGACAATATCTGAGCCACCCACTACTGTGCAGCTTATCTGACAATTTAAAGAGATGTCTGTGCATGCTGTTTCCCCTTCCCAATCCTTTAGGAATTCAGCCGTGCTGAGGCACTTCTGACACAACAAGGAATTGTGTTCGTTTTCTTCCTTGGTGTCAGGGTTATCATAGGAACTGCTGTCCTGCACACTCACCTCTCTGGCTCTACTCTCCCAAAGAGCTGAGGTCAGCCACTAGAGCCTCGGAGCTTGGAGAGTGACTGCTTCTGCACCCTGACAAGGCACTAAATTCCTTTCTCCAGTAGTTCTGGGAACTGACCAGGAAGGAAGGATCTGAATTTACCTCTGGACATTTTGCGGTGCAGTTGCCTTTGCCTGAATGAACCTTTTAAACTTCAGTGCCGTATAAAGGAGGAGGTGCTGAGTCCCACAGGGAGCTGTGACACCCATTGGTGTTATGTTGCACCCAAGCCAGGCTGGCAGGGAAACATAATTTCCCTCCAAAAGGCTTGGATAACTGTTCTCATGCTGTGCCAGGTTTCTTGGGCAAATACTGACCCAAGAGGTTAAAGCAGCTGTTTTCCAAATCAGCTCCTAAGAAGAGCTCTCAGGAGGCAGCACCTGCAGAGACACAGAAATCTGTACAGGTGCCAGCCTGAAGGTGGGCAAGCTGCCTTGGGGTTCTGTCTGGGTCTGACCATTAGGGATCTGGATATAGGTTCTGGACAGGCCACCTCAAGGTCACGATGATGTGCTGGGAATTATCATTGGGATGACCCAGGTAAGTGTTGCGCTGCTGGTGGCAAATGGCAGGACTCTTATCCTGTGAGAGTCAGTATTAGACACCCACTTTTGTCATTAGCTGGGAATGTAGGGGTGCTGAGAAATTATGCCTCTAAGGACAAAACCTCTTTTCTTCAGACGTGCTTCTTCTTCCCTGGGTTTGTGGGTCTTTTCCTTTCAGCAGAGAGACTGTCCTGCAGGGAGCTTGCCTGAGCACTGGCTGGAGAGAAACCACTGCTAGGGAAGGCGCTGAGTGCCTGAGAAGGGAGTTAGGAGGTGTGTCTGGAAGAGCCTCTGGACCACACCCTTCCCCATTGCAGTCGGTGTGTTCTTAGCAAACATTTGCTGCTGCACAGAGCACTGAGTCCTGTTCATTGTGCAGGTATTGGAATTGGTGCGTAATCCCACAGGGACATGCTCCAGTGAAAGAACATGTGTTTGTTTGTGTGTGGGGTCTTTAAATGCTTAATTAAATAGCTTGAATTGCCTAGCAATAAATTTACCCCTTTAAGGCAGAGCTTTCCAGCCTGACTTTTTTTCCAACATGATTTTGCATTGGGATTGCTCTTTAGGGTTTTGATATTTGTGCTTCAAACCTGTGATTAAGGTGCTGGGTCTTTCCTCATTGTTTCCCAGCTTCCTTATGGCTGTTGCTAATTGTAAAGTGTCCCTGAGGGAGGTGCACAGGAAGGTCCTGGACTGGATTGGTGCATTGTACTAATGTGTTTAAGCTTTATATTGTTTAACAGTGAGATGGGATGAGACGACCTTTGAGGAAAAAGGTGGCCATGTAAAAAAAAACCAAGGAGAAATATGTCCAGACAGTAGAGCATCATTTTGGAGAGAGGAGGGAAGTCCTTCTTGTTGTGTTGGGAGGAGAAGGGAATCTGTGAAGCAGTTGTTGTTCAAACACTGTCCATGCAGTAGCCCCTGATAAGTCAAGGAATATTGATGAGGCAGAGCCATGCGGACCATTCCCTAGAGCTATCTATGAATAATGATACTCAAAACTCTAAAGTTTTGATAGTTTAAGTATATTTTTCAAAAAGAGGATTCAACCCAATTTATACTTTCCTGAGCATGAAAGCAAGTGTTTGATTTAGAGTCATTTAGGTTGGAAAAGACGTTTAATATCAAGTCAGATTGTTAAAGAAACTCGTATGTATGGCCTCTTCCACTTAGTCCGTTATATGGCCTTAACCATCCATGCTTCTCTTTAGTTGTAGAGTAGAAGCACAGCCAGTAACACCAGAGCACAGAACTCGTCCCTCTTGGAGCTGTTGTCCTGATCCTCACTGTCTGAACTTAGAAATCTCTTTCTGACTCCTTCATTCTATAAAGGAAAGGCCGTCATTTTAAAATTTCCACTTTTTTCCCCTTGATCCTATAAGCTGATCTGAAAAGATGCCCTCTTTGGAGGAGTGAGGAAAGCTGGAGGTCGGCATTAGCTGGGCAGGGATTCATTAGGACTTTGAGTGGCAGGTGAAAGTCCACTTGGCTTCACTGGATCAAAGAAAACTTTCAGATGTGTTGAAATCTCCTTACAGGGTGAAATGCAGAAGCCATTCATAATCACCTATTGCCCAGAGCTGGCCCCTGAGCATGTGAGGTCCTGAGCACATTGTGTGTTTTCCCCATCACTGTTATCCTTCCTGGAGCTGTAATTGGGACTTGCCTGTGCCCACCGTTTTGGTGCTCTCAGAGCAGGGCTGAGAGTGCTGACAAGCGAAGCAAATGCTGTGTTTAAAAGATAAGCACTTTGAGAGTCCTAACTTGGAACTGAATTGGAGTTCAAAATTCAGGCATTAAAATGTAGAGAGCTGGCATAGTCTGAAAAGCAATTTCTGTGTGTATTTGCGAAAAGGATATCAGTGGGGGGAGGTGAGCTGTAGAAAGATACTGGGACTTGCTTAAAAAGAGTATGGCTGGTATCCAGGGAATTTAGAAATCGTAGGAAGAAAACTGGAGGTGTCTCAGCAGGCTAGCTGGGGTGTCTGTGGAAATAAGGTACTTAAAGGGATGCAGACTGGCACCTTCTGCTAAAGGACAAATGGCCTGGATAACCAGGCAGGAAGGGAGGCCTGAGGAGGGAGCAAGTAGAAATAGAAGCTTGTGTGTCACGGTGGATGGTCCCGGTGCCAGTGGGTAATGGGTTTTGAATAAAAGGAGCTTGAAAAAGAGGTACTGGGAGCTATCTGGGATAAAATAATCCTTATATAGCATCTTAGTCTGTTACATTTAGCTGCTGAATCTCAACTCTCAGTTATCCTGCTAATGCTTCAGTTCTGTGTTAGTGCCAGTTTTGTTCAACATGCCCATCAGTGGTGTGCCTGAAGCAGTGTTCTGTCAGCTCAGGATGGATGGTGACAGCTTTGGGCTCTCAGTCCCAGGCCTCCCCTGACCTTGAAGACCATGAGCCCTGAGCATGCCGTGCTGGTTAGCCTCGGATCACTGTTGAAATAAATGCCTTACTGCTAAATGCTTCAAGGTGATGCCACGTGCTCTTCAGCTCCATAGCATCTCTGATGCCCAAGAGCCAAATATCCTGCTCTTTGGGTGACCACTAACACAATGTTTATGTTGTCAGTTGTCATCTCAGTGTTAGTCTTGATGGAAATCTGTAATAATAGTACACATCAAAGCTATTTGGATCCATTTGGTGATGTAACAATTCCTCAGGGATCCACCGCTTTCCAAACCATACTTTTCCCCTGTATATCTTGAGTCTTCTACCTTGGCTGTCAGCCACTCAGCAGTAGAGTACTGGACACACTGCTAGATCAGGCCAATAAAACGAAATCCCTGAGCTGCAAATGGTTTGAGAGCTAGAGAAGGAGGCTGAGAGCCTTGGGGAAAATCCCACCTCATGAGGAATTTGCTTGTAGTTACTCTTGCTGTAGGAAATGCCAGATTGCTGCAGTACTCTGCAGCAGCCTGGCTTGCTCTTGTTTCTTCAGCTCCATGTCACGCTCCATTTTCTAACTGTTTAATTACAGATGGGTTGTGGTTTGTGGGTTCACAGCTTTTCTCATCTGCTTTTTGTCAGAGGTAAGCAGATGTATTGCCTGTTGCTCTGTACAGTTGAGTCCCTTGTACAGCAGCTGCTGATGAGTTTGAAGATAAAAGCTTCAGCATATGGAAAACAGGGGATGAGAAGCCAGTTTCTGTGGCTGAGATGGTCTCATTCTGAAATACATCCAGCTGGTCTCTTATCCTCCCAGGTGTTGGCCCTCTGCTTCATCCCAGGCAGGTGCTGCCTCCTCAATTCCACGAGCAGCTGGGGATAGTTAGGGACACCTTTGGTGTTTGACCCTACCTGCCTGCCTAATTTGAAGATGAATTCTGTAAGGGAGAGAGCCCTGTGCTCTCCTTGCCAGCTCCTACCCAGCCTCTGCATGGTGCATGCCAGTGGAATAGGATGCCATTACATAACTTGAATTGTGTGGCAGTTGGGGGTTGTTAAATCTGCATTTCTAATCCATACTCAAATAGGAGCAGAACCTGAAAGCATTCTGATTTGCAGTTCCAATTAGATAACCTGGCTTGTGCCGTCAGCCCCTTGTCTCCTGTGCTGTGCCATCCATTTGGAGGCCAGGGCTGGAATATACCCTGAGGATAGTAAGAGCTTTTTGTTCTGGGAAGTGCTGCTGGGACCAGGGGCACCCACGGCATTCCCAGACTGCCTCCTGGGGTAGTGTCTGAGCATCCCCAAGGCGATAAACACTTGTCATTAATCATTTAAAATAATTTTTAAATGATGGATGTATACTGATGTTTGAATAACCATCCTAATTATAGTAAATATGCATAAGAGGGCTGAATTAACATCATGTAAATGAGGTTAGTTCTGGTATTTTAATGTGACTACTTTGCTGTCGGGCCCATAAGCATTCTTTTGTCATAATCTTTGTATGCAGTCTTTTATCTGTTTACAAATGATATTTTCAGTTAATTTTTAGCACGTTGAACCACGTTGGTCCTCCAACTTGGTGAGAAGGATACCTGAACCTTTCAGTTCATGGCACAGATATTTTCCATTTAATCAGACCATGAACAATATAAGGAAATAATTAGCTGAAGTTGTGTTTGGTTTTGTGCATGAGCCAGCTGCTAAAGGAGGTCTAAAGGTGGTTCACTTGTGGTGGAGGCACGTCCTGCACTGCTTTGGGGTTGTGGCCAAGAAGAAAAGTTTGGGTTATTAATCTTTGTGGTTTTGGGTGCTTTGTAGCTGAGCCTTGGTTCTGTACTGAAACTCATGTGCGCCACCCCAGGTGTATCCTCTGTAAAGCTGAGACTGACAATTGCTGCTCCATTAATTCAGGCACTCATGGTCTTCCTTGTGACCAGGGATGGTGGCATGCTGTTGCCATCCCCCCGGAAGAACTGGAGCATGTTCCTCCACAGCAGTCCGCAGTGGTATTGGTTGCTGCATCCACATCTCCCTGCGGTTTCACAGTCCCTGTGGTAGCTGCCAAAGCATGACCTGTGGGGTGAAATGCTTGGAGAGCTGTCAACTCATTGTTTGGAGGCTCCAAAGTGAGATTTTACTGAAGGTTTTAGTGTTTGGACAGATTCAGTTAGAACAGAAGCCTGGTTTGATTTGAGGGAGTGGCCATGTTCCGAGAGCTCTCCCTCCATGTTTCCAGTTTTCTAGGTCACTCTTGGATGCTCTAATTTTTTTTTCAGAGAAACAGTTAGCAAAAGCTTTGACACTGATGATTTGTATTCTGTCATCTCAGTCTTGAGAGCAAAGAGATACTTTTTTGGCAAGTTCTCCCCCTCCTCAACCCCCAGTCATCATCATTAAAAGGCTGTCAACAAGCATGAAAAATCCCAGCGTGCCAACTGTAAATGCTAATTGACAGACGAGCAGCTGAAGCAGTGGCTCGTGCAGTGCCTGACCTGCAGCAGGCTGTCTGCTGGCCCTGGCAGTAGCTCCATGGGTTCCCTAGGAAGCGGGATCAGAGTGCTCAGTGCTCACGTACCTGCAGAGCCAGGCTGGGCTCTGTGCAGAGCAGTGCTATTACAAACAGGGTAAACTAGAGGTGAGCTAAACCCAGCCTCATGAATGGGCGTGATGTGTCCTAGGAGTGTGGTCTGGCTTTTTTCTCACAGGTAGGCCTACCTTCCTGGTATTCTTTAATTCTTTTTTTGGGGACAGAAAGCTTGGAAACTGCTTTAGTAATACTAGCTTTGTTGCTGAAGCCCTGTGCCCTGCTGATACAGTCTCCAAAGTGCTTTTGGAAGGATTGCATCACCTGTGGATATCGTGGCTGAGGGGTTTTCTCCTTTTTCTTTCGCTCTGTTCCTGTGGGGTTTGTCCCTGCGCAGTGAAGAGCTTTGAGATGTGGCTGCGCTGTGTGTGGTCTCTGCAAGCAGGCTTTATGGTTTCCTGGCACAGCTCTCTGGGACCATCTCATGGTGGGGCTGCTCCATGGATCAGTCTGCTGACAGGAGTATTTACATACTTGGCCATAGGGCAGATTTTTTAGTAGCTGAAATGGCTGGGACTGAATTGTATCACTTAGATTAGAATCCAGTGTTGCATCTCCAGCGAACCTCTAAGCAAAAAAAACAAGTATAAACTGTATTTGAAAAGTATCAAACAGTAGCACAAATCTTTGCTGCTAGCAATAAAGTCCTGATGCTCTGTCTTGATGAATTTGGCAGTTCAGAAAACAGTAGAATGTGTTCATGCCCTTGGAAATCTGGGCATTTCCATGGCTGAGAGCTTGCAGTCCTAGTGCTGCAAAGCTGTGCTGCCTTTTAAACCCTTCACTGGTGAGTCAACTTTGTGTTTACTGCTAGTTTTGAGGGGGAGGTTCCTGACTGGGAGGACCAGAGAGACATTTCCGTATCACTCTGACTTAGAAAAAGCTAAGATGCTCCAAAGTACAGGATATTAAAAATACAGAGGAATTAATGGACATAGTGCAGGTTGGTGAAAACGTCCAGGATAAAATGCCTGAATGTGGAATCTCTTCCACATGGTGGAATGGTGCCAGACACTGAATGTGACATACTTCAAACTTACCCTTCTTTTCCCCCCAGCACTGTTCCCTGAAATTCTCAGAAAATCTTTGTGATTTCATCAAGACATGCTCAATTGAAATCTGCTCAATTGGACTGATATTTAGAGTATTAACCAAAAACTTTTGCACAATAAAGGAAGATCTAGATGAAGAAGAGTAAGCAGAGACAGGCACTAGAGGAAAAAAAGGTTCTGAAAATATTTGCGATGGAATCTAGTAACAAAATGGGAGAATGAGGAATTCAAAGCCACTGAATCCTGACAATGTGTGTCCTAAGTGAAGGACTCATTTTGGAGAGTTGAATGATGATTGCAACCTTGAAAATTACTTTATCAAGAAGAAATCAGTAAGAGATAGCTTGCTGAAAAAGTGAGCAGGCAATCAGCAGGGTGTTAGGGAAATTAGGGAGTAATTATGCAAGTGACACTTTCTGCAGCCTCCGAAAATGGAATTTGCGGAAGGGACCAGCACCACCAGCACAACATGCATTTAAATACCATTTTCCATAAAACCAAAAATAATCTTAAGGCTTTCTGGCAAGGTTTGTCCTCAATGGCTGGTAGAAGGATGAAGCTCTGTGACAGATTGCCCTGCCAGAGGAGGTGTTCTGTAATCGAGATTTTTGTTTCCTGAGCTCGTAGGCAGGGCTGCAGCTGCCTGCTGAGGGGCTGCTGTTCTCAAAGACTTCCCTGGGCTCGTGAGGATGTGCACCCTGCCTTCTCCTCCTGCCTCTGCTCAGTGCGTCCTGAGGCACACATGGGCATTCTAGCCTTCTCCTGGCACTGCCCACCTCTTCAGTGTGTGCTGGAATGTGCTTGGGAGAGGGAGCTTGTCTGTCTCAGAGGGACCAACATTCCCAGTGGGATGGGACAGCCTTGATTTCCACTTCCCTTTCTCACTTGTGTTTCCTCATGTGCCTTAAAGAATGTGCAAACCCTCTTGGAGAAATGTAAAGTGGGCAATACTCGCTGCTGGGAATAGACTCTGAGGAGATTCTCCAAAGATGCAGCAGGTGCACTGGGTGCACACACCAGCCTTCAGCAAGGTCTGGGAATGGCTTGGCTTTCTGTCAGGCAAAGTGTTGGAAAGCAGTGCTTGAGCAGCTGGGTGGCAGAAAGGAACTCCTCAAAGTGTTCAGCATAGGTAGGCCTGGTAGGAAAGGATGGCTTTGGTCCGTAAAAGGCAGGATGTGAAGAAGGGAGGTGATGGAACCCTGCTGTGTTCTTTCGTAGGAGTTAAAGGATTGTTGTACTGTCACTCAGTGATTCCCTCCTATGAACTCTTCACTCCCACTTTACATATTCTGTAGCATCTCCCTCACGTTCTGCACAGCAGTATATGCATGGGTGTATCATGACTTCTGAATAATAACTTATTTTCTTGTGTTCATGGTTTGCACTGGGGGTTTTTACGTGATGAGGCCACTGGGTCAGAGTACCTGAGAAGCTTCTGACTCAGCAGAGGTCCCAAAAATAGGCTGGGACCATTTACAGCTCCCTGACATCCGACTGTGCCATCAGGAAGTTGCTCTCCTGAGACTTGGGAGACCTGGGCCTGGGTCTCTCTATTGGTACCGAGTCTCATATTGTGGTATTGGGCAATCCAGGCTGCGTGGTCTGGCAGTGCCTCCAGTGACAGAGATGTCTCATGGCTCTGTGCATCTGTGACTTGGCCTGCCTGCATCCTGCATGCCCAGGCATGGCCAGTTGTCCATGGCAGATGGGAGCCACCAGGAATCCTTGCTGGTTACTGCTTTGATGGGCTGCTCCAGGCAGGAGCCAGGGGACTCATACCTATGACCCATTTCATCTGCATTTCAGCAAAGCGTGTGAGTGTGTTGGGATTCTGACACCTCTCCAAAGCATCATGTGTGGATCTGGAAGCAGTGGGTCTTGTGGGCAATGGAGCCCCTCAGGTGCTGCTGCTCAGGTGCTCAAGGCCAGCCTCAGCAAGGAAGGACTGGCTGCAGAGCAGTAGCTCTGCTGGCTGCAGGGCCAGTGGCAGATTTCTGGTGTATTTCTCTGAAGAAAAGCCATGGTTTCATGAGTGGCATGAAGACTAAGCCAAGTATGAAAATTCTCTCACTGGAGAGGATTTTTCCACGTATTTCTCCTCGAGTAGCTGCCTTGAGGCCAGCCTGGCGATGGCTGGCGTAAGGGAGTCTGTCCAGCTGCCCCTTGCCAGCACCTGGACAAAAGCAGGTTAAAGCAGTTTCCTGCTCTGGTTACTTGTCTCTGCTCTTTCTGGGAGGTGGCAAGGCCTCTCCTGCCTGGTTCCTGTGGAACTAGCTAACACAGCTTTGCAGCCCCATGCTAGAGCAGGGCACAGGCTGTTTCCCTCCCACTTCCATGGCAAAGCTCCAGCTAACTGAACTGGGAGACTTTCTCCCCCTTTCACCCTGTTTCACTTGCAAAACCTTTAGGAACCAGAGCTTTCACCCCTTTCTTTGCCTCTGAGTAACCTGCGTGTGCTGGGCATGTTCGTCATTTACCCCCTTGTCTCAACAGGGAACTCTTACGATTGGTGGCAAAGAAGTGACCCTTGAATACACTCCATGCCCAGAGTTTTGGCGCTGCAAACGTGTAAGTATGTGTTCAGAGCTGTGTTGTGCTTCCCCTGCTGGCACTTGTGACAGTGGCAGCTCAGTGGAGTCTGAGGTATTTGCTCGGTGGCCAAAATCCCTCAGAGTAATTAATACCTGCCCTGAAGCTCTTGCCTCTTCTAAACCATGCTTTTCCCTACCTTGTTTTTGGTCCCACCTCTGAGTGCATGTTGCTCTGGTACAGGTAGCCAGGTTTTTCTGCACAGAGCAGCCTTGTCCCTATGCCATGGTTCCTTTTAACATATGGGGAAAATAGCGTGTGGATCCTTTCTCCTTAAAAACCACAATGAGGCAGTGATTCCACCAACTGGAATGGAATAGGCTTCATTCTCGTTCATGTGTATAACCACCCCTCTGCCTCACACAGGAACCTGTGGTCTAGCTGTGACTGTAGTTACTGCAGCAGGGAAGGAAGCATGGAAATGGATCCAAGTCTAGGCAGCAGTTAGTACAGGCTGGAACTGGCCCGTTTCTGGGAAGGCCCAGTTGCCCAAAGGTCAGTTTGTTCCTGTGCCTGCCCCAAGGTTCTCCCAAAACAGGAACTTGTGGCTGCAGCAGGATGGAGGGGATTGCTGGAGAAAGACTGGATTGTTGCCTGCATTCCCGGTGACTGCAAGCTGAGAGGTTGCAGCTGGATATGAAGGGATTAGTTCTAATTAGACTCTCACCTTGACTGCTGCACCACTGTGGGCTGCAGAGACCCTCATCCAGCTGACTGGATGCGCTCAGCTGCAAGAGAGCTGTTGGCTCAGTGCCTCATCTCTGCTCACAGCGCTCCAGAGATGGAGACACAAGTTTCAGGCAGTGGTTTCAAACAGCTCAGTGCACTGAGGTGGCTGCACTGTATGTCCCTGCTGTTGCTGTGTGTAACCGTGGCCTGAAGGAGCTTCCTTGTGCCCCAGAGCATTCACAGGGCTTCAGTTATAGGAAGAAATTGCTATGAAACAAAAGCATTGCATCTACAGAGAGCTTAAGGAGGAAGTCAGGAGTGCTGTGTTTGGAGTGAGCTGTGAAGATGGGGCACAGGCTCTCCCCGCAGAGACTCTAGGTGGGATAATCATCCAAGCCTGTACAGCTCTGCCTCTTGCTTAGCAGATACCTAATCATGATCTCTCCAAATTACATCAGTATCTACAGTTCAGCTCAGATAAGAACTTTGTCACTGCTTGAGGGGTGTAGTTGAGGTTAGAGAATGCCAAGATAACTTTGGACCATTTGAATCAACATTAGCAGGGAGCTTTTGACCCAGCATCACTTGAGAGGGGGAAGAGTCCCATCTCAAGGACTAGTGAATAAATCTGTGCTCAGAAGTTTTGTGAAAGCTCTGTTCCCAAGGCAGTCCCAGTTGTGAGTCGTATGAGCATTTACCTGCCATTCCAGCCAAGGCCCCTGCTGCCATTACCCATCACTATAACTTTTTCATGGCTGCTGCTTTCTGAAAGCACATTGCAGAGTCTGGAATTCTGGAGCAGGTTGTACCCACTGCCTTCAAAACACGACTTCCTCATGCTGTCCATCTTCCATTGCAGTGTAAAGTGTGTACTGTGGGCTACAGATCTTCCTGCTCCTATTGCAAGCTCCCAAGAGATGGTGAGTATATCTGGTCCCCTGAGCTTGGTCGGTTAAAAGTTTCATCTACTCTGACAAGTAAGTTTCTCTTCTGGCTTCCTGTGGCATCCCTCTTGGTAGATTAGCTGAGCACTGTGCAGGAGGATTATTTGTTTTGCTTCACTTAGACCTTTTTTTGCCTGTCCGCACTAAAGGTGTTACGTGCAATGGGTCACTGTCAGGTTCTCTACTCTTGTGAGGCTTGGTGGAGAGGTGTCTTACTGCCCACAGCCTTTCCCTCCTATTGCTCTGGCATTGTCCTTCATCCACAGTTATAGTTGTGTGTCCTTTGGGACTGTGAGCTGGTACTGTTGACCATAGGTGAGATGGCTTCCCCTCAACCCACCTTCCTTGGGAGATGCAGCTGCATGTTTTTAGTGCCACTCAGACACTCTCGGATTTGCCTCACTTTTGAGACTTCCAGATTAGGATCACAGAATCATGGAATCATTAAGGTTGGAAAAGGCCTCTGAGATCAAGTCCAACCACTAACCCATCATTGCCAAGCCCACCACTAACCCATGTCTCTAAGCACCACACCTACACGTTTTTTGAACACTTCCAGATATGGTGATTCCACCACTTCCCAGGGCAGCCTGTTCCAATGCTTGACCACCCTTTTGGTGAAGAAATTTTCCCTAATATCTAACCTAAGCCTCCCCTGGGGCACCTTGAGACCATTTCCATTTGTCCTATCACTTGTTTCTTGGGAGAGGAGATTAGAGGTGAATTCAGGATTGGAATTGCTGAACTCACCTGTAAAATACGCATGAGAGGAGTTCTCCCGGAGCTTTTCCTCACCCCACCAACACCTGTGCTTTTTGGGTGGGAGGGCACAAGAGCCAAAACACACTTCCTTGAGGAACTGACTTCTTAGGGATGATGGCTGTGCCCACCTTCACCATCCCTGAGTGCAGTATCAGGGGCCACAGTGAGTTAGCCCTCCACACTCCTCTGGCACTGCCTGTGCATTCCAACCACTGGGTAGGCTTTGACTCTGTATCTTTGAACAGACTTCTATGTATTGCCCTCCTACCCCTGGCAGAAGGGCAATACATCAACTGCTGGTGCACAGATCTCTGTTTACTGAAGCACCGTCCCTGTGGTTGTGCTTTCTGTGCTCTGTGGCTCCTCCATCAGTGCTGTGAAGGCAAAACTCACACAGCTGGCCCAACACAGCTGTGGGTTGTAATGAAACTACCCAGGAGCAAATTAACAATAGCCTTTAAGCTGCTGTGAAGACAGATTGTGGTGAATGCCTCTTACTGCCTTGCTTTTCTTGGTTGGAAAAGGGTGCAATAAGGTAACCTCTCTATGACTGGGTGGAACAAAACAACTCTCTAGGCATTTACAGTGGTTATTGCAGCTTTGTATGAATTCTGGCATGTTTTGTGACTGATGGGTGTGAAATGGACTTTAATGTGCCTCTCTTACAGGGAGCAGAGCAGGCCCAGAGTCCAGAAGTGGTGCTGAGGGAGAGGACACGTCGGCTGAGCAAGAATTCAGTAAGAGAGTTGCCCTCCCCATCTCTGGGGTTGTGCTCATGTCTGTGTAATTTGCATGGGCAGTTTTCACAGCTGCCAATGCAAACTGGTTTCATGTGCAAATTTTACATGAGGTTCTGTAGCCAAAACTCTGCACACTACAAACTGCAGACAAATGACTACAAGCCTGTCCAAGGTGAGCTGTGCTGGCAGCCAAGCAAGGCAAGGCAGTGTGCAGCTTTCCCAACAGTTGTGTGCAAAATCACTGTGTGTTCTGCCATGCCGCCCACTGCCCAAACAGAATGAGAGCAGGGACTTGCTCTCAGGGACATTAAAGAGGGAAGCTTCACTGTGCCGTGTCTTGCACTCTCATTTGTTTCTCTCTGTGGGAAGAGACTTCAGCAGCAGGTGCAGGGCTGGTGGTGTCTGCAGCTTCACAGATTTGGCTTCCCTTTTCAGCAGTGTTAGAAGCTTAGGTAGGGATCTCTAGCAGTGAAGCCAGGCCATTCAGGGGCCTTCAAGCACAGAAACTTACTGGGGTTTATCTTCTCTGAATGGCATAGGATGTTCCCACAATATTTCTGCCTCAGCTGTGGTCAGTAGGCACCTGATAAAATCTATGACTGTATTATTATGTGTTTCACTCAGTGGTCAAGGGGGTCTGAACCCAGTTTCCCTCTAGCATAGAGACAAGGTGAGAGTTACTAGTTGATATTGCTCAGCTGTTGATGATGAGGAGTACCTCATGGATACTAAGGATATCACTGCCATATAGGTTGTCCTGGACATGGGTGGAATGTGTCTAAATCCATCCCTGATTCATGTTTGTCCAGGCAAGAGTCAATCCTAAAAGGAGGCCAAAAAGCCTCTTGTCTCTGACTGGAAAAGTCGTGTAAAGGAGCCCAACACAAAACAAGGTAGTGGAAGGATGAGCTGTACCTAACTTACCCTTATGTCTGCCAAGTGTTAAAACAGTGGATATGCAATGGGCAGAACAGGTTGGCCTTTTATAAGAAGCATTGCTGCAAGGGCCAGAAGGTGGAAGAAAAATACCTGCTAAAACATTCTCATGTGAAGCCAGTTCATTTCTCCTCTCTTACAGCAGAGACAAAGCTTGAAACACCTGAGCAAGAATTGTCAGGTCAACCAGGATCACCAAAGCAGCCTCTCCAGCCCTCAGTTCCTGCTCCACAGCAGGAACGTCAGCCTCAGGAACAGGAGCCAAGGAAGAGAGATGAAGGGAGAGAGCGTCGGCCCTCACAGGAGAAGAGAAGGGACATGGACCGGCACCAGGAGCCACCCTCTCAGAGGGAAGCAGAGGAAGCTACGCCACCAGATGGCGGAGGAAGTAGAAGTGAGTGATTCAAGGCCCAGTTTTGGATTCCTCTTGCTTGCACTCCATGAGGCCATCTGCAGAAAGGGCAGTATTTGACTAAAACCTCTGGAGGCTATTTCTGTGTTGTGCAAATCCATGGCATCAAGTAATGGAGGGCTCTCCAGCTCCAAAGGTGTTGAAAAATTGCCTTTAGGAAAATTAATTCAGGCTGAGCTGGCTTCAGGGTGGTGCAGTTAATTTAGCACAGCTTCAAAAGTCTCTTGGGCCAGCAGTTACCCTGGGCTGAGCTCTAAGGAGGGGCTACTTTCTGCTCTGTTTTCTGGGAAGGAAAGGTTAGCAATTGGAGGCAATACTCTAAGCATCTTGCAAAGTGGAGGAAAAAAAGCAGATTCGGCTGTAAGAAGCTGTAGTGTTGCTTTGAGTGGGTTCTATCACAATAAACTTGGTTCCAAATGATCTTTTTTTCACTGCTTTTTCTTCCTGGGCCACTCGCCGATTGTGTCTCTCAGCAATTATGCTGAAGCGAATCACTCGGTTCACCCCTCCAGAGGTGATTGTGGGGCTCCTGGCCCCATACGTGCGTCTGTCCACGTCCAGCGTGCGCATCATGAAGAACAAGGCAGGGCGGATGGGGCAGACCTATGGCTTCATCGAACTGGAATCTCATGCTGTGAGTAGTTTCCTGCTTTCACCTACTCCTCCTGTTGGCATCTGAAATCTGTAGATGTAGAGAAAGCACAGAAACACAAGAAATCTCTGTACTTGTGAGCTGCTATGCTGGAGTGAGTCCTCTCTTCTGCTTGTCTGGCCAGGTACAGAGATTGGCTGGTACAACTGTTGTTCTCTGGCTTTAGGAGTCCTAGATGGATTGTTGTCACAAGCTGTGACACTGATTGAGTTCTCGCCTCAGTACATTTCTTCGTAGACACTCCTAAACTTGAGCACTTCTTGCATAGGTATTTTGTTTGCAGAGAACTTGAATTCAATGGTTTTTGTTTGTAGAAGGCAAGAATCTCAATTAACAGACCATCCCATGTTGGAGGGTTTACATTTTCTGTGTCTGGGTGGCTTCCAGACTCGATAGCTGTTCTTTGATGTTGGTCTAGAGGGTGTTCACCAAAGCATTTCAGGGCAGCAACAGCCATGGTGCTGCACTGTGTGGCAGCTCTAGGAGATTGCAGTCCCCAACTGGCTGCTGAAAGTGATTATAGAACAAGCAGAGAACCTCACATTGCATTTATCCCTTTTGTCACATCCTAAATGCCCTTCATTGACACTTAGACTAATATTTAGTATTGTGTTTCTTATCCTACTGAGCACAAAACATTCCTTTCAGGCAGACGGGATTTGGAAAATGTGCTCTTTTCTTCTCATGAAAGTGACATTCTTTTTCCCTTTACAGGAGGCGCTGAGGTTGCTAAAGATACTGCAGAACCTGGATCCCCCAATCTGCATTGATGGGCGTACGTTGGAAGTGAATCTTGCTACAGGGAGGAGAAGGTACAGACAGATGAGGCAGTGGGATTGTCCTTTTCGTGATGCATAGTGAGGCTAGAACTGTGTTGTCAGAGCAGGTGCCTAAAGTTTGGCATGGGAATTAGCACAGATGTTCCTACAACCAAAAAAATATGTTGGAAAAATGAAGGCATTGGAGCTTGAAGAAGCTTCAGTGTTTGAGCAGAATGGGATTAGTGATCATATTGCATCTTGTTGTTGTCCAGCCATCAAATCCCATTTCGAGGGAATTAGTGGGTTCAGCTTTTAAAAAAACATTTGGAGAGATTCATTTTTGTAGACACAGCAGAGTGGGGTCATAATCCTCAGGGAGACAGTGGTGTGCCAAGTCTGTCTCCTGGGATAGACACAGTCCAACATGTGGCCAGCAAAGATTCTCTTTCTGCCTTTATTGGTCCTGCTGATTGTTTTGAATATTCTGATGTATATATAGCTTCATATAAAGCCAAATTGACATTAACCTGAAACCTTCATTTTTACAGGAATGACTATGGGGAGCATGGTGACAATTCCTACTATGGCCCGGTAGGTCTGCACAGCTTCCCTGCTGGTCGCTGGAAGGGAGAGAGATCTGGGGGTGTTGGGCCTGGCTGTATTAGGCTTTTTGCCTTTAGGCTACTGAAATACTGCAGTACATGTTTTACCACATTTGAAGATGGGACGATAATGCTCAGATGTGGCCACTGCTGCTCTGCCCCTCATGCTGTTTATCATGTGCACAGAAATGCAAGTCGGTGCAGGTGCTGCTGGAGGGAGTTCTGGGCTGGGTTACTTGATACCACACTTTGCAGAGTGATTTCACTGATGACTGATCGCAGTTCCCAGAGTGAATGTCTCTTTTCTAGTGCTTATTACTAGACTGCAGGACTTTTCCCATATACTGGGCGGGGTGAAGCCTTCCATATGGATTGCTATGAGCACCTCTCATGGAAGCTGCAGAGATCTTGTGCTTTGCGGCACTGTCCGTTGCTCTGTAGCTGAAAAGCTATGTCTGCCTGTGCTCTGTTTAGGGTGGCTAAATGAGCCCTTCTCCTGAACTTTGGGCCTGTGAGAGGGAGGACAAGCAATATGATGTTTATTAAGGAGTCTCTGATCTGTTTGTGTTGTTCACTTACTCCAGGGCAGAAGGGGCATGAGAGACAGGAGGGGTGGCGAATCACAGCGACGCACCAGAGCACAGTGTAAGTTAAACTCTGCTTCACTCCTACTGTGGAGACTTTTCTTCCTTAAAAGGGCACTGACATGTAGAAATCAGCCCAAAAATATTTTTAAAGGCTAAGAGTAGGTTTGTTTGCTACACCCACTTGTGAGTTCCTTTGCCAACTTTGTTTAGTCACATTTTCCTATCTGATGATGTGTTTCTCTCTATTCTCACTGTGCGAAACTACATGCAGATAAAGGAAACTTGCTGCCTATTTTTCCTTGTTGTGGAAAACTGATGGGATAAAATCAGCCTGGCAGTTACTAGAGGAGACAGAAGAAAATACACTCGATGCAGCAATGCCAGAAGCTGGAAGAGCACTTCTGATTGTTTTACTAACTTATATATAGCATTACTGAGGTCTGTCAAAGGACACTTTGGAAATGAGAAGCATTCCTGACATTATGGGCCTACTACCTTAAGGCCTTTGGCTTTTCCTGTAGTAACAGTTGACTCCCTTTTCTTCTTGGGAGCTTTCATGCACCCATGGGGTGGAAGAGATGTGGGGAGTGCCATCACTTTAAACAGGATATTGTTTGAGAGAGAACAGCTTTTCCTTGTTCACAGGGGTGGGTGGATGTAGATACTCATTACCCCATTCTTAGGGAAATTACTGAATTTCATGACCAAGTGTTGTGGTCTTGTGATCTCAGCACAGCTCCTGTAAATCTGTTTTGATGTGGAAGTTTTGCCAGAGTACTAAACCAGAACAGTGAAAACTTATCACCCTTCTTACTCCTTAAAGAAAAGATGATGTTGGTCAAGTGATGCGAAGATACTCATACCTCTCTTGCCAGGAGAAAAAAACCCATTCTTTCCCACTCTTGGTCCTTTCATCAGTGTAATATTTGTTTGTGCTTTTGTTTTTGTAAAAGTCAAGTTCTGCCTTTGGAAGCCTGTGGTGCTAACTCTTGTCTCTCTCTTCAGCACCATCAGATGTGTCCACATACATTTATGATCCTGACACTGGGAATTATTATGATCCCATAGCTGGGACATACTATGACCCCAGAACTCAGGTGAGTGTGTGGGAAGGAAGCTTTACATGCAATATGTTCTTACAAACTGCCCTTCTCTGGAGAGATTTTGCAGCCAGATCCTGAAAACAAGCCAGCATAGAGCAGTATAGAGGCAGCTTTGTGTCTTTCTCTCTGTCCTCTGACCTGTGTGAAAGGGATGCATGTTGCAAAATATCAACTTAATGAGAGGTTAGGAACCCATTAGCTGTGTGTTTAACCAGCTGTAGCTGCCTCTGGCTTCTGAAGCCCTGCCCTTTGGAGGGTTTTTGTCTGCTTTTCCTCTAGTAGACTTATATCGTTGCTGAATTTTACTGTAGACATGTGATGTGTGACTGTCTGTAATAAAGAATGGACGGCAGAGCTCTGTTTTCATCTTTGGTCTCTTTACTTCTTGACCCTAGCCAGCAATAGCTATAAGGATGCGAAAAAAGGGCTATCAACAGAGATTTTCTGGAACTATAATCTTGTTTTTGTGGCCCTGGGGATGTGCATGTTGCGGGAGAGCAGGGCAATGCTCTGGTGATCTGGCTGTGGTCAGCTGTATTCTGCCCCAGCAAAGTTCTGAAGCCTTTGCCCTCTGCAGTCCCTTTTTACTGTGCTGGTCTCCCCAGCCCAGCAAGGACAAGAAGTGCAGTAAGAAGATTGCAGGGGTTGGGCTAAGCCTGCTCCAAATGCCTCTTTCAGAGGGAAGTCACGATAGACCGGGAAGCCTCCTCATCCCCAACGGAGAGCAGAAGGCGGCGGCACGGGAGCCAAGAACGGACAAGTGACAGGAAGGAGCCACACGGCAGGGACAACAGGGACAAAAAGGACAAAGGGAAAAGTACTTCTGCTAAGGTAACTCTCTCCAGGCATTAGAGTGACCTGAGGCCAGGAGGGTGAGGGAAGAGAGGTTGGAAAATAGAGAGTAATTAGAGGATTCAAAAAGGGAGGGACAGTGAGAGAAGACAATGGGGTCAGTGGCTGGGCAGGAACAGCAGTTGTCCAGCCAGGTGGGAGTAAGTTCCTGAAATTTTTCTCTCCTGACATTAAATCCAGGGTTTCTCATGCCTTCCTTGTGGTGAAGGATTCAGGCACGTCCAGGTAACAAGACATGTTTCACTCACACTGCTGAAAGCACACAGCTATTGTAATAGAGGCAAAAAACTAGCAGAGACATTTAAGCACACCAAGTCAGATGATGACACCAAGTCAGCTCTCCTCTAACTACAATTTCTGCCGCCCCCAGTCCCAGGACAGTGCCCTTCACTGCTGTTACCAGTGAGCAAATCCTGTCTCCCAGTGTGGAGATTTTCTGGTTGGGGAGTAACTACCCAAAGCAATTTTTGAGCACAGGCCAGGGCTGTGATACTGAGAGGGCCTGAGGAATGCCAGGAGAGTTGGTAGAAGTGATTTAGCCACCAATGCAGAAACTTTGTGTTCTTCCTTGCCTGTTGGTCTGGATATGCTCTGTGGCATGTGCAGTCCTGGGCAGCTGGGACTTGAGGGCTCTAATTGTCCCTGAGGCTGATAACAAGCCAGCCAAGGAGCCTCATCTGGTATGGAGGCTTTCAGGGACACTCACCTAGGAGAAACATGGTCCTGTCTGAATGCAGGGTAAAAGCATCTCCAGCAGAAATCTTTCCATTGTTTTTGCCACTTGCCTGTTTTCCATGGATGCTCAGAAGTGGCTTCCTGGCTGCTTTGTGTGCTCTCTGCCCCCTGTGTTGCTGCTGACCTAAAGCCCAGTGTTGGATTTTTCAGAATGAGCCTGGAGAGGAGAGATTCTTTGCAGAAGATGTCTTCAAAAAGCCATTACCTCCCTCTGTGAAGAAGGACGAGAGCACAGGCCTGGTAAGGTGTTACACTTGTTCTCTCTGGTCAAGTATGAGTAACTCGTGAGCCACTAAGCTGGAGCCTGTCAGGGCTTCAGCCCAGTTCTCTGTAAAATGTGTGAAAGTGAAGCTTCACCCCAGCCTACAGTTTGTGCTGCTGAGCACAGAGCTGAGCATCACAGGCTCATCCTGTTGCAGTGCTGACTGCAGTCTCTGGTGCCCTCTGTGCAGGATGAGGAAGATCCTGGAAAGTCTGCCATGCTGGCTGAGCCTGGCCATATGTTGTGCCACAGTCACAGCAGAGAAAATTGGTGTTGTCTGGAAGTGGGGGTGTCTTTGTACCTGGTCTTCATGTCCTTTGTGTGCACATAGAGGTGCTCAAATGTGACCTGGCGCTGTCCCAGCTCCCTCACTGGTCTGTGGCATGGCTGAGACCACTGTCAGCATCACAGTGTAGCAGAGAGTGAGAGTGGGGCAGGCTGGGACAGCACGGTGAGCTGCTGCAGCTGTCTCTGAAATCACGAGTATGGCTCCAGGAGAGCTCTGAATTCCCCAGAAAGGGAATGTCTCCCACCAAAACCACTGCCTCATTTCTGCCAACCCCCTGGTTTCCTTGGAGGCCTGTTCGAATGAGTGCTTAGCTATTGTGTGCTCTGTGTCCATGCTCTGGCAGTCTCAACACCTGATCTCAACTGTTTCAGACTGAGACTGGAGAGGAGAAGTTCACAGCAGAAGATGTCTTTAAAAAACCTTTACCTCCTTCTGTGAAAAAAGAAGAGAGTGCAGCCCCAGTAAGTGTCTCCGTAGGATTGTATTTTGCCCTGTTTGAGTCTGGGTACAGGACTGGGGAGGTTTAGCACATCCTGACTGCAGCCTTGAGTGCCAGAGGTGCCAGGGATGTTTCTCATGCCAGAGGAGGGAGTGTTGGGGATGGAAGGCAGTTTGTTTTTTAAGTCTGACCTTGTTTGTGGGCTTCTAGCATGGGGAAATTTGATACCTGTATTTAAGCAGGATCTCCTCACTCAACCAGTCCTAAGGCAGAAAATTTTCCAGCCACCTCAGGCTGAGGGAATGCCAAATCTCACTGATCTCCGTTTCTAGAGGAAGTGAGTGACAGCAGCTCCCTGCCAAATAGCCACTGCCTCGGTTGGCTTCTTGTGCTCAGGTGTGTAGCAAGTTGGAAAAGCCTGGCTCCAAAGCACAGCCTGTCTAGAGAGCAGAAGGGCTTCCACCCTGTGGTGTGAAGGGAAAGAAACCAGCCAGCTCCTCTCTGTTCCCTGCCTGTGCTGCTGGGAAGCAGCACTCTGCCTCTTGGGCTGGAACAGAGACAGGACTCAGGGAGATGGGCTGGGGAAGCAAAGCTCCGCTGGCCAAGCCGGCTTGATGCTACAAATTGTCACACTTTTCTCCACTTCCCCTCAGCCCAAGGTGGTGAACCCTCTGATAGGACTTCTGGGAGAGTATGGAGGAGACAGCGACAATGAAGAGGAGGAGGAAGAAGAGGAGCAGTCCCAGGCTCAGTGGCTGCCGCCTCCCCTGCACCCTCCGGCACCGCGTGAGGAGCAGCCGCGGAAGGCCAAGCCCAGCGACGACAAACTGACTGACTGGAACAAGCTGGCCTGCCTGCTGTGCAGGAGGCAGTTTCCCAACAAGGAAGTGCTCATCAAGCACCAGCAGCTTTCCAATCTGCACAAGGTGTGGGGAAGCTGGGGGCTGCAGATGTGCTAGAGCTGCCCTTGGCTCAACGGCTTTGGGAGCTGCAGGGAAAATGCAGTGGTTGGGTGGGAGGAGCTGTGCCCAATTTGATACAGTAGCAGGCAAAGTTCCCCCAGAGCTCTGTTCAAAGCATTGTGTGAACTGCTTGTTCCTGCCATGGGAGTGCTGTAACATCAAGGTGTGATTTTGTAAGCTGTAGTGAGATAGCTAAGGCTTGGGGAGAGTGGGGTGCTGGCACACATGATGTGAGAGCGGTAAGAACTTGGCACGTGCCCCCCCATGTTCTGCCTTTGAGCTCTTGCTTTTAGGAGTGCCAAGCTGCACATGGGTTAAAATAGGACTGCTTGCCTTCCTTACTGCAGCGAGGAAGGGCTCCAGGCCTCTGTGGGGGAGCAGGTAGTCTGGGCTGCAGGAGAGGCTGCTGTGCCTGGTATAGAGCAGGTACAAGAACATGCTGCTTTACCTGTGCTCCTTGCGGGTGGAGCAGATGACCCTGACAGCTTGTGTTCTCTGCTTGACACTGCCTTCTGCCTTCCTCCTTCCAGCAAAACCTAGAGATTCATATGAAGATTAAACGATCCGAGCAGGAACTGGCGTATTTGGAGAAGAGAGAGCGTGAGGTGGGTCTGCGGTGGTGGGCAGGCAGCTGCTTGTGATTCTGCACTGGGGGGGTGGTAGTCCCAGCAGACCCTCCACTTATGCCCCAGGTATCACCAGGCATCCACTGAGGCACCAGGCATCAGATGCCTCCCAAAACTGTACTGTAGGCTCACTCTGCACTGGAACCTGTAGGTTGTTCTGTAACTTCTAAGAGCAGATCTCCCTCCTCACAAAAGGGTCTGAGTGTGGTTCTGTTGTCCTACAAGCCAGCACTGGGCTCTGGGTTAAGTGGGACACAAATTTCCATATAAAACGGATGGGGTGTATGGGCTGCTGCTGCCTGGCCAGAGTCAGGAGAGCTGTACCTGTACATTGTTCAGAAGGTCGCAGAGCTGCTCCTGGTGCTGTAGCTGGAAGGCTGCAACCATAGGTCTGGGTCAGCCCAACACATACCATCTGAACAGAGCAAGTGGATTGTGGAATGTGAGCATTCAGTGTTTGTGAGTCCCCAGGACAGCCTTCCAGCTATCTGAGATGAGACCTGGATGCAGAGCAGTCTCCTGCAGTGTTGAATCCTTCATAACTTCCATACTTACTTTGTTCTTTCTGTTGTGAAGGGGAGACATAAAGACAAAGGAAATGACCGGAGAGAGAAATTCCAGCAGATGGATTCACCAGAGAGGAAACGACTCAGATATGACCGGGACTCAGAGAGGTAGTGGCTGCTCTGGGTTAGATCTCTTTGGGGATGCTGATGCTGGGATGGGATGTGTGCTGCTGGCAGACCAAGGCTGGGAATTGGCCAGTGGGGTAGATCTGCAAAGTAACAGCCAGACAGACTGAGACAGAGTTCCTCAAAGTGGGAACCTGTTGTGCTGCAGGACATCTCGGAGAGGTCAGGAAAGGGCCAGGGTGGCAGCAAGGATTTAGGGCAAAGCAGGGACAAGCTGCCTGGTGCTGGAGGGGTGAGATGGGGGTCTGAGCGTGTCTGGCTGGACACAGCAGAATGCAGCCTGTTCCCATCCACCTCGTCCTTAAGGCACTTGCTGCCCTCCTGTCCTGGCATCTAGCCATTGAAAGAAAGAGCAAAGCTGTGTTTCATCTGTTCCCTGACTCAGAGGAACGCTGGGAGCTGTTTCCATCTCGTTCAGAGTAGGTGGAGGAAGAAAGTGCGTGCTGTGTGGAGATCTCGACAGGCCTGCCTGCTGCGAGCTCGCGTGTTCAGTGGGCTGAGGAACGGCCAGGCATGTGTTGAAGATAAAACTGGTTATGTGCCTGTTCCCTTCTGGCACAGCACCTCAGAAGGAGACCTTTCCTCTGTGTCTTGCAGTTTAAGCATCCACATCTTCTCTTCCCTCTGTTCTCCTGGAATAGCTTTAGTAGCTAAACCAAAACTGTTTGTGTGCAGTGTCACCAGCAGCCAGAAAGTAGAAATTGTCTGGAGGAAGAGTCTTTTATGCTGAGAGGTTTTCAAAACTGGAGGTTTTGGTCAATGGTCTTGGATGAGTAATGACCAGGTGGGAGAAAGGGTGTCCAAATCAAAACTGAATCTTTTGAGCTCCCTGACTACAGTACTGGGAGGAAAGAAAGATCTAACAGAGCAGCAGGGATTAGACTTTGCTGTCTTGCTATTGCATTCTAATTAAGAAATACAAGCACAGAAGGCTCCTGGCTTGCTTATACTGTAAATATTTTGGAGTCTGAGCTAATTTCCTGTGCCCTGGTGTATTTCCCCCTGAGGTGGGACAAGAACTTTTGCAGTCAAAGGTGTGTGAGTCCTGCACACAGTATCCACCGTGGTGGTTTCCTTAGGCAGTGTGCTTCTGGCAAGAAACTTGGATATCCCTCATGAGAGGCTGAAATGTCAGTGAAGGTTCTATTAGCAGAACTAAAAATCCCCGGTGTGTGTTTGAAGCATTGCAAGACTGGACAATTGATTCTGGCTCTTTTGCAGTGACTATGACCCAAGGATTGACAGTAACAACAAAGGGAACCGAATGGTGCAGTCTCCGGGGTGGAAGAAGGGCTTTGGCCACAACCAGCAGGGCACAGCATCGCCAATGGAGGTGAGTCTTCCCTGCCTTTCAAAGCACACCACGGTCCTGCAGCCTATAATATTTCCCAGGAGAGCTGGAGGGAGTTCCCAGCTGGAACAAGAGTCAGACTGCAAGTCTCAGCACCCGCTTGATGGAATAATACATGTGCAATAATGAACTTTGCAGGCTGGGAGGGGCTGCAAGTATTTTGGCTGTAGAACAAGGTTAGAATTTATACAGATCTGGAGGTGTTGAAAATAGAGTAACAGTGAGCAGGAAGGGTGTGAGCATCTCATTAGTACCTGCTCAAAGTCAAGCTGGGGTTTGAAAAGGTCACCAGCTCGGTTCTCTGCAGCCACGTGAGCTAGGGGAAAAGGTGAACTTCCCGTGGGGAAATGTGAGCATAGCAAAGCTACAGGGCATGAGATGCTCTTTGTCTGCTCTCAGCACTTGTGAAGCTCTTGCTGCCTTTGCAGACTCTAGACGTCAGAAGATAATACCAAGATACATCACCTGACGAGGAGCAGAGTCCCATTGGCAAAGGACATCAGGGATAGGCAGGGTCAGATAGATCCTCCCTTCCGTGGTAGGCTGGGCTTTCAGTGGACCTCAGTGTACTGCAGAGGGTTTATCAGAGAAGCAGCCTGGGGCAGGGGCTGCTCTGCCTTGCCCAGGGCCATGTGAGCAGGACTGTGCTCTGGTGACAGGTTCATGGCTGGCCAGGTGCCGTGGTGTCCGTGCTCTGCTGAGGGACAGGCAGCTTGGAGCAGGGCTCATGGGGTGACATTCAGCCTGCAGTCACGTAGATCGTTAAAGGCAGTATTTGAGGCTTCGTGACGCGTGTTTGCTTGAGCCCACATACAAGAGGCAAGCGTCCCTCTTTAGTGCAGACAGCAGGAACAAGCCCCAGCTGCTGCTCAGTGCTCGTGCTGAGGGCCCTGTGCCCATAAAACAGGCTTTGTCCAAGAGCCAGCTCCAGCACCGCACCCTGGGAGGTCTGAGCTCCCTTCAGGGCTTCCCGTCTGGGTGGGGAGCTGATGGCAAAGCACAGCACTCATATAGTTCATCAAAAGGCCAAAAGAGATGTGCTTGCCTTTCACTTCTAAGTCATGCTGGGCAAAGCCATGTGACCACGTCAACCGCACACTACTTTGATCTCTTGGCCCAACTAGTGAGATCTCTGGTATTCAGGTAAGTTGGACTGAAAAGCCAGAGAAACTTCCAGCCTCGGGCCTGCTCTCCTGGGCTAACTCCAGGCAGATATTGCTGAATAATGCAGGCGCTGGCTGCAAAAGCCAGTTCTTGAAAACTGGTTGAAATTCCAAGTGAGGTACCAGTGCCCATGGGAGCTCTGTTAGAACAGCTGAGCTTGTGCCAGTGCAGGCTAACAGCAAACAGCTCCCCAGGAGCGCAGTTCTCACTGCCGCTTTCCTTTGTTCGCTTTCGATCCTGGCTCGTCTGCGGCTGCCGGCGCTGCCTCTTGGCTGCCCACCCTTGGCTGCCCACTCCTCCGTATGCTCCTCCACAGCTGATCCCTGGGGTTTGATTCCCAATGGGCCTTTGCTGGCTGCCTTTGTTGCCCACAAGGGGCCTGTAGTTTTTCCCAAACAGCTTTTGGAAGAATACAGAGCACTTGCTATTCCTCTGCTTGCGGATCCACATGGGAGCAGTCAGCAGTCCTGAAGCAGCCCAGGGAAGCTTTTTATTTATGGGAGGAGGAGAAATCACTAACACAAGCTGTGTCTGTTTGCAGGCAGAAAACAGGAGGAAGGGCCCTGGGCTGGGGGCCCCAGGGAAGCCCCCCAAGAGGCAGTCCAACGAGACCTACCGTGATGCCGTCCGGAGGGTCATGTTTGCTCGCTATAAGGAACTTGAGTGAACGGTGGGGGAACACCAGATCTGTCTCTCTCCATCTCTGTCTCTTTCTCTCTGTGTCATGTTCTTTTGAAGGTTTGGTCTTCTTTTTTTTTTTTTTTTTTTGTTTTTTTGAATTGTTACAGGTTTTGCTGCTAGAATTTTTTTAATAAAACTGAAAATTTGTCAGTGCTTGTCTTGTGGCTAAAATGGTGTGTTTTAAAAGCATGTGATGCTTTGAAAGATTCCCATCATGTTCTGCTCCCTGCTGCTGAGGTCCCTGGGAGTTGCAGCTGTGTCAGTGGGACTGGAACAGGTTTGGTAGCTTGGAGACCCTACCAGCAGTGCCACTGTCCTGCAGTGTGTTCCCTGTCACCTCAGGGACAGATGCTCAGGGTGCCATGTACTCCTGGGTCAGGATGGGAGCTGGGAGCAGGGGATGGCCCCAAGGCCTGGGAGGAATTCAGGAGCAGGAGTGATCGGTGTGGGATTCGTCCTGGCAGCTGGTGAGGTCAGTGGGGTTCAATTAATAGCAAGAGCTTAATGGCTAAAGGTGACCTCACTAATGCTGGGTGTTGTGTGCGTGTCCCAGCCAGGGCACAGCATTCCACAGGGGGTGGGCTGGATCAGGTAGCAGTGTTGTGTGTGGATCCTCGTGGGGACATAACCATGCTCGCCCAGGGTGTCAGGAACAGAGGAAAAGCCTAATAGGTGCTGCTGGCCTGTCCCAGGGAGGTGTGGAGGCAGCTCCTGGGCAGAAATGTGTAGCAGGGGCAGTTTGACTAAAGCACAGGAAAGTTTCTGTGTGTGAGCACAGCAGGGCCCATGGGTGACAAGACTGAGTGTGGCCTGCAGGGATAAGGATGATGTCGATGGCAGTGGCTGGTGGGAGCAGATCTCATGCCTGGTGAGCAGCTGGTGCCCACCACCACCTTCCCTTTCACCTGACAGAGAGCAGGGCTTTATCACTGCTTCCAAATACCCCAAAGAAAGGAAAGCAGGAGCCATGGAAGCTGAAGACAGCAGGATTTGGAGGTGAAGAGCCACCTGCAAGAGCTGATGACTTCCAAAGGCAGCGAAAGACCTGTCCAAGCTGCGTTTCTTTATCTCTGGCATAGGCAATGCCAAAGGAGCATGGAGGACTCGCTCACAGCACTTCAGGCCCTGGTGCTGCACCCAGGGGTGGTGGAGGTGGGCATGGCCATCATGGTGCTGGTGAGTGCAGGAGGGTGAGGGCCTTCAGACTTCCTGGGAGCCCCACGCATGTAAGGGATGGATGGGGAAGGGGATGGGCTCCTGGGGATGAACTCCCACACAGGGAGCCGTGGTGGTGGCACCAGGGCCTGCATAACAAGCTGGTGCTGTCAAGTCTGGAAATTATCCATGCACAAAGGGGGAAGAAGTATGACTGTGAAGGGACATCATTTTCAGGGAGGGAAGAGGGGAATCTGGGCGCAGATCAGTAGCTGCTGCATAGGCTATCCTGCAGCTGGGTGTGCCAGGCACCTGCACGTGCCAAAAATGAGCACCAGCAGAGCATCATTCCCAAGATAACCAGAGGGAGCCTGTACAGCTGCCAACTGCGGGAACCCATTAGCTGATTTTATTAATTTGCTAAGTGGGTACATGCATCTTAGTGAAAGCCTGTTAACGACTGATAATACGTGATTAATTAGAAGATAATAAACCAGATAAATGTAAGAGCAGCTTCCCTTGGACAGATGGACCACACTAAATAATGTATGTTCCTTGGCTTAGTCGTGTGCTTGCTTGCTTGCTTCTAGTCCATGATGTGCGAGTATGAAAGGAGAGGCAACACAACACTTTCCTTGCAGGCCCACTGCCAGGGCTCAAGTCAGGAACAGAAGAGGAGCAGGAACAGTCTGCTGTGAAAACATGGGGAAAAATTAATTAAAAATACCTACTTGCAGAATGTATCCATCTCCAATCAAGAGAAATCCTTCTCTGTGGTGGTAGATCTACCTCCCATTAGTTGTATTAATCATAAAAATACTTTTATGTGTTTGCTTCTACTATTTTGAGGATCATAGTAAATAATTATGGGAAATGAGGAATATTGTTTGTGTCATAAGAGGTCAGAAAAACACAGTGATGCTCCCAGAAGTGTAGGATTTCTGGGAATGTGCTATGTGTGTCTTGGGAACACCTGAACTGCAGGAAGTATCCTGGTGCCAGCCCATGGAAAATCAAGGTATCCCCTGTATAGGTACTGACTTAATTCCTCAAAATTCCGCTTCCCCAGGGTAACCCAGTGTGAGCTTCTGTGTATTGCCTTGAAGATGTGTGTGTGTAGACTGTACATACATATCTCCATAGGCATGGCATTTACCCACGCTGTGCATCCAGGGGGGGATATCCAGCATTAGGGAACATGGAGCTCTCCACTGGGGCTGGGTTGAGGTGACTGGAACGAGGTTATTAACAAACTGGAGCAGATAAATGGAGTGAGAAGCTAAAAGCATTACAAAGAAGCACCAAGCCAGAAAACATCATATTCTCTTGGGAAAACAGCAGTGTAGTTGGCGATGCAGAAATACCAACTATTTATCCTTGGTGCAGTGGTTTTCGTGTCTTTAGTATTTTTGAAAGGATGGTGACCCAAAGCGACAGCTGAATTGCAGCTACCTTTATATCTTATATCTGTTTTGCTTTTGTATCAGAGATTACTCACTGCTATGCTGCCGCTGTGGCTGTGTTCAGCACATTGCCTTGTGTGCCATCCTGTGGTGATGGGTATGGCTCGAGTTACAATTTATTTTTATTTTTGGAAGGTCCTAATAAGAGAACTGGAACAACTCACAGGGTAAGTCCTGTGCTGGAGCAGTTGCTTGGCATGGAGATGTTACACACAGGAGGAGGACTGGGGTGACCCATAGCCAGCACTAAGGTTGGGATCAATGGAACTGCGTGTACAAAAAGCCCAGGAAGCAAAGGCATAACAAGAGGGTTAAAGAGATTCTTTTACTTGAAAGGAACAGGCAACAGGAGCTTTGGACTGAGAGTGGAACCAAAGGGGAGGGTAAATCCACCGTTTAGAGGGTTGGAGGCACTGCTTCTTGGACCCCTGTCCAAGGGAGGGTCCATCTCTGAGCTCTGTCAGTCACACAGGTTGGTATGCAGGCGGCTGCTTCAGATATCTGAGAGCTTCTGGAGCAAGAGCTGCTGTTTCCCCCACTTTCCCAATGTAAAGCAAGTAGATAGTCTTTGATTTCCAATATTTATTCATATTAATATTGATACAGCAGTGACTCAGACCCTTTTAAGTGAACATATTTATGTAAAGAGCTGGAGCTGTGCTTTGTAAATAGAAAGAAATTGTAAGTTGGGCTGAAGGAAGTGTTTGTAAAAGGGAAGAAGAGAGAGAACTCAGGGAATGCACTTCCCTCTGCAGCAGTGACCTGCCTCAGGGAGAGAAGGGCTGCTGGAAAGAGGGTGAGGCTGGGGGTCGCCCCTCATATACCAGATGAATATGATGAACAATTTTATTCATTTCATGTTTTAAGGCTTGAGAAAGAGGAGTTCAGTGTTCAGAGAAGGTTGTTGCTCAAATCATGCCCCTGTTTTCATGTAGGTTCTCCATTTCCTTATTTATCCATATCCATACAAAGACCATTCTGTTCTTTGTTTCTGCACTGGGGACGCTACGCTTCCAAATGTCACCAAGTATAATCTTTGTGAAGCTGCACTTTCATGGACTTCCTTTCAGTAGCACAGAGGTTCAAAGGAAGATGAATGACACTATAGTCAGTCACACAGTGCCCAGAATAACTGGGATAAGCACGGACCGAGCCCTTGTCCAAGCTTCATGTGGCTCTTGCCAGCACATTTTGAAGGGGTTGTGGTCTGGTCAGGTTGCTGCTGGTGGGAGTGTGGGTCTGTGCATGTGCTGCTCTGTCCTTTTGCAGCCTGGGGGAGGCCAGTCCTGCCCAGCTGTTAAAGTGCACCTCCTTCCCTGCTTGGAAGTGCTGCAAGGAAGCTGGGAATGTGAGCACTGCCCCCCAGGGACAGAGTGCCCCTGTCCCACACAATGGAAGGATGGGCTGGTCCAGAAAAGACAGAGGGCTGGATAACAGCTTGGAGTTCACTGCTGGAGCTGCCCCAGCCATCACCCCACAGGCACCACTGCTGCTGAAGACACCTAGTGTCATCACTCTGCCCACCTATAGCAGGACTTCACACTCCCCCATGCTGGGCTCCATCGCAGGGAAGGAGGGGACCAGCCTGAGGAGCTAGAGCGCCTGTGTTGGGGTGGTTTGGACCCCCATCAAGGAGGGACAGCAGGAGCAAGGTCACCCCAGCTTGTCACAACAAGGTGGCAACAAAGTTGCCTGGAAGTCCTGTCCAAGGTCCATCCATGAGATGGGGCTGCCCACCTCAGCCTGAAGTGTGGCCAGGAGAGCAGGCTGGGCCTGCAGCACAGCTTGAGAGAGCACCCACAGCACTGCCCTGGCCTTAAAGGGAGTCCCCAGTCCAGCAGGCAGCAGGTGGGTGGATGGGGGCTCACCTGAGGCTCCCCAGGACCTCAACAGGGTCTTAGGTGACTCCCTGGGGTTCTTCTGTTGCTGGGGCATAGGAGAGGGCCAAGCAGATCTCTTGCATAGACAGCAAAGTCCCTTTCCCCCAAAGTCCTATTGGGCTGTGCCTGATCCGTTAATTTGGCTCTGGGGTGCACTTCTGAAATCAATCTCACAACTTCCCCCACTTTTGGATTGTGTCCTGGAGCAACCCAGGAGAGGTCTGGGTTGGGCCAATATCAACCAGATTCCTTTCGGATGAAACCAAACCCAATATGCTGCAGGAATGCACCTCGTGCTCCCCAGCCACTGATGGGCGTTCAGGCTGCAGGATCAGCCCAGAGCCTGTCTGGAGCTGAAAAACACCTTGTAAATCACAGAATCATTTTGATTGGAAAAGACCTCTAAGATCACCGAGTCCAGCTGTTAACACTGCCAAGCCCACCACTAAGCCATGTCTCCATATGCTACTTCTACATGTCTTTTAAATCCCTCCAGGGATGGTGACTCCACCACTTTCCTGAACAGCCTGTTCCAATGCCTGACAATTCTTTCAGTGAAGAAATTTTTCCTAATATCCCATCTAAACCTTCTCTGGCAAAACTGGAGGCCATTTCCTCTTGTCCTGTTCTTTTGTCCTGATTAAACCACAATACACTTGTTGCCTGGGGGAAGAGCCTGAACCCCCCCTGGCTCCACCCTCCTATCAGGGAGTTGTAGAGAGTAACAAGGACTCCTTTTACACCCTTTTCTCCAGGCTGAACCCCCTCAGTTCCCCCAGACGCTTCTCATTAGACTGTGCTCCCAGTTCCATTGCCCTTCTCTGGACATTCTCCAGCGCCTCAGTGTCCTTCTTGTAGTGAGAGGCCCAAAACTGAACACAGGGTTTGAAGGGAAATGTATAGTTAATATATCAGGTCCTTGGTTGGCTCTGCTCCTGCTGCACTGTGCTTGTGCATTGAAGCCCAAATCCTCCCAGATTTCTCCTTCCATCACCTTTCACTATGGAGCTGCTCATGGACGAGAGCTTTCCTTTCTACCCCTCTGTCCATGAGCCTCTCCCATCCACCCGCTGCACTTTGGCTTCCCAATCCACAAGTTTAAACAGGGCTGCTGCATCCGGTGCTTTCCTACCCCACTCCGTGAGGTGGACCTCGAGCTGCAGGGATGGAACATCCCGGGAAAAGTCGAACATTTCCCTGTAACTCCCTGGAAGCCCGGCAGCTCCGGCCACACCAATCCCACACCGCTAGATGGCAATTGCGGCGTGCGCATGGAAGGGACGGACCAGACGGAGAGCTCCCAGCTGGGCTGGGTATGAATGAAGGGCTGCCCCCGGCTGTCCTCCCCACCTCCGGCTCCTCCTGCCGCCTCCAGGCTCCAGGTGCTCTGGGTTCATTAGGAGAAGAGGCTGGAGCCGCTGGACAGGGTGGGCATCGCCGCTGGGATCCTGCTGGCCGGTGAGTAATGAGCAATGGGTTTAATTGTTCATAGGCTTGGGCAGCCCAGGCTGCTCGGGGCTGCCTTGGCTCCCTCCCTGTGAGAGCTGGGGTGGCATTCCCAGGGGAGCAGCTCAGCCCGGGAGGCTGAGCCGGGGTTAATCACTCGTGAGCTCCTCTGCTCTCACTGTCAGCTTCGTTATGTTTTACGGCTGCGTGCGGAGTAATTCCTGACTGACTGGTCAGTCTCATCCCAGCTCCTGAAGAGAGAGCAGAGCTCACTCTGACACTCTGATTGCGCTAGCATGCCATGAAAAGTTTACTGATCTTTACAGAATCATGGAATGGTTTGATTTGGAAGGGACCCTAAATATCACTTTGTTCCACCCCCCTGCCACCATCTTTTACAGTTGTGCTGTATCTATTAATGCTGTAATTTGTGTCCCAGGAGGTTTTGTGCTTTTTTACTACGGTAAAACTCTGTTTCCAGAGCTGGTTTTTCTAGGGTTTCTCGGTTTCAATGCTCTGCTTTTCTGCTGAGGTTTAACAGCCCCAAATCCCACACTGGGCTAATTGTCACTAGCCCATGCTGGGGGCTTTGCCACTGCTCAGAGATAATTTTGTCAGACTTCTCCCTCCTCAAGAGATAAAAATCAATCATTTACCTCCAAAACAGCTGTGACACCCTTGATCTAAGGAGAAAAAAAACAGCCCCCTGGTCAGTGGGGAAATTGTCCTCTGCTTGGGCTTTATGAAATCTGTTGGGACAGGGAAATTGTGTTTCTTCAAGCTCCCTCTGCAATGCCTCAGCTCTCGGAAACTCGGGTCAAACGATACAGCAGGCAGAAAAGAAACAGAGACTGAGAAATGCTGGGTGCTCTCCAAAGGAGTCCCTTAACTAATGATCCTTCTGCTTGGAAACATCACAGAGCTTGGGTATGGATGGCCGGGAGTCAGGAGCTTTGCACGCCTGAGTGTCCTGAAAGTGATGTGTGCGTGTTTCAGTGTGAGGGGGCTGATACTCAGGGGGACGAGGAAGGAGAAGGCTGAACGGTTGTTTATGTCCAGAAACAAATAACAAAGCATTTAAAGAACTTAAATTAAGACAAAGAGGGTTATTTTTTCCTATCCTCGAAAAAAGACCATCCCTGGCATCCCTGGCTCCTGAGTGTGTGGCAACCCTAGAAGACAGCTGGGCCATGGGATGTGCTGCCCACTGGAAATCAGCTCTGGTGAGCCTGCCTTTGCTTCAGCAGTTTATTGCCCTCAAAGAACCACTGCATTGATCCAGCTGCTGAGCACTGGCAGGAAATTTCTGCTAAACTGGACACCCGCATTTTTTTCTGCAGCCATGTGCCCAAGGGAAGAAGGGGAAGTGCTGCAGATCTGTCCCAGAACTGTGGCCATCCCGCACACATGCCGGCCACGCGCCCCATGCACGAGCCGTGGGGAGCTTTCTCTTTGCCAAGTGGAGCGTGTCCCAGCTTTCTGCTGGCCACTCCTCGCTCAGCCTTCAAAGGGAGGGGGTCAGGCAGCCCTGACGGGTCACTGGCTCGACACGATGGGCTGCTGGAACAGATAGATTTCTCCTGCTGAGTTAATGGTATTGAAAACGACAGAGACACAAACACCCCGGTGATTAATGAGCCAGGGATGGGGAAGTCAATCTGAAAGCCAGGGCAGAGATATCAGCCCTATAAGAAATATGGGAAGAATTCATCCCTAATCTAATCTCCCTGAATTCCACAAGCGTGCAAGACAGGGATCATTTGCTGCAGTTCCTTAGGTTGAGAATTAAACAGGAAACCCCCAAGGATGTAAGACGTTCTCCCAAATACCGTGGTGCCTGTCACCAGCTGTGACAGGAGAGTGGCTGCCATGGTCTGAGCCATCTTTTCTGGCTGGACAAGAGGCTGTGGCACTGCCAGCAGCAGCACCCAGCTCCAGGACAGGGAGCTGGAGCCAAGCCTGGGGTCATTGGCAGCTCTTGCTGCTGCCAATGATGCTCTTTGCCAAACCAAGCCGGAATCCGTGGGGCTGGCAGAGTTTGCAGAGGGGGATTCTCCTGCCTCGTTCTCTTCCGTGCTCCTGTGACACCCTCTCAGGGGCTGTTTACAGCAGGCATGAAAATTTATTGTAAACCTTGGCTCCCAGATTCTTGGAGCTGCCTCTTCCTCCAAGTTTGGTCTATCCCCACTTCGGCTGGGATTCCATGTACCCCCTGATCTCCCCCTGGCTCCACTGTACCTGCAGGCATGCCATGCATGTGCTCCAGACCAGCACAACCCCTCTCCACTGTTGGGATGACATGGCATGGAGCACAATTGTTGCCAGCATCAGCCCCAGTTGACTTGGGAGCCTGCCCAGGATCTGGTTTCTCTGGAACGACACCGTTCACAAGCACTCAGCCGTGTGGGGTTATTGTTCTGCTCTCGTGTGCTGGCGAGCTGCCATTTATTGTGTGCAGGAACTCCCCTGCTTCTCCCATCGGGTCCAGGTTTATTTCCCCCCTTTTCTAGGAGGAGACCACTGATGTCAGCTAACTTGGCCTGAGCTCTTTGTAATGTGAAAAGGAAAAGAAGAGCTTTCGGTTTCAATCTGTCCCTTGTCCTCCGAGAGGAGAGCTGGCCTTCCCACGGTGTGTGCTCCCATGCAGGTGGGCGGTGACATGGTGACAGCTCTGCCGCCATGTGCTAGAGCTGAGTGCATGGAGTCAGGCTCAGTGCTGAGCTGAGGAGGGTGAGCTGCTCTTTGGGGGAAGATGAGACATTTGCGGTCAATCCCTGCGCTGCTATGCTTCCCATTTGGCCATGAGTAGGTCACAGTCCATCTGTGCCTCAGTTCCACACTGGAATGGCGACAGCCATGGTGGCCTTCCACAGCAGAACCCTGTGCAGACCGGTATGTGGGGGACAGAGAGGCCTTCACCTGAGACAGGGATTGGATGGGATGTGCCCTGGGAGCAGTGCCTCAGGCATGGTACACAGTGGTGGCTGCTTCTCACCCTCTGGGTATCCTGGCACAGGAGCTGTGCTGGGATGGGGCACCCCCACTGGTGTCCATCACAGGGCTGGCTTCTCCCTGCGTGTGCAGGGCAGGGAAATGACTGCAAGCAAGGGAGCTGTGTGCTTTGGAGCATCCTGCTGCTGCTGCCCTGGCTCCCCCGCCCCAACGCTGTGACAGCTGCCCAGCGCCTGACCTGTGCCAGCCCCTCCCAGCCGCGCTGCACCTTCAGCTCCGCCTGGAGCCGACCTGGCGTCCCCTGGGCAGAGTGACCGAGCAGCTGGCTGGGGTGAACGGCCCGGCGTCCATCCCAGCGTCTCTGCTGGTCGCTGATCCTGGGAAATACCCGGCACAAAAGCCGCAGCCTTGGCGCAGGCAGCTCCCCTGGGCACTGCCGAGAGGCTGGGGCGGGATGGCAGGGGTGCCAGCCCCTCGGGAGCCTGGCAGAGCCGTGTCCCTGGCTCCCGCCGGGGCGGCTGCCGGAGCGTGGGGCTCTGCAGGGCTCCAGGGCTTGCGAGCCAGAGGTCGTAGCCGGCAATCCGGGCTGTAATTCCCGAGGAGCCCAGCCAAGAGGCTCTGAGAAGAAGCAGATAACAGGGCAGGCACCCTCCATCCTCATTAAAATACTTTCTCCGGCGGAGCCCCCCACGCCTGCCCAGCCTGTTCCAATTAGCGCAGCGGCCGGGAGCGCCGGGAGCAGGGCTCCCGCTGATGAAAAGAAAACACCGCCGAGCTTTCAAGTGTCAGGGGACGCGGGTGGCCCCAGCTGGGACAGCCAGTGGCCCCGGGAGTGCGACCAGCAGCCGTGTCGCTGGCTGGCAGTGGTGAAGTGGCTCATGAGCCGGGTCACTGAGCAGCAGGCTAGGTGCTTCGTGGCCAGCTCCTGCCTGGAAGGGCTGTGCGATGTTATCTGGGGAGGTGTGACAAAGCTAAAAGCTCTCTGAGAGGTGCTGAGCGTCCCTGTCCAATAGGTTTGGAGGTGGGAAGCAATAATCCCAACGTGAATGAAGAAACTGAGTGTTGCAAATCCTGTGGATTTGCTGCAGAAAGCCTTGGCAGCTTCAGGCAGAAGTCAGCGCTGGCTTGGGAGTGCTGGGAAAAGCTGCAGCCTGCCCAGGGAGCAGGAATGCTTTTCCCAGGGCTAGCTCTCCCCGGAGACTCCCGTGGGGATGGAGTTGTCACCCCAGCCCTTGGCTCTCTGCAGCCCTTGGCTCTCTGCTGGGATTCTTCACAAGGGTCCCACCAGGATCCCGACCAAACCCACCACCTTTTTTCGGGGGCCACTGACGGGAGCAGCAGCCTGTGGGCTCCAGCTGGTGACCCAGGGCTGGCAAGCTCTGTGCTGGAAACCCTGACTGTCACCCAATGCTCATCCCAGCAGAGGCTTTAGAGCCAGGCTGTGGCAAGGAGCACAGGCAAACCTGCCCCTGGCTGGAGTCCATGCTGGTTCCTGGCCTGGGAGTCCCTGCCAGATCTTAGCACGTGTGGGATTCACCCAGACCCAGCCTGGAAAATCTGAAGCCCAGAGAACATCTCCTGAGTGGGGCAGGGCTCCCAAGCCTCCACAGGGCTGTGCTGAATGCCAGGCCATGTGGCAGACAGGTGACAAGGGTGGGTTTCAGCACTGGAGTATAAACGGCTCTGAGGAATTCAGTGCTGCCTCTGGGGACCCCCGAGGCTTTGGGGAGCTGGCCTGGCAGCTCAGCAGGCAGCACAGAGCCTCTTCTCTGCCTTATTTGGGTGCTTTAACATAATATCACTGAGTGGCAAGCCCCTTCCACACTTGAAGTCTCTCTTATGAGGAGAGACTGCAGGAGCTGGGCCTGTTTAGTCTAGGGAAGAGAAGGCTGAGAGGGAATCTCATTAATGCGTATAAATATCTCAAAGGTGGGTGCCGATAGGATGGTGCCTGACTCTCTTCAGTGGTGCTCAGCAACAGGATGAGGAGTAATGGCCATAAAGCAAAACACAAAAAGTTTCACCTCAACATGAGGAGGAACTTCTTTACATTGAGAGTGGCAGTGCACCGGAACAGCTCCCCAGGGGGGTTGTAGAGTTTCCCTCTCTGGAGACATTCCAAACCCACCTGGACACGTTCCCGTGTATCCTGGTCCAGGTGACCCTGCCTTAGCAGGGGAGTTGGACTGGATGGTCTCTAGAGGTCCCTTCCAACCCCAACAATTCTGTTATTCTGTGAAAGAAATTTAAGCTTCTCAATTGCATTAGAAAGCAAATTGGGAATTTAGTATGCCAAGTCAGCCCAGAGTTTAATACACCAAGTTAACCCACACTTGTCCCACCTCCGCCTTGTCTGTGGAGGATCCAATCCTCTATGAATTTGTCACTTCCCACTGGTGTCCCCATGTGGTTTGCCCACTCCAGGAGCACTGGGGTGGGCAGCAGGACTATGGCACTGCTCTGTGCTGGAAACTGCTTGTGCTCTGGCAGCCTTTTAGGTGAGAGGAAACCTGCAAGGTGCAATTAATGCTGTGTCTCCATTCAGCTTTCTCTGCACATTGGACTTGTTACCACCCTGGTGCTGGATGCCCTTGGGGTAAATTAGAGGGAGGAGCAGTGGAGACCCCTTGACTGGCACCACCTGGTTCAAGCAGCACATTCAGGAGCACCTGAAAGTCCTGCAGGGGCTGAAAGCAGGGGCTGATCCGGCCCTTCACTCTGCCCATCACTGTGCCCTGAGACAAGCCCACTGCTGGGCCACATTCCCAGCCAGATGCCCAAGAGCCAGGCCAGGTCAGGCTTCACCTCCCAGTAGCAAGGGAAAGGTAGGGGCTGAGCCAGCAGCCTCCCCAGAAAGGGATTAGCAGGATGTTAAGGGAAGCCAGCTCCTTATCCCTTCATAAACAGTTATTAATTCCCTGGCCAGCCTCGGGCTTGGCAATTCCCCATTTGCTTTCAAGGGATGTGGCCCCAACTGAAGCGTGCCTTACTCTACTGTAACTTCAGGGATTCAAAAGCTATTACAGGAGATGCTGTGCTTGTGCTCTGAGGTGTCACCACAGGCAGCGAGGTCCCCCTGATAATACCCAGAGCCCAGGGCCTGGTTACTATCCCTGGGTACTGTTCCTGCCCCATTGCCATTGTCACCCAGTACCCATGAGCAAGGAGCCCCCCTGCCCGGGGGGGTGACATCCCGAGGCTGCAGCACGGTGTGCCAGCAGCAGCTGGGTGCCTTCGTCCCCAGGTGCTTGTGGTGCTTGTCACAATCCAGCAGGGTTGTCTGGTGACAAAGGGTGGTCTGGGGCTCACTGCAGCCAGGGGACTGTCAAGGTGTCCCGGCTGGACGGGAGCCTGCTGGCCCCTGGCTGTGATGGCAGAGATGTGGCTGAACCTGGAGCAGCCTCAGCCTCCTGCTGCTGCCCAACCATCCCTTCATCCAACCCCTCCAAAAATCCTCCCCTCGAGCTCTGCATGGGCATATGTGACCTTGTTACTGAGGGGTTCACTGGGACCCTGACACTTCACAGGGCACACTGTGGTGCCCCAATGCCACCCAAGCTCAGGCACTTGGTTTTGTGGTCCCAGCTCTGATGTCATGGAGCAGGACAGTCACGTCCTCCTCCCACAAATCACTCAGCACCACAAGCTCCCTCAGGGATTGGCCCTGCCCCATCCTGGCAACTCAGGGGGAAGGCAGGGAGGGCTCACCCCGGTGCCTTTGTCCTTCCACTGGAGAAAGTCGACAGCTGCCTCTCCCTGCAGCTGCCAGGGTATCCATCATCCCCACGGGAGGGAGAGGGACAGCCCCAGCCCTGGGCTGAGCAGGGAGGGCTCTGTTCCTGCGCAGGCAGGGAGGGGGCAGGCGGTGATTTAGGGAGAGGAGCAGCTGCGGGCAGGGGCGCTCGCCAAGGCACAGGGCCAGCAGCTCCGGCTGTGCACGCTCCTCTCACACGTGGCTCCGCATTCCCACGGCACAGGCCATGGGGCAGGCACCCAGCTGGCCCACAGATGTGTGTGCAGGATGGGCACCCGGGCTGAGTCCCCTGCACCTCCTGCCCTGGCTTTGCCCCTCAATTTCCATGCCAGGGCGTGATTCCATTCTGATGGCTCCCAAAAGTGGCAGAGAAGGAGCCACCACACCAGGGCTTCTGCTGAGAGAGGGAGGACAGTCTCGGGAGTGTGGGGCTCAGGTCTGGGAGCCACGACTTGGGCTCTTGAGAGCCTTGGGAAGCACCAGCCCCATGGAGGGGGTCTCGGCTCCCTGAGGCTCCCCCTTCTCACTGCGAGCTCTAGCCCAGCACTTCTGTCCCCCCGTGGGGATGATCCCCATGGACGGATGCTGACAAAGGGTGCAGCTCCTTTCCTCCCCCCGCTCCTCTCCCTTGAGGTCCCCCAGCTGCTGGGGAGCAGCATTTCAGCTCCTGCCGCTGGCCCTGCCAGCCGTGCGGTGTAACTGGAGAAGGCAGCAGGCTGCGAAGGGTGCGTGGGGATTATCGGGGATACAATCGGGGCTGTGACACCCGCGGGGCACATGGCAACGCGGCCGCCGCTGCTCGTGCTGCGGGACCGCTGGGGAGCTGAGTACAGCCTGCTCTTCCCTCGCTGAGATAATCTTCAGCCTGATAAACCCACGGCCAGGGCCCTTCCCCCTCGGAAATTTGGGCTGCTTTACACTATCCATGGCATTGCAGCACAAAGGAGCTGCTCAGGAGGAAATTGGAGCTTGCATGGATAAACGCTTCCCTCCTGTATCCATGTCTCAAACAGGAGGGGTTTGCCTTTTCCCTGGGCTGCTCACTCTCTGGCAAGGCTTTCCAGGGGGTTTTGTGCGACAGCCCAGAACCTCAGACCTGCTGGACTTCTGTTCTGTGGAGAACTCCATGTGGTCTTCCAGTAATTAAAAGGAGCTCATAAAAATGAGGGGGAGTGACTGTCTGCACAGGCAGATTGTGATAGGACAGGGGGAAATGGTTTTAAACTAAAGGAGAAGAGATTAGAGGACGTCAGATATTAGGAAAAAATTCTTTACTGTGAGGGTGGTGAGGCCCCAGCACAGGCTGCCCAGAGAAGTGGTGGATGCCACATTCCTGGAAGTATTTGCAGCCAGGCTGGATGGGCTCTGAGCAACCTGACTTAGTGGGTGGCACCCCCATGGCAGGGGAGGTTGGTACGAGAATCTTTAAGCTCCTTTCCAACTCAAACCATTAATTATTCTATCACTTCTGCAGGTCTCCGATGGAAGGGGAGGCAGGGAGGGAGGGAGGGAGGCAGGGAGGGCACTGGGAAGCTGCTGGGACCAGGGCACCTGGAGGACTGCTGGCAGACTCAGCCAGCACCTTGGTGTCACCAGCTGTGCCACCTATACCTGGTGACTGCCAGCCCCCCCAAAACAAGGCTGCCATCCCCCAAGTCCTCCCCTGCGGGTCCTGTGGTGCCTGGAGTATGAAATGTTAACCCCCTGCCATCCCCTCTCCAGCAGCCCGCCCTCATCAGCACTTCCCTCTCCAAACTGAGATGGAAATCGTTGTGGTTCTGGACAGTTGATTATTTAAAGCTGTCGGGAGTGTTTAATTTAACTCTGGATTCATCATTCCCAGCTTGTTTCCATCCACCAGGCACCCGAGCTCCCCCTCTCTGTGTAAACTCTGCCGAGCTCCTCACCTCCAGCAGATCTGTTTCCCTGTGTCCCTGCGCCGGCTGGCACAGTAAAGGATGTCCCTGTGCCAGGGGCCGTGGGCACCGGGGGCTCAGGGGGCTGTGCTGGGATTTTAGCTGGGTGTCAGGAGGTGGATGTGCCTCCCCGCTGCCTGGACACGATGGGAAGGAGCCCCAAAGGGCTCATGATGAAAGAATGACACCCAGGGGAAATGTTTCTTACTGGAGGTTATCCTCTGGCGGTTTTTTTCTCTCCTTGTCTGCTACAAGACCCTCCAGCAAAACCCTCAGTTTGCTGTGCCTGTGCCCAGCTCTGCCAGGGCTCTGGGATCCTCCTGGGCATGGCTGTGGCTCTTGCTGCCATCAGCCCTGCATTTGGCATTTCCAGGGCAGGAGATGGAGCTCTGACACACCCGAACTGTACAGGGGAGCACACTCCTGTCCCACAGCCCCTGCACCAGGCATGCAAAGCATCCCCACAGCTCCCCTTGTGTGAGGGTGTCCCGAGGCAGGAGCAGAGCCCTGCCTGCTGTCTGTAGAATCCCAGCCTGCCCTGGAGTCCCCTGGGTCACGAAAGATCCCTCCAAGGCTGGCTTAGCCCAAAGTTAAGGCTAGCACAGACCCAGCTCCATTTACAGAAACCTTCAATTAGAGGAGAGCGTTTTTCCAAGTCCTCCAGCAACACAACACACTTTGGCAAAGGAAAAAAAAAATATCCCTGTCAAATCCCAGACTTGTCCTTGTGATGACCCTTGGGACAGCAGTGCTCACTCAGGGCATGGCTGAGAGTCCACAGGACAGCTCTGGGAGACTCCTCTGCAGGTGCTGAGCAAGAAAGAGCTGAGATATCTGGAGCAGCTCATCACTGCTGCCTGCTGGGAAGGTGTTTGTGGGAGTGAGGGTGGCACTGCCTGTCAATCCCCATGTGGCTGATGGGTTTCTAACAGAGAATCCCCCTCTCTGCAATCCAGGAGCAATTTGAACCTGCCTGAACCCATCATGCTGTGGGGTGCTTTTTCCCCTTCCGTAGGCAATGGTTGACATGTTGAACGTGCCCAGGAAGGGCTGGCTGGGTTAAAAGAGCAGCTCCAAACTAAAGAGGGACAGAGAATGGCACAGCCACCACCCTGAGGTCACATTCATGTCCCAGGGCGGTGCCAGGTCTCCTGGTACAGGGAAAGGCCTTGGAGGAGCAGCAGGTTGTGCTGACCAGAGTGAGATCCAGGCAGTAGTGAGGGCAGGGAAGAGGCAAGAAAGGAGCTGCTCTCCAGCCTGAGGGGCTGCACCCCAGCCCAAACAGAGTTTGCTGCTGGAAGGGAGAGAAAGCCCAACTCCACCAGCCTGAAACCGCCTCCCTAGGCAGAGCCAGAACTCCTTCTTGTGCAAGGCGGAGATCAAGGCAGCTGGAAAGACTTGGCTCCACCATCCCTCCCACAGCCCTTCACTGGGATGGCAGGAATCCCCTGCTCCTTGTGCCAAGAGCCTCTGGGCAGGGATGAGCCAAAATGCTGATTTTAAATCTTTCAGTCATGGGACTGGAGGAACTTTATGTGCAGCAAGATGGGGAGTTAGTCAGAGCTGCCATGTAGGGACCAGGTTTTTTATCAAGTGATGAAGAAGCATCTAAATAGCCTGGATTAATTGGTAAGAGCTGGCAGGCCAGCTCTGCTCCCGGCAGGAGCTGTGGGAGCTGCTGGACAAGGCTGTGAACCCCTGTATGCCTCTGGGGAGGGGTGGGGTGGGGTATGTGTTAAAAACCCCTTCCAATCCACAGCACGCTGGAGCCAGCGGATGCTGGTGGCCCCAGAGAGCTCTGTGATGACCAGGAATTTGCAGAGATCCTGGCCAGAGCTGTGTCATGCACACACAGAGCCACAGATGATATGGGGATCACAGAAGTGGCATTTATGGACAGCGCTCCAAAACATGAACTCCCCTTTCAGTGAAAGGGATGAGATTTAACTCAAGCTGAGATGAGATGAGATGAGATGAATATTAGAGATCCTTCACCAGGCATTGGGGTCTGAGCAGATACTGAGCAGAGGATGCCCAGGCTCTGAGGGCCTGTTGGAGTGTGTTTTACTGCCCTCACATCAGTCACCTCCAGGACGCCCAAATCCCAGTGCCCCCAGGTACCGTGTGCTGTGGGCACACTGGCATCACCCCACACCTCCCCGGGCAGGCTGGAATAGATGTCCTGCTGAACTCCCTGGACATGGAATGTGTTGTAACTCCTGAGGGGTGGGTGGTGAGTGTGTCTCCCAGCCACAGCTGCCTTTGCGGTGCCCAAACTGGTCCATTGAGCACAGCTGCAGCCTTCCCCCTTCTCTGCTTGCAGCCGGCGTTGGAGGTGGCATCTCGGCGCTGGGCCATGGTGCTGTGAGGGCGAGCAGAGCCTGTCCAGCATGTGGGCTGCCCCTGGCCACTGGCTGCCCCTCAGCACACTCCTGCTCTGCCTCCTGCTGCAGCAGCCGGGCAGCAGCAGGGCATGGAAGCAGCACGCCCCACGCCTTCGCCTGGCCTACAAAGGTAAGGGGGTCCTGGGGGTCTGCACTTTGCCTGGGAGGGCAGGGAGAGCACCCTGCAGGGAGCAAAGGAGTGGCCAGGGCCCGGGGAGACTGGCAGCCCCGTGGGTGTGGCTGTAACCTCTCCACGTGTTGGGCTCTTGGGATGTTCCAGGGGTGCAGCTCCAAGCGCCCTGCAGGATGCTGAGGATGCTGCATCAGTGCCTCTGGCATTGGAAAAGGAGGCTAAGCAGGGAATGCCCTTCCCTGATCCAGCGAAACACTGGAACCAGAGGGGATGTCTCCTTGTGCTCAGACTCACTCTGGACATCTCTCAGTGTGTCCTGGGCTGGGGCTGAGCTGGGGACCCCCAGGGAATTTCCCCTGCTTTGGGCTCACAGTGCAGTGGGGACACTGAGCCCCAGGACAGTCTCACCAGCCTCTTTCTCTGCCCCTTACCAGCACAGTCCTACCCCAGCTCAGCTCTTCTGCTTTTGCCCCTCCTCTTCTGCCAGGAGAGACTGATTCCCTGTGCAGATCATCTCCCTGCTGTACTTTTCCCTTCCCCCCTGCATCTGTCTGCTCTGTTTAGATGATGAGTTCTTCAGAGGAGGCACTCTTTGCTCCTCCTGAGCCTGATGCAGACCGGGGCTGCTTTGGTGACCTGAAGGTGCAGCAAGGGCAGACTGGCAGGCAGCACAACACACAGCGCAGAGGATAAGTGTGGAAAGGGGAGAAAGTCTACAGGGGAATGACCTGAGCAGCTAGAACAGAGCCCTGCCACCCTGGCAGTTTCTCACCCTGCCGTGAACCTGCAGCGTGGACATGGCCAATTGACCTGTTTTCAGCTTCTCCCACATGAAAAACAGCAAGCTGCTTTGGAGAATGGCAGCTCAGCACATCCCCAGTGCTGCCCTGGAAGTGACAATCAGGAGAGCTGGACCAGCCCCCTCCATACCTGAGAGAGGGCGGAGCAGCTTTCGCATGGGCATGGCACTCCTGGCTGCAGGGCCATGCCCTTGGCCTGTCCATCACCCTGAGAAGCTGCTCTCCAGGCAGGGACAGCCAGCACGGTGAAAGGTGCCCCCCAGCTGTGGCTGGAGAGGGCTGGACCTCCTAGGGATGCAGGATATATGTGTGAGGAGATGGCTCTGTTGCTACCCCAGCTCAGAAACAGTGCAGGGTCTGCCTTTCCTCGGAGCCAGAGGAGGCAGACGGGGCTGCTGGGGCAGCTGGAGAGAAGAGCGACTGCTGACTTCAAAGCCCCACAGTGTCGTGGGGCCAGGCATGCCAAAAACCCTCAAGCCTTGGGCAGAGGCAGAAGAGGAAGCTCCCAGCATCAGGAGGGCTCAAGGACGAGGTGAACAATGGCGAGGGGATGTGACTCACGGACAGCACGGGGCAGGTTCAAGGACACAATGCCATGAGAAGTTTAGGTTTAGAAACTCTAGGAAAAAAATAAATAAAAGGAGGCCTTTGAGAGTCCATCCACAGGATCAGCCTTGCCCTCAGATCCCAGCATGGGGGTGGCAGGCAGAGCCCTCGGCAGGGCAGGGGGAGAAGACGTAAGCAGGGTCTTACGAGAGAAGGAAATGACAGCAGCGAGAGCCGGGAGAGCACAGGAAGGATGGGGCACAGGGCACGGGGCCAGGAACAACAGCAGCGGCTCCCACCCTGCCGAGGAGGTGAGGAGGAGGTTTATAATAGCACAAGGGGCAGCCTGGGGTGAGCTGGGTCAGGCTGGGTCAGCCCCAGTGCTGCCTGAGCTCAGCCTCTCTTTCCCAAGGCCGCGCAGCAGTGAAATCACAGCACGTCTGCCAGCTCCTGCTGCGGGAATATCCCAGGAACTGGCAAACGGGTCCTCTGCCAGCCTTTGATGTGCAGCCAGCCCAGCCAGGCAGGCCCTAGAGGCCACCACCACACAGCAAGGCTCCGGAGCACGGGGAGGTCATGGGGCTCTGGTTATCACACCAAGGGCTGCCTTGGCACATCCCTTATCAGCCCACAGCAGTGAGGGGCCAGAGCTCGATTTAGCATCAAGCTTCCCCTGGGCTTCAGGGATCTCCTCCGTGGGCTGCTGTGCCTGGGGAGGGGGAAGGGGAGAGGGCAGCCCTCCGGCACAGCCGGGCTGTGACCCCAGGAAGCTCGGGGTTGCTCTGCATGGAGGATGCTGTGGCTGAGGGGCAGGCGGAGATGATGGATGGGACAAGGCGGTTACGGTGGTCCTGACAATAAAGACAAACACCACGGCCTTGGGAGATAGTGAACATAAAGGAGAGGGTGTTTCTCTGGGCTCACCCATAGGTTTGGCTGCTGCAGAGCCCTCCTGGTTCCCTGTCTCCAGGGTCAGGTTTGGATTTCATGATCTGAGGGTGAGAAGAGGCTGGTTTTTGTGCAGCAGGTTCCTGGGTCTGGATCCCAGCACTCGATGTCCTCTTGGTGGGGGAGCAGAGCCATGGGGTCAGGCTCAGACCCTCCTAGTCACTAACCTGCCAGAGGGTGCAAGTGCAGGGCAGGGAGTCCTTCCAGGGTTCTCCCACATACTACCAGAGGCAGCAGGGAGGGCTCCTCCACCTCCCTGCCTGACCTTGTCCTCAGACAGGGCTGGTGCAGGTCGGAGGGTGACCAGCATGTGACATTCACTAGGACCAGTCTTGTCCCCATGCCCCTTAATTACACTCGTGTGCTGGATGAGCCTTTGCCCTCCCGCCCCAACCCCCTCCCCAGAGCCCTGCCTGACATTTCCCGGATCAGGCAGGTCCTGGGAGCGCTGGCAGACACAGGAGGGTGAATGATGTACCGCACCCTGTTGGAGATCCAGCAGGGACAATGGCCCGCAGGCAGGGACAGGAATTCAGCTGTTAATCCCATTCAGCTGGTGGGAAATACCTTGGAAGCCTTCTGCCCTGTGTCTCTGGTAGCCAGGGGAGAGCCCTTGGGCACCCGAGGGAAGGCAGTGAGCGCAGTGGGGCTGTGCAGTTTTTGTGGCAGCAGGAGCTCCCTGGTGCAGCTTGGGGCTGCTGCTGTCAGGGGAGGATTTGTGTCACCCCTGTGACTGGAGCTCTGGCCCCGGGCAAGGGGAGATGGAAGAGCTAGCTGGGAGCCAGCCTGGCTGCCGGATCCAGTCAGGGACCCGCGTGCTGCCTGTCCCAGCAGGGACCAGCGGACGTCAGTGGCGTCTCCAGCCTGCAGGCACCGGCCCTGCTTCCCCTCTGCCCTGGAAAAGGGGTGGAAGGAAGTGAGACAGCCTCCCGGGTCAGCCGGTTCCCTCTGGATGGAGCCGTGCCTGTGCCCACGTCCACCCCACCTGCACCCGGGGCCGCACGTCCACCCACGCTCCATCCACCTGGCCAGCACAGGCTTCCCTTGACCGCCTCCTTCCCTTGGCTCCTGACGCGCTGCTTCGCTCCATGTGACTTTGGGCAGATTTTCAGCCCGGGTCTTGCGGGTTTCCCTGAGTTTCCACCCACATGCCACCTCCATTCAGTCCCCATCCAGCACAGCCCATCTCCATCTCCCCCTCCCACGACCCCACATTTGCCTGTTACCCTGCACAACACCAAAGCCAGGAGCAGCCTTGCCCGAGCAGCCAGCCCTCTACCCCCAGCCATGTCCTGTCACTTTTGGAGGGGGAAGTGATACGTTCTGATTTCTGGAAGCTCCAGGGACCGCCTCAGTGCTGCTTTGCCCTCCTTGATCCCTGCGAGCAGGCTCTGGGGGGTGGCAGCTGCTGCTGTCCCGTGTCGGTGCAGCCTCCGCTCCGGCGGCACCGGGGGATGCTCGCCCCACAGACAGCCCCCAAACCTGGCACTGCACATCACGGACCAGTGCTGGCCCCAGGGATGTTGTTTCCGGAGTTTCAGCCACGAGACAACAGCTTATTGTCCTCCTCACACACCCACATGGCCACAACTGTGCCAGAAGGGCCGGGCGAGCCGCCCCGGCTGCGGCACGGGAGGAGCGGCAGAGCAGCAGAACCTCTCCCACTGCCCTCTCTCGGCTCCCAAAGGAGTGCACTGAGTGTATGGCACCCTCCGATCTTTCCCTGAGCCAGTCTAACGCTGGGTTTAGGCTGTGTCTCAGGACACAGAGTGGGAATTGTGGGGTGCTGGGTTGGGATGGCACCCGGGGCACAGACGGGGATTTCCCTTACAGGGGTCTGTTCCAGTGCATCCATCCGTCTGTCTGACCCTGTGTGTGGGGTAAAGCCCAGCAGCCACCTCACAGACTCAGAGGCTTAGGGGTGGGTGCAGAGGGTGCCCACACCAGGTTTTGTTGGCTCTGTTTCCATACAGCCTTTCCTTGGAGGGATGCTTTGCCCCAGCAAACAGCAAAACCCTTTTTCAAGGTAAACTCTCTTGATCTGACGCCCAGGGAAAAAATGCCAGGAGTCACAGCAAGCAAGTCCCCTCTCTGCTCTGTCCTCTGCCCACAGTTTCAGGGTGCAAATGTTCAGAGGCTCCAGGAGTTCCTCTGGAAGGCAGGCTGGAAGCTGAGCACTCTGGGCTACTGTGGCTGGACCCCTGTCTTGCCCTGTCCTGCAAACCAGCCCAGCCAGGGCAAGGCCAGCACAGCTCTGCTCTCTGTAGGAGTGACTTTCCCTCGGGTCGGTGCATGGAGGATGAGCCCCCGATGAGATCAGGGGCTCTGAGAGTGGTGGCAGGAATGTTGTGTACCCTTGGAGCAAGGATAGGTAACCAGAGCTGTCCCAGAGAGGGAGGCGTGGGGCCTCTGGCTGCTGATTGTGTCGCCCGTGGATGGGTTTCTCTTTCTCTCACCTTGTTTGTGCTCCTCAGACCTGCTGAAATCCAACAGCTCTCGCCTGCTGCTGGCCTCAGGGGATGGGATGGATTTCCAAGCCCTCTTGGTGGATGAAGACAGGGCCTGGCTGATGGTGGGAGCAAAAAACTATATCTTCCTGCTCCACCTGGACCATCCCAGCAGAGAGCCAGAGAAGGTCAGTGCTGGGAGGAGGGTGGCCCTGGCCAGGCTGGTCTCTTCCTCCCTGGGAAGCACTCCTTGTCCCAGCGCCAGGGTGTGGAGGTGGATGTGCTCTGAACTGGGCTGTTCTAACCTCACCAGGGACACATTTACACCAGGATGTCTCAATCAGTGGGGTCAGCCCATCCCTGGTGGAGCTGAGCCCTGCTGGGAAGGGCTGACGCCAGAGGGACAGGGTGGCTTGGCCAAGAGAGGTGACCTGGGTGGACTGTGGGCAGTGCCCAGAGCTCTGCTGTCACACCTAGTCCCTGCTGCTGCCTCAAGAGCTCCAGCAGCGAGTCCACTAATGTCATCCCAAGACATCCTGCTGGCTGGGTGCACGACCTGAGCCCAACAAAAGAAAATCCCATTAAGGAGCTACAGCCTGGTGTTCCCATGGGCTGGGATCCAGGAGAGCCTGCCCACCGCCTGGGTGGGCCACGGCACGCCCAGGCTCTGTCCCCACGCCAGGTTCACTCCGAGTTGATCTGGCAGTCTGCCCACTGGGCCCTGGGGACTCGGGGGTGTCCGATCTGTGGCAGAGCAACCTCATGTCCTCCCCGTGCACCTGAGCCTGGCAGCACATGTTGGCTGAGTGTTCCCACTGGCGCCACGGGAGGGTGAGGGAAGCAGGGGCTGCATCCATGGGGTCGTTGTGTTTCAGATCTTCTGGCCAGCCCCCAGGGAGCAGGTCGAGCACTGCCAGCTGGCAGGGAAGAATGTGGAGGTAAGCAGGGCTGGCAGCCCCCACCCGTCACCTTTGGCAGCTCACCACGGATATTAAACAACCCCATCACCCTGAAAGGGAGCCTGGGGGTCTACCTGGAAGGGGGTTGCAGAGCCAGCCGGAGCCAAGCCCAGCTGGCCAACTGCCAGGGCAGGGTCTGGCCAGGCTCTGCACCCCCGTCAGTCACCACAGCTCAGCCCTGACAAACTTCTCCCCTGTGCAGACGGAGTGTGCCAACTTCATCCGCCTCCTGCAGCCCTTCAACCAGAGCCATGTGTTTGCCTGCGGCACTGGCTCCTACCAGCCTGTCTGTGCCTTCATCCAGCTGGGAGCCAGGGGGAAGGTGAGGGACACCCTGGACAGATCGATCCCCATGGCAGAGGGTGCCAAGAGACCCCTCTCCCTGGGAGCAGGGAAAGAGGGAGCCCCAGAGCCTGGGGAGGGCAGCCAGCCTGGTGCAGCCCCTGGCATTCACATGGCAAGAGCGACTCTGACTTGGGAGTGCCGGAGTGTCCAAATGGGGATGGGACAGGTCCTGGCATCCCCCTGGAGGAACCCACTCCTCACAGACACACCAGCCTCCTTCCCAATCTTTCCCCCGAGTCAGAGCTTGAGTTTGAGTCTGAGCTTGTTCTCAGACTCCCCCTGGGCTGACATTTTCCCCTTGGCTCTGGCAGGGTGCTGGGGCTCCCCGCATGCAGTTGGTGACCCACTCCTTGGAATCGGGGCGAGGACGGTGCCCATACAGCCCCCATGAGCCCTTCACGGGACTCCTCATTGGTAAGAGCGAGCGGGGAGCACTGGAGATGCTGAGAGGGGGAGTGCTGGGAAAAATCTGTGCTGGGAGGTGCTGCTTCCCACCCACACCCCCCTGACCCTGCAGATGGGGAGCTGTATTCAGGCACCTCCAGCGACTTCATGGGCAGCAGCGCTGCCTTCTTCCGGACCTGGGTCCATGGGGCCGAGCAGAGCTACATCCGCACGGAGCAGAACCAGGACCACTGGCTACATGGTAGGAGCAGCGGGACCCATGGGGCATGGGGGCCTCTCCTTCCTTCTGGGGCCAGCACTGGGGACAGAGCTCTGTGGTCTGGGTCCCATCTGCTCTCTGGGGGAAGCACTGATGAAGCCCCTGGTGGGACCCATGCTCCAGCACGTGCTCCACAGCCTGAGCTCTGGGAATGGTGCTCTGCCTCCTGGGTAGCCAGGTTTGCATCAGCCCCGTGCACCCTCAGTGCTTCACACTGTTCCCAAGGGCTTTCAGGGCAGGACCACAGGGTGGGATCAGGGCACAGGGCCATGTTGTGCTGCTTTTCCCCCCCCCACAGAGCCCACGTTCGTTGGTGCCTATGCCATCCCTGATACCTACAACCCCCATGATGACAAAGTCTACGTCTTCTTCCGCGAGACAGCCATGGAAGCTGGGCAGTGGGAGCGGCGGCACATCCATGCCAGGGTGGCCAGGGTCTGCAAGGTCAGTTGCCAAGACCAGCACCCTGTGGTCAGTTGTCCCATCAGGTGGGCTTTTACCTGCTCTGGACCATCCCAAGGAGCATCCCAAGCAGAGAAATGTGAGGGTGTCATTGCACTCCTACCATAGGGCAGAAGGCTCAGGGCTGGGGGTCTTCCTCTATGGGAATGAGGAGGGCACAGCAGCGGGGGAGACTCAGCAAGCCTGGACTGATCCTAGCTCTTGGTGCTTGGCAGAACGATGTTGGAGGGAAGCGCAGCCTCATCAACCGCTGGAGCACGTTCCTGAAGGCCCGCCTGGTGTGCTCCATCCCTGGGCCTCAGGGCACTGAGACCCACTTTGACCAGCTGGGTGAGTTCACAGCTCCGTCACAGCTGCTCCCTTCAGCACGCCCCCAGGATGCCCACCTGCATCCTCCAGACTGATGCTCCAGCTCTGCGGTGTCTCACCTCTACCCCTCTCTTTGCAGAGGATGTTTTCCTCCTGCACACCCGGGACCCCCAGAACCCCCTTGTCTTTGGGCTCTTCACAGTTTCCAGGTGAGCAGGACCCTCCTCAGCCCCTGTGTGGGACAGTCCAGCCCCCCAGGTCCCACCAGTGCTCCTCCACAAGGAGCTCTGGGGGAAGAAGGGCAGGAGCAGCACCGAGGTGGCTGAGGAAAGGCCACCAGCATTTCCCTGCTTTCCCGCTGCTGGTTCACACTATCAAACGACAGCTTTGGCATCGGCACAGTCAGTGCCACAGGCTGGACTGGCTGTGCCAAAGGGATTCCAGTCACCCCCGGGGTGCTGTGCATGACTCCAGGGCTGACAGGGAACAGCGTGGGCTCAGGGGTGAGGGTGTGCATACACATGGTCCCCGTGGAGCAGCCGGCACACTGAGAGCCCCGTGCTGCCCGGCAGTGGTGTCTTCAGTGGCTCTGCCGTCTGCATCTACTCCATGGCTGCCGTGAGAGCTGCCTTCAGCGGCCCCTTCGCGCACAAGGAGGGATTCGACTACCGCTGGGTAGAATACAAAGGGCGTGTGCCCTATCCCCGGCCCGGCACGGTAAGGGAATGGGGAGCAGCTGCAGGGGGAGGGGACAGACCGGCCCGGCCCTAATGTAGCCCCTGTGTCACACAGTGTCCCAGTGAGACGTACGACCCCCTCCTGCAGTCCACCAAGGACTTCCCCGACGAGGTGATCAGCTTCATGCGCAGCCACCAGCTGATGTGGGAGCCCGTGTACCCGCAGGGCCGGCAGCCCGTGCTGGTCCGGGTCAATGTGCCCTACCGGCTGCGGCGGCTGCTGGTGCACCGGCTGGACGCGGAGAGCCGGCACTACGACGTGCTCTTCCTCGGCACAGGTGGGAGCTCGCCCCAGCTCTGGGGGCGCCGCCACCACGGGCCAGCTTGTGTGGCACTCCGGTCGGGCCAGCTTGTGTGGCACTCCGGTCCTGCCAGCCCGGGGGAGCTCCCAACCCTGACAGCTCCTCCTCCCGCTGCCTTCACAGATGATGGCAAAGTCCTGAAGGTGGGACTGGCCGGCGCGGTGAGCCGTGGCCCCGAGGTGATCAGCCTGGAGGAGATCAGCGTCACTAAGGTACAGGCAGCCAGGGTGGCACCACGGGGCTGGAGCACAATGGCTGGACCACACAGCCTCCCGTGGCCGTGGCACCCTCCTTGCAGGCTCTGCAGCAAGTCTGACCGCTCTCAGGGAGGTTCTCACCTCACTGCTGGGGGCTCCCACCTGCTCTGGGCAGCAGGAAATGCTACAAGCACCGAGGGGAGCCAGTGGGACTGGAGCAAGGTCATCTTCCAGCTCCCTATCCAGTCCCTGAGTGGGGTGTGGACGGCACATTGGAGCCCGCACTGAAATGGAAGGGCTGAGCCCAGGTCTGAAAGCACGGCTGCTGTGCAGAGCTGTCCTGGGCTGCCCGTGCCAAGCAGAGCCAGCCCAGGCTCCTTGCATGGAGCAGGTGGAGCTGTGACCAGGGACCCGGCCCAGGGTCCTGGCATCCTGTAACCCCGGGGAACACAATCCTATTTGGCAGGCTGGGGCACCCAGGAAGGGCTGACATGGCTGCAGCACCCTCTTCCTTCCCCTCCAGGTGCCTTCTCCCATCCTGGACATGAAGTTATCACCAAAGCGGGTGAGTCTCCCTCCTGCTTCTCCCTAAAGCAGCCCACTGACAGGGACAGACGGCAGCTGGTCCCAGCCACTCTGACGGGTCCCTCGGCTCCAGGGCGTGCACATTTAGGGAATGGGATCCTGCCAGGGCATTAAGGGGGTGGCGAGCTCTGCCTCGCACTCTTGCTGTCCCCCAGTGCCCCCACCCCAGCACGGGGCAGGGGCTCTGTTCCCTGCCAGCCCTGGCCTCCAGCCGTGGGCGCTGACTGCCACTGTCCCGCTTGCCCGAGCAGCAGGAGCTGTTTGTGAGCAGCACGCACGGGCTGCTCCAGCTCTCCCTGTACCGCTGCGAGCTCTACGGCAAAACCTGCACCGACTGCTGCCTGGCCAGGGATCCCTACTGCACCTGGGACAGCAAGACCTGCGCCCCACACCTGCTCACCGAGAAGAGGTGAGTGTGTGCCCGCGCCAGCCCTGCACCCCCTGGAAAACGGTGCACTTTGGAGCAGGGAAGGACAAGCGTCAGCCCAGGAGTTTTATCCATCAGCCAGACCCCGACTGCCACACTGCCTACCTGTCCCCCACCCTTTCCTGGCCTCCCTTCCTGGCCGCACTGCCACGGAGGGGTCCCACAGCCAGGGGTGGGATAGCCACAGCCCTGTCTGCTCTCGCACAGGCGTGCCCGCTGTCAGGACGTGCTGAGGGCGGACCCGCTCAGCCAGTGCCAGGACACGGCCGAGGGTGAGCCATCCCCGGCGGGGGCAGCCAGCTGTGCCCAGGGAGCGCCATGCCCGGGGGGCGGGCGGCACCGCTCTGGGAAACCAGCGCCCTCACCGCTGGCTGCTCCGTGCTGCCCTGCCCCTCTCCTGTCACACAACCCCCGCCCAGGGTACTCACCGCTCCCCCTGCACAGGGACTGCTGCGGTGGAGAAGGTGGTTTTTGGGGTGGAGAAGAACTCGACCTTCCTCGAGTGCCTGGCGCGCTCCCCGCAGACCACGCTCCGGTGGCTGGCGCGGCACGGCGAGGAGACAGCCCCGAGCGAGGTACGGGGACAGCGCAGCGGGGCGGGGAGCAGGGGTGGCTCCGTCCCAGGGCTGACCCACGCGCCCTGCCTGTGCTCCAGGTCAGGAGCAACGGACATTTCTTGGTGCTGGAGCAAGGGCTGCTGATCCGCCAGCTGGCGAGGGACGACATGGGCACCTACGAGTGCCAGGCGGTGGAGCGCTCCTTCTCCCGGCTCCTCACCCGGTACAGCCTCCGCGTCATCAGGCACGAGGCCATGGAGCTGCCACCGTACAAACGGAGCAAGGGGGCCGAGCTGGGAGGGACCCACCAGAGCCCCCGGCCCCGGATTGACCTGCACCCGGGATCCAAGGGCTTCCCGCGGGCCCTGGGGGCACCGGGCACCAGCCTGGACGCCTACTGCAATGCCCTGCGGCTGCAGGAACGGCAGCGGCAGCGAGCCTGGCACAAGTGGCAGCACTCGTCCCCGGACAGCAAGAACGGCCGGGTGCGGAGGCACCCCCAGCGCCTGTGAGGGGCAGAGGGAGCCCGGGCTGCCCGCAGCTCCCTCCCCGGTCTCTCCAGGGCCCTTCTCGCACGTCGGCGCTGGCTCCGGGACGCCTCTCGCCCTCCCGTGCAGAACCGCCTCGCTGTTACTACCTCAACCCCCGGCAGCCCCGCGGTCTATCCGCGCCCCACGGGGCACTGGGGACAGGGCACGCAGCCCGCGCTGGCTCTCCGAGACTCAAAGCTATTTACCTGCAGAATATTTATTTTCCTTGTTTTCCCCTGGCCCTTATTGATGAGCAGCAGCAGCAATAATAAGCACAGAGGACAGGGAGGGGCAAGACCCAGCTGTCCCCATGGTTCCCCGACACCCGCAGCACCCAGCCCAGGCACGGCCAGCCGGGGGATGCCTCTCGCCGCTCTGGAGGCGGCAGGATGCACCTGGGGGGCTGCCGAGGTGTGGACGGAGCCCAGGTGCCGCTGGAGGCAGCAGGACACAGCTGCTGGCTGAGCCTGGGCTCCAGGTGTGCAGAGATGCTCATGCCCAGCCCACCTCCAACCCACTTCAAACCACACCGCTTTCTTTTTTAAATTTTGACATTTATTTTACTGGGGGAAAAAAAAAAAAAAGAGAAGCAACAGGCAGTTATACCAACTTACAATTTATTATTTTTTTAAAAAATGACATGAAACACAAGTAAAAATAAATACATCATATAAACAACAAATTGTTCAAAGTCTCTGTTCTGGGAGATCAGGCGAGCACATCCCATTCGACAGAGAGAAGAGGGAAGCACATGATCATGCGTGGGGCCAACCGACCGACCCACCCTGCTAGCAATACTCCTCTTTCCAACCACAACAAGACAGGCCACAAACTAAGGCGATAGTAAAAAAAGAAAAGGAAAAAAAAAAAAAAAAGAAAAAGAAACCCAAACCAACAGAAAACCCCAATGAGACCCAGTGATGGATTCCTTCAGGCTCCCATGAATCTGCCAGATGCCAGCTCCGAGCTGGGTACCACGAAGCAGCCGAGGCAGTGGTGGTGGTCTGGGAGGTGGCAGAGGTTGCTCTCCCTCACTCACCCCATTATCCCTCTGCAGGTAGCGCTTGCTCCGAGGTGCAAGGAGCCATCCCCTCACTGTAATCTAGCTGGACTAAGGTCCCTGTTCAACCTCTGCCCCCCGCCCCAGCCCTCCCCCACCCCCGGTCCTTCCGAGACTGGATCAACAAAATTTATTCCAGAGTGGCAAGAAACACCAGCTGTGAAGGTATTTGCTGTGCTTGTGCCTGTTGGCCTGGAGGCCACCCCCAAACCAGCAGCAATTCTCATGCATTCAGCCACTTGAATTTGTTGCTCAGAGAAGCTGTGGATGCCCCATCCCTGGAAGTGTTCAAAGTCAGGCTGGATGGGGCTTGGAGCAACCTGGTCTAGTGGAAGGTGTCCCTGCCCATGGCAGGGGGGCTGGAACAAGACAATCTTTAAGGTCCCTTCCAGCCCAAACCATTCTATGATTCACTGACATCATTAAGTCAAAATACACATAATTTCTAGTGAAACCCCCACAGAAATCCCACTCTTTGCTTGCCAGAATATTTGCTTTCTCCAAGTAGCTGCACCCAACCCCCCCACCCTCCCAGACACTCCAGGAGGACAATATGCAGCAGATCCTGCCCAACATGGGCCAGGCTGGGCTGTGTTGACCCCACCCTGCAGCCCCTCATGAAGCCCCAAGAGTCGCATCAGCATTGGGGGCAACAAGCCCACCAAGCCCAGGACACAGAGCAGCAGCAGCCCCCCGTGCCCATGGCCCTGTCCCACAGTGGTACCCAGCCTGTCCCCAGGAGTGGACACCTCCCACCAAAGGGAAGGGCTGAGGGCTGGGCGCCAGCATGGAGGGCAGCTGACCATTCCTGAGGCCCTGCAGGTCTGCCCTGGCCTTGGGCTGTGCTTCGAAATCTTCCTTACTGTTCAAAAACCCTCTGCAGAGAATCCTGCACTGCTGTCCTCAGTGTCACCCGCAGCCCCTCTGAGAACCAGCAGCTGCTTCCCATCAGGTCATTTGGAGACAGAAATTCAGCAGCAAAAGAAAAATTTAACCCGTGCAAGGAAAGCCCCTGTTCCAGGCTCAGGAAAACCAAGAGAGGACCCTCTGCAGCACAATCACATGGTGGAGAGGAGAAACCTCTGGGGAGAGCAGGTAAGGGAGAAGAGTAGGTCCCACAGGAGCGGAGTTTTAGGGCTTGGAGAGCTCCCCCGCTCTCGGGATAATCCACCCCCCTGTGGCTTCTGTGGAGCAGAGGAAATCCTTCCCATGGCACCATGGCAGAGCAGCGCCAGGCGCTGCCAGCTCCCATGGGAGCCCTGTGGTCAGGGCATCACGGCCATCTCATGACCTCTCAGTTGAGGCTCTGCCAGGGCCCAGGGGACCCATCCCCTCACTAAGGGCTGGTGGGTGGGGCAGAGATGGGGCTGGGGCTGCACTTGGGCACTCGCTGTGCAGGGCCCCTGTGCTGCAGCTGCCCAGGGCTGCAGATGTTTGCCAGCAGCAGGTCACAGCCAGGACAGCCACAACACAGGAGGGTGCCACGAGTCTCCAAGCTGCCATGGCCACGTGGGAGCCAGAAGAGCCCTCACACCTCACCCTGGCGCTGGGTTAACAGCCAGCCCAGGGCACATTCTGCACCCTGTGGTAGTAGAATGCCAGCCACCCTCAGCTCCTACAGCCACAGGGCCCAGGCTCTTTTGGGGAACCACTGGGGAATATCAGGTGGCAGCACAGGGATGCACCAGAGCCTGCTCTGGAAGCCCTGGGTGCGCTCCTGGAGAGGCAAGGAGCAGAGAAAATGGCGTGCAGTCACCAGTACCACATCCAGACCATGGTGCTGACTGCCCCCAGCCACATCTTCACACCTTGTCCCAGCACAGACCCCATTCAGAGAAGACGTGGGAGGGTCCCTTGGATGAGCCTGACCCCCACAGGAAGGGCTGGGGCTGCTGCAGGGCTCTGGGGGGGCTGCTCACGTTCCCGCCTCCCACACACACCCGCAGGTCTCAATGCTTGCTACTCTCGACAAGGAAAGCCCTTGCCTAGGTCCATTCCCCAAATCCACCGGAAAACTGACAGCCTCACAGGGATGCAACGGACATCTGGGCAAGCTGGTCATACAATCAGTGTCACAGGGTAGTGCATGAGGTGGACACACAGAGCACAGGAGGGCATGACTCACAGATGCAGCACTGTCAAGTCTTTGGAGAAACTTGCATGAACACCATCAGTTAATTTGCTTTGTTACTTTTGTGGGGGGGTTTGATTTTTATTTCCATGGTGCATCCAAAGACAAGTTGTCCAGCAGTTTGCTCAGAACCCCTCGGTTTTCAACTCCTAGGATATGTTAAAGAAGAAAGCACTATTTTAATGTTTGTTTTTTTAAAAAAATAATTAAAATAATTTGCATAGCTAAACTGTTGATCTAAGGCTTCTATGAATGGTGTGGTTATGTTTGACAGACAATGTCCATTAAACAGAGAAAGACACTAGGAAAGCCCCATAACATTTTTTATTATGTTTCCGTAACACACGTGTGCACACACACCCCTCTCTCTCTCAGGAAGGGAGGTCCCCATCTTCCAGCACCCCTTTGGTGGAGGATGTCAGGACATCCTGCCCTTTCCTACATCTAGTTGGTCCCAGCAAACACCAGTGACTGCTGCTTCCATGGCCTAGGGGTCCCCTACAGGCTACCACCAGCTCCAGGGACATCCAACGCAGGCGAGCACAGCTCCTGCATGGTGACACCCACATGCGACACGGAGGTTCCTGGATTTCAAGTGTCCATCCTAGTGCGTTCACACACGCAGTCACACGGTCCAAGTCCAGCTGCACCTGGGTATCCCAGCCTCTCCCTAGGAGCCCTGGCCCTGAGGAGCAGCCAGTGTGCTCGCTGGCAGGGCCAGGACCAGGCTCTGCACTCGTGGGGCCGAGCAGGAGGGTCACTCCCTGCGTGAGGAAAGGCACTTCCCCACCAAAGCTCAGTTTTCCCAGCTCCACATGCCTCACAGCCCTCCTCCTTCTCACTGGGAATGAGCACAGGAGGCTTCCACACGTGCTCCTCCACCTGCCCCATGACAAGAGGATTCCATCCTCCTTCTGGCTGCTCAGCACCCAGAGCAGCTCCTGCTCTGGCAGAGCCCCTGATGGGACACATCCAACTGGTGCCACTTGGGTCAGCCACAGGCCACCTGCACAGCTGGCCCTGAGCCTAGGCTGGGCTTTGGTCAACCGGCTGCTTCTCCCCACACAGACAACCCAACAAGCGACCACTGCATGATGGAGGCCAGCTTTATATTTTTTTAATATGGAAATTAATTTAAAAGTAGAAAGAAAGACTCCCCCTGACAATAAATATTATGCCTTCATGAAATAAATTAATGTAGAGATTCTGTGCAGGGGAAAGTCCCTCCAGTCACAGATTCAACAGCAACTGGCACTGGTCCAGTGTCCCCTCCCAACCTTCTCCACTGCCTGGTGCTGTTCAGAAGCAGCAGTGAGCCCACCCACCCCTGGATCTGGTGGGCCACAGCAGGGTGAGACACGGCCTTCACACAACCTGGCAGGAGAAGGGGAAGTCTCCAGGACTCCCCTCTGATGGCCACCAAGACTTGTGGGATTGCTCCACTCATCTGGCCTGGCACAGAGGTGGCATCAGACCCACAGGGCCAACCTACCTGGGACTGGACCCTCCAGAAGGGCCCAGGGGAGCCCCCCACCAGAGCCCTGGCACAGGAGCCTGCCTGGAGCCCTCACACTAGTCTCATGTGAATTTGAAGAGGGTGACAAATTGTGGGGTATTTTCTTTTTTTTTTATCTTTTTTTTTTTCTTTCTTCTTTTTTTGACATCAATCCCCTCCCTCCCTGCCCCAACATACACAATGTAGAAGCCTCCCCATTCCCTCCCCATCAAAAACACTTTGTCCCCAACCTGTGGTGGAGTCACCCCCTGGCCCACCCCTCTCTCAGTGAGAGAAGTTCACAGATAAGGCAGTTCATGTGAGAGGGAGCTCGGCCCTGCCAGCGGTCAAGCCCGCGCCTCCAGGACTGAGAAGGGCAGTGACTCACAACACCAAGCCTCCACGGCCAGACAAGACAGAGAACAGAGACAGACAGACAGACAGAGTGTGGGGGGAGGCACTCCTATAGTTTGCATTGCTGCTTCCCTCCACCCCTGGCTCTTGCTCCCCTGGCCCTCACAGGTCCACTCTATCCCTCTCCCATGTCCCAGCCCCTAATACAATTCTTATCCTTGACAGCTAAAAAACAACAAAACAAAATGAAAAGAACAAAACCACCCCCACGCCACACCCTTCGCATCCTTTTCCACCCACTGCCGTGGCCCAGAGGGGAAATCCTGACTCCCAAAAAGGTCCTGCAACTTTTGCCTCCTGGCGGCACTGAGACCGAGCAGGAGCTGGGCCTTTTTATTTCCCTGTGATCTCTATGACATCGTCGTCTTTGTCCTCGTCATTAGAGCTGCATCCCACCTCTGGGACCTCCTGGGGTTCAAACTGAGGCACCTGGGACCGAAGGACACCCCCAGCCGGGTAGCCCGAGTGAGGGGACATGTAGCCAGGGTAGGCAGATGCCATGCTCCTGGGAAGGCTGCTAGGCAAGACAGGGGCTGGGAAAGGAGCGAACATCCTGGGCTCGGGCAGGAGTGACTGCGTGAAGGGAAGCGAGTAATTGGGCAGCACCCCTGCCAGAGAAGGGTTTAGCATGAATGAGGGGACGCTGGCGGTGGCTGAGGTAGCAGCAGAAGAGCTGGCGGTGCCGGCTGTCAGCAGAGGGTCAGTAGTCACAGGGAACACCAGATGAGGGTCTGGGAGTAAATTGGGCAGCTGGTAATAAGAGGAGCCAGTGCCCATGTACAAGGAGTTTCCTGGCTGGGAGGCAAATGGATGGGTTAGGTTGTGGTTTAAAGAGACAGGAGGCATGGTGAACCCACCAGAGACGGGGTACCCGTGTTCGTACGGCTGCATGGACGATGGCAACTGGCGCTTCTTCTGCTGCCTCCGGGATTGCTCCTCCGAAGCCGACGGCGACGTCGACTTGCGCTTGTTGCCCCGTAAGTCCAACACCGGGTGGGCATCGCCGTGCTGGCTGGTGGCTGGCAGGGCCGAGGACACGGAGGGAGCCATGCAGTGAACCCCCACGCGCTGCTCGGCTCCTCGGGCGGCGGTGCCGGGCGCGTTGTCCGTGCGGGCGGCGTGGCCCTGCGCCGCGTTGGTGCTGGGAGAGCTGTGGCGGGACTCGCGCGCGGCTGCCGCCTCCGCGTACTGCTGCAGCTCACTGATGATCTCGGGGCTGTCGGGGGAGATGGGCCGAGTGAGCTCCTCGGCGCTGGGGAGCTGCGGGGATGAGGCACTGTGTCTGCCATTGCTCGTGGACTCCAGGGAAGAGCTCTGGGAGCCTGGAAACAAGGAGATGGGGCAGGTGAGAAAGACAAAACTGGAGAAAAACCCGTGAGCCAAGAGGCAATAGTGGAAAGGGAGGTGGGAATATCTCAGGGAGATGGCAGGGTCAGCTCTAAACACAGACATGATGGAATAAACCAGGGAATACTGTCCCAGACACTCCAATAGGAAAGCTCATGTGCAAGCCCCACAGAGCACCCATAGGCCCCCACCTGAGGCAGCTGTCCGACGGTCTTCATTGCCCTTTGGCTTCCCAGTGGTTCGTATAGCAAAAATCCGACCATCGCTGGTCCGGATGTACGTCCCTGGAACAGAGGCAGGACAACTTTCTTCAACAACTTCATTACAACTCCAGTCTCAGCTCAGGACCTGGATCTGTGAGGCTGAAAGGCTGCTTGGGCAGAAATAGGACAGCAGTGCTGCATAGGCCTGGCCCTATGCAGGGAGATCAGTGGGAGGCTTCTACCCCCTTTCTCACTCTTCACTTCCACCCTTTCAGCTTTCCCAGACTGGAGATCACCCCATCTCTGTGTGCTGCCAGTGGGAAATGTGGAACTTCACACTTGAAACAGTTTGCTCTGGGAGAACCAGGGAGTGTTGGCTGCCTCAGGACTTGCAGTGAGTGGTGTGAGAAGGAAAAACTGAGCCACAAAGTTCAGCAGCTCCTCTCAGGGACAGGAGAAGCCACAGCTGCAACAGCCCTGCAGCATCAGCACACCCAGAGCACAGGCTACAACAGAGTGACTGCAAACTCTAGACCTCCTCCTCCCCTTCTTGATTCCTTTTGCTCAAGGGATTGATTCATGCCTTTACATAATTTTCTTTCCTAATTAGCACTGCCTAAGACCCTATCCACAAGTCTTAGCAGGACAGAATTACCTTTCGTCCCTCGGATGATGTGGATGCTCTCACCAGCACTGATTCTTGCCTGTACATCAGTGGATGTGTTTGTACCCGGAATCACAATATCTGGCAGTGGGGAAAGAAACAGAATAGTGTCCATTAAACTACACTCCAGCTTTAGCCAGGAGAGGGCAGGTGCACCACCAACCCCTTTTTTTGCAGTGCAGCTCTCTCTCCTATGTGCTGTGCTATAAGCAAACTCTGGGTTTATTTCTACACAGCACAGAAAGGCAGCAGAGGCTCCAAGGAAGCAAAAGCCATGCTGTCCTGGCACAGCATCTCCAGGACCACCAGCGACACTACTGCAGGTCCTACCAGGGGAAAGTTCACTCCTAACAATCCACCAGGCCCATGGCTCTTGCACACCTGCAGAGAAAGTCCTCCAGGCACAGGGAAACCACTCAAACACAGAGAGGCAGTATCTTTGGCTCTGATGCCCATCTGCCCACAACCCATGTGGGCATCAACAACTCACCCTGATCCTCAGTTCACCACGGACATCCTCAGTTTACCATGGCATCACAACCCAACCCATTGTGAGCAGTAGCAACTCACCGGTGGTGGTAACAATCTTCTGCACAAAGACACCAGCTCGCTGTAGATAGTTGATGGGAAAGTTGACAGCAGGGTTGGAACTTGAGGTTGATCCTGCACCACCCATGGGGACATGCCGGGGCATCATTGGAATAGGGGTGGACTGAACTGGGCGGACACTTGCCACCGGTTTGTCCTCACCCTTGAGGGCTGGTCGCCTAGTGAGACAGAAGGGAGCAGAGTGCAGTGCCCACCCCACAGGGATAAGCATCCTCTGCTCCCTCATTTCATGTCTGCAGCATGGGGAGAAGGGAAGGGGCAGGTGCTCACCAGTTCCTCTGGCTAAAGGCAGGGATACTCGTCAGACTCTGGTCACTGGCTGGGTAATACTGTGCGTAGGACGGCCGGGTGTAGGGGACGGATGCTCGCTTTTCCTCCTCATAGCTCTTCTTGGCTGCTTTCTTCTCTGCCTTGGTCAGCTTGTGCTCCTTCCGGTCGATCAGCAGTGACTCATGCTGAAAAGGCTCCTGCAACCCCACAGCACCGCAGTTCTGGCACCCACACACCGCAAGAGGGAACCAGCATACCCCAAACGGCAGCCACCCGCTCCCAGCGGCAGCCTGGCTCCTTCCCCAGCTGCCAGAGCTGGCCATGGCAAAGCACGTGTGGGGCAGTGCTGTGGATGTGACCAAGGCTCATCTTGAAGGGAGACAATCAGCTAATGCCATCACCTGCCCAGCCAAGGCCATCACTTACCACATAGCACACAGCAAAACCCAGGAGCTTTGGCCAGGCCAAGAGCACAAGCACTGAGCCTGCCATGATGTCATGCAGCCCCGGAGCCCCACAGCACCTAGCACAGGCCCATTCTGCAGCACTACCCCACCAGCGACACTCCTGACAGCACAGGCCAGAGCTGCCTGTGCCAGCTTTGGTTTAAAGTCACTCCAGGGAAAGAGCTGGCAGCAAGCTGGGATATTCCACTGCCACCTTCATGTCCAGCACCAAGTCAAAGAAGGGGGTGCCTGACAACCTGCCCCCAAAGCTGTACAGGACAGAGGTGTTTCTAGATGAATGGAAGATATCACAGGGAAGGGCAGGGATCTTTGGGTCCTTTCTAGAGAATTGTCTGCCTGTTCCCACCAGCACCCAGGTGCATCCTTCTTGCCACCATGGCCCCATCACACACCCAGACTCCTCCAGACCCACTCCTGCCTGGGCACTGCAGTGCCAGCAAGGAAGCAGGCTGGTCTTACCTTGGTGATGAGGTGAGGATACTTGAGACAGGCTAATTGTAGAACAGACTCCTTCATCTTGCTCGGATTGAGGGAGAGCTGAGCAGGGTCAGATTCTTCTTCCACAAAATGCAGCAGGTTCTCCACCTCCCGTCGAGTGAAGTTCAGCACTGGGTTCAGATCATCCACCACCCGATCTGGAAAAGAGAGGGAAAGGAGTGAGCAGGGAAGGGAAGAGATTGGTACTGCTTGCCTGTTGCCCTTCCTACGCTTCTGTCCTAACACAGCTCCCTCCTTACAATCTACACAATCCTCAGAAGTATTCTGTAAACGTCAGGCAGGGAGAAAAATCATCAAGTTCAGAGCTGAGCCTGTTTGACCAAGTCAGGCTGACAAGTGCCTGTACTCCAGACTACATAACAACGCTGTGCAGGTCACCAAGCTCCTGGCAAACAGGAACACAAAACTAATTATGGATGGTGTCCCATCTCATGTAACAAGGCTGTAAACATACATGTCCTGGGGCAGAACTGCGGCCACATCAGTATGTGTTCTCCCACAAATCCCATCAAAAAGGTTCAAATTAATAACTATGTACTAAAGTTGAAAGCTCAGAAAAGCAGTCACATTTCCTCACTCACAAGAGCCTGAATGTTTTCCTTGAACATTCCCTCCTGCACACAGGTCAAACGGGGGCACATGGAGAAAACACCTCTATACAGGACTCTCCGGGGAGCCAGGCTAGCTGCCAGGGGACTCCACCTTGAGTGCACAACAGCAAACTGAGCCAATCATGCTGGGCTGCTGCCTCTGGAGTTGGGTTTTGAGCAACAAAGGACACAGAGCTCTCTTTGGGTCACCACAACCCCTCAGCTGCATATTCTATGAGAACAGCTTGACAACTGGCACAAGCCAGCACAAAAGATACTTTTGGTACTAAGACAGGTCAGAACTGCAATGAATTTATTATTCTTGGCTCCTAAGTAAGCACTATCAGTCAAAGGTATCAATATATATTTTAATTTAGCTGTTTTCCCTCTCTTCAGGAAAACTGGAGATACAGAGCTATTTAAGTAGTAATACCCAGTTTAAGATGAGCAATACCCAGGCAGAGGGGAAAACATGATGAGCACCCCCTAAGTCTCCAGTCTGTTGCAGCAGCCATAAGAGAAGCAGGGAAAGTAAATGGCACATCAGTGGACTGGGACCACAACCGTGCTGCAGGATGCTGGCTCTGCCACCATGAATTTCTTACAGGATCCCATGTCACTGCCAACTCAAACATCAAACACAGCCCTGGGATAGTGCCTGTTACCTCTTTGTCTGGTTTTCTCTTAAAAAAAGAAGCTACAAAACCCAGAGAAACAGGACTTACAGGACCTGAACAGAGTGAAAGCTGAGAGTGGAACATTGTGTTCATGCACACTTACCTGACATGCCCTGCTTGGAGATCTGACGGTCATAGATCTTCTTCTCCAGGGTGTAATCAGAAACCAGTCTGTAGATGTGGCATGGCTTCTTCTGCCCGTAGCGGTACACCCGGCACACAGCCTGGGCGTCGTGGCACGGGTTCCAGGAAGCATCAAACACCACCACTCTGTTTGCTCCAATGAGGTTGACACCCAAACACCCAGCACTGGAAAATTAAGGCAAATTTCAAACTGTTGCCTTGGCCTATTTCCAAAACTTCTAGGGACAACCATCACAGCCAAGAGTCCCCAAAGGGTCTATGGAAAGTTTTCTCCAGCCAAACTTTAAACCTAAGTTTGGTTTCCAAGACTGTTAAGCTGTTGCAGAGGCCTAAGGCTGAAATCCTACATCCCTAGGAAATTCAGAAGCAGATGGCACTATCATACAATGGAGAGCATATTACAAAGGAAGTTAAGAACTGAAAACCCACATGCATCCAGAACGCCAGTATGAGTCCTCCCCCGTGTCCTTCTGCTCCAGCCAACTCACCGTGTGGACAAAAGGAAGAGCCAAACAGAGGTATTGCTGGGATCATTGAACTGGTTAATCAGACGTTCCCTTTCCGAGGCAGAGGTGCTGCCATCCAGTCCTGAGAAGGAAATTAAAGATACATTTAAAAACTCTGTATGTTTGGGGGATTTCTATCAGAACAAACCCACTTTCCAAACACTGATCTTTGAAACTGGTTCCAAACCAATTCTGGGTCTTCTCAAGTCATGTACTCCAGGATCTCAACTGGACCACTCTGTACCTGTAATATGCCCAGCCAGGCAGGTGCAATGCAGCCAGCCAGGGTGAGACTTGTTCAACTGAAAGATCATGTAAAACATTACTCAAGCTTGTCAAGGCCAGGCCTGGGAGCACTACAACACATTTAGCCCATTAAGGCTCTGCTTTAGGCAAGATGGATAGCAAGCAGGAACAACAGGAACAAAGGCCTTGTGTATGCAGGAAGCTCCAGGAATCAAGAGAAAGCAAAATTGTAAAGCCTTTGGCAAACCTCCAGAAACTAAACCTGAGCACAGCGTGCTGGTGTAAAGGAGTGCAGGGGGTGTCATGTCTCTGTTCCTGGGCAGCAGCTTGCTTCTGGCAGCTCTGCAAAAATCAGGAACACCATATCCACCACTCCTCTCAGTCCTGGCCTGTAAAGTAGCCACACAAAGCAACAACCCATACCAGTAAAAGGTTTAAAGCCAGGGAAGAAGGGAGAGGAATTCACAGCCCTGAGCATGTGAAAGCATTCCACAGTGATTCCGGTTTTGGGAGCAAGATCTAGCAAATAGCCAACAGGAAGCAAAAAGTATCTTTTGCAACTTTAAAAAAGCAGTAGTGTGTGAGATGTCAAAGACTTCTAACAACTTCTAAGTAAGATGTCAAAAGAAGATTTGGAAATTACTGGTTAGTTGCTATCCAACTGACATTGTCTTCCAAAACAACTAAAGTAAGAACAGTCTGAAAGAGGTTCATCAGAAGAATGCTTCAGCAGAGAATTTTCACACCCAAAGACAACTAAAAGAAGATGGTGGGCGACTTTCAGTAATTTGTCCTTCACAGGATGAAACAGTGTCACAACAAAAGAGAGGAGGACTGACTGCACTCACTGTAGTAGTTGATGTTTCGGACCCAGTTATGAACTCCTCCATCTGAGCCTGGAGGACTCGGCATCGGTCTCTTTGCCAAAAATTCTTCAATGACAGATAAGGTGGACAAGCTCTGGCTGCAAAACCAAGATCTCTGTTCAGGAAAGAGCCCCCCAGCAGCAAAAGTGGAGTATCAGAACCCTTCCCCAACCATGACAGTGCAGATGGTTGCCAAACCCTGTTTATGCAGCACATCCCTCACTAGTAAACATGACAGGGGCAGAAGTCCATGGATGAAAATCAACATGAATACAACAAAGGAGAAAAGGGGAACTGCCACACCATTCCCCCTCTGTAAGAACCTCCTGGTACCAGGAGGGATCCAACTACTCCAGTATTTAACGACTGTAGGATCAGCTGTTGATACTCTGCTTACCTGAAGACCAAGATCTTGTCTCCAAGCTTCACACTTTCCTCAATTAGGTGGAAAAGTAACACCATCTTGGGTGAGTTCTCCAGGACTCCCGTCTGGTAATCACATAAGATGTCTTTGGCCTACCGAGAAACAGGAGACTATTACAGGTGGAGTTGCTCATTCCCTGTTTAGTTCAACAACCCTGTCTCAAGGTGAGAGAAATAAATCATGGCAACGAGGTTATTTACATCCAGTTGTTTGAGGTGACAATGTTACTCCCAACTACAGCTGCTACCTCCCATTCCAGAAGCTCTGAATGACAAACTTCTTTGATGAATGAGTGCCCTCTTAACCTCTCATGATTCTTTTATCTTAAGAGCTTTCCTCCATCCTTCTAGATTCACCACTATCTTATTTTGATCCTAACACCTTTATCTAGAATAATGAAGTCCATGGCCTTTTTGGTCAGATGAGAACAATGGCATAAGAGTGCTGCCTGAGCTTCTACCTCATGAGAGTCACAAACCCCTCCTAGCACCACGCAGATCTGCTTACCAAGGTGCTCTGTGGTAAAGAAAAAATAAGAGAAATCCACAACTCAAACAGAAGAGTCTTCTTTTTGCGCTGCTTCGGAAAACTGCCCTAACAGAAAGGTCCAGTCTTTCAGACTGTCCAAATGAAGAGTTTTCCAGCAGTGACACTCACCCACTCGTAAGTTACGACCTGATTTGCTCTCTCCTGAAAAGGGTTGAAGCCAACACTCTGGAGGAACTTGCTATTAGTAGCTTCTCCAACTGGTGATGCCAAAGCATTACTCTCTGTTTTGACTTTAATTCCCTGAGGCTGGCAGCGGGAATTAGTGCTTGCTGTGCCAAGGTCATCCACATCCAAATCCTGCTCATTTGCCAGATTCTCCTTTTGCAGAGCTTCATACAACACATCGGGATGGTTCCAGATCTGAAGGGATAAGGAAAGAAAGTGGTTAGACCTGCACTGGTCTGCTGCTTGCCAATGATTGTGACCTGAAAGCCCCCACAGCTATTCAAAGGAAAGAACTAATACTTCTTACGGCTCTTTAAAAGTGCCCAGTTCTTTCCTTGAGAACAAACCAGGAGGCCACTGTGCACCCCACACAGCACAAAGGCAGAGGAAGCTGCCTGTCTTCACTGCAGCAGGTAAGGTTATGCAGTTTAAGATACCAGCCCAGACTGTTTCAGCTGATGGCAGCAGGTTTCTTGCACAGTTTGAAAGAGACATTTAACATCCCTGAATCCCAGTTCTGGAAGCAAAGATAACAATACTGTAGAAACACTGCAGAGCACTCTAGGGAGAGATGATGTTCCTGGCCAACCACACTTTCACCTCCTCTTTTGACTTATATTCCCCTTTCCCCAGCATATTAGAATATTTATTTGCATCTTCTGCCTAAACCTACCTTACAACAAACACAGAAAGCTTTGAGTGGGTTCAGTCCCAGCCAGCCACTGTTGCCTGCATCTCGGAACCGGTTCATGAACTCCGTGTAAAGGGCCCGCTGGATCTTGGACAGACGTACCAGAATAACGTGCTCTTCCTTAGATGGGAGCTGAACCTTCAGAACATTGTGGCCTCGTCTGTGGAGGAAATAAAAAGAGTGAGGTAAATACAGGGGAGGGAATTTCCCAATATGATCTTCCTGTGACTGGCTGTAGGGTAAGATTTTGACTTTTTGCCCAGCTGGCTGCAGGGAGAAGGACCTCTAAATTGCATGTTTCTCTAATGCAGGACACTTCCAAGATGCTCTCCTGCAGCCAAATATCAACTTAAAACACAATTACAAAGATCTCAAACACTACAATCTTCTAGCACAGGTCACAGTGTTCAGAGGGTGGTGAAAGTCCTGTTCTCTATGGTAGCTGAAAAACAGAAATAAGATGTAAAATCTATTTTCAGCTCTGCCAACAATTAAGACACTCCAGTCCAGCATCTCAGGATCCTCATCTGAGAAAAAAAGCTGAGTTCTTTCCAGAGTGGTTGAAGTCACTGTCACTTTTCTTATCACTTTCATGAAACACTTACAGATTCTTGGGTAGAAGATGCCAAAAAATGCAAGTTCAAATTAACTATTAAGCCATCAAAATAAATCTGAGGTCACTCTGGGGCATTTAGAGGTGTTGTTCTCTGTTATCAGAATCTGTGGTACCAAAGCAAACCAGCTTTACTTCTAACCCTAAGGCAAAAAAGTCATAAGAGACAGTGTGGCCAGCCAGTGACCCTCCCCCTGTATTCAGCACTGGTGAGGCCCTGCCTCAAATCCTGGGCTCTGTTTTTGGCTCCTCACTCCAAGACACTGAGGAGCTAGAGCTTGTCCAGATTCAGGCAACGGAGCTGGGGAAGGGCCCGGAGCACAAGTCTGACGAGGAACAGCTGAGGGGGCTCAGCTTAGAGAAAAGGTTTGAGGTTCCCTCTCTCCACAACTGCCTAGAAGTTGGCTGCAGCCCGGTGGGGATCAGTCTCTTCTCCCAGGTAACAAGTGACAGGACAAGAGAAAATGGCCTCATATTGTGCCACTGAGATTTAGATTGGAGATTAGGAAAAATTTCTTCATGGAAAGGGTAGTCAGACATTGGAACAGACTGTTTAGGGAAGTGGTGGAGTCACCAATCCTGGAGAGATTTAAAAGACTCATAGATGTGGTACCTGGGGGCAAGGTTTAGTGGTGGCTGTGCTGGGTTAGACTTGATGATCTTACAGATCTTTTCCAACCCAAATGATTCCATAAGGCAGCAAGATTTAGTCGCACTGCATAAACTCAGTGAACAACCCAGGTAACTTGGGATGAAGGAGCTGTTTGCATGCACTACACCCCTGAGACCTGCCCGTGGACTCACCGCTGCACGAAGCCCTCCAGCAGGCTGTGCAGGACGTGGCTGCGGTAGCGCATCAGCCGCACGTCCTGGGGGGTGCTGTCAATGCACTGCCCGTTCAGGATGGGCCGCTCAAACATGTTACTGAATTCCTGCCGTGAGCCCAGGAAGTCGGGCCGGACAAAGTCCACCATGCACCAGTACTCGATGAGGTTGTTCTGGAGGGGGTACCCAGTGAGCACCACCCGTCGGCGCGAGCGGATGTTCTTCAGTGCCTGGGAAGTGCTGGCATGGCAGTTCTTGATCCGATGTCCTTCGTCACAAATAACCACATCTGGGCCGGGGCGAGACAAAGCCTTCTCAATCCCTGAGGACACAGAACACGAAGTGTTAGTTAGAGATGAATAAGGCAAAGTTCTGGTTTTATAAAGTCAACAAGTTCACAAAAGAGGGGTAGTTCTGAAAGACAAAAGAGCAGTACCCATGGGTGCAGAGAACAAGGCTGATGCAGGAGATAACATATAACTAGACACTGGATCTGATTTAGCTGTGGTAATGAGCAAACATGACTGTCCCTTGATTTCTGCTTGATGACCTGCATTGCATCAAGTTGGGTGTCTTGCATCAGATCAGAGCGGCAAATCTCACACTGACAAATCACAGAGTTCAGTGTACTGAATTCCACTTGCAGCTCTTTCAAGAAATTAAAGACTCAGACAAAGCTCAACAACCTTCTGCCTCCCAAAGACACAATCCTGCCCAGCAAAGTTCGATCATGTCAGTGATGCTAAAAGAAAGTTCTATGTCGCTCCCCTGTGCTGCCACAGCTGACAGCCAGCTGGACAGCAGGATCACATTCTCCCTCTTGAAGGCTGACTTCCTACCTTTCAGAAGCTCCTGCTGCCGGTCTTCCTCATCCAAGTCAATAATGACAGGGCCAGTTTGTTTCTTTGTTCTCTTCTTCCTGCCAGTGGCAAAGGACTTCTTCAGTGAGAGGAGACGGTACATCTCATATCCCATCAGCAGCACACCACCTTCTGTCACCCAATCATTCACCACCTTTGCACGTGCAGCTGTTGTCCTGTAAAACAACCAAATAAACTGTAAGCTTTACTCAAGTTTCAAGTTGAATCACTGGATTGGAGTCTGCTGAGAAAAAAGTCCCATTCAATTAATTGAAGCACTTTTCTTCCATCAAAGCAGACGGAGGGATACAATGACATTTTTTTAGGAAACAAACTGATACAGAGGGGGGAAAAAAGCCTTTTATGTGCCATGAATAGTAAGGTTGAGAATGACAAAGGAACTGAGGTGTAGAAGTTTGTCATGAACAAAAGCATATCAAATTCAAAAGCTCCCTTTTTAAAGAGCTGTTGAGTCTGCTTCTGCAAAAACCATTTTCAGAACGAGCTGCCAATGCATATGGTTGTAATCTTCTAGTTGTTTATCCCCTGTTGTTGTCTCCTCCAATGCTCCTGTCCCCCAGGCTTCCTTCCCTTCCAGCCTGCTCAGAATAGGTTCAGATCAAGTCACTGTCTTCACTCAAACCACCACAGTACACCAGATCCTGGCCAATAGTAAACACATGGCTGGAGTAACATCAGCAGATCCAAATATAACCCACACAGAAGGTGAAGACCTCAACAGGCAGCTAATGAACTGAGAATTCCCCAGGACCATTGCACTGTCCTGATCCATGCAAGGAAAATGACCCAGAAAGAAGCAGAGGTCCCTGAGCCAAGAGCTCAGAAAAGCTTTTACTGGCACCTACTTGTGTTCATCATTCAGGATGTGGACTTTGAAGGTGCGGGGCTGGACCTCCTTGGAGTCATAATCAGCAGGAAGGTTTTCAGGTGCTGGGAGCCACATGTTGAACTCTGCTAGCCAGTTTTGGAGCGTATTCACCTGAAAATTAGCCATGGAAGGATTAAAAAACCAGTTGATCACTTGGGATTTTAAGAGCAAACATGAGAATAGGGAATGACACCCAGCTGTGCCCAGATGGAAGCAGCAGCTCTCAGCATGCAAACTCAGGAACACAGGGAATGACAGAGGGAGAAGAGCAGCAAGGATGTGATAGAGCTTGCTGTGTGACGGAACACTAATCAACCTCTTCTATGCAAAGAAAGAAGTAGTGCAAGGAAGGCCCCCAGCCAGCGCTTCATGTGGCTACTTACAGGTACAATGGCAAGAACAGTCTTTGCCTCCGTGTGCCGAAAAAGTACATCCAAGAAAGAGATGACCTGTATGGTCTTGCCCAGGCCCATGCTATGTGCTAAAATACACCCAAACCCACTGCTGGTTTTAAATCTCTCCAAGGACTCGACCAAGTTGTCATAAAGGAATCGGATCCCACCAATCTAGGCAGAAAAATAGAAAAGATGTTAGAATGGTGGGAGAAATTAAAGCCCAAGATGGGTATATATTTACAGAGTGGCAAGTACATGAGGACCATGAAAGTATAAAGGGGATGTTTCAAGTTCACTGAAGTACTCTAATCTAGGGAAGGCTCAGAAGCTCAGTATTTTTAGATGCTCACATAATTTCTTGAGAATATATCAATAAATCAAAATTAATTTGTAGCCCGAGAATCTGACTTGGGGTTGATTAGTTTGTTTATAAATATAACTTTATTTTTAAAAAGTTCATCTAAATATACAAAGGTCTGATAATCACAGTAGCCAAAGTTATACAGAGCCTTGGCCTTCCTCTAATTCATTTGACTGTGCACAACAGCCATCACCACAACCAGACTGATCACAGAGCTCATCAGAGAAGTTCTGCTGAGATTCCAAGGCAGGCTTGCCTGAATTCATTCAATTTTCAAGGCTAACAAAGCCTACCTGATGAGGTTTTACTGCATGTGCAAGCTGGGGAGCCAGGAAAATGTCCTCCTCATTTGGTGGATGATTGATGTTGACGATGACTTGCCCCAGAGCATCTGACTGATTTAAGGCATCATTCACATGAGAGCCACTGCTCTCTTCACTGCCATCCTCCTCCCCTTCATTGCCAGAGTCACTGCTGTCCACAATTTGGAGGGCATCATCCTCTCCTGAGCTCAGCTCAATCACTTCTGTAAAGTAACCAAAACAGGAGAGAAGGACAAAGTTAACTTGATGTCAGGGTTTATAATGAATGGAAAAAAACTACCAGGAAATAAGGCTAACCCCAGCTTTTGCAATTCCACACTGGCCTAATGACATATCCTGAACAAGCAGGTATGATTCAGGCACACATCAGGCCCCTCAGACCAGCATATGAAAGCATCAGCTTCTCTGGCCTCCAAATGCTTCAGGAAACATCAATTTGGGCTGATCCAAAGAGAACATGAGACAGTTTCTGAGTGTTTTACATTCTCCTCCATCTTAATTCCCAAACCCAGACATGAATTTTACCTACTGATTCAATGCCTAAGGATCACCAAGGAGTCAGATTAGATCCATTACGGACAAGGGACACAAAAACCACTTTCAGCTGCAGATCTGAATATTTAGACGCTCTTTTACACACAGCAAATGATGTCACATCTCCTGTAAGCATTCTTCAGCAATGCACTGAGCAAAGTTAAGTACATTTATAAAGCAGAAATAAACACAAGTTCACAACAGGGCCTGACAGGCCATTTTACAAATGTCACTTTAGGACTCACAGGCCAGAACTGCCCATATAATTGGAAACCAATAGGCCTACAAAAATCTGAAGTGATTCACCACTGGAGCATCTGACCAGATGAAAACAGACTTCTGGCTGAATAAACAGCATATTGTGAGAAGAGCAGGCTGAGGCAATTGGTCACTTACCATCTTTAATGCTATTTTTTCCTTTAGTATCATCTTCACTGCCGCTGCTGGTACTGTCGAGGCAGATCACTTCCTCAGCCAGGACCTGAGGGGGGAGCTGGGTTGCCTCTGCTGTTCTGAAAACGATGTCCTCTACAAGCATAAATTACAAACAATAAGTAATTCATAATAATGGGGAAGGAGACAAAATTGTTCAGAAACCAGACAGTATTTCCTTCCACTTTAGCTCCAATAACTTAGTCCTGGAATTTTCCATAACAGACTCTCACTGTCTACAATACTGCTATGACTCAGCTTCCTGGGTCACACTCTCCTCCTTTCTCAATATGCCGAAACAATAGCCCATTGCTGATGGCACCCTCTGTTTCATGCCCTGACTGGGGCACACTGACCATGCAACATGCTAAAGCTCTTTGTTTCTCTTTTTTTTGGTCTCAGAAAAAGCTGTGTTTCATCCAGCAGGGAAAGTACCAACTGCTGAAGGGATGATAACTGCCCTTTTGTTAGCATGGACACTGTAATAATTACATCCCACATATCATAACAACTTTTGCTGATCAAGAGCATTTGTTTGTATGTTTTTAGTGCTGCCATGTGGGGAGAGAGGCTAATGGGGTCAAACAGCACCACTGCAGTGACACAGCAAGCAGCAACGTTCTACTGGGGCTGAACCTACTCTGCAACAGTTGAACTGTTTTAAACAGCTCTTACTCCTTCTCCCACATGTAAAATGTTTTTAACACTTGCATGTAAGGGAGAATATATATTTCCTTAAGAGGCAAGGCCAACTCAAGAACTCCTGACACAACATCCAGCTGCACTTCTCTGCCCTTTACACCTTTTGAAGCTATGCTATAAACTAGATCGCCAAAATGATCCAGGCTGGGAAACAATGCAAGATGACATATTTCGCCCAAAGACATGGCTGATGCTTAACCATTTATACTGCCTGCAATTCACTGCTTGCTAAAACATGCAAGAAAGGGCAAGGTTACATGACGAGCATATGTGCACCCAATCTATTTTTCCATTATCCCCAGTTACCAGACCATTCCCAGGACAAACAGGATCTGGCATTTCTGCCAAGCCTGTTGGTTTAAGCTTCCATACCAGCTGGAAAGACAGGAGAGTTCTGTTCCAGCACCCCCCTACACACAATTAATGTGTCAAAATATCTTCAACAAATGTTACCTGGCACCTTTCACCAAGCAGCCACTGCATCTTGACAGAAAACAAGCTCAGAAGTGGAACTATCTATACTGAACCTACAAGTGGTTTGGAACTGCTGTTCAAAGCATTTACACTTGAAAGTTCAAGTACAGCACAGAACCACAGAATGTTTGGGGTTGGAAGGACCCTTCAAAGGTCATCTAGTCCAACCCCTCTGCACTGAGCAGGGACATCTTCAACTACATCTGGTTGCTCAAAGCCCAATCTATCCTGACCTTGAATGTTTCCAGGGCTGGGGCATTTACCATGTCTCTGTACAACCTGTGTCAGTGTTTCACCACCCTCATTGTAAAGCATTGCTTCCTTGTATCTAGCCTGAATCTACCTCCCTGTAGGTAAAAATCATTACCCCTTGTCCTATCATGGACAAGCATGGCACTGCCTTCTTCATTCAGCTTCTATCCTTAGAACTCTTGCTTCAGTTGGCATCTCCCAGTGCTTACCAGGAAGAAACTCCAGGGGTACGGTTGGTATAGTGGCTGGATAATCCTTCCGCTGCTGCTCAAGCCGTTTCCTTCTCTCCAACTCTTCCTGTTGGGCTGCCTTTGTCACGGCTTCCAGTTGGTCCTCACGCAACAGCTTTCTGAACACAGGAGCAAACGTGATTTGGTTACACTCAATTTCTTCCAAGAACATGAATGGCTGCACAGCTGCTGCAAAGATGACTGACAAGCTCAAGGTATTCTGTCAGCCACACAGAGTAGGAACATCATCCTCCAAAAGATATAGGCAAATTTTACAGCTATTTCAACACTGTGCTTCCCAACTACAAGTAACACTACTATTAGTCAAGGAAAAGACAAAAGTTTGACAGAAGCAAAGTAATGAAAGGAGGAAAAACGTGAGTAAGCACATACTTAAACTAGGTTACCAGAGACTAGTTCTACTGCCTGAACGGACGGGTTTTTTTGATATGCAGTTTAAAAACAAAAAATGCATCAAGTCATGTTATATGGGATATGTGGGAAGAAAATGCATCAATTTCCCCTCAAAAAGTCATCACCCTGATTCTCTTCTGACAGCATTTTCAGGAGCTAGGATCTCTAATGGCTTTAACAATTGTTTCAGGGAAAATGCTCTCAAAGCACCTTCTCTTTACAGGTAACTTTATTTACTTCCAAAAGTTGCTTTTTGCCTGCTTCAGTGTCCCATGTCCAGTCCTGGAAATGAAGGTGCTTTTGCCAGAAGAGAGGCACAGTACAAGCAGTGGTAAAATCCAACTCCCTCGAACTAGGCTTTAAAACCACCCAACCCTACACTCAGGGACATCTCCCTCATCCTAATGAAGTTTCATTTTCCAAGGCCTATTCAATGCTTATTCCTTCAATTTTAAGAAAATCAATCTACACAAGCTTAAACATGAACAAAGACCACCAGCATAGGGCATGAGGGCCACTTGCTGCCACAGGAGATCCTTCTCCATTAGTTCTCCTCTGAGCTTATAAAATTCCCTTGAACTAAATTCCCTAGTGATTTACCACCTCACATACTGTCCCAGAATATGTGGTGAATTACACAATGAAACAACTACTGCTTTATAAAATCCAGGTGAAACTGACTTCCAGCATTTCGGTCACCAGTTATAGCATCAACATTCCTGCCAACAAGTACGCAGGACTGTACAGGAAAGGACTGTATTTTAGGCTGTTTGCAATAGGATTCACCTCAGCAAATATCTGAAACTGGTATTTACTTAACGGTGGTACTGTTTTTCAATTACATCTCTTAAAAGACAGCAGCAATTACACAATTTTTGCAATATATTCCATAACCAAATATTCACTCTTCTGAAATACCAAACAAGTCTGCACCCACATGCAGCACTCCAGTCTGAGATCACTCTACTCCCACTGGTGAAAACCTTAAGGTTTTGGAAAAGAAAAACCATCTGGTTTTCCAGCAGTGGCACAACGTAGCTCAGAAGCAAAGTGCAGAGATTCTGTTTTCACCACCATATGTGACCTGAGCTCTTTCTGTCCTGCTGCTGCTGCTTACCTTATGTTCCTCCGCATGTGAGACGGTTTCTGAGCCCTCTTCTTTTTGGTGTCCTCAGAGGCCAGGCTCTTGTGCTGGTTCTGCAAGAGTTGCTCTGCCCGCTCACTCTGAGATGAGGTAGTTGAAGTCGAGCGCTGCCATTCTCCATCCTCCGCGTGCTCCGCATGGTCACCGCTGAACACGGCTTCCTGGGGTTGGTCTGCAAGGGGAAGAACATGACATGGGAACAGCTGTGCCAGGGTAGCAGCTGGCTTTTCCATGAGCACTCAGCAGGATTTGAGCCGAATGGGAACCGACAAGCCCCACTCTCACTCATGTGCAAGCATGTCACTATGAGGGTCAAAACTGGGGTCCTTTCTGACAGTCAAGGAGAGTTAAAAACTTTTACAGTGAAGGGGTCTGTCCCCAGTGAAAGCCAAGACTAACACCCCTCAACACACCCAAAAGTGTCCTGACAAGAAAACAAGGCAAAATTATTTTGATCCAGGCAAAGCACTTGCTATCCCAAGAGTCTGTTTTCCTACAGGGGCCTGATGAACTCTGATTAAAACAAGGAACTTGAATCTCTTTTTCTTTGTTTCACATCATTCAAGTAGGGCAGAAATTTCCGTCTATTTGACACCTGTGTAACTATCTCCCAAGTGAAGAGAACACAGCATGTAAAAGGTAATCTGGTTCAAACACTGGGTCATGGCTCAGCAGGCAGCTCAGTGGTTTTAGCACCAGGCTTCACTCCCATGGTTTAAATGGTAACTTCCAACAAGCTTTTTCAAAAACAAAACATAAGTGGCCATACTCTTTCTACATTATAAATCACATGCATTCATTTTGCTCTTCATTCTCCTATTTTCAGGCTTCTGTTAGTGCCTGATTCCACTCTTAAAGCACAGTGTGAAATGACACCTTGTTCTATGTGACACTTGGCTCTTCAACAGGCTGCCAGTGACCAAGCTAATGCTTCCAGACCAAAGAAAGGAAATATTTCTGTTCAAAAGCTTCCCTTGAAGCAAACTGTTTCTGACAAGCATTGTAATAGCTTCTTTGAAGCATCTTGTCCCCTTTTGTCAGGCAAAGAGATACCCTGAACCTCATCTTGTAATCAGCTTTCTTGCTTACGCTGTGTATCTGAGCTAATGACTGAACTGAAATGACACTTAGACAGAACTTTGAAGGAAAGAAGACATCAGCGCAGAAGAATGTGGCAGATGAAGTAATACAGAACCAACAAGCATCACATTGTGACTCTGAGGGATCTGGAGACAGAGAGCATTCCTTCTCAAAATGCTGGGAGCTAAAATGAAGGATGCTTCAGTACAGCACATTGCACCTACAGCTGTCATCTTGATATGCCCATTAAATTAACCTTATCTCCAGTATCACATCATAAAATTGAGATGACAAGAAGTAGATTCACACCTTGCTCAAAAGCACCAACTTTGCAAACTTCCTCTCCAGACATCCCACCAGACTCACCCCAGTATTTGCTCCAAGTCTATGTCAAAACACATTTAGGACTTCAGAGCTCAGCCCACCATGGATCAGTACCAGCAGAGCAGCTCAAACATTTCTGTGAATATCTGTCTCTGCAAGCCCTACCCATACTGGAAAACCAGGTATCCACAGCTTATGGGATGGAACAGATCTCATGTTGTATGCAAGGAGAGTTATGCATATGAAGATAAAGGCAAAAGGGGTCACTGCTACAAGCACAGCAGTTCTACCACAGCCAAGGTCTTGGAACCCTGTCCTCCCACCATGCCTCTTTAGACTTACAAGCTCAGATATCAAGCATCAGCTCACTTGCAGACAGAGAACTGCGCTGGGAATAAACCAAGTTTCTCAGGCTTCCCAGACAACAACTCTGCTATCTGAGCTACAGACACATTTTAGTCACATTACCTGCAATTCTTCAGCACTGTTTCCTTCCCCCCACCCCTCTTGACTCCTGGTTATATAACTAGATCAAAAGATTGGATGAAATAGGGCAAAGGGAAGCAGGGAGGCTGCACACGTGATCACATGCTCCGGGATGAGTCATTAAACCGGAGACAAACACTGCCATGGTTACACTGCTGCCATCTCACCCTGGGCCCGGAGGACCTTGACAAGGCACCAGAGAGCACAAAGTCATGCTTGTTTGAAAGAGGAAGCGCTTCCCTCCCCACACTCCAGCAATTGCCCACGTCACCTCCTCCAGCAGCCACCCTGCCATCTGCACTGTGCCAGGCAAGGGTGTCTTCAGGACAAGGGTGATAATAACAAAACCTAAAGGCTCAGCAGTCCAAATTATTATGTCTCCTCTATGTTTTCATATATGTTGTGCAATCCCTATGTACACTCATTCCATTTCTGCATTTTACCTTTTCTTTCTTCTTAATCATATGTAATACAAGCTCTGGTGAAACCTACACACAGCTGGATCAGATAGGGTTTTTTAAATGTAATTCTCATCTGACCAGATGCCTGAAGCCCAAAATTTGATGAGAATTTTGGTCCTGCACTGAGTACAAGCCCTCATCTGCCACAGCCATGTCTGCTGAGGCTGGTGTTTGTCCTGCCAATACAAGTTCTGAGGTGAGGAACACAATCTGTGCCTCAGCCTACATTCCTGACACATATGCATCAAGAGAGCTCTTTCATGCTAGCGACAGCTCCAAACATCTCACTGATTCAGCTGCACTGGGATTCAGGGGACAGCCAGCTTCCCAAGGCTGCTCCCATCCTTGCCACCACCACAAATAAAGCTTTTCAAAAAGCTCAACTAACACAATGACAAAATCACAAGTCTAACCTTGCAAGAGCTCCCACCACACCTGTGGCATGAGCTGGCAGTTATGAGCAGGAATTGTTATGCTGCTGCTTTGTATTAAACTCCTGATTATGTGCACAGCCTAAATCTAACTCAGATGAAAAGCGAGGCTCCCTGCTGCAGTCGCGTGGCTGCTCTCCAGCACGGTGAGCTCCAAGCTGTGTAACTGGGACCCACATTGGGCCAGAAACATATTAAGAAACAGTAACTACACACACAAAGACCTATTTTGTATAAGAACAGGTCTGATCTTTGGGTTGGAGGGAGTGTGGGAACAGCCTTTTTGAACAGGTCCCATCAGGTAATCAATGGAATAATCCTGCCCTAATTTTGCCAAACCTACATCTACAACAGAAACGCAATTATGGTTTTGTAACAGGCGCTCAACACGCTACTCTGGCATGGTTATACAAGTAGCTTTTTACACAACACAAAAATTCATCAGCCACGTTTGCATGTTGACAACTGTCTGATCATGCTGGAGCTGCTGTGCACTCTAGGAAGACCTGGACAGTTATCCACACTACCTCCTTGGGAAGAGCATTGCCACCAGCCTGGGGTGACAACCCAGCACAGCCCTTCACATCGAGATGAGCCACATCAGAAAAAGCAGGCCCAAGTCTGCCCAGCAGAAGACAGCCATGGCTCAGGCATGGTTGTTGGCAAGGATATAAACCCATCCCATGGCTACACACTGTGGGCACCAAGAATCAGCTCGTTCACGACAGCTTTTTTCCATGTTTTGCACTGTCCTCACCAGATGTACAAAGAGGGTCTTCCAAGGGAAGTGGTGGTAGCGCCAATGCACCTGCTCCTTCAGGTGGGTTATAACACTGTCTGAGAAATCCCCAAACAGTTCCCTGTAGTTCTTGGTTATGGATACCTGCACACACCCAGGCACTCTGTCCTGCAAGGTATCCTGAATGCCAAGGGAGGCACAACTATCCTCTCTCATGCACTTTAGAGGTTTGCAATGTGCCTGCACTCTCAAGACCCAACAAACCTGGTTACAGCACGGCTCTGGTTTGTGCTGCAGGCCAGAGGTTGCCAGTTTTCTTTGCTTAATAAGCAGCAGCAACCACCACCCCCAGTAGTACCTACTAATAGGGGGAGGTGTTTGGTTTCTCGACCGGCACTTGCACATCTCAGTATTACAGTTTAGAAGTCTCTGTAAGAAAGAGTCGTGACTGCTGTGTATAACTCTGCTTCAGATGCTCCCTATGTGGTGTGACTGCCAGAGATGTCCCTAAACACTTCACACAGCTGTGACTCATGATGTGTAACACAGCAAAAGATTTGTCCCTCAGTCAGGCACTTCCTATTGCAGCCAAGTTTATAAAACTCACCTCACCACCTCCTTCTCAAACTTCCCTTAAAACAGCACAGGATGCAGCCTGGAGAATATTCTCTAGCATCATCAGTTCAGCAGTGAATTGCTCTTGACACAGCCTGCTCTGCAAAAAGGCTCAGGTTGCTGCAACTTGTCATGAAGCAGCAGGTTGTTTTCAGGTGTGACATTTGTGTAACTAACACAGTCTTCTGACACCAAGGCAAGTGAAAAACAGTGTTATAGCCAATCTCCACACTCAAAGGCAGACCTCAGTAGGTCCAAGTGTCTGTGCATCCACAGTTTGGCTCTAGCAACAGCCAGCACTCCTAGGAGTACAGAAATTCCCATTCAGAAGAAAATCTGAGGGTCTCCTACCTGAGGCTGCAGCATAAGAAGATCCAGAAGTGGACAAACCACTTTGTAAGCTGGTGACTTTCTTGCCTGCTCAGTTACTAGCCAGCTAACAGGGTACACACCAGCTAGAGGTACACATCCTGGGAGGCCAATTTCACTGCCAGGGTAACTTCAGTGACTCCAGGAAAGACATAGCACTGAAAATGAGACACTTGTTTATTTCTAAAATGATTTCACTACAGAAGCTCAGGATACCAAATAGGACAATGTTGCTGAGTCTTTGGGCATCATTTCCTACCCTAAGGACAGGGGTGTGCATGCATGGTGAGGAAGGTAGCTGCATGCAGAGCAGTGAGCAGTTAATTCTTACTTTGGGAGCTTTCTTTTGTCCTGCACAAAGAACAAAGAGCAGTTAAATATTATTGCAGGCCTTCTGGGAACTTCTATGCAGTTTGTGGGCAAAAGCCTGTCAGAGACTAGCTAGTACTAGCTACTGCTACTACAGCCGGTACTGAGCTGTCAAAGCAGGAATGGGAGGAGAACTGAGGGGTGGCCCAAGAAAGTCTAATTGCACAGCTCCAGCTGCAACTCAGTCCCTGACACACTGAACTACAACTGCACCAAAGGCTGGAGGAGCGACTCCACAGAGCGAGCCTGACTGCAAAGGCTCTGACAACCTGGAAGATGCTCTCTGGGGTTATGTGATGTTTCCCCAGTGCACCGGGTGCTGGAGTGGTGGGTAGGTGATGCCAGAGTGCAACTGTACCTGGCTCCTGAAGAACAGCAGTTCTCTAACTGCAGCACAGCAATCAGCTCGGAGGCTGGCAACAGCCAGAGTGCTCTGGTTCACCCTGTACTCAGCTGTGCAATATAAATGAAATATTTTCAGAATATTCTTTGTATGCAACTGGTGCAGCTGTTGAATGGATGCTGTGCAAGAAGGAAGAACTGGTGTCTGCACAGAGCACCTCTCACAGAGGTGGCGTTGTGTGAAAGCATTTGAGCACCGCAAGGCTGGGCTGGAGTCAGGAAATTCCTTGTGAAACCCCTCAAGTACAGTGTAGGTGAAAGTAAGGGGGAAGCTCAGACTCCCTTCCTCCAGGCTTTACCTGTTGCAACACCCAGGAGAGGCACAAAGCCGGCACACATGGCTGCTTCCCTCCGAAGCACTGGGAAAGCCACCTCAGAGGGGGTCGGAGCAGGACAGAGCAGGACGCAGCCCCTCCGGGAATTCGGGGCTCTCCACTGCAGCCGCTGTCAGGGCAGCTAATTAACAACAAGACTTTGTTCTCCTCGGAAAATAATCGGGCTCAGTCTTCGACGGCAGGACGCCCCTCCCAGCCACCAGCGCTTAACAAAGCCCTAATTATGTAAGTATTATATAACCCGGCACACCTGCCCCCCCGCGCCGGCCGCGCTGCCGCCGGCACGGCGGACCCCGGCCGCCCCTCGGCCCTCTCCGGCCACCAGCAGCTGCCACTGCTACCAGCACGTCAGCCGGGACCAGCCTTTTGTGCCCTTGTCCACCCAGGAGCACGGCTATGGGAGCTGCCAGGCCAGGCACTGCGCCCTGGCCAAGCGGGAGGCACGCCATGAGCAGCGGGACCTGCAGCCCCATGGGCCGGCGCAGGCTGTCCCCGCCCGGCTCCAGCGGAACGCAGCCCACTGACCACAGCAGCGACCGACTCCGGGCACTGCTCTGCCCCAGCTCCGCTGCCGGCTGCGCTGCCTGGTGTCCTGCTGAGTCACAGCCACGGTACTGCCAGGCACAAAGGCATCTTTCGGGCTGAGCCTGCTCAGCCCCAGAGCTTGCCTGCTCCCAGGGGAAGCTTCCCTCACCTGTCAAAAAGCACGTACATCTTCACTCCCGTTGCTCATTTATCTAGGAGTTAACCATCCCAGGCCTGTCGTTCGTATCTGTCACTGTAACCAGACACAGAGTCTGTCATGTTGGTATAACAAAGAACACTGCTTGAAGTCTGAGTAACATGTTTTTCATTTCTCTAAGTATCAGTAAAGCGATCACCCGCTCTGGGTTCAAGACACCTACGTGAAATGTGCAGATTGCTGGGGGATGGCAGGCTGTCTCTGTCCCTAGTGCAGGACCAGAGGATGGAAGGAAGAGAGGAGCTCTGAAGAAAAGGCCACCAGCACTGACTCTATGGGCCAGAGCATGAGGAGGGAGCCAGACCAGGAACACGCACAAGTCAAACTCATCTCCAGTCTGCTCTGGCAGGAAATAAATCCAAATCAATGGAAAACTTTAAAAGATGAATTACAGGGCAGCACTGCTCTTCTTTTTTCCTTCAGATGTCTTTCAGCATATCAGTTGCTGATGAGGTTATGCTGCAGAATAAAACTCCTTTCCTGGCCTGAAGGAATCCTTCAGGAACAAAAGACAGCAGAATTGAAGGGCAGGAGCAAGGAATATACCACCCAGAAACCAAAGGGAAAGGAGGCCGCCAAGAAGTGCCGAGGGGCAAACTGGAATATCAAACAGCCAATTTTGGTGACAGGCGATATATCTTCTAACCCTGGGATTATGCAAGCAGAACCAGGCCCCAAATACCCAAGAGATCTTGTTCTGGCTGGGCCTCAATGCTGCGGACGCTGAGACCCGAGTTACATAAACACCAAAGAGCACTTATATAACTGTTGTATGGCACAGGCTCGCAGCCACTGGCACCCCATTGCCACCGGAGTGTGGCAGGTACCTGCTCCATCACCCAGCCCCTCCAGGACCTCCTCCCATCCCTGCACAAGACCCCAAATGCAGCCCAGGTGAGGGGCCCATCAGGTCGTCCTCCCTCTCACAGGCACCACGGGCTCACGGTTACTCTGGAGCACTGGGCAATCTTGTATCCACTTCTAGCTCCAATATGCTCAAAAGAGTGTTGTGAAATTTCAAATCAAACATTTTCATAATGCTCTGAGATGGCAACACCTGGAGAAATACAGAACACTGATACCTGGCATCCCTCTTCTAGATACGTAATCAAACCTACTTTTCCCGATAAAAGTCCTCAAACTTAAAAAATAAACTATTCCCTCCTACCATGCCCCCTCTCCAGCACAGACACTGTGGGCCTTAGTGAAGACAGAGAAACAAAGCCAGGAAAAGCACCCGCTAAGGTAGCAAGGGAAGCAGGGATGGGTCACATTTGTCCTTTAGCCAGGGGTGTGCGAGAGCAACGAGTTACATAAAGCTACTGCTCTGGAGTCAGGAAGTGTTTCAGGCTGAGTGCTGGGAAGTTTTCAACAAGCTGTGCGCAGGAGGGAACTGAAACCTCCCCTTTCTGGTTATCCCAGTTAACTAGTAACCCAGAATAGAGTTTTGTCAGCCAGATTACAAAAATTACCATGCGGATCTAAACCACAAATAACCGGATTTAACCTTATTTATTTTCACAACAGTTCCAAGCTTTTTAAAAAAAGAGAAATATGATCTAGTCTATTGAGATGGCTAAATATTGATTTAGTTAACAAAGATAAATTTCCCCTTTCCAACTTCAGAAAATAGATGCATACGGGGGCTTCACACATTCCCAGCACAGGGAATCCAGCTGGCTGCTACCATGACTCTTCTAGGGATAAATTTCAGGGACTAAGAAAAGAGGACGAGTAGGGGAGCAAGCATTCTGCATTATGCAATGATTACATAAGCATTAATTTACACTAGGTAGCTGGGAGTTGTGGTATTAGCTTTATACCAGCATACCCTCAGAGCAATGAGAAATAATAAAGAAGGGATTATTGCTGCTACACACTTCCAAGGCCACCAAAATGGCAAACAAACAACAAGCACCAGCCGAACTTTAATCCCTGCCTCAAGCTCTCACCACAGCTTTGCTCAGGACCTGTTAACAGGAACAGGGAGAAGACAGGTGACACTCACTGCTAATTTAAAAGAGCAGCATGGGAAATAATCCCAGCATAAGGCATCCTTCAGCATCTGAGCGCTCCTTTGTTGTTGCTCCTGATGGCAGTGATGTAAGAGAGGAGTGATTTTAAAATTATAATAGTGGCATTTGTACTCTAGTCAGTGTCAAAGGAGTTCACAGGCACGACAAGCTCCTCACAGTAACCTGTGAAACACCCTCCTGCCCATCTTGCAGAGGAGGAAACTAAAGCAAAGCATTTAGGTAGGCATCAGTGCTGAGTAACTGTCAAGTTATTGGCTCCCTGTCCTATGCTCTAACCAACAACTCTCTTTCTTCTCCTTAAATATAATTTCCTACTTGAAAAAAACAAAACACTATTGTGGATTTTTTTTAGAAGTGTAACAAAGCACAGAACTTCAGCTGCATTCCCTTTTTCTGCCTCAGTCTCTAAAGTAATTTCAGAGGAATTTTTAAGGACTCTGTTTAATGAGGGAGGCATCACTTGGGAGAAAAATTCAAATTGTTGAGTTTGAGCCTGTGTGCCACCGCATTCCACTGGCACTTCTCCCATCAACGGCAGCCAGAAAAGTGACCGAGAGCACTGGAGAAAGTTAATAAGACCAGGATGAAACACCATCGCTGAAAGAACAATCTGTTTCTAGTTTTCCTTTCCAAAATATTGGTGTTGCTTTCAGTGCTGCTAAAGGAGTTTGACAAAAGGCTGCAAAGTTGTTTGTGGCAATCAGACTCACATAAATTGAAGTCACAATGACGCAAGGACACCCCCATCCAAAATACACAATACCCCAAAAACCAAGCACATTACAGCCTGGAAAAGAAACAGGGTCCTTTGTAGGGTTGCTAAAAGGACAATTACCTCTGTGGTCAAAAAAGAAATACATGTGTATATCAGGAGGAAACAGGGATCTCTACATAAAAGACTTTTTTCTTGCAGGGCAACAGGGGGACAGGTACAGTGAGGCAACAAACCTTGCTTTACTAGCTGGTGGGTGCTATATAAGAATAATTAAAATCTGCTCTAACTTTTCAGAAACGTTTTAAAAATAACAAAAAAGTACCAAAGCACTGCATATATAGGTGCTTCCTACACTGAAGACCCCAAAGAACTGTTCAGGCATGGGGAGTGAGAAAAAGCCACATAAACCAGAGAGGAAAAGAAACATCACTCAGTGGTTGAAGCACAAAAGCAGGGAAGAACATGATGTGTAAGTTCTGCCCAGACTCACTCGGTGACCTTATGCAGTTTATCATCTCTCTGGGGACAGGAAGGTTGTGCAGAAGTGTGATGGAGACTCTCCTGGATCCACCAGCCAGAACACAACCACATTAGATCAGTTAAAAAAGCTTCCTCAAAGAGCGATAATTTTCTGCTGGTTGAGACTTTGGTAGAGACTGTGACAAACCTTGCCCCAGACTTTACAACTTGACGAGTACGAGGAGGAGTTAATCTGCACTTTTGCTCTCTTTCTTTTGTACAAGTACCTTTCCACCCCAAATTTTTGAAAGGCCTCTAACCTTGTATTCTCCCTCCATCTATGACCTACAGTCTCATTTCCAAAAGCATCTTTCCCTCCCCATCTTCTCTTTTTATACCTATTATCTAGACTAAGTTACATAAGCCACTTGTATCATCACCCAGATTCCTCATTTATCCAAACTCATTTTCTATTGTAATTCCTTTCTTTTCTCAGTTCACACTCTCCCAGAATTAGCTTTTTTGTCCTGCCACAACCAGAGATATAAGATGGACTTCTTTTTTTTTTTTCCCCTAGAACCCCTCTTCCCACTAATGGGTAACAAATATTGCATGACTTATTTCTGTAAAAATTCCTCATGATGACCACACTGCACTGCTCTTCTACAATAAACCAGGAACCCGGAGCTGGAACTCCTGGGGACCATTTTTGATCACCTTATTAAGTTCATACCATGACTTTGGAGAAATCTGTCACATGAACAAAGTGCAAGAAGCTTGGCATCCCAAAGTACCTGGCCTCAAAGTAAGAAGTTAAATTACAAATTTAGAAAGTTCTTCAAATCTGAACAAAGTTTTTTCTCCAAAACACAACATCCTCCCACCAGCAAAAAACTAAGGGGTAGCCATCCCCAAACAGTAAACTCCTGTTAGGATTTCACTAGCATCTTCCATTTGACAGGGGGGAAAAGGGCCAAGTAGCTCTTAGTCTCTTAGGCACTAATTAGGGGATCTGGAGCAAGCACCAACAGCTCTGCCTGGTGCCCAGATTGTTGCCCGGTCAGCAAGTCACCAAATATTTCACTGACAAAAGAAAGTCTTGAAACTCTTATCAAGTAGGATGCTGAAGGGAAAGAATACACACGAAGTTGAAAGGGGTGGGGGAGAGGAAAGTGGATATAAAATGATACTGTTGTTAACCGCTGCCTCCTCCCTTGGAAAAAAATAACTTCCACAGCATAACAACACAACAGCAGCAGACACAGTAACAGCCAGACCAAGAATGTCACATCACCCAAGACTTCAGAATTATAGGCACAAAGGAAGAGTGAGCTTTCTTCTCATGTCCCCTCCATCAGGCCAACAGGCACTGCAAGACTGAAAACTCAACCTCTTCCATCCCTGCCTGGTAGAGAGGACATTAAAACCTGAGCCCCACAGAACAGCATTGGTTTCTGATGCATTTTACTAGCCACTGAGTGGGGTGCTCCAGCATGGGAGTGGGAAAATGAACGGCCTATTACAGGAAAGCAAGAGGGAAAAGAAAACAAGGGAGAAAAAAAAAAAAAGAAAAATCAGCCATAAAACCCCACACCTGTGTCCTACCTGGAAACTGCTGAGACTCATCCAAGAGTAGCATGCTGCTCAGTGCACACTCTGCCCGCACACTTGTTCAACGTGGCTGCACACTCTCAGCTCTTCTGCTATTCTTGTCTCAGGGTCTTCAGGACAAAAGTTTCCAGTCACTCCCGACAACTCCTTATCTCTGCTCACAGCCCAGCGAGCACTAAATCCACTCTCACTGGCTGTTCAGCTCGCAGGCGGGAAAAGACTCCCGATAAAACAGTCCAGGGTAGAGGCAGGGAAACCTGCACTCAAGGTTTCTGAAAATAACTTTGGTAAATAGCTCCTAGTGCTTGAATCCACCCAGCTGGTGTGACGGGAATCAGTACGTATATATCCTCCCTGCACCCAGCCGAGACGGACCAGGGTCACTGTTATATAACTAGTTAAATATGCCTCGTGTTCAGCCTAAATAAAAATTGTCACTATCTCCTCCCCTGCTTGAAGAGTCAAACAACACAGCCCTGCTCGAGGTAGCTGCTGCTCCACTGGGGACCCGTGCCTAGAGCTGTGCTGCCGGGACGGTTTGGCTTCCTTACGCGCTCCCGATCAGCGGGAGCAAGCTCACTTATGCCAGGGAAAAGAGTTTTAGAGGAGAGAAGAGGAGCAGGGAGGCTGAGTGGGTGTGTACGGGGGAGGTCTCTCCTCTGGAGCAGCGGAGCTGCACGCCGTACGGATCAGATCCCATTCACTCAGCCCGTGATCCAGTTCAACTAGTGGCAGAGACCAAGACTGAGAATAAAATAATCCTTACATAACCGTTCAGGCTCCGGTGGGGCCCCGCGCAAGGGGAATCCCAACAGACAACAGGACATTCAGAGCAGGGGACACGCAGGACCGTAACTCTGCTTCCAAGTTTCAGATCGCATAAGGAAAAGTGGGTGGGAATGAGATGCAAAAAGGAGTACAGCCTTTCTGGCTTTGAAAACAATTATGATTTTACAAGCTATTTGCATGATGCCTGCTAATTTGCAAGAAACCTGGACAACTGAGACTGAAACCTGAGCAATTTGATGGAGCTGGTAACCTGTTTGCACAATAACAGGTGAAAGAGCATCCTGTTCGCTTGGTTAAATCAGCAGCTCATAGAGCACTGCGTGTTGCAGAAGGCTCTTGGTGCAGCAAATGGAGTATGAATGAGATTTCTCAGTTTTTAGGCAAAAACCTGTCAGAATTTCTGGAGTGGGAGATTACTTTAAGTGAACCTTTGTCCCGGTCATTCATCTGCACCAGGACAGGCACAGAAGAGAATAAGTAAGTACAGGACAAGTCCTTTAAAGCTGTGGTTGGACCCCTAAAGTCTATCCATCCTGCCTAACCTTCTTCAGTGTTACAGAGACTTTCTCCATGCCCAATTCCCTTCACAGGCATATCTAATGCCAGTAATAAACAGCAAACCTGGGCTGAGAGACATGTAATGAAATGAGCTTGCGGTAGTAAGCATTTGTCCATGTAACAAAGTCAGCTGTTTATTGAAACAGCTGGTGAGGGAACACTGGGAAAACCAGGACAGGCACAAGAAACCCAAAGCAGGCTGTGTCCAACAGCCCTGGCACAGACCTGCAGGACAATGAGCTGCACTCAACAGCAAAGGCTGATCTAAAGGTCTGCAGGCACAGCCAGGGCAGAGCCCAGTTACCCTTTGTGTGACTCCAGCCATTTTTATTTGACCTTTCGTTTGAGACGGTAGCAGGGCACTGCAAATGCTTGCTGCCATCAAAACACCCTCCGTGCTTCAGGGTACATCACACCTTTCAAAGAAACCCAAGATGCTTTTTCATAATTAGAGCTATATAAATTTTACCAAAGAAAATACGAACTGTATTACAATTAAGACACTCAGTAACAAGAGAGCCTTTCACCTGTGTCACAGATTCAAACAGTCTGGCTGGTACACAATGTTTAACAAGGGGGAAAAGAGGGACAAACATATTAAGAAATACATAGCCAAGGATCTTGCAACAGGCCTTATAAGGAGTTTGTAGGGCTGGTATAAATAAGCAAACATGATCTCAGCATCTGACCTAGCAGACTTATGAAACTGGAAAGCAAGATTTAAAAACAAATACTTGTGTAAATACAACTGGGTACTTTGCAAAGCATGCAGCACCGGTTTTGGCTAGGAGAGAGTTAATTTTCTTCACAGCAGCTAGTATGGGGCTATGCTTTGGATTTGTGTTGGAAATAGTGTTGATAACAGAGATGTTTTTGTTATTGGTGAGCAGGGCTAACACGGAGTCAAGGCCTTTTCTGCTTCTGACACTGCCCCACCAGCAAGGAGGCTCGGGGTGCACAAGGACTGAGGAGGGGACACAGCTGGGACAGCTGACCCCACCTGACCCAGGGTATATCCCAGACCATATGGTGTCATGCTCAGCATACAGAGGTGGGGAAAGGAGGAGGAGGAGAGGGGGGGATGTCTGGAGTGATGGCATTTGTCTTCCCAAGTCCCTGTTACTGTGATGAAGCCCTGCTTTCCGGGGGATGGCTGAAAACCTGTCTGCCCATGTGAAGTAGTTGATGAATTGCTTGTTCTGCTTTGCTGTTAAGCTATCTCAACCCACGAGTTTTGTCATTTTTACCCTTCCATTTCTCTCCTTCATCCCACTGGGGGAGAGTGAATGAGTGGCTGTGTGAGGCTGAGTTTCCAGCTGGGGTTAAAACACAACACATCCATATTACAGCAGTCAAGCAGGAGAAAAATGGAAGTTCAATACACTGAGGGAAACAGGCAACCTACACCTGTCCTTCTGCACACAGCAATAAAAAGGGAATTTCCTTCTTCACCTTAGTGTGCAAAATGGAAAAGGAATTCTAGCTCTTCTACTCACAACAGCCTGTTGGTGAGGCCATCACTTTTAGCCAGGATAAATACATATTCACACAGCCAAGAATTAGATCTGCCTGAAACAGTCAGTTTATAAAATTATCTCCTCATGGAAGGTAAGCTTGTTATAAATAAGTCCATTTACTGAATAGCTTTTCCATGAGGCCAGCCTCACCAGTAAGGAACAATGTTCTCCCTCCCCTACAGGGTCTGAAATCTTGCCCAGCTGTCACACCTCACCTTATTTCAAGACACAAGCTCTTCGCAATTGTACAGACTGTGCTATATATCACAAGAGGCTTCTCAAAAAACTCTTGTCACCTGAGAGGTTCCCTTGCAAACAACTTAGGAGATTACCTGTTAAAAAAACCAAACAACACTACGAAGTTTGTCTTTTCATAGAATATCATCAAGATAAAGGTCTTTCAGAACATGTTTTTCATTTGCCTGAAAGTCTTTTCAGCAGTAATGTCAGCATCCCTGAGCACTGCAAATTCACAAGCACTAAAACTCATACCTAAACCTGTCTATACAGACAAGAAACTTGACCATGAAGTGTTTCAGGACATTAGTTCCTCTGTACAGCAGAGAACATTCTCAAAATAAAGTCAGTTAAATTAAATAAATTTCAACAAAACATCCCAAAACATGCAACCTTCAAGCTGGAGTACCTCCTTCCCCACGCCCATGCCAGTTGTCCACCTGGAACCTGGTTCTCTCGACCCCCTGCTCGGCTCTGCAGGCTGAGCAGCTCCGGGACTGCTCAACACTGAGCTGATCGAATCACACCAAGGACAGCAGAGAGAAGCACTGGATCTGTGATGTGCCACTCAGCTCTTGGTCCCTGCAAACTGGGGTGGTTCCCTTCTCTCCAGGCTGCTCACCCTCATCACCACCCCATAAAGCAGAAGAGACCTTCCTGCTCCACGCTGGCTGTGCAGTCCCCTCCCCATCAAACAGCTTTCTCCCAGTCATCCTCCACATCCTCCACATCCACATCCTTCTGCACACCCCACTGACCTCCAACGTGTAGGGAAGCTGCCTACTAACCCAAATTGTTTATAAGTTACTGAACGTGAACTAGGCTTGAAAGCCGTATTTCACTCTTGATTAGCACCTGCTAGTAGAACACACACATATCATTAAGGCCACTTTCCCTGTCCTAGTTTCCATGTTGTTTTAGCAACACAGAAAACACACAAGAATACCAGGTTTGAATTGGACATAGTATAAGGTGTTGTTTACCCACCTAAAACAGTTCAGACAAAATCACACTTGGACTTCACAACACTCTGTGTTGGCAACTGAGTATTGCTGGGCTTTGAGAATCATTTGCTTTTTAAACAAACACTGCACTGCAAATAAAAATTCTTTTTGATAAGATCTAAACCAACCATGGAAAACCAGAGGAGTTTTTCCATTGACTTTAGTCAGTTTTAGACTGAAGCATAAGGTATAAAACTTGATAAATCTGTTTTTTCTCATTTTATTTTTATTCATATAAATCTTTGTGTATTTTCTTTCCCAAATTCATCTAAGTCATAAGGGGGGAGGGAGGGGGAAGTTGTAAATGCAACAAAAATCTAATTTCACAAAATACAGGAAGTGACACAGTGCAGTGCCTCTTGCAAATGCCTTTCAGACTGGCACTGTGGCAAAACACACTGCTTGAGATTCCAAGGCTTTCAGAGGTTGTTTAAATGTACCAAAGAAAACAACTGTTACTAGACAAGATGTAATGACTTAAAGTTGAAGAATTTATACCATAGATATTTATCATCATTTTAATCAAAATTAAATCGATTTAGTTACAATCCCAGTTACATTCAAGAAACTGATTCCTCATCTCTAAAACTTGATACATTTCTGCTGCTGTAGATGACATGGTGTATTTGCGCACCACTAAAGAGGTTTTTTGTACTTTAATTTCATTCCATTCATTTTCAGCTACGTGCAAGTTTGACATAAATCACAAGCTAACAGTACACAAAAGTGCCATTTTAAAATTGCGTTTAACAGTTCAAGTATTTGAATACTTTACATAGATGAAGATTACCTGCAGATGTTTTAATTGCAAAATTTGTTTTGACAGAGATTTAAACTAGAAGTTTCTGTTCACCTAGCCCAAAAAGATTTTATCTTGTATCTTTCTCCTGCCTCATTTCTATTTGCATATTTGCAAGTGAAAATAAAGTCTTCTGACTCCTACTTAGAATTTTTTTGAGACTGAGTCAGTGAACAGCATATTGAAGAAAATGTGAACAAGACATTTTAAACATCTGCAGTACAAAATACTGCTAATAAAAAAAATACTTTGATCCAAACGATGAACCAGACACTTCTGAAAGTTCAGTGTTGCAGTTTCTTCAAGGCCTAAGCAAGAAGTTAAAAAGATAAATAAAGGAAATAACTGTGACGTGACATTGTGTTTTAAAATCTGAAGAATACTTCTAATTTAATTAAAACAGTTCCTCACCTCCTTCTACACTTTTATTATTTAATATTACACTTGTACAATATACAGCTACATGCACATTTTATTTAACCAGTCACTAAAACCAGCATAACACCACACAAATTAGGGGAAAATGAAATTAAGGACCCCTTGCCTGGTTTTAAACTCAGATGAAAATCAAAGAAGTGTTTCACCTAATACATTTGAACGTAAAAGGGGTGCTGCCTAAAATGTAAACCAGAGGCTTTTCACTTTGGCTTCTTCACAGTCATCAAGTGAACTTGGCAAAGTGACTTTGCCACTCCTTACCTGTTCAAGACAGAAAATACCGCATTACAAATTTGCTAATTAGTTTCCCTGTGATTTCACCACTGTTTCAGAAGCTGCAGATGAGGGAATACAGTATCTATTAGCAATGACCAGGCGTGGTACAAAGCTGACAACTGGAAACGTACATGGGGAAAAAGGCACCAAACAGGACAAAGGACTAAGCTGGACTGTCCTTTTTCAGAGATTCTCTACGATTTATGAAAAGAGCAAGTTTTTGGCCAATAAAGCACAACCTCTATATCCTGCAAAGCATATCAGAAAAGCAGGAATACAACTTGGAGCAATTCTTTGTCCAGTTAATAACTACTCCCTCACTGGTCCCGCTCCCCACACCTTCATGCTAACTCTCACATTTGTGACAGCTTTAAGAGAAGAGATAAAAGAAAGACAAAAAAACCATTCGAAAAACTCCATATACATATATATAGAAAATGCAGAGCCATGGACGTGGGCTGCTCTTGAACTGCACAGAAAGATTTCTATTTTGTATTCCATCATACGCAATAGATCAAAGGAAAGGAGGGAGAAAGAGGGGGAAAAAAGCGTAGCTGGTTATAACACCACATCATTTCACGAGATCTGCCAGTCCCTGCGCCCAATTGGCGGCTCTGAAGGAAGCAGAGCTCTGGCGTCATCACCTCCTTTTAAAGAAGTAAAGCAAGTCATTACTCCAAGTTATATAACACTCAGACTATGCCAGACTTTGTGCCACCCTCTCAAAAAGGAAGACGCTGTCAGAGAGCCTGGGAGGCGGGCAGGGGAGTCACCGACGTTTTCTTTCGGAGCTTCCCCCGGCTCGGGATAAGCCGAGGAGACCAGGGAAGAGTTCTCGCTTTGGGACAGAGCAGGCAGCCGGCGAAAGGCTCAGCGCTGACCTGCAACATCGGCAGTCCGCAATCCCCTGCGCAGGGGGCTGGGGGACAGCACTCCTCAGGATCTCATCCTTCCTTCCCACAGCAGCCCTCAGGCCACACCTCACCCTGCTGAGAATAACCTAGTTCACAGGGTTAGTTAGAATGCTGGAATCAGTCATTAAACCCCCCCAACCTCAGGCACCGCTCCTCCCACACTCCTCCCCATTCCTCCCAGATTTATTGGCAAACAGCCTGTAGGCAAGGGACCTCTACCATCCTCCCACAACAGAAACTGCCCCAACACAACAAAATGCCCAGCCAGGCAATCTGCAGCTTCAGAATCGGCAGAAAGGAAGATAACAAAACATCCAGCACTGGTTGTTCCCAGCAAAGTACCCAAGAGGATTTTTCTTTAACATCATCATTTAGTGAGGTCAGTAAATCCAGTTCAGGGGAGCTGGGTGTCTGCCACGGGGTCTGCACAACGTGCTGGGGACACAGCCCCTTGCTGGCTGGGAAGGGCCAAGCCCCTCAGACTGCACACACCAACACCATTTTGCTCTGACACACACACTGTGCTCCCAGGAAACCGCCAGGAAAAAAATAATGGGTAAAATCTGCAGCTTTCAGTAACAAAGCAAAGTTCCTAGAGAAATCAGTGGGCTTTTGCCTACATCAGAGGCAAACCTCCCCTGCAATTTCAATGTAACCTTTCTATATTACTCAGTAACCAGAATTGCTAAAACTGCAAATGCATCCAGACTCTTTCCACCTTGGATACTAACTGCATCTTTTGTATTTTATTCACCTGGATTGTGGAAACATAGAAGTCAGACAGCTCCTAATTTTCTGGGTCTTAGGAAACCAATACAAGTCTCAAGGTTTGTGGATGCAGAGAGCGTATGCTGAACAGACATAAAGCTCTTACCATTTTCAGGACCTGAGGAAACAATAAAACCCCCTCAACTTCTTATAGTATATCACCTGAGAAATGCATCCACTATCTAAAACTGGATGCACATTTACTGAGTTACCCACAACCATCTGAGGCTGAGCCCCACACTCTGCACCTGTATGATAAAGCACATTTAAACACTCTAATCTATCAGGATAATTTTCTAATATAATGCCGTTTCCTATGACAATTTGATTAAGTTTAAACACATGTCAATAGACAGGATATTAGTTTACAAGTAAACTCTTTTACACATAGTTACTGTTTCTGTACCTCTGTGAAACCACACAGGCCATCCTCTTTGCAGGCAATTACTGGCTTGGAAGACAATCTACATAAAGAAGCATGAAAACCTACCTGGCATTTAAAAAACATCAAAGTGCACAGTGGTACATGAAAGTTTAGGTTTGGCTCTTTACTAAGATCAGAGCCATTACACAGGTAACAAACCTAGACTTGAGCAGAGCTTTGCTTCCCCCAGGATGTGCCCTTCCAGCTTCCTTGGAAATAGTACTGGTGGGTTCTAGAGGGAGCTGCACCCAGCCACAAGTAGCCAAAATAAAAGAATCTACATGGAGAAACCTATTGAGAAGGAAAAAAGTGAGATTATGTCAATCATCACTCTTCCCTTTTCCTCAAAAAATCCACCTTGCACACTGCAAACATCCACTTGTAGATTAAACTGCAGGATTATCACTTACAGGGACTCATCACACTGGCATAGGTACATACAGAACACAGAGGAGGCTCACAATTAAAGCCTCCTTCATGATCGTCTTCAGTGCTTTTCTACATTTAGGAAAGTTCTGACTTTTGTTTCTTTCCGCACCTTTTGCTCCGACTCATCCACTTTCAACCAACAAAAAGAGCCTTCTCTCCACTCCAAGCTTACCTTGACGGGCTGTGCCTTTCCTTAGCCCCTGGCACCTGCCTCCAGCTAAACAAGGACAGGAGATCAAAGCACATGTCACCAGTGTGAGGCAGGAAGCATACAGCAACCAAGTCCACTGTGCCAGGCACTGCAGCAGATGGAAGCAGGGCTCCTTAAAGATCAGTTATGTTCTCTGAGGCTGCCTCGACCTTGGGATGCCCATCTGCCCTTGGTGCCACCTGGAGACACAGCTGTGAGAGGCTGCTTTCTAAAAGGAGTGGAGAGATTAAAGTAGTAAGTATGTAATTGCTCCTCCTCTTCTTAAGGAATAAATTTAATTTTCTAGTAGATAGGGAGGACATCTTAAAACCAGTGTTTCCTAAAAGAAGACGCTGTGCAGTCTGGTCAAAGGTAGAAGGCAAAAGATTTCAGGTTGCCGGGACAAATCTCCATTTACCAACACAAACAGGATCACACATTTCAAATAAAAAGTGCAGGGAAATTACTTTCTAACAGCAGTTCCTTTTTTCTTTTCCATTTTATCTCCAGCAGTATGGGCCTTTCTAAATCTGGATATAAAACGATATAGAATAGAATACCATTTAGCAAGAGCAAGACTGTCTCTAACTCTTCCTCTGCCTCTCTCTCAGTTTCATACAGGTAAGTATAATATGACCTAATTTATAAGAATAACTACAGTCAAAAAGCAAAAACTCACGTATTTGAGCACGAGGAGCCTGCAAAATGAACGGATTTATACCACAGACTTTCCTCTCTTCCCCTGTAAGGACAAAAAGTTGCTCTGTTCCCAACCACACACATCCAGCTGGGGACTCCCACACACCCCAGTTTTGTTTTGTTCTAGCACTTTGGTGGGGAGAAGAAAAGATAGAATGATTTGGGGTGGGAAGCACATGAATAACACCATCTCCAAAGTGAGCAGCAGATCTCTGTACCTCAAGGATGCATTCACATATCATTCAAAGAAATTAACCCACACTTCCACATGACTTTAAAAACACATTTCCAAAATAATTTCAGCTTCAATAACTCCAGGTGCTAATGAACTTTCTAGTAAGTATGGTATTAACTGCTCACTTTTCCCATCAGAACAGACAAGGAAATTACCCAGGCAGCTACAAATTGATTTTCCTTTCAATGTAATTGCACCCCACAATGATGACCCACAAAGAGCCACAAAGGAACATCATATTAAACAAAAAAACCCCAAAACATTCTTGCTATAATTTCATGCCAACATTTTTTCCCTCAATGATCAAGTGAAAATTGTAGGAAAAGCTGATCAAGCAAGACCCCTTTAAATGAACAGGTTTTCCTCTAGTGAGAGTTCAAGAAAAGCAAAGATCTTTTCAAGCTTGGATCAGCAGTGGCTACCATCTGAAGCCAAGAACTCCTGCCTTGGTATCATGGGAAAGTCAAAACTGTGGTAGCTCAAGTTCAAGCAGAAAGCAGCTACTGAAGTACATTGTGGATCAAGCTCCAGAAAGGAAATGTAGCTCTGTTTGAGCTCTCAAATGCCATAAGCAGGATGAGCACAATTTTAAGAGGCTAGGGTGAGGAAAAGGTTCTCTCTTCCCCCTCACTCACCTCATGTGCCAACTTCCAGAGGTTCTGAGGTGCCCTCACCCTACCAAGGAGCTGCAGTGCAAAGGGTCATTGCACCCATGTGTCCTCCTCTCCTGGACTTGCTATTCTGTACCACCAACCGTGCTCCTCATCCACTCCTCTTTGAGAGTCTGTACGTCCACAGAAACCCCACACAAGCCAATCTTGGTTTGCTCCAGCACTCAGCCAGGGAGCAGAACGAACAGTATGAGTCTAAGCTGGGAGGAGGGAGCTCCTCTCCAATTCTCCACCACTCAGAGATACCACAGAGCAAGCACAGTCCCAGCCCCGGGGAAAGAAAGAAGGGATGGGAAATGAGAAAAAGTGCACAAGACAGGGCGGAAGACAAGGCCAATTCCACGGAGTTTGTCTTATCACAACAGCAGCATCTAATATGTCATTATTTGGTGTTGCCTGGTATCTGTACAGTAAGAACTGCAGCACTACTGTAGTGCTAGAAATTTGTTCACTGCTATACCCTAAAAGCACTAATTCCAACCCCTGTCTGCTGTACCATGCACCCTGTAATGGTGCACAACTAGGAGCCTTTGAGGACAATGTTTGAATGCTTGTGTTCATTAAGACATCTTTCAGAGAACTGAACAACCACTTTTACCCCTGAAATCCACTTTAAAAAAGTGTTTAACCCATATACTCAGAGGTAAGAAAACAAGCAACTTGCCATCACTATTAATAGCAGAATTACAGCAATATGTATAAATAAGAGATAACGAATTCCAGAGACATCAATCAGAATAATCCAGAGACATTCAGAAAGTGGAAAAACATAACAGTACAGTGGGATTCATTCAAATGCTCAACAGCTTTCCTTGGGAAAGCTCTGAGGTATGAACAGTCCGTGCATTTGAAATGATCTGTAAAATCCATATTGGAGGTTTGTTTCCTCTTTTCTCAAATTAGCTTTTATTCCTTTGGAGTCCTACACAGCCCTGAGCAACAACCAGGATCAGAGAAAAAGTGCAGGACTTGAAACAGCCCTTTATCTCTACAGTCATCAGTACATCACATTTCTAGTGAAAAAGATTTAGGGAGTTAAAGTTTTTAGCAGTCACGCATTGCTATCACAAAATCAAACATGATAAAACAAGTGCTGCAACCCACAAGTGATGAGAAAACACATGAAGTGGGCAGGGATGACAAGGCTGAAAAAGCAGTGGCAGCCTCTGGCTAGGATGGAAGCAGGCTGCTGGGATGGGTGTGCAGTCTGGCAGCTTGGGAAGGGGCTCTAAGTGTCAGGGTAGGTATGCTCTGGAAGGAGCATTCTAGAAAAAAAAAAGACTAAAGCTGTAAGAGCTCTTACACATGATGCTAAGGTTTGTTAACTGACCAACACTGAAGAAATGGATAAAGGATGTAAGCCATGTGGTTATTAGCTTTCACTTGCTCAGAAATATTCAGAAAACTAGTTTTCCATGCTCTTTTCCTTCCTTGAGGGGCAGGGGAAGAAGGTTGAAGAGCTGCTTCCATCAAGACTGAAAGCCTGCACCATACGAGTCCAAACTAAACTCTAGATCTATAGGACAGCTATACTAAATGCAAACAAAACTGAGCAGAAATGAGAAAAATGCACCAAAGCTGAAGATAGTACTCAAGTACCAGAATGTAAAAAGAACTCCAAGATTATGAAACTGAAACTACCACAAGTATTAACTCCACACACAACATGTATCAGAAAGACAAAAACAGGTTAAACATGCAAAACACAAGTTACTGCTAAGTCTGAGATGATACTATCCACCACCACCAAGTGTGGACAATGTTATATTAACACTGGAAAGTTCTTAAGTTGAGTCACCATCAGTACATGGAAATCCTAAACAAAGCCATTATTTTGCAAGCAAACTGTAAAAATGTTAGGTTTGTAATTGATATAATCACTATTATTTAAAACAAGTAATCAGTTTCAGTTTGGAGAAAATGTTTATTCAGCCTGTCACCCTTCCAAGGAAATAGCTGTGAAAAATTAATAATCATCTAAAGCTTGTAGTGCTAGAAATATGCAAGAGCCCATCCACAAGGGAAAGTTCCTCCCAGGATCCCCAGTGAGATCAGAACAACCACAATACCAGGAGGGGAGGAGAACAGCACAGCTGGGAATAGGGAGAGCAAAGTTTTAACAGAAATTATTAAAATTAAGCTTTTTAAAAGCTTCGTAATATAAACATTAGAGCACTGCATCCCTTCTTATGAATAATACTGTCTGTTCCCAATATGATATTTATAAATGAGTTTAATCGACAAAGAGACAGGACTACAAACATCAGATGGGCAAAATAAAATGAACCTCTTAATTCTGAAGTTGGTTATATTTCATAGGCCACAGAGCAGAGAGGTTTATGTTAGATCTAAGATGATACAGATGCCAAATGACATTTCAGAGGCAGTGTGTAGCTGTGAGGAGAGATCAGGAAAAGCAGACTGGACACCTCCACAGAAGAAAATAATTATACATCTAAGCACCCAGAAAGCATCCTGATATTGTGGCAGACAGAATTAAAGCTGAAGAATCTGAAACCTCAGAGGCAATCTAGCTTTGCTCAGCTTGTGGAAGGGAGTTTTCCCTTGTACCTAATGAACAACCATAAAAATATTTTATGTTAGTTTTATGTAAATTGTCTTTTTACTGTTCTTCATTATTTTCTACATTTGTTAACATTTATTTTTAATTAGTCACTACAAAAATATAAAACATAAACATGTTTCTAGTGTTTTAACCTGAAAATAAACAGCTGCCATTAGCAGTTCACAATGTTTACCTACATTGATCCTGTGTGCTTTGGGAAAAAATAATCCTGACAAACAACTGTGAGTATTCAGTCACAATAATATAGATGCTGATGATAAAGTACATAGGTCTGTGATAAAATAACCATGGGGAATGGCCCACTTGGACATGACAAACAGACACTCCCTTCTGTTAATAAAAGTTTGGCACCCACGTCACACTTCCTACTGCTCCACTGGGTTCAGGGTCCTGTGAACAAAGTGACAATGCCACCACCAGTGTCTGAGACAGAGTAATCTGTGACCTTGTAACTCTTATCTGTGTTGGTACTGGGAATTCCCTTGTTTCTTACCTGAACCTGAACTTCAATTTCTGCTACTTTCTCATTAGAAAAAGCCATCACGTGAATAAAAACAGAGGAATACAGTTTGTTTGTGTAAACATTTTTATAAAAGCATTTAAAATCAAAACAGCATCTTTAAGTAGCACATGGCTGAAAGAATATAAGAACAAAACAAACAACACTTGAGGACAACAATTTACTTTGAAGCCAAAAATTCTTCAGTAACTAGAAGAAGAGAGAAGTATCTGTTTTTAACACATTCTGTGCTAAGAAAAGGAAGACTACACTCAGTAGGTGTATTCAAACACCTGCACACCCTTTGAAGTTATTAAAAATTGCAATTTTAAAGGAAGCAAATAGAGCATCCCCTTAGGCTCTGGCTACAGTTTTGTGATACAAAGAGTTTGATAGCAAATCCAACATGGGGAATTCCCACTTGAGCTCTGCATTCCTATCTATGTGCCCTAGAACATGAGCCCTTCTGATGGACCAACAAACATTTCTAGGATCATGCCATGACCCAGAACAGTTACCTAATAGCTCTCAGATGTAACCTGCACAGCACAGGCCCACCAACAGCTGTATTGGTCCTAACCTGAATTGCTCCTCTCCTGAAGAGGAGAGCAGGGCAGGTGGAACGACGTGAGGATAGAAGGTGACAACTTACTTAGTCAGCACTTCCATCTTTCATCTTGTAAAACAAACAAAGGAGAACCCAACCCGGATGCTGTCAGAAAAGAACATTTTCCAGCTGTTAAAGGTGATTACTGTGAATGAACAATAATTGTCCATAGCATCCATCAAATTGTTTATGTATGGGGCAAGCCAATAATGTAAATATATTTATTTTCACCACATACTTTAAATAATACAAGTAATTATAAACTGACTTATCAACTTCTTTATATAATTGCTGTCCCAAAATTTGAAGCTACTTTAAAAATTCTATCCTACTTACATTTTATTATTGTGGCTTGTTTTCATGATGGAATTTTTTTTGGCCAGGAGTCCATATTCAACATGTATTAAATCCCTGTTTAGGCTATACAGCCACATAAGCACTTCTCTCTACCAGGAGCTGGACAAATCTTAACCCTTACACAATCTCCCAAAGGGTCACAGCCAGTTTTCTATATCAATGTATATTCCCAACCCCATTCACTCACCACTTTCATCAAGTAAGTCCTCCTCGTCATCCCCATCATTGTCCTCCTCCATCGCCTCCTCCTCATCTTCCTCCTCCTCCTCTTCCATATCCTCCTGCTCCAAGTCCGGGTCCAGGTCCGGATCACTCCCTGAGATTGACTCGTCTGACATGATTCCCAGTGGTGCTCCTTGTGCATTACCTGCTCATGTTCTACCGTGAGGCAGCCCTGAAAGGACAGAAAAGAGGTACATGAGCCAAACAAATCCCAACTTTTGAGCCTCAAGGTTCAGCATCATTGCAGGATTACTGCACATAAAAAACCAAATCAGCCTTTTAAATAACCGACTTAGATATTAGACAAAGCACAAAATCCTGTGTAGAAAAGAGATGCCATAAGAAATAGATCATAATGATACAGGCCCAGCATTGAAGAATCTCCATCTCTTCACTGGTATCCTTGACATGCACACAGCAGAAAGATTCCTGGTATCAGTGTCTGATTATTCAGAGATGCAAAAATTAATAAATTACGTGAACAATTTCAGAACACTACCATCCAAACATGAAGCATGGAAAAAAGGATCAGTCTCAGCATCCCCTCTGGATACCTGTTACCCTGATCCCTGCAAACACCATCACAGTGTGCAGGTGTGGGTCAGGGACAGAAACCTGTACCTGCTGCAAAGGTCACCCAGCTTCTCATCACAGGCTGGCTAAATTCTCTGATCCAGCCACACAACAAAAACAATGCTACCTTCATAATTTGGACAGAAGACAACAAAGATCCAGTTTCTAACGGTTGGACTCCCTTTGTAAAATAGGGCAAGAAGAAAAGTAAACACAAAGGAAGGATGGATCCAACAAAATTTTTATTTCCCTTCTCTCAAGGACAAGGACTAGGGCTGGCTGTGCATAACTTGTGTTACACCACTCCAGTGCATCACAGCAGAAATTGTGGTAGAACACAAACATAAAGCCTGAATAGCGGACCAGGGCAATCACAAAGCCACAAGTTTATCTGTTAAGATCATGCATTGTCACTTCTGGAGAGTGATGGGTACTCCTGAGCACTGCTCTTCCGTACACACAGAATGATCCTAAAGGAGCTGTATAAGATGGATGGAAAGAAATGCAACCAAGAAAGGAAAATAAAGAAGGCATCTTGATCTCAAAGGATGTGTTCAAAGACCAAGATGCAGAAGAATTACTACCCACATATTCTCCAGAAAGCTTTAAAGAAAGATGAGGAAAACATTTCCTCATCACTCACTTCCCACTGCCCCCTACTTATACCACATTTCCACTGTAAACTATAAAATACTTGAGAACTAATCAGACACTTAAAAACAACAACAAAAAAGACTAAAACTCAAACTGCTAAGCAGATAAGGTAGATCGAATATCTATAAACACTTCAAGAAAACAGAGAAATTTAATTTTCAGCTGTGTTTCAGCAGTTGCCAGATTGAACGCAGAAACCTGAAGGTTAATGACAACTCAACACCCCTGTACCAGGGTTGAAAATCCAACTGTTGAGTATGCTGAATTATTCCAGCTGAAGGCAGCAGCTCCTGCTCTGCCCCCCTCACTTCCTCAATAACATTGAAGACTGTCTGAACGAAAGTAAACACAGGGAAGAGCAGGCTTTGCAGACATTGGCTTTGGAACAGGAAGCCTTTCACCACTCAGTCTCAGGAGCACTTTGCCACCAGGCAGGGACAACTGAAGTACCTACACTATTACACATGTCACACAAAGTAAGTGGGCTTAGTCAAGCAGATGGTAGAAAAGGCCAAAATCTGAATTAGCTCAAGTGGAACTGTGCCAGCATACACAAGCCAAAGACAATAATTCAGCTTCTGTGGTCTGCTGGTAGGCAGGTACAGTTGCTGTCAGGCTGCTGCAATACGGTGACCTCCAGTATCACTTGCTTTCTGATGTCTGGTGACTTCAGACAAGGGCTGCAGACACAAAGCCATATATTATCAGAAGTTTTCCTGACAAATGTTGTGCTAAAGTCTATGCATATTTCAAAACAGTGGCTTATTTTTTCTTTTACGTACCAAGAATGTTCCCTTCCAGCTGATATTCAGCCCTAATGAAAACAAACATATTCAAACCTGTAACTTGCAAAGCTGCATGTTTCCTTACATTTCAGGAGGAAATGGTCAATAGGGTCACCTTTGTGGGTCACCTGGGATTTCAAGTCGATTTATTAATTCCCATGCTGTCCACACTGTGTTATAAACCACCTTGAAACCATATCCACAGAAGCATATTTTAAAATTTCTAAGTTTTACTATCCCAGCACATGGACCAGAACCAAAAAAAAACCAAACCAAACAAATGAAGCAAACACAAGCGCTGCTAATATGGGAGGAATGAACTCTCATCTACCAACAGAAAAAGCAGAAGTGCTGTAATGTCACTAAATGCTCCAGGTCAAAGAATGACACATGATACAGTTTCTCCCATCAGTATCCTACTGTGTGTCATCCTCTTATGTTCCATCATTCATCCCAGAACCTTAAAAAAACCCAAAAAATCAAAACACTCTCCGAAAATTGTTTAGAGGTAAGGATATAAGTCCTTGTATTTCTATATATAAAATCAAACCTAGTGGAGAGCAGCTCTCTCAGACTGGAGCACAAAAGGGCTCGAATCGAAGCTTTATTTTCGTTTAGCAGTAAGTACACGCTCTGTATAAGCCAGCTCCTGACACCCGCTCGGCAGCCCAGGCCATATGCAGGAGAGTTAAACAGAAGCTTTTCAAAAGACTTAATTAAACCTTGCAGAGCAGGATGAAACAAAGATGGTTAACTCCTCCGTGCCTACTGTCGTGCTGCTGTGTATCTCGCTGCCTCTCCTCCCCCGGGCTGCGCTCGCCGCCGCTGCCCGAGCCGTGTCTCGGGAGGGCTCGCACCCTGCCTGGCAGCGGGCGCAGGCAGCAGGTACGCGCTGCACAGCCCAGAGCCTGCCCTCGTTTCTCACACCGATCTGACCCAGTTCGGAGCCTCCCACCAAGGGGAATTACACAACAGGGCCAGATTGTGGCTGCCGCTACAGTTTTATGGCTGAGTTATTCCAACCTGCCCCATCTCCTGCCTTTGCACACGCAGGCACACTGCGCTCAATGTTTAATCGCTGGAGGAAGGGCACTTTGCAAGAGATAAACTGATTAGCTGCCACCGGACTCTTCACAGTCCTGCACTGGATCGGCTGGAAGCTGCCTCCCGAGCAGGATGTGAGCCTAAGGAGGGTTAGAGCTCCAGGAAATCCGAATCGAACCCTCTGCACCACCCTTACAACAGATAGCCAGCCAGCCTTCCAGCACAGTGCTTCAACAGTGGTGAGGCTGCTGAGAAACTGGGCTGGGATATTAGGGGGAAACACTTGGAAAAATTCCTTTTGCTTACTCAGGGAGGAGAATAGAGCTGTCATGTTTATCCTACCCAGAAGTTAAACCCTGCAATCAACTGCACATCAAATTAACATCCAAGACAGCCTCTCTCATGTATTATGTCCTGCCTTTCAAAAAAGATAAAAATAGTTCTGAAGTTTTTTGGGCTTTGCTTTTTTAAGGTAGAACACTTCAGATAGTAAGTAAATGCCATGTGCTGATGACTGCCTCATCCTCAGCCTGCACAGAAAGGAGGTCCACTTCTAGACAAGGAAACCTTGAGAATTTGGACACATTTCTCTTGTCCTCATGTTTTTCTTCCACTCTGCAAAGCTTTAAAATCACTTCTTACACATAAAGTTGAGAGAGAAATGTGAAAGCAACTTTTCCCCTTCTACACAATAGTTGTTCACAGCAGGGTCACGTATGCCACAAGCCAAACTCTTAAGTGAAACAGCAGTCATCAGGGGATGTGGGGACTTAGGACATTTCTGTACATCACTTTCATCGGAGGACCCAACAGCATTGTAAATACTAACCTATTATTCAATTAACTATTACAAATAGCATTGAGTAAAAAGCAAGGATGCAGGACAGGGCAGAATGGAGTCCTTTCTCACTTGAGAAGGAGCAGCAGGGTTCCCTGTACCTACAGAAAGCCACAAAAGCCAAAGTGCCTTTGCAGAAGCTTTTTGCCCACTACAACACAAATGATTTAGGTACAGGACATGCTCATTCCTGAGTACACATCCATCCCATACAAATCCCTTCAGAAAGGGCAGGTTTAACACTAATGCTGCTCCAGTGCTGAACAGTAAAGAGGATTCCATCACCTCCCCAACCTCCAGCCAAGCCCAATATCTGGGACTCATCAAGATTTGTCCCTTAAAGCCTGTTTTGTAACCAAGACTTCACACTGGCCATTGTGGTGCTTGGCCATAGAAACAGGATCAAACACACTGGCAAATCACAAGAGAATTTGCACAGACAGTTTAATAAAAACAGGTATTTCTAACTGTACTGCATAATGCTCTTCAGTCTCTGTTACACAGTGATGTTTTATGGCAATTATAATCTCCTTCTATGTTTTTCTTTTTTGTTTGGCAGCAAAAGAGTAAAATGGTTGGTTGGGTGCATAAGATTCCTCTTAATACACTCAGCTCACACACAAACACTCCAAACTGGATGTGTATGAAGGTAACTGCTAGTTCCTTGGGGGAAATCTCATCTGTGTGTTAGATCACTATTAGCATCGTTTTGGTACCTCACAGGCAGCCTTCAGTATCTAGCAGATTATAAAGCACACAGATACATCAGTAAAAGAATCATGAGTTTAAGCATCTCCATGACAAAAATCTTGTAACAGCTTGCAAGTGATAGCTTTCAATGTTATTGCAAAATAACAATACTTCTCTGTTCAATTTTAAAACCTAGTAAGAAATAAACCTGAGATCAGTGGGTTTGAACAGTTTGATTCTAACAAACACTAGAATTTCTCTAATTTACATTATGTGACATATTAACATCTCTATTAAATTATCATGTAAAAAATGATGGTGGGGGGGAAATCACTTAAAAGGATAAATATTTTTTCAAAAAGAAGCCAACGGTTTTATTATACTAGTCCAGCAGACCCCTATATATTTTAAACCAATCCAACAGGTGTTTACTGAAAAATCAACAGGAACTTATTCCCCCCAAATTGCATTTAAAGCCATCCTTAATTGATTACTTCATGATTTAAATCTTCCTTTGCAGCCTGAGACTGCTGAGACTCAAGCTACGCAGTGTCTCTGCTGTGACTCACAGCTAACTGGTGGCCGCACGCTGCTGGCTGGGAAGGAAGAAAACAATTCTCCTCCTTCATTTCATCTCGTTCAAATCGCAAACAAACTAAGTGGCATTGATCCCCTCTAAGTGATGTGTTCTCCACAGGAATATTAAACTGAACGAAAAAGAAGCAGCCTGTAAAATCACAAATTGGGGAGCATCTGCTTGTCCTGGACCACCCCTCTAAGGAAGGCAAGTGTGCTTCTCCCCACCCCACATAAATATTGGACAATGGATCTAGTCTTCACCCACAATGGCTGTGAGTATTAAGGAGCCCACTGTGATTTGTGGGGAACAGGAACTGAGAGAAAAAAGTAACAGACTGCTTTTAAAAACACATCTATATATCAGTTTCGTGTGAGTTGCAGGAACTGCTCTTTTATTCTCTTCAGGCTAACAATCTTCCTCCTAAAAGGCACCACAAAACTAAAACCAGCCTGAAACTGGTTGTTCCCTGACAACATAAACAACAAAAGCTGCCGCAAAAAAGGGTAGGAGAAATGAAAAAAAACCCAAAAAATGCTAAAACCAACTCATAAAGAAAGAAAAGGGAGAGCTAATCCTTCCCCTCTGCTGACATGACAGCGCTGGCACTGAGAATGTGACAATGAACATTACATAAGGCCTGGCTCCCACTGTGATCCGAACAAAAAGAGCCAGCGTGAGTCAATGGCAGCATCTGCAGCTCCTTACACAACCTGAGCATCCATCACCTGCTGCGGGAGCCGCCTGCCAGCCACAGGGTCCTTCTCTCCTGCGGCTCAGGAGAGATGTGGGAACACCCTACTGCCACCAGTGGCAACGACTGGTAACCCTTAAAGGAAACCTGAACTCTCCATAAGATGCCAGCGTCCCCTTCCCCACAGGCTTTGTGAGGATCTTCACCTCCGGACAGAGCCAGCAGAAATGGGCAAATGTTTTAGTGTGTGTAAATATGTATGTATATATATATGTGTACATAATTTTTTGTTTAAGCACTGAGACATTGCTTCTAAAAGTAATTTTGTTTAATTCTATTAAAGCAGAAACTGACTTCCTATAAATCAACTCTTTCCTTTCAAATACTCAAAATGTCCTCACCAGTGAACCACCATAAAGAGCAGTTTGTTTAGTACTGCATAAAAGTTCAGGCTACCAGGGGTAAGAAGTATGTGATCACTTTTGCTTCCACTAATTACTGAAATTCATCTGGATTAACATCATCACAAAAAAATTTTCTCTCTAACTTCACAGGATCTCCCTCTACTTTATTAACTTTGTCAGCTTCTATGTAAATGGCATTTGCATTCCCTGCTAAAGAAAATGTGGGGAAAAGTAAATTCTCCTTTCCTGATTACTGTTTCTTTCAAAGCAAACAGCATTTCAATATAAAAGCCACTTTTGAGTGTGCTTTTACGTGTTTCGCCCATGGTGCTACAGCTATAGAAGAAACACCAACAACCTGTGTGAGGACTAAAACCCCGAGGAAACATTTCAAATTATGGGGAAAACTCAACAGTAGGTCACAGTGTGTCAGCATTCTGAATTATAATCAATACATTTTATATAGCAGATTAATTTGGAGAAGACTTGCCTACCTTGCATTAATGAGAACCATTCTCAAATTCCAAAAGATAGTTTGAAAAGTCAGCTCATGGGAGAGGTGTTCCAAGCCTTCTCTCTGTGAACACCCAAATTATGTCAAGATGTGAGCCAATTCCCAAGCAGGAAAGATACAGATAACTGGAAGATCCCTCTAGAGTTTAAGCTCTTGTCATACATAGGTGCCAGAGAAGTTACATAATAAACCAAGACTAACTTATATAAACAGAAGCAGTGGAACAGAGAGAAGCAAAAAGGCATGGAGTTAATCCCCTCTCAAGGAAAGATCGATCACTGTCACTCTTTGAAGACAAGCTGCAGCCTCGGTCATTGAGATACGCTCACATTATGGCTTACCTCCTTGAAGGGCATCCCTCAGACTGGGAGAGCTCATAAACAATGTTTTCATCCTTCAGGATGAGGAAAATTGCAAGTTTTCCAAATGCTAAAAGGCATAATTTCTATCCTATTTTCTCAGTATCACCCCATCCACACACTGTTCTCTCTTTGCCTCCCAGAGAAGCACATTTCCTTGCAGGGGAATGATTCACTGCCTTCAGCTGTGTCCCTGCTCAGGAAATGAGCTTTCCCATCAGCAGCAGTCTAGGGCAGCCCACCATCCCCTGTGAGACAGATGCCAGTCACATCGCACACTGTCATCACCAGACCACAAAGTAAACACATCTCAACTCTGCCTTTGCTCACAGGTATGCATCTCAGTGCAAAGAATCACAGAGGTCTGGGAGCTTGCTTTTTATGCCTCATCCTTCTCCTTCTTCAAAACTGGACTTAAAACCTCAAGTTCTGGTTTATGTAGCTTGTAGAAAATAGAAGAATTCCACAAGGGTTTGTTCCTCTTTATTCCCTACCCCACCTCCAGCAATGATAATTACACCAGGGACAAGGAAGTATTACTTATGCCACCTACAGTTTACCAAAGAAACTTGAACATGAGCAAAAACAAGAAAGAGGAAGCCCAAAAAATCCTGAAGTAGGAGGAAATGGAAATAAACAGTTTTGAACTCATATGATATGAAGATGACAATTAGCATATGTTAGACCCAATTTGCTGCCAAGCAATCAGACATTAAACTAATTTTTATTGGATTCTAGCATAGATTAAAAATCCATTAAAGGATTAAAAACTGTCATAAACTTCTTTCAGAGTCATTCCCTCCAAAAGTCATTCCCTCCTTGCAACATTGCACAGCACTGGAAAAACTTAGAGTGCCACATTAATGTCAGTTTTGAGAACCAAGTCACCAAAACCTGTTGATCTTTCGCTTTCCCACTTAACACATCAAAATGAAACACTCACACTGATCCTTATCTAACCTGCACAAATACATCAGCTCTGATAACACTTAACATTGACACTATAGGCAGCTCACATGGAAAGCAACTGGATGAAGGAGCCTCCTGTGGTTCTGTCCTTAGTAATGGAAGCGCCATTTTAGTTGTGTTTTGCTGGTTGAAAATTTCCCAATGATTTGGACAGGCCTGAAAGGGAAAAGAATGCAGCTTACTGCCTCTCCCCATACAGCACAAACAATCTAACACACTGCTGAGAGGATCATTTGCATACACACAAAAATCACCCCAATGGAGATAATAAATATTATTTCACGAAAGAAACAGAGCTATGAGACTCATGATACGCATATTACACGTTTAGCTTATAAAACTGTGAGTATATGACTCTACATACTTAAGTTTACTTCCAAAAGAGCTTTAAAAGCAGCACAATGCAAGCTGGGCTAAGGAGATACACAAATATTAGCAGGAAGATAATATATCCTGAGGGACACCATACCCTTTCAGTAAACATATCCAACTGTCCTGTCCCAGTTTATGCTAACCAGGATATTAACTACCAACTGGCACAGGCATATCCATTGTTAAACCAGGAAGGTGCAATTGAAAAGGGACATATAAACAAATTACTGTAAAACACCATATGACAAATAAGCACCATAACAGTCATCTAGAGAAGTAGCTGCTGGCTACCAAACACAGCTCTTTTAGAGTAAAAATGTCACTATCTCCCAAGTGTATAAATTCACTTAACTTTTATTAATGCTAGCAATGTCTTTTGTAGTACTTGTTCCTACCAAACACACAATACTGTAAATTCATACCCACGCAGAACCCAAAATGTTACATTTCCAAGATTCAGAAGCAGAATGACAAAAAGCATTCGGCTGTGATCTTCAAAAAACCCACAACCTTTTGGGTATTCTTTCACACATAGTTAAGAGCAAGTCTCAGTCAAGTGCTTTCCCCAAATGACCACTTTTTCTATCAAAGCTCATTTAATGTTTGCAAATACTGCTTGACTGGCAGCCATACCCAGTGAGCAAGAACAGAGGGAACAGCAGGAAAGCCAGGTCTTCTTGTGTCCTCTTGTTACCATCCCAAGTGAAGGCGACCATGTGCCATAAGAAGTCAACGTCCCTACGCTCAGATGCTGTTATCTCCCCAAATACAACAGGAATGGAATTTCTTGCCTCTCCCCTCCTTTTCAATTATTAGTTAGATTATTGAATTATTAGCATTGTGTGGGTTGGTAAAGAGCTCTAAGATCACAGAGTCCAACCACTAACCTGGCACTGTCAAGTTCACCAATGACCCACGTCCCCAGGTGCCACATTGACACATCTTTTAAATCCCTCCAAAGCTGGTGACTTCACCACTTCCCTGAACAGCCTCTTCTGATGCTTGACAACCCTTTCAATGAAGAAATCTTCCCTAATATCCAATCTAAACCTCCCTGGCACAACTTGAGACCATTTTTTCTTGTCCTGTTGCTTGTTCCTTGAGAGACCAAGCCCCACCTGGCTACAATCTCCTTTCAGGGAGTTGCACAGGCAATAAGGTCCCTCCTGAGCTTCCTTTTCTCCAGCCTGAGCCCCCCCAGCTGCTGCTCATCTGACTTGTGCTCCAGACTCTCCCCCAGCTCCATTCCCTTCTCTGGACAAGCTCCAGCATCTCAATGTGTTTCTTGTCATGAGGAGCCCAAAACCCAGGCCAGGAGTTGAGGTGCCTCACCAGTGCCCAGCACAGGGAACAGTCACTGCCCTGGTCCTGCTGGCCACACCAGTGCTGGCACAAGCCAGGTGCCATCGGCCTCCCTGGCCACCTGGGCTCACGTTCAGCCACCATTGACTGGTGCCCCAGGTTCTTTCCTGCTAGGCAGCTTTCCAGACACTCTGCCCCATCCTGTGTGCTGCAGGGGGTTGTTGTGGCCTTCCTGCCCCCCTGCCCAAACTGGTGTCACCTATTAACTTACTGAGGGTGCCCTCAATCCCCATGTCCAGGTCATTGATAGACATATTAAATAGGACTGGCCCCAGTTCTGAACTCTGAGGAGCCCCACTAGTGCCCAGCTGGATGTGGCACCATTCTCCACCACTCTGGGCTCGGCCAGTTTTTTTGCCCAGTCATTTAACTGAACCTGCTCATTTATCTAATTGTAGGAATTCTTGATTATTATTGATTTCGGCTGAAGTAAGAAATTTGTGTAGGTAACTACAACTCTTATTTTGATGGGAGATACTGGGTACAGTTAATAGCATTCTTTAACAGAGAAAACTAATTACATTGCACTTCCAAAGGAGATTTACTGGCAATGCTTTAAAATCTCAGTCAACTTCATTCATAGTTGTCCCCTTGTTAGGAATGTAGGAAGCAAATGACAAAATTTAAAGACCTTCTCATCACAATAAAAGGATAGACAGTCACAGAGGTTCCACACTAGCACAAAGGTCGAGTATCTCATTCTGTTAAAATAAGCATTTCACTGACCAGAAGTATTGATTTAATTGAAATATAAGATCTCCTCTCTTGCTTTTTGTGAGTGCTATGGTAAGTAGGGGAGGAAGGAAAAGGCACCTCTAAACTATTCTTTTTTTAAGGAAGAAACAGAAGAAAAAAAAAAAAAGACATTTTCCTACAGAGTCTGCATGACTAAGCAGATCACCCACTTCTCCAGTGTTCTCTACTCATTATGTGGGTCTTACTTCTCTTAAGCAGTTAACTATTGTCACTATAAAATAAACAAATTCTGATCACAGACCTGAGCTACTCCCATTCATTGGAGAACAGGATATTAAGTTACAGTCACAGAAACTTTAAAATGCTGGCTAGGGTAAATCTTACTATGCATTGTCCAGAATTAAGAGCTTCCCCCCAAAAAACCCCAGCTTTCCCAGAGATATCCAGAGATAACAGGACCTCATCCCACGACTGGGGGGAAAATCAGAAAAAAAAAAATCTTCTTGGATAGCAGCTTTTCCCCAAATACCTGATCTCAAAAGCACTTCTTCAACTCCAAATCTTCTCTATTCCACACAACAGTCTCCTTAACACCCAATTTTCAAGGCAACTGTTGCTCCCTGTTTGGAGCCTGTGTTACACTTCATACAGTAAGCACAAAATAGTAGTGGTCTTGTAACGTTTATTTCTAAGTCCTGTTCCCTAAATTCCTTGACACCTATGGACAAGAACTTAAAATCCAACTGATGTCACCACTCCTACACAACTTCTCGATATAAGAAAATATTCTTTGTTCCTGCTATCTCCTCTACCCCGACATCCCCTATAAAAACAAGCTGATTTTTCTTACTTCCTGTGCCCGGAAGCTTGTGTTTGGTTGCTGAGGCGCATTCCAAAATCCTGGCGCTTTTTTAAAGGAAGGAATATACTGCTCTTGCACTACTTCTGGAAAGGAGAAGCCACAGCCAGCTGTCTTTTCAAACAAGTGTTAAGTAGCAACGCTGCAAGCGTAATCAAACCTCTGGACAGTTACATTACACTGGGAATGCTGTTCCTTTCACTTCCATCGGTGAGTGATGCAAATAATAAATGCAAAGACTGAATAAAGGAGTGCAATAAACAGAAGATGGCAACCAAACCCTGACGCCAAGCCCACCGATTAGAGAGACAGAGACATGCCTTGACACTGACAGACAGTTTTCAGATTTCACAGGCACCAGAAGGGTAATAAAGGCCTTGATTAAATTACCCATTTTCCCTCTTGCTGACTGCAGCCTCCCAGGCCTCAGACACATTCTCCACAGCAGCTGCTCTTTCCCGCTCACACACTGCTCCCACACCATGCCAGCACAACCCTCTGCATGGCAGGACAGCAAACTGATTCAGCTGAAAACCTACCTGGAAGCAAAATTCAGTTTCCAAATGTGATTTACCACAAAGATGCATAAACAGCTGTGCAGGCACGAAGGGAAAAACCAGTGAGAGGGTGAGAACATGCAGCCCTGGGTATGGGCTGATCAAGCTGGAGTCACTGTCAGCAAGGCCACACTCTTAAGGAGCCAGACACTGCTCCAGTGCAGGGGACAGACAGCATTTCAATTTGAGAAAGTGAGATGGTCCTTGTGACCAAGCTTCCTTGCCTTCAAAACTCCAGCCAAAAGCATGGTGCATGTAGCCAAGGTGAGAATCTTCTCAATTGTCTCTTTCTTGGAATAGGTCATGGCATCACCATGTGGTTTGTGCGGAGCTATCTGTTTCTGAAGTTTACTTTGCTGGACTTTTTAAATTGAAAAAACCAATGCATTTGCCACTCAAAGGGCAGAAGTATCGTAAATTATATCATGCAGTCAGACACCCTTGCTATGCACATCTCTCTCCCCACAGCAAATACTTTTAAACTGCCCAGAGCTCAAGGCAAAATACCAATAGACCTCCTCACGTAAGTCCTTAGCATGTAACATCTTTAGTGAGAGCCTCTGTGAACAGGTCCTTGCAATTACACATGGACACTAGAAAAGGCAGGATAAGGCTCTGTTTTAGGGAACAGGAAGATAAACTGTCCCAACCTTGAGAAACTGGTAATGAGCACTGACAGAAATTTCTCTGGGTCAGGGCATGTCCCCTCCTAAATGCACTCAGGGGGACTTGTTAAAGAAACAGCTCTATGGGGTGACAGAGGGAAATGATGCAATCTGTACCATGAGAGCAAATGGGTCATTTCTTTAACCTCATGAAGAGGAATTTACTTTGGTCATGATGGCCTTGCCTGAGATCAAGGGCTGATATTAGTACTTGAATTAAGAGAATCACTTTCTTTAGTCCTCTGCCTTTGTTTTCATGTTGTATCTTACTATGTCTGGGATAAGTAGATATTCCTGGCCTGTCCTAGAACATAGACCTTTCCCCAAGATGCAACCAAGAGCCACGGTGGGGTTCTGGCCATAAATACATACTGGTGTATGTAGCCTCTCATGCACATCCCCTGTGTTTGCTTTGCGTTTGTTTCACTCAGCACTTGAACTCCACCCGCACTGCTCAAGGAGGCATAAACACCCTTGGCACGAGCTCCTAGAAGTCTTCTCTCATCCTTTCTTCTCACAAGAATGCAGTTGCCACTCCAGAGACCACTGCTCTTGGTCTCAATTTTCTGACCCAGGTCACAGGTAAGCTTTTTCACATTTTACAGCGTATACTAAATAATGTCACAGTTAAGAAAAGATATAAGAGAGGAGAGGAGAGGAGAGGAGAGGAGAGGAGAGGAGAGGAGAGGAGAGGAGAGGAGAGGAGAGGAGAGGAGAGGAGAGGAGAGGAGAGGAGAGGAGAGGAGAGGAGAGGAGAGGAGAGGAGAGGAGAGGAGAGGAGAGGAGAGGAGAGGAGAGGAGAGGAGAGGAGAGGAGAGGAGAGGAGAGGAGAGGAGAGGAGAGGAGAGGAGAGAGGTCTCATCAGCAACCATGAGAAAGATACCTGTCTGGTATAGGATATAGGAGGAGTTCCAGCACATTAAGACCAAATGAAATAGAAAAAACTGAAATCCTTATCTCCCAAGCTCTACAATCTTCTCCAAACCCCAAAATCTTATACAGACTCCCAGATAATTAACTCTGTTCACCTTCAATCTTCCCTGCCATAAAGCAACTGCAAAAAGAAGCCAGCAGATTATTGGAGGGGAGTGGGGGAAGGTAAAAAAGCTGTTCACTTATAACCACTTCTGTCTCTCTTTACTGCCTTCTCTTTGTCAGCAAAATGGGTCAGACAAGATAACAGAAAGGAGAGCAAGAGATGCAGAGGAGAGCCACCCTGTCCAAGCTGCAAGAAAATTCAAAGATAAACAACTTCCCTCAACAAAAGGATTTACCTCTAAGTCTTCCTGCACAGGCCAGTCCAGGACTGCAAACAGAAGAATACAAGACCTTGCTGAAATATTAAAATTAGTAATAGAGGGGGAAAGGCAACACTTGGCTGGAAAATGCTCCAAGGAGGCTAACTTCTTTCAGCAGGACAGCCTCTTTCAGTGATAAAAGAAGTCACTTGCCATAGTGCTGACCCTTCCCCAAACCCACAGGTCCTGAACAGACAGATTACATCTGATGCTTGCTGGAAACGTCTTTTCTGCACAAGGCCTGTTGGTGTAGGTGCTCGTTCCCTGCTGAAGTGGAGCGAATGCCCAGGGGAAGGCCATCCAGGACAACCTATCAGGAGCAGAGCATCCAGCTCTGCATTTCCCACAGCCCTTCCTCTGATACATGACTGGGCACGCACCCATCCTGGGATGGGGAAGAGATCAGGATGTCTGGAAAGGTGCCTACAGGCACAAGCTGCTGACGGCCACAGTAGTTCCCATTGTACTTCCAGAAGGGCTTAGGAAAACATCTCAAACCAACTGTCCACTGAGAACCCACAGGCAACCAGCCATCTCCTGAATGGCCAAGGCAGGAGAGGACCCACAGGCTTTTTCCTCTCTACACCCAGAGTCTTTTTCCTCACTTCAACACTTTGGCAGACAGGACACAACAGAACCACTCCTCTGGTGGACAAGGGACACAGTGATTCCATACTGGCAGAGATACACAAGAAAAAACATCCTTATGCACTCACACTCATTCACCTCGGCCAGCAAAAGCACATACAATCTCCAATGAAAAAGCAATTTCTACAGAATGTAAAGACTACTCACTACTGGAGTAAACTTCCTAAGAGCACACTATTAGATTTTTGGAGGAAAAACACTGGGGAAGATATTCCAAACTGTTCAGGAAATGAAACAGCCGTCCCTGTCCTTCCCCACACAGCCCATTCATCTCCCCATCATCAAAAATTACAGTGCTTCCCAAAAAAAAGAGATCACAAATATTTGATGTCATTTAAGTACATGGCTCATATGAGCACATTTATTCCCTTGAGAGAAAACATATACTTAATAGATTTTAAGGAGTGCTATAAATGAATGACCCATCATCAGATCCTTTGACTGACTCTAGCACAGGAGGAAAAGGTACCTGGTCTGAATACGACTGGGTGAGATCTGTTTGGCAAGTGCAAATGCCCCTGCACCTCTACGGTGGCAGGTGCTCTCATACATTTACAGTACTTTTCCTCATGCACATCTTTCAAATTATTCTGACTTGATGACTTTGAGAGATGGAGACATCCTAATTTTCCTTAATACTTACAAGCGTCTTCCTCATGTCTTCAGTGGTTGATCACATACACTGTTAACAATCTGCCTTTTTCCTAATTTGAAATAATCTTTTTAACTTCCAGGCACTGGCTGCTATCATATCTTTTTTCCACTAAATTAAAGAGCCCTTTGGTGCACAGCCTATTTTGCCCAAAGAAAATTGGGAAACTTTTAAATACCTTGCAATAAGCTAAACCGATAGAGTACTTCAAGAAAAAGTTTTATAATGAGCAATTTAATCACTCAAGTAACATTGAACACTACATTTTTGATGCCTTTGAACATCTCTTCAAAAACATGAACACTAAACCTTGTCAAAATATTCCCCCACTGACTTCCTCTCTCTGTCCTTATTCAGTATTTCCTGTTATTATGGATGTACATTAGTGTAAAAAAAAATAATTAGCTTATTCTAAGCTCTGAATACTCACATACTACCATATATCTGCTCTGCCCCTGCCATCCTTTCCAAGGTCACTGGTTTCTGGAAGCACAATTCTGTATTCTAAACCTACAGCCTCCAGTCTTTCCCATAACATGCATAACGTGCTCCAGCTCTATAAAAACATTTGGCCATATTAAACCCAGTTACCCAAACAATTCAGAGGACACTGTACAGCTGCTGTTCCTTCTTCATGCTTCACTACTCAGGCACAACCTTTACATAATCCACAAATTTGAACAGCTCTAATTTCATGTTTTCTTCCAGGCCACTGACAAAAATACTACAAAGCTCTGGAGCTACTATAAATCCCTGAAAAAATCCTCCATTCATATTCTGTTTTCCACATCTACTGTTTTTAATCCAGGTGCTGGCTCACAGATCATATACGAAACTGTATCTGTTGAACAAGATTCACTTTTCAACAACACCCTCATTGACTGAAGCAGTCATGGGAATACAATTACCACACAAATCCCATTTGTAAGTATGTGTTTGATACAAGAGATTTGATTAGAATTTTTTGATCTTCTAGAGCACTGCTACTCCCCAGCCACGTAACAGTCTCTTTTGCTTCACTGATTTTGAGTAAATCCCACCAGCAGCCCTCCTCAATCAATTCCTTTTTGAGTAACATTCCATTTTCCACCTTGACTCAACAGGCAGTGTGAGCACCTGTGTCCCACAATCCACTTCCTGGCTTTGACAGGTCCACGGATTTTGTTTGGTTTGGGGTTTGGCTGGCTGTTGTTGTATCAGCAACAAAGAGCTAGAGCAATTCACATAAGATCAATACATTTTAACAACCTATTTATTCTGGACTCAACAACGCCAAATATAATAGCCCACATTGCATTGACACTGATGTCCTGGGTAAGACTTGAGAAACTGGAGAAAATCCTTGATGAATTACTGTGTCTCTAACATATCATTTTAACTGTTCTGTTGGGCTAGAAAAGTTCCCTTCACAAGAATTTTAGATAAAAATTTTCTTTGTGAAGAGAAGAAAGTACAAGGCAAAATTATGTTACTTCCACCATGTTTCAATTACTTCCCCATCCTGCGCTTGCCCTACAAACTTTCTGTACCCGACCAGCCAGATTCTGCACTTTCTGTTGGTCAGTTCTGCCCTTGTACAGCTCCACTCCTTTGTTAATTAGATCAAGCTGGTTTGCCACAGAGAACACCAGAGTAAGTTTTCTGCCAAATCACTACAAAATCCCTTTAATTGCTTTTATAAGTTTAGTGCCTCTCTTATATAAAGCGTGCTGTTTTGCACGTGACTCGACCAAAGTCCTCCTGGTTCAGTGTAAGTTTCAATGAATTTTAACCCAAGAAATATGCAAGCACGATGAGTTTTTCCACCTTTGTTTTTCTACTTATCTGTCATCAGAGGTCCACCAGCATAGAAACAGTTACAGTGGCAGAAGAAAAATTTTGTTAATACACTTAATTCTTGGCTAGCTCCCACCAGTACCACTGTGTATGCACGTGTAGAGGAGGAGGAGAGAGTCACTCAAACCATATCAGCAAGAAGCTGGCTCATCTCATCAATTCTCCTCTATTTCAAACAAGTGTCTAAGAAGCAAATGATAACTGCACTTTGCAGCTCAGAAATTCCTCCTAGGATTTAGGGCAGTAGTAGAGGGCACTGTTTGTATAGCTTGAATGCTGTACTCCGTTTATACCACAAGCCACACCAATTGCATCTAACAGATTTCTTCTGCCTGGTTTTGAAGCAACTGGCTAAAGATTTCTGCATCTTTGAATGAGATCTTCAGTCATGAAGTTATTCAGCACTTTTCTCCAGCACAGGATCAATACTTCCTCCAGACAAATGCATACCAGCCTTCACATCTTTTCTGATGTTTGAATAACTGACTGTCACTAATACCTAGCTTGGATCATTCTTTCTTTCTTTCTTTCTTTGTGCGTTTCAACTTGCAGATACACTCTCAGAACAGCAGCTTTGGGACAAGCTGACAGGCCACCCCAGAGAGCTTCAAATCACCGCTCCTACTTGCAGGTTTTAGAGCATGCTGAAAATGCTGCTATTAGGTCTAAGTGATGTAGCACTTCAAGTCAGTCCTGGATACTTTTGAAATGCCACAAGATTTCTGGAGGTGTCAGACTGACCCCAGCTCCAGCATTACTACTGAGTAAGAACAAGATTTCAATTACCACAGCTGCTCTGAGATTGCAACAGCACTGAATCAGCCTTGCTCACAGGACTGCACAGAAATTTTACTATTCCACATCAGGCATAAGTTGAGTCAATGGTATATCTGACCTTTAAGAATTTATGAAAGCTTGTTTTCTATACCTTGAGATACTTTTCAAAGTAACAAATCTTACTGTTATTCTCATACAGTTTTAAATCTGCATGAATGAAAGCAATATATACTTTTTCACCATTTTTTTGCCCTCAAAACTTGTTTCAGCTTCAGATACACCAATTTCATCAGCAAACGTGCACTTGGCATTTCCTGGTTATCACATGCAAAATACTGATCAATAACTTAGTATTATTTAGAATGCCATGCCACCAGCAAGCTGATTTTAAAAAATGACAACTTAAAAAACCCAAACAACAAAACAACACCACCTTATTCTCAGAAACTGAACCAGCTTCTAGAGGTGCCTGTTCAACAATCTTTACCTTCTCATGGCTACCTGTAATTCCACCTTCTTCTTCACCCAGTATATAATGACACTTGCTTTCATCAGCTAACTCTGCCCCTTTCTCAAACAACAAATGGCTGTTTATTATTTTATCATTCCCCTTCATCTTTAAGACTGTTTCAATAAGCATAAAGCCCTAAAAATTGAATGTGAGGTTTCTAAAAGTTAACAAGAAGTGAAACTTTCATTCATTGTTTCAAATTACCTAAATATCAGATTCTACACAAGCCTTCTTTTGTGCTGGTGAAAGTACTTAGCAAGCACTGATTTGGGGGACAGAGGAAGCCCCAGCTCTCTAGAAATTCTTTTATTTTTATATAGCTAAAACGTTGCTTAAACACAACAAATTCCTATCTTGAGATGATCGTGCTCTGAAACAAATTCAGCTGTAATTAACAATCAGGTAAATATAATGCAGAAATTATTTTGTGTAAACAGAAAACACGTCTCAAAATTATATCTCTACTAAGGATCTAGGAATAGTAAACAGTACTTAACCTCTGCAGGAACTCAGTTCTCAAGAAGTAAGTTTAAAATAAGAGACTTTGTTAGCAGAGAATATTTATCGTACAGAGTATTGTCTCCCAAAAAACTTCTAAGCACCTGATGGAAAACAAGTTCAAAGAAATCACAGGAACATCGTTGCATGGCAACTAACTGCATTCATAAAAACATTGTACCCAACCGTTTAATTGATCGCACACCCATAAACAACCATATTTGACAGCACACTTTCTATATTGTTAAATTCTGGATTTGAAGTTGATCAAATGGGATCCAACTCAATCTCCATGCGAAAAGCCTGGCACTCCCTTCCTAGCACAGTAACTTGATACAGTAACTTGAGAAGTGTCTGAAACAACAAAATTTTGAGAAACAAAGTGAAGGCAACTCAGGGGGCAGACCTGCCAGCTGGGAAGCACAACCAGTACGTGTGACAGGACAAGAGTTCGGAAAGGGAGCCAGGGAGCCAAGAGCCACACTAGTGACAACTGGAATATGTGGAAAAGGATGGAAAAACTACTGTTCAGTGCTGCAGGCGGTGTGATTTGACACATGAGTGTACCTATGCGTGTATATGTGTGCACATGAAGCTTTCCAGAGCTGTGTGGCAGGAGGATGAGAGACATTGGTGGTGAGCACGTGTGTACAAATACACCCCTGCACACAGGAAATGCAACACACGGTGACAGCATGGGGCTGGACCAGCAGGAGCACAGCCACCCTGATCCAGGGAAACCACGGCTCCCTGGCACCTGGCACTTTTCAGAGCCATTGGAAACACCATCTGCAGTTTTGGGCACCCCCAGCACATGGCAGGCACTGATAAACCCGAGTGGGTTCAGTGGAGGGTTACCGAGATGCTCAGAGGGACAGAGCTGTGTGAAGAGAGACTGTGGGAGATGGGGGGTCCAGATTGGAGAAGAAAAGGCTTTGGGGAGCTGACAGTAGATCTCCTGGACCTACAGAGAGGTCCATGAACAGGCTCTGCACAGGGGCACACAGCAAGACATCAGACACAAACTGCAGTGGAGCAGGTGTGACCTGACCCAGAGAAAAGGTCCTTCCTGGTGAGGACAGTCAAGCACCAGAACAAGGACACAGAGAATGACGAACCTTTGCCTTTGGAGGGTTTAAGACCTGAATGAACAAAGTCCTGGTCTGACCTTGGTGTAGATCCCACTTTGAGCAGCAGGTTGGACTAGACACCTCCTGAGATCCTCTCCAGTCTGACGTATTCCACGATGGAAACTTGGATCCCAGAGAACACCACAATGTCCTGTTACAATTCTCTATGCCAGGTTATATCTTTCAAATCTTCACTAAAATGCAATCACTATTGAGATGAGACAAAACCCATGCTGTTTGGTTCTTCTTCTCACAAGAGCACATGATGTTCCCACCCAGGATCTGCAATACTCTTGAGTACCAAATCTGTAATTCCAAGAGATTTTAGAGGTGCACGAGTTACCAGCAACCTGAATGCAGTACAAGTGGAACACATTCAGAGCTTTTTTGGGAGAAGGTGGTGTTTACTCTGAGACATTGTCAACCCAGAAAACATTACACATCTACAACAGCTCTTCCTTAAAGTAGCGACTGTGTATTTCTTGAAAATTTCACGTTTAGCACCTACCCTTAAGGAACAACCCCTATATTTGGATGCTGTACAGTCACAGGGTAAGAAGCTGCCTTGTTCTCTCTGTATATTCAGGGTTTACAGCTCCACACCTGGGAAAAGAAGCCTCCCTTAGCAAATCAAGCCCATGCCAGCTCCCACCAGGAGCTCCTGCAGTGGTCTAAGCAGACTCTTATGCTTTTATTCCTCTGCTGGGTGCTGCTGCCCCTAGAGCAGAGCTACTTAAACAAAGGCTGTTTATTCTAAATTAATTGATTCTGCATTGAAGCACACGGAGACTACTCACAAGGCCCATTACTCTAAGTCAGGGGAGCTACCACCTTCAACCAGGCGGCAGAACATCTTGAACCAATACAGAAGTTTCTGCAGTGATTTGCTATAGGCTAAGTGATTATTCATCAAACGTGATGCTTGCATAACCATACAAAGGATATCCAACATTAACAAAGTTATAAAGACAAACAAATGTAACAATCATATTAGCATTAAAAACAAAACCAAACAAACAAAAAAACCAGACAAAATCAAACCAAAAACAATAGAAAAACCAAACAAACAAAAAAGGGGGGGAAAAAAGGAAAAAACCCCACTGTTATTTCCTTTTACTGTTTGGGGGTTGTTTTGGGTTTTTTTTTTAAATCAAAATTTCCCCCATCTGCACATGGACTGGACGGATGCAGTAAGAACTTTTTACAGCACCAGTTTTGTACGAATCGACAAAGACAAGAGGGGATTTCAGTGGAGTTTATGAACATCTCTCAAACGTGAGCTCCAAAACATGCAGTCACCCACAAACTATTCCTCGGAGGGAGCAAGTTAAAAAGCCGTGAGACAGGATCAGGAGAGGAGAGGTAACAGGATCAGGAGCACCAGCTCAGCACACCGAGGCTTCCCCTTCCAAAGCTCACCAACAAGTCTCACACAGAGATTAAATTATGACTTTGCATGTCTGTTTACCAGTCCCATAGACCATGTTTACCAGTACCACAGATCATTGCTGCTCGGCCACAGCAGAGCGTGACAACCGCTGTGCCCGGGCACGGCCGGGCTCCGCCAGGCCCTTCCGTCTCGGCACCGCGCTGCCAGCACGGGCGGACCCCCGGGAGCCACGGCACCCCACGGGGGGGCAGGCGCAGCCCCCGGCGCCCCCACAATCAGAACCTCGCTCAGGCCCCCGAGCTCGGCCAGCCGAGCCCCAGGCCGGCCGCCCTGCTCCCGGTGGCGGGCGCAGCCTCAGCCCCGGGCCCAGCCCCGCAGCCCCCGGCTCCTCGCCCCGCACCGGGACCCGCCCCCCGGGCGGCCCGGCAGCACCGCCCCTCCGCCCTCCCGCCCCCGCAACGCCCCCGGCCCCTCGGACCGCGGGGGCCGCTCCCCCGCCGCCCCCACTCGGCGCCCACCGTGGGCCGGGCGGGCGCCCCGCGCCGCTCCGCGCACACCCCCGGCAGGGCGGGCGGGCCTCCGCCGGCGTGCCCATGCCCGGCCCGCTCCCATTGTGGCGGCGGCTCCGCAGCGCTGTGCTCTCACCTGGGCGGCGGGCGGGGGCTGCGGCCCGGCGGCCCCGGGAGCTGCGGCCGCCCCGGGAGCTCCGGGAGCTGCGGCCGCCCCGCCGCCTCCTCCCGCCTCCGCCGCTCCTCGGGCTCCGCCGCCGCTCGGGGCCGCCCCCCGTCGCAGCGCCCGCCTCGTCCCCCGGGCAGCAACAGGCGCCTCCGCCGCGAAGGTTCCGCAGGGCGCAGAAAGGTTCCCCCCGGCCCCGTGGGGCGCCGCGGCCCGGGGGGTCCTGGGGCCTGTCCCGGGGCTGGAGCGGGATGAGGCGGGATGCGGGGCCCGGGCTCCTTCTGCCGGTGCCATCGGCTGTGAGGAGAGCTACAGCAAGGGGAAACTCCCCACCGCCCGCCTAAAGCTGCTCATTAGCCACAGGGACCCATGGTCATTAAGGCTGAAATGGCTTCGGGGGCCTCTCCTCCAGTCGCCCTCAGGGCAGGGACAATACAGAGCTCCGCTCTGGGCCTTATCTCGCCGGGTGTTAAATCCCTCCATATGCATGAAAATCCATCGGGCTCTGAGCCCCCAGTCCCGCGCTGGGCTCTTCACAGGAAAGAACTTTTCCCTCGTACCCAGCGATACAGGACCCATTTAAGTTCACCACCACTGTTCCCTGTTCTCCTACCACGAACCTGGCTCTGCTGTCTCCATATGCTGCCCACAGATACTGGGCAACCGTCGCCTGAGTCCACCCAAACCCTCCTCAAGCTCAACATTCCTACTTGCCTCAGCTGGTTAAAGCCCAAACTTTCTGCAGCCTCCCCAGGACTCTTTTCAATTCAAGGTCTCACTAACCAGGGCCATCCAGAAGAGCAGGCAACATTTCAGATGTGAGTGCTGAGAAAAAGGTGAACTCATCAGTCACCTCCATGGGCTGGCCATGGTCCCATGGACAGAGACCCCAACGTGTCCATAGCTGTGTCACTGCCAGGACACTCTGCCGACACCACACTGAGCTGCCCAGCCTGCACGGCAGCATGAGTTCCAAGTTTTCATCTGTTACAGGGAAGAAAAAGAGCAAGGCCAGCAGAGAAAGTGCCCATCTGGTTCCCCATGTCAGTACTCAAATATCCAGAGCAAGAAAAATCAAAAGTGTTGGACTGGTGTATGGCTATGGATATGTACCAGCAACCTGAGCGTCATCAGCGTAACAAAACTGTGAGTATTTTGGGGGCCTCACAGGTTTCAGGGAAGCCAGAGCTGATCCAAAATATAAAGGCCATAGCACCACAGAGCCATCTCACAAACAGGGTACCCCAGAGAACTTGGCAAAGGCGTGAGGGAGGGATCACAGTAACCCTTTACTGTTCTCCCCACCTAGACACATCCAAATCCTCTACAGGACCTTCTGCTGTTAAACCTGACATGAAAGTCCAGGTTTTCCTTCCCAGCCTCAGCCTATCACACAGAGGAGACTTTCAGAGAGAGGGGTGGTGGCAGAGACGTCAGAGGCAATGGAACAAGTCCAAGCTAAAGTAGGTAGAATGCCCCCAGCAGGAAGGTTTCCTTATGGGCTTTTATTCTATAAGACAACATTATAACATGGTATGCTTCAGGCATTTGCCCCACAGCAACATGGACAAGCACAGCCCAACTAAGCATGGCTGCTTCACAGGCCACTCCTCTGAGCACTCCAGCAGCTGAGAACCTCTTCCTTATTTCTATAAAGGTAGCTAAAATAGAAAGCTTAGATTATTCTTGGCTTCTAGAGATGTACAGCCACTGTGTTTCACAGCCAATGAACCTTTGCAGTTGGACACCCATGTTGTCTGGTGGATATGCAGGGCTGGGTCTGCACAGGGGAGCTGCCTGCACAGTCCCACTGCAGTGCTCATGCCTTCACACAGCTCCACATCTCCTACGTTTCCCCAGCAGGCAACTCGTGGCGCAGCCTCAGGACACCCACAGATGCCACCAAAAACATTCAGTCTTAGCACCAAGTTAGGACTGCTGGTTTGCAACACTGAGACTAGAGTTACACCATCCAGAGACAACTGAGGTAGCAAACTCAGGTGTTTTTTCTCAATGAAGTACCCTCAAGTCCCACCACACACATCAGCTCTTGCTCCTTAAGCAGATACCAGCTGTCCTTTACCATCTCTGTGGAAAATTAATTTGAAGCAGTGACTCCTCCCAAAATAAACAAATAAAGAAATGGTCTGAAATCTTCCAGGTGGGATCAGTGGTTGCCCCACAACTTGAGTGGGGCAACCCCCCAAGTGCTTTTGCAGCCTTTCACACATTAGCCATCTGCAGAAATGCTCTACAAACAACAAACTAACTTAGTTCCTCAGGCCAGTGGCTGGTTGCTCACCACAGCATGTGCCCTCTGTCCTTCACCTCTGCTGAATACGACTGGGCACTTGCAGCAGACTTTGCTCTGAGCTGGGCAGGCACCCAAGCATTGGGAAATTCCTGTATCTGGGTGTTGGGAAGCACCAAAGCAAAGGGACATGGAGCACTCTTGCTTTGCCAGGCTTGTTCTCTAGCCAGCAGCAGTTACTTCAGACTCAGAGCTGACACTTGCTTTTTCAAACCGAATCAGCACACAGACCCAAGAGGAAACCCATAAGATCTGTAGAGAAGTTGATTTTGACCTGCACATCAGTATGTGGGGATGGCACATGTGAGCAGCAACTGATCATTCCCCACCAGGGTCCCAGGCTTTCTCCAATGCCCCACTGCACCAGCTCTCCTTTGGAGCTCCCTCTACAACCAAGGAATAGCAGAGCCACACCTCTAGGGATAAATAAAGCTGACTGATCCCAAAAGAGCAAGGCAGACATTATCCTAATACAGGAAAGGCCATCAGATTTCAAAGCAACAGTTTCAACTTCCAACTCTTTAAATGCTCATATCATTTACAGTCTGAATGGGGTTCTTGGGCAGTATCAGTTACATGGATTAGGAGCTGTAGAGGACATAAGTACAATTCCTCTTCCTGAGGTTTTTACAGCTTAATGGACAGGAAGCATTGTTGATGAGCCTCCAGCTTCTTACGCTATGACCAGAATCTCCCCATCTTCCCTTTGTGCTTTTTTCTGTCCTAGAATCACTCTCAATTAACAGTACAAAAATAAAACCGATGTCATCCATCTCTCCTAAGCTGCACATGCATTATTCATAGACATGCCCTAATTGATTCTCTCATAACCATGAGCACTTCTGCACTTGGCTGTGTTGTTCTTGTCCAGCAGAGCACAATTTATGAAGTTTTATTCCACTTGGGAAAGGCACTTTCAAAGTGGTACCTTCCATGGCTTTTCTGATCAGAGCATCAGGTTTGATCTCAATGCATAGAGACTTCAGTCCTGAGTTTTGTGCCCAAATAAATGTGTCAGTGAAGTAACTCTGGTGCATTGATGATCAGTGTCCTGACTGGGAGGTTAGTACTGTTCTGGACACTCTGGGCCTTCCCTATAGGAGGATCTATAAAAGAGGTGAAAGGGGAAGATTTGAAAAGTACTCCACACCCCTGATTAAATGCTCTGAAATGTGTAATCTACAAAATACATAGGGAGCTAAAATGCCCTAGCAAAAACTTTCCATGGAAGTTATAGAAGTATCTTCTAAACTACTCAGCCAGAGGACAAGGCTCTATGAAGTCTCTCTCTAGAGTAAGAGAAAAATACATATCACATTTAAATGAGGAGAACTCAGCTTTGCCTTTAGTGTCCTGACACTAGAATACCTCTAAATTCTTTCATCCTAAGCTTTGCCCAAGAGTTCTGGGAACCGAAAGCCTGTGACAGAATGCTTGGAAACAGCACATACTATTGAGGTGAAGTCCAGAGACTCAGTCAGATGAGCAGGTCTGAATTTCACTCTGCAACCCAAGCAGCTGCGTGTCAGCATATGACACCCTATTCAAAGCAATTAATAAACCAAATCTCACCATTGGCACAAGTGTGTTGGGTTTGCTGGGACCATAAATCACCGCAATCGTTTCTCAAGTACTCTAGAGACAGCACAATTCCTACTGCTGGTGGACATGCCCTTTCTTAGATCCTTCTCTTTCCAATGTGCGGTCTGACCTTATGTCAGCTGACACTGAAGAGACACAGATATCAGTGTGCCATGGTGACACCATTTGTGCTCCCTGGGGACCTTCTGTGCCAGGGGTGTCACACAGTGCTCTGTATCACACCACCAATTCACCATTAACCACATCTGAGTTGCCTCCTTTTCCACATGCCTTTACTAATCGCTGATATTCCTCATTTCTCTATGTGGTTCTTGTTCCATATGCTATTCACTGGTCCCTTTGCTTGCTGCTGCACTGTCCCATTATGAAAGAAAGGGACACACTCCAGCCAGTCCCTCACAGGGGGCACATCCCAGCTACAGGAGGGGGAAGGTGATCGGGCTGCTGAGCTGTTTCCATCCTGAGAGAAGGGCTCAAGCAGTCATGCCGGGGAAAGTGAAAATCAGAAGTTCACTCGATTTCTAATGTCACAACGTATCATTGAGCTTCATGCTGAAGGACTTGATCAAGGAGTCACGAGGGAGCCGCAGTCCAGAGCAGCCTGTCAGGTTTGTGGTGCTGCAGCCTCACGGGCATTTAATCAGCGCCACGGTATCCAGGTTGGATTTCACCTGCACAACAGCCGGGCTGCAGCGTCCCCCTTCCCCCGCTAGACGGGGCTAAGCAGCAGCACTGCAGGGCAGCACTAAGGGACTGAACATGGGCAAGTTCAAGGCAACTCCCACCGCGTGAAATGATTTGAATGCTTCTCTGCGTGTTAGGCTCCACACTAGCCCAATCCAGAAGGGATTCACCACAGAGCAAGATCTCGCTGCTTGAAAAGTTGTCTCGGTTTCTTAACCCTATGGTGAGCTGCTTTGGGGAGGAATTTCAGTACTAAAACACTGTAATGCCATTGCATAACTCAGCTAACCTGAAACACTCTTCAGCCTTCGACACTCCATTTTCAAACACTGGGTCATAAAACTGGGTGTAGGAAGGTATAATAAGGCACTACCTCTTCCGGGGAAGTTGGAAGTGTCCACAGTTTCAAGCAAGTAAAGGAAATGTGCAAAGATGTAATGATATAACAGGTGGGAGAGAGAGCCAGACAGGGTGTTTTGCTCACAGGAGAGACAGTGGTATAGTTAAAGAATTAAAAGTAACAATTTTATTAACTAATACAAGGCAATATCTCATTAGAACATGTCACACAGCTTCTGCTGGCAATCCACAGAGCAGGGTACTGGCTAAAGCCAGGCTCACCCTGCTTAGTCACCGAATCCAAGGGTGATGTGTGTGAGGCCAGCAGTGAACCCAAACACCCACAGTGCTCAGACCTCTCACAGAGGAGGGCAAAGTTAAACCCCCAGCTTCGGTACATGCAAGTGCATCATTGAACTACCTTGTGAAGGCTCATTAGCAAATGCACAGCAGTATCAAAACCATTCTGATGTAGCTTTCTTCTTGCTCTGCTTTACCAGAACCACAGTGTCATGCAACTGAGAAGCAAAATAGTCTTGCAGGAAGGCATTACCTTGCTTGCTTTTAAGCCCAGCCTGAGAAACCAGACATCTCCATACTCCCCTCTAGCTTCACTTGCTCCTTTTAAGCCCTCCTTCCCAGTCAGGTGGTTACAGCAGGTGCAACAACTTGAGCACAAAAACATCCACCCTCACACCACCCCTGAAATGCACTGACCGCTTCCTGGTCAACACAGGCTTTCTGCACCCCAGGACATTTCACTCACCTAGGACAAGGTGAGAGTAAAGAGTTAAAAAATAGCACACATCTACCCCCCTTTACCTTCCTTAGTGGAAAACAAACCCACCTGCTGGTCAGCACTGCCCTGCTCCCAGCTGTGCTTTGGAAGCTACAAGAAGAAGGCACCAAGTGGTTAAGCCTTTCCAGCAGGCAGCTCTTGGCTGGTCCCTATTGGAGGCACAACAAATTTTACAACCCTCCAAAAAGACAAGGCAACCTCTTGCCAAGAGAAGACCTGGGTCACCGAGCTGGGGGAGGCTGCTGTTCACTTTGCTTTTGCCTATAGCCAGCTCTACTTTTCTGCCATGTGGGGTAGGCAAGATGACACAATCCATGACCAATGTGAATAGGTTTTTACTGCCAGTGCTCTGCCAATACCTCCTTTTCAATGCTACAATGTGCTATCTCCTGAGGAATTAACTCTAATAACAGTCCGTACTAGGGGGCTTTCCCCTATGTGATGACACTGTCCCTGTCAGGCTGCAGGTGTCAGGGCCACAGTGTCCCTAATGCCCTGACCAGCCTCACCTGAGACTTCCACCCACACAACCAGCCTTGCCTATTAGCACAGAGGCTCAATTTAAATTCAGCTCTGGGCACTTAATCTGGGTTTATGCTTGCTTTATTTTGCTGGGTCTGGCCTGTAGCCTCCCCCCCCCCCCGCCTTAACTTTTACTCTGCTTTATTATCATGAGCTTGTCTGATGATCTGGATCCTCGGTGATGCTGGTTGCTCTCCCTCAGCCTGCCTCACTCTTCTGACTCTGGTGTTGTGGTTCAAGCACTGACTGGGGAGACCCCCGCCCTGTTGGTCCTGGGATCCCTTTGGCTCCTGGTTCTTGTCCCCTTAAAGAGCAGCAGACATTTGCTATTGAGGGAGAAGTGAGGGACTACTCAACCTTCTCTCCCCATGGTTAAACCTGTTGACCTCCACCCTCAGAGTATGTGTTGATGAAGACCCTGGGGCTTAACCAGGGACAGGGAAGAAAGCTAGAGATCACTTCAAACAGTGAAATTTTTCTGTTTTGCTCATTTCACAATTGTGTTTCAATTGATTACCCTGAAATTTATCCTTATATGTGAGGGTGGCACAAAAAGGAGGGTTTTTTTAGGAGATGAGAAAGATATGTACAATTAAATGACTAATAACAAAAGACTTTTTGGTTTTGGGTAGATATGTAACAGACAAAAGGACTATGAGTGGATTATCAAGGTTTGGGAAGAGAATTTAGTGCACTTTTCATATTAATGCTGATAAGACCTACATTTGTTTCTTCAATCTGTAGACTCATCTAGGATTTATTATTAATCTGCAGCCATAAAACAAGGTAGAGAACTTTTCTCTTTGCTTTTCAGTATGCTTTGTACTCTTTTGTTCTTCATGTGGGAACTAATCTTTTGTTTATTAGAACACTTGTAATCATTCCAAATTCTTTAACTGCACATATGTAGGGATTGGTGTTGATTCCACTTTTCACTTATTAGCAGTAATGCTTCTTTTTAGTATCATAATCGTGAAACAGGACACTGTGTGAGACTCCTTGGTCATACACATGATTGTTCAGGCAATGAGTGTCACCAGGAGCTGCTCCTTTCCCTACACTCCCCTGGTATCCAAGGTTGGCTCCCACTTGGAGCCCTGCAGACATTGCCAACCATCCACCATGCAGAGCCAGTTGTTCTAGAGGGGTGTAATCATACTAAAGGCAGAAATTGGCATGCTTGAAAGCCACAATTCATTATTCCATTCATCCCAGCACCTCTTGTCTTTGGGAGGGGTTCTTCACAGTAGTTATTCCTGCTTCTTCACTCTATGGGAATACACTGGTGGAATTCAGTGTTCCCTGCAGTCTGCCCTCCTGCATGGGTGGTATCTGAGTTTTGAAATAGGCAACCACATCATTGCAGTTTGCTTTTCCTCCACAATAGCTGAATTCACTCTTTTGAAAAGCAGCTCCTGAACAACAATGGTTTAAACTACATTAAACAACATTTTCTCCTTCATTGACTCCTCTGGCTTTACAATTGTTTCTGAGGTTTAGGAGTTCAAGAAGTTTCTCTGTTTCAAAAGCACGTTTTCATTCCTGGAAGGCTCAATCTCTGGGGCATGACTTAACTAGATAGTTTTGATGGTGGATGTATTTAAGTAGGGAAATTATGGAGCTGTATACAGGAAGGAGGTAATTTGGGGCTGCCTGTATGCATAAAATGTCCTGATGCATAAAATGGGAAGCACCATTAACACATGATTTCTTCACCTGCATGGCTAGAGCTATGGTGAATAACCTTCCTTGCTCAAACACAACAAGATTTGCTAGCTAAGCCAATGCAGGAGGGAGAGGATGACAATGCAATCAAGAAGCTGTGCAATTATTTTTGGAAACTTACTGTTTACAGATCAGAATAGCAGTTAGGGTGACAAAATACCTGTTGTAAGAGCTTTGGAAACTGTACTGGGCTCCCTTTCAGGCACTACCGAAGGGTTATGAAACAGCAAATTATTCTTTTTACAATGCAGGGACATGTGTTCAGCATGTGGGCAGAGAAGACTCAGATCCTTCCCTCTCTCCAGCCTCTCATAGAGGAAGCAGCCTCTGGGATTCCTCTCATCACCCTGTGTGGTGACCCAACACAGGGCCCATGGACATGTTCAAATATACCTTTTCTAACTTGCAGTTGTACTGTGTTGCTTCCTTGCCCCTTTCCACCTGTCTTATGACCCTGGTAAGAACAAAAGTGGGAGGTAAATTAAGCCATACAGTTTGTTTTCCTCTCTGCACCCAGGTCTAGAACATATAAAGGATGGTTTTGAAAAAGATTAATTTGCTGAAATTAATTGGCATTAGGAGAGGGAAGATATTAGTAAACAGCTTTATTTTATTTCCAAGCATCTAAAATAGCTATACAAAAAAAGGCAAATTAATCAGCAAAGTGTCCTCACTGCAGCCAAGCTGCGCACACCCATGGAGAGGACTTGTTACAGGTGGCTCAGCCTGCAAATACTGCATAGCAACCAGAATTATGTGAAGTATTGGGGCAAAACTGAAGAAAAAACACAAAAGAAGAGACAGAAGAAGCCAGAGAATGATGGGAACTGTAGATGCAGAGGGTTAGAAATTAGTCAAGTGATAGGAGTGGAGTTTACCCAGACAAATTTGCATATATCTGCCACCATCTTCCACGGCCCTGGTGTGCTTTGCCACAGAGTCACAAATGGACAGGACACGGGCAGAGGGCAGCAGCAGGAGCTGACAGTGCTGCTCGCTCCTTTGCACAGCCCCATGCTTCAGAGGAGTGAAGAGAAGAGAAGAGGGCAGAGTAGGTTTTTCCACTGATAGAGACTCCTGCAAGATCAGCAGCCAGAGGAGGTGTTTTGGCACATCTGCTGGAGGCAGGGACCCTGGCATGCCTCGATGTTCCCAGATCTGTGCACCTCTCAAGGCTTTACAGGAGTATTGCAGAGCTCTTCAGCTGTTTCTGGCTGGAGATAATTTCACAGCACACAAGCTTGTTTTTCTTAGTCATCTTTCATTTTCTTAGTCATTTTCAACTAGTCCACACCCTGGATTTAAAATTGCTTGTGTACAGTCTGGGTGCAGAGCTGAGCAGGAATGGATTGCTCCCAGCTGGTGTCTGCGTGGGAAGGAGACTGCTGAATTCCCAAGAGATGTTTGGGACACAAGTACTCCCAGCAATTTCCCAGCATCAAGTGATTGGAGATGGGGGAAGAACTAGCAGACCTGGATGCTGTGACTGTGGCTCAAGCACAGGGTGAAGTAAAAGAGTCCTTCCAGAAAAAAACCAGCTCAGGGATGTGGATGCTACATCTGACATTTACATGAGGAAGAGGGGAGCTATAGCCCTCCCTCCAGCAAACCCTCCTCAGCCAGTGCTGAATCCCTCCTGGGGATTATTCCTAACTGAGCAAACCCCCCTGCCTCAGACACACTTCCTTATGAAGGAAGATACAAGCTCTGGAGTTTGATAGTGTCTGCAGGGTGACACACTCTCCTATGTGCAAAGGATAAGGGGTACAACTTCACCAACTACAAACTCTGTGTGTTACTGAAGTCTCGGCAAAGGTTCAGCCAGAGAAGACCAAAAGAGAAAAGCAGCATCAGGAATAGAAGCAAAAACTTTTCTTTGTAAGTGTGGGGTGTCTCTGCAACCAGTCCAGCAAAACAAAAGGTTTTGTGAACCTACCTGGAAGAAATCGACTTTCTTCCTCCTCCTTTCCCATTTTCCAAGGCTCTTAGGAGAGTGATGCTGATCAAGTCTAGGCAAGGAGGGAATTAATTCAGAAGAGCTGGAGCTGTGAGACCTCAGCACTCCCTTTTCTCTTTGTGAAGGGAGAGGATGGGGAGTTGCATGGTTGGATCTGAAAATGTTGCTCTAAAGCACACTGAATATTCACCATCTGGATGGTGGGTAACCGCAGCTTGCTTGTAAAACCTTCCACAGCAGGCAATGTTGTTCCCTGCAGCTCTCCCTTGGGGATCCATCTTCCAGGAGTTTTTCTCCTTGCTTATGGCAGTTTTCTGTAGCCCAGGAGAATATAACAGCAGTTAACAGTAAGTAGCGGGAGGAGGCTGTGTCTCAAGGAGCTCATCTGGCCTGATGCACCTGTCTGCTACAAAACAGGCTTGGAGCAATCCCAGCCAGCCTGCTGGGAGAGGCTGGGATGAAGATAATTCAAAACGTCTATGGTGAAATCTTGCCTTTATTATCTTAGTAGCTAACATCCCACATATTTCAGGGAGACCAGCATTTTACTCCTACGATCCAAAGACAAAGCAAAATAAATCTTGGTACTCTCAGCCACAGTACAGAACTCTGATTTATATAAAATAGCATCCTAGCCTTGAAGAGTGGCTAAACATGCCTCCTTCTTCCTTCCTGGCTTAAAGCTTTGTATCCTTATTGCTAAAATCTCCTGTGAGTTCTGCTGTCCAAACAGCCTGTAAAAGCCATAAACATCTCTCAATATGCCCTCCCATCTTTTTAACTTCTCTTTGGGCTAGAGCATTGTTTTCCTTCCACACTGCACTAAAGACTGCTGCCCAGCTACTACATTAAATGTAAAGAAATTTTGATAAGCACACAAATGTTACATTCGACACAGTCTGTGAAATAAAGTAATACTTGGAAAATTCCTGTTAATCCTATCCAGTTGTACTGGTCATTTGGTATGTCCAGTAATTGAAAATGATCTTTTTTTCTCCAGAGAATACTTGATGAAAAAAGATGCAAGATTAAAAAACTAAAAAAAAAAAAAAGAATTCTTCAGTGGAGAATACCAAAATGATCCCTCCAGAATGTCCCTATTTAGTAATTAATTGCTTTTTATTGCAAGTTAACAATCATATTGCAGGAGGTACATACAGACACCTCGTTGCAAATGCACCCTGCAATATTTGAAACAAGTGCACTCCCAGACTGTGAATGGTATCCACTTCTCTGTAACTGCTCACTGATGAAATTGGTATTTTGATTTTCCTTTGTGTTCAGAAGTGGTAAAAAAGTGTCTTTCTCAGAAACCTCTTCCACTACAGGGCAAGGTGTGTGTGTTGCACGTGTGCCTGGCGTTCAAAGTAAATGGAAATGCAGAGCTTTGCATCACCCATTTATTGTCGTTTGCAGCTGCTGCTGCACATCTGAGCTGCCCTTAACCCCAGCTCCAGAAGCAAAGAGGACAGTCAGATATTTTTCTGGTTATCATTTATCAATGCTGATTTTAGAATACGGATAAGGATCCAGCAGTTGTCTACATCCCAAAAGGAATAGACTGCTATATAAAATATCCTGCACTCCTATAAATGCAACTAAATGTTCACAAACAAGGTTCCCTGGAGATCAAAGCCCATGAGTATATCCCTGCAGTTACTAACACAGCGTGCTTTGCTCTGGGAGGCAGTGGGATTTTTCTCCTTTGTGGGTTGACATCCAATTTTATTCCTAAAGTTCAGTGCTTTTCCCTTTCCCTTCTGCCATATTGTCAGGTGCTTCTGATTTATTTGTGCAAAGGAAATTTATGAAGCTTCATTCTCACTATATTCCCTCCCCACTGACTAGGGATATGAAACCCCTGGAAGGAAGAAAAGATACTGTCATCTACCTGATGGGACAAGTGGAAGAGAGAAGCAAAGAGCCTTGAGCTGCTGACGCTGTCTTGAGGTGGCACTTTGAGTTCAGCAGCAGAACCAGAACTTTAAGTCACCACGATATTTAAGGGATCTAAGTCTGCACAAGTAACATCATGCCCCAGGGCCCACCTGTGTTTCTAGGTACCTGTGCTTGGAGATGCTCAGTGTTTCAGGAAGCTGCCCTCAAATATCTCTGTCCCAGAATGTTTCTGGGGCTGCAGAGGCTGTTCAGGGTCAAGGCAGCATAGAGTGAAGTGTTGCCAGAGGAAGTCATTCCAGCTGGGTGAAAAAACATGAACTATTTCATGGGAGAGGAAAACTCAGGGCAAGAGTCCTGGGTGAATTCCAGCACAGGCTTTACATGACTTCATTTCAGCTGTGGATTTTCCCCATGTCAAATGCTCTTGGATGCTTTATGTTGCTAAGGGAGCTTCAGAGCTTTTTCCTAGGTATGGCTGAATGTGAGACCAAGTGTTCAGACTTTACAGTGCTCCAGGTCCCAGAGTTAGAGCAGTGCCTGCAGCAGGTGTGGCTGCTGGGAGTCGATATCTGAAGAGCTCCCAAAGCCATCACCACCACCATGGACAAGCTAAAGATTATGATTTCCAAACACAGGAGATGCTGCATATGACAAATACCACACAGTTGTTATTAAGACTCTTGGTGGAATCCATCACAGTTGTGATAAAACAACTCATGAACACAAAATTAACATGTTTGCACATGTGCCTGCCACCATTATAGCCCACAGTCACCAATTTTCTTATTGTTTCCATGTGCATCAAAAACTGAGATGTAAATGCAGTTGACCTAAGTAACTCCTGCAGGGAGAAGTCATGAAAAGAACAGATATGTAACCTGCACTTAAGGCCTGATTAAAAAGAAAAAAAAAAACAAACCACCAAACCCCAAAACCAGAAAAGACCAAAACAAACCCCACCCTCCTCTTAAAAAGGCTAGTAGTCTTAAAATTGTGCTTTCCTCTGGTTCTGTTGAGTCTTTGTTTTTAAAAGCTGCTGTTGTTACAAGTAATCCCTAAGATCCTTGTTGCTGGAAAACATAAGGAAGAATTTGTTTGTATTCCCAGTGTGTGTCTTGCAGGCATTTCACAGCATGCTGTGCATAGTCTTTTCTTGCTTCCTTCTGTATAAAGAGTTTTCTTTGCTGGTTGTTTCCTATAGTAACAAAACAGATAAAAAAAGGAAACCCCTTGTTAAACCACAAAAACTAGCTAGGGATTTTGTGTAGTGCCTGAAATGAACTTTAAACTGATTCCCAGTTAGAGAAATGAGTTTATTCAGGAAACAATGCCTTGTTGCCATGATGCCACTTTCTGTGTACTAATTGTCCCCTACTTTTTTCATATTCTCCCTTGTATATTCTCTGTGCATGATTTATCTACGCACTTCTACTCTCCCTTAGGCTCTTTCCCAATTGCTGGATCATAGCTTCATACCCCTGGCTAGCTCATATATCACAGGACACATCAATAACCCCACTTTTCAGTAATTTGGAAGAAAGGAGAAGTATGAAAATCAGCTTGAAGTTGCTGGGTGTGTGTGAGAAGCTGAGCACAAAGCTCTGAGCAAGACTGCAGTAGCAGCAGTGCTGCAGCATGGTCAGGATTCAGGGGCCATGCTGCAGGAAAGCAAGAGGTGTATGCCAGTGTATACTTCATGTAACACTGATCACTTTGTATTATTTAACTTTTTTGTTGACTTCCAGTCTGCAAACGCAGATGTGCTGTCACTCAGATGCTCAGCTAGGCAGAGTTATGTGCTCTTGGCATCGCACTGAGTGTCTGAATGGTGTTTTGGCACCAGCCTGTTTGGAAGAAAGCTGTTTGCCTGCTCATGTTCTCATTAGTATCTGAGCTGATGAACGACATTCTTCTGCATTTCCATGTCCCTAGATATAGATCTGGCTTCTCTCTTCAGTCTGGGCTAAATGCTCAGGGGGAGCTGGTTGGAGAGCCTGTGTCTGCACTGCCGAATCCATGCAAACACTTGGAGAGCCTGGGGAGCAGCCTGCCTGATGGCAAGTCCTGCAGATCCTGTGAGTGTCCAGAAGAGTTAGTGTAGTTGGCCATGGTACAGTCCTTGATACTTTCAAGAGTGAACTGCCTCTACTGATCCACACTAGTAAAACAATACACAGTGGTAGCTCAGCCGCTGCCAAAATGTAGGTCTCTCCCTGGCCCCTCCTCATAAATACCTTAGCTGGTTTTAGTTTGTGTTGCTGTTTTAGTTCCAGCCCAGAGGAAAACGTGCCCCAGAAGTGTTGCTGTCACTCCCCTATCACTCTTTCCTCTCCCTGCAAACAGCCACCCTTGTACTCCTTTTGCAGTAGGTGCCATCAGCCTGCTGTCACTGTTCCCCACTCTCTTTTTATCTCTGTGAGAAACTTCTCTTTGAGCTTTGTTTGGCCTTTTCTGCTGGAAGGAAACCCCAAATGCTCTCTCCACACACAAGAACAGGCATAACTCTCAGAAAAGGTGGCAACTGCATTTCCTGGATCAGTGTCCACCTCTGCTGCCCTCTGTGCATTTCCTCTTTGCACTCCATTCATGAATGGTCCTCTCCTGCCTTTCCCACTGTCACTCAGAAATAGCAAAAGAGCACAGGCAGAATTTGATTGAATGAACACATTTTGCCTGCCCTTTTACATTTGATATCTCTCCAGTTGCTGGGTGGTTTTGCTGTGTGTGTGTGAGTACACAGATGGCTCCTCTAAGCACCTCAGCCCCGGATGATTGCTTGTTAATTTTTGCTTTGGGCTATTTTGAGTTTTTTTCTCTCCTCCCAAGAGGACACTGGTGTGGTGTGATGATGCCGGTGTGCCACCTAGTGATTGAACTATTCCCTTGTCGCACATCATTTATCGGGGGCACTCAGTGCACATATTTTGGCCCCATTTGCCCACAGTCACCTGGATCACAGGTAACCTGTGGCAATGCCTGCAGCCCCTCGGCTCTACTCAGTACGTCCAGGCAGGAGAGATCCCACTGAACTGCTTTTCCCTGCTTATTTCACTTCATACCTTTTTTTCTTCCTTTGTACCTCTTTCTACTGTATTATCTATAGTCTCTCTGATGTGGGCAACAAATGGGGGATCATTTGAGGTGTGCTGACTGCCAGCTTGCGGGTCACTCACAGCCATAATCTAATCCATCACGCAGTATTTTTGCACAACATGAAAATTTAGCATTAGACAGACGTCAATCAGATGTTCTGGGGGAGTCTAGACAGTGTTTAAAGCCCTTTAAGCATGAATGACATCATTGCAAATATTGATCTGCTTCACACCTCATAAAACCATTTCTGAACTATTTGGGTAGATTCAGGCTGGGAAAGCAATAGATGGTCCGAAGGCTGGAGCTGAAGCCTTTTTGTCAGGGTTTTGTGCCCACTGCCCAGATTCCCAGAGGCACGCAGGAGCCTGGCAGGGTGAAAGGGAGTAAGGCAGAGAAGTGCATCACAGCCGGCTGACCTCCTCTGCCCCCCTGGAAAAGGCGCTCTGTTCAAGGTGCAGCTCCCCAGACGTCTGACCTCCCGCCTGGTTCCTGCAGTCCCCTGGGGCACGGGTGTTGCAAAGAAACACCCGTCAGTTTACAAGCAGCTGAGCAGGCAGGTTCAGACCCTCCCAAAGGTTCAGGTCCTGGCATTGTACCCTTCCCTGGATGCTGCTGGGGAATCCAGCTGTGTGCTGGGTGCAGCTGCAGCTGCAGTGTGATCCAGAGTGCTGGGAAGGGACTGAACTCTATTACTGGGCTCACGACTCACCTGCTATGAGTCATGCAGCAGAATTATGCTGCAGAGGCTGGGTAAGTGCTCGGTCAGTAACCACTGTCACAGCTGCCCTTCAGCAGAAACTCAGCTGCAGGGAGAAACATGGTGACGAGCAAACTGACACCCACAAGTGGATGGGGCAATTAATGAAAGGTTAAGTGTAGGAAGCCAACAAACTTTATCACTATAGATCTGTGTTGGAGGTCAAGGTGAGCAATCAACACCCCTAAAGGAACCTTCCTCTCCTTGTAGCGTAAATGTCGGGGAGTGTCTGAATGTTGTGAGCTTTCTGATCACAGCCTGTTTCTCAGAGCAAAGGTCTGTTCAGGCAGAAGGTGAAGCTGCTGTCTGGAGCCTAGATCTGGGGATCTCTGCCTTTGTCAGTAGCTGTGAGAAATGAACACACATGCTTCCACCCCTAGCTGTACTCGAGGCATCCTTTAGAAACAAAATTTGTCTCTTCTTGGCTTCTCCTACCAGTGCTGTTCCTCCTCTGATCCCACAACTAATTGTCTATGTCTAGAAGATTATTAGAGCCAAATGAAATGGGTTTATCCTCTCCTCGTAAACCACAGTATTGTGAGGTGAACTGGGATGTGACAGCAGTGGGGAGAAGAGGTTACTTTGTTCAAGGAACCTCAGTCTGTGATTCAGCCACAAGTCATTGTCATTATCAGTTGACCATCCTGTGGAATATGTTGTTCTTCTGGCTGGGGAGCCCATGGAGGTAAACATGCAGAGATAATCTTCCTTTCCTTGCACACTACAGGCCCCTCTCTCAGCTACAAGATCCCAAATGGCAAGAGGTGCCAGCCCACTGCTGGCCTCTTGTTTTTATTGCTCTGCAATCCACAGCCATATTTTGCTTTTTTTTTTCTTTTTTCTTTCTTCAATTGCATTATTAAAGCAAGGTGTTGTTATGAGGGTGGGGGCTTACTCACTACATCCAGTGCTGCAGGATTCTCACTGTTGCACTCATTATCCTGGAGTGAACCAAGACTGACAGTCAAATGTTGTAAGTGCGATAGCACAATCTCTACCTGTGCAAACATTGCCTGGGGCAGGGATTTATACAGTTGCAGTGCAAGAAGGTGGATTAATGTGGACACTGTGGGGCATCTTAGGCAGGAATGGTGCTTATGAAGCTTTTCCTTGGGAGGGAGGGCCCTCTTTCCCCTTATTTACTCATTTTTTATTTGTATTCATTCTTTTATGAGAAGAGCTTGTGCCAGTACTCAGGCAATTACTAGAGCACAGCAGCACAAACTGGGATTTCATAGCTTTCATTCTCTCTTGTTCCTGACAGGTGAGCCAATAGGACTCTCACCTGCCCTATGGGGAACGAGAATGTTAGACTGAATCCTTCCCAAATATCTCCTAAGGCCTGGAAATGCAGGAGCTGGAGGCCTGAGCATCTCAGGCAGCTTGAAGAGGAGGCTATGGCAGAGCTGTGGCAGAGCCAGGGGGTGGCTGCAAGCTGTGCCCAGTGCCAGCAATGTGCCAGGCTCTGGCAAGGAGCAGCAGGCTCCAAGCTTCCTTAACTGCTCAGGTGAGCTGGGGACTGAACCCCACTATCTCTGAGTAGAGACCCTGTCTCCAGTGCACCATAAATACTGCAGGAACTGGATACCTTAATTTTGCTCTTAGCACTTTGAACTTGGAGATGAGGGGTGGGAATGCTGACCTCTGCAGCTCCTCCTGAACAGCCCAATGGCTGCATTGAGGCTCCCAGGTGCCTTGCAGGAGGAGAAGGTGCAGCTATGGACATGATGATCTTCCTTGGATAATAATGCTGCAGGTGGGTCTGATACTTTTGATGCTCCAACCAGCCGTGACAGCCTGGATGAGGAGTGTACTTTTCCAGATCTTACTTCCCCTCAGAAATGGTAATTTTGCTGAGAGGACGTGGATCTTCTCCATGGGTAACTTGATACACCAGGGGCAGGGGACCGTGCAGAACAACAGTTCATTACTACTGTAAAAGCACAAAAGAGTAGCGATATTCCCACTGTGGAACCAACGACAAAGAAAAGCAATCCCAGAGGAATGGAAGACTTCTCATGTGGAAAGCACACAGGGACTATGCAGTGCTGAGGGGTTTCTTTGCACAGAGACTTTCTCTCATCGCATGCAGGTGCAGAACTTCTCCTGGAGTGATAGAGGGAAGGAATGGGGAGTGGATGAGCTCTCCAGAGCTCATGAACAGCTGGAGGAAGGGTGGGAACGTGGGAAGAGGAGTTTTCCTGAGACAGCCAGGAGAGCCCGAGGCTTCCCTTCCTCCTTTGGCATGGCACAGAGCAGAGGTGGAGGTGGGTGTTCAGTTCCGCTGTGGGGGGGTAGCTACAGCTGCCAAAACCAGCCCTTCATTAAGTGTGAAGAAGCAGGACGATGTTCCTTAGTTGGAGATAAGAGGAGGAACTCCTCTGGAGTGGGAGCCGGCGCGCTCGGCATCCGAGTTCTCCTGCGAGCTGCCCTCCCTCTGATACACCTCGCTGTCCAGCTGGAGGTGACCTTAACAGGTGAACAGCACAGTAAACAACATTCAGCCTTGAGAAAGGAAGAGCAGCCGCAGCTGGTGATAGTCCCGCTGTGGGGTTGGAGGGCGGATGGCGGCGTGCCCAGCAACACGCTGCTATCAGGGCGGACACGCGGGTATCGGCGCCGGCAGCTGCTGCTCGGCGACTCCTCCGTACCACGCCGGGAGGAGCAGAGCCAACAGCCTCGCCCCTCTCGCTGGAGAACGCCAGAGTATTGACCCCTCTGCCCGGAGCCGGCGCGCCGGGCAATGGCGGCGCGTAATGAGAACTACCGCTCCCAGCATCCCCTGCGGTGGGAGCCCCCGCAGGCGCATGCGCCCCGCGCGAACTCCCTTTCCCGGCAGGCCGGCCGAGCGCGTGGCCCTCACCCCGCTCCCTCACGGCCGTGACGCGCGCGCTGTGACGCAGCGCGCTGACGCAAAAAAGTGTGCGCCCTCCACAGCGATCGCGGCCGCCGCGGGGTGCGCGGGGCCGGCAGCAGGGGCCGGGGGCGGCGGCGGCACCGCGGGGCAGCGCGCAGGTAACGGGGGCCGGGGTGGGCGGGACGCGCCGCCGCCGCTTCCCTGGAGCCTCTCCGGGCCGGGCCGGTTGGCGGCCGCGGCCTCCGCGCCGGGCAGGGGCAGCGGCGCGGGGTGGGGGGGCGCCTTAGGCGCCTTAGGGGCGCGGGGTTGGCTGCGGGTCCGCCCCCGCGCTAGGGGGCGCCCTCGGGGCGGGGGGCCCGCGGCCCTGTCCCGGCCTGTCCTGTGCGCCCCCGGCCCGGCCCGTCCCGTCCCGTCCCCTCCGGCGGGACCGGGCCTGCGCCGCCCCGCCCGCCCCGGGCCCCCGCGCCCGGCCCGGCCCGCCCCCTCCGCCGGGCTCTTCCTCCTACGCCGGGCCCGCTCGGGCGGGAGGCTTTCTGGCGTCCGCCCCCCCCCCCCCACTGTGGCCTCTGTCGACCTTTAAACGTTGAGGCGGCCCGTGCGTCCCGCCGAGCCGGGCGGTGCGGGACCCCGGGGGAGCTGTCACCGGCCGCCCCCGCCCCCGGGAGGTGCGGCCCGCGTGTTTCCCCTTCCAGCCGCGCGAAGAGGAATTGATGTTGAAACGGAGCGGCTTTTTTTTTTTTTTTTTCCTTATTTTGTAGACAGCAGAAGTTTGTTCCTGTTTTTTGAGCTTGTCCTGCCAGATCAGAACGTAGTTTCAAGTTTGTTTTGTAAAAGGAGAAATTCCAGGAAACTGAATAACCTTGTGGTTTTCCCTGTCCTTAAAATGTCTTTAAAAAAAAAAAAAAAAAAAGAAAGAGTTGTGAAACAAATACTTAAAAGCAACGTTGGGGATATATTCAATAGTAACAGCCAATTTGGAGCTCTGTGAAACAGGGAAGTTGAACAAACGAGGACTTCCTTCAGTGCTTCTGAGAGCTTCCATCAGTGTAGGACACCAAACCATGTTTTTGTGCTTCAGAGATTGTGAGGCTTTTGTTACTTGGTGGTGTATTATTTCCACAAGTGAACTTCAGTGTTGACAGTTTGTGATACTTCAGCTTTAACTTCCACGTGGTTATTTCAGGCTCAACAGGTTTAGACAAATAGTTGTCAGGTGCCTCATCTCTTTAAAGGATATTGTGATGAGAGGGAGAATTTTACTTTTTCTTAAAGTAAGGAATTCTTTGTGTTAACACATTAATATGAAAGAACCTACAGATGTGCTGCTCAGCTTTGCTAGGCATTTAACTATGGTTACACATGGTTAACTATGATTAACTATGGTAACACATTAGTGGTGTTACATTATTACATTAGTCTTCTCTACCTTGTGTTCTCAGCCTTGCTTAGAATCATGTTTGAAAGCAATATAAAACTTTATTATTTAAGCTGGCTCAAAGAACAGTTATTAGAATTTGAGTTGCCCCATGTATGGGGAATTACAAATCCTCTTGTAATTTTTGACCATTAATGTGCACCGTAATTTAAATGTGCAGTCTTTTTACAAAGTTGATTAAAATTGGGTTTTCAGGAGATTTTTTTTTTTTGCTTGAGGTATAATTTTAGGTTTTATTATGGGGCTCTTTAATTTTCCATTTAAATTGCTAATTTAGGGCTTTTGCATTCATTTCCCAGATAACCAAACTGTTGGTTTTCAGATTTTACAAGTATATTTATATTCACAAAGAGGTTTCATGCTTTAAAATGTTTGTTGGTGGGAAGTCAGTGTGTTCAGAACCTCCTAATTCTTTCCCTGAACACAACATCAATAAGGGAATGACCTGTAGTGGTGTTGCAGTAGGAGTGAGGCTCCTATGTGTCGATGGACAGGAGGGTGGAGCTGAACGGCTCCAAATGTTCCAGGCACTGAATCAAGGTTCGTGGTTAGAGGTCACTGAAATTTTATTTCCTCTCTGTTCAGAGATGTCTCACTAAGGTGACTCAAGCACTAAAGTGTCTGAGGTTTCAAAAACATGTGAGTACCTTGAGGAATCTGTGTCTCAGTACTTCTTTGGGTTTCCTTTTTCTGTCAAATTTTTACATCTGAGCTCAGAAGGGTAAAATGCCCATAAAACCCTTTGCTGTGATACAGAAATACCAAGTAGTATTTAATATTAAAGCAATACAATGTGCACCACCCAGGGTGTGCTGAAACAGGCACGTGTGGGTTTTCAGTGGCAGTGGCCACTATGATAGTTAAGACTGCAAATATTTGTCTTTCAAAGTCAAATCCTTTGAGTAAGGGCTTTATGTTTTGTTAGTATGAGTTCTATTGATTCTAAATATATTTTGGCAGTAGTGCTGTTTGGGAAAAAATCCCATTCCTTAGTTTATTAGGTGTTCAAACTGAAATCTGTAGTAGGCCATGATTTTCAAAACTTATTAAGAGAAAAAAATTGCATCCATCTGCCCCCCTGAATTTAATATGATTGGTTCTGCTGGTTTTTGGAGAGCAGTTTAAGATGGAATTTGTTCAGCAGCTTGTCCAAGGGAAATAGTGAAAGTCAGAGCTGTTCTCCCAGGTTTTCTCTCCATCAGACCAGGTGTGTTTCTGATAGTTACAGGTTAGTTCATATCATCTATGTTCTTGTCTTCTCTACAGAGTTCTTCACTTTGATTTAAGATGTAATTCTTGAAAAAAGTGAGCACAGTAGGAATTTCAGTGGTGCCATCTAGAATAGTTATATTTATTTGAATAAACTGGGAGGGATAAGCCTGTGGAAGAGACAAGTTGCCTTGGCGAGACATTCACTGTCATTGCTGTGTCCCGATAGAAGGGGTGGCATTTTTATATTATAACTTTATTTAAAAAAAAACAGCTTTATGTCAGCACCAGTTATTTAGATCAATAAATGTGCATTATTGAGGCAATTCTCCAGGTTTTAGGGATAGCTGGGATTTTTCTGTTTTCACTTGCTTTTGGTATAGCAGAGGGTGTCCCAGAGGGTGGTGTGAACAGTTCCTGTGATCTTCCTGACTGGAACTTTGTTGACCTGTTGCAGGTATTGCTGGACCTTTCTTATTTTCCAGCAGGAACAGTTAAGGGTTGTTAGAGGAAGTAAATTGTTCTCCAGATTGCAGGAGAGCCTGCCCAGGCCCTATACAAGCTCTGACGTCACAGGGCCCTTTCTTCTTTATCCCTTGGGTACAGAATGAAGGTGGGGATGTCTGCAGTGGTTGAATGTGGATTTTGTTACAGCACTTGCGTTCTGAAGCCCAGAGTGAATTTGTCTGAATGTTTTTCTATGATGTTTAAAAGCTCTGAAGTGCTGCTGGCAAGTGGTGATCAGTTAATGAAAAAAGGAAATGGAGCTTTATGAGCTTGGAATAGTTTTTTTATTCAAAGGTGTTTGGGTGGGGAGTATGTGTGTATACAATCTCATTATGGTTCTGCCTGCATGTAGTTAGTGTTCATTCCTAAGCAATTTATGCATTTGCATTGAATTTCCTGATGTAGTTCTGCAATGAATGAATGAATAATGAATGCCCCAGATAAAGTCATAATTACTTGTGATTTAGAAAACATCATCTTTCGTTATGCTTAGGTAGTTTTTTGTTAGCATATGTCCACTTCATATAGTAAGTATCAAAATGGTGTTCTTGTAGTCACAGGTTTATCTTTTTGTAGTCTTTGGGCTATGACTTTTGTGCAGCTTCTGCCAGTTTAATCTTCAGCCAGTGATCTTAACTTCATGCTTCTTGTTTAACTAACCAGTCACAGTACATTAAATTCAGAAGCACCTATGAGACAAGAGGCAGAACTGTAGGATTGTTCATCCACTCCCTGAGTGAGGAGAGGTTTTAAAACAGTCAGAGGTGTCCAACGCACAGTTAAAATTATGGTGATGTTTTTCAGAGAGAATTTGGGCTATAAATGCATATGTAATCTATGCTATGGCTTCCTTTAGAGTCTGTCATTTGACTGATTCCTGAACATGTATTTCAGGAGTTGATGTGTATGTCACTGTCTTAAACACTTCTGTATTTAACCTTGGTTTGAAATCTTTCTCTGGGTCAGTTATGACAAATGGGTATTTAATCTCATGGCAGATAGATATTGGCTATATTACGGCTAATGTCATGTTGGAAATCTTTGTGTGTTTTTGGATGTGAAGGAATCTCTTTTGCTTTGTTTACTCTCCCCCACCTCCAGTACAAAGTCAATGTATAAATTAGGTTTGGATATTCCTTCCTCCAGAAGTTACAACTCTTCACAGCAATCACACTCTGTCAGGTTGGAAACTAAGGGCACAGCACTATTTTGAGACAGATTTTCTTCTAGTTTAGGCTGTTAATATTTCTAGTAGATTTTTATCAGATTGACAAAAGCTGACACCTGGAAATTTAAAGGCTTAAACAGAACCTACAGTGATAGTTCTCTTCATTAAATGGTACTTCAACAAGTCACTCAGTACTGTAGGAGTTTCTCACTTTTGAGGATGGGAAGATAAATCTTCTGTCAGCTGCTGTCACGCAAGTGAAGGCTGATAAATCTGAAGTAATTGCTCCAGTGCTCCCTCCTGTGATTATCCTTCCCTCCTACTGGAGCCACTGGCCGTTCTTGGAAACCCTGAACAAGTGGTGCCCGGCTCTTTCCCAGCCATGGCCGTCCTGGGGCTGATCCCACTGCCCGCAGTGCTCCCTGCCACTGCCTCTGCTCCTGGCACTGCGGACCTGAGGAGTTTGCAGGCACTTCCACCGCTGGCTGCAGGGCATTAAACGGGGATAATGACACTGATCATAATCTTGCTGCCCTGGCTGGGTTGGTTCTTGAGTAAATCACCACAAAGGGTAACTCAGGTCTGCTCAGGGAGTTGAGGTACAGCTCTTAAAAGGCTCAGCAGTGAACACAGCTATGGTGAGCTGTGCATTCCAACCAGCCTGGTCAGGGCTGGGGAGCACCAGTCAGGACTTGTGTTCAGAGGTGCATGTGTTCTTTAGTCTGCAGGCAAAGGACCAGAAAGAAACTTTCACCTTTGAAAGCACTGCTCTGTCACTTTATCTTTTCAATCCTTGTTGCTGAGTATTATTTGCCTCTTTCAAATGACTTGTAATATTTGATTTAGATTATTTCAATGAATATAGTGAAAGGGTGAGATTTCTTGCTCATTTTTATGCTCTTTTTTTTCTGGTTGTTACCTCTGCCTTAGGCTAAGCCATGACTTCAGGATCTGGGCATGTGGACTCCAAGGCTGAGCTCACTACTTTGCTTGAGCAATGGGAGAAAGAACATGGCAGTGGGCAAGACATGGTCCCTATTCTCACCAGGTAAGATCTGTTAAGAAGTCCTAAAGTTGAGTAGCTGAAGTTAGTTGACAGCAGCTTTTACCATGTCTTTTTCTTGAGGTTTTCACTTATCTGATAACCTGTAATTAATTTTCTTGGTCTGGAAATTGAGCTGTTAGTGTGGTATTTAAATACAGACTTTTAGTAAGAAATTTGTATTACAAAGACATCTTACACAAACTGTCTCTAAAATGTGAATTTAATTCTCTGAAATAATATAAGTCAGGAGCATCATTAAATACTTGAAATAACTTTGGTATCTTCACCTGAATCTTGTAAAACATCAGTATGGGAAGCAAGGTGTGAGGGGTTTGAGATTGCAGTGACATTGATCAGATTAAATGAAAGGATGAGAGCAGGATGAGTAGGAGGAGCTATATTGAGAAGATATTTTGAAGCTCATAGGGCATGTTTAAAGTGAAATTTTAAAACCTGATTGATTTCTTTTTTAAGCTGTGTGACGACTGACTGGCATTGTATTGTGATAAAAATATCCTGGACCAATAAAATTTTTGGAGCTGTGTATTTAACACCATTAATGATAAGACAGTATCTAGTACAAGAGAGAGATTTGGATTATCAGTTGCATATGTGGTTTCCCAAGCCAGACCTCTTTTGAATAGACTGACGTTATTCCTGCTTTAAAAGAAAATTTGCAGAAATTCCTCCTCAGGCCTCTGCTGTCAGATCCATGTCCTGCCTTGAGTGTGCGGGACTGAACTGCTCTGTAGTTCAGGAGCAATCCAGGTGTCTCTTCTGCCTTGTCGGGTCAGGCAAGTCAGTGCACAGAGCTGGGGCTGGCACTGCGTGGAAGTTAGAGGAATCTGGTGGAGCTTCTTTGCTCAGGTCTGTGCTGTGCCTCACCCACTATTGGACATGACTGTTTTGTTGTTCTTACAGCATTTCAAAAATAGAAGTGCAGAAGAGGGCGATGAGCAACAGAAAGTCAGCCCTAAACACTTGAAAATTAGTGGGTTTCTTGAAAATCATGAGACAGGTTTTGGTATATCTTTGTGTATTGTCTGAAGGAAACATATGTGCTATTTCAAAGCTTTTTTTTTGTAAGCATAATCAGAAATTTACTGTATTCTAAGAAATTGAAAGACATTTGAATGAAACATGTATTTTCTTTTGTTTATAAGCAGTCTGGCACTTCTTGCTTCTGCTCAGCTCCTGCATTGTTTATGCCCAGACAGGCCTGATAACTGTTGATTCTCACGGTTTCTGTGTAGCAGGCAGAGTGATTATGAATGGTGAAAGCTTGGGTGTTTTTGCTTTAGAGGCGATAGTACAGATTTATTTAAGGTAGGTAGCAAGGGGATCTTCTGGCTTTGTCAGAAATTGGATTTACAGTGCTTCAGGTATCAATGAAAGCTGTGCTTCTGTTTGTAGGAGAGAGTTCTAGATGTTTAGATACTTAGAATTTGCTGGTAGAGATGCTCCCCAGGAATCCTCACCAACTGGAGCGTGCATTGGCTAATGTCCTGAGGCAGAGTAATGCCCTTGCATATTGGTTTAGTCTTAGGGCAGAGGGAGCTGTGGTCGTACTTGGTGAGTTATTTTTCTACTTCCTTCCACCTTGTGAGCTAAATGGAAGAAGACTACCTTGTGTGGATGGGGGTCTGTTAAATGTGATGCTGAGGCAGCGCAGGTGAGAGTGCAGTAACGTGACAAGGACAGCAACATCGATGGCACCAGTTACAGACCACAACTGAACTGTCACTTCCACAAAGCTGGTTTTCTGGATTTACAAACACTTGAGTGTTAGATGGTATGAACTGAAGAAATCACTTGGAAAGCCTGTCAATAAACCACAGATACTAAATACATATGGTTTTCAAAAATATTGTAAATTTAAATGATCCTGCAAGAGCGTTACTTCATAGACTGGATGCAAGTTATGTTCAAGCAAATCAGGCAAATCCTGGGACTCAGATCATTCACTGCATCCCAGGAGCCTCCTTCATGAAGGGAATAAATCAGCAGTTTAACATCATAACCTCATCTCCACAAACCAGCCATAATGTGGTATGGGATCCTAGAGCATCTTATGCTGTTGCAATCTGCTGTAAAGGCTCAAGTTGGTCATTAATGCTAAGTGATGACACAGAGCAGGATTAGGATGGCTTTGTTATGCCATCTAGATCACTGGGAGCCTTGCAAAGTTGGCATACTTTTCTGTATGTCTCTCCCTTCCTTCCCCGCTCCCAAGGAGAGCTGTTTGTGGCAAGTGAAAATGAGGATCTGACTAACTTTCCAAAGACAGTTGTAAAGAGAAAAAAATTAGTTAGAGGTAAATGGCTCCATTTAAATCCTACATCTTGTCTGCAAACTTGGAAGTGGCTGGAGAACCAGTATAATGTCAAGTGAATGAAGGAAATCTTGAAACTGAATAAAGGTTCTGTGGTTTTGTGACTTGTGTTTTGTTACAGCCCTGTGTTCCAGGTGCCTATGTTAGAAGGCAGGAATGAGCTTTGGTAGTTATTTGACTCTCCTGTTGCTTCAATTGAGAATTGAAAAAGCTGTTGATCTAGATAGGTACATCCAAGTCACGTCACAAACCACCTTTGTGTGTGTTAGTTAAAGAAGGGTATTGTAAGCAAGTTTGATTTTTCTTTTTTTTTCCTTTTTGAAAATCAAATTTTAAAAGGCAGTGCTTTTTTTTTTTTAATGTTCTGCTTTGGTCAAACACTTGTGAATAATTGTCTCAAAACCCTTCATAATTAGTGATTCGCGTTCATCTTTCATTGAGCCTGTGATAATGTTGTTGTCCCTGAAAGCACTGGGAGCTGGCTCGCTCTTTGGCTGCCTACCCAGACAGGATGCACTGGCCAGAGTGTTGTGCTCACTTTCCATGCTGCTTGTCTGTCCTTTCTGGCATGTCACCAAAATGCTAATTATCACCTCAAAAGACCTGACAAGGCGAGGGTGCTGCTTCCCAGCTCCCCATTTGTCTGAGTTTTCTGTTAGCAGACACCCCTCAAGCTATTAGTTCTCATGGAAAAAAATGAGGAGCTGGCAGTGGAGTATTTAAGTAACTTGCTTTTGCCAGAATTTCTTGAGAGCTCAAGCTGTGCCACCTATTATTAACAAGGAACACAATTTGCATCCCTTCACAATCAGGCTTACAAAAGTAAATATTGGAACCCCACAGGATCAACAGTTTGTTGAAAGATAATTGTCAGATGAAAGGCGAGCAGGAAAGTTCTCTGCTCATTCCCAATGAGCTAATTTGCTGTTCCTAGAATCTGGCAGGCATCATCCTCTGTTGCATTGGCAAGTCAGTGTAGTTCACAGAGGCAGGACTAAGTACATTTTTGCCTCTAATCATGCCTGGGAATACTGGATATTTTCTGGAAAGTAGCAGGAGTGGAATAGAAGTCAGCAGTGTTCTGTAAGGGAAATCCCCTGTGAAAGACAAATATTTTTCCAGGGATTACTGCAGCCTTGCAGCAGTTTTCCCTCTCCTATGATAAACTCTACCTAGATAACTACTCTGAGATATTCAGTCCTTGTTTTAAAATGCTGTGCTGCCCATAGACTCTGCTTCCCACTGTGGACCTCAGTAGAGGGGAGGGAATAATGTTTTATACCAAGGAAATGAGATTTAATTTGCTAATGTTTTTTCAATTGAATTGAGTGCTCTTTAGTTCACATCAAACTGCATATATTTGTGCTGTAACACTACATGGAGAAGGACAGTGGATGACTATGGAATTATTTATTGCTTGACCATGAGATAATTTTCCTCTTCTTGATTTTGTTTAAATAAAAATAATAATTAATTCTCTTACTGCTCATTCTAAATGAATTAGCGAATAGGATTTCTTGTGTCTGCTGAGGCTGCTTCTCAGTTTAGGGGAAGGCATAGCTCCAAAACAACTCAATTTTGTTCTTCTGATACAGAGGAGCATTTAATGTATTTGGAAGGCCTATGAACAGGGAGCTGGCTGAGTTTCTCCTTGTCTTATCCGTGGTGGTAGTTGACACATGGTAAAAAGCTGATAACTGAATAGAGGTTACACAGCACTTAATAAAAGTATTTAATATTTATTAAATATTTATAATTATATTTAATTATCCAACATGATTGAAATTTAATGTGCAAAATAACAAAAAACTGCGCAGACAGTTTGAACAGCTGCCCCTGCACAGACTGAACAGGGAGGAAAACTAAGTCACCTGTTCAGGACTTGCTCTGCTGCGAAAGAAAGACACTCAAGCCTTTTATTTACTCTAATTCTGTACACTGTGTTGTAGAACACCACCCGGAGTCTAACATGAGTAAATAAAAGGTGTTGGCCCCTCAGAGTGTCATGTTTGTGCATCTCTGGAGCGTTGCTACGGGTTCAGTGTGTTTTTGGAGCTAAAAATGAGATGAGATAGTAGAGGCCAGTCTTTTCTCTTGCCCCTGTTGTGGACAGTCAGAAATCCTCTGGTGGCATTGAACACTGTTTGGGTGAAAGCTAATGGGTTGGTTTGGAGTGCTCTGACAGATCTGTGAATGTGAGGAGCTGTGCTCCATAAGGCTGAGTGAATTCTGCTCACCTGATGTCGTTCCTTCTGCAGAATGTCCGAGCTGATTGAGAAGGAGACTGAGGAGTACCGCAAAGGGGACCCTGACCCGTTTGATGACCGGCACCCAGGTAGGGTGTCCTGAGTGCTTTTGGCAGCACCAGCTGTCCCAGTGCTTACCTGGTAGCTCATAGTTAGAAGTAAACAGTTTTTAGCCTGAATGTGCTGACTGCTGATTGAGATTTGACACTGCTTTTGCGCTGGGAAGTTGTGCTCTGTAGTGCTGACACTGGAGCATCGCACACTTGGTTTGAAGGTAGCAGTTCAGTATTAATGTTGGCATCTTGAGGTAGGAAGATGAGTGTTTTCCTGTTTGTCCCACAGGTCGGGCAGACCCGGAGTGCATGCTTGGTCACTTACTGAGGATACTCTTCAAGAATGATGATTTCATGAATGCGGTAGGTTTGCTCTGAGAACTTTCTCTGTCAATTCCTCACATCAGCTTATGGCTTTTATTTCCTCTGTGCTGGTTGACCTTGTTACTTGCTTGATACTTATTTTAGTGGTGTCAGAATTCTCTTTTCCATAACAGTGGTTTTTATAATCGGTTTAAGAGCAACTAATTTGCCACTTTAACAAAGTCTCTCAAGTAAAGGGAAGTTCATGAGCTGTTGGAATGTGCATTGCAACAATTGAATTAGTTGTTTTCAAGGTTTATCAGTCTCTTTAAAGAAAATGTAGCTCCTCTAACACAAGTCCAAAAGCATAATTTCTTTCTGTAATGGAAATGAATACCACTAATTCTAGTGCCTTGTTTCTGAATGCTTGGAACGTCTGGGCTGCCTGTAGGAACAGAAGAGCAGCTCTAGAAGACTCAGGTAGAGAATCAGGAGGCAAGAGTCTGGCTTTTCATTTGCATTGCTAACCTCTAACATGACTTAACAACTACAATTTTGTTACCTCTGCATCCCTGTAAACACCTGTATCAGTACACATTGATGTAAGGATTCTGACAAATTGCTTGCGTGTCTCTCTCCGTCTTAAACTGCCAGTGATAAGCAAATACAGGTGCAATTAAAAATGTGCTATTTCTTATGTTAATTTTTTTGTTATCTTTTCATGTTTGCACTGTTACTGTTACAAGTTTTTCAAGGCATTTGTCTTTACAAATCAGTTCAAAATGGATATTTAGTCAGTGAACAGCAGATCAGAGGCTCTCTGCTTCTCTGAGTAGTAATTTCAACTTCTAAGGCACGGAGGGAGCAGGCTAAAGGCTGGTTGTGTTGAGATCCAGGGCTTAGACTGGCATTCCTTACTTTATTGTTTTGCTGCTGTGGGAGCTGTAAGGCTTTCACTGCTCTGGGTTTGGTCAGAGTTGAATTTCAAACCAGTGCTGTTCCTGATCTTCTCCAGCTAGTGAATGCTTATGTGATGACAAGCAGAGAACCTCCACTAAACACTGCTGCCTGCAGACTTCTTCTGGACATCATGCCGGGACTGGAAACAGCTGTTGTCTTTCAGGAAAAGGTATCACCTGTACTGAAGCTTGGGTTTTAAGCTTGCTTTATTTTGTACTCAAGACTTCCCAAAGGAGAAACCAGTAAAAAGCCATATTGAATTCTTGTCTTTGAGAGCCAATCTGTTCAGTCTTACTAATAGTTTGGGACTTTTTGCTCTTGGCTTGTTCGGTTAATCAAATCTTGGATATTTAATTTCATTTTTAAAGTGTGATGTGACTATTCAAACAGAGGAGCTGGAATTGAATCTAATGTTTTGGGAAATACTATAATTTGAATTGTTGCTTTCTAGCCTGTGAATGGAGCAGGCTGTATAGAACATGGAGGACTTGCCCAGTAATCCCCAGCTCCAGCCGAGCGATAGCTTTAGTAGAGCTAAGTGATAAGCAAGTCATACTTTAACTAAGCAGTCTAAAATCCACATGCTTTGTGAGGATTATCTGGAACTGTGATGGACAGCTGAATCAGACTTCCATGTGTGGACAAATGGGCTGTTCTGAAGGAATGCACACAGAGCAGAAAGTGAGGAGAAAGTGAATTTCACTTAAGCCACAGTTTCCTCATCTGTAAGAATTAGTGTTTTTCTGAAGTTTGGAAATGAGGTAGTGCTTTATATAAAAGTTCTGAATTAATTTCTCTACTATTGGAAATATGGATATGAACTCTAAAGCATGATGAAAGAAAAGAATAACGTGCTCCATTTGTGAAAGATTTAATTTAATTTGAGCTCTTTGTGATCCCTCCAAAGCTGAGGCTGGGAAGCCTTGATCAAAGAACAATTTAAAACCAAAACAATAGTTCCCCATTTGTTGAGAATATAGCTATTTCCAGAGACCAAAGTTCTCTGTGAACTGAAATTAAATTAAATTTTGCACTTAAGGACTTTTTTTCCTTTTGACTTGAGAATATTTAGAGCTCTGTTCTGGCACTTAGGGCTCCTGTACGTAGGAAGCTTTGGAAAGAGGGTGCTGTTTTAGTCACAAAGAGGCCCTCTAGCGACCAAGGGATTTCCCATCTTGTCAGTTAGATTTTTTTTTTTTTTTAATTTAAATTACATAAGAGCATTGAAATAATAATGCAATTGTCTTTAAATATAAAACAGGCAACTCTAAAAATTTGAAAAGCTGAGCGTTTCCATTATAATATCTCTTCATTATTACTTTTCACTGATCTTTTATTGTATTGTACCTATAATTCAACTTATGTGCAAAATTCCTGTCACAATAATGATGTGTTGTTGTTGATGTTTCAAAATCCAGTAGCAAGTTAGAGAAAACAAAATAATATTTCATTCTAAACTATTGTCTTTTTAATTGACTTTTAAATTTAGCCAAATTTCATTCTATTTGATTTCATTCTATTTGTTCAATACAGCTTCTTTGAAATCTGCTAAATTGCTGGAAATTTTTGTTAGTGAAACTGACTGGAGCTTTGGGCTTTTTTGTTTGGACTAATTCATACCTGCAGTATTTTGCTGTTTCCTTGGAAGTACCTTGACTGGCCACTTTTTGTGGGTGTGCAAATCCAAGTATCTGATGCCTGAGCATAGGTTCATGCAGCTTAAAGTTTTAGATTTTTTTTTTTTTTTTTTTTAAATTCATTATATGCTTGGTAGGAAATCCAGCCTGTTCATTACTAGAGATAGAGAGAACTCCTTCCATCAGGTGCTTTCACTGGGAATGAGGGGCTAAAGATGAAATGCAACTGCTCGAACTGGTTTCTTGTTTTCTCCCTTCTAGGAAGGCATAGTTGAAAATCTCTTTAAGTGGGCACGAGAGGCCGATCAGCCACTCAGGACATATGCAACGGGACTTTTGGGAGGAGCTATGGAAAACCAGGACATTGCTGCAAATTACAGGGATGAGAACTCACAACTGGTAATGATCTCAATCACTTCCCTTTTGTAGAGGACAGTTACCTTTTTTTCTCATTTTTATTTATGGGGAGCTCACATTCATGGGTTAATAAATGGGTCTTACAGTGGTTGTAATAATATCTGTAAGAGTCAGTAGCTCATGGTTTCCATCCTTTCCTGACTGTGTGTCTGCTGAGGTTGGGGCATATGGCCTGATTGTTCTGTTAACAGCAGTTGTGTTAAAAATGCCAGTGGAAACCTAAGAAGTCAAATACCTCACTTTTAAATGAGACTCATATTCATACTTTCCTTAAAGAAGAATTTTCAGAAGCTTTACATCTGTAACTATTGCACGTTGTGATTTGCACACCAGACAGAGGTGTTAAAATGAAAGGTAAGTCAACATGGAGACAACGATGATGAAAGTGTGATGACTTCTCTTCTAAACATTAAAAGTAAAAGCATGACCTTTGGTTTTGTGGAACTGCCATTTACCAGAGCTGCTGCTTGGAAAGGGAATGTTGCCTTTATTCCAGGCTGGGCAGTGATGGTGGAAGGGTGCTGCAAGCTGGTATGTGGTTGTTAGCACCAGTATAACTCATCTGCTCCTAATGGCTTTCAAGCCACTTCATTCTCACACAGGAGACATGGTGTTGATACTTTAGAATGGAAGTAGCTGTAGCAAGATGCATTCGAGTTCTCTCATTCACTTTGAAATTGTTATTTCTCTGGGCAAATGTACACCACAGCATACTCAGCACTTTGTGCTGTGGAGAGGGTTATATGATGGTAACAAAATATATGGCTGAGGTGAGTTGCAAGATCAAAGCAAGGTGTGTGTTCTTATGAGTGCTGCTTTTCTGGAACAGGTGGCTCTGGTGCTTGGTCGGCTACGAGAGTTGCAGGTCACTGAAATGACCACAAAACAGGAAAACAAGCGCCCCAGTCCTCGGAAAGTGCCATTGGATCCTCTGCTGCCCCTCGATGAAGAGGCTGTGGATATGGATTACGGGGAGATTACAGTAGATGGAGAGCAAGAGGAAGTTTCTGGTGATATGGAGATCTCCTTTCATCTTGATTCAAGTCATAAGACCAGTAGCAGAGTAAACTCTGCTGTGAAGCTAGATGATGGGGGACTGAGAAAAGGCAAATCAGGGAAGCAGCACGAAAGAGATGGCTTCCGCAAGGCCAAGCAAAAACTGGGCTTCTCCACCTCGGAACCAGAGCGGATGTTTGTTGAACTGTCCAACAGCAGCTGGTCAGAAATGTCCCCGTGGGTGATTGGCACTAATTACACACTTTACCCCTTGACTCCTGCCATAGAGCAGAGGCTGATTCTTCAGTACCTGACTCCCTTGGGGGAGTACCAAGAGGTGAGCATATGAAGTGGGGGAGGAAGCACTCTGTGCTCTAATTCTCTGAATGGAGAATTCCAAAGCCGAATGGAATTGTGGGAGGAAATTGGCAGAACTGTTATATCACTCTCTGATATTTCCTGTCATGATTAAGATTGGTAACTTTTCCTGAGTTGTTGATGACTTTCAGATTGATGAAGTCATTAGTTTGAATATTACTTGTTAGGTAATACTCAAACCTGAACCTAGCAGATGTGTGGTCTGGTGGTTGGAGCATGGCCCTGAGGATTTCATTCTGTGTTTCTGCTGAATTTGCTTGTTTACATGGCAGAGGGCAAGTCACATTGTTTGAAATGCAGATATTTTCCCTGTTTCCTATGGGGAAATGTGATAGACTCCTGCAATTAAAAGTCTAAGGAAATAACAAACTTGAAATTCTAAATGAAGTGGTTTGTGTAACCTCTACAGCAGTTCTGATGAGAAGTGGCAGGACTCATGTTATGCAGTTGCTTTTGAAAGCTGATATTACTTAAATGGACTAAGTAGTGTGGCTGTGTCAGATTTACCAGCGTGTTTCTTTTTTTTGTGGGTTAGCTTAATTTGTAACAGAACAAAGCAACACAGTTTTGCTTTGTGATATATGTCAATGTGTGTGCACATGTGTGCCTTGCTTCTGTGAGAGCCAGAGGAACCATTACCCCCTAACATAACACCCTGCATGCTGACTGGATTGCTTCGTATGCCAGCAATAATAGGCTATAAAAATAGGAATTAATAGCATAAAGGTGTTACAAAGAATGATGCAAAGGGTTTTGGTTTGTTGCCCTGCTCTCCTGTTTTTTCTGTTCAGTTGTTGGGTAGTTGTCTTTGCACAGATGGAAAGTGGAGCCTCTCTCCAGGGTGGTATCTGTGTGGACTTCCATAGCCGCACTTGAAGGAGAGTCTTAAGATTTCCGTGTGGCAGCTGCCATGCACCTTGCTGCAGTCAGCAGATGTATTACAAGAGGTCTGTTAACCTTTATTGCTTCCTATGGATGGAGCTGGTTACCACTGACCTCTCATAACAGGTATCTGCTAATAGGGGAAAATTGGGGGTTTGAGAGAGTATAAACCAAAAGAGACCTTGTAATTCTCATGAAATATTCAGCTACTGTCCCATTTTTATTTTTCTCAGCTGCTACCCATCTTTATGCAACTGGGATCAAGGGAGCTGATGATGTACTACATCGATTTGAAGCGAACCAATGATGTGCTGCTCACTTTTGAAGCCCTTAAGGTAAATTACTTTCATAATATCTAAAATATACCATAAACATTGTAAAAACATTGAATATATGCTTGCTATGTTTCAAAGGCAAGGGCTCATCTTCTTTAGGCCTGTGTCTTGCAGCATTCCCTGGGATTGGGATTGGCTTTCACTCAACTTGAATGCATTGCAGTTTTGTCTTTATAACTCTCAAGCACTTAAAAATGAAAAAAACCAGAAAAGGGAGGATGGAATAAAAAGATCTTAATTGTGTAGGAAGGGCCATTAATTTCACCTTTCATCTGCTTATGTGATGATGATAAAAATTCCTTTTTCTGTCAAATGGTTGTGTTCCTGCTGCCCTTAGATAGCATTCCTAAGTTGTTCCACTGCCTGCCATCTCAAAGCACACTTGTGAGGGGTAAGGAGCATAAACATCTTACTCCCAGAAGCCCCAGCATGACATCTCTGAGCTCAGTGGTTGAAATACTAGTTTTGTGTGAGTAGTCTTTAAGGTTACAAGGTACAAAGCCACACAAAATAACCTTATTCAAGCAAAATCTGCAGTGCAGCAGCACAAGTTAAACTTTCCTGTCCATTCTTTCCCTCTTTCACGATAATGTCTCTGCCTCTGATCCTCCAGAGTCTTCCTCTCTCTTTTTCCATTGTTTGAGGATTTATTTTGAAGGAGCAGTGTCCCTACAGAAGCTCTAGGTTACTTCAGTTGGGAGTAGAGTGAGGTTTACAGTGGTTCTTACTGTTTCCTCTTAAGGTGTAATACAGAAAAACAGTGTGCAGTATACTTCAGAACTGCTGCAGGCTTCCCTCTAATTGCCTTTACACTTCATTTTGTAAAATTCCTTGGGTCAGCAATATGTCATAATCAAAATATGAATGGAAATTTAAGTAATGCTTTTTGATAATAGAAAGTTAGTGAATTTGAAGAGAATAGAAAGACTTTAAGGTGGCCTGCTTTTTTCTTAGTTTTTCCTAGTTTTTCTAATTTCTAAGTTGTGCTGCTTTTCTTGTATTTCTTTTGCGAGATGTCTAAAAAAAAGTGGTAGTGCCTCTTTTACTTTTGTCATTGGGATAAATACTACATTCCGGATTTAATGTAATGGGGGGAGGAAATGAGGTGGAGAAAGCACAGAGCACTTGCTTTTCCTGCTGTCTGTTTTTCTATGGGATGGAGATGGCACTGATGACATTTTGAAGAATCCCAGTCTAAACTGCTTTTATCCTTCCTTAGCATTTGGCATCATTGCTGCTGCACAACAAGTTTGCAACGGAGTTTGTTGCTCATGGAGGTGTGCAAAAGTTGCTGGAGATTCCTCGTCCTTCCATGGCAGCAACAGGAGTGTCCATGTGTTTGTATTATTTGTCGTACAATCAAGATGCTATGGAGAGGGTAAGATTTGTTCTTGTACTGTAACTGCAGTGATTCCCATAATTTCTCAGTGTTTCTACCTGTGTTCAAACAGTGAATAAACATCTCCTAATCTAAAATGCAAATTTATATGGATGACTGATACATGCAGAGGCACTAGGAGGTATATGAATAATAATGTATTTAAATATTTTGTTTCAAGGGTGTGGATTTCAGTTCCTAGGGAATTAACTGAAGACCTTGTCAGCATTGTCTCAATACTTTAATCACCATTTCCATCTTATGCTTCCCCTTTCCCTCAAAAAATCCCAACAAACACCTCCTCCATTCTCATTTGTCTTTCTTTTTCTGTCTGTTCCAATGGACTCCTGTACCTGAGATTATTTTTCTCCGTGCATGGTTCCAGATGTTATCTCCAATATGTACAGATACCAGGTAGAGCAGGTGTCTGTGGTACGTTCTGGATTTCAGAGGAAGCCTGTTTCAGGGTACAGTCCCTTGTCACATAGTCTGTGCCCAGCCTCAGGTCTGAAGCTGGTGGCACTGTATTCTGTGAGTACATCCAACACCAGCAGAGATGGAAAACTCTGCTAACTTGGCACACAGCAGCTGGTGCCAGCACTTCAGCTCTGTGCTGTTCCTCTTGGCGCTGACCCTGGCAGAGGGTTCCAAGTAGAAGTTAACAGGCATATGCAAAAGTGCAGTTCTGAGCACGTGGTCTGCACATCATGGAGGCAGGGTCTGAGAACAGGAAAAGACCAGCTCAGTTGTCTGTTTCTAAAGTCAGGCTTTAGACTTGCATTTGATGATCCTTGCAACTTCCTTAGGCCTCAGTGCTGCCAGAGTTTGCTAGAACGTCAGCATAGCATATGGTACTGTTACACTGAGCAGAATTTTTGTTTCTGCAGTGGAAACTTGTCTGCCTCTAGCAAAGCATTTTTTGGATGTCTGGAAATGGTATGGAGAAGGACTCTCTGGAATTATACTACACTAAGGCAGCTGTATTCATTGTGCTTTGTTCTGGGAATGGGCCAATTTCTAGTCCTACATTGCCAAATCATAGCCTTTATTAATCTCATAGCAGCTTTCTTTTACTAGGCTGGAAATGGGACTTTTTATTTCTTGTCTCAGATGTCCCAAGTCAAGCTGGGAATGACTGATACTTGTCCTCTGCTTCTCTAAGAGCCCTCATTCTCCTTCAACGAATTCTCTTCAGCAATCTATTTGAAGTCCTCCTCAAGGCTGTTCTTTTGCTTTCTAGGTGTGCATGCACCCCCATAACGTGCTTTCAGATGTAGTGAACTACACCTTGTGGCTAATGGAGTGCTCCCATGCCTCGGGCTGCTGCCATGCCACCATGTTCTTCTCCATTTGCTTCTCCTTCCGTGCTGTCCTGGAGCTCTTCGACAGGCACGATGGGCTGCGACGTCTGGTTAACCTGGTAAGGGGTATGACTTTTAGTAGGGAAGGGGGGTTTAGGGTTGGGTTCTGCATCCTGTAAGTGGAACTTGTTGAGTTTTGTTCTCTTTTTTAGTTTTGCTTGGGGTTTTTCCTCCTCAGTTCCCCAGAGGTGGAGAGGTGGCTTGAGTTTTTTAGGCAATATTCACATGCACCCTTTTATCTTTATTATTTTTATGATTATTGTCTAGAGACTTGCTACCCTTTGGGAGCTTTTTGGTACAACTCCTGGGTTAAGCAGTACTCATTCAAACACTGGTGGCTTAGTGGTGGTCCAGATGTTTCTTACCACTCCACATACATGTGCACCCTGTTGGGTGTGGATAAATGCAGCCTTGTTCCAGGAGAGGAACGATGGTGTGTGCTGCAGTAACCATGGTACCTTCTGGGCACAAGTGACACTATTCATGCACAAAAGCTGGAATATCTACAGGGTGTTGCTGTGCACTCCTGCAGCTTGGGCTGTGTCTAACTCGGGGACATCAGTGCTGCAGGGTGCAAGCACACTGTGTAGTGCCATATAAGGCCTAATAGCACTTGGCACAATGCTGCCTCCAGACCTACACTGATGTGACTTCTGCATTTCTTTCTTCATAGACAGTGAAGGAGAGGGCATGGTTCAATTTAGGCTATCTACCCACGCAGAGACCCTTTTTTGTTCAGACAGCCTTTGTCAGCTCTCAGTGTGCTTCCATGTCCTGTACAGCAAAGGCAGCATATTTGTGTTTGGTACAAGAACTGCTGAGAGTTGTAGGTGCGTTTTTTCCTGAAGACTGAGCTGATGAGGCTTTTTCTCTCTCACCCAACCTCTTTCTGAAGATAAGCACTCTGGAGATCTTAAACCTGGAAGACCAAGGAGCTCTCCTGAGTGATGATGAGATCTTTGCCAGTCGCCAGACGGGGAAGCACACCTGCATGGCCCTGCGTCGGTACTTTGAGGCTCACCTTGCCATCAAACTGGAGCAGGTGAAGCAGTCGCTGCAGCGCACTGAGGGCGGCATCCTGGTCCATCCACAGCCCCCCTACAAGGTGAGGAGCACATTGCAAGCTTTTCACATGGTTGTTGCATTTCTCAATTAATTACATCTGCAGATATATGTAGGTATCCTTTGAAGCCAGTGCAATAACTAGGCAGTGTGCAGTTATTTTATTTGTACTCTTTTCCTGTCGTGTGGAATGGCACTGCAATAGGAAAATGCAGAAGAGCCCTCGAGGTTCATCTGAATTACATTTGATTAAGGCTCCTGTTCATGTGCTGTGGTTCCCTTTCCATCTCTCAAAAACTCAAAGGTGGGTTGTTTTTATACTTGGGGGTTTTCCATGCCTTGGATCTCTGAAAGGACAAACTGTGTATGTGTATAGAGGTGCATAATCTTGAAAAACTTGGAAATAAGTTTGATTGGATAATGATAACTGAAATGTGTCTTTTGGACTCCACTGTTTTTAGAAATTACCCAGGAGATCTAGATAGGTAATAATCCATAATCTTGGCTGTGTTTTTTTTTTCCTAATTTCTCTCTGCAAAGCTGGTTTTGTTGGTTTGTTTTGGGGTTTTTTTGTTTGTTTGTTGGATTTTTTTAAACTGGATTTTATGACTGCTTGTTTTGAGAGAGCACATTCACCTGTGGTTTGATTTAATTTATAATGATTTTCTAGAGGAACTGAAAAAAGAAAATATAAGGGTGTTTTTTCTTATGCCGAAATCACTTATTTTCAGTAACTAAAGAAACGTATATAAGCTGTTGCTTTCTCATGTAATTAAAAAATATTGAAAGGTAAACTTGCTAGGAATTTTTTTTATTCAGTATGTTTTGTAGTCAAAACTTAGAAACTGTAATTGAATATTTTAGCAACCTTTTTAATATTTTAGCACAAATGTATTCTGAATGATGGTGCAGTAACTACTAGATGAATAGCTTAAAAGCAGAGTAGAATTTTAATTTAATGTAACTTTTCTTCTTAAATTGGCCTAAGCTTTCTAAGACTGTAAAGAAACTTAAAGGATATTATCCTTAAGCTTATTATTGTACATTATAGTGACAGTTGCTGTATTTTATAACTGGGGAATAAACCAGAAAGTAAATACTTAATCTGCAAGACACAGTGGTAGTCTAATCTTGTAGATGGAGTTTTCAGTTAAATTCCAGCAGTGGGGGATTTGATGTGCAAGTTTGTAACCCTTGTGATCTAATGGTGTCCCTTCCCTGCAGGCCTGCTCCTATACTCATGAGCAGATTGTAGAGATGATGGAGTTCCTGATTGAGTACGGTCCAGCACAGCTCTACTGGGAGCCAGCAGAGGTTTTTCTCAAATTGTCTTGTGTCCAGCTCATGCTTCAGCTCATTTCCATTGCCTGCAACTGGAAGACGTACTATGCAAGGTGAGCTGTTTGCTGTAGTGTTCTACTTGAGTGCAGCACTTGTGGCTCTCGGGCAGGACATTACATTTCCAGATTTTCTATCCTGATAGCATTTGAAACAGGGAGATGCTGGTTAGTGCTGTTAGGGCCTGTGCTGTGGCCGCACAGTGCTTATCAAAGTTAACTCTGGAGAAAGCAGGACTAAAATTTTGAGGCAGAGAGAGGGATGTGAAGAAATTTCTGAAGAGACAGAATGCCTCAGGCCTTTGATTACTATGACACTGATTTCTCAGAAAAGCGTAATCGCAGTTCTATGGCACTTTCTATCTGTCTCAAAATTTGTTTAGAGAAAGGCTAGAAAATGCTTCAAGTAGAGGGTGAAATCAAAACATAACTTAATCCTGGAATGAGGTGGACTAGGACTCCCTCCTCCTTATTTCTGCTGCCTGCAGGAGCTCCTTGTCTAACTTGACTTGAAAGCCTTTGAAATCTGTTTTGCTTTTGCAATTCCCTGCCTCCCTTCCTCTATCAGGTTGCACTTTCCTGGGTAGTTTCTCTTCTCCTGTTTCTTCCCTTCTGCAGCTGTTTCCTAATTATCTGGGTTAACTCCTACCTTTCCATACAGGCTTATAGACCTCCTCTTTTTTGCGTTGTTCTGCTCTCTTACTTCTTCCTGAACATCCTTCTCAACTTCCATACACCTGTGTCTCTCTTAAACTGGAGCCTAAGTTGGTGGCTTTTTGGCCATCAGAGTTGTCTGGTTTGCTGCTAAACAGTTTTCCTTGGCTTCAGAAAAACTTCCTTCCTAGTTAACTGGTGACAGAGTATTTTGGACAGCAGTGTTTCCCAGCTAAGATGTAGAGTTAGATTAGATTTAGAAGCTTAATTTAGAATGCTTTTGTGGGTAAGTCTTAATGTTCTTATTTTTATAAGTATAAAATTACAGTGCTTTCAGGAGCCTGTGGGATAAATGTTGGCAGACTGCAGGCAATAGTGTGCATGTGAGCACTGCCTTCAGTGCTTCACAGCCCTTTTCATTCTAAAATCAAAAGGCACCATCAAATGCAGCAGATGTGACTGATTTACTTCCATTTAGTCGAGTAGATTGAATACTATTTTATGTTATTGAAACAACTCTGTACACGCAGTTCTGAGAAATTCTTTGGTCATTGTCTTCCAGGAATGACACAGTACGGTATGCTTTGGATGTACTGGCCATCCTGACTGTAGTTCCTAAAATCCAGTTGCAACTGGCAGAACCTGTGGATGTGTTAGATGAGGCTGGGTCTACTGTTTCCACTGTGGGTAAGCTGAACATGGTCTTGATGACTTACACATTTATCAGTTGTCTTCTGCTACATGGTTTTTGGCTGGCTCTTCCTCACCTGCAGTGAGGCAAGGGTTAAAATAATTCATGTACTCAGAGTTACTGTCAAGGATGCAAACAAATGGGAGAGTGCACTGTGGTTAAAATGGTGTCACTGTGGTTGGGTTACAAATTCAGAGGCAGGTCTTCCTCTTACACTTGTTTTCAATAGCTCATTAAATACAGTTGGAGGCAAATATACTTTTATAATGGGACTATTAGGTTTCCTTGGTTTCCCAGAAATTTAGGTCTCCTGAGGATATAGCATTTGAGAGTATGGGAGTGGAACAATTATTGCTGTGTGAGTTATGCTCTAACTGGTTACCTCCAGGTACAGCATGTAAATGAGTGAGATGTGCCTGGATCAGATCCAAGGCTTCTACTTTAACTGGAACCTCACCTTGTTTTTTTGTTTTTTTTTTTTTTTTTTTTTTTTTTTTTTGAAAAAAGAAAGATAAAAATAAAAGGCAGGCAGAGTACTAGATATAGGCAAAAGACAATTTCTTTTGCACAAAAACTCAGTAGGCAAATACTAGTTCTGTGAGGGTTTTGATCTTCTGAAGCAGACATGAAAGTAACAGGAATTCTGTGGGGAAAAAAGTAGCCCTGAAGTTTCTTTTTTGCATGATTCCTTTTGGAAGTTGTGATATGATTATTTTTTCCTCAATGATTTAGTCCCCTTCCTCCCTCTTAGCGTTTACTTTGTTAGTGTTTATACAGGACAGTTGCTCTCAGCAGTAAGAATCAGAGCATGTCTGTGCATCTTCGCTCTAGTCCAGATACCTTAGATTTTGCACTCCTGGGCTGTGCTTGATCACCATCTCTGAGAGACTGTGTGACACTACCTACTGATGGTGAAGTACAGGACTAGCAGTGCAGCAAAACATTTTGCTAGGGAGGTAGAAGAATAGATCTTAGACTAGTTAGCAGAATTTCAAGAATTCCCAAAATTAAGGGAATTACCTATTTTCTTCAAATTTGCTGGAAGACTCCCTTACTTGTCTGGTCAATTCGTGTAAGATACATTTTTGAGCACTAAAAAAACCTCTTATTTCCCTCACTAGGTATTAGTATCATCCTTGGTGTTGCTGAGGGTGAGTTTTTCATCCATGATGCCGAGATTCAGAAATCAGCCCTTCAGATCATCATCAATTGTGTGTGTGGCCCAGATAACCGGATCTCCAGTATCGGGAAATTCATCTCTGGGACTCCTCGGCGAAAGCTTCCTCAGGCCCCTAAGAGCAGTGAGCACACGTTGGCCAAGATGTGGAATGTGGTGCAGTCCAACAACGGCATCAAGGTGCTGCTGTCGTTGCTGTCTGTGAAGATGCCGATCACTGATGCAGATCAGATCCGGGCACTGGCCTGCAAAGCCCTGGTGGGGCTGTCGCGCAGCAGCACCGTCCGGCAGATTATCAGCAAGCTGCCCCTGTTCAGCAGCTGTCAGATCCAGCAGCTGATGAAGGAGCCGGTGCTCCAGGACAAGCGCAGCGAGCACGTGAAGTTCTGCAAATACGCTGCCGAGCTCATCGAGCGCGTCTCGGGGAAGCCCCTGCTCATCGGCACGGACGTCTCGCTGGCGCGGCTGCAGAAGGCGGATGTGGTGGCCCAGTCGAGGATCACATTTCCCGAGAAGGAGCTGCTGCTGCTGATTCGGAACCATCTCATCTCTAAGGGCCTTGGGGAAACTGCGTCTGTCCTTACGAAAGAGGCTGACCTGCCCATGACTGCAGCATCTCACTCTTCTGCCTTCACCCCTGTTGCGGCCGCTGCCTCTCCAGTGACTCTGCCTCGCACTCCTCGCATAGCTAACGGCATCTCGGCCCGTTTGAGTACCCACACTGCTGTAGGTTCCACTGCCACCTCTGTCCATGCTCAGGCAAGGCCGTCTGCATCCCAAGGTCCACCTGCCCTTCCAGGCCCTTCTTACGCCAGCAACTCTCCTCTGATTGGCAGGATTAGCTTTGTCAGGGAGAGGCCGTCTCCCTGCAACGGCAGGAAAATCAGAGTGTTGCGACAAAAATCGGACCATGGCGCCTACAGCCAGAGCCCAGCTATCAAAAAGCAGCTGGACAGACACCTTCCTTCCCCACCCACGCTGGACAGTATAATCACAGAGTACCTTAGGGAGCAGCACGCCCGCTGCAAGAACCCTGTTGCCACCTGTCCCCCTTTCTCTCTCTTTACTCCCCACCAGTGTCCTGAGCCAAAACAGAGGCGCCAGGCGCCCACTAACTTTACCTCACGGCTGACCCGCAGGGCGGCCTTTCCGAAGTACGGAGGGGTGGATGGTGGCTGCTTTGATAGACACCTTATATTTAGCAGGTAAGGAAGAAAAATGTGTTGTGATCCCTCTCAGGACATACCCTGTGCCAAAAAGCCTTACCTGGATTCAGGCTGTGCAGTCCCACAGTGGAGTATCCTTGGAGACAAAAGAGTTTTCATTCACAGTGACAGTGAGAGAGCCTTGAAATGCTTTCTCAGTAGCTCTCTTTTTCTTGTCCTTAGTGCTGACCCTTAGTACACAAAGCACACTTTATTTTCAGTAGCAACATTGACTAATGAAGCTCATAGCTCTTTATTGTTCTCCTTTGAAAGGTATGTAACCCCAGTTTTACATGAGAGTGTAGCATAGCCTTGATCATAGTTTGCTGACAGAATCTATATTTTGTTCTTGCAACTGAATCCTCAGCACCACCAGTTACCTTTTTACATGGCCTTTGCTGAATTTAAACTGGAAGGTGATGAAAAGTTTATCAAAATAAAGACTACACATTCATGAAGGCATCTTCACAGTGAAAGTAGTGTCACCATGGGAAGTTATGATGTCAGGATGATGTGATGTCATCTTGTGTTTAGTGTTTCAGAACTGTTAGGAATTTTTTTGCTAGCCCTCTGTGCTTACTCAGGTGATGACATTACAGATTTTCCACCAATCCAACTTTGAAGATGGAGTCCAAGTGCTTCAGCTTAATGATGTGCTTTAACAGAAGTTAAAGCCACATAGTGGAAAACAAACCCTCAAAGACTGGAAACACTCTTGTAATAAACTTGCAAAAACTCTCTTCAAACTGACACTTAGCATGCTCTAGAAGAAAGCTATACCTTGTACCTATGTAGTCTTTAAGGACTGGATTTGATATCATCACACAGCATTTCAGTTTTGATTCTCTCTTTTGGGTTACCCATCTATTTTTGCCTTCTCTAGGTTCCGTCCAATTTCTGTGTTCAGGGAAGCAAATGAGGATGAGAGTGGCTTTACCTGTTGCGCATTTTCTGCAAGAGAACGATTCTTAATGCTGGGTACTTGCACAGGGCAGTTGAAACTCTATAATGTGTTCAGTGGACAGGAAGAGGCCAGTTACAACTGCCATAACTCTGCCATCACGCACCTTGAACCATCCAGGGTAAGGAATCACAGACCTGTTTCTGATTTTTAGCACTGCCTAAGCCCTGGTATGTTTTGAGCACATCTGCATATGTACATCTAAAATGTACCTACTGGCAATGCCTATCATGAAAGCACTTGTAATAGTCGCATAGTCTCCCTCTTATGAGTTCTACATTTAGTTTTTTTTTTCTTCCCAAGATAATAAGGTACACAGTGGCTATGTGCCGTCTTAAGAAATTAATACGTATGTCTGGAAGTGGAAAAATGCTTTAACTGACTATTAAACATTTATTTATGTATGAGATAAGATATCAGAGTTTATATATCCTCCCTTTTCTGGAGAAAAAAATCTTTCAGGGGATGATTCTAGGAAGAAATAAAAGATTTACAAGCAGAATGAGCTCCACTCACAGGGCATCAAAATTCAGCCATGGATTATCCTCATTTTATCTGCTGTTAACATCATAGATTGTTCCCATTGTTATCTGTTAAGTTTTTCTTTGTCTGCCAAGGGCTCTTTATGTTATACATAATATTAGATACCTGGATTTTATCCCTCTGGGAGTAGTATGAGGCATAAAAATCTGCTCTGTAGTTCCTAAATTAATCTTGTATGTGTAAATTAGAAGTGTACAGGTAAAATTATAACCTCTGTTTTCTCTGGTATTCTTTTCCCTTCCTCCACTCAAATCTGGAAATCCAGGATGGATCTTTATTGCTGACATCTGCTACGTGGAGCCAACCTCTGTCTGCATTGTGGGGAATGAAATCTGTCTTTGATATGAAGTAGGTACACTCTGATTCAGCTGTGGGGCATGCTGCAGTTGGAAGAACCATTTGATAAAGGAATAAATACTGTAAAACAGAATAGCACAGATCTCACAATGTCTCTTGTGAAAAGTAAAATGTGATCCCTTATGGTATCTTCCCTATTTTAATTGATACAGAGCAAATTATAACTAAGTTCTACCTAAAGTGGTATTTAATGCGAGATAGATTGGTAAAGTCACTTACTTGTGAAGGCAAAGAAACATGTTTGTTTTTTTATTTTTGTTTATAAATTATCTTGGTAATCTTTCTGTAGCCAGTTCAGAATTTGACTAGCATGGGGGTTTGCATGGTGAAATTGTCAGACCTGAACGCAAGCTCTTTAAAATCTATTTCAGTATCTACAGTTGTTCCTTCCCATAACAAAAATGGGTGGAAGACTCCTCATTTTTAAAAGGTTTGGTTGTTGTCTTCTTCAGTTGTAAGCAACTGTTTTGGTGTGACCTGTGTGGAGTCAGCTGGAGGCCTTTCTTCAGAGGAAAGGTCTAACTTCCTCAGACTGCATGTGTTCAATGTTCATGATGCCATTCATTGCTGACTTCTTCAAAGAGTATTGTTTATGGCTGGCCCTGTTGATGGCAGGTCTGAATTTCCCACTCTAGTATGCTCTGGTCAGTGGCAAAGGAGAGGGTTTTCTGCATCCTTTCTCTGTTGTTGAAACCTGTGCTGGAAGTGCTGGGGTTGTTCGGGTCATGTAGAATCTGCAATTTCTTGACTTCTTTACTAACTGTATCTGCAGGCATTCCTTCCCTGATGACCACTATGTGGAGTTCAGCAAGCACTCTCAGGACAGGGTCATTGGCACAAAGGGAGACATTGCACATGTAAGTACCAGGAAAGCTCATGGCTGTGAAGCTCTGGCAGGAATACAATTCTCCATAGGATGTTTATTAACTGATGAGAGTGCTTTGGTTCTCTGTGTAACTGATGAGCTTCAGAGGAAAGCTTTGAAGGAAGAGTTCTCCCTGTTCATGAGGGTATAATCTAGACCATCCCAACCAGCTGTAGCACAAGCTCTGTGGATGTCTTGCCTCTTTGGGCAAGTATCCTGGGCAATTGTAGATTCTGCTTTGTTCTATTCATTTGAGAGAGATCATGCAGGACTTTTTTTCCCTCTGAAGTTGCTTTCTTAGCCTTACTTGTCAGTAATGGTAATAATAATAAAGTTCTGCTGTAAACAGTATCTCAGTCAACAGCTGTGGGAAATGACCTATTAGAAGTGTCCTTCTTTTGCCCCTGCCCCCCCCCCAAATTTACAGTTTACTTTTGGGTAATTTAACTTCACCACTGTTCCTTCAGAGAGTACTGTTGTAGTGCTTTGCATGAATAGCTGCAAACTGGACAGACAAGGCTTCAGAGAGCTTCTGCTGCTTTGCAGGTCTAATTTTCATTTGTTATAGACCCTGTCTCTCTTGAAGAAAGAGAATTTGCATTAAAAACGGTCATGAAATATAACCTACTCAAATTATTTATAATTTTACATGTTTGTCTGATTTGTTTAAGTAAACTCTCCATTCCTGCCCAGTTTTTAACTTGGATTTAGCTGGATCCATTTGTGTGTTGTGTTTATCTGGTAAACAGATTTGTTTTCCAGTTCTAGAGAATATTTTCTTCTGTAAATTTGACCAAGAGCTAGGCTCTGAAGGATGTTACGGATTGATCAGATTTATCTGAGGAGAGGATCATAAGCCCTTTGTACTCGTTTAAAGCCCTTTTTATATTCCAAAAGTTTCTTGTGCCAAAGCACAAAGTTGCCTTTCTGTGTAAATGCCAGGAATTTAAACTCCTTTTCTGTAGTTTCTGGCTTTTTTCCCCTCACTGTGTGCTTTGGAGTTTTAATGTTTGTAAATACCATCTGCTCTGAAAGCAGTTCCATTTCTGAAATAGTTTCTGGCTAAGTGGTACCTTGTGATTGCAGCTTCCCAGCCCACTCCTCATAGTGGGGTTATTTTATTTGGAACTCATCCTGATTGTAGTGAAACATGTCAGTGAACCTTCAGTAAGCCAAGGTTCAGTAAGCCATGGCCAAAACCTGTTGTGAGGCTTGGTTCCAGCTGTGAAAAACTATTAAAGGGCTGGTAGGAAGGGTTTTTTATGGAATGCTGTCGCATGAAATGGAAGAGTGAAATGGGGAATGGGATGATTCTGTAAGCAGTCTAGAAAGGGGAACAGGGGGTGATTTTAGGCACAGGTATATTGCAAATTGTGACTAATCTTCCTTTTTCTTTTTAATCTAAAAGATCTATGATATTCAGACTGGCAACAAGCTATTGACTCTGTTTAACCCAGATCTTGCCAACAACTACAAGAAGAACTGTGCCACCTTTAACCCCACTGATGACCTTGTCCTAAATGATGGTGTTCTCTGGGATGTCAGATCAGCACAAGCCATCCACAAGTTTGACAAATTCAACATGACTATCAGTGGTGTTTTCCATCCCAATGGGCTGGAGGTCATAGTCAACACTGAAATTGTATCCTTTGTCCACCATGGTAACTGGTGCTGGCACCTAAAGAATCGGTAGGGATGAACAAGTAGCTGTCTGCAGAGTTGTATTAATGGTCTGCTGTGTTACATGTTACATGTAGTAACAGGAGTTCCTGTCTGTGAACCAGGAAAAAGTAGGCACTGTTAGACAGATAGCCAATTTGAATCTAGATTCTGCCTCTAATATAGCCTAGAGAAATACTTAGTAGAGAGAGAGAGAGCAAGAGAAGTTTTCTGATACACTCCATGGCACTTCAGCTCTCTTCCCGTGTTTTAACAAGATCGACCTTGAAGGTACTGCAGTAACCTCTCATGACTGGGAATGGCATTTTGAGTAAGAGCTTTTTCATTCTGAACACATGGAATGGAATTGTAGTGCTAGAATCCAGTCCTGGTTCCATCATATTTGCGAGAGAGTGGCAGTGAGGTTTCTTGAACACGGTTAGTCAGTTCTTTGTCACTTCACTGAAAAGGAAATAGAAACTTTCCATTGTTTGTTGCTCCTTAGCCTGTGTTTTTTCAGTGGGACCTCCGAACTTTCCATTTGTTGCACACAGTACCTGCACTGGATCAGTGTCGTGTGGTCTTCAACTATACTGGCACAGTGATGTATGGAGGTAGGACTTCTCCCCTTACATCACTCTCCTGGGTCACTTCTTGTGAGATAAGTAGATGCTTGTTCAGTGAAATGGGAAGCTTCAGAGACTGTGTAACTCCAGGCCTTACTGGCATTTGTGAACTGGATTTTTTCCAGGATGTTCATGCTACACGTTTTGCTGACAAAGACAGTTTTCTGTAATATCAGCAATATCACAACTAATTTGTGAGATTAAAAAGCAACCTACTGTATAATGGCCGATCTGGTGAAGCTTGAGAAAATAATTTTGTCCTCTGTATTAAGTTTTGATGATCTGTAGTATCAATAAAGACATCTCTGGAAGAGTAGATATTAAATAGGTCTTGCCAGGCTATTAAATATAAAGAAAATTCATATCAGAGTCTGATTTGATCTGAAGTTGATTAATGGTAGTGACTAATGAAAGGCAGATTTGTGGAATAATCTTTCCTTGTTTCAGCAATGTTGCAGGCAGATGATGAGGATGACCTTCTGGAGGAGAGAATGAGAAGTCCCTTTGGCTCTTCTTTCAGGACATTTAATGCAACTGATTATAAACCTATAGGTAAGAGAGGAGCCAATAGCTTTATCTGGAGGTTTGAAGGTTTACTGAAAGTTCTGCTTACTAATGTTCACTTGTCTTCTTTGCATGTGCGAGGAAAAATCTGCTATATCCAGTTCTGATTGAAGTACGAGAGTGGGGTTTATCACTGAAATAATTTCAAGTCTCATATCCCATTCAGTGTGTGATTGCCATACTTGATACTGTTCTGACTTTATTTCCTTTCTTCTTTCCAAGTAAGGGATAATCTGAGACAGTAGGTCACTTGGCCAGGATGGCATTGGTCTCATTTCAGATGGGGCTCTTTTTTTAGCTCCTGGAGCTAAGCTAATTGCAGCTGTGGACATAAACAAATGTGGCTTCTGCTATTGAAAGGAGACATAGGTCACAACTCTGTCCTTTTGTTGCCACCTATTCTGAAGGATGATCTGTTGTTTACTGTGCTTAGGGAAACCAATAAATGTATTATCAAGGAAGGAGGTACTGTGCAGAGCAGGTTAAAAGCTTACATGGCTGTTTTTTACAATGGTCTCCAACATTTCTATTCTTTATTACAGGTTGAATTGCCTGCAAACATTCATTTCACTTCCTTTTCAGCTATTTTTTTCTTGTCCCAAGAATATATTATTTGCTTTTAGACTTTTTTTCAGTGAGCAGTAACCTGCAGTTAATCACTGAGTTTGTTTTCTGATGTTTTCCAGCTACCATAGATGTAAAGCGGAATATCTTTGACTTGTGCACGGACAGCAAGGACTGCTATCTGGCTGTCATTGAGGTAAAGCAGCTAAAATAAACTCTGGTCTCTGTAGCTGTGGTTTGAGTGCACTGCTTGTTTTTTTTCTGGAGTTCCTACTGTTAAATTCATGTCCTAAGCAGTGGTGGTGTTTTGATGGTGCTAAAGATGCTGTTAGTTTTTTATTCTGCACCCCCTGCAGTCTTGTTTTGCTGCTTCTCATTCCTTAAATTTCCAAACACATTTGCTTCTCTTCTTCAAACCCTCCCCACTTAAAAATGTACACAGGTTTTCCTTTCCATGAGCATAAAGAGAAGTGTGGTTTTTTTCCTATTTATTGCAATAATTTTCTATTATTGCAAGTGAAAATGTGCACTGTACCAAATAACTGGGAAATGCAATGTTTTGGGGGCTTCCCGTGTAGCTTTTCTGTGAATCTCTTGTTTCTTTTACACTTGTCTTCCTAGCAAAATCCCAGAAGCTAAGGATTTGAAGCAAAAATTACTGAGCAAAACTTCTGGTTTGTTAGGGATGCAGTTCTTTGCTCAATAATCTGTGGTCAGTACCCAATTTTTTGAAGCCTGATTTTGCACATGTAGTGAATAATGTAAAATCCTGTCAACTTTATACTCTGTGAACCACTGATCCCTACAGACCATGAAAGCAAGTCAAGAATTTGTAGCAGGGCAAACTTCATGTTTAACTACTGAAGTTGGAGATGACAAGGATTGTGAAACCACGAAAATTTTCTTTTATAGGAGTCATTGGAAATGTTACTTCAGGGAGCATGACAGGTCTTGAAACAAAAAAGACTCATTTTCAGTGCTAATTGTCCTACTGCTGGTAAATGGGAGGAAAGGATTTTGGAAATGTTGCTGTGATTGAGATCAGATGTAGCATTGAATATGCTGAGCTCAATTCCTGGGGCTAACTTCCATGTGGGCATCTCCCCTGCAGAACCAAGGCAGCATGGATGCCATGAACATGGATACGGTTTGCAGGCTCTATGAAGTGGGCCGGCAGCGGCTGGCAGAAGATGAGGAAGACGAAGAAGAAGATCAGGTGAGAAGCATAGCATTAACCTGGGTGTTCAAGAGTAGCTGTTAGCCCTCTACATGTGTTCATTTATTACCCAGAAAGTACAGAGACCTTATTTGGCCTCACCTAATGTGAAATAGATCACTTTACTGTCAGTGTAAACTAAGACTTATCTATGCAGAACCTGTGTGAACAGTAACTTTGTGCACTGCTAACTAACACAATCATTTTTCGTTTATTTATTAATTTCCCTAAGTATTTAGTCTTGATCAGAAGCTTTGCTTTTTGTTCTGCCATTTTTTTTCCCCCAAAAAATTTTGACCCCCAACATAGACAGTAGTGTGTGAGGTTTTTCTTGTTTCAATTTCAAGTGTCATATTTGGATGTAACTTATCACCAGTTTCTGAAAGAAACAGCTTGTGACTAATGCAGTGAAACTCCACAGTACTTCTAAACAGCAAAAGGTTTCAAGAATTTTAAAGAGGGATATAGGTTTGCACTGGGATGTGTTGGTTTTCCTTCTCAGATCAGCTGTTTGATCTCTGGCAACTTGACAAAAGAGCTCAGAACTGCAGTAAGTGCCCCTCAGGGTGCAGCTGGTAGAATACACAGTAGTACAGAATGCTTACTACAGTAAAGTGAGAATTAAAATTCCACAGAATCACAGAATCAATTTGTAACTTTCTGGTTGTGAGGTGTTTTGGGGGTTTTTTTGGACAGGCAAAAACCTTATGCTTCAATTCTGTCAAGATTGTAAATGCATTATTCTTTGCTCTTTGGTGTCTGCATTCTAGTAAATCATACATTTGTATCTCTTGTGAGATAAGCTGACTTCACCTTTTTCCAAAGAATGGCAGAAGGTAATAGTTTGGTGGGTGTTTTCCCAGACTGCATAGAAAGCTGGATTTGTGCTACCCTTTCTGTCTCTGACTCTTCCTGTTGCTGGGTTAAAACTTGTACCTTCTAGTTCAGAAGACTGGAGAGCAGGTCTCAGAAAAGAGTAGTTTTCCTTGCAGTGAGTTGTTGTTGTTATTACACTTTCAGTGTAATTCTGAAGATAAAGCAGTAGTTTTGACTTGGGTGTGAAGTTTGCTTTCCTCACCACTGAGTGTGCTACATGGTTACAGTTGAAGTCTTAGCATTCTTTTGAAATCATTGGTCACCGTTTCTATCCCTAGATTGGATGGATTAGAAGAACAGAATTTCTTGGGAAGCAATGAAGAGGGAGGAGAGATTATTGCTCCTTCATTCCTTTCTACATCTGAACCATCCAGTGCTTGCCTTGGGCAGTATTTACTATTTCTATCTCTACTTCCACTGTTTTTGTTCACTTTCCATGTATTTTAGTAAACTATTTCATGTTTTCTTTATAAAATCTCCAGAAATAGTTTGTAGCAGAAATGGGTTTTGCATTGTACAATGATTAACTAGCAGCTGTCAGGGCACTGCTTTGCAAAATCACTGGTAAGTGTTGACTTTAGGGAGATCTGTGTTTGTGCAAGGCAGTCAATGGTTCCAGGCTGTAACACCAGGTACCCAGCAGAGATAAGGGATCTGTCATCCATCACATGTGACTGGGGACACTTTCTGTCTTACAAATAGAGGTGGCCCCAGGCAGAATCTAAGTGTGCTAAAAGCTTTTCTATGAAGCTGATGGAGTGTTCAAACAAAGCTGCTCCTGGATTGATTTGCAAGCTAAGAGTGATTAGTTGGTTTTGCATTACTGCTGCTTTTTATGGTCTCCATTTCTGGGCTCTGTACGTATTTCCTACTCAGCAACTTTTAGGGATGGTTATAATCAAGTTTCTGTAGTAAGAGAGATTGGGTTTTATTATAAACAACACTTATGAACCCAAATTCAATTCCATGTACATATATCTAGCAAAACATAAACCAAGCCACTTGCTTTCTGTCCCACAGCTATGCTTTTTCTTCAGGTTTGTTTTTGTCTTTGGTTTACAAAATACAGCTTTTGTCTCTATAGAGACATCCATCATGGAGTTAGAATGAATAGAGGTTTACCTGAATAAAGACAGAATCTCTCTGGTACACATGTCTGTTGAGACCAAGAAGAGGTTTCCTGATGAAAGGATTTTTCTTTGTATGCATATCCTCACTTATTTGTAGGTGTTCTGTACTTGCCTAGTTAATTTCTGCAATTTAGGTTTTGAAAAATTTGTTAAAACATTTCAAACTTGTTGGAACTTCTCACAGATACTCTAAAACCCCTTCTGGCTGAAAGAGGATGCTTTCTGATCTTTTGTGAAAGTGGTGGTGGGGAGGAAATCCATATGAATCAACATGAATCTGGTATCTTTCTGATCAAGGTTTTTAAGGCAGAAAGGAATCTGTTTGACCCCTGCCCCTTCACACTTAGACTTGATGCATATTTGGATTTTTGTATCTGACCTACATGGGTCCATGGGTCCTTTTTTTTTGCCTATTCAGAAAGTAATGTGTACTCAAATAGAAGGGTGGCTGATGGGCAAGCCTTGCTCAGAAGTCATATGATGCACAGTAAAATTGCTTTAAAAATTGTGCTAAGAGACAAGAGCTATGGAGAAAAATATCTGCCTGACTTTTTTTTTTTTTTGCCTTAAATTTTGATGCCTCACGCTGTCAGTTCTGACAAATATCAGCTGGTGGCTCCATGACAGCTCTTTCAAAAAGAGAAGACTGAGAGTCTGTAAAGTGAACCTGGTGGGGATGTTGAGCTTATACATATCTTTCAGTTCCTTCTGTAATTTATAAAATGAAACAACGATGCTATTCCTCCTTTGTCAATCCAAACCTTGTAAGATCAACTGATGGGCTACATAAATTGCCCTCAAATTAAGTGATGGGCAAATTAAGACTCAGTGGCTTGAGCATGGGGCTGCTGCAGTAAATGTTTGTGGGTTTGTTTGAAATCCTCGAGGACAGCACCACTGTAGCCAGGTTCTTCCCTGGCTTCTGTACCAGCCTTTCCGGTGAGATCCCTGGGAGGCTGCCTTTCCCTCAGTATGGCCAGTAATCCAGAGTGTCAAGCCTTGTTAAACAGAACAAACGCTAATGAATCTTGATACTCTGTGGTCTGTACTTACTGTGTATAGAGGGAAAGTGAAGATGTAATGTGCTTAGCAAAGAGTCTGTTTGCAAGCTCTTTTGGTGGGTGTTTTACTCCAGAAATACTAGTGTTCCTGCCTTGAACTTCCATGAGCTTTGTGAATTATTTCACTACTGGGTGAGTATCCAAATGTGTCCATCAATAACCAGCAGTCTCCCTCACAGGTATTTGCAAAAGTATGTTCAGCATATGGGGAAATATATAAGGGTTTCCTATTTCTCAGTCTGGCTGCAAGATCTTCCTCTTTTTCCTCCTGTGTTTGCCACTGTTCTGATACACTGCTTCAGTTAAAGTTGAGTGTCTAAGCTACTGGTACAGATCCTGGACTATCTTTTGGTTGTTGGCATACTTTATTCTTACTTATTTCTCTTTCTTGACTGATTAGTATCCCCTGTTTCACTTGTTAATCTACTCTCTTCTGAGGTGAGGCAGACCAGGAGTTTCAGAGGAAAAGGCATGTGGCAGCTGCTACGGGCTAGAAAAGGAGACTGCAGAAATATTATGTGCTCAGAAAAGCTGAAACCAAGGGAACACAGAGTAGACTCAGAACTGTGAAACTCAAGTCTGGATGATGTGGTCTTCTGAGTGGGTTTTAAGTTTTACAGTCTATGCATTTTTATTTCCCTATTTTAGCTTTTCTTTCCATATTAGTTGTCTAAGGCCTGTTTTTCTCTCTGTGGTACATGTGGGTGATGTTGCATCTGTGAGGCTCAAGTAGTGTCCTCAGTTATTATCATGTTCTGAGAGATTTATGGCTTCAGCAGCGCATTGCTTCACCTAGCTGTCCCTGTCCTATAAAGTGTGTTCTACTTCTTTTGCCAGACCTGAAGAACTGTTAATTATCCTGCAGTGCTTCTGGGCTATCGAAATGGTTGATGGTAGGTGTGTAATTTGTCTTTTTGCATTGGTTTAGAAAATTCTAGGTGCTGGGAAATAAGCTTTGGTGATATGGCAATAAGGACTTGAAAGACAATCACTGTTCTAGCACATGATTTAGCCAGGGTGGAGAATGTTTTCCACAACTTTCTGTGTGTTCTTTGTAATCTCAGTTTCTACTTTTATTTTAGGATTCTCCCCTTGTCTGCCTGCAACAGTAATTCCAACAGCAATTCCATTGCACTTTATTGCTGTTGTTTAATATAGTTGGTTTGTCTTTTCATGTGGATACTTAATTTGCTGGGGCAAAGACCCCACAAACCTTAATCCATATTGGCACAAGTATTTGGGAATCATCAGACCATGGTGGTACTTTGCCACTATAAGCTGACTAGAATGATTTATGTCATCAGGGACCCTTAAATAAGGGTTTGTTTCAGGAACTGTTCCTGTAATATTTGAAGATACAGTTTGATTTAAAATCTTACTCAAGGATAAAATGGTTTATGGAATAATAGCTGTGAATGGGTGTTTTTAGACAAATGTCTCAAATGATAATAGATATGTGTTTATTGCACACCTTCATGGGAATCTTTGAGCTTAGTTGCACCTAGAGGGGCTGAGTAAAGAGTGGTTTCTATCAAAGACCATTTTATATAACAGACACGTCTTTTGAACAGGCATCCTCCAAAACAGATATTTAAAAGAACAGTGCCTGTACTTCCTACCACATTTTTAGATAGTAGCAAATAACTGTGACTGCTTTAGCCTATTCTGCTGTTTCAGAATCTATTTTCAGTAGCTCTCAGGCAGTGCAAACAGAGGAAATTCTTGGAAAGAGGTAAGTAAGTGGAGTTTCCAGAAGGGCAGACTTAGTATTATGGAGTAAAACAGCTTCAGCAGAGATAAAAACATATTCTGCCTGTTCAGTGACATAAATCAAAGATGTCCTTCCTCTTGCCTAACATATCTTTCTAGAATTCCCACAGTAGTGGGGATCCAAGAAAATAAAAGCTGCCTCAGCTGTGATGAGAAATGCCAGTCAGAAGCTTGAGAAAATAAAGGAACAAATTCTTGTCCATAGAGAGGGAGTTCATTTACCTGCCAAATTTTGAAATTCCTTTATGCAGTATTACTCTTTGTCATGGAATTAAAGGAATGAATTTATTTTTATAAGTGAGAGTGTGAGATCAGTGAGAGGAAGAGAAGCATATTGAGAAATAGTACCTGACTCTGTACCCTTTACATTACCTCTGAGTCTTGCATCTCAGAGAATATAGCAGTCACCTTAGAACCCCTTTATCCCAAGTGTTAAGGAAGGTACCAGCTGTGAAATGGTGGCTTGCACATGCCTCAGAGGACAGTGGCTGGAGCCAGGCTGATTATCATCAGGTGCACACAATCAGGTTGAAATGGAAACATTTCATAGGCAAAACCAGAGTTTGATCAAAAGATCCCCCACCCTAACCTCCCAATCCATGCGAGGCCCATTCCCTTAAAGTTTTTGTTTGTCTGTATCATGGATGGTTTGTCATTCATCACAGGTAAGTAGTCATTGTTAGACAAGCTAAATCCACTTACATAGACTAAGAGATTAACTGCTTTTTATTTCTTCACTCCATGTTTTGCCTCTGTGACATTCTGTACGCTGTGTGCTGTTTCCTGTTTTAAATCTGCACATACCTACACCTGCATAGAAGCCTATGGTAAGATTCCTTGCTTGTTACATATAGTAACTTCTGCACCTTCCCTGGCTTCTACATTTTTAGCTCTGTGATTAATGGCTATGGAGAAGTAGAAATTCTAACCCTGAAGTAGCCAAGAAGGTAAAAGTAGGTGCAGCCTTGTAGAGTGAAGGAGAAGAATACTTAGAATTAATTTAATGGTATATAACAGGAAATGTGTTTGCTAGCTGAGGGGAAGGATGGACACTAGGTAATCTAGGATGGGAAATTCCTTACATGCTTGACCAGGGAGTCAGTTAGCTATATTTAAGTTCTTTCCACTGCCCATTGTCCAGGAGTGTTAAGAAGTGGTTGGGGGAGGAATTGGATAGAAACTCTTAAGTGACTGAAAACCAGACATTGTCACTGCTGAGAATTGTATAGCAAAGACCCAGAAGGTACCAACGTGGTACACAGCAATATGTACAATTGTCAGAGGATATGACAAGGGGATTGTGTGTGGAGAAGGATAAATTACTAGAACAAGGAGAGACATATTCCTCTGGGTAGAACATTCTTCAGTGAACTTGTATGTCAACAATGATCGTATGTCCTTTTTTATGAAAGCAAAGCCTCTTCCCAAGCTGGAAATAGGGAGTAATTGAAATAATACTGATAATCTGGAAGGGTCGTATTACTGAAGTTAAGAATTTGCTGTAGGAGAAACTTGGGGAAGGAGGGTGAAGTAAACCTGTCGGCTGTTTTCTTGCAAAAGAAAATAAATTACTCAAAATAGTGAGACTATGGGAAACATTAATTTCTTTAAAAAGAAAACAAACCTAGATGAAATAAACAACTGCTAGAAGCAGATGTTACCAGCAGAAAATTTGACTTGGCTAAAAGTAGCCAGAAGTGAATTAAATATGAGCTGAAACATTTGAAATAGTGGGAAAAGCTTTACCTGCATTGGATTAACTGTTCTGCAGGTAGAGGAAGGGCAGCCTCGTAGACAGAAGTAAGAATAGTTAGAGTAATACCACAGAGCATGATTCAGACTGAGAGGTGCAATAGAGATTGTGTTTTCAGAGGAGGAAGTGTTGCTGGAAAGCAGCTGGAGGTGAGAGGGTGCTGCCTTGGAGGTGCTGATGGGAGGTGAGCTGGGGGCAGGGAAGGAGTTCATGGAGCAGTCCCAGGAAGCTGAGCAGAACTATTGATGTGCTGCCTGGTTTTGCACTGTGAATCAGCTCCTGGTAGAGGAAGAAAACGTCAGTAAGGTGTGAGATAAACAGATGAAGCTCTTTGTAATAGCAGGAACCATGTCATATAAGCAAAAAGATCAGTGACGTGTAGGTCTCAAAACGGAATCAAAATTTCCGACCCAAATATCAACAATTGGAAAAGACCTATGGGGTCTTCCTTTGGCAACTAAAGGCCAGCCTACCTTAAATTTGAGAGATTGTGTAATCTGCAGTGGAGAAGTTTCAAATTCTGGTCACGTGGTCATAAAAAATTTTTGGATTCAAGAAATGTAAGTAAGCTCTATTAGAAAGTCTTGAGAGTACTTTAAAGCAGGCTTGTCTATTTTTATATACTGCAGATCTGCAGTGCTGTAAGTCATACTTCCTGGAAGCACTTCGTACATACGCTAATTTAATTTTAGAATACATTACAGAAATAATGTTAAAATCAAAAAGTTAAAGTTCTGCTTAGCTAACATATATTTTGCATCAGTTTAAATAAATAAATGGGTTTTCCTGAGCCTTTGAATGATTTTTGAGAGATGAACAACAGTGAGTATGTTAAGTATCAACAAGCTGTGCTATCCAAAAAAGATGGATTTATGAATTTTGTACATGCAAAATGATTGGTAAAGGGGAATGGTAAGAAAGTCAATGAGGATGATGATGAAAGCTCATCAAGTGCGTGCCAACAAACATCAAAGAACAATGAGGCAGAAAACACACAATGCTTGAACAAGTGCAAAGGGTATTTACTAAGCTCTGAAAGGGCTGTAAAAACTGGCAGTATGAAGAATTAGGTCAAGCAGGGTTTTTTTGTTCCAGTGCAGCCACCCCAGTATCTGGTACTCCTTTAGGGGATGTTGTTTCGTTTTTTCCTTTGGGGCTTATAAATGATAAATTAATTGAACCAAATCAACTCTACTTTCTGGAAGCAAACTGGTAGTAGAGTTAAGTTACCAGTAATTTACTTTGAGATGTTCTGGAGATAATCCTTTGCTGTGTAATCAACTTTTCTGATTCTGTAAGTTTATGTCCAGGTTTTCTTTTACTGTTACATCTCTGTAAATCTTCCTGTATGCAGGTGTGTTAGAAAGCTGATGGGAATCACTTTTGCCCTCTTAAACATCCTCAAAGCAGTTCCAGGGTCATGGACTGTGTGTTGAAGCTGTTTATGTGCTGCTGTGTAAGTGAATTAGTGAATTTGGGTGAGTTAGTGAATGGTGAGAAATTTCTCTTAAGATGCACATTCAAATTATTGACCCATTTTGGAGCCTGGTTCTAGAAGAACTGATAGTTCCTCTAAGATGTATAACTAGTGGTTCCATATGTTAGTAACTTACATACTTAAGGCTTTTTGAGTTAAACTGATACAAACCCTTTGTATAGATGGTCTTTTTCAGTCTAAACTAGTCTTTATTAGTTGAATCAAATTAACTAGAGTCAAACAGTTTGTAAGTTATACTGGGGCCTGTACCTGTGTGGACATCCTATCCTGTGCATACTATTCCACACAAAAGTTGGAGCCTCCTTCTTTGCTATCTCATTATAACTGGTTTTGTTTGTTTGATTGAAATTGTCACCTTTGTTCATTGCCTTATTTTTGCAGCTTTTTTGCTTTAACTAGGGTGAAATATTCTGTCAGTGTTTTTGCAGAGAGTGAGAGCAGGAAGCCATTTTGTGTATGAAACAGGGTGGGTGTTTCCTAGATGAAAATTCCTTTATTGTAATCATGACCTTGTGTTTCTGATGAGCAGAAAGAGTTGGCCATCCAGATATGTTGATACCACAATGTCAGCTGTATGTAGTGGCATTGTGTGTGCTGGGGATAAAGAGGGTAACACTGGTACACTATTGGGAGGAGAACACAGAAAACCCCCTTAGTATTCATATTCATTAATTAATAAAATTTATATGTATCTCTGTAATATCTAATTACAAATTTGAGTCTTACTAAGGGCCAGTGAGTACTCTGCTTAAAACTGTTCTACTCTTGGCATCTGTCAAGGTAAAACTCCCTTAAATTAATTCAAAGTTTAAGTATCTATAGCTAATTAGTATACCTGAAACACAGTGTAACTAAAATGGAGAGCAGTGTGACATCCTTAATTCATAAGCTGGACTCCACCATGGCCCTCTGAGTGCTGCCTGCTCTATGTAAAAAGAAGGAGCCAGTAGATTTTCCCCCCCCCTCCCCCCCCCCAGTCTTCACAGACTCAGGTTGAGGTTGTAATTTTTCATGAATTCCATGAAAATAGGGGGGTTTGGTGTGGCTGCATTGAGATCCTGGTTCACCTTGCTGTAGCACGGGGCACCCACAAATACCAGACCAAGAGTCAGAGTGCTCACAGGGAGGCAGAACCTTTTACAGAGGCAAGGTTATGAGGTGGTCAGTTTGGGATTCTATGGTACCACCCGTGTGCTTTCTGCAAAGGGAACTGGCAGCTGTGAAGGGACTTCTGTTGGAGAGCAAAGAGAATGTCCTCTAAGGAAGCAGAGGAGGAATATGAATACTCTGTGAGCAGTCCAAGTTCTGATCCAAGTAGCTTTTACAGAGAACGTTCCAGACAGAAGAATATCTTTAGGCATCTAAAGGTGTTTGTCATGGCTGAAGCAGTTCCTTGATATTAAGTCCTGTTGAGTGTGTTAGTCCATGGGTTCTATGGATCGGTTTACTCCAATGAGGAAGATGAGCACAGGTGCCTCCTTGTTTTGCATGGATATGCATACTTGTTCTTTTTTCCAGCAGCACCTGTGTCACTGCCCACAGCTCTTGTGAACCACTGATGAGTAGGCAGGAGCTTGCTTTTGCAGGTTTTTCCTACACAAACCTGGATATGGTTTTGAATAGCTGTCTTCCCTCGTGACATGACACAAGGATTTTTTCTCTGCTCTTACTCAGAGTGTTTGTTTGAGTCCCTGGGGAAGGTGTGCCATTCTCTATCTGTGTAAGGATCCCTAACATGAGACAGTTGTGGTGTCTCGTGGGGATTCATCCTAGATCCTCATGAGCAGCCTGGATATCACTTACATGTGGTGGTGTTAGACTGCACCTTGCACTCCTCACCCCTTTGACAGCTGTGTGTCCCAGGGGTCGGGTTTGGGAGCAGAAGCTCTGGGTGCTTTGTTTGGAGAGCTGTCCCCAGGCTCTGCGTGAAGCTGTGAGCTCCTGCTGGGAATGCTGTGCTGGGCCTGCAGAGCTTGTGCTTGGCTCGGGCAGAAGCTGAGGCAGAATTTATTTGCCTGTAGCTTAGCAGAAGCCTCACAGTGTCTGAGTTCCTGTTTGGGTTCTTTCAACCATGATAAGGTACAGGTTTCCTCCTCACTGATGAAGATGCTCCTCTTGAACCCTGTCACGTGTCACCCCTCCAGCTCTGTAAGGACATCACTGCGTGTGTCACACTCACGTGCACATGGGACTTCTTGTAGCATGATTTACACACTATTTTCTGTTTTACCAAGGACAGGTATAATTTTGATCTCATCTTACTGTTCTTAGGTGGTTTTTAAATGAATGTGGCTTGAGTCTAATCACTTACTTCAGATTAAGTAATTTAAACTGTAAAAGTGGAAACGTTTCAGTTCTTCTGTTTGTATTTTCACAAATTGTTTTCCTCACGGGTTGGTATAACCCTTCAAAGTTAATTTGCAGCTAAATATGCAACTTTTCTGTATAATTTGGCTCCTACCCTTGTCAGCCAGAAGGGATTTTTAGCTCTATACAACTATATTTCATTTCATCCTGTATTTGAAGGGTGATATTGGTATAAATGCCTTGCCTTAAGCTTGAATTAGAATGTTGATGAAACGGTATTTCAATTTCCAAGAAATCCATTACATATGAAACATAATCTAATTTAGTAGTTTTGACATTTTGAATCCTTGTGGACCAGATATTAGGAAAAAAATACTTTCAGAAATTCCACAGATGTGGAAACAAAGAGGGGACCTAACTCATTTCAGAATCCTTCAAGTTTTACTTATATGGACTTTAAATGAATCTGGAGGACAACACACTTTTTTCCTAATGTCTACAGGTGTGTCTCTATCTCCAGATACTGAGAAACTTGGCTTAATTTTTCCAAGATTTTTGAATAAATTGATATCTCTCTTCTGCTTCAAAATTGTTTATACACTGAAAAAGGAATATAAACTCTCCCGCCTTTTCAGTTTTTTATCAACTTTACAGTTCTGAATGGAGTAATAAAATTTAAGACATTGGTCTCTCTGCAGATACTGCATAGAACAAAAATAAATTCAAACTATTAAGGCAAAAGTTTTTATACTCAATTCAATATATTTTATGGAAAATTATACCCAGTATGGCACTGCAGTTTGAACTGCCAGTAAGATATTTCCTCTCCCAGTGTGTACACAATTATGTCTGTTTATTTGAGGACTCATTGACTCAAAGTAAAGTTGTAATTGCTTAAAATAAGAACAGGCTTTAATACAGGTTGTTTTAATTTTATATTTAATATAAGCTCTTTTATAAAGGAAACTGTATGTAGCAAACCATAGCTTTTATACTGTAATCTGCATTTAATAACATGTCACTTCTGGTCAGCAGTGGAGACTTGGCTGCCTCTTGCAAGTGAAGAAACAATACAATTTACTCAGGCTTTTTTGCTTTCCTTATTTCTCTTGCCTGTTACAGATGTTGGATTTGTGTGGGTGTGGTGGTTTTTTATAGCACTGACTGAAGAAAAAGTAGGTTGGGGAGATGACAGTAAAGGACTTTCCTCCATCCCTTTAGATCTGAAAATACAGCATTCTAAAGAGCTCAGTGGGAGTGTGGAGAGCTTGAGGACCAAAGGAGCCCTTGAAGTGGGTTGTTAGATACCTATCTTAATTGCTTCCTAATTTTGCAAAATGTGTCTCCTCCCAAAACAAAAGGGCAATTAAGACTGAGTTGAGAGCATTCTGTTAGAAAAACAGGCTGTGATTGTGGAGATGTGCAGGTGGATTGAAGCTCTTCTCTCAGTCCTGGAACCTCCTGGAGCTTGGCTTATCTGGAAGATGGATAGAGCTGTTACAGCTCCTTCCCACTCAGTCTTATCCACTACATACAGATTTCTGGATTTCATCTGTACAATGAGGAATTCAGTTGCTTTACTGAATGCAAATTCTTATGGTTTGATAGAGAAAGATCTTGATCCACAGGTAAACACCAAAGATGAGAGTTCTGAGCTGCCTTAAATAGTTCTGTCATCTGAAGCCGAGTGATTCAGAGATTGGCTTAGGCTGAAAGTATCTTTCTCAACGTTTTACACCTCATCTAAATGGGAATGACAGAGACTGAGCACGCATGTGGTTTGATGGCAAGTGGAGGTTTTGGTCCTGCTGAAACTAAAGCAGTTTGCACAAGGCTAGCAACAAAGCCATGAATTAACAGGTCTTACTGCATGTCGTTCTCAAGAGTGCATTGTGGTGACACGTGTTGGTGGCCAGTCCTGGAGAGGAGCTTGAGCCAATGGTACCTGTTTGCACCAGCATTTTGCAGTTAAGACTTTGCAGGCCTGCAAGTCATCTGGCATGTGTAATGTTCTGTAGCTATGGAGAGTGCTTAGATGGATGATGGGACAGTGTTTATAATGTCTGATGTCTGGATATGGGGAGAAGTGAGCACTATAGGTTTTCTTTAATTACTCTTATTCCGTTTTACATTTATCTTAATGTCTGCAATGGACTATTTTTGCTGTCTTTATAGGAGGAGGAGGAGCAAGAGGAAGAAGATGATGATGAAGATGATGATGACACAGATGACCTTGATGAACTAGATACGGACCAGCTGCTGGAGGCTGAGCTGGAGGAGGATGAAAACAACGAGAATGCTGGTGAGGATGGAGAAAATGACTTTTCTCCCTCCGATGATGAGGAGATTGCCAACCTCCTGGAAGAGGGAGATGAGGGTGAAGATGAAGATTCTGATGCTGATGAGGAAGTTGAGCTGATTCTTGGAGATAGTAAGTGTGTGCCCACCTTGGTGACCTTGCCTGCTGCTTAAGGTCCTGACAAAGAGACAACATCTAAATTTCCCCTGAAATGACTTAACTGACTTGTCCCTTGCTGGTATGAGTCACAGACCATCATCATGCTTGTTCACCTGTGGCCTCTCAGTAATCTGCGGGTAAAAACAGCTCTTACGTGAGAGAACAACTGTGCATTCTGGTAAAGGAGGTATCTCCTTTCTTCAAGTGCTTCCAGGCATGTGTGTGAGAACTCTATGTGAAGAAGCTTTGTCTGACTGCTTGCCTGTCCTGCCCTTCAAGGGGACACAGGTTTAACTGTTAACCTCATTTGTCCTCTCTGCCTTACATGAGCCTGTAAGGACAGAGAAGCACTTTTGGTCCTTGGTGCTGTTCTTTCTCTTTTGCAGTTGCTTAAAATGCAAAGCCAACATGGCTTTTCTGGCTTCACTTCCTTTATTAGACTATTCTGAAGCTAGCATCACTTTTGGGATATAATTTAAATTGTTCTCTTTTTCTGGCAGTCCACAAATACAGTGATTTGAAAATATGAAGTGTGTGTGTGTGTGTGTGTGTGTGTGTGTGTGTGTGTGTGTGTGTGTGTGTGGATAAGAAAGAAAGGTCTGAACTTTTTATGTAGCAATAAGATTTGGAAAAATGCTTCACAAGAAAGAAGATGAGTAGGATAGCATCAGGCTTGGGGTTTGTGACACGAGGTTCTCTTCCCTTTTTTGCAGCACAATTTTTGAGTATGTGCAGCCAAACCACTTAGTTATTTTTAATTTTCAAGCTGTAAAAATGTGGATAATATAGTTACCTTAAGTTAAAAGGTTGGCAAGGATGAGTAATTACGGCGTGCAAGCTGTTTGAAGTCCTGCAGTGATAGGAGATTGATTCCCATCTCAGCTCTCGCATCAATCTTCCCTGCCATGTGCTGGAGGATTAAGCATGCCAGGCCTCTCTTTGGCACTGATGTGGCTGGCAGACTCATCCACGTCTTCTGTGGGAATGTAGCTCAGTCATTTTTAAGGATGTGGCCACATCAGGTTGCCAGAGTTACTCTGTGGGGTCACTCTGCTGTTCTCTAGAAAGAAATAGGTTATAGCGTAGGGCCATATAGGACATTTGCACAACTCAGTCATTAATAACATATTGCAGCCCAACATTTTGGGGTTACAGAGAACTTCTGTGTCCCAGTAGTGGGCAGGATCTCCGTGACACAAATCCACGTGTGTTTCCTCAGGGAATGCAGGGCCAGAAGCTCTTCAGAGAGCACCTGGAGTGCTGTACTGTAACTTGTCCAAGGGGTAGAATGGCCAGGATGTTCAGGCCATTTCAATAACTATGCCTGGAACAAACCTGGTTCTACTTGACAGGAATTTCAGGTGTGCTCTGCAGAGCACTGTGGGTTATGAAGTGGTCACATGTGTAGACTGGATAGAGCCACTTGAGCAGAACATATAGATCTGGTATGGCTATGGAGCTGCAACGAGCCCATCCCTAACAGTGGCTGTTAGGTTGCTCAGCAGCAGTTTTGGGAACTCAGAGCAGGGAGTGCAGCTCTGCCAGGTTGATGCATGCATGGTCCTTGATGGGTTTGATGAGTGGGGTTCTGTAGCAGCTTCTCTGTGACTTCAGCTTCATCTGACTTCTTCTGTTTCTCACCAGGCAAAGAGCAATTAAAGTTTTTCCTCTTCTTTGCTTATGTTTGTTTCAGAATTAAAAATTGTAAGAGCACTGCTAGTGTAGCAAAGTACAGATCTGAGGCACAGGGTGCATTTAGAGTGCTCCCTACTGCAGATTCTTGCTGTATTGTGGGTGAACCTCTGTAACATACTGTGGGTGTTTACAAAGCAAAAGAATTCAAAGAACAATTGAAACAGGGGAGTGAGTGGCTTTAGTCCCTTGTGCTTTAGAAGAGGTTCTAATTCCTTTTTTTAAATAATTAATGGAGAACCTATCAAGTATGAACTTGTCTTCCTCTCCCTTTGTTCCCACCTCAGGGACATTAGATCTGTTTGTCAAAACAGTTCATGCATTGTGCAGGTCTTTCAAGAGCTTGTTCCTGGGCCAGCTGGGTGTAATTTTTGAAATGCACATGTGACATAGGATGGAAGAAACAGATAGAATTCTCAGCAGCAGCATGGCTGACTCTTGATTCTGATTCCTCTTTTTTTCTATAATCCAAAATGGCAACTTTCAGGCAGGTCTATGCAAACTAACTATGTCAAGCAGTTAACTGCAGTCAGGTTTACTTGCAGACATAGAGCTCAGAATTGGAAGATTATATGGTGAACTGGGGAATAGTGAGGAGATCCTTTCTCAAAGCTTTCCTTTGGGGTTAAAAAAAAAGCCCCAGCAAAAAACCCTCAAAACTCCAACTTTTCTGCCTTCTCTTCTCCAGAGTTTCTGGATTGTTATCTTGCTTGTGCTTCTTTCCCTCTTACTGTATAAGTGTAGCTGCTGCAGCACTGGCTGGCGTTTTCCAGCTCCCCAGTGTGGCTGTGGCTGTTCTGGCAGCACTCATGACCCCTCAGCTTAGGCTCAGTCTGTTGGATGGTGAGATGGAGCATCCCTTGCTGATCAAGGTGCAAAGGCAGGTGGCTCATCTTCAGGGAGGAGGGTTGGGGGAAAGGGTTTGTGCCCTCTCTGCTTGCCTGTGATTTTTTTTCCCCCTAAGGATAGCATCTGAGAAGGGGTGAACCTTCCAGAAGGCCTTTCTTACCTTAATAGGCATTTTAAAGATCCACCATTACTGAGATGGCTAAGTGGAAGTCTTGGTGTCTTTTTTTTTTTTTTCTTTTTTAACTATTTTTAACACCCAGTTATCTGCTGCATCCAATGAATTCGCATAAGAAAAAGAGCCAACATCACCTCTAAGGTAAGGCAGGAGCCCTCTTGCTGCCAGAGCTGCTACCACTTCCCTCTTGCACAACTGAGGGAGGAGATCTTATGTTTTGAGATAAAAAGCAAGTGTGTATGTGTGTGTGTGTGTGACTGCTTCTGGTAAATCCCTTCATATCTTTATTCTGTACCACAATGAAGAAAACCAGGAAAAGCGCAATTTGCAGGTCACCTTTAGTAAATGACCTGTAGTTAAATTTATTACAGAAACCTTTGAGTTATTAGAGAAAGGTTCTAGTTGTGAATGTGCGGATTGCTTCCACCTCAGTGGGGTCCAACTCATTGCATAAGGAATTACCCCATGCACATTGCACCGGGGCCAGGCTGGTGGAGCTGTCCAGCTGTGAGGAATGACTGCCACATCTGTCCAACCCCTGGCCTGAAGAGCTGTTGCCCTTTGTTGAGCACAGGAAGTTGTACAGGCAGCTCTCTGCTGGAGTCCTCCCCATCTTGTCAGAGGAAAAACCTGCTAGCTCATAAGAATTGCACTTGCTAAAGCTGCTCTCCTTGAGCCTCTGTTTTAAGCTGGGAAGGAAAGCTCTGGTGCAGATTTCCTGGCTGCTTTTGAGTGGTTTGGAGCACTGATGGTGCCGGGGAGCTGCAGCCTTGTGCAGGGGTGACCATCTCCTGTGCCTGGCCAAGTGCCTCTGGCACAAACCAAACATAACTCCCGTGTCTCCTTTGCAGCAGACAGCTCCGATAACTCCGACCTGGAGGACGACATCATCCTGTCTCTGAACGAGTGAGGAGCGGCTGCCAGGCGGGCTGTGGGCAGGAGGAGATGCTCCCTTCCCAACAGAAGACCAGAGACCAAATTGGAAACCAACTGAGCACCCCAGCCCTACTTTTCCTGGGAAAATCTGAGGAACTCCTGCCGATCCGCTGTGTTGGTTTGAGTCAGTTTGAGGCTTGGGGCTAAGTCTCAATGAAGAGACAGGGGGGTTAGGCCTCATTTCTCTCTGCCTTTTTTTTTTTTTTTTTTTTTTTTTTTTTGATTTTTTATTTTAGGCTGAGATGACTCTTCAAGGAAACTTCTGAAGATATTTCACAATATATTTTCTTTGTATAAAGTTCTTTCCTAAAGAACAGAAATAGTTTTATAAAAAAAAAAGAAAAAGAAAAAAAAAAGGCAAGCGTTCTAGTAAAGAGGGGAGACCTTTGTATTCCTGTAGTACCTTGTTACCATGGGGTAGGTTTGGGGAGAAAAATTGTTTAAAATTAAAAGAAATTAAAATTTATGCACCTACTAAGTGAAATAAGAGGATCATGGTTTCTAATATTGTTGAGGAGTGAGAATATTTTTATTTTAAATATGATTTTATTTTTAAAAAGAAGAACTACAGGTGTTATACCTGCTAATGCACCAGTGTGTTCCAGATGCTTTTGTCCTCCAGGGAAGAGCCCCTGGGGTGTTTGCTAATGTAGATTCGCGCTGTGATACCAGCTATAGCGAGAGGCTGAAATCCTGGCTGGGTCTAGTCAGAGCCTGGTATTCCTGAAGACATGGGAATCTGGGATTGAGGTTTGAGCCCTTTTTCTCCCCTCTGCCCTTTGTGGTTCAAGTTTTTTAATCTTTCTTTCTTTCTTTTTTTTTTTTCCCTCTTGCCCTCTGTGTGGAAACTGCAAATTGAAGGCCTTTTTCTTTAATGTAAAGTGTATTTATTAAAAAATTAAATACAGATCCTGTCTGTGTTTATGGCTCTGAATTGTAGCCATGCAAAAGCAGTGCTCCATGTGCCTGCAGGGCTTGGCTGAGAGCAGCCAGGTGTAGCTGGAACCTGGCTGCAGTAAGGAAGAGCAAAGAAAACACAGGATTGGGGAGCAGAGGATGGACATCACACAGCAGCTGTGGGCTCCAGTCTGATCGTTGGGTTGCCTGACAGCCTGGAATTCTCAGTGGCATCCTCACCCCACGGAGGGGGAGCTGGATGATGCCACTGGTGCCGGGCTGCTGTTGTGTGGGACGGCACTGGGGAGCGTGCGCTTTGCGGTTCAGGCAGGGAATTCCCCATGTCCTGATGTGTGCCAGGAGCTAGGAGCAGCACCAGCCTCCTCCTGTGGTTTGGCATTGCCCAGGCTGCCCTGTGGCTGTCGGGGCAGAGCGCAAGTCAGCTGCTCCTGTTGGAGCATGACAAGAGGCCCTGCCCTCAGAACAGGAGGAAGAAATGGCAGTGGAGTGTTTGACTTCACAGTGCAGCACCCAACTGCACAGCTTGGTGCTGTGCTCAGAGCTGACATGTGAGTGTGTCACTGCTTGCCTGGACAAGGCCACTGTCCTGTTTATTCCCAGGTGTTCAGATAACACCCACTCACCTTTTAACCCTTTTTCTCTTTTGGCCACTTTCAGAATAGGGTTTGAGGCAGAACAGGGAACTGGAGACTTCTCACTCATTGACACTACAACCAGAACTGCTCATTTCAACTAAGGCTCAAAGTCTTTCTGCTTGAAGAGGAAGGATTTCCTTTTTAACTGAAGGGATAGCTTTTTTTTCCCTCCAGCATCGCATCTCCTTAATGCACTTACCCAGGGCTGCATGTTAATAATTAAAAAGAAAGGTTCTGCAGCAACTTCTAATGGATAATTGTACCCTACAGAGTCGATAAAGATGAACAAGTTGTGATTACTACAGCATTTAAGACCAGCAAGTGAAGCAGCATTCTGATTAAATGAGGGGATTGAAAATCGCATATGCCACCCAACAGCTGTGAAGTAGCCTCTGCCTTATCAGAAGCATCCTACCCAACTTCACCATAGAAAAATATGCAGTTTAGGAGGAGGAAAAAAAAAGAAAGCATGTACTCAGCCACTACTCCCAGGGAGATGCAGTGCCAGATGTCCATATCTTGTTTTGGCATTATACCCCAGCTGTAATCAGCTGCATCTGCTGCTGGTTTGGGCCTGGCTATTTCGGAGAAATTTGCCAACTAGTTTGTGAGACAGAACCAAAACACCAGGGATGGAGCTCCTGTGTATGCATTTGACTTGAACCTGATGTGCTGTAAGTATATGAGCCATCCCACACCTGCCCTGACTCCCCTGAACAGAGTCAAAGGGAGTGGGTTTGGACCTTACCCTGTGGGGAAGGAGGCAGGGCCTGCAGGTCACCTCCCACAGCTGCCGAAGCAGCCCCCCAGCCCCTGTTCTGGGCAGACCTGGCCTCTCTGAAGTTAAATACACAGCTGAGAAGGTTGCCTGCACTCCATGCTGCTGCCTTAGTTCTGGGGGGTCTCATTGAAGAGTGCTGGGGAACAGGTGACTGCATCAGCCTGGGTACAAATTGGGGTTCTGGGGACTAGCAGGGATTAGTTTGTTTTTGTCAGGCCATAATTCTGCAGCTGCTTGGGATGAGGAGAATTCTCAGCATTTGGAAAATCACCTGCCACCCTGGCATCATGATTTAATCTATTTAAAAGCATGTTGCTTGGAAAGAATCCTATAATCTTCTGGAATACTCACAGCACGTGGCTGATGTGGTGCCATACAGTATTTCTTCTATGCAGCAGTAACAGACCCTGGCTTAGGGGGTGGAAGGAGATTTAAATGTCCTGCCAGCTGGCTAAGACATACTCCTACCTCTCTGCATCAGAGGGGAGCTGGGAGGATGCTGTTTCCCCCCACAATGTGAGCAGAGGAGCCCAGCACAGCCTGTGCCCTCCTATCAGCATGGTCCTCATTGCTCTGGACCTGAGTCACTGCTTGGCCCATTTGGTGCACTGCACTACCCTTCCATGGAGCACAGCCTGTGGAAGGCCCTGCCAGCACCCTGGGAGGGAGCAGCACATCCCTGCAGGGCTGGGGTTGAAAAATCTCCCACAGGCCAGGGCTGGGAGATCAGGTACAAGGGTAGCTCAGGGTAATGACTGAGGCTCTTCAGCACTGGTCAGAGCATGGCCAGCACTAGCCCTCAGCCCTGTTTAACTGCTGTTAACAGAGGCCTTGTAAGACAATGTTTGCTCAATGGGTGCCTGGAATGGGGTAGCTCAGTCTAAGCACTAACACTCTCAGCCCAGCCCATCCATCTCCCACCCTTGTTCCCTCTCTGAGTTTCAGATCACCCCCAGAAGCCAGACACCATTGCCCTGTCATGTTCACCTTACTTCCCCCTTGTACTGGGCTGAAAGGCACCATCCCCCCACAAACAACCCCCCAGCACTGCCTGACCCAGCACCTTCCAACATCATTGAGGGGCTCAGACCTCCCGCCCTCTTATCTTCTCTGCAGAACTGCCACCCATCCCAATTTAAGGGCCAGGTCTTTGCTGCTCTAAGATCCAGATGCAGAGTTATTTTGCTGTTATTGCCAGCCATTTTTCAGGCCTGTTTCTCTTGGAATCAGCATGGACACGTGTGAAGGGATGGGATGATGGACATGAGTCCAGGATGGGGCCTTTGGCCTTGGCACAGTCTGTTAAAGCCATGGTGTGGCTTTCTTCCCTGCTGGGGAGCAGGGAAGGCTCAGGTCATTGTGTCAGAGGGATGCTGCTGCTTCTCTCCCAGGTGTTTTTTCCTTCACGCTCCGACTCCTCCTCAGCCACCTCTCTGGGACCAGAAATCCCATCATCAAATACGAATTTACTTATTTCACAAGGAAAGTGGGAGATGAGGGGTTTTGGGCAGTTCCTTGCCTTTGCCAGCAAAGAGTTGCAACCTTTATAATTTACTTTTTTCCCCCTTCCCTTCCCAACATTCACACACCGTAACACACACACAAGGTAAAGCCACAGCACCACAAGCTGCAGCTCCCTGGCACCACCAGCCAGGCAGGCACTTGGACTGGCACCACCTCGCTGTGCCTCAGGCTGCCCGGACACCTCCAAGGCAGGGTGCTCCCACGAAAGGCTCTAATTGCCCTAGGAGTGGCCACGAGGGGTGGTAGCACTTGGTTTCAGGAAACAGTGAGCCGTTACAATTGTTGACATTTGGCACTGTCTGCCTTACAAAAGCATCGGGGGGGGCAAAGTCGGTGTCCCTGTCACCGTGTGAAACCGGGGCAGCCCAGTGCCACCAGTGCAGCCTGGCTGCTGGGGGCAGTGCAGTTGCTCCTCTGCTCCCACAGCACATTCCCGGAGCCCTGCTGTTCCCAGTGGAGCAGCCAGCTCCCCTCTGACCTGTGCCTGCACCCCATGGACACCACCCTCCATGGCCTCGGAGCTGTACTCGGGCCCTTAAGGACAGAATGATTTTCTGGGGTACAGAAAATGCATCAAGTGAAATGCAACCCCTCTCCTGACCACACTAACTCATTAGATTTACCTGTAATATAATCATAGTATTAAATGTTAAAAAAGCCCCAAACCCCAACAAACCAACCCACACTTGCTGATATTAAAAATTAAACTGCTCACACATCATCAGCTGATGATGTCCCTGCATCTGCAGGGTTAAAAAGTGAAAAATAAAAGCATCATTAGACTGAGTTATGCTCCCTGCTAATTTGGCCAATCATACCTGAGAGCAGTTTCAGAAGGGCTTTTGGCAGCTGTCAGCAAGTGAGTTGCTGGGTCACAGAGATGGGTGCAAGGTAAGTCTGGTTCGCCCATGAATCTGTTCACTTGCTTACCACCAAAACAACAAAAAACCACCTGCAAATCTAAAGAAACTTTAAAATGTAGCATTTTTAATCCCACACAATTTTCTGTAAGCCGCCTAAACTCTACAGGCATCATTTTAAAAAATAAAAATATCCCCAAACAGAACAGTGCGGATTTTAACTTCAACTTGGACTCATTACCATATCCTGATGTTGCCGAGCACTCAGAAGTTCTGGCCTCCCAACCAACCACCTCATACCACAGACACCAAAGGTGATGGATCCACCTCATTTTGGAGGTCAGAGTTTGATCTCCAGTTGTTCCTCAGTCACAGGTCACCTGTGATAACATAACACTTTCTCAGGCAGCCAGACATGTTTCTCTCTTTTTCTGTAAGTCTGCAAATAAATTTTAACTTCAGGGGGGAAAAAAATACCATTTACCTTTCAGTAAAGGATTCTAGGTAGTATGACATGATTGACTGCAAATGGGCACCTCCAGTTCAAACACCTTCATGCCCTTGGCTTGTCCACATCTAATAGGGGCTGAAGAGGGTTCCCCCTTAAACCACTTTTTTTTCTTCTGCTTTTTTCCCTTGTATAAAAATCGGGAATGTCAAACCTTTTTTGTTTTATCCAAGAACTTCTATGACTAAGGCATGTACCAGGTGCTCTCAAACCTCACCAACTTGAATACAGGGTCCACTCCTTAGTAGCAAACTTTTTGCTATGTACCAACTGTAATTTTTTGGTGTGTGTGAAAAACACTTTTATTCTTGATCAGGATTTGCCTCCTTGGTAGCTGGCTTCCTGGGAAGCTTCTATCCTCAAATTGGGACTCAACAGGAAAGCACCCAGACTAAAATTTATGAAATAAAAAAGGCAAACAGGACAGAAAAAAGAGAAACAACCTTTCAGTCCCTCATACAGCACAAAGAACCCCCCTTCCCCCTCCTACCTTGAAGGAGACAAATAAAGATGAAGGAGGTGCTCGAGGCTGGGATCTGAAAAACTGAACTGAGCTGGGGCCTCACCTGGCCTGGCTGCTCCGGCAGCACAAGGAACTCGCCCTTCCTGGGCCATAAGAACTCGGATACCGCACAAGTTTAGAAATCCATCAGTGAACAAGGCTTTACTGACAACTTTTCATACAGTTAAAAAATAAAAATACAGAACAACAGCGGACAGTGTCACATATTAAAAACGAATAAAATGGGCTCTATTTAAAATTTTAATAGATATTATAGGTATTAAAATTAATTAGAAACTAAAAATCTTACCACTTCAGTCAAGGTGTTTTGAGCCTCAACCAAAATGATCAGCCTTAAAAACAACTGGGCTGTGTGACACACAAAGAAAACATGGAATTTGAAAAGACAGTGTGGGCTAGGCAGTGTCTTTGACTATAACTATCACCATATGTTCTTCTTCTAACTTCCCCAATGTCCTTAGTGCTGACTGGAGGTACTGCTGCGAGAACTCACAAGGAGGGAACGCGTAAAGCATGCCTGTGCTGTCCCTGCCCTTTGCCCCTCCCACGGGCAGGCTGATAACCCCAGCAGCCTGCTTCTGTTTCAAGTAGGAGACCAGATTCCTGAGAAGCCGTCGCTGCAAGCCAGGCTCTACCACAGGGAAGGTCCCCTCGGCCCCTGCCCCTGCCGGGGTGGACTGGGTGGCCAGGAGCACGGCGTAGCCGTTGGGGCTGCCTTGTTTGATGCGCCGGGTGACTTCATCCAGCTTGGGCTGGTCCAGCCGAAGTCTCTGAGCGATTTTGAGCTGCGTCAACTTCCCGCCAGATGAATGGTCTTTGAGGAGTCCGTTGATGACACCCAGGTCTCCCTCCAGGATGTGCATAGAGGTGGGGAAGCAGCTGTTTTTTAGCACAAGAAGCCCATTCCAAGCAAGTTGCAGTGTCTGAGCATATTCTGATAAATTCTTTAGCTTTTTGGTCTCAGATTTTGGCTCCTCGTGAGTTTTTGATTCCGATTCACCAGTTCGATGATTGCGTTCGCTGTCCCTTTTTTTGGGCTGGGGAGCATCGGCTGGCTCGCGATGGGGTTTCTCCTCGGCCGTGTGACGATTGTTCTGGAGGGAGTTACTCTGCTCTTTCTCGGCTCCGGATTCTGTAGTGTGATTCTCCTTGCGAGCCCTGTCAGGGCTGCGGTCTAGAGCTGGCCCACTGGCCTTTGTCCTGCTTCTGTCCTCATAAGGCGAGTGAGTAGTCCTCCCGCGGTCACTGGAAAGACTCCGGCGTTTCCGCCTCTCTTCCCATGGTTTGGGCACGCTGCGGTCGCCGTCGCTGCCCCAGCGCTCCCCGCTCCGGCTGCGCACGGACCGGCTGTAGCTCTCCAGGTTGTTCCTGCGTTCGGCGTTTTTGGCAGGGCTGGCCCACTCTGCCTCCACAAAGCTCCTGTCTCTGTCCGAGTACAGGAGGTGCGGAGGAGTCCTATCCCGCACCCTCAAGTCTTGCTCCAGGCTCCGGTGCCGGCTGTACCCGTCAGCCAGCAGCTCGTAGTGCACGGGGAGCGGCGCGGGCTGGTACTGCTGTGGGTATCTCGTCTCTTCTGCTTTGGCAAAATCCACTCGGAGCCTCCTGTCTGGTCCGCCCAAGGGAAATCCCCTCATCTGCGCGCAGGCGGCCTGGGCAGCGTCCAGGCTCTCGTACTGGATGTAAGCGAAGCTGTCGCCCTTCACGTAGTCAATAGTCCTGATGCTGCCAAAGCGGTCGAACTCCCTGGCCAGGGCGGCCAGGGAAGTGCTGGGGCCAAGGCCCCCCACCCACAGCCGGGTGGTGGGGTTGGCTTTCCCGTAGCCGATTTTGATGGGGTTCCTGCCCACAACGCGGCCCGACATGGCCACCTTGGCCCGGTGTGCCATGTCCAAGTTCTGGAACTTGAGGAAGGCGTAGGCACCGCCCTGGCCGCGTGCGGGGCGCTTGATCACCACCTCTTCGATGATGCCGTACTTCTCGAAGGCGCGCCTCAGCTCCACCTCCGACACGTTGTGGTCCAGGTTGCCGATGAAGAGGTTGCGGGTGGCTCTCTGGTCATCCTCCGGCATCAGGTCTTCCTCGGCCACGATGGGGTAACTGTACGGGCGGCCGCGCTCGTCGTACAGCCCGTAGTAATCCAGGGCCCGCTCCCGCTCCCGGGAGAGCCCGATGGCGGCCGCTTCCAGCGCAAAGGCGGCAGCGGCGGCGTGGCGGGGCCGCGGCTCCCGCAGCAAGGGGCTGGTGACCGGCGACAGCGAGCGCTGCTTGTATTGGTAGGCGCTGTGCAGGGGCGGCAGGTACCCCAGCGGCTCCGGGGAGGGCGCGGGGGGCGGCGTGCGGCTGCGCCGGCCCCCGCGCAGGTACACGGGCTCCACCTTGAGCGGCCGGTCGTAGAGGAGCAGCTGCCGGGCCCGGGCATGCCGGCGGGCGTCGCGGGCGTCCCCGGGGTGTCGGAAGTTCACGTAGGCGACGCGGCCGAGCTCGGGCGTGTGGGAGAGCTTGACACTGATGTCCCCGGCGCCCCCGCCCGCGAAGCGCTGGAAGAGGCGGAACAGCCCGTCCTCCAGCAGCTGATCGGGCAGGGCCGCGCTCAGCCCGCTCACCAACAGCGTCTTGTACTCGCAGGAGCCGGGCGGCTCCCCGGCCAGCCCGGCCGAGCCCCCGAGCGGCGCCAGCAGCAGCGAGGGCGCGGCGCCCGGCGGCGGCCCGGCAAGCAGCAGCGACGGGGCCACCACGGCGCCCGGCAGCGCCTTGGCCTTGGGCACGCCGAGCGCCCGGGACGAAGAGGAGGAGGAGGACGAGGGGGCGGCCTGGCTGCCGCCGCGGGCGCCTGAGGCCGAGCCGCTCCCTGCCGGGCGGTGGTTCGAGTCGCCGCCGCCGCCGGCGCGCTCATCGCCGCGGTGGCTGCGGGAGCTGGAGCCGCCTCCGCCGCCGCTGCTGCTGGTGGTGGTGCCGCCGCCGCCTCCGCCGCCGCCACCGGGCGTGGACTTGTCCCGGCTGCTGCGGGAGGCGCCCGAGCTGCGGTGCGGGCCGCGCCGGCTGCTGCTCTCGCGGTCGCGGTCGCGGGGCCGCTTGGCGGCGGCGGCGGCGCGTCCGCCCGCGGCCCCCGGCGGGCTCGAGTCGCGGTCGCTGCCGCGCTTCATCGCGCCGGGCCCGCGGCTCAGGAGGCGCCTCCGGCGGCCGCCGCCATCTTGGACAAAAGGGAGCGAAGGCGGCTCCGGCCGCCGCGCCGCGCGGGCCCTACGTCATCGCCCCGCGCGCGCCGCGCCGCAAGCCGGCGTCACGGGGCCGTGACGTCACACAGCGCTTCCCGCCGCCCGCGCGCGACGGCGGGGCAGCCAATCAAAGCGGGCGGCGAAACCCCGCCCCGCGCCGGGCTGAGGGGGCGCGCGCGGGCCCGGTCCGCGGATGGAGAGGGAGGGAGGCACGGGTGAGTGCCGGATCCGGCAGGTGCGGGGTGTGGAGGGGTGTGTGTGTCCCACAATCACGTCACACGGCACGGCTCCGCCCGGTACACACCGGCGAACTTTAATGAAAGTCCCGTACAAAGCGCGGGGCCGGGATCGCCCCTCAGAGCCTCGAGGTCGCCCGTCACAGTCCCCTCGCAGACCCAGTCTCGCCCCTCAGAGCCCCGGGATCGCCCCAGGGTCGCCCCGGTCTCGGCCCTCAGAGGTCTGCCCGGGCGCCAGCCGCCCTCGGCGCGTACTTGGGCATCAGTTCGTGGATCCTGCGGATGAAGTCGGACTTCTCGGCACAGCCCTTGCACACCTCGCCCCAGTCATCCAGGATCCGCCGCAGCTCCTTGACGCGCAGCTTACGTAGGTCGGCGGTGCTTAGGTCGATCTGCTTGTCTGCGGGGAGAGCAGAGCTGTGCTCAGACCAGGTGGGCGAGGAAGCCAAAACCCAAGAGGGAGTGAGGTGCCGGGGGTGGAAGGAACATCTAAGGTTTTGGACAGCAGATAAGGCTCTTAATGCTTAAAATTATTAGAAGACAGAAAGCTTGGGTGCAGCTTAGATGCAGGAGTTCCACAATAGCCCTGAAAGCCCCTTTATTATATGAGCAGGAACACTTCTCTTCCACTGGATAAAAGAAATGTAGCAGAGTGATTTCAAGGGAAAGATAAAGCAAGTGACAACAACAAAAAGCTTTTCAGGAAGCAACACAACATTAGTAGGAGAAATGAGAAGTATAAAGACCCACAATCCAAGGGGTATCTCCAAGGGATGCAAGGACAGCAATAAGGGAAAGCAGAAGAAGGCATTTCCATGCCTGTTTTTTGTATTAGTCTTTTCAGGAAGAGGAGTCATCTAGGAGCTCGAGAGTTCAAGGAAGGTGATAAGAAATAGAGAGTGAAATGCTCTGAGGAGACACCAGAGGAGGTGAGAAAGCAGCATTTATCACCCGGCTGCTGGGAACAGGAGAGCAGCTGGGACTGCAGAGTTCAGCCAAGGGCCTGAGCTCTGCCACAGCAACACCCTCGCCCAGTGCCAGGACAGGTTGTACCACACACCCTCCCAAACACAACATTCCAAACAGCAATGTGAGTGCAGCAGTGCTGCTACACCTGCAAGATAGTTATTCAAGGGTTCATCAGAGTCCCTGCAGAAGCCAAGAAGGTTTAGCAGCCAACAATCTTACCTAAGCATCTCCATAAAATTCTCTAGGATGTTCATGGAGAGCAACCCAGGTTGTGCAACCTAACTAGGCTACAGAACTCAAGACCGAGTAGTTTTAGGATGTTGCTTTACCCCCAGTGATCCACACCCCAGCAAATCATGGGCATTTCCTCTTGCGCAGGCAACTCACCATATTTTAGTTCACAGATCTGACTGTCTTTCTTCTTTAGCTTCTCACAGATCTTTTCCACGGGGATGTGGTGACTCATGGGCTTTGATACCTCGTTAATGATTTTGGTGGCTGCATCACTTGTGGCCCCAACATAATAGCACTAGAGGGAAGAAAATAGTGAAGTGGGGATGCATGGAAAAAAAGCTTCTAAAAGCAGAGTTTGCAATCCCTGTCCTCATCTGGTTTTGCAGCTAGATGTTTACTGTTACAGAACCTTCCCAAGGGACTGCTAGAGCTAGGCAAAAGGAGCGTAACTCTGAGCCCAGGATATTGAGGAGGTATTTTCCATTGCACTGATTTTACAGCTGCTGAGGCTGGTGGCCTTGTTTCCTAACTTTATAAAAACTGAACAGGATTAGGAATAAAGTCTTCTTCATTCAAGAGACTCTCTGAAGTGTTTCCCCTCTGCATGTCAGATAGCATCTCTGTAGTTCTCTGAGGAGAGTTCAGGGCCTTTTCCTTGGGGCTCTTCATTCACAAATTGCCTCTGGTTTTAGTTAGGGCAATTTGGTTTTCCTTTATTTAGTTTTCAGCAAAACAGCCGAAGAGTATAAATATTTTAACAGCTTATATAGCATCCCAAATACTATTTAAGGAACAGGGAACCCCTACTGCAAGCAAAAGCTTTGTAATCTCCAGTGCTTCAGTAACAGTGAGACACAGGGCCAGCTAGTCCAATCTATCTCTGTTGTAAGAGTGGTGGTTTTTTCCTTTTTTTTTTTTTTTTTTTTTTAAGGTGAAGAGGTTGAACTCCTCAAACCCTCTCTTATAAAAAATACAGGTCCAATTGTGGCCACAGAGCCAGAAAGAATAGCCCCTGGGAAGCCATACTATACAACCTCAGAAGCACCAGTTTCCCCTCATTTGCAGGAAGCAAATATTACTGACTCCCCCTACTTACCAGGCGGTTCTCTTTGCCCTTTGCTTCTTTGCAGGATTTTAAGAGCTCCTTTTCAATACTGGAAGGTGTGAATTCAACATCATTGTCCTTTAGACTCTGGTAGAACCTTCCCAGGAATGTGACACACACTGGAAGGCAAGATGGATGGAGTTATCAGCCAGAGCAGTAATCTCATGGCAGCTCTTAGAGGACACTTGTAGGGAAATGGAGTAGGGGTTTGGATAACAGAACTTTTCAGAATCTGCATTAGCAGTCAATGATTTCACCCATGTTTCAGAAAGTCATTCAGAGCACATGTGAATCAACAACATGCCCTGGTACTTTTGGTGGGTTTGTGACACTGAGAAATGAGATCCATGGAAGTGTCCAGGGGCCTCTGTACACTGTCCTGAGTGAGCACAGGATCATATGATGGATACAAAACCACACCCATGCAAAAATGTAAATTTGAATTTGTCTTGCTGCTTTGGGAAGCAACTTCTAAGAACACGGGTGTCAAACCCAGTGCTGATAGCAAACCAACTCTGTACATAATCCTCTCAGACTCCCAATGTGCTGATTTCAGTAACAGGGTATCACTGATTACCAGGCTGCTTCAGTTGAAATTACTTCCAAGAGAAAAAGAAATGTGATCCCATTCTATGTCCATGTGGCACCTTTCTCCTTCTTTCATTTCCACAAGCTTCTGATGCAGTTTCCGATGGAAAGAGGGAAGAAAGAGTCTTAGACATAACGCAACTCCCACAAGTGCAGCTGCAGTTGAGAGGATGGATCCAGGCTCCTGCCTGTGGGAAGGGCTGCACGACTCAGTCATTGCTTCTTCCCTTGGCAGCAGTCACTCCGCACATGCTCCAAAGCACAGCAGCCCCATGTGTGGCCGGGAAGTAGGGCAGACAGCCCGTGGGATGACTGAGGAACACCCTGAGGGTCAGATTTTGGTCATCCTGCTGCTCACAACTCATCTGTGGACATGACACCAGCATCACCTGGACCGAGCACTCTGCAGCCTTACCAATTCCTGCTCAGCACCTAGGGATTCTCACACATTCCTGTGCAAGACGATTGCCAGGAATTATTCTGCCTCTAGGGAACAGGTATGAGTTATGTCTTTTATGGGATTTGTTTACCCCAGCAGGAAGGGATTGGCAAATATTATTGTCATTTGCAACTTGTGTTCAACTCAGAACACAATGCATGGCACAGTAATTGGGCAGGACAGGAAATGGAGTATGGCTTCACAGAACTGAGTAGAAACTTACTCTCATTATATCAAAACTAGAATTAATTACAAGATGCGCCATTGTGGGAAATATTTTTTGTACGCATACAGCACCCTTATTTACGTCCCACCAGTCTGTCTCATCACAGACACACTGATGTCCACTGTAAGGTGTTGGGAAGTGAAAACCTTGGGAAGAAAATTGCTGCGGGCAGTGACACTGACAGCCACGGTAGGATAGAAACAAGTTTCCAGTCTAGTGCTGGGACAGCAGGTGGAAGTTTTGATTTACTGAGTTCCCTCCCCTCATTCTATCTTACTACAGAGGAAGGATACTAGTATCCCAAACTCCAAACCAGCTACTAGAACCCCACCCCAAATTCTTGCTTCACTTGGGGAATCTGTTCAGTTCGCTGCGCAAGAGCAGCTTAATTAGCTGTGCAGCTCAACAGGTTCCACCCTCGAGGCGTTTGTATTGCTGTGGTACACAAAGGGTCCGACTTGATTTGGATCAGCTGCTCACGGCTCCTGGCTGTGCGCACTGAGAGGACTCCGAGCAGTCCGTGAACACTGTGATGACTAAGGGGGAGCCCCGGCGAGGTCCGGGTGAGTAACCTCACTCGCGTTCTCCTGCTCCCTGCCCTGCTCACCGTCACCCGGCCGGGAGAGCCGGTGGGGAGCGCTGCCCCGCCAGTGCTGATCTCCCAGCCTGGAGACGGTCCGGCCTTCCCGAGTCGTCGCTCCTCTTTCCCGTGGGGACTCTACACCATCGCTGACCCCGTGGAAAGGGACCGGCAACTTCGCGACAGAGTGCAGCACCCTCGGAAGGGAGGTCCCGTCCCGGGAGCGGCGCACGGCTGGCAGCCCCGCCCCGCCTGCCCCGCGGGCCGCCCGGCGCGCCGCCCTGGCACCGGACACCCCCGCGCACCGCCCCGGCACCGGCCGCCTGCGAGCGGCGCCCAGCCCTGCCCGGCCCGGCCGCACTTGGCCAGACTTGGGAGACTTTTCCTGCCGCTGGAGGCAGCGCTCCCGCCGGCCCGGCCAAGCCCCGACAGCCGCGCTGTCACTCGGGGCTGTCACAGCCCCAGAACTACTACGCGTCGCGTCCCAGCCCCGCACACGGGCGGACGGGCCAGAGTGCGGGAGAGGGCGGCGAGAAGCGGCCTCTCCCCGCCGTGCCCGCGGGCCGGGCCCGTCCGCACTCACCCTCGCAGTCCCCGTCGCGCAGCGCTCGGCCGCCGGCCGGCAGCAAGAGCAGGGCCAGCGCCGCGCAAAGCCCGTGGGCCGCCCGCATCCCGCCTCGCCAGGCAGCGCCCGCCGCACCGGCACCACCGGCACCACCACCCCGCGCCGGCTGCCCCCGCCGCCGCCGCCCCATTGGCCCACTCCCCGCCCGGCCGCCACGCTCTCCGCTCCCATTGGCCGCGCCGCCGCCTCCACGGGAGAGTTGGCGGCCGCTGATTGGGGGAAGGCGGCAGAACGCCGGCGCGCGGCGCGCGTGCCCGCCCCCTTCGCTGCCATCTTTGTTAAGGGAAAGGCGCTCGCGTGCGCTCCCTGACGGCGGCCGCGGGCGCCATCTTGGAAAGGGGCTGATCTTCGCACCTGTGGGCGGGCGGGGCCGCTTTGGGCCCGGGCTCCACCCTCCACCCTCCACCCTCCACCCATCGGGTTGTGGTGGTGCGGCAACGGGCAGCGCAAGGTGAGGCTGAGGGGCTGCTTGAAGCTCCCGAGTAGCGTGGGGTCGTGTCTGGGTGTCTCTGGATGTCAGAGAAGGGGGTAAAGAAGCCCCCAGAGTGAAGGGTTCATGGGCTGTGTGTCCCGTGAGGGGTGGGAGCGCAGGGGCAGGCTCAGTGCCAGCACGGGCACAGCCTGTCACGGGTGGCTCTGGGTACACCCTGTGAGGTACAAGGACTGGATGCTTTGAGCTGGGACAGCTGAGAGCTGAGTGGTCAAAATAGCAAACTAGATGCAGTTTGTTTCTCACTTCTTGGGTGGGTGTTTTTACTGAGTCAAAGAAAAAGATTTTAAATTTTTTTTTTTTTTTTTTTTTTTTTAAATTCCAACTTAGTGTCCTAATTGCTAGGCCTATCACCTTTTGTTCAGGGACATGGAATTATTGGGGTTGTTTTGTGCCAGGGCCAGGAGTTGGACTTTGATGATCTGTGTGGGTCTTTTCCGACTCAGAATATTTTATGATTCTGTTCTTAAAGTCCTCATGCTTTGTACTGTTAACTACCTTCAACAGTCCCCAACCCTGTGAGCTTCTAACTGAAATCCCCTTGAACTTGGGAGAGGAGCACACACCTGCTGATAATTTCTTGGGGGGCTTTATGTGTAACTCTGTGTATCCTGGGATATCATTCCAGTAAAAAAAGGGAGAGGCAAAGTCACACAGCCCTGTGCTACACCAGGAGAGCCCACATACAGCTTGGTGGGCTCTCTTGCACAGGTGGGCTCTTGAGGCAGTCTGGTGGGGCAGTGCCTAATTAGAATTTTAGTGTAGGTCATCAGGTGTAAGTGATAAGCCTGACGAGGTGATACAGGCAGTGTGGGGAGAAGGAGCAGCACCTGATTCAGTAACGGTCATAGCAGGTGAGCAGTAATTAGGACACTAATTGCCAGTGAGAGTACATCATATGTTTATTAGGAGAGGTGGTTTTGCACCTTTCTAGATCTTGTTACCTCTCCAAATGTCTTTATTAAGACGAGTATTAATATTAAGTCAGTCCATAATGATTCCCAGAATTACTCAATATCAGTGTACTTTAGGAAGATTATTAGCTTTTCTAAACTTATGCTGATTGCCCACTAAAGTCACTTAGCTGTGCAGAGAAGTGGTGGCTTAAAGTGCCCTTGTTTCTTATCAGGATAGTGGCCAAAAGAACTATGAGGTGAAGTGTCTTATTAATTACTTGGAAATAGGGCTTAAATTTGGAATTAAGAGAATTTAGGAGATTCACAATAAGGACGGAGTTTACCTACCAAAATAGTGCAGTTATGAAACGTCTTCAAACAGACTAAGAGTTTTATACATTTTTTAATAGAACAGGAGAGGAGTGATTTTATTTGGTTTTGGACTGGGAAATGACCCTCTGTATTTCAACATGGGATCCTCAAATAGGTCTGGGAAAGAACAAGGACTCCTTTAGATTTCTTTTCCATTCTTTTTATTTATAATTTGTGATTCAGCAGCTAGAATGGATTCCTTGCTTTTTACCTTCTGCTTCTTTTTGATCCATGGTGAGGTTTTGGGGGCTCTGTTGGTTACACCACCCTCCAGGCACTCTCTTTGGAACACTAGGGATTTGTCCTGTCTGCGACTTGGGAGATGGAGAGCTTGTGCTGGTCCTCACTGTTGTTTCTTCCTAATATCCAGTCTAACCCTGGTCTTTGTCAGTGTGAAGCCATTTCCTCATGTCCTTATCACTCCAGGTCTTTGCCCAAAGTCCCTCTCCTGCTCTCTTGGAGGCCCTTTAGGCACTGGAAGGGGCTGTAAGATCTGCCCAGAGCCTTCTCTCCTCTGGGCTAGTCAGCCAATTGAGCGGGCAGGAGAGTTAATTGGGCTTGGTGGATCTGTGGGGTTTGGAGTTGCTGGGAAGTGAAGGTAAATGGGGATGTTCATGGTGAGGCTGCTGTTGGGGCTGGAGCTGTGCTGGCTCTGCAGTCTGAGAACACAAATCTGTTACAGTGATTTTGGGGGGGAGGTGGACGAAGTGGCTCAGCCTCAGGTGTTGGGCTGTGAGGATGAAGAATTGGGTTCTGTTGGGGGGAGACAGTTTGGGAAAATGTAAGGCAGTACTGCTGTGAATGAATGCTGAATAGAAGATGAAATGTAATAGATCTACTATTCCAAATTTGGTTTTAATTTATGCAGAATTGACAATAAGCCCATCAAAAGGGAGAAGTAGTGTGTGAACCTTCTCATAAGAGGCATGAGCTCAGAGCTCTGCCTTGTGAACTGTGTCTCTCTGTCCATGACTTGTAAGAATCATCTACAAATGGAAGCACATTTATGCATAGGGTGTAGATGGCTGAATCTTTTATCAGCCAGGTTAGAGTAATTTCTAGAGGTTTAATTTCTCCTCTTACCAGCTTTGTAATGAAATTCATACTGAGTTGGACAAGTCATATATTGAAACTGTGCTGAAGTTTTCTTATTTAGATAAGGAGAGGCATTTGGACATGGGATTTAGATTTCAATCTGACTAGTGGCAGCTTCAATAAAGTATTGGATTTGCACTGAAGAAAAATGTTCTGTTGGTTATAATAGAAACTAGAGTATTTTTTAAACTTCTGTTTAAAGCTGAGAGTGTCATACATCTTTTGTTGTGCCAAATATGGTTTTTATTTCCTGTGTTTGGTTAATAAATAGTTTTTATCTGAATAAAAAATATTTACTTAACTAAGATTTAATAAGCTGGCTTAGGAACAGTCTCAAAGGGTCTATTGAAGATAGGGGGAAGGGTCTGGAACATAAGTCCTAAGAGAAGTGGCTTGAGGGTGCCACAGTGTTTAGGCCGGAGGTCTTGTCACTCTCTACAGCTACCTGAAAGGTTGTAGCCAGCCTTTGGGTCAGCCTTTTCTCCCAGGGAACAAGTGACAGGAGAAGAGGAGATGGCCTCAAGTTGTGCCAGGGGAAGTTCAGGTTGGATATTAGGAAAAATTTCTTCACTGAAAAGGTGGTTAAGCACTGGAACAGATTGCTCAGGGAAATGGTGGAGTCACCATCCCTGGAAGTGTTCAAAAACCAAGTGGACATGGCACTTCATGATATGGTTTAGAGGGCATAGTGGTATTTGTCTGAAGGTTGGACTTGGTGATCTTGGAGGTCTTTTCCAACCTGAATGATTATATGATTCTATTCTATGACTGGTACAGACTTCTTCAGGTGTCAGGTGAACACTTCAGCTAAGCCACACTTTGATATTTTAGATGCACTCAAGTACTGTGTTAGTTTCTCTTCTCAGTATTTGTATGTGATGTGTGCAAAGGGTGTGGTCCATGTACACCCTGGGGCCATCTGAAGAGTCAGACTTGCTACTAAATGTCTTTTGAGACAGGTTTCAGAAGTTTGGTTGGTTTGTCAAGACATGAAATAAGTTATTTTGTCTCCTGTACACTGACCTGGTTTATTAGTGGTAATGGAAGAAAATTTGAAATCAGGAGCATGCAGAAGTCACCATAGCTCTGAATTCCCAAATCCTGTGTTCCTATATCTCTTAACTACTATTCTTTCACATCTATTCTGTTAAAATGATTGGTATTTAAGTACAATTGTAATAAAAAAGTATCAATCTTTTAGGCAGTGAGGCAGTGGTGGTTTAACCCCAGCTAAGTGTCACAGAGCCACTCTATAGCTGTCCTATGGCAGACCTAAGCCCACTCCCTTTCTCTCTGAAAATATTGCCCCAAAACTCTGCCTGGGGCTGTTGCACATGCCATGTACCTTCATCTGACTAGACCAGGAGGTGGATGTCCCTGCTGCTTGCTATAAGAAGTTGATATTAAATAACACACTGTCAGCTAAAAGAGTAACATGGAAGCTGTTCCCTCACCATACACATGGTCCTTTTGGTTGCTCCCCATTTTCCTCATTCACACAAAGGTGGGAAGTGAGGGCTGTTCCTCTGTCCCTTGTGAAGGTTTGGAGCAGCCCCAGGGTTGCCCTGCCTCGAGGACAGCAATGACCATACAGCTGTACTGTTTTAATATCAGGTATTAATCTTTAATTCCACATCACAGCAGTCGAGTGAATGGGTAAGGGAAAGGAACCCAAAACGAACGGCAGATATTTACATCTAAAATTCACACCACTTATTTGTTGGTTCTGGAAACATGCTATCACAATATATACAATGAAGTACCTTTAGGACACTTGTACAAATTAATTTTTTCCTTTTGAATTCGATTTCCATTATAGATAAGATAGCTGTTTTCATTTTATTTTAAACATGAATACACAAAAGAGAAGTGGTTAGAGGTTTTTGCCTTTTTTTTTTTTTTAAATAAGCACAGAATGCCAGAGGTTAAAAACACATTTACAGGGCAGAATACCAGTCAGACATCACAATCTATACATTTTTTGCTCAATTTCCTGTACAAATACACAGCATTCAAATGGGGATATTTACAAAGAAGCATGATCAGAGGATATTTAAATATCACAATTTGTTTCCCAAAGGCTCTTGCTCTCTCCAACCTCCCCAGTTTTGGCTGATACTCCCACAGAAGGGATATGCAATTTCTCTTACCTAAAAAAGGGTAAATAAGCTAAAAACCAAACAGAGGAAAAGACAAAAAAGGATCTGAGTCTTGCATACAGCAATAAAACCAACCCAACTATTGGAAAAAAAAAAGTAGGATTCAGAGAAATTATTTTAATTGCTTTTCTTCTACCACTGTATCTCCTTCTCAATTTTCAGATGGGGCCAGCAGGTATACTGACGATGGAGAGATTTATAGCAGAATTCCACCAATTTTCTCAGGAATGCACATGCTATTTTGTTACGCAAAGAAAACCAAATGAAGGCAAGTCACTGAAGTTTGAATTATAGTTAAGTATAGAATCTCAAGGTCCTGTTTAAAACATCCTGTTGCTGTGGTTTATACAAGGAATCTTCAAATCCTTGGGCAAGTGCAACAACTGCTGTTGCTTCCACCTACTCCAGGACTGAGCTTGATGTTGGAGTTGTACAATGCTAAAAGACACCTCACCCTACAGAGAAATAGTAGATCCAGGCAATATTAGTTCCAAGATTCACAAAATCTTAATAATTGTCTTTTTACCTTCTGTCCCCTCTAAGGCAAACACTGAAAAGGAAGACAGAATAATTGGTAGATACCAGAACAATAACAGAAATTTAACTCCAGAGAGGCTTAAATTTGGTAATTCAGCAATTTATTCCACCCTTCTTTATGTGGACCTGCCATAAATTAGGTATTTGTATACATCACCTGATTGATCTTTGAACCCTTCCAAAAACATAGGAATACCAGACTCCCCAAACGGACTCACTGCTGTTGTACCAGTTCTCTAATCAGAGCAGGATGCTGCATTTTGAGAAACTGATTAGAGCTCTGATGGGCAGGTTTTCCAGCTGCCTGGGACTCAGTCCCATGGTAATTGCATTCTTGGTTCTGCAAAGTTTTATTTGCACGACCTGCTGGTTTTTCACATTAAGGAAACTTGGTAAGTCACTACATTTACTACTTTTAGTCTTGCTGCCAGGGAAAAAAAAAGAAACCAGGGGAAAGGGAGATGGAATCAAAACTTAGTTCTTTTAAGAATGTCACTGGAAGAGTCTCAGTGGGATTGGAGAATAGCATATGTGAAACCATTTCGCCCTTTTCTAAGGAATTACCTTGACTTACCTTTACTGAAAACATCAGTTTTCAAAAACAAATGTATGTTGTTTTCATACTTTTGTTCTACACCGGAGATCCAGCTTGGTTCGTTAAAATTTAACTGTCCTAGCATTGGAAAACTCTCCTTCCTGCTAAAGATGAAACATCCACTATAGGCCAGATTTTATTATCATTGTTTAAACTGTGAAGGATATAATGATTACAAGCAGCCTGTGTTAGTAACAAAGTAGAGGAAGCAAGAGAGACTTTGTTCCAGCCAAACAGGCCATTTAAGAAACAAATCCATAACTCAGTAGTTTTGCATGGGCTAGAGCTTGAGAAAGAAAACAAATCCTCTTAAAATCCCCTTCATACAACTGCTGAGTCCAGACTTTATATAGCCAGACCATATTTAACCATGTACTCTGCCCAGTCACTGATTTAGAGGTAGTGCTAAAGGTGACCTGTAAGAGATTTATAATAATCCTTTTTTGCTTCTTTATGGTGTTTTTAAGAGGAGAAACTGAGCAGTTAAGCAAGAATTCAAGATGTAAATTGAGTGCTGTTCCTGTTTCTGGCACTAATTTATATGGTGGAGGTCTTCTTTGAATGTGCTTCAGATTTTTCAGTGGTAGGAGAGAGGGAAGGCTCTTTCCATCCTATGGAGTGTGCTTTGCAGTCTGCAGGTGAAAGGGTTGTAAGGAAGGCTAAAACGTGTGTGGGTGTGGCAAAGGGAAGGAAGGTGGCTTGTTTATCTAAAAACATTAACTGTTTGATACTATCTTGATTGAAAGTTTCTTGAAAAGTATGAAAACAGGAATAAAAGGTTTCTTAGAGCCAAGATCTTTTCTTTGTAAAGAACAATATTACCCACAGATCTTTTTTTTGCTGAACTGTGCAAGTACTGCACAAGATTAAAAGGCATGTTTTGTGTTCATAGACTTGTACTGTCTTCAGCTCTGCACAGTTCTAGTTTGTGTGGTGTGGCTTGGTGTTCTCCACAATGTTCTCCAGCCCTTTCTGGAGCTTATCAATAAAAAAACATGGGAAGGGGAAAGACTGTATTGCTGCCTGAGGAGAAAAGAGAAAAGAAATCAACCTTCCAGAAGAGAGAAGCAGCAGCTCTTACTACACATTCTAAAGAAGCAAAAGAGGAAACAAACACCTGCTCTTTACAGGTTGCCTTTAAGGTCCCTGACTCTGGGGTGTACACTGAATACTGGGCATTGCTTGAGTCTTGGTGTTTTCTGTCTGCTCTGAGAGATGGGAGATTCTTTCTGCACACCAGCTGCAGTGAGTTGTTGGGAGGGACTGAGGATATTGAGTTAACAGGGAATGAATCTCAGCTCTTGGGTGATGGAAGTTGGTGAGAATTATGATGTTCAGCCCTGAGGCAAGGATTATTGGATATGATGCATTTAAGCCACCTTTTCTTTACTGGCTGGGTCATCAACCAGCTTGTGGCATGAGAAACTCAATTTGGTTGTTTTGTTTTAATCTGGAATAGAAATGCTGGTGTCAACAGCCTGCCCAAAGCTGGGCATGGGAAAGGCCTACAATGAGGTTGTAGCTCCAGTAGCTACCAACCTCCTCTCATTCTGTAGCACAGATGAATAACATGATTCCCATGTGAAAGCAGGTTGGCTTAGCCAGTGAAAGCAGAATTTAAGAAATGAAACAGTACATAAAAAACAAAGGAGGCAGAGTTTGTTGGAAATGATATCTTGGAGATCAGTGCATCAGCACTGGTTAGATTGCCTCAGCACCTATGAACCAATGCAGGGAGATCACTGCACAGATATGTACAATCCTGCTCTCAAAAGAGCCAATTTCTTCTTAGAATTGCCATCTTTCCACTGCCTGCAGCTCATGCACCTTCCAGCCTGACAGTTCATAGAATCCCTGATTTCAGCAATGAGCTTTCAATTCTGTACAGCAAAGAAATATGTCCCTAGTGCAACTGCTTCTACTCATGTGCGTCTCAGAACTGGAGGAAAGCAGGTTCAAAATCAACTTGCCACATTCCCCCCTTTTTCCCCTCCACTTAAAATTGTATTTTTCAGCTTCTGCTAGTCTCTATGGCTCGTGTGCCGTATGATGTGGTTAAGAAACTGCAGAAGGAATAAACTGTCCACTGCACAGAAAGTTAAAAAACATAACGGAAAGGTGTAAAAAGAAATTAAAAAGGAAAGCAGCAACCTGCCATGCTGGCCCAATTGCTTTTGAGGGCTTCAGACATAACCTTGCGGCAGTAGAAAATTGGTTTGCTGTTCTCCGAGTCCTGCTCTCTCTCTGGTGTATCCAGACCTGGAATGCCAATGCCAGCTGTGTACCAGGAGCTGTCCCTACTGCTCACTAATGCCGTGCTCCCATGCCACCCTGGCCTGCTCTTCCTTTGCACCACTCACTGGTTGGGACACTTTACGATGCAATGGGCGGTGTTTGTCATCATCTTCAATTATCATCCCCTCCTCGTTTTCCATGTTTGGCAGGCGGGAGTGGTAGGGTTTGGGGGGTAGAGCAGGAGGGTCCATGGTGTCCTGAGGAATGACTCCAGATGGAGCAGAGTGGCTTCGGCATGGCTGGGATTTGAGCGTCTCCAGGACATCAGGCTCAGAGAGACTGTACCTGACAGGGAGGTAGGGTGTCTCTAGATCTTCATCAGTGTTCCAGGCCTGGCTGGGCACAGAATCCATGGTGTCTGTGCGAGGAGGCGGTTCAGAAGAATGTCCAAAATTGCTCTCGCTCAAGGAAGAGACACCACTGCTGGCACTGCCGGATAAAGTGGAGTTACTCCCATCTAGACCAGACTGTGGACTGGTGGGCGATGCAGGGATAGGATGAAGAGGGGACTGTTTGGAGAGAAACAAAGCGAGGTTAAAATTGACAAAGGAGGCAATGGTGCATCTTGTGTGTTGATCCCCGTTTCAGCTTTTGACAGTGTTGTTAACAACGGCACAGTTCCATTTGTGTTCAAAATGTCAAGGATTATTGGTTTATGTGTATGGAAGTACCACTTGTGGGCAGACAAGTGCACTCAACAACACCAGAGCTGTTAGAGAAACAGTAGCTGAGGTGATGATCAGGGTGCTGAAATCACAGCATATGGTGCAAAAAAAGGAAAAGGGAAGGACCTACAACACGTAAGTAATTTCTATAGCATTCAGCTGTGGAATAGGTTAAGAGGTTTCAGTGGGTTTTCTCATGTGCAAGTAACTAGCATGTTAAAAATAGTGTTTCTGTATTCGGAAGCTGCTTGGTGGGAGCAGAGGAGGGGGATTCCTTTCAGGAGCCTATTGTTGTCCTACATCCCTCTCTGCTTCCTGCTATTACCTTGCGCAACGTTCGTGCAGGCAGTGCCGGAGGAGCATCACTGAGCTGGTGGTGGAAGGCATCAAAGTGCAGTGAGTAGTGTCCTGGAATGAGACAAGGGACAGAAATGCAGACTTACACTGCTTCATTGCAGCCACAGAGCTGGGTTTAGATCTGTAGTGCCAGGTAACAACTCCAAGTGCTGCTAACTGACCTAGGACTGCCGGTCTGATGGACACTGCAGAGTACGTCTGTCACACACACAGGCTGCTAGGGAGATGTTAAGTGCAGAGATAGATTTTTCACTGCCCCTTTATCAAGGATCTCATGGCAAGGCAACAGGCTCTTAAACAATGAACATTTGAAGTTTTATTTAATAGCTTTGTAAGCTTTAATAACTGCTGAAGTTGGTCATTGATAAGAAGCCAGGTCAAGCTTCAGCACGCTCACATTTAATTCTAGTCCCAAAGTACACACAAGTGCACACTGTGTAAGGACTGCAAGAAGTTGAAGATTTGGAAGAAAAAGAAGTTGAAAACCTATCAGACCAGGAAAGACTATGGGGTTTTTGTTTCTGATTGTTGTTGCAGGGGTGGGGTGGTGAAAGGCTATTTAGGTGGTCTGGCTTTGTGTGTGTGTGACTGCAGGCATTCGCAGCAGGCCTGCTGGGCATGTCCTTACCATGGGGCAGGCTTCGGGGAGGCACTGGTGGGGCCAGGATGCTCCCAGCGTGGGCAGACAGGAATGGCAGGGCCTCTCGGGTTCCGCTGTCCAGGCTCCAGCTACTGGGTGCTGCTGGCACAGCTGAAGGATTGAAACAGATGTAACTCGGGTAACATGACAGGGAGTTGGTGGGGCCAGCACTGGCTTTCCAGTGTGCTCTTCAGCAGTAGAGAGACAGATTCCAGGGACTTGGTGAATGGCAGGATTGAAAGCACAGAAAGGCACCATCTAGGCTACAGTGGGTTAAGTTTAGAGATGCTTTGTTAAGGAAGTGAGAGTTAGGTGATCGCAGGGTTAGTCTGCCCAGCTCCCCTCCATCCCTGGGCTCATTTCTAGCCAATCTGAAGAGCAGTAGGACTCTGGCAGATTTTTTTGCAGATCAGTGTGAAGGTAAAAATGGAGTCCCACCAATGGAATGGTGGCTGGATCTCAGATGTGAACTGTCCTGCTTGGTGGGGAGTGGTGACAAGGGAACATGGCAAACCCCTCTGGAAACACAGGATGGCCTGTGGCTGCACTACAGGCTCAATGAGGACTGAATAAAGGACATGAAGGAAATTACACCTCAGTCGGTTGCAAAAGAAACTACTTGAAAGATCCAAGTTACTAAGCTACAGAGTTGATCAAGAACTTTGATCACAAAATATTTAAAGACAGCAGTTTGGCCTCCTTGTATTACGAAGTCTCCAGAAGAGATCAAGACTTTGTGAATCAGAAAGTATAGAGAAAGCAATCCTTGCTGCATTTAACAGAGTATGAATATGATCTTCATGGACTTGGTTTTTCATAGAAATAAAAGCTGCTTCTTGACATGAACATGAACCTTTTTCAAGATCTTGAGAATTCTGTCAACCTTGAACATTATTAAAAGGCACCTTCCTTCCAAACAAGACTTGATTTATTCTGAGAAGAGATGTGCAGTAATTGTATGTTTATTTAAAAACAAATAAGCAACTGCAATTTCTTCAGATTAGCAAAGAAAGAAAAAGAAAAGTAATTAATTGAGCCTGTCAAAGAAACTGAGATAAAAATAGCTTTTTCCATCTTCAGTTTGGAAAATGGAAGCCTGGAGAAATAAACATGGAGTTTGACATCTGAAGAGGATTTCTTCTTAATTAAAATGCCTGCAGCCAGTTTTGATGCATTTCTTTCTAAAATGACTTTGAAATGTTTCTCTTTTTTTTTTTTGTCTCCCTAGTTCATGAGTTAGCATGAGCACAGGCTCCCCAAGGCCTAAAATTCCCTAAGGTAAAAAAGATCACAAAGTGACAGCTTCATAAGACAGAACAAACCCCATAAAATATGAAAATATATGTTTTTTTTAAAGAGATACTCTCAACCTGAGAATCTGAAAAAGGCATATGAAGAAGACACTAAGAACCCTGACAGAGAACAGGTTCAAAGGAGGGGCTACATCTCTATACAAGTAATGTGGCTCCAGATGGATTTTCCCTGTACACATGCCAGAGTGCTCTAATTTGCACTACTACAATTGATGTCAAAGGGCTAAAACAGAGGGACAAGATGCACAGCAGGCCCAGCATCAGTGAAAAGGAGAGAAAACCTAATTTGCTTGGCCTATAAAACTATTGTTTTGCTTGTTTTTTTTTTTTTTTTTTTTTTAAACTGAGATGCAGAATGAGAACGTGAAGAAGAACACATGGTAATGCAGTGAAAAATCCATTTATGTTTTCTCAGTGTTCCCTCATTCACAGCCTTTTGAGTATTTAGGAGTGCTGGAAACCATCTGAAGGTCAGATGATTTTGAAGAGTCGCTGCTGCCTGTTTAAACCAGTGTTTTAGCCAAAATGCTTCAGGGAAGAACCTAAGCAGGGAGTCTGACTTAGCCCATGTCTCTCTCTGTGACTGTTCAGTGGCTCGGTGGCCAAGTTTAATTAGCAGGGAAGCTGCATTTGAACCATTCTGCTCTGGGCAGCTGATGCCACCCCTGTCACTGGGAATTACTGAGTGGAATTTCTGACATGGCGAGGAGGGGGTGGGCCCTGACTGCTAACAAAATCCAAGGCAGATGGCATCCCGACTTCAAAGAATGACAAGGGTTCAAGGCCTGCCAAGAGCACCTGTAACTGCAGTTTTGCCACCAGCCAGGCACAAGGACGGGGATTCCCATCACACCATCCTATGAACAACTACTGAACATCATCTGTGTCTTTCATGGCTTCTTTGGGATTCTGTCTTTGATCTCTTGGCACTGTGTACCACACTCCTGCATAATGCCACCCACGAATACAAATTCAAGTATTTTTTCCTAGACAGACAATAAATATTTATCTACCATCCCTTTCTGGATCTCTCTTCTGTCCAGTATATATATCTCACCATCTCTGTCATGTGTTTGGTTCACAATAACATGGCTAAGATGGAGCTCTTAATCGCTCACCCCCCAGTCTTAACTCTCCTGTCATCACTCATTATTGTCATCAAGCCATCATTCTGCCATTTTTTCAGAAGTGGATGTTGGTGTTTGGTTTCAATCTGGACCGCTCATATTGAATTAGGGAATTCTGATTTATTAAAAATTCTAAAATAAAATCTGGAATTTTTTTTTCCCCAGACATGTACAGTATAGTTGTGGCACAGTTACTGAAACAAAAAGACAGATAAAAATCTGAGTATATGATGTAGGTCAGACTAGAGAGTTGCAGTGGTCTTTCCTGGCCTTAAAAATCTTTTAAGATACTATTTTTTTCCAGCCATACATGACTGTTGCTTGCTTAGACAAGTCTTGTCTCAGATTTTGATTCAGGAATTTTTCCCTCTTCTGCTTTTTCAGAATGCTGCCTTTCAGATAATTTTTGAGCCCATCGCTTTGTCCATGGCACCCCTTTCACAAGCTGCTCCTTTTCTCTTACACCAAATTCTTTCTCCTCTTTCAGTTTTTTTTCCCCCCTACAGGGGCTCTACATGTTTTTTTCAAAGCAGTGAGTTAAAAACGCATATATTCCTAATGCTAAATAAATATAAAACCACCTCAGAGAGGGATTACAAGGAATGCTCATATTTTGAGCAGTAAATATATATTAAAAACCAGTATATCTCATTAATAAAAAATATGGTCCCATCTTGGACTTTTCTTAGATAACGCCTCATTTGCTGCTTTGCAAGTCTGCTTGACAAAGGCTGCAGGAATTGTTTCAATAACAAAATGCTAAACTCAGAAAGCTTTCTGAAATAGAGAGGTTTAGGCAACCCCACCCTTCTGTGAAAGCTCTGAAATAACGGTAGGTTGTTAGAAGGCCCAGTTAATTAAACTGTTAATTAGAAGAGTGTGAGAGAAATGCACGCTGCCAGGAAATGTAGAAGCTCATTCGTTACTTGCTGTAGCATGACCAGAGGAATAATATTTTAGCAAGCATGCATGCTAAACAGGAAAAGAAGTACCTTTCTCAGCCACAGACAGGTTGGGATCACTGCAAGGTTTGCATGGTCCAATCATTTGTTGGATCAAGGCGCGCTGGAAATTTGGAGGCTAAGGGAGAAGAAAGTCAGCAAAGAAGAGTTTTAAAAAAATAGTTACACACCAGCTGGGGCAGCATGGGGACTTTCTGTTCCTTTTTTGTTAAGCAAAGAGGTTTTTTAACTAAAGGTTCCCTGGGAACCTAAGGCTGTGCCTACACTGGCAGGTACTAAAGTGCAATGTGAGTCAATCTCTAGGGTGTAACAGTGCTGAGGGCCCACAGTTCCTGCTCTCTGGAGGAGTTATTTCAGTCTAGCTCTAGCCTGGCCTTGTGCCCATTATCAGCTGGAATGCTTGGTTTGCCCTCTGAAGCTTGTCTTTGGTTCTCTTTGAGCATTGACTTTGCATGCTGTGAGACAGCTCTCCAATGCAAACTCAAGTGTGATAAATAGGCAGGTTCAGGAGATTCCCTTCAAAAGTGCAGGTCAAGGCGAGATTTAAATGCCTACATGTAGGTACACTTTTCAATTTGTCCAGAGAAATTAGATAGGACACAGATTTTTTGGAGACCCACTATCAGTATATGATTTCAGTCTCTCATGGTTTTTGATACCTCTGGAAATCAGCATAAAGTTATTTAGAATCAACTTGGAGGCTAGACTGCAGGATAGATGGCCATGGTTCTAAATGAAGAAATATAATGGTGTGACTATTTGCAATGTCCAGGGCTCATAGGATAAAGTTGGGAAGTGAATCCTTTTCACAGGACATATCTGCAATTTTAACAGTCACTACAATTTGTGTCACTCAACTGCCACAGTGGGTGGCTCCAGGGGGGGAATTAATAGGAAAAGTTATGTGTCACCTCTGAAAATGATCCTAAGTTGCTGTGCTTTCAAAAAATTTAAAAAAAAAAGCTTTAAGGTGATCAAAGCCAGTAAAAATAAAGCCACAGTTCCAGGTGGCTGAACTAACATAGAAGAAATTAGAGCTGCTACCTGTCCATTTTCCATGATAGCTGCAGGATACATGGCGCTGCTCGGTCGGTCCCGGTGGGCTGGCAGCAACATCATCATCTCCCGAGAGTGGCGGTACTTATCTGGTAGAGAGGGAGAGCCTGTAAACAAGTGAGAAAAATCACGTACACGGGACAAACAACAGCCATGTCTCCGCATGCCCAGGGATCTCACTCCTCCTGTGCACTTGGCTTGGACGGATGAGCTCACAGGACTCAAGAAAACATGGTGCTGAGCCCACTAAGCAGCTGACTGTTGGTGGGGTGCATAGCACAAGGATGGAGAAAGAACTGGCTTGTTCTATACAATTAAGGACATACCATGTAGGGGGTGTAAGATGTATGTGTCCCTAGTTGTATGTTGCAAAGTGCTTCCTTTTAAACATAAAAGAAGTGGGCATCTTTGTGGAATAAGCTGTGGCTGTGCCTAATGCTCTCTTGCCTCATAAAGTATTGTAGAGATATAGAAAATGCCATAAAATAGTGCATTTTAGGACTGAATGTGGGAGAAAGGGATAAAAGCTTGAGATACACCGTTCAGTTAAAGCAGGAATCTATGGGGAAATACTTCATTCCTTGGTTCTGGATAGAGATAAATGTTGCCATTTAATTGGTGCTATCTTGGTCAGCTTCCTCTTGTTAAGGCAAACCAAACTCCAATAATAAACAGCATTTTCTATAAATGTGAGAGGCACTTTGCTTACAATGCTGCTGTAATGATGATTACTACTGTGTTGCTATACTGAGTCCTTTGATGACATCAGACATTTACCAATGCTTAGAGTTTTATAGTAGGAATAATAATCTTGATTTATCTATTAGTTGTCACTAAGATACTGGGGTATTTCAAGTAACAGCTTCCTGGCAGGTGGAATTACTTGGGACTCATGTCCTTCAAGATGAGTGCCACATAACAATACTACTGATGTGCGACAGCTGACAATGGATTTGCCAGAAGAATGATTGTCATTAGTGACTTCCTAAAGTCTGACCCTATTGATACACGCAACCCTTGGGATGCACAATATTAGGCAGGAATTGATGTTGTGAAGCTGCTGAAGTGAGCTGTAATTTGCACTGATTGTTTGATTGCGTCACAAACACGCACTGAACAGATGGCAGCACACAGCGCATTACAGAGCCATGCCGGCTTTTGGGGAATACATGCCCCCTTTGGCAAACTTCCACAACCACACACGTTACCTGGACAGCACTCCAACATATGAGCAAAGGCATTGGTGCTGGTTGATGCAGCTTTTACCCCAGCAAAAGCAAACATGCAGTTTTGGGGACTAATATTCAGCACACAGTGGAAGGAACAATGTGTCCAGCAGAATGCAGGATAAAGTCCTACAATTGCAACAATTCCATTGGGGGGGCAGATGCCAGATTAATCTACACCCCCACTCTGACATGAATAGTGGCAGAGTATCTGCATTCTAGTCCCGAACTCATTTTCTCCCCAGACATAGAACAGAAACATAATTAGACAACATTCTTTGCTTTTATGTACAACATCAGCTTGGAGAACACAGTGTTAACGCTTTGTGCTGAGTCTTTTCCTCACAGGTCATAGATAGTCCTGTTCTGCAGGACAAATGTAAAAAGATGCTGAACTTTTAGGTGTGCCCAGAACTACAGCAAAGCACACCTACACCGTAAACTCTTCACTTTTTATTTACCTTGTCATCCTTGCTCTTTGATATAAAAGATGCAAACCACCTCTATGTGCTGTCAGTTTGTATGGGATTACAGCTTCAAAAGACCCACATGGTGCTGGCAGATGTAGTTTAAAAAAACAGCTCTGCTGTTTGGTACCCTAAATTTGTAATTTACTATATCTATATAAATGGTAGCAGTTTATGCCAAGTGTCCAGTCTGCAAACAAAATTAAGTATTGCTGCTTTGGACAGATAGAGAGCACAATAACCATGGCTCCTTTCAGGGCCTGGCAAAACTTAAAAAGCAAAGTCAAAAGAAGCTTTTAAAGCTTCCAGAGCAGCCAGTGGCCATAATAAAACGCTGCAGCATGTGCCAGGGCTTACTCCTTTTAGCATGTAGCTTGGTGCACTTGATGTGTGCAGCACTGTAGGTACTTGCTAATGAGAAAGGGAAACCTGTGCTAAAGCCAGAGGTAGTTTTGCTTTTTTAATTAGAAATACGTTAATCCACTTGTGGCAAGTATTAATTTTGAGGAATGAAACAGAACATCAGTATAAACTCCAAACTCATTGAATCTTTTCTTCTGATTCATCATTTTCATTACTGTTATAAAAAGTTTGCTCCTGCACCGAATTGTAACTTTTTTGATTTTAAAAGGAAATTTTAATGTAAGTATATGAATTCTTGCAAAGTGCTGAGTAAGATACCAGGACTCATTTTCTATACCTTAATGAGGGGCAGTGTTGAGGAAGCAGTAAGGATGCCTTTAGAGGTGAGTCAAGGGTCAAGTGGGAACTGCTTTTTGAGTGCATCAGAGTCCCCCCAACTGTAATTTAAATTAAATTACTAAAAAACCTAACTCACTCCTAGCTCTTTCCAAGCCTTTTTAAGTTACTATTTCTTGCTTTCTGAACCCTGGCTTATGTAATGTTCTAACTCCAGTAAAGTTACAGCAGTGCCTCATGAGCCACCTCAAATGAAGCCAAACAAAACAGAATTTCTTATTGACCCTTTACACAACAGTGGTGCTTCCCTGAGAGGTAAGAAGCTACACAAGGGTCAAGCTAGGTGAAAACTGAGAAATATGTACTTATATAATGAGTAACTTCTAATGTCTTTATTGTTAGCACAGAATTAACAAATTCTTGCAGTATTCTGATTTCAGTTCTATTTAAGACTTCTGCTGTAACTTGTGTATATTATAACTAGTGTAAATTTTGATGCCTTAATCTGCAGTTCAGTGATCAAATCACTGAGTATCCTTTAAAAATTCTATTTAGATTAATAGCTTTGTTATTTTCTTTGGGCAAGTCAAATAAGCACCTGTATTGCTATTTTAAAGGTCCATGAAAGGGTAATTTTTTGGAAGTGGAGAACAATTTAAATTCCTGCTGGATTCTTAATATAAAAGGCCATGGCTTCCTTTGGTTACTGATGGAACTAATTTGTGTTATAAAGATACCTGTCTCCTCAGGAAAGGACTCTGCAGTAAAACAGGTGGTCTAAGTAACTGCATTATCATTTGAATAAATGAGAGAAGCATTTAAAAATCAGGCTAAACCCTAGAAATCCTACCCAACCATGCTCAGGTTAAAGCCACAGGTGACAAAGATAATAAGTTGATAAATTTAGGTGGCCTGAATGAAATGAGTTGTTGGCCTTTGTCCATTTCCCATCTGACAAGTGTTCAGCTGCAGCATCGTGACTCTCGTAGCTTTGTTGGCAGTCTCAGCAGAAAGGCCAAGGGTTGGATGGGTCATGGAGACTGAACTATCCTCTCACCTCTAGAGGTGGTCCCTCCAGGACAGAGATGAGGCACATGGATGGGGGCAGCGTGGGGGAACTTGCACGGCTGCCGCCCATGCTGTATCTGTTCTGTGGGTAAATAGAGGGCTTCTGCCTCCAGTGGTGTCAATCCAGCACCTTTCACCAGCGCTAAATTAAAAAGAATATAAATAAATACCAAAAAAAAGGGAAAAAAAAAGGATAGAGGTGCATTGGCAGAGCTGCACATGTCATGTCTGTGAAGTACCTTGCTCCAGCCAGTGATACTGATCTCATTTTCACAAGCATCAAATTCTCCCAGTTAAAAAACAAAACAAAAGGAAAAATCACCAAGGAGAAGAAGAAAGCTGCATTACCACAGTGGAGTTTAAGTGTAAAGGCTTTTTTCATTAGGAACAGCTCCATTCCCAACAGCAGTGTCGTAATAACCAGAACAGTGACTAGCACACCAGGAAACACAGATAGCACCTGGGACCTTACTAGAAGTGAAATCTTATGAGTGGGTAATATCTGAATGCTGTGCTCACCTAATTTTAGAAGTGAACAGAACAGCAGAGAAGAAATGTTGTATCCTAGGCTATGTAAATATTTTTCAAACTCATTACTTCCCTTACTGTTTCCCATTTGAAGTCTGTCTAGGTCCCATCCCTGGGAGGTGCTGTTGGCTCACCCAGCAGCCCAGACCCCCTTGGAGCATTCATCACGTTGGTTTCTAAGCAACAGTGAATAATACCGTAAAGAGGGAAGCTGGTGATGCTGTGCAGTCATCAGGCTCAGAAAGACTGTCACAGCCTGTCACTGTCAGCCTGTCACTGGACTTCTAGTGGAAAACAGCGTGAAACAGTACGAGCACCGAACCCTTCAGATCCCCCAAAAGATTCCCAAGCCAGCTGAGGCACATCCACTTAGGGCTGTCTTCCTGCCATGATAGCCCTCTCGTCAGTTCCATCTTCCCTTTCCTGTTATATCAGTTTCACCTGGTTACTGTTTGTCATTATTTTCCTTCCTGCCCTTGGTGATTAGTGCAGCTATTTGCCTTTATTTGAAGATGTTCACTTCTCACCTTCCTACTCCATCTGATCCCTCAATTAAATCACTCTGCTGCATCTGTGTCATAACAACAGTCAGTCAATTAGGATTTTACTGCCAGATTGAGCAAAACAGCCCCAAGATGGCTTGAGAGAAAGGGCCCTTCTCCATATTCCCTGTCCATCAGGAGACGCAGAATCCCCCTACATGGAAAAAGGGGTAAGATTTAAATATCAGCCTCTATCTCTGACTATATCCTGGACATCTTCTTCAGATGCCTGTGAAAAGAGGTGTAGAACCTGCAACTGAGAATCCAAAATGAGAGCAAAAAATCCAAAACCTTGAAGAGAAGTTATGAAAGTCAGGAGATCACATGGAGTGGTTTTGCTTCAGCTTGGGAAGAAAATGATTAGCAATATCAAGATCAGCTACTGTAACACAAAGGCAATATGATTACCCCCAGAGTCCGCTTTTATATTTTTCCTTTCTTCAAGAATTTCCCAGCAGGGAAGCCCTTCTTTATCTTGCGTACTTAAAATTCGTATCTTTCAACATTCATCCTATACATATACTTTTGTATACATATGTTTCTGCTAAACTGCCTCAAGTCCTTTTTTGTGCCATAATGTCTTTAAACTTGTAAAATTATTTATTTGCCTTTGTGTTCATGATCTCTCTTTTAAGTACTATACCGAGGACTATTCTTGTTTTCCTCTAGACTGCCTGTCACAATTTTGTGGCGGAACAATGGAAATCATTATGAAATTCAATTGCCTGAAACCAGCATGTATTGGAGATACATTCCAAATACTGATGAAAAAATCCTTAAATGGAGAATTAAACCATTTGTAAAGAGAAGGTTTTGAAAAGGCATTTACATCTCCAAAAGAGAAACAGTGTTACACGTCAGTGTAGGTGGTGTTTCACCAGTAAGTCAGGAAGGTTGCCAGGTTTAGCGAACACCTGCAGGTGCCCCTCCCTCAGGCCTGTCCATGCTTACCTCGAGCACTGGAAGGGGCAGAGTTAATCATCTGAGATGGTGCCGAGTGAGTGGAGCTCAGGCTGGAGGTTGAAGGACTAGCCTGGGATGAGGATAAAACAGAGACATTGGTGACTGAGCCTTGGTACCTGGGCTTAGGGTAAACAAGCTGCAGAAAGCAGAGAAACCATGGAGAGAGACCCAAGCAGATCAGTACCTTAGGGATTTACCTGTCTCAGATGAGGCAGGGCAGCCTCTGCCCAGCTTCAGTGCAGGCCACTGTTAACCTGCACTCGGGACTGTGGGACTTATTCCACCTCCCCAAACCAAGAGCAACACTGACTGCATGTGTTCAACGGGGCAGGTTAACAGCATGGGACAAAAATCTCACTTTCTGAAAGCAGCAGTGGGACCTTGGACTGCAGTATCACAGTCACTGTTCAAACAGAGGAGATTTCTTCCCAAAGTTAGTATAGTGAGTTACTGTCACCTTTCTTGAACAATGTTAGAGTCTGCCTATTCAGTTCTTAGAAAACAATCACAGACAGATCCAAGCATGTGCACAGGTTCAGTGTACTGCTCCTAAGCATAACCCTCTGGAACACATTCTGTGCTGTTCCCAGAACCGCTCCTGGCTGTGCTGGAGCTGTACCTGCATGTGGTACATATCCTCAGCAGTCTCCCCCACAGAACTGTCTGTTAGGATAACCAGGTTTCCTGTTTCACTGGAGGTGTGGGACGACAGAGAGGACGAGGAGTGTCGGACTGAACCAAGCAAGTTCAGTGGGCTGGAAAAAAAACAGAGCAAGGGCACAATTATTTTTTGAACCTGTTTGTGAAGCCTGATTTTTTTCCAAACTAGTAAGTACCTACAGTTACCTGCTGCTTTAGGTCACCTCTAGATGTCAAATGCTTTTGAAAAAATCAGGCCAAATAAGCTCAAACAAATCTATACATGTGAGTAAATATGAAAGAAGTGACAAGAAGATTAAACGCAAGACAAAAAAGTACATAGGATGTCAAATTTCAGAACCCCAACCAGGGTAATGCCATGCCATGACCTGGGGTACATATTTTTTTTGTTTATAACAGACCACACAAAACCACTATCATTTTTAATGCTAAGACAAGTGGGAGCAGCTTAAAAAAAACATTCCAAAGGAGTCCAAGTACAAGACACACGGTCAAAATCCAGTTTTCCTTATTGCATCCATTGGGCCTCAGCACTACAGTTGAAGGCAGTTTTGTAGCTGATAGTAAATTAATACAGCCCAGCTGGTGTGCAGGCTCCACCCTGATCTCCCTCAGGGAATCAATTTCTCTTTGTCACTCTGAACCATACACACAAATACATTGTACACTATAGAATTTCCCTAGTTTGTCCTAAAAACTAGAAAAGCTTTACAAAGGGAGGAGTTTTGAGGAAAAAAGATGTTATCACCCAGACACTGTTTGTCAACTGCTAAGCCATGGGAGCAGTATAAGCTACTCAGTTTTAATAGTATAAAGAATGTCACCATCCTGGATTCATGGACCAACTTTCCACAACTTTTCATGCCAAGCTTTAAAACTAGCTAAACTGTAGTGACCCAATAAGAAGAATAAACACAGAAGAGCAATTAGCAATTTTCAAATAAGCAATTTGAAATAAGGACTGTTTTGTCCTTACAATCCCAGTTTTTATCCTCTGTCATTATCTGAGATTTAATATATGGGCATTCAGTTTGAAAGCACCCAGAGGGTCATTTTTTGATGTTCTGATCAAAACACCTTGGCAGCCTTTCTTGTATTTGGCTTCTGATTTTTCAGAATTATAAAAATAATGTTAGCAATTTTGATCCTTCAAAATGGGTCCATATTGAGTTGGGTTCTAAAACATGCCATACAATTTTCCTTTTATGGTACATAAGGAACCAGTTATTTGCTGTTGGCGTAATAGGAGAGGTTGGAACCTTCAAAGTAAGATTGAATCTGGAGAACTGAGTAGCATCCTTGTGGTTTTGCCTCCACAGTAAGTAAAGTGATGGAGTCACACCTGGAGGTGTTCAGCATTTGCTGCAAATTGGATTTCTCAACTTTCTTATTCCAATTCTCAATCTTCAATAATTAGCACTGAATGAAGACAAAAGGTACTTCTGCTTAAACTCATGCTGCCCCTCCTGCAGTACTGTTAAGCACTCCTTAGATCCCTGAACCTTGGTGGAACAGCGTGCACAGACCCTTGATGTTTGGGAAGAAGAGTGGGGTACCTGTGTCGATGCACCAGCTTTATGCTCTCTGGGCTCATGGGGCCATGTGACACCAGCACATTGCTGCGGGGGGTGCTGGAGCCGGAACAGGCCGGGCTCAGCTTATCCAAACCAGGTAACTCCTGCAGAGCAAACACACTTCAGCTAAGTCAGTCATGGAAAACTGCACATTTTCTTCATGTCATGCTACTTCAAATTATGGCAGTTCTTTTGAAGAGCTCAACATTCAACACCTCCTGTTAATCTTCTTCTGTCTTATAGAATCTTCTGCTATGTGGGACATCAACTGAAAATTAGGCTTTACAATCACTCTGTGATACAACAAAGAACACTGAAATATTAACAATTCTTGTTAAAAGGTCAAGTTAACATATTTTCTGTGACTGCCTTCTTGCACAAAAATCCAGAACTCCTTTGGTAATTTGGCAGTCCAGTAGGTTCAATCAATGCTATATCAACCCAGTTCTTTTGTGAACCCTAATGAAACTGACAGATGTTTAATCTTACAATTCAAAAATGGGAAAAATGAATATTGGCTTACATGGTACAGGCTGGATCGCATCATCTGGAACTGATCTATCAGTTTCTTATGCAGGGGACGCATTTCGGGGTGTACAAATTTCTCATGGACTGCCAGACCCACTCCTAGGACATGCACCTGTGAAAAAGAAAATGCAACATCACAAACCCAAATAAATTGTGTCTAAGAGACAGAATAGAAGCCTGTCCTGCAGTTCTGGCAATGAGCAAGGAATATGCCACTGTCCATTACTAGACTGCTGATAATTAAGCAAGCCTTGGAGTCCTGGCAAGTTCATACTACTCCAGCAAGTACTTAAGTGTGAGACAAGTACATTTGTGTCATGTTGGATTGCTTTTCTTAGGAGATAACTGCAAAAAAAATACCAGCTAGATTCTCTCTGCAGAGTGAACAGCATTATGCCCTCACACAGATAATGCCCTGCGACAAAGAAATGCCTCCTCTCAGTGCCAGGGATGGGGTCAGAGCTGCCAACAGAGACTTCTAAAAGGAGTTTCTGATAATTGAGCTGAACAGCAGCAGTGTGGCACACGCTGTCACTCCTCCTGTTTCTCATTAGTTACTTCTAAAGATCACTTTTTCAAAGGTCAAACATATAATATTAATGATTGAATGAGATTATATAAGCTCTCAGATAAAAGAAAATGGCAATGATAGGAGGCTTAAGATGTATGCCATTCCCTACGTGATCCAAAGTCCATACAAACAATAACTAATTAATCTTCAAACATCTCCTGAGGATTGAAGGGAGATAAGCATTATTTTACAGATGGGAAATCTGGAATGCATTTCAGTGATTTGTTGAAGAAGCAGGCCTAGTAGCTTTATTCAGATGTGGGCACATTGTTTAATGGGGTGTATCTTGCCAAACTTTCAGTTAAGAGGATGTGATTATCTGATTTCATTCCCATCAAAGCATCCCGCAGCTTTATCTACCAAGATGTTTCATGGAGACACTATGGAAAAATAAAACTGCAGATAATATAATATAGGCATTAAGTTTTCATATGTGGCTCTGCCACTTTTATCTCAAGCCTGACCTGTCCTGCCTCTGATTATCTTTGAAATTTGCTGGGAAGACATAATTCAAAATGCCAAAAACAAATGGCAGGCTTGAAATGCAGCAAGGTGTCTATTGGATAGCAAATAGAGAAAACAAAATTAATGTAATTCAGCTGAGCTTCACCTCACATCCCATAAGGTGAATGACTTGTGGTTGTTCATGACTTGTGGATCTCCTTGCCCACCTCCCTCTTGTTTTTTGTTTGAATGTATTTAGATCTCCTGTCCCAAAAATCTTTGCTTCTGATTGAATCAGTTGGATCTGATGTTCAGACTGACTGCTAATGAATTCAGACAATGTAGCAATGCTCTTCTGCACCTGAAAAATAGTACCTGTTCCTGCATGAGATCCTTGAGCTGGGTGATCTTCTCTGCGTCTCCTGGGTGCTTTGTGATATAATCCTTATCGAAAAAGGCCTGCAGGAAAAGGAAAAAAAAGTGCCTTTTGCTTACTGGAAGGTATTTAATCACAAGTTGGAGTCAAAGGATGAGAGGAAAAGGTCCAGAAATATTAGGAAAACTAAATCTATTAAGATAACAGCAGAGCTTAATATTATTGTTTTATAGCACTCTGGGATGCAGCAAAAATGGTCTTGGCAGCTGAAATGATTGTGTTGAATCATGACTCTGACCAAGTTTCCCCCTGTGACAGTGATGAGCAATACCACTATGCCTTGTATCTTCCAGTTATTTGAATTTTATAGTTTCCTTCACATAACTGCCTAAAGCTAAAGGAATTTTGTGAGTAAATTGGTGACTAGTGTAAAGCCTGAAAGCGTTCTCTCCATGGCTCTGTTGGGAAGACACATTTCACACCCCTGAACCACTGCTGCCATTTTTCAGTATTTTACCCTAAACCTACCTTTTGCAATGCTCAGTTTAAGTAAGAGCTTGCCAGAGATTATGCTAGATAACATATTCTATTTAAGATCATTTTAGTTCTACAGTGAGTCTGAAATTAGCCCATCAGCAAAGATAATGGTTCAACAGCATGAATTAATGGTTTTTCCTTGATTCCAGACCAGATCACTCTGTTACCACCAGTCCCACAGCCTCAATTGCAAAATGAATTTATAATGGAGCAGTGTAAAAAAGCTGCTTCACTGTTTTACCTGCCAAGGGAGGATTTCCAGGCAAGCCAGGGGTCATCTTTGAGAAACCCCACTGTCACCTGTACCTACTTCCATGTGAGCTCCACCTCTGGAGCCTCCTGACATGTGGCTATGCAAGCACTGATGCAGAATAACCAAGTAGGGGGTGTAACCCCGTCTTTAGATAATGTACATGAGAATTTCTTATCTTATAAAGCCATACTGTCATTGAAACAGAAATGCAAGTAAAATTGAAGAAGGGTGATACTCAATGGGAAGCAGAGCCCGGCTCACCTCCTGGTACCGCGCAATTCCCCCGTTAACAGCTGCATCAATCACTCCATTCAGACACATGCTGAGAAGATTAATGTTGCCATGCATTTGTTTATGCTGGTACTGGCTTATCAGTGTCCTCAGCTCCTGGTTTTTGTTCTCAACCACTTGAATGGCATTTTCCAAAGGACTTACTTCAACCTCAAAGGCAAAAAAATATACTTTAATTCCATGGACACTTCACTGAGATTTATTATCTTCCGTGTAATAAAATGATACCCAAGGATTGTTCAGTGAGCTCCCTTTGCTTTTACTGCTTTGTAGAAAATTAGCTACATTAACAAACCCCACTGTTGGCAGTGCTGGATTTCAGGTCACTCAGTTGCGATAATGTTTTTCTATATACTGAAGACATGGCAGCAATGCAATTATTCCACCCTTTTGGCACTGTCTCCATTATACTGTTACCCCATATAATTTCCCTTGTTACGTTCAGCAATTATTTAGATGAAGTGGTAGAAAAAGGATGTATTTAATCCTTGGTAAACATAATTTTAAACTGCAAGATTTCAGCCCAACGAGTTTTAAGTTGCTTATCCCATATCCTCAGTAACTCATCATTTCAAACCCCAATTACAGGAACTATGAATGTTACCAGTTCTCTTCTTTCCACTTCAAACCAACGAGAGATCCCAGGTAAACTGTGAGTCAGGGTCAGAGTGGTACGTTCAATCCACAAGCTCTGCAAGGAGTAATTGAGTCTGTGAGGAGCACAGTGAATCACAACCACATCGTCTGTACTCTTACTACAGGTGCGAAGGAGGAAAAGTTCAGAGAAGAATATATTAACCTCCTGAATATTAATTCTGTAGGTCTCCCTGAAAGTCACTTAAACAACAAACCAGGAATTCAGTATGCTCGAAACAACGCATTCAACATTCCTATAAATTTTTAAAACTTGACCACCAGTTGTGTCATGGGACCCAAGAAGACATTGTAGACTTATGTGTCAGCAATAAAAAAAAGTCCAGCCAAACAAGAACACCCCATCCTTGCTTCCAAATGCATTTCTCCTGGCACTAAAATAACTCACCTTTAAACTGGACAATGCTTTAATCAGGACTCAACAGTACTCAATCAGACCATGGACTTAACCTGTTACTTGAGTTACTGTGGTATCTTTGGCCATCAACTCAGGATTACCTGAAAGCTCTATCCGCATAAAATAACAGGACAGTATTCACCTTGAAGAGATTAACACTTAAACACTGCTTATTTGCTCCTTCTACCTTAAATTCGTTCTCCTTGTCTTTGGGGCCCTTGTGGAAGGGTCTGTCGTAGCGGAACTTCCGGATGTTGTTGACTCGGTAAAAGCTCTTAATGCGATCAGGGACACGGTCCATTTGCAGCACGTCTATATTGTCTGGGATGGGAGTCACTGCATAGATCTGTAAATCTGTTAATTGTGCAGTCAAGGAAAGCTTTGATCCATGTGTTAGGAAACACAAGTAGGAAACAGCAACCCATGGCAGGATGCTCCATTTGCTGACAGTGTCCTTATGGTTCAGGTCTCGCACAGTATCCTTGCTGTTCTCCCAGAAGCCAAACAGTGCGGGTTCCATGACTAAGCTCTCCAAAGTCCCTGCAGTCCCCTTAAATGTGATGTGGTTCAGTCCTTAAATGCACTGAGCATTGTACTGGTTGTATTAAATCCCAGTACAGGTGACCACGAGAAGAATGAGATTCAAAGCCTTGGGTATAAAAGGGTTCAGCAGTTTTAAAGAAAGGCAAAAAAGTAAAATACTGATGTAAAAAAATTAAGCAGAATGGAAAATGTGCTTTGGAACTAGTATCTGTTCCCAACAAAATACTGGCCAAGCTATCAGGAACACTCTTAAGGACACAAACTGTGCATGATGCCAGTGCTGTTGGTAAAGCATTAAAACATGGATGTGACCAAGCACAGTCCTTTCCCATCTACATGGAACATGACCTGCTTTACTCCCCGAATAATAAGTGACTGCTCTCTCCAACACCCTGTCCCACAATGAACCAGTTATTGTCTACTGCAGACAGTGTCTGGTTTTGTCCATATCCAGCTCTACCTCTGTGCCTTGCCCCAGCTCCAGTGAGAGTTTGCCCTGTCACAGAAGGATACACTGGGCATCACACTGCAATATGGAGTCATCGGGGTGGTTTGGGTGCTGCATTGCGATGGCTTGGGGGAACTCGCTCAGCATCCTCTGCTGAAAGGCTTCCAGCCTCTCGTAGTCGTGGCCCCGACACACATATTCTTTGTTCTGCAAGAACGGCAAGCATAAATTAGTGTCCTTAAAATAAAGTTAAATTCTGTTGACTTTCATCTCACTTTAAATGTTACTTCAAACCCAAAGATAAATGACAGTGGCAATATGCTAATGTGAGAGTAAAATGTGCATTTAACACAGTAGATATATTTTATCCCTTCCTTTTTCTTTACAGTTTATTTCATGAAGAAGTGATGAATGAGGAGACTATTCCACTGATCTCTGAGCAGCACAATGTCTCTGATTCAGGCCCACACAGCATTCAGTCTTGTGGTCCTTTCTTACCTGCCTTTCAGAAAAGGCACTGTTTTTTAATTGGACTATACTGAAATGTAAGTCACCAGCTTGGCTGTTCTACGCTGGGAAAGCTGCTGTCAAACACAATTTACACCAGATGGATAGAAATCCTGAGGATCTCATAGAACAGAGGGAGATATATGTTTATCATTTTATCAGTTTTCCTTAGAGAGAAGTTGCAACAAACTGTTCACAAAAATCACTGTTTAATCACTGCTGTGTTATCAAAGCCATACAACCCAGCCCTGATCATGCTGAACAATACATGCTCAGAAACTCCCCTGTCTATAGTGGAGTAATACAGAAAAGCTTTACCAAGAATTCTCAGTGGCCATTTAACAAATTCCCCTTTGGCCCTAAAAGCACTTTCCTCTTGATGAACAAAATTTCATTTCTGCTAATAATGGAATGCTGCATTTAGATATGACTCTTGAGGCATTAAACCACTTGTGCAGAGTTCTTGGATGCTTTTTGAGCCATCTTTAACTCTGAACAGCACGATGCAGGATTTCTTAAGTCCTCAGTGTCTTGAAGATTGTATTCCAGTGTCTTAACCCTCAAAAACCACAATTTTCATTAGTGTTAATATCTCCTGGTGCAAGACCAATCAGAGTAGGCAAATTCTCTAATTCTGGAAGTTTAAACTCTCATAATAATTTAAGGGAGGTTTTTCACCTTCATAAAACAATTAGAAAGAACAGCCTTTTATTTCTTGCATTTAAAAGCTGCAGTATATTCAAGAATGCTTTTTTAATTGTGCTGGAAAAGTGATGTAGCCAAGCAGTTCTTGATCTTGTAGCAAAATCAAAGAGAAAGTAGCAAAACTGGATAATAAAACACAGCCAAGGAGTTCAGTTATCTCTGGCTTTGCATTTCAACTTTCTGGAAAGGGTCTCATGTTCTGGCTGTGACATGTGTCACTTTGTATGCATCAGTCACAGCAACCAATGGACTGGGAGAAAAATCGCATGATGAATCTTGACAGTTCAGTCTGTAATGCTCAAACTTTGCAGCTATTATTAAATTTGGAGTGAGCCCATGTTTGAAGGTGAATCTCTTCATGACACTTACTGCATTCTCTGTTTTAGCTTTTGATTGCAGCAATCTAGAAAACTGTAAGCCTATAAATAAAGGTACTGTGATTCTAAAAATAATGCCCTGAAAACACCTCAAAGCTAAATTTAATAAGACTTTTCAGACAGATGCCAACACAAGATCTCAAAATATGGTTTGTCAGGCCTTACTTGAACTTCTGGTAGATGGAAGAGATGGACAGTTTGAATTTAAATTTACTTATCTAGGAAGGCTAGAAATAGATGCAGAATTCATAGAAACATGAACAATGACTTTTCTAGACAAAGGGTCTTCAAAAATCAAAGATGTAGAAAAAAGTGGCTATTTTCTGTCTTAAACTATACAGAAATATATATATATATAGAATATATATAGAAAAATACGAGAAAAAGGTTTTGATTTATTTGATCACTTTAAATCACTCCCGTATCCATTTGAAGATTTTAAATCCATGTTAATCTTTTTCTTCTCTAGAATAGCTGCTTCCAATCTCTTTACAGTGTGATCCATGCTGATGTGACTGCTAATGGGCTTAGTCTGTGCTCCACAATGTGTGTGCTGTATGGATCATTAGTGAGAGAAAGGAGGAGGATGACTTTTAATGAGATTGCTACATTAGTAATCTGCTATCAGAAGTACTGCTACCAAATATAATTGCAGAATTAACAAGGATTATAATTATGTACGCTTGTGTTCACTGGTAATGTCTCCAGCCAAGGATCCACATTGTTACAGCACTTTGCAAGGAGTCAGGGCTCAGCACAGGAAACTCAAGCAGTGTCATAGACACTGGCCGTGCAGGATCCCACGTAAAATTGAGGATCCACAAGATAAAAGGGTAAGCTCGAGTCACTGACAATACTTCAGATGTTAGGAACACTTGTGTGCCATGATGAATTTGTCATCACTCGCTGAAATATTTGTGGTTAGATACAAAAAAAGGAATCGTCACTTTTCTCTGGAGATCTTCATGAGAGGGCAGCTCCTGGTTCACACTCTAGCAACTGTCCTTTCCTTGGATTCCTCTGCAGGGGTGTTCTACATACTGCTTCAGCTGCTGCATTGTCAATCCTGTGAGGAGCAGCTGAGGGAGCAGGGGCTCAGACTGGAGAAAAGGAGGCTCGGGGCAGGACCTTCTCACCCTCCACAACTCCCTGACAGGAAGTGATAGCCAAGTGGGGGTCAGGCTCTGCTCCCAGGGGGCAAGTGGCAGGAGGAGAGGAAATGGCCTAGAGCTGCACCAGGGGATGTTCAGGTTGGACATCAGGAAGAATTTCTTCACAGAAAGGATTGTCAGGCATTGGAACAGGCTGCCCAGGGGGGTGATGGAGTCACCATCCATGGAGGTGTTCTAGAAACAACTGGATGTGGCACTTTGTGCCATGGCCTGTTTGACATGGAGGTGATTGGTCAAAGCTTGGACTCAATGATCTTGGAGGTCTTTTCCAACCCAAATGGTTCTGTGATTCTCTGATTCTGTCACAATTCACCTTCAAATAACATGAAGCTACCACCCTTTACCCACTGGTATTTTCTTCTCTTTGACTAATTTCAATTTGCCTTTATTGCCCCTGCCTGTATTTCCATTAAAAGACTGTAATTAAACCCCAATGTTGAAATCCTTGTTAGAAAAACCAACAACTTCATAATTAGAGGTACATTTAAGAGGGCAGCTTTCAGAATGGCTTGGCTTTGTATGGCTTCATCCTGTGTACCTCAATTGGTGCCACCTCTTGTCAAACCATTCCTTCAAAGAGAACACAAACCAGGCACCTCCAGTCCTTGAAAGCTTCCAGTTACCTTGTCCTGTCACATTCAATGGCATCTGCCATCAATTTTCAGGCAGCTCTTGGAACAGTTGTCAGATTATATTCCTTACTTGCTCTGAACTAGGAACAAGACATTGTATAAACAAGTCCCCATTTAAAGTTCGATTCCTCATTAGGAAAAGAAGAAAATTTCACTTTTTAAATGGATTGGTACACCAGCAGACAATGAGCTCCAAGTGAGGATGTGCCCAAAGAAGCTTTTTGTTGAAGTGGGGAAATTTTCACTTGCACATAGCATAACAGTCATCAGGCTGGGATTAGAATTCTGTCAAGTGAGACTTTTTTTAAAGTGTGATAATTTGAGATGATGAAAATTAGTTGTAATGACCCAACATTGCTGCAATACAGCATTTTGCTTAATATAGAGGCAATTTGTGCTGCATCTGCAGATCATCGAAAATTCACAGCAGCATGACTCAAATTTCTGATCTCTGTTCCCAAGAACATTCCCAGTGGACCGCATCCTTCAGTTCAGCCAGCAAACTGTTTTTATTTGTGCAGATGTAAAAAATATCATCCCTCCAAAACAGAAATACAAAGCCTTAACAGCTACTCTGAGCCTGGTCACTTTGTCACATCTTGTATAAGTTTGGCTTACCCGCAGGAAAAATGGGAATTTTCGACCATAAAAACCAACTCTGAAAAACTCCGGTTCTAAGCGCTGCTGTTCCATGATATTGTCATAATAGGTAGCTTCCATTTTCTGTGGAGGAAAGAGATAGCTGCTATCAGACCCTTAAAGCTGCACTTAAAACATTAACATCTCAACTCATTAAAATATCACATTACTCTTTTACCCCCACAATTTTTTATGAAAAGACCAAAATTCTGTTAAAGATAAAAAATATTAATTAAACCTGTCTATGTGGTGGAACAGAGTAGAATATCACCATACTAATTTTACATTTCGGGAGATGACATATGAATTTTTTCTGGTTTGTCTTATTTTAAATTAAACAGGTCTTGCATGTAATTTTCTTTGCATTGCAGAATTAATGGCAAGGCTGAGATTTAGATCCACGTTGCCTGGCTCACAGTGTCCTACAGATCAAAATCCATACCACTGCCTGGAAAATTACATCTAATTGGGTTTGCCTTAATTGAGTTGAGGGGCATGAAAAAGGATGAAACAAAATTAAATCTTCTACAGCTCTGTGCACCAGAAGGTTTAATGTGGAAGAAAAAGGCAGTTGGAAAGAGGAAAAGGACTTTTCTCTAGTTCCAATAACTAGTTTTGTGGCACTGTGCCAGCACAGATCAAGAGGGGGATTTCCAGACCCTTTGGCAAACTGAACCTCAATTGAAATGCTCACAGGAATTTCACTGTGGAAAAAAGATGGCTCTTCAAAAAGAACCACCAGTTTGACACCATTGTTTCCATTGCAAAGAACCTTAACTTGGAATATTGCATCCTGGTTTGTGCTCAGTTCCCACACACATTAACTCCTTTTCTAGAAAGGAGAAGGCCCCAAAATGATTGCAGGAAGCATCAAGGAATGTGGTGGTGATGTGAATGGCACTGAGAGTGCACAGCCAGCCTGGTCATGTGCTCTCTTTGGGGCCACTTTGGAGAAAACAGGTTCATCAGAAGTGCAGTTTATCAGACCTTGCTAGACAGGTGTCTTCAGATAAAAATAAAACTGGACTTTTTAAAAAGAGAATTTAAACCACTGTGTATAAGAATGTTTCCACATAGCATAAATCTCAAATTTGGATAAATACATGCTACCCCAGGGGACAGGAGGAGATGAACATTCAAAAAGTTTTTAAATAACAACAGGAACTTCAACTTTTTCTGATTAAAGCATGATGCTGCAAATATGCCCTGATTTCATCACATTTGGTTGTACCAAAGGATCAGATCCTTGCAAACTGATAAGAATGCCATAAACATTTGCCTTCTTCATTCTTTCTCTCTTGTTCATCTTATCTCACTGAGGCAAAAGCTGTCCTTGATTCTTTTGGAATTAAAATGAAATTTGTATTAAAAAAATAGAATATTTTATGCAAAAATATATGTAAATATGCCACTGCAATAGCAAGCCCAGCTCCTGTTCGTGTGTGCTGTCTACATATAGTTGTAGGATTTTACTGCTACCAGACTTTGGAATTATTTCAGTGGACCTACAAAATCATCAATATGAATCAATGGCAAGGAGTCACTGTGCATGCATGGAGCTCTATAGGGAATGTGATTAGATTATTTTTTAAATTCAGAATGCTCTGACAGGAGAGCAAAATGCTCTGGGGAATGATCTAAGAGTCTGCAAGGAGAGAAAGTGCTGCTACTTACCCGGATCCAGCTGAGGCTCTGGTAGTCATAGAGACTCTCGTACTGGATGGCCAGTTCTCGGCACAGCGGGATGCCGAACTCCCAGCTCTGCGGGGCCAAAGCAAATCACACTCACAGCAAACACAATGCTACTGCCAGCTCAGCTAAGAGGAATATGGAAACTCAATTCGGGGAATTCATTTGGTATGAAATGGCAGAGATTAGATGTGAAAATGCAATGCGATGAAACCATTTCCATTAAATAGCAGATCAATTCCTTCTAAAAGATGGGAACAGAAGCATATGTTCCGTGGAAATTACACACACATACTGCTTGTTCTGACAGTTCATTTATGAGACTGGGAATTTATTTGGAGAAAGATAATAAACCTAACAATTTTTCTTCTTGCTAGACACCCCTTCAACCCACCCCCAACAGCTCCTTTGCTTCCTGCACTAGAACTCTCTGGAGTACAGAGTTAGGGCTTGGCTCCCCAGCAAAGTGCTCCCCTTCCCAGGCTGTTCCTTCCCACTGAAACAAACTGTCAGGCAGTGGGAACATTCCAATACACAGACAAAACATCCTCAGAACTGACCTGCATTACTGCACTGAGTCAATATCCATATTCAGAAAGCCACACTCATCGGCTCCCAATGCCACACAATAAATCTCCCCTAGCACACCATACTCATCATCCCAGGGAGGTCAGGAGGGAGAGACCCACTTAGGGCACACCCACACTGAGAGAAAGACTCTCCTATTACCTCATGTGGCTTTTTGGAGAGCTCGTTTTACACTGAATTCTCCTCTTCCATCACCTTTTACCTGCACAGACTGGAAGTCTTTTGGGGGAGTGGCTGTTTCTTACCATGCTTATGGTAAAGGATTTAGAACACCAAGGTCTCAGTTGAACTTTTACTGGATTAATTTTTATTATGCATTACTGGGCTAAATTGCCAGTTGTTTTACATGGGAGCCCGCTGTAGTGAAAACAAAATTAATGTGTGAGTTAGACTATCACCTTAAGTTTTAAGAATATTAATAGCAATATTGTAAATTATTGGTAACAGTCATTAACAGCAATTATGTAAAATATTAGCAGTTAATACGGAAATAAGTTTTTCTGGTTACATGTACCTTCACATAAAAAAGTGAATCTCTACGCTGGTTTAGTGCATGAGGTACTTGACAGTGTTTCCCTTTAAGTCCACATTTGTAGTGTCTGTTCTCTCACCCTTACTACCACTTCCTTTCTACGACTCTTTAGCTTCAGTTAATTACAAAAACTTAAAAAAAACCCTGCTAAGTAAAAAATTGTATCAGAATCAATTTGGATATTCTGACAGTACTTGTAGTTTGGCAGAATGGGGGGGTCTGAGATTTATTTAGATCAAAACAATAGATACAATAGGAAAGAACTGAAAGACCAGTTTCTTGACTACTCCAGATATTACTGAGGTATTTGTGATCTCAAATTAACAGGATTTTTGCTGTAGGTTGTCAAAGTCCATGACACAAACTGATCGACTGAATTGGGATATCAGCAATAGCCAGTTAAGTGTTTGTATTTGTAAACTCAAACACCACTGCATTTTTTATAGGTTGCAACACTCTTCACAGAGATATTATACATAGATTTTCAGTCCTCAGCTTATCTATGTTCACTTGAGAGGATGGAAAAGTCTCTTCTAAAACATCTGGCCAGGAATAAACAGCTTTTTTCCACAGAGAGTGTGAGCAGTCTTACTTCCATATCGGATGCTGTGACTAAAGCCTACCTGACTCTCTAATCTATGCTCTGGACAGAAGCAGAAAGCTTGCTGGCTGTTTTCCCTCCAGGTGATCTGAGGGATGTAACCTTTTCATGCTCCTTTTCTGATGTCAATTAAATTAACAACATGTAACCGCATCTGATTTCTCTTTATACTACCTCTTCTACATGTACCTTGATACCAGTCCTGTCATCCTAACTCAGGCTCTCTGTTTCAGTTTCCACACCAAGAAATTCCACTGTGCTAGCTGAGTATTCTGCAGATACAAGATGAGCTAGAGAACTGAAGACAAACAATACCCAGGTAACTTCTTAAAGAGAAAAGAGTTAGCAGGTATTTGAAAGGAAAAGGAATGAATGGATATCCAAGTCACTGGGAGCTTCAGTTTTAAAATCTGTGATGTTAATGAGTATCATCTTCACAGTATAGATATTTAATATGTAATTCCGTGTGACATGCAAGTGTCACTTCTCTCTTCAATTCACTCCCTGATGTCTCCACTGGTAATTTCCCTCATTAGTGCTTTCTGTTTTGCTGACCTCTGATGTGTATTACTTGAAAGCCACATTCATAAGACATTTATTGCAGCTTTCTTCTATGGCAGCAGCAACTCTCAGCTGACTGCACACAAGGGGACGCAGGTAGAGACAATCAACCCTTCTGAATGGCAGCCTTTATTTACTCACATCCCAATGTGCAGATTTCTTTTGGAAATACGATTCCCACGAGGGTACACAAGAGAAATTATTTCAAGTCTTGGGTATGGAGCACATGATCAAAAACTAAGTGTTTTAGGAACCATTTAGGGACCATTTTGGGTCTCTGTGCGCACGTGGCTGGTACCAAGGAGAACAGTCCCTGGCATGCCATGGTGGGAGATGGTCAGAATTGTCAGTTAATAAATTGAGCGGTGAAGTGGACAGAAAAGGGTTGTGCAGTTTTCAAGCTATTGCTGTGCAGAAACACGATCAGTTGGGTTCAAACTGTTCCATTCACAGATGTCTTCAACTAGAGAACTTTTGAGTTTTAACAGACAGAATTGTAACTACGAGTTAAAAATATCTTCATTTTAAGTTATGTACTTGCACATGCTGTCAGCTGAGCCATAAACCAATTCACAGCATAGCAGAACTCAGCAGGAAGGGGCACATGACCAGTGAAGGCTAAAAGGGCTTTGGAACACCATGTTCCTTCCCAGCACAGGGCTGCTGCTGATGCTGCTGAGAATGGGAGTCACTCAGTTCTGCACCCACTGCAGCACCCCAGGCCTGCCACAGGCTGTGCCACTGGCATGTCACAAGACACCCTTGTGGCCAGTTTTCCTCCCATTCCTGTGCTGAGAAAATTTTCCTATTAACAAATGCAGAATTTTTACACCCTTTGCACTCTGCCTTGACACCCTCACTTGGTAGAAGAGGCCAGGAGCAGCATGAGAAATGAAATGGTGGAAATGCAACTGAAGGACAACAACAAATCCCACTCTGGGGAATCTGAGGAGGGACCATCTCAGGGTAGTGCAGAAAGAAGCTGTCAGACACAAGCAGAGGAAAGCAGGTTTCTTCCATTCCCTGAGCTGCTCCCTGTCACACAGCAAGTGCGCTGAAAAGGAGGATTTGGCTCCTCAGCATCTTTCACTTCCACAGTCTGAGTGACATACACACTGCTTAAGTGGATTATTTAATCATTTGGCTACCATTTGTAATAAAGGAGGATTAAAACACAAATCAAGTAACTCCAAAAACATCCAGTGGGGAGAAAACCTCAAGAGGTTAACACTATAATCTGTTAGGAGTTTTATAGCCTAATTACATCAGTCAGTTTTTACTCTCCTTCACTGTGTGTATGGATTCTCTGTTTTTTTCAAAAATAAAGGCTCACTTACTTTCCATAGTGTCTCTATCATCTTTGTCTAGTCAGACAGTACAGTACTGCAATATTTGCACAAGCCAGTAATTTATTTTTAAGTGCAGTCTGAAACCCCCTGAAAATTTCTGAAATGAGGGAACCATATGCAGTGTTATCACAAAAGAGAAACTCTGGCAGACACACAAAAAAATCTTAATCACTTCCTCATAAATGGGCCATTTCTTCTCACAGGAATCTGACTTCCTTTTGCAGGTTCTGTAGAGAATGTTTCTGCCATATGCAACTCTCTATTATCAGGGCTAGGAAAGAATTATCTGGAATGGCAGCCCCATATGAACCAACTCACATTTGTATTTAACGCCACTGTCATTGCCATCACAGGCAAAATCAGTCCCAAGGCACACACACAGATGTTATCTCCCCAGAACATAAGCTGTAGGAATTTTCCAAAAGAAGGGAAAAATTTGAAAATACTCTAACAGGTGATATCACTTTTAAGGTTCACCTCTGAAATGTTCCCAAAATGCCATGACAGAAGGAACTAAAACATCTACCTCTGCAGTAATTGAAAAAAAAATATAATTAACTGTAGAAAACCCATACTCAATATATGAAATTGATTGATTTTCTTTTTGTGCAGTGGATGGAACTGCACTTTTATTGAAAATAATTTTAAAATGACAGTGACACTGAAAGGACTTAAATATTTTTTAATAAAGAGACCCTACAGCACTTTGCCTGCCATTTCCTCGTGTAGGTTAAGCACAAAACAAGTCCTAGAGTGAGTCATAGCACAGCAGTTTGCATTGACAGCTACAAAATGCAATCCCACCCCCCAAAAGCTGAGGAACTGGCATTCTGCCACATCAGTTAATCCAAGGCTTGGTTTAGAGGTATAAAAATGTTTTGGGGTTTGTCCTGTTGGTCTCCCTAGCCCATTCCAAATGCCATAGATAATGAAATACCTTTTCTCATCTGTTTTTTTGTCCAGAGAGCCAATTTGTCATGTTATAAATCCTTTTGATATAAATTTACTTCCAGACTACTGAACTGAGATGATGGCTTGCACGCCCTAAGTCAGTCAGGAAAAGGGAAGGAAGCTGCTGGAAGAGAGAAGAAGTTGGCATACCTTCCCTTTGTTGAAGTAATGGATAATCTTACGGCACAGACCTTCCTTACGTTGCCACTCTGACTGAGATGGGTAATGCAGGAACTCTCTCAGAGGTCTGTCCTCCCACTGAAGCAACTCACAGTACAAAAGCAAAGTGAATGCAGCCTCTGTAGGAAAGGCAGTTATGGAACACTGAATCATTGATGGCAAACAAACACAGCCAATACTAAAAGGTCACAGACCTACTTCTGGAACAGTCTTTGATTTCTGATTTACAGTTTGAGAAAAAAATCTCAGGTCTTAGAGGGCCATTAAATTATTCAATTACTTAAAATAGCAGCACATATTTTTTAGGTACCAATCTGTCAAGTTTCTTTTTACCAGCTACTTGATTTAAATGCACAGTCAGATGTTCAGATCTGTAACTAGATTTGGGGCCTGCAGCTGTAAACAGAGCTTGGACAACCCAGCATCAGAGTCCGTACATGTTCCAAGTGCTCCCTCAGTGCTGCAATGCAAAGGAATATGACAAGTGATAATTTAATGGTGGTTTTGCTAATCTTCCCCTAAATTTCATTTCACTGTTGTGATTTTTTTTTATCCATCTTCTTCAAAGAACACTTTAATGTAAAATTTGGAGTGTAATGCAATAATCATGTGGTCATGTGGGTATAAACAGACAGTATTTAACTTGAGGGAAGGAGCTGGGCCTCAGCTTTTTGTCTTCCCAACTGCCATAACTGATTCATGCAAATTTTTTCCGAAAGAATGAACCAGATATTATATAACATTGGGAGAGTTAAAAAATGTCATGAGGATTTCAAGCAGACTCAGTGGAATGTCTCCCTCACCTGTGTAGTTCTCAGCCTGCAGGTGCATGTCACACAGCTTGTGGATATAGCGGATGTACATTTCCTCCTTGTTAATCTCAGATTTGTAGAAATTCTGTGAAAGAAAAAACAGAGTTGTTACTCTTGACTCTCCCTTTATTCAAGCACTCAGCAGCATCTGTGCATGTGCAAAGACTGAAAAGAGAGTACGTTCTTAGTGGAAAGACAAGTAATAATTCTTTCCACATTCACACTGATCTAACCCACTAATTTTATCGTGGCATGATTTTTTTTCAAAATGAAGGTAGTCAAAAGCTGAAAGAAAAGGTGAGAGGTTGTAGAACCTCTGTCACAGGGATACACAGAACTCAGCTGGACACGGCCCTGAGGAGCCTGAGCTATCTGGCCCTGCTTTAAGTAGTGAGTTGGACCAGAGGCCTTCAGAGGATCCTCACAATCCTCATCTTTCTCTTTTATCATCCCAGTGCTTGGATTCTGAAGCTACACTTGCCTGACAGAGATTCCTATCCCAGCCTTTCCCATTCCAATTTCAACAACATTGCACAGTACCACAAAGAGATAAAGGAAACATCTTTACCATAAGGTTAACAGTGCAGCCAATTTTCTTGTTTTCGGTTTCATCTCCTTTCATACAGTCCCTAAGAAAGCAGAGCAATGTTGAAACAAACATCTGCAAAAACAGTTCTTTTAAAATAAGTTTGAAGCTATCTTATCTTCCAGAGTTTCCCTGGATGACAAACAGATAATCACATACTTCATTTTCTAAAGTTCCTTTAAGAAGATTTTCCATATTATTGCTTAAATGATGTGAAAACTGAGTGTCCCCTTACATGTTTGCATCTGAGAACAAGCACCTGAAATGACTGCTCCTTCACTTCTTACAAGACTCTGAACAAAGATCAGATATAGTGGTCAAAAATAATCTGAATGCAAGATCTACCACAAAAGTAAAAAATGCTTATTATGTAAACATTTAGTGCTAGTCAAAGGGTTGGCTTCCATAAATGCAGCTCTGCAGTGTGGTGTGGCACACAAAGATATAACCTGAGGGATTTAGACTACATTTCTAACTTTTGCATAGGTAAGTTAAATCACAAAATTTATCTTTAGTTTCTGGAATATTTTAGAAATTATTTCTATTCAAATAGTACAAGACATTAAATTTTTAAAGCAGTGACACAGCAAACTATCTTGAGAACTACTACGGCTACTGAGTGGCAGCTGGACTCTAAGGGATGCCTGTGTATTTCCGAATTCCAATGCCATACTGCAGTTCCCTGTTCTGTTCTGGGAATGAAAAATCTGCTGCAGATTGAAAATCAATTAAAAACTGGTATGCGTTTCTCAATTAAGCATGGAAATGTATATCTGTGTGTCAAAGCTGCCTTGCTGGCAGTTGTTTATCATTAAAAAAACAAAACAAAACAAAACAAAAAAGCACATGACACCCCTCACCCTGCCCCCCGCAACCCCCAAAACCCTCAAACAGCTCCCCTGCATTCCCTTTAAATGTGTCTCCAGTACCTGGTTGTGCACAGTATTTGTAGAGCAGTCGCCAGGAAAAAACCAGGAGATTGGATCAAGGTGGTAGGGATAACAAAAAGAGCAAACTAAAAAGCACAGAAAAGGATTTGGGACTGCAAAACACCTAGCCTAGTCAGAGGGTTTCACCTCTAATGAGCAGCAGCAGAAGAAAAAACTATTTGAACTCTTGTCAGTAGGCTAAAGATAGAAATATCTGGGGCAGTTCTATATAGGTTCAAATTGTCTATTATTAAAAAAAACCCCTCCGAGTGTGTGTGTATATATATAAATCTAAAGTTAAAATATTTCCTTCTAACTAAGTCAAAGCTCAGCTGCATTGACACAACAGTCCTGCAAACTTCAGTCCAAAACTAAATGAAGGCTGCCTAATTTATAGTGAAATCTTGCCCGTGAGCCACCAGCTGACATGTCAGAGTTCTCAGATGGAAGTTCTCCAGCCCTGCAGGCCTGGAGGAGGAATTCAGCACACCTTGGTTCAGTGAGGCTTTGGGGATCACTCTTGCATTTAGCATCTATTTTGCTGAATTAGGTGGGATAATTGCAGTGATAGAAGGAATTAATGTTTCAGCAGCCTGAATAAATCTTAGTACAAAACTACGAGGAATGAGCATACAAGAATGAGAACTAGGGCTCTAGAGGTGAGGGTTTGGGATGTTTGCTCAGAACTCAGCAGTGATGAGTTAGGCTTGCATGTGTGCAGCCTGACAGTCAATGAAAATATTCCCTGTAGGAATTTGGTACTGGGTCTTTACAGACTTCTTGTGCTTAGAATGTTATTGCTGGTGCCAGATACCTGTAGTCGAGCAGGCGCTCCATGAGACGAGTGACGGATGTGACAAAAGAGATTCCAGTCTCCCGCCAAGTTTCCTGCTCAATCTTCTCCAGCAAACTGTTTGGAGATGGAAGGAGAGCAGGTGAGGCTTCCAGGGAAATGGTACAGTGCACACAGGCTGATACAGACACCTTGGTTTCTCCCTCAGGAAACAAATTCCAAAAGAATTACCATCTTACCTGGGATAAGGCCCAAAGAGTTGGGTTCTACTCCAGGCAGCATGAAGCAAAGACAAGGAAATTACAGAATTGACAGGAAAAGGAAAAGTATCCTCACATTGCCATTTAACAGATATAAAAAAGAGCAACACTCATGGTAATACTTGATTCCCACATTACTACCTGTAGCTTAAATACTGCTAACAGCAGTCAGAAACTGTAAGAGTCCAAACCTACTGCAAGTATTTCTTCTTTGCTCATCCCTCCATAAATTTTCATCTCTGATCAGCAACCAACCAACCCTGAATCACAAGATATTTAAACTGGAAATAGAAGCAACCTGTTCCTGCCTAGCATAGACAATACAGTGAGCACCCATCTCACATAGTTGTGAAGGAGGAGAGAAGACTGGAACAAGAACAATAAACATTGTATTTAAAAAATGAAGAAAGAAAGCAAATTTACATGCCAGTGTCCTGAAACTGGATTTCCAGTCAAAGAACTTGCCACTTCTAGAAAGAAATTCTGTTGGGTGTCACATCCTCAGAAGAAGCAAACTCTCCAGTACTGGGATGATTCACAGCTGAGGGAGCCATTCCCTTTTCAGCAGGATAGTTGAGACAGTAGAATTCAGGGTCAACTGTTTTTTCAAATGGCATTAACTAAATCGTGAAATTGTTTCCCCAAATAGTTTCCTCATATTGTTCTCAGACAAGTCAGTGGCGAATGTAAACTAAATGGTTGCTGGAATTCCAGGCTGTGTTTCTTGGTAATACCTCCAATCACTATCATCTAAAAATAAGTAAAAAGCTACTGCCCTTGAGTTCTTAACATTTCAGGTAACAAATGTCTTCAACTGGAGCAAAGGTATACTATTCCTCTTGCCAGGTGAATTTAAAAAAAAAAGCTATTTCCTCTCCCTTATCCCTGAAATAGACTTACATTATCTGTACACATAAGATCCAAGACTTCCCAAGGCTGAATATACACAAATCCAAACAGAATACATTTCCATATTTCCTGAGGATAAGCACATGGGATGGGCAGGCTTATCTAGCTTGAAATGAATGAATGTGCAATTGCAAATTCAGGAATAGAATTACTGTTTCCAGCAAAACAAAAGTTTATGCCTCAACCAGCCAGTGTGCTACTGGAGGCCACATCAAACTGTCTGGAATGTAGGACTAGAATTTGGCTAGTGATCTCTCTGGCCCACTGGAATATTAAAAAATTTGGGTTAACTGCTCTGGACTGTCAGAGTTCAAAATAATTCCTTTGAAAATAAACTAGGAACACTTGAAATTTGGAGACAGATCAGTAATCAAAGGTAGTAAAGTCAGACATAAAATCTTCAAGTTCATCCTTCTGAGTGGGTGAAAGGGACTGGAAATACAGTGCCACAATGGACTCTGAAGGAAGCAACTGGCAACTGTTGAGCCAACCAAAACATGGCCTTCAGAAATAGGAGGAAGCAAAGAATATGCTGAGGAAAATATCCTTTGCTCTAACAAGGCCTGACTCGGTAGATAGTGCAGTTTCTCTAAATAATCCTGAGGCCAGGATCTCATTCACTGCTATGGAAAGAGAAGGGCACTGACTCCTCCAGCAAATGAATGTTTGATAGGAGGATGATAACCTGTGCAGCATTTTATTAGGTGTCATGGAGAGAAGACAAAGAAGAATTTAGGTTTCTATGTTATTTTCAGAATTACTTTGCTGAGCCATTCCATGGAAACCTGCCAGGAAGCCCTTTCCTGCCCTCTCCAAAGATCTGTGGCTGCACAGATCAGTGCCTGGACTCTTCAAATAGCCCTGCACAACACAAGGAGCACGAACTGGCAAAGCTTACAGCAGGCTGAAGAGTTCCCTGTAGTTCTCATCACCTTTTCCTTCGGACACCAGGCTGTCCAGCTTATCGATCAACTCGGCTTCCACCTACAGGAAGAGGAGACCAAATCCATCACTCAGACACACTTCCAAGGAAGCAACACATCAGGTAAAGTGGATACTGGAGTACAACAGAATATCCAGCGCCACTGCTCTGCTGCGGTGGTTCTGCTGCTGGGTAATTGATTTGCGATCACCCAGGCATCATTACTTTGGAAGATTATTTGTTCATTAAACCCCACTTTTTAAGCTTCTCTATGATTATATGATATTTGCTTTTTTTCACTTTATTTAACATTAAACAAAGCAATTTCATGTCATCAGAAATCTTACAGAAAACACAGTTTCACTACTAGTGAAGACAGAGGTTTCTCAAGGTTGAAAGCATTTGAAGAAATATGGCTTGTTTTTACTGAAAGACAAGCATAGTTTGAGCTTCTCTACATTTTTCAGCTGCCAAATTGCAAAGGAAGTAAAGATGGGAAGCAAAAGCAAATCAGCCAGTGGCACACAAATGGACTTCGTGCTCTTGCTGCTGAAATCATTAAAGGGAGACCTGATTTCATCCCTGAATCAGACAGTTATCCAGCCTCGCTGAAAAAACAACCTTGTTAAAATATGAGCTACTGAAGAAAACAAAAGAGGGCTTGAAAATGAACTTTCAGGATTTTTATATTTTCTGACAAACAACTGAATATTCAAAAGGTGAAGAGAAGCTCACAATTAAAAAACCCTCCCTTTGTTTGTGATCTACAGTGACAACAGAAATCAGTAATGCCTGTGTCCAGCTATCCAGCATTATACATCCAGCATTATATTGGAAAGCAAATAAGTTCCTTGTTCCAGCAGATAATGTTAATGAGGTTTATTATCTCTTGTGGTATTTAACTATTTATTTCATTCATACAGATAATTATTTCATCTTTAACCTCAGAAAGTTACAATATATGCTTCATAAAACAGTGTGGAAATGTGCTCCACAGGTAATTTAAGAAATATTTTTGGAGCTGTAGTTTAGAATGCATTAGTCAGTATAAAAATTAAATTAAGATTATGAAGAGTTCATCTTGATACAGAAAATAAAAATAGCCCCAGAAACTTGAAGGTGACTGTATGTGCTTATAACTGTAAATGCCAGAGAAAGACTGTTCTATTGTTATGCTAAAATAAGTGAAAAGAGGTCTATGATCAAAATGCTATTGCAATAATAATAGTAAATAACAACAATTGTAGCAATCACAGAAGTTGAAGAGGAAGAAAAATAAGCTCCTGATAATACTTTTCCACACAGCCTTTAATAGATCAGGTTATGGGAAAGGTCTGCTATTCTCCTGGAATGATAGATTAGATCTGGCATTTTAATGACTGTGTGAATAATTAATCACATGAGTTATGATAATTTAATGGTGATTTACTCCTTCAGAGCACTTCTTCGCAGATATTTGCCCCCAGTAGTGCCCCAGCACAATGACAATGAAACACTGTCATCTGAGGATCCAGTCCAAACCCATCCTTCATTAGCAATGCTCTGCACTTCAGGGATCTGGTTTGCAGTGGAAAATCTAAGCAATTCTCTGACCATGACTGGGAAACAAAATGATGAAGATTTCTCTCCCTGATTTGCAATCAGAGCTCACAGCAGGTGGAAACTGCAGAGCTCTTGTTGGACTTAACCCTTCCAGGAGAGTTGCTGCAATTTCTGAAAATAAAAACAGCTACAAAGCCTGTTTCAAGGCATGGTATAATGATTTAATTATACAATACCACTTCCTAGCTGCAAATTGAAGACAGAGAAGCAGAGAGCACTGTTTTCACAAATACTGGCTAAATCTTTACATCCCCATTTTTGGTTCTCAGTCTAACCCATTTAATGGCTGACTAATAATCTAAGTGAAACCAGTGGGAGCAGTGACAGCTCAGCACTTACAAAATTCTTTTCCCCATCTGTGATGTGCAGAGCACATTCCTCCTCTTCCCCACGTTCATGGGAAATGCAGTTTGCACTGGTTAAACCATCTTGGGGGTCTTGTGATAGTTTTGTGAATTAGGTCTCAAATATTCTATTTTTATATATATTTACATGACATCTTCACAATCAGAAACAGATCAACAAATACAAACTCCTTGCTTCCAGCTGGACACTGCAGACAGACAGAGCAGGAATGCTTGGGAAGTGCCCTCACCTGTTTGAAGTTGCCATTCTTTCTCTGCTCCCAGTCCATCATGTCATGGAAGATTGGGATCATAATATTCCGGACTTCTGGTTGTGGAACAAGTGTCACACCCAGAAAGGGGCCAATCATTCCCGGAATAAAGTGAATCTTGTGCTCACCTATACAACACAAAACAACTGTAATTAAAGAAAAGCCTTTGCTGTCTGTCACTGAGAAAATAGGGAACCCTTGCAATAATGACATGTACAAAGTAGTAGGCATGAGCATTACAAAAGCAAACATTTTATTTCTGAATGAAAAAATCAGTATTTGCTTTAGACCATTTCTTGCAAAGTCTCTAAGAGCATTTTTAATTTCACTGTGAAAGCCTTCAGCAAAAATTGTCAGTACATTTTACTTGCAAGGGAATTTAAACTGTCAAAAGTAACCAAACTACAACATACTAACTGGGGGAAAAGAGGCCAGGGTTACTTCTAATTTATGAAGAAAAAGGTTTTGAAAGGACTGGTGAGAACAATAGTAGTTAAGACAGCACTTTTAGATTTCAAAGAATAACAGCTCTTGATTCTCAGCGCTGTCTCGATTTCCTAACTGCCCTTGACTGGGACCAAATGGATCTGCTCCAGGAGAAACCTGAGGCACTTTGCCGACAGTCTCTTCTGAGCCACCTTACTGCACTGTTGCAGAACTCAAAGCCTGACTTGGAACAGCATCCAGTGATCTGCAGTGATCTGCATCTACACATCACTTCTCAGTTGAGTTTGCCCAGCATAGTTTTCTGGGTACTGGATCTCTGTTATCTTGGAGGGCCTTGAATTCTCCACACAGATCCTTTGAACTTGACCAGTTCTGGCTGTATGATTTAGTTGTGCAGGACAGATCAGGCTTATTCAGTTTTGTTGCTTCTGTTAAGTCTTCTTGACTGTTGTCTGAACTCTGTTCAGCTTGTCCTGGGTTTATGTTTTTTTGTGTTTTGTTGTTTCTTTTAGCTGTAGAAAGCAGGACTGGGCAAGGTAATCTAGAATCAAGTGCACTTATGAAAAACACTGTGACAGTAATATGGTCCCTCTTCTCTTACTCCAGATTCTTACATATTTTCTCAAAGGTTACGAAATGTCTTTTACCGATGGCAATTTACAGGTAGCTCCCCTTCAGCTGATTATCAGCATGGTATATTTGTAGTCTTTGTTTTCTAGAACAGCAATCCTACCTCTATTCCTAGACATAAAATGTTTGTATTTGCGAATATTTTGCACCCACATTATCAAGTTATCCAATCTGACTTGTATCACTCCTTTGCTCTCTTAGCTTTGGTGGGAGAAGTGCTTCTCTTCTGAGAAACAAAAGATTCTTTGATGCCACAAAGCATTAAAAAAAGATTTAAAATCCAACAGAAATAGGGGTTTCCTTTGGCTTTGGTTGTCATGTGAGAGAAGGAAAAGACTTACCCAGGTTCTGCCACATGCTGAAGAGCTCATAGGCCATCATCACTCTCATATCGCCATACCTGAGAGACAACAGAGACACAGTTGCCCAGGAGACAAAAACTGGCAAGGCAGTGATGTGAAAAAATCAAATTGTTAAAAAAAAAAAAAATCACACTTATGTCAATGTAAGAATATCAAACAATGGGACTAATCACTGAATGCTATATTGAGAGATCTACTAATTTATTTCCCAGGCATTTCCACATCCCAGGTTTCATAATAAATCACAGTGTCTTATGGTAAGAAAATAAGGCTCCTTTTTTGAGGTGGGAACCCAACAAAACATGTCCTTACTTATCCAGAATCTTCTTCCTCTTAGGTGGTGTGGCATTTTCTAGTTGGAGACTTGGCTGGTTTATAAACAAGACTGCCAGGCTGAAATAAGAGTTCCACACCTGTGAAAAGGGAAGGAATTTTATAACGTTACCCTTCAAGAGTAAGTTGTGAAGAAGTGTAGAAAGACACTCTTTTTTGTAATCAAAGCATAACTTCAGTATGTCTCTTACTATGGAGATACAAATTAACTCTTAAGGATAAAAATGGATTATTTAAACCTTGGCAGGAACTGAAATTAAAACCCCACAAAAGCAATGCCACAGGGTTTTCCTCTTTGCACCAGAGCTCAAAAATGAATAAACTTGGTGACTTCAGCAAACTTTTAAATTGTTTTTTCTGTAGGCTAAACAGATTTCATCTATCAAGAATCCCCAGAGATCACATTATATCATGAATGAGAACCCTATAATTTGGTCTGTTTTCCCAAAGAGATGAGGTTTTTGCCAGTTTGGTGTGTGCACATGTCCTTGGGTGCATATCTGGCAGCTTTTCGTTACTAACACTGAACTTGCTGCCCATCTCCAGCTACCTCAGACACAGGGCCAACACTCCCATGGACACTGTGTTCCTCCAGGTTTTATGTCATCAGCCAGAGAGACCTCTGGGAGAGAAGATCATGAATTCCCCAACTTCAGGAAAAGCATTGCCTGAGTTTACATTGCATTATCCATCAGTCAGGAAGACAGCACACTCTATTAGCCCCACTGCTTATGGAATTGCTTGTTTCCTTTACCAGGGACTCAATTTTCCTGATTTGATCTCACACTGTATCTGCTCTACTTCCCATCAATTCCACAGCAGATTCCATTCCTGTCCTTTATCAGTTAGGTCATCTTCCTGACAGACACTCTAATAAAATGCTGCAAATATCATCAGCTAATGCAGAGGGCAGCTTCTGTTCTTTGTTACTGCTGATTTGAAAACATGTCAGAACATTTTCTGAATCAATTCTTACTTTAAAATCGAAGTCTGTTTCTGTGAAATTCTTATGCAGGGCAGAAGACAGGTACTGAACTGTTGTAACAATGATACTGCAGCCAAAAACAAACAGAGGAAAACAAAAAGAGAACATTTGAATCTGGAATATAACATATTACAGTGGTTGGTGGTGCTGGTTTTACTACAGGGACAGAGATGAGCATTCTTTGTGTAATCACTGTGATATTTACACAGAAGCCACTGTTCTTTCTATGCTTTAATGAACAATATGTACTAATTGATACAACATTACGAACTTTCACTATTATTATAACTTTTAGAATTTACACAGGAGCATTTAAAATCCTGTCTATTTTGCCTGGCTGGGCCATATGACCTCCAGTGAAATGGAATAATACAGTCCTTTTCTTCCTACTTTAAGCAGAAAGACTTTTTTTTCCCCAGAGAAGAGCAACTCAGAAAGTTCAAATTATCCTTGTTCTTGGCTATACAATGATCTTTTATCTCACTCACACTCAGCTCAACATATTTGCAAATATTTTACCAATTTTTGGTTCCCTGGGGTTTTTTTTTTTTTTTTTTTTTTGTTGGTGGCTAAATACACTTTAGTGAAGCAACCAAGGCATGTGCTAAATTCAGGAATTAATAAATAGCATGCAGATAAGGCAACAGTAGTATCAAAAGAAGAGCACATCTCTGATTCACATGCAAGTAGTACTCCAGTAACACTGCTAAACATAACTGTCAGTCTAAAGGTTTGTGGCAAAATTGTGCCCAAGGGAACAGGTAACCTGCAGCATCTGAGGGAGCTACTGTTTCAGGTGGATTTTCCTTTTCCTGCAGAACTTCATTGAATCTTTACGCTTGAATTACTGAAATCCACTTCTTTCACTTCTCATTAGCAGGGCGGACTCACAGAGCATTCAGCTCAGCTGAGCAGGCAGCCTTTAGGAGCATTTCCATGGTGTTTCCTCAGAGTGGGAACCCTCCAGCTGTCAGGAAGTCAGTGGGAATTCCACAGCTAATTTAGCTAAGGAAACTAGGGAATCATTCCAGCCATCCTGTGTTCAGCACTGCTGCCCATCCAAAGAGCACAGTGCTTAACCCAGCAGAAGCAAGAAACTGGGATAGAATTAAGCATTAAAATGGCAGAACACAACTGAATTGAGAAAGAACTCTTGAATTCCTGTCTTGATCCTCACATCTCTGTCTGAGGAAAGACACTTGACCCCAGGCTTTAACTGCCACAGAATGGCAACACCTCACACCTGCTTCTCAACTTACTTGCTGGTGAGCAACCTCATCACCATCCAGTCTCGAGGAAAGACACTCATCTTCATCAGGTTCCGAAACACACAGAAAATCTTCAGGAGGAACTCCTGTCACACAGGTAAAAATAATTAAAAATCAACAGCAGCTGCAGGTGAATCTGTTTTCTTGACTGTAAGAAAGACAATTAAGCTAAGTGTGCTCTACTTGAGTTCTGTGCTGCAAGGCCATTCACCTGGAAGCATGGAAACAACGTTCATTGGAATATGGCTCTATTCCTTTTGCTTGCATCTAATATACAAGTTGCAGCTTCTTTAAAATCTTCACTTCTACAGGGAGATGAAAAGCTTCCCTATGTGCATAATTGTATATGACTTCTCATATTATCACCCAGAGTTCCAGTGTCAATTTGCAGCTATTTTCAAATATGCTGGACTCATAATCACTTTTTAGTGCATTCATTTAATTAATTTATCTGTCCAAATTTCTTTGGACTTATGTCACAATTTGAGAATCAACCACACCCCCAAGCCCAATAAAACTCCTACACATGCTTTCTAAAATAGTAACAGAAAACCCATTTCTGGCAACACACAGAAGCAAGGAGCTCTTAGGCACATTCAGCTGAATGTTTGCTTTCCAAAAAGAAACCCCCAAACCTGAAGACATTTCTCTTTTTTGATTACCTGCACCCCCATGTCTGTACAGAACAACAGCAAGGATCAAACATGACAAGTTGTTGGCCTTGAAAATGATGATTTTATTGTTTTGTTTTCCTTCCACACAAAATCAAAATAGCAGAGAAAGTTGTAGTGGAGGGTTTCTTCAAAGCCATCATGCCATTATACCTTAAATGGGGGGTGTGTGATTAATATCTTGGTGTAACTGAGCTCAGAGTAAAGCATTAGAAACTCCTTGACTTTTGGCCTCATTTTCCCAAAGTGTAATAGTGGTAAGTGAACAAAATGCCTTTCCACGCCAGAAAAAGTATTGGAAATATTAAAAGCAATATTAAAGCAATAGTTGAAGGAAAGAAAACAGTAATATATATAAAATCTTCAACCTTTGTGATACTCTTGGAACATAAACTCAGATTATCAGATACAACAGTTCTTATGGGCATAAAGACAAATTTCAGTTCAATGACCTTTCCACAGGTCTGACAGAAGAATTATAGTTTAGATGGCTTTTAAAATATTTATTAAAATTTATTATGAATTAATTTACCAAATCATTTTCCTCTGAACAATTTGAAAGTTACCAGAAAGGCAACAATGTCAGATAACTATCAACCTGAGATACACTGAACCCTGCAACCTAAAGATAAGAATTTTATCATCCCAAATTCATCTCTCTGATTTATTCAGCCTCTCTGCATGTGCAGAAAATATTTAAAAGCTGAAAGTCTCTCCAGAAAGGACTTCTTACTGCTTCTCCATTTCATTTGTTAAGGTAACAGAAGTTCCTGCCACATTACATTGTTCTTATTGTGCATCTTTTATTGAGTACCATGCTAAACAAAGTAATTTTATATAAAAGCTTGTCTTTGTAGATCACTCTGCCTTTTAAACAGGCTGTTGTTGGAGATACTCCTCTTCCCTATGGAAGTTGAGGTAAAAAGTTTCTGCTGGTGTGAGATGTGCCATTTCAAAATGTCAGAGGTCTGTACCCCTCACCAACCCCTGCTGTTATGGAGAGCCATAATTTAAGCTGATATTCACAAAGAAGCATGCAGCAAGTGGAGTGGTAAGGTTACAGCTTTCCAAAAAAGATTTCATCTGCTAGAGACATTTGTATCCCCCAAAAGGCTTGAAATTCTCTTCTGGCATAAAATCAATACCCTTTGTAAGAAAGCTCCAGTGCATACTGAACGTCTAGTAAAATGCTATACAACAACTGACTTCACATTCACAGGATTAAAAAAAACCCTGTTCCTCTGCCTGTGTTTTATATGTAACAATTACAATGTCCTTTATGACTAACAACATCTATCCTGGGACTTTATTTGCTGTTATAAAGATAATTTGGTGCCCTGTGGTCTTTAACGTTTTTTTGCAACACTACACCAATGATTATAAAAGTGAAAGGAAGGTCCCTGAACAGAGTGCCAGTGGATGGGAATGATTAACAGGGAAAGTGATGCTGGAGGGATTCCCCTCTGCTCTGCTGTTCTGAGGGAATCACCCTACAAACATCGCATCCTTTTGTACCTTCAGTTCATCCTTGCTTTGGAAGTTGTCCAGTAAGTGCTGGAAGTGAGTGTCTGACATCTGACGAAGCAAAGATAAAAGGCAGGAGACATATTCTCCCTGTTGACCAAATGAGAAACCCTTTCATTCAGACAATCTGAAATTTCCTAGATATAAAGCTTAACCCGGGGGAAGGTATAAAGGGAGGGGTCTGAAATGGCCCCAATGCCTATGAGGGGACAGCTGACATGCACAGAGATTGAAAGTACTGCAGGTAAACAGTTCCTGAATTACTCTTAACACAGGGATACACCTCCTGAAGACTCCTTCACAGATGCCAGTTTTAAAGGTCTTTTAATCAAAGTTGTAGTCTGATCAAAAATAATTTAAAATTATTAATAGAGACATTAACAGATCGCCCTCCAAGCATGCGGGTTTTGACAATACCTTTCTCAGGTACTTAATATACAGTGTCTGTCAGAGGTGTGACTGCAGCTCATGCCAGCAGACCAGCAATTATTTGAACTACTTGACTCAGACCAGTAAAGCAGTGACAGCTTGGGATCAGGCTGGGCTACAGAAGGTGTCTGGAAGCTTGTAAATATATGGCTTATTAGTGTTCACCAAGTTCTGTGCTGTCAAAGCTCCAGTACTGACAGCACTGCAGTCAGATTTCCTGAGCACAGTCTGGGTAAGCCTACATGAGCTACAATTACATTTCTGTAATTCTGCAAAGCAGATGCACCCTAACCAGTTACCACAGCATCCCAAAGTGTTTTCCAAAGAGGAGCTCCCCCATTTTACAAATCTGAAAGCAAAGCACAGAGAAGTTAAGCAATCTGTCCAAAAAAACAAGCAAGGTGGTGCCAAGAACATCAGGACTGGGTCTGTTGTCTGCCAGTCCCTTGCACAACACTTTTTTTTCTGCAACAAAGAGCAGCTAATTTGGAAAGTACACAGATCTATGCTGTATCTAATAAGAATCCACATATCACTGTGCTGTGAAATGTAAATTGAGCAGCAAAAACAAAGGACTGTCCATTCCATTTTACTGTTTTTCAATTTGGCTCAAGCTCAAGTTGACCCAGAAGCTTTGACACAGATTGTTTTCCAATAAACTTTCCAGGGCAGAACTTCACTAGGAAGAAAGGTGTGCTCTTCTGTGTGGGCTGGCATGTGGTAAACAGCAGTGAGTCAAATAGCAGCAGTAAAAGGAAACTGAGATATTACTGGACATTTGCAAGCCAGTGCCTTTCTTGTCCTGTATCAGAGAACATCTCACTATCTGAGCTGACAAGGAGAGATCCAACCTTCTCTCTTGTTTGAGAAGTGCACCTTAGTGTGCATCTGCCCCCAGCAGCACTGCTGAGGTTTCAGCCATTTGCTAAAAAAACAAGTCTAAAAAAAAGGATGTTCTGAATAGCAGCTTAACATCCTACATTGTGCAAAAGCTGCATTAGAAACTCCGACAAACAAAAATAGACTAAAATAGGCTAGAATAGAAAAGGGCACAAATCCAGGAAAGAAGAAGGCTAAACGGCAAAATTCTGTTATTTTTCTTCTCTTCTACTGCATTTCAAAGAAAAATTTCTTCCCTGTGGCTAACACTGGCAGCCTGGGTAACGTGGTGGCTTCTTCCACCAAGCTCAACAGCTCACTTGACTTAGGATCTGTTAATTTCTTTTGAAAAAGTATGGTGTGTTTCATTTGCATGAAATAATCAGTGATCCTGGACAGAAACTCTACAGGATGTTTAGCAAAGGCACTTTACCACAGAGCACTGTGATATCCTCAGTCTTGGGGATCACAGCCTGATACTCATATAGCCCTTGGTGATAGCACCTTAGGGGTGAAACCCCAGGCAGCTCCCCAGCACATCAAATTTTAAGCAATAACTCTAAATCCCAGCTGCAAAGACAAACAAGGAAACAACCTGGAAATCCACAAAGCTTCCCGAGCTCCACTGCTTCCTGCAGCCCTCACTAGTGCAGGGAGGAAGGAAGGGGTTTGTGGCTTATTAAGGGAAAGAGACAAAGCCCTGGGCTTCATGCAGCAGAAATGATGATGAGGTGCCAGTGGTGGTGAGGGACTGAACCAGAGGTTAGAGAAGCAGGAAATAGAAACTGATTGTTAGTTACTAACAGTGATTTCTGCTGTGCACTGCGGGCAGCGCTGCCCTCTTACCGCCTCCTGAGACTGCGATTTACTCATGATTGTGAGCAGAGTTTGTAAGAGCACATCCAGGAGGCTCTCCACCATCATCTCAACCTCCTCCACGACATCTCCCTCCTACAGCAAGTGGTGAGCAAACAGACAGTTAGAAACTGGAGAGATGGAACTGGTGAAGACAGTTCTGCTGAGTCAACCATACCACAGGCTCGCTGGGACAGAGTTCCACAACAGGTTCAAAGAAGTACAATCAAATTCCTCATTGGTCCCAGATCTTGTTGTTCTGTGTGTCTGTGTGTGTGTTACCTCACCAGCCTCTGATGGAAACCTTCAGGGTCACAGCCATAAAGGTTAGTCTACCATCAAAGGTCTAGAACACAACAGGATCAGATTATGTTCAGGAACCTTTACTCCATGGCAGTATTATTTTAGCTTATTTCCATGATACCTTTCATCTCATTCCTTTCACACAGAACCATGACTTGTAATTGGAAATACACATTGGTATGAATTATATTTAGCACCATGAGCTTCCTACTTCAGTCAGGTGGGGAAACTTCACCACCCCCTCTTTGTGAGCATTGCTTTCAATGATCTAGTTACCATTTGAGATCAGAGTATTATGACCGTCAAAGCTGGGTGTTGAAACTCCGCAGCAATTTCCAGAAGTAAGTGGGATTTCATTGATTGGATAATTTTAGAGTATTCTTTTAATGTGAACCACAAGGTGCTAGTTACTGTCTCTTGCAGAACTATGAGTCCTTGAGCTGTGCAGAACTTTTAAACTCCACTGACATCTAAGTTCTGGGCTTGCATGAAGAAAATTAAACAGTGTCAAAGCTGGTGAAGGCGTGTGCGTTTCCCCCCTCCTAACAGCAAGAACACTGTGTAATCAGGATGCTCTGAGTCACATACACAGAGCCAGACCCTCATTTCAGATGTTCTCCTGCTGACAGCACAATTCTGTTTTTAAAAGGTTCTTTGAAAAACCTGTATTAACCTATAAAAATATTTCACTCTTCATTTTACTAAATCAGTGGTGCAAATAAAAAATTAAAATCAAGCAGCAGATTTACCAAAGAACTGGTCTTGATTATGGAGAAGATACTACTGAGGATCCCAGAGCAGATAAGCAGCTCCTTCTGCTGTCGTAGGTGAAGGTGAATGTGGTGAAGGACTACAGGCAGCAGGATGCGCCGGGACTCTGAATGAAGGAAAATAATTTCAAATATAAGGAAAGAAAATATTTACAAACAATTACAATGCATGGTTTCAACAAAATTCTATGGTGTTATCATTCTCACCTTGTACTGAGTACAATAATTTAAGTGTACTAACTTGAGATCCTCACTACAGGGAAGAGAAACCCAATGGTGCTTTCCGTCTTCCACTGTCACCTTCATAACTTCTTTCCTTCAGACCTTTATGAAATGAACTTACAATCTCCACCCATTGTCCTCTGAGTTCTTAAAGATTTTTTTTATTCTGATTTTTAAAGTATATGTTAGCAATAATATATATAAGTAAAATCTTAAGAATTAAAAAATTACTGAAGTGTTGAGCTAAAGAAATACTAAAATTATAACATAAAGATTAAAGATAATTCAAAGGAATGTGGTGGGTTTCTCACATGACTGTCCCCTCTGTTTTTCAGGCATAAGCTGGCTGGAAAGGAGGTTTACTTCCTATCCATGGTAAGAGCAATGCAAAGTGTCAAGTGAGATTTGGCACTTTTAATAATTGACTTGATTTTTTAAAATGTATGTTTATCAACCTTTAGTAACTACAATTTATCTATGATGGATTTATAAACATTTCATACCATAAGGAAACTTGTAAAGTATTTGTGTTGAACAGAGTTAACAGAGTTACAGAATATTCTGAGTTGGGACACACAAGGATCATGGAGTCCAACTCTGAAGTCAAAGCCCACTTATGAAAAGAGGGATCAAACTCACAGTGATGGCGTTATTAGCACCCCGCTCCAAGCAACTGAGCTAATGAATACATTTATCAAACAATGCTGCCAAGAGAAATAATTACCAACATTACTGGCATTCAGTAAGGAATGGTTTGCAACAAAGCCACTGCAAAAGAACCCAAGGAGTTGCTGCCTTTAGTGAGCAGCAGACCTGAGCCCGGGTGTCACCTGAGAAGGAGAAGAGGCGGCTGTCGACCGTGCGGGCGATGGACTGGAGCTTCACCACGTCCATGGACTGGCCGATGTGCACCGTGCTGGGCATGCTGCCCAGCGTGCCCCGCACGAACTCCGCCACCTCCTGCACCGTGAACATCTGCAGCAGCTCGTCGAAGATGGCGGGGAACGAGTTCAGCAGGGCGGCCTGCGGACACAGAGGGAGCTCAGCACCTGCAGTTCCACACTGCAGCTCAGTGCAGTGAGACGGGAACAATGGGAACACTGAATGAAGGGTCTGCACAAAGCTACTACACACTGTGCTATGGCTGGTGCTCATGGTTTGTGATACCTGGAGCTCTGAGGGAACATGTCACATGTAGTAGAGAAAAATCAAGAGCTGCTGCAATAGTAAATCTTTGGATAAGTTGAACATACAGATGCAGCTTCAAAAGGCTGTATTTTAGAGCACAGCTTATAAAACAGAAAAAAAATGGGATTATCAGAGAACAGAAAAGAGTCCATTTTTGTTGATTTACTTTTTTCAGTTAATACAACACTTGCCTCTGATTAGAGAGTTCCATACCAATTGGTTGTACTAAGCAACTACCTAAGACAGTTAAAACTCTTCAGAAGGTATTCTTAAGTGAAGAACCTGCTGACAGACCCTTAACCACAGCAGCTCTGCCATGTGACGTTCCAGGATTTCTGCAGCAGGGGTGGAGTGTGAGTCCACGTGAAAGAGGCATCACATCATGCGAGTGTGCATGTGATTCTTGCAGTAACACATATTTCCAGTAAGCTGGAGCTATCCTTGAAAGTGCTTCTTAAAGTGCAGAAACAGTGTCAGCACGACAGCAAAAAAACCTCTTCATCTCTTATTTCCTATTTTTCAATTAATTTCTTCATGAGAGTAGAACATTCCGTGCATCACCCTATGCTCAAGTTCTGCACACTTGGTCTCCTATCAAACAACTGCCACCACCTCTAATGTTTTAAAATTCTTCTCTTCCTCTACATCCTACCCAAACTCCATACCTGTTTCCTTATTATAACTACTTCAATTCCTAAATGGTTGCTTTCTGAACCAGCCTCCCCTCCACCCTTCCCTTCCTGCCATTCTCATCTCCTTTGCCTGAAGCTCTCCACAGAAACCCCAGTGATTTCCTGCACAAGTTCAGATTTGCCAGACTTCACTGCAGATCTCTGTTCAGCTTTGCGCTTTCAGAGTCTCACCACTATCAGTATTTCCTTTTCCTCAGAGATTTTTTTGTTTTCTCATTGCATAAACATTTCTGTATCTCTTCTATACTGATATGACTCTCCTAATCCATATAATCCCAGCCTCCTTTTTTGCCAAGTCTTTGCTCCAAGTATTTTTTCCTTCAACAGTGATATCTATTTAATAGTATTTGAGCAAAATATAAGTTATTTTTGCAACTAACACCGTAGAGCTCACTAAATTATTCGCAATATAAATTTACCTCCTTCTTCTTCAACTCATTCTCTCTCAACATCTAATTTTGTTACAATCAACTCAGATTACACAAACCCCCACAAGGTCTCCTGGGTGTTGTCACCTATTTGTTCCTACATACCTACAATGTACTAACAAAATAAATCAGTATAAATCATTTCAATAGCTCCTAATACTCTTGGAAGGCAGTTACAGCCACAAATCCAGTCCATGTCTTTACCTTTGGGATAATACAAGTGAAATTACAATATTGGCCTGACAAATCCTTACAGGAGTTTTCATAAATTTCTGTTACTTAAAAAGCAGAAGGATTTCTGTATTTTTCTGTATTTTCTGTATAACCTATAGCAATTAAAGGGTAGGTATGGGATATCTTCAGGAAGATTTGGAGCTGCCCTGAGGTGACATCGTTTCAACAGTTCCTTGAAGGGTCCATTATTGCACAACACCCTAAAATATGCTGGAACATTAGTCACGTCAAAGTAATTGCCTGAGAGGAAGGAAATCAGTTTTACTCTCACTGCTGGAAAGAACTGAGATACCGAGACCTCTCAAATACCCTGGAGAAGAGGACAAGTGTGAGGGAAATTGCTTGCCAGGGCCTCAAGCATTTTTTGTGGGTATTTAACAACTGTCCACATTTCCAGAACTAATTATCAAAAACGAAACAAATGCTTGGCTCCCCTGAACAATTTGACTTATATAATCTTGTGCTCTCCCTCAGTACTGTCTTTTCAGTGTGAGGATGCCATAAACTGCTCCATTAATAACTGAAATATTCCACATCTCCTAGTTTTAAAGTACAAGCCATTTAAACATCACACTCCAGTTTATATGCAGGAAAAGAGTGTTTGGGGTAAGGAAAAGAGATTAACTGGGAACATCCACAATGAAACACTTGAGCAGTCCTGGGGATCATTACTTACAGAATTAAATGTCGGCCTTGTTGTGCCCCCACTTTTTTGTGGGGCACCTGTCCCGGCTCCGCTCGCCTGCCCTCCAGGCTGGGGGGCCTAGGGGGCAATGGGATCAGGGGGCAACACAGTGGCAAGGGGGAAACAAAAAGTAAACTTTTCAAAGATTCAACAAGGACAGGCTTTACAAATTACAAAAGTCCTAAGTAAGAAATACCATAGTGAGAGAAAGGAGGAAAAAATTAAAAAGAGAAACAAAGAGAAAAAGGGAAAATCCCCCATCCTCAAAGCACGTCTCCCTCTGTATCTGGGACCAACACAACTGGAAAACATTCATCAGATGCTGTTTCCATTCACCATCACTTTGTCTGCAAAATTCTGTGCACTGATTTCTCTTGTTCCTGGCTCATCTTATTATACCACTAATGGGTGATTAAATAAAAGATTAGAGCAGCTGTTCTCACAATCTTTCAGAGCAGCTCCTTAAGAAAAAGATCGCTCCACTGGCAGCTTCCTGAACCAGCAGAGTCACTGCTTGGCTGCAGTGTTCACAGCAGCTGCTTCTTTGGCAAAATACAGCAGGTGTTCCAAACATCTGTAATTCTGCATTAGTGATTACAAACCATCTTCACGTTACCAGGGAGCTCTGGGTGGTCCATCCTGACATTCTCTGAGCAGAGGCACAACACAGCATGTTTGACATTTAAAACTTAAATGCAGGAGTATGCTATGCAGTACAGTGGTCTTTAAAACTGAACCCAAAACTCAGCAGCATCCTTACTCCCTTCGAGTATTGTCTTCAGCCCACATGGAATCTTCATAAAGTCCCCTGGGCCACATTCAAAATGATGCATTAAATATGAGTATGGGCATCATGACATATTTGTGGTCAGGCTGTACATGATTCTGACTGTAATTTTAGCACATGCTGAAATTAAGTTCATCTGAGTTCAAATACATCAGTTGGACCTCTCACTGTGATGCTGCTGTGACTGTAAGTATTGATCTGAAGTACTATAATGAAAGATTTTGAAATTCTTGAGCCCAACCATAAGGCATAGGAATGAGACTTGAAAATGCTGGTTTACCTTTGTGAACAGCAAAAATTGTATTCTCATGTGAGAAGTCACTTCCCCCTAGAGAGCTCCCAGTCCAGCTCACCTGTGCAAAGCTGCTGTCTAATACCATTAATGGGTGTCTCATTTTCCAGCATCATCAGCTTGTTGGGGGGAAAACTCCGCTGACCTGCATTTAATCCCCATGTGCCCACACCTCCTACCCAAGCAGGAACAGCTGCCTCGTGGTTTGCCAGTGGGAGTGTAGGAAATAGCAAACCTGTGTGAAGATGAGAGTCTCAGAGCTCCTGCTGTCCAAGCTGAGCACAAATCTGATGGACTGGAAAAGCTCCTGGATGCTGGAGCGGAACTGCTCCTCCTCCATTCCACAAGTAGCTCTGGAGTAAAGGATCCGAGATTGGACAATGAACTTGAAAAGATATTCCAAGGCCTTAAGGAGCAGGAGAGGAAGGAGATCAAGACAGAGAAAAAGAGAGAAAGAAAAATAAAGGAGCTTTAAAGAGAACCAGGAAAGACTCTACATGCATAATAACTAAATTCTTGAGCTTTAGAAAGGAGAATGAAAAACAGGTTTTATAAGTTATATAACTCAGTTGAGGAAGAGTTACTCTTAGGCAAGTATCCATTCTCAACCAATAATCTTTGTTATGTGCATGTCCCACTAACAAAAAAAGTAGGCATTTGCACCAAAGAGACAAATCTGAATTACATAATTTGAGGAAAATCTTGGTCAAGGTAAGAAACTTCTGGTTTTCTCATGACTTGGCACAGTGACTGAAGTGTCTGAAGAGGCTGTTCTGTTTTCTTTCAAAATTTTGTAAATGGCATTATTTAGAACTGCATTTATTTGGCAGCAACGACCATGAAGAAAACACATTGTTCTGAGCAGCTGTAACAAGTCACCGCCCTGTCAACTGTTCTGAGACACCAGCCCAGCAAGGTGACACTTCACACACCTCCTTGATACTGGCTGTGCACAGCTGTCAGCACCAGAATGCACCAAATATCAGGGACATCACACTTCACTCCTTCCCTTAGTGCTTAACAGGATTCACCAGCAAAGAAGCACTAAGGGAGGACATCATGCATAGTTTGATGATATCCTCAAAACCTGGTACAGGAAAACAACAGGCTGGAGATTCAGCAGTCATAGGCTATAGAAAAACCTTAGTAATATTCCACTGTATTCCATGGAAACTGTACTTGTCTCTCTTCAATGCTGGGAATACAATTTTTGATCTCAAAAGATATTTTTGCATCCATAAGATGTCCCTCACTGAACCACCACACAATACACACAAGTATGCAATGCTATGTTGCAAACTTTAGAATGCCACAGCTTTAAGGATATAGAATGGGATGTGAAATTCCTCATAAAGCCTTCATGGATTTAAAAATGCCATTGACTTACAGCCTTTTTTCCCCCAGAAATTATGGCAACTTTGGTAATTCGGAGGTTATTATTGATATTTCTGTTCTAAACCATCTCCCAGTGAAACTTTCTTACACCAGAGAACTTCATTGGGAAATCACAGCTGCATTCCTGGCTTGTTCCCAGACACAGGCCAGTTGGCTCCCACTCAGCTCTCCAAGGCTGACATCCCTGTGCTAACACCAAACCCAGCACATGCAGTGCTCGGATGAGCTGCTTTAGGGGTTCAGTACACACAACCATAATTCTCACCTGCAGGCTCATAACTTCACTGTGAGGATTATGTTTTGCAGTGAATCAGAGCATTTATGTGTGAACTTTCATAATTCCCTGTGGAAGGTGAGATAGCAGGGCTCAAAACACTGTACTTCCTTAGCACAGACAATGAGCCCACACAGGCAGTGAGCCAAAGTGTTCCCTGTGTTTGCACACATGGCTGGGATGCTAAAAACACAAACCAATCCTTGGTAGCACAAGTCAGCACCTGGACTAACTTTGGCTCTTGCTGCCTACGACATCACAAATATGATGTTTATTTGTGCCTAAAGACATAGAACTGCACTGAGATAAAATCCCAGCCTTCAGTGATGTTTGGCATGATATAAAAAAATCAGTGTCAAATTAAAGGAGGTCCCTTACCAACATAGTCTGTGTGCATGTCCATGTAACAGGTGAGCACCTTTGCCCTATGACCAGCAGCATAAAGACTTATGGAAAACCTCCAGAGGAAGAAAAGCCCTTGCTGTTGGTTCCTCAATCCAGGCAAAACCCACCTATGGTTCTACTATTGGAAGATAACTGAAGCTGGAAGGGCATTTTCTAGAGACACTTCCTAAGTTTTTTATTTCTGAGGGACAACAAAACTGGCTGTGGAAGCATTCAGAGACACTTAAAGAAGTCTCCTGGGAGGCACAGGCAGCTGTTCCTGGATGCAGCTCCCATGGAGCTTGGTATAGGGCATAATAAAGGAGCATGATGCTGTGTTCTGTGTAGAAATATCCTTTTAGTTATAGCTCCTCCAAGCTGCACAGGAGTTTTTGAGAATTAAAAGCAGTCTTGAGGGAGATAAGAAATTTTAGAAATCCTCTAGAACTCTGTTTGCTGATGCCAGGGCTGGAAATTAGAATCCTATGAGATAATGTATGTCCATCATGAATGTACATGAGCAGCCAGGAGCCGTAAAAGTGCAGAGGTATTTCAGCACCAGCTGTAGGGCACTACACTGAACAGCTAATTCAGGGAAAAAAGGATACAGAGCTACCCTGTTTTCTCAGTCAAAGAACTACTAATGCAAAGAGTGTGGAGAACACATCAAAGACCACAGAAATCCCCAACAGTAGAATCTGGTACTAGCAATGACACATTAGCAATGATAATGGCTTTGGTACAAACTTGCTCTAAATGCCTGAAATAAAATCTGGAAACAAAGAAGGAAATCTATCACTTCACTGTAACAGGAGAAGATAAAGACCTGAATATGGGCCTGGAAGAGATACCTGCAAAGGCAACTGTCTGAATAAGATGTGACAGCAGTGTGGGTGGCAGAGGATGTGCTGTCAGGTCTGCACAAACTCTGGTGGTAATTTTAATTCCTGTGCTTGGAAAGGCTTGGGCTGTCAGGTCTGCAAACTGACCTCCCTCACAGAGAGAACAGCCATGTTCTGGACCAGCACTTGAAAGCTCCAGCAAGCAAAGAGCTGCCTTGGAGGCTGAGACAGAAATGTGTCATATTCACAAACTGACTTCACTAACCCCAGCTCTGAAAGCCATTCCAGCATTCCTGTTGTTGCTGTTTCTACAGAGCACTGCTAGGAGCTTCAACAAATGCAGATCACATAGGGACAATATTCTACATCTCTATTTGCTGCACTGCATAAAGCACTAATGAGTGGTTTGAGAGGCAAGAAAACCACCTCAGAGTCATTGAAGCTAGAGATCTTCCTCTCATCTCATGACTTTAATAGCTTTCTTTGCAACTAAAGGAAAAAAAAAGGAAGGATAACAATAGGAAAAAAAAAGAATGAGAAAGTTGATAATTTCTTGAAAAGACATCTTTGCCTTATTTTTACCATTCCTTATGAATCTCTGGTTGAGAATTACAAAGAGGAAGTTTCTAAGCATGTAAATATCTACAACGACAAAGCAAGCACTGGTGTAATGCCCATGTTTTATCTGAATAGGGTCCTAGCAGGGGATCTGGAAAGTGAGAGGATGGCATTGGCACCTGGGAGATGTTTCACCTGTTTGTACTGACAAGTGACAAAACCCAAGTGCTGATCACTGCCACTGCTTCCAGTTCTCAGGAGGCCATACTCAGGTGTTAAGACACAAGCCCCCTTGGAGACAGAAGGCATTCAGGTGGGCATTCACTCAAAGAAAAACATCTTCCTGCAAATGTTGGCACCTTGTATTTATGCACTTGACACACTACTTTCCTGGCTTACCATTACACATGGTAAAATGAATACTTTATTTATTCTCCGATTTCTCTGTAATAGCACCAAAACATTCCTGGTGTTCCTCACAGCTGTGCCTCCCTGGGACATCGTGCTCCCATCACAGAACCATAGGTCAGGTCCTGTGCTACTTCAAAGGATTTCCATCCAGATAAAGGCTCATTTATCTGCTGCTTAAAATACTCCAGAACTTCAACCCGTGGTACAATGGAGCTGTGTTACAGCCAGAAACTACAAGTAAAACTTTGATCCACAGCACCTCTGCCTGATATAGTCAAAACTACTGCTGCTGGGAGGGCAAGGTGTAGCCCACATCAATGAGTATTTATGCACTGGCCATGCATGTAAGTCCCACTCAGTTCTCCACAGGGATACAAAAGGGCTTAAAGGGACATAATTCTTCCAATCTTTTCTGCACAAGAGTGAATCACTGCCCAAAACTAAAGTTGTAGCTATATGGATATATAAAAAATCTGGTTAAATAATTACAAGAAGTCTGTGCCACACTAGCCTTGATTTAATCTCCAGCTTTCCCAGCCCTTCTGTAGTCCCAGATGAACAGCCAGCCAGTACTTCCATAGGATACCTACTCTCATTGCCTCCTGGATGTGGTCCTGGCGCACAAGCTCAGCTGAGCGGTCCATGTACCACTTCAGACATCGGATCAGCTCCCTGAGGGAACAGACAGTGAAAAGGAACCTTCAGCACCAGTTCAAAACTAGACAGGCATCAAACATTGTGGTTTTAGGGAGAGATCTCTAAACCAGTCTCATTTCAATTAATTTCAGTGGTCAGTTACAGTTACAATTCAGCTGTCCTTGATACTGAACTTACATAGTATTTACATTTATTTTTCAAAACCAGAAACTAATTTCTTCTCTGTAATTGACTTGGATCATGAAGAACACTAAGAGAACATAAAGAAGATGTTATTAGAGAGATAGCTTTGATAAAGGCATGGTTCTAAGACCAAAATATACTTTTGTTTTAATAAGAAATCTCAGCTCTCATCTCAGTAAGAAGCTTTTAGAAATGGAGATCACAAAGAAAATACCTGCATCTATTTTGGTAAGTACATGGTACCATCTGGTAACTTAGAAGGTACATTAAAAACATGTTTTATTTCAGACATCAGACTACCAAAAAAACATTTGTTTTGTCTGAAAGAGATGCTAATTAACACAAGGCAGAACACCTTTTTACCCTATGAACACGACTATGCCTTCTAGTGTTGTATATTATCTATAGGTTTTTACCTGCCATTGATAGAGCGTTTTTTATATTCATTTTAATTACACAAAAACGTGAATTGCTTAAAAGAATCAAAACCAATTATTAACTCTTTTTAATAGTTTACCGTGTCCAAAGATAGAATATGCTCAAATATATAAAAGCAATGGTCTAAAAGAAAGTAAAAACAGCACCCTGAAGGGTAACTGTTACTGCTTTCAAAAAATCTGTCTCATTCTCTGATGCAAGACTCTTCTGAATACTAGAAAATAAGACAGAATCTTCAAAGTGACAGTGAAATTTAAATTTCTGATCTACTGAAATTAAATTATAAGCAAATAGAACATCGTATGTGAATACCTGTCTACTTTGGAAAAGGAAGTAACAAATTAGTTCTCTAAGCTTTCACACTAGTCTCATATCCCAACATCCTTAAGACAAGGAATGCATATACTCTTGCTAGCTCATTAGTACGGACTGATAATGAGGTGTTGCTGAGTGTCTCTTCAGTTAAAAAAAAAAAAAAAAAAAACAACAAAAAAAAAAGGACTTGTCAGTCTAGAAAACCAAGAGAAATGCCCAATGTGGCCATGCTCAGCCACAGGTGACATTTGGCAGCTTTTCCCTACAGCTGTGCTAGAAAACTTCCAGGTGAGTAGCTCTACTTTTGGGGACCACTGCTGCCAGGAAGGTTGTGAGCCTGCTGGTGCCACCATTCCCAAGCTTGGTGATGCCAGCTCTCAAGGACCTACTTGTAAGCCAGAGCTCCTGCAAAGTGCTTCTGGATGTAGGTGTCCATCACGGGGCGGAAGTGGAAGTACTTGCTGTCTCGGAGCAGGTTGATGATGAACACCTAGGGACATGGAAAGGGAACCCAGTTTTAAGGAACTGCATATTTCTGCTGAGTGTCCACAAACAACTTAGCCAAGGGAAGGAGCAGTCAAATACATGAGCTGCTTTAAACAGTCACAGTTGGGTTATCAGCTATTATTGTTTGCTGCTCCCACGTGAGAGCAAATACTGCTGCCCCTGGATGTGCTGAGGTCAGCCTGCCCTCACCACCCAAGATCATCCCAGAAAACATATGGCTGGATCAAGCTGAATATTTCATCTTTTATGGAATCAAAATACTAGCAACATGATCATAAGAAACTTAAAGCTCACTGAGCATGAGATAAATAACAATCCAGCAGCTTACCAGAGACTGAAAGACCAACAGACCATACTTCTCCGTGTTGTCATCCAAAACTACAAACAACGTGTCCAGAATATCTTGTAGGAACTAAAATGACAAGAACAAAGAATTTCAACTTACATTAAATTCAAAAGGCTATTTCTCCCCTGCTTTAATTAGTTCATACATGTTAATATCTTTGTGAAGTATTTGCCAAGGACAGGTTAACCCATATGATGTGACAGATTTTGTTTTTACTAAGAAAAATTTTTCTCTTCAAAAGGAATATTTTCAAACAAAAATGACAGAAAAACAAAAAATAAGAAATATTTACTACATGCCTGATTTGTAATTTTGACTGAGGATTCCTTTCACTTTAAGCTGACTGGAAGTGCTGCCTGACACAGTGGCAGAACAACTCACTCTTCGTTCTCAAATCATTGCAGCATCTCAGGTATTGTTCAGCATCAAATCTGATGCTGGGCTGGGCAGTACATTAAATTATGTTTAATATTGAAACTTTTGTTATATGACAGAAAGTAAAGCTTTTCTAACAAGCATTACTTGGGGCAAGTTACATATTGCCAATTGCTTCTTTCACCCTTAACTCCATAGCTTGTTGAGCACTGAGTTCAGTGATTTTCCTTCTGAAAGCACAGTCTCCAAAAGGCTAAGTGAGATGGAGAATGCTGGAGATCGTTAACTGCACATTCCCTCATGATTTTTTAATCTATTCTACTTAAATTTCTGATGTAGACAACAAGAAATAAATTAGAACAATTTATGAAGTCTCTGAAATGATAAAATGCCTTTTTTCTGAATTATTACATTCTGTTCTTCATATCCCAGTGCCAAATGACAGCTGATTTATGGGGAGAATCAATTACTTCTCCACATGAAATAATTCAATCCATATCTTTCTTTTTCTTTCTCTATAAAAACCAGATACTTGTACTGCCCTACAAACAAAATGTACAAAATGTGGCATTCTTGAAGAATTCCAATATAAATGAGGTTTGTGCTCCCCTGTTACTAAGTTATCATGACGAGTAACATTCCAGATATGGCAACACTCAAATGAGTTACAATGAAGTGGCTTTAATGATAAACTACTTATTAAGTGATGGGATTTGTTTTGTTTCTTCTCCTTGGTTGTTTGTGTTAGAAATCATCTTTTACTTCCAGATGTATAGAAATAAATTCTAGGGAGCATTCCCAGCACACCTCAGATTGCCAGAGGCCTATCTAGAATGCACTTTTTTTTTGCTGAGACCACAAGTATTCAAATGCAGTTGGAAGTTCCTCGGAGCTAAGGAAACTCGGGCCACACAGGACTGTCACATGTAGAGCAAACTGACTACAAAACCTGGTGAAATTTTGGGCTGGGAGACACAAAACTGGAGCACTGCTGGCTGGATGCACCAGAGAGCCCCTGCCAGTGGCTGTGTGTGCACCAGCAGCTGTGTGGGGCTGCAGGCTGGAACTGCTGGTGCTGAGGACCCAGCACATGTGGCTGAGGGAATTTGACTAAGGATTACCTCTGGTTTGATCCCAAGGACTAACTAGGCACTAATTTCTCAAGTGAATCTTCCTGTCAAGTTTCACATCGTAATAAAATCCTAATTCATACAGGGTGGAAGATGACAATCAAGTGTGAATCAAAAAGCACTGTGAGAGGGAACATTCACAAGTGCCCCACAGGTCTGAACTCACTGCCTATCACAGATACATCCAAAGGCTGTTGTTTCATGTCGTACCTTAACAATCTCCTCGCCACTGACATGTCTCAGTCTTCCCAGAATATCCATCACTCGGTCTGGGTAAGCTTTCCATTTGAGCAGGGCAAGCAGATCCACTGCAGAGAGAAGGAGGAAGAGCTAGAGCCACACACAGAGGGAAGAATGGCAACCCCTGACCCAGCAGAGATTCACCACATTGCACTTCACCTCTTGTTGCAGTTCACACTTCTTAGGAAATGACATATATAATGGAAAACAAGGAGGAAAATACAGAGTGAGTCAATACTGCGAATGGAGAAAGGAATGGAGGAATGGTAAAGTGCTTTAAAAAGAGTAAAGGCTGCATTTTTCCCTGTGTGATTTCACACTGCACTGTGGACAATACACTCTTCTCTGCCTGTGCTTCAGGGACGTTGCTGTAAAAAATTCTTACTTAGCTACTCTGTAAAAGCTCAACAAGACAAACTTTGGATTGTGTAGAAGAAGTGCTAACAGTGAAGTGCTCTTTCCTAATTCCTGCTGCCTTGGGCAGTGCTGAGGGACGAGCTACTCACCATTCTGGGTCAGTTTGGTAGAGGAGAGCTGTGTGGAGACTGAGAAGGTCTCTTTGGTGCTGCGCTGGAAGATGAGGCTGGAGGGGATGTTGGGGCAGCCATTGTAATCCTCCTTGCAGCAGGGCAGCCCCAGGTACAGCGCGTGGTTGTTGAACGTGCTGTTCTCGTCACACTGCAGGGACAGCACAAGGGATGGGCTCGCACCTTGTCCATCTCATCCCACACACCCAAAGCCTGCCAGCAGCTGCCCAGCCGTGCTTGTGTTGGGATTTTTGTGGCTGCACACAAACACTTCTTAGGAAAAGCTACACTTAACCACCTTGGGGACCTGGACATACCCAGAACAGACCCAGCTCTACGGAGTGGTCTCTAATCACTGCCTCGTTAGAACTCACCAGATCTTCCAACTGTAAACTTAGTGCTGCTGCCTGAAAATTGTACTGAAGGAATAAACCCAGGTGAATCAGCAGGAAGGAAAAACCCCAAAGCCCAAATCTCTTGCTGCAGAGCTGCCAAGCTGTGGCACTGCAACACGAGGCATTTAAGTCCAGCACAATGTCATCTTACAAAGGCACAGAGCAATGCCTTAGGCTGGCAGAAGTGCTGAATGCTCATGAACACCAGCGTGTTTAAAGTCAAAATGGATGGGATTAACAGCAGATAAATCATCATCATCTGGATGGAAAAGGTGAGCTGCACCTAGAATAGAAGGCTCTAGCCAAACCATGTGATTTTGAATGTATAAAATTTTGAAACCACTATTAATCTGTTTCTCACACACTTCTAATACGGGGTAAAAGGATAATGTAATGACCATTACTCATTTAAGTAATGAAGTAGAGATGAGCAGTGAAAAGTCTGCAGAGAACTGATACCTTATAAACATAAAGCTCATGGATATCATCCGACAAGGTCGTGCCATCATCTCTCATCAACGGGGTGAATGCAAAACCAAAGAGTTTCTTTTCTCCCTTGTCTTTTGCTGAAGCAAGAGATAGAAAGAAGGAATTGTATTTGTACACACTCTGTCAATATATACAAGATTACTCACCAACTTCTCCACATGCCTAAAAGAAAACAAGCAGCTTACAGAACAAACAACTTTTCTAATTCTAATTCCTTTTTTCTAATTCTGTGTAAAGTACTGACAAGCTTCAAATCTAATACAGACATGCCAAACATAGCAAAATATAAACTGTTTATCCTGCAAAGAAAACATTCTACAGAAAAACACAACAAAAGAACAGCAGGGACAAACATCTACAAAGTGCTTTGCCCTGCACTGATCGTTCACCATGTTTTTAGTGCACTGTTGGATAAATTCAGCGAAAGGCTGGTTAGCAGTGCTCCTTCACTGTTTTTACATTGGCCCCTCTTTCCTGCTTTCCACCCAGTGCCAGCCTCATGCAGATTTAAAGTGGCAATGGAAAGAGCTGAGGCCTTTTGGGTTTGCCCTGTCGGGGCAGGCACTCACTGGAGCAGTGTCGGAACTCGAAGCGCAGGTGGGAGCCGCGGAACCTGTCGATGGGGATGGGCAGCTTGATGATCTCCCCCCAGCGAGGGCTGTTGTTGTGGTACAGCACAAAGGAGTGGTAGGCACTCCTGCTCGGCTCTCCCGAGCCCAGGCTGATGCAGTCCTGGCACAAGAGAAAACAATCTAACGTTAAAGACATCACATCACCACCCGTGAGTCATTTTATTATCCAGTGATAACCTTCATATAATTCATATCTTACTGTAGACATAAAAGAGGAGTCAGAAGCAGAAATTCAGACACAATGAAATGTGAAATTTTTTAGGAGATCTTGAAACAGTGTTTTGGGTCAAAGGGTGAACTAGGAGACCTATGATACCAGATGAATTCCAGTATCTTAAATTGATATTTAAGCCAAGTTTTCCATCAAGCACAGTATAGATATAATAAACACCTAAGTTCAAATGTATAAAATCGAGTCAAAAAAATAGGACATAATATGACCATCACTTGTAATATTAGCCTTCTCTGAAAAGATCTTTTAACTAGATTCCTGCTTCAGTATATCAGTTCAGAAGTGATAACTGACCTTTCCAAGCTCATTACAAAAGTTCATCTTTGAAAACTACAACCATCCAGCCTTCCCAAGTATCTCGGAAAATTCAGATCAAGTTACTTCCTTAGTGGTAAGCAAAGAATTTCTGTGCAATAATCATCACCTAAAAACATAATTGGATCTAAATTTCTGCCTTCAGATATAACAAACTTGGAGACCTTGCCCAATCTATGTATTCACAAAATACACATGAAGAAAAACATGAACCGATATAGTTTGGCAAATAAAAAAACCCTTAGATTACAAGTGAAGGAAAATAGGATAAATATTGAAGTCCTGACATAAAGGACAATAAAAGGTCCTTTGTAATGAAGGCATGGAGCAGGAAACACTTTTTTTATATATGAACACTAACCCATGCTCTGGACCCAGCACTTACAAAGAGATCCAAAAGATAAAATATCTCATAAAACCATGCAGAAAGAAGACAGAGCTTGGAAATTCTTCACTTTCAGCATCTCCAAGGATAATGAATCCAGGGAGAAACAGAAGCTAAGCAGACCCAGAATAACACATGCAATATAAATTCTGATGAAAAATCACTCCCCATGGAACAGTATGATGACAAGGAGAACTACTGGTCATTTCCCCAAGGCATCTCTAAATTCTATACCAAGAAAATACCAACAATGTTGAGTTTTTTAATCTGTAACCATCTGACAACCCAGTCAAGAATATCTCATTAACCAGACCCAGTTAGTTCAACCTCTGGCAATAATTTGCTGGTTTTGAGAAAGTTGAGAATTTGTGAAGGAGCCCAAAAGGAAAGAAAAGCTCTCTGGAATTTTGGGATTCAATGCAAGGACAGCCTACCTGGACAGAGACTCATTGCAAAGGCTCTGATCTAAATGGAGTGACTGAAGGCTGAACTCACATAACCCAGTCCTCTCAAATATTCCTCAGCAACCACATGGGATGAGCCACAAACCCACATTTTTTAATACAGCAACAAGAATTAAATGTTGCAGATATCAACAGGTTAGTAGAGAGCAGTGCCAGTACTGCAACCCAGAACACCCAGTTCTATTTTGTAGCAAGGGTAACTGGTTGGGCTTCAACACAGCAATTCCAAAACCTCATTCTGCATTAGGTTCTTAGGAGGAAACAAAACAGTATTTCTATTTCCTCTACAAGATACAGTTAAAATTCAAATTTTAATGTAAACTTTTTTTGTCCCCTCAAGAAGCCACATGTTCTGGCTGAAAAACAGCCTGTCTTTGAATGCAGCTTTACTCTATGAACTTCAAATAAATGAATTGTCTCTCCTTCTGGTTGTTAACTTAGCTCTCATGCAGTTATACGACAATCTATAGTCTGAGAAGGACAGACTGGTAAATCTTTAATTCTGAATTGTAATCTGCAGAATACAAACATCAAACTAATCTCCAGACACCTGGTGACCTTGAGACCCAAATATGTAGGTGAATTAGAAAGCAGAGGCAGGGAAGGGAAGCTAAACTAGAAAAACTATCAGGAAATGTCCATTGTTAAAGATGTGCCTTGCAAGTCATAGGCTATTCCTGCTACTGGAACAGAAAGAAGCAATAAGTGAGAAATGTGTCAAGGGATTCTAATTTTTTTATTTTTCGGACTATATTGAAAGATACTAACAATTGAGTAAGACCATTTTGAAAAGAAAATACTCATTTTCATTTTGAACAGTACTACATTCTGGAAGTAATTTCACTTCTTTCAATAGGACTATTTCTGGATCAAGATACACTCAGCAGCAGTGAGGATCTGAGAAAATTCTCATTAGTGCTGTGCATGGTTCTGCTAAAGGCTTCACAAAGGCACAGTTCAGATTTGGATTGTGCTGCTGATTGGGAAGAGTTTAGGGATTTTGCTCTAATATCAGATGAAAACTTTGGCCATTTCCCCCGTCCTGTGTAACTCTGCACAAACTGTCTCTGTGGGCAGGTCTGCTCCAGTAACGCCATGAAAGACAAGAAAAAACAAACTTCATCTCTGTGAGTGACCATTCCAACCAAAATCACCAAAGTTAAGACTGATAATGTCTAGAAATTATCTGGCTTTTATATGTAATCGTTAGCCACTCTTACAGTATAATTGGCCACCATTATGTACATTAACATTTGAAGATGCTGATATTGCCGTTTGAGGGATGTCTCTTGGTCCTCAGCAGACTCTGTGAAATCAACTGATTATTAAAAATTTGCCACTCCGTTTGAAAATCTTAGTGCAGTTAAACAAAAAGGATTCTCATCTTCCTGCAGCAGCTCTGAGCCCAAACCAGTTCCTTACAAGAAATACACTTTACTTTTAATGAAACCACAAGCAGTTGTTGTAATAGAAGTTCTACTTTCAATTAAAACCTGAAGATTGTGGCAATGTGTTTGATACAGAAACACTTTAAGGTGTTTAGAGTCTCCACAGTAATGGGTTCAAAGCCCATTTTATTGCAATGAAGGTATAAGAAAAGGTAGGGAAGTTATTTCTGATAGCTGCTCATGCTGAAATATTTCCTGTTTACTTTTCTATATTCCCAACCTCCCACCCACCTTTTTCTCTTCAATAAAACTAAAAGAATGGAGGAAGTAAAACACAAAACACAAACAATCCCCATCCCCAGCTGGAATGGAGCCAGCCCAGGGTACAATTTTATTCAAAGTTATTTTCCAGAACTACATTCGTACTGTAACTCAACAACTCAGATTTGAAAGTCTCCCTTGGAATCACATTTCATCGTGTTGTATGACACACATTATTTAATTTTAGATGTGCCATATACTCCTTAGTTCTGATTACAGTTACTCTAAATTTTTTTACTTTAGCCACTGATGTGACATTTCGAAATCACACAGGCTTTTCAGTTTATAAGTATTTTCTCTAAGTCTCCTATCCCCATATAAGGGAAGTGCTCCAAACCCTTTCAAATTTATGATTGACCACTTCCTTCATCATAATATAGAGCTTACTAACTTCACAACAGAGATAAAAAAAGAGAGCTAGTTTTATTTTAGCTCTTCCCTTGCATCAGAGACTCTGGACCAAGAGGAAGTGTCCCGGAGGCTCTCAGGCAAAGGAGCTCTTACCTTCAGGATTTCTCCATCTGCGTAGAGCACGTACATGGTCACCTCGATGTTCTTCTGCACACTTTTGCCACCTCTTTCAAAGTCCCCCTTCTCCAGGGTCAGGTACAGGTCATTCCGGATGTCACCTGCAGGGACAGAGCACAGCCACACCTTAAACTCCACAGGGGACACCAGAGGCTGTCCCAGTTCCATTCTGCAAATCGTGTTCTGTGTTCTGCAAGACGATGGCTGATGCCCAAATCATTCCAAGCAGCAAGTTAATTGTTAATAAGGATGAACAGTTTAATATCAGTGCATAGAATCAGACCATTGTTAGTAATGCCTTTAATAATGTGAACTCAGAATCAATACTGGCTTTAATTGTGTGAGTGGGGAAGGGAAAAAAAACTCTTACTCCTATGCTTTGCCTTGTTAGCTGAGCTGGAAGTGTCAGGCTAAGCCTTACAAAACACCCTTAGCATCTGACTTCCTATTTCCAATATATTTTAGGAAAAATAAGTATTTTTGTGACAATCAGCATAATATTATGTTCAGTTAGCCCTTCAAGGATTTTCTGTATTTCCATAATTTCCTTTTATCATAACAACAAAATGAAAGCAGCCTTCTTGGAAACTTGGTCACAATTCAGTTCAGTTGGATTAAGAAGGAATTATAAATGTAATTTTTGCTAGATTTCTGGCTGGCCTCTGGTATCCATATGCATGGCTATATGAAAGCAGGCAGTATGGACACTTGCCAGCTTCTCACTACGTCATTTTCAGGAACTTTCAGACCAAATTACTGCATTCAGAAATAGAAGTGCTTGTGTCTCAGCATCTTGTTATCCTGAATTTCACTGACTCTACCTCACTTGGTTTGATTTTAGAATCTGATTTGGGAAACTGCTTTCAAATCTAATGTGGTCAGTTCTAAAGCCTATACCAAAAGGACAGCAGGTAACACCTATTCTTCTGTAAGATTTAGTTACTGTCACAATTTCATGATGGTTCACACTTAACACCTTTTTCTTAGTCAACTTCCAGAAAGACAAACATAGTAAAGGGCAATATATAAAAATACAAAACAAATTAAAATCAAAATTTAAACGCTTTCAAGGCACGTATTTTGTTAATCAGCCCCAAGACACTAAATAACGAAGTAATGGAATGGTTATCCAGCAAAGCAGAGACTCCTTCAATGTCTGACTTCTTCCACCTGGAGAAGCTACTGTAGTTACATCTGTGTATTAATCAGAAGCACAATGAAATAAGGCAGCATTTGCTTTCAGGCACTGAGGGACATCCTTTTGTATCCCTCAAAGCAGTGCTTCAGATTCTTCCTGAAGTCTATGACTCCACAGAATTTGTTCCTTTATCTACTGTAGGGACAAACAATAGAAGCTTTCAGACCTGGCTAGACTTTCACTTTTATTTCTGGAGATAAGTACAACTCCTTCAGCATGGAAAATCCAACTCTGTGGCTAACAGTCAGTGCTTCCTGCTAGGAACTCTCTGGGAATGGGAATCTGTGTGCAAAATGTGCTCTTTCCTCCATGAGCCTCTCCCTCCTGTGGGTTCAGGGCTGGGAACACCTCCCAGCCAGAGGCTGAGCTGCCAGCGTTCATTAACAGGGAAAAGACGACAGCAAGAGCCTGGTGAAAGACCTCAGCTATTCCATCTGCTTTTGCTTACCAAAGAACAGCCATCAAATGCAACAATCCACAGCCCTCAATAAGAGAAAATTATCTTGGGGTTCAAAACCAAGCTGAGCTACCTCTATCCTGACTATCGGGATATCAAGGAAATATAAAACTCAGCACACAAAATACGGTTTAAAAGTTGGACCTTTTGTTTTGAAAATTCTCCTGCTTAGCAGACTCCATCCATCCCTTTTTCTCAGCGGTTTGCACAATTACAAAAAAAGTTTCAATTTGTATGCTATAAATCTTAATAGAAATTAATTCTATTAATTAATTCTACTCACTCTAATTAGCATTTTGGAGCTCCCTACTTATGACCTCTTTTCTGGAAGGCAGTCTGGCTACACAAAGTCCAATGTCAGATAGCAAATCATTTTCCAGCCTGAATTAAAGGCAGCATTTGATGATATATAGCATCTTATCTTCTATTAAGCTTAACAAGAGGGATATTACTGCACTAATTAAAAAAAAAAAGCCTTTGGGGTGGGGCATAGAGGGATCTTAAAACCAGTGGATTTGCATAAAAATTAAGGAAAAAGATGGAAAAAAATATTACAGTGAAGCATAATGGAGCATCTTGTCTTGTAAAAATAGTCTATTGGATCTTAAAAAAATAGAAAAGGTCACTACATACAGTAGAAATAGGAAGTAAATACATCTAACAAAGACAAAAAGCATTTAACCCTAAAATCACCTTCCTATGAGGAGCAATCTCCTTTTCCCAACATATCACTTGACCTGAGGCCTCACATGCCTGTTTTTTTCTCCGTTTGCTTTAGAGGGATTTGAGCTCTGGTACCACAATGGGCTGCCCAGAACGCAGTGCAAATGCCTCAACACAGAGCAGTTTATTACAATCTGCTGTGCGTGTGCAGGGCCAGACAGAGCCCTCAGCCCCCACGGAGCTGTGCACGAGGGGCAGGTGGCACAGGACCAACCCAAGTGGCATCAGCAGCACCAGGAGTGGCCTTGGCAGCTCTCACCCGGAGTGACAGCGATGTGCCGAGGCAGAGATCTGGGCAGAGAGGGCTTTGCCCATATCAATTCCATCATAAACAGAGATAAATAATGAACTTGTTTAAGACATCAGACGGTTCATGCAAATGACTGCACAAACAGCCTTGTGCTTGGGACAGCAAATCCTGCCTTTTGAGGGAAAACCAGGGTGGGACCTCAGCCTGGACCACAGAGGCCTCAGGCCTTCCCAAACAGCAGCACAGGCAAAAAACTGCGTGAGCTCTGGCCTCCCATCATCAGAACAGGAATAAAAAGTGTTACAAGGCCAGTGGGCCACGGTATTTATAGAGCAAAGCCTGCTGGTGTCAGTTTAAGCTGAGGTCTCTGTGCTGGATCGCTGTCAAGGATGAACTGAAAACCTCACGAGAGTTTTCACAATGGCATTTGTTTCAAAGTCCATCTCTCTACAATTGTTTTTCAGTCAAAACCAAAAGTAAACTGCTTTTTAGCATAATCCATGGACCCTTCATATACACGGTTACGGGCATTAATTTCATACCAAATGCCTTGAAAGACAGTATTTTCCACAATAATAATAATATATTAAAAAAAAAGAAATTCTGATGTGTTATGGGGCTCTTCCTTTATCAACTCTCTTCACCTTTGTTGGGGTTTTGTTTTGTTTGTCTGTTTTAATCTATTTATGAAGCCTAATGTTCAATGTACAGTTGTTTGAATTATAAATCATAAATTATAGCTTGGGGAGGTTCACTTCTATTGAAAGGAAATCCTTTCTCATATCACCTGAAACTAATTGTAATGGTAATGGGGGCAAAAAGGAGTGGTGGAAAAGGCTACATGAGCCAAATATTGATTTTGCATTTGCAGTATAAAGGAATGTACTGGAAGACTTCCAAACAGTTATTTATCATTTTCAAGACTTAATAACCTGAAGCAGCCCAACAGCCACTCCTTGTCTAGTCTCCAGTAGAATAAATGGGAGTTTATCCCGATGGGGTGTGTAGGTTTTCCACTGGAAGACTGACTAGTTACTTGAACTGCAAAGTAGTAACAATTTACAGGAACTGTCTGCATTCAATCTAACCTTTTTTATTCAGGGATCCTAAAGGTTTTGGGCACTGAGAACAGGAATGGTCACTGTTTTGTGCAAGAGAATACTGTGTCAAAAAAGGGTACGTAATTCACGTAAGTAACTACAGCAGAGAGAGACACAAATTTCTGATAACTCAATTTTAACAATTTTTTTCTAAGCTGTCAACGTTTTGTGACTTTGTGGAGCTGTAAAGGATGTGTAATATATCCCTGTAAGCTGGGGGAAAGAGGCAGCTCCCAGCAGTCTGCACGTGTAGGCCTAGTTTCAACTAACTTAGTAAAATAGCTCTTTATCCAGAGAATACTGGATTTTTAAACTGAAAGTTTAGTCTTTTACAATTTAGGCAGCCAAGGAAAAAAAATTAAATATTAGTGTTTAGTTCTATATTTATCAAATTGCTGAACTGGTCCTATTCACTTAGGGCCCCACACTGTGATGCACTGTCTGCTGGACTCTAACACCCCTGGGTTTGGCAGCTCTTCAGAATAGTGGCATTTCACAGAAGAGTGAATGGGGAAGAGGGACAATCAGAGTACCTTCTACAATGGCTTCTGAAGAAAAACCAAACCTGTGCATTTCTGTCCCATCTATAAATGAACACCCAGGGCAATCAGCATCACCCCACTGACCTGAGCCAAGTTACAGCAGTTCAAACTGAGGCCTTGGGCCAGCCAGGAAAAGCTTTGGAGCAAAGTATAAAGTGTAGAGGATTTCTATTCATGTGCAGTGTCATCACGTGTTCTGGCTGTGTTCAAGCTCTTTGCAGGGGGAACAGCTCTGCTCCCTGGGTGAGACTCACACTATCCCAGAAATTCCCTCGGGGGATGGCTCTTCCCTGGAAGCTGCTGCTTTGGAGGGGGCTAGAGATGGGCCCTGATCTCACACCCCAAACTCCTCCCTGACCGGAGCTGCACTGCCTCCCAGTGCAAGCACACAGCTCTGCGAAGGGCAGGGATTTCAGAGCAGGTGAGGCTGACAGAAGCAGCTTTGTGCTCATCACATCACTCTTCCAAACCAAAGGGACAAGGACAAACTGGTCAAGGGTCAGTGGGAAGGCTCTCCAGCACCCTGTCCTGCTTTCTGGCTGCCCCCTGGGGACTTGTTCCCAGCCTCATCCTCCCACGGTGTGATTTCCCCTGGCTTTAACAGTGCCATGCCCTCTGACAGCCCCGTGAAGCCCCTCTGGATTGCCACTGCATTCCTGGCACAGTCCCACACTCTGGGGACCACATTCCATCCATTCCAGCAGCTCATCTCTCTGCCCCTGCACCAGCCAGGCAGCAAGGTTTTTTTAAGGCCTATATTCTTGAAATAGTTACAGTGAGCAACTATTAACATAATTGTGAGCAATATTACAGCAGCAAGGGGAAACAAAGCTTTTATCTACTGCCTGTATGGCAAATTAAATTAGCCTTTTTTTTTTCTCTAAAGAAAACATTATGCAAGTTTAACTCCATGTGCCTCTCCAGCTTCCACTGAACAGAACACAATTGTTTCAAAGAAAAGGGACAGCAATACTTATTAGGTTATTTGCTACCCATTGTTTGGCTTCTATGTATAGAAAAGAATTTATACAATGCCCTTTTAAAATGCAGTGATTTTCCTGGAATAGCTGCCTTTCAGTAGTAGGAAGTTGTTTTTTAATCCTTTTTGTCTCCTCTAACTTTCCATTTCCACAAGTTTATTTATGACTATACTTATTATTCTCCCTGTGGACACTTTTTGGTGGTAATTATTACATAATTATGTCTTTTGGTCTTGTTAACACTCTTGCCATGAATAGCCTGAGAATGGCTGATGGATTTTACCATGTCCTTTCCTTAATGTATTTTTGCCATGACTTTGTGCTCACTGACTGAACAGATGCTGAGATGCTTCTCACTGATTCACCTGTCACAGCTTCTAAATTTGCCTGAAACCCTGTGGTATGAAGAGAGACAAAGTCTCCACCTCCCTGTTACCAACGTTTCCCTGTGATGTTATGATTCACTGTCTTTACCAATCCCAACATTCCATGGAAGATATGAAAATGGAAAAAAAGCAAGCAAGAAGCAGACATTACACAGAAAAGCAGAAACTTACACCCAACAATCTTCATCTCTGCATCAGAAACAAAGGGGAGAGAATAAAGGGAAAGGAACGGGAGAGAAGCCAGGAAGTTAAGACAAGGAGAGAGAAAAAAGAGAAAGAAACATCACTCACGAGTCGGAGATGAAGCATGCACTTTTCATCAGAGGATCAAAGGAAAAGACAGAATACTTATCAGCACATGGGCAAGGGGAGGGATGTCCTTGGGGGACTGACAAACACCAAGCCTATGCAACAGATTCCTGCTCAGCAAGTCCTGCACAAAACCCAGCTGCAATCCCCAAGGAGCAGCACAGGCCTCACTGCTCTCAGCTCTGGGAAAGGTAAAATTGGCAGCATCAGACACATGGCCTTAAACCCAGGAGCAATTTACAAAAGGAATAAAAAAGCATTAAAAAAGGCATTTAAAAAGGTATAAAAAACCACAAATGAACAAAACCCCACCATAACTTCTTCAGGAGGCTGGTTTGACTGAATGCCTTCTGATTTTACCAAAAAAGATAACTGAAGTCTTTATGATGCTCTTGTCAGATTACACCACAGCGGGAAACAAAGAACATTGTATCTTTGCAAAAGAAGGCAGGAAGGGTTGTTTTGTAGAATATTAAGCTTTTTCTGCATAACCATGCAAGATATAAGCCCATAAAGATCAATTTCACTTTGTTTCTTAACGATGACCACCTACCACTGATGTTGCTCATATCTGAGGGACAGAGGAGGAGGGCTTGATACAGGGAGCTAATGCTACAGCTTAGAAAACAAAACAGGATAGGAAAACTGTGTAATGAGTCACAGCTACAGGATTTTAATAGCTAAGATGTGCACACGTGAAAGGATTTCCTGTTAAAAAAGAAAATGAAGACATTCAAACCTATGACAAAAAAAATTAAATTGAAATGCTAGAGCTATTTACTTTTTTAAAAATAGATTTCTTGGTTCAGCACAATGATCTCTGCACATTTTAACAGTACTAGGTGATGTAGCCTTTATTAATTTATTCATAAAAAACATTTTTAAACCACTGCCTTGAAAAATCTGTATCCACTTGCAAAATACAAGTCATGAACTTTCGGTGCTCTTTTCTGGAAGAGGAAGCCCTGTGTTTAATGACAAACATTTCTGAAGCAAAGCAAGGAAGAGGTAGTTTGACAAAGACTATAAAAGCAGCAGACAAGATTGAGAACTGCCAATGTGCATGACAGGCTTCAGTTTTTGCTTGGTTGGGAGCTTTTTTTTTTTTTGTCATGTGTATCCCTAGTGAATTATTTTCCACCTTTAGACAATACTCATAAAGCCAAGGAAGAATGTTTGATCCTGCTGTAACAACATCAGCACAAAGTCAATCGATAGACATTCCTTGTTCATGTAGCTTGGCTAATCCACCTGAAAGGTACCACAACCCAAATGTTCTATCCTGGATGTCAGGCAAACTCAAACCCCAACTGGATCTGTTGCATTAAAAGCAACCAATAGGCAAATATCTGCTGTCACTTGAACATGTCAAACATATTTTGATTTAAAAAAAAAAAAGATTAGTAATTAGAGTGAACACTGCTGTGTTTGCTGCATCAGTGGAGTTCCATTACATTTCAATCTCCTCATTTTCCAGAGATTTCATTATTCTGGAGAGTACCCAAGATAGTGAAAGCCTTTGTTCAGAGCCCTATTCATGACTATCTCTCTCTTCACAGCTCCTCTCTACTCTGCAATGTCCTCATTAATAATTACAGTGAAAGTTCATTCCCACTTCTACAACTGCTTTTCTTTTCTTACCTGGTGTGTACAGACATGTACAAACTACCCTTCCTCACAAATAGAAGCCTCATTCTTATAATGCCTAAAGCTTTGCATCTAAACTCTATATATGAAAACCTCTTGTAGCACCCCTGGAATCCAGGAGAAGTTCTGTGCTCAGATCCCCTAGAGAGGCAGGAAGCATTTAATAGCAGAGTGGTGGTCCTTTCACACATTTGTTTCTATCAAGCAGCATTTTGAGCAGATATATATATATGTATATGAGTCCAGTTCCAAACAGATTATCATCTTAAAACCCCAGTGTTTTCTCCAAGAAAACCTGTGCTTCTCACAAAGAAAATCTGGAAATTTGAATTAGCTGCAATGAAGAGAGAATTTTAAAAGCTTAGGGCAGGAATACTCTTTGTATGAACACTGCTGGTCTGTTTGCTCACGCCCTGGCCCCAAGCCTTGCCCGAAGCAGCAAATACAGGGGACACACTGTGCACTTTGCAGAGAGGGGCCAGGACCCGGAAGACAAAAAAAATTACTCAGGGGAACACTGAGGACACAAAGCTGTTCCTTCAGCTTCCATGGTCTGAAGCACCTGAGGCACAGCTCTATCCACAGGAATGGAGGATCAAGCAGTTCTTGTGGGAGAATCAATTCCCTTACACAGGTGTGCAAATGTGATGTGTCCAGCTGTGATCTCAATTAGGGCAGATCACCTTGCAGCTGCAAGGTTGGTGTCTGTACATCAACCTGCAATAATTCAGCTCTTCTCTGATTGCTTTGGGTTATGCCTAGAACTGCTGTAAGGTCACTAAGAACCAAAATTTTTAATTGGCTTTATAGCCCACATCCTCTGCTGCTCTGTTACCACCATTCTCAAACTCATTAGTAAATAAACACGTTGTTCTAAATCCTTTGACTTTAGTTTCTAGAAATGCTTCCCACCTATTCCCTATTTTATGGTGGTTTCTGAAGAGCTTCCATAATGAGGCTACAACTACTTCTGAGGTTACTGCAGCCTTTTGAGTAATAAAATCTGATACTTTTCCCATTATGCTTTCATCAAATCTCCCACATCTGTGAAGTCATCCTTGGGCTTGCTTATTGTAGGAATGAGGTCATAGCTCAAATACTACTAATTAGCAAACCCATTTCTTACCACACTGCAAAAGTCAAGCCAGTTAACACCAGGTTTTATGTTGCATGACTGGCCACATTCTGGATTCTTCCCTGAATGAACTCTTGGCTATGCTGGAGCTGCCTCAGCTGCTGCCAAACCTAGAAGCATCCCCAGCTGCTGCTCCACAGGTGAGGAGCAGAGGAAGCACAGCAATGCTGCAGCCAAGACATTGCATGGACCAGGTGCTCTGTGAGGCCAGAGGGAAAATCTGACCAGATTGGCACACCTTTCTCTACTTCTCCTTACAAAAGGATCACACAAACTCAAAAACATCAAGAGTGCCAAGTGGAAACTCTTTCTTTCCAGGATTTGGATTGTTGGGAAGAAGAAATTTCATGCATTTAAAAAGAAACATCTCTATGCTGAGTGTACAAGAGGGATATTAACTGGCAGGGTCATGGGGAATATCAGAGCCATCTTTCCAGATCCGCTTCTATCCATGTGATTTGAACACCTATCACTAGAATATCTGTTGCTGACAATATTTTAGCATTTCCCCCCCCAAACCTGGCATTTACTGATAAATAAGGCAACTCTATTATGAATCTCACTGAAGTAGAGTGCCCATCCCATGCACTTGACTGGGAGAGTCTGAGAAAAGAATGACCAGTATTTTGAGCTTGGAGCTGCTCTGTTTACCTGGCATTATAACATCAGGAAATCCCAGCTTCCTGGTGACAGAAACGCCTCTGTTAAAGATCATGGGGTTTTCCCTTCGGATCTGCTCCATGTCACCACGAAGAAGCTGAAGAGATATTATAAGTCCTGGAAAAAAACCAAAAAGGTTCATTGTTTCTGACCTAAGAATTACATTCTGTGTGTACAAAGCATGCAGGTAAACTAATGTTCTGCTCCACAATTAATTGAACACAGTATATAAACACAGAGATCTTTTCTCCCTTGGAGTAATTGAAAATTGAAATAGGAGAAACAAAACTGTTATAAGGGATCAGTTAGGAGCACAGAGCTACATTAAAATACAACTCCTAAGAATCAGAACACTTAATTTTGCAGACTTATCCCAAGCTACAGAAAGTACTTCCATTATTTCTATTCCTCAGGTGCAGCAGGTTATAACACATGTAAGCAATGCCACCTCTGTCTGAGGGACCGTCAACCACACAAAGCTCTAGAACATCTCTGAAGTGCCTTTAATTCTGCTTAATACCATGAAAAAAAAATAAATCTCAAAGTGTATTTGTTCCACTCGTTTCTTTAACTGCTTCAGAGAGGGATGCTGATTTTAATGAAATTCCCAGCAGTTCCTCAACATGTTTCAGGAGTACCAACTGGCCAAACTGACTTCAGCAACCAGCACTGATGTTCAGTGTATCAGATGAACAGCTGGACTAAGAATAATTACACACTTAATCTCAGTCCAGCTGTTTTCTCTAGTTGCTTTTAATTTACAACATAGGAGAGTGTATCGGTAAAATTACAAAGCCCAGCATTAGCATACCAAAAAATGCCAGGATTGAGTTCAGCCATTCAAGCCCAGTCTCACCTGCTGAGCATACACAACCAGCTCCACATACCCTTAAGGATTACCTTCACTGAGCCATTTCCCACATTCTTGATCTCCTTCAGTGCCAGCTGGTCAAGAGTTCTTTCTCTCCCCTCTGTTCACTGCCCAGGACAACACACACCAAAACAAACCCTGCCTTGGATGCACATTTTTGCATGAGCCATCCAAAGTTCTGCTCTTCCCTAAGCTCAATATCTGGGCTTTGTGACCAATATTTAGTCACCATTTTGTCAGACAAGTTACCAGGGGAACGAAACCAGGAGTATCGTGTACCTCCCACCCGCTTCCTGCCTTCCCCCCTTGAAATAATTTTCAAGCCTGTTGTTTGGCTTCAGCCAAATTTGGCAAATAAGTAGATACCAGATTACATGAAGCTCATATAAATTTAATGAATACTGGGAGTTGGGATGAAAAAAATGAGCATAAAGCCTTAAAACGAAAGAAAAGGGAGGCCAACCAGCCAGCTGGACAGTCAGCATGTATGTACTCAAAAGCTGCCAAAACATGGACTTGCAACTGCCCAGCTGAGTAGGCAGGAGAGCACTGCAGGGAAAACACAGGCTTTGAAACCATGGAAAAATTCCAACCCCTTTGAATACCATGTACGAGGGTGTCTGTCACAGCACCCAAGAGACACACGTTCATTAGAAATCAGCCTTGACTATTTTTGCCACTTACAGGAAAACCTATTCATTTTATATCCTTGTTTGCTACTAAAAACAAATCAGTGAAAATAAATTCAAAAAATTCCAGCATCAAAGAACTGGAGTGAATTTGAAAGTTCAGACATTTTGCCCAAGTTTTCAATGTTAGAAACAATTTAGGAAAATCTTTTAAAGATAACTAGTGGGTAACTTTAACTGTAACAGGAAGAGCAGCAGGGATTGAAACCAGCTTTACACACAGTAAAATTCCAAACCCAAAAAATGTTTTATTTGCTTATTGTTGTGCTCAATCTCTTCTATGGGAGTGTGCACTGCATACTCCACTACAGTATCTCAATATGCAAACAAGTGAAATTAAGACAAATTCAGTATTTGGACATCACCATGATTCAGGCACTCGGTAATGAATGCAGAAGTGGCTGTAATGAAGCTGAACTGTATCCTATCAGCTGGTTCATTTGGAATGGGAGAGCAGTGATATCTCTGAATTAGCAACTACAGACATCATTACATGAGGTAAACAGATAAGACAGGATTTACTTTCCCTATTTATCTGTCATTAGCTACGAAAGGAAAACCTCACATCTCAGTGAACTTCTCTGCTAAAAATAATCAGCAGTTTCCTAAAGGAGATGTTCAGCTGTTGTTCTGCCAAACAAGCACAAGGAAATATTTACCGTAGTTAGAGCTGGGGGCCGTGTATTTGGTGCTGGACTTGCGGATGATATTTTCATGGATCTGGCACCATTCATTTTCATTGTTACACCTAAAATAAAAGAACACTAATTCAAGTTAAATGCTTTCTGCTGAACCATCTTAGAACATGAGAGTCAACTTTGCTGTAGAGATAATATGAAATCTTGTAGGTTTGGATCAGTGTGAGAAATCCCACATAACTCTTTATTTTTAGAAGTGGAAGGAAACAAAATATTCCCCAATCAGTATGTCCCCTTTCAATGGACACTTTGGAGCTGGTGGTGACTCTTCTGGCATCAAAGCCATCGTTCCACTCTTCACATTATGACAGAATGAAGAAAGCTCTGGACATTCTATTTGAATTCTGTGCATGTAAGAAACAAGTGCCACATTTCTGTTCAGGATCCAAAGCACAATATGCAGGAATTGCAGTTCCACTGAGAAAGGAACCAAGGAGACCAGCCCCACGTTCTGAGTCCATAGGATGGGAGAGACATTAGACTGGAGAGAGAAAGGCAAAGAACTGAAGTGACCCTCTTTGTTGAGCTTTTACATGAAAGATGAGCCATATAATCTTCTCTCATGTGAAGAAAATGGAACCTTTACCACAAACAGTGCTATTGGTTAAAAAAGAAAGTAAAACCAATATGTTAACCAAGTCCAGATGCATTTTAAATTCAACTGTGTTTTATTTAAATCACAATGGCAAGAGCCAATGATTCCCCATGAAGTCAGCAATTTTTAACTCAGCAGCAATAGCGAATCTCATTTCTCCTGAACAGCAATTGAATTAAACAATTTAATTAAACTTCTGTCCTATTGACTCTTAAAGGTTAAAAAAAAAAAAAAGCAGCTAATACTCTAAGCTTTCAGCTCCTAGGAGTTTTGAGAAATAAGTCACTTTGTAAAACTTCTCCAAGGATATTACCATTTTTTCCCTTTTTTGTTTCCCCCCAAGAGTACCACATATCAGCACAACCAGTGTAAGATACCCAGCAGCTCCTGAGAAGCCAGTAGGGATGTTTTGGTTTGCTGCATTATGTAACTGAAGAACAGCATGGCAGAAGGAATCCAGGCTATCTACATGGAGTAGCTGATAATTTCCTGTGGCTTCAGGATTGCACAACCATGTGCTGCCAAGAATAATGAGGTACCTCCCAAAGCCTGTGATGGCACAATGACTGACACCCCCAAATGCTCTTAGAGCAGCAAAAGGAACAGAGACAACTTGGAACAAATGAAATACATAGAAAATGTCTCTGTCCTTAAACACTGCACTTGCTCTACTGCCCACCTTCCATAACTGCTGCAACCCTTCTGGGGGGAGACACCAGTTACCCACACAGTCTCACAAGGCAGATCAGCACAGAAGTGACCTTGCAGAACTTCATAGGATGGTAAATTGACTGTATCTGCACCCCCCAAAACAATCCCTCAAAACCAAAACACAACAGAGCTAAGGCATTAACGGACAGTACAAAACCCCTGTCAATAACTGTGGTGTTCTGTGCTGGTTTAGATTACTCATCAAGAAAAAATAGAAATTATCTTCATATTGTCAACGCGTTGAAAGTCATTTATCCCACTCCAAATAATGTTCTCCTAAAAGCAGAGAGAGAACCTATAGCACAAATTCCATACCATCCTCCCTCCTCACAGATGCAAACAAATGTCTAACCTGTGGTAATTTCTGAGTTGCTGTACGAGCCCCTGGAGTGCAAGTTAAAATAAATTTCAGCCTCCAATGACTTAATGCCTGCAAATTAACCTGGAACAAAGTTATCCCAAAATCAGCTGTAAAGGCAGCTTAAAGCCAGTTTTGTACCCAGTGCCAGTGGAAGCTGCACTTTGCATTTGCAGAGTGCCAGGAAGGAGAGTGTTCTCCCAGCTTTCACAGGCTGGCCTGCAAACGTTGCGTGGAATGTGTCTTATGGTGTTCACATTTTACTTGTCCAAATACCACATATATGAAAGAATCTATTTCTCTTTTAAATAAGAATTTTCTCCTGAGCCATCCATTATCTTTGAGGCTGGCTGGTTGTACAGCAAATGCACTTTTGGAATGTTTTCCATCCCACAGCTGCCCCCGGTGTCAGCAGCTGGGGACAGCAATGGGATGTGAGCTCTTGTCCGGCTGGGCAAATAGCAACAATGGGATAGCAAAAGGGAAAGGCATTCAGGCATTAATGGGTAAGAGTTTTAAGATCTGGGGCTGGAGAAAGAGGAGAAAAAGGAATGAAAGAAAATAGGACAAAAAACCAGAAAAAGCTAATATAGAAAAGAAATGCATGAAGTTTTCAGGGGAATGGTAAGATGGACACAAAGAGTAACCTTCAATGAGAAAAAAATGTCATTAAAGATAAAAATTAACATAAAAATATTAAATCAAGTGATTTTTAAAAAATGGACTGAGAATTTAATTTCCATCTCACTTTTAAAATATTTTACATATATATTAAAAAGAATTATAAAAGTAAACCTTTATGCTTTTACATAATGAGCTTATAACTACAGCTGTGGTACTATATCCTCTTAGGGAGATTTTAACATGACTGTGGGATTAACAAAGAGGAAAATCTCAATTGTGAGAAAAAAATATTTTTCAGACATAAATCTTTAACAATAATAAGGCAAGCTGAGAAAGACTGGTGAAGTAAATTGATTTTTTTCCCCTCCCATAAGCATTCTCTTGTGGATTCAGCAGAAGTCTCAATTGAAAGACCATGTATTTGTTTCAGCCTTTGTTAGGTTTTCAGGCTCTCAAATTTTTTCCAGCTTCTCCCTGTGAAAAGGCTTTTCTGGCTGCCTCATTTGTGGCAGCTGCAAGCTTTAGCTACATAGTATATAAAAGGAATGCTTTTTACTCCTCCTTGAAAAATACAAACACACCTCTCTCCTTATTTCATCTTTATGATGTTTTGGAGTTGGCCTGAGGCATTTTAACAGTAATCGGAATGAGAGCAGCAGGTAAGAAAATCAGTTCAGAGCTGTTTAAGCACTCATATTCAATTTTAAACTTACAAAGGACAAAACCTTGTCATTTCAATTGTAGCCTACAAATAAGAAAAGGCAGTTTAGCTAAAGGAATGTGCAAAGAGAAGATGTAAGAGATAAACCTGTGAAAACTCTGTCATGAAAGACCAACAGCTATCAAAGCTGCAAAGGGGATAGCTGCTGCCCTTCAGATATATCCATGTTCCCTCCTGAATATTTCTGCTGAAGGTTTACACAGAACACTCCAAACAGCAGCAACATAAAAGAATGATGTACAAGCCTTAGAACAGCCCAAGAGAGTGATAATAGTGATAAAGAATTACAAGCATCTGATTACAGAGCTGAATTCAGCCAGGGGCTCTCCCTGCCCACGTGAGGAATGACTGGTGCAAATCTGCTGAGGAATTTAGGCAAGAACTGCTGGTGCTCAGGGTGCTGTGAAGGGAATCCACAGTAACAAAACACTGCAGGCTGGCAGGAAGAAAAGTGAAGCTCTGTATCCTGTGATTTTTATTTTAGCATTGTACCAAGGCTTTGGGTTGCTCTAACTGGCTCTGTGTCCAGTGTTTCAACAAGTTTTTTCTGTTTTATTTTTCAGAAGCTAAAGATGCATTAAATAGGCAACAAAACAGAAATCTGATAATCAGAATGTTCCATTCCTGTAAACATTCAAAATGTTGCAGTGGCAATACATTAACACCATATCTACAAAGCCAACAGAACTATATAACCAAAACCCACTGGTTTGAGATAAGCTGAAACTGAATGTGACAAAAGGCCAAGATTATTGAGATTCTACCAACTGAGAGAAGAAAGATGACCATTTTCTTCCCTATAATTTGACATTTTTGCTAGAGTTTTCATAACTTTTGGCAAAGGAAGAATGAAAGAGCTGACTCTGAGAGACTTTTGTTTGGACTTAAGAGATTTCTAATGTATGAGGAGACATCCAAGAATCTTCAGTGAACAGCAAAAGATGTTTTTTCATTTAGATACCCTTGAAGGTCACATTTTCTGCTGCTGAATGCACTTCTCAAAGAATAACAAAGTTCCATAACCCACCAAATTATCTTATTACTCTCAATAGTGGCCACAGACCACAAAGCAGTGTCAGCTGTGTCTCAGCCCATCTGCAAAGCAGACCTTGCCAGTATTTATCCTCACTGACAAGGGATTTAAATATTCCCTGCAGTCTCCAGACAGTTTGTCTGTGGCCTCTCTATTACAACTGTGAGACCACATTTCATAATAAGAATTTGTTAGTTAGAAGTTCAGAATCACAAATAACTGAAGACAGGTTCCTGCTCCAAAAATGTTGATTTGTTTTGAGAATTTTGGTCACACGCTGTTGAATTCAGTTGTTTTCTACTTCTTCTGTTGGTTACCATGAGTGGTAAGGAATAGGAGATAAAGCATGAGTTATTACTCCCTTCATCAGATGAAATACAGCACATTTCTTTGGGTTTGAGCTCAGCAGATTTTAAGTAATTCACTCTAATAAAAGAACAGCTTTGCCTGTCACATAGATTTGGGTAATATTCAGTAACTTCTGAAGCATTTCACACACCTGAAACATCTGTGGAAAATATTCATTAGTTTCTATGAGCTGCTAGAATAATAAAGAAGCAAAAAACTTCCTTCTAGGAATTACTCACGTGTAAACTTTGAGAACAAAGTCCTTCTCTTCCTTGATTTCCGAGATGGACTGGAGCACATCCATGATGCTCAGCACTGCACAGCCGTAGGGGCGGCGATAGTGTAAGTGGGGGGGCCCTTTCTTGGAGTCATTGAGCAACATGCGACCTGAAGTGAAGAGGATTTCAAACGTGAGGGGAAGGGGATTTCAAACACGCAGCCACATCCTGCCTGTTGTGCCCATCACCCCTCTGAGAACAACAGCCACAGCCCCTTCCAGCCCCAGGCTGCAGGCTGACACTCCTGCCCTGGCCCTGGAGGAGTTCTCCCCCAGCCCCACGTGCTGGGCTGTGCTGGTGCCCAGGGAGCTGCTGACAACAGCCCAGGGATGCTGAGCAGGGCTGGCACAGCACCAGGGCTGCCTCTGCCACATCCCCTCCCCAGGAGCCTGGGGGAGGGCAGGGCTGGGGGGACACAGCCAGGACAGCTGATCCACACTGGCCAAAGCAATGTCCCACACCACATGATATCTGCTCAGCAATAAAAGGGAAAGGAGGAGGAGAGGGGGACATTTGTTACTCCAAGGTTTGTCTCTATACAGACTGAAGTCTGGCTTCCTGGGAAGTGGCTGACATCAGTGGCTGATGGGAAGTAGACAATGAACCTTTTGTTTTCCTTTGCTTCTGCACATGGCCTTTGCTTTATCTTCACCCATGAATTTTCTTCCATCTTATTTCCTGCCCAGCCCCATCCTGCTGAGGAGGGGAGTGACAGAGAGGCTTGGAGGGCACTCAGTGTCCAGCCGGGGTCAACCCAAGACAACTTTTTACTCTTAAACTTTCCAAACCCAGAGGTCCATTTGAACCTACACCTTACTTAGCCAAAAACACAGCCAAGGGCAAAGTGAACACATCATGTCTGGCCAGCTTTGATTTGCAGCTCCATGACACATATTTGCATCCAGCTGGGCTGACTACAAATCCTCTGTGGAATGAGCCAAGAATGAGGCTTATATTCACCAGTCTGACCCACTCAGAGATTCACTTTGCTCCTTTCCTTACTATTTGCACAAATTTTCAGTTTACTCAATTGCTTTAAGGGAATGCATTATATAGAGTATATAATATATATATATATATAATATTATACATAGGTTTTTTATCATGTTTGGATAAATCCTTCTGGGAGCACAGGAAGGAGAATTCTGAGGTACAAAGCCATTCAGTGATTAACTTCCTACTAGTGAGGCATTTTTAAAATTGAGTAAAAATGCCAAGGTCAGAAAAATCACCGTGATAATCTAAGTGAACTTGTAACATTACACATAATAATTTATCCAGCACTTCTTGCATCAAGGTTAATACAGCATCTTTCTACAAGCTTCATTTATCACCTCAAGTGATAACAGCAATTCTGACGTGTAGGCACTCATGACACGGTGAAGTCAGATAATGGAAATCTAACCTTTCTGACACATTTGTGTCAGAATTGTGCTCTGGAGGCACATTGCTATTCCCAGGACAACACAAAAAGCTGCAGTACAGAGCTGCTGTACTTCAGAAAAGCTGTGTGTGGCTGGCAATGGGTGTTAGCAGTGACTGGGCTGGCAACAGGCTTAAAAACCCCTCCCTGCAAACACTGCCTGGCCATTCTGCAGTCACCTGAACACCTGAGACACACGAATAGCACTGCACTTCTCACTTGTTTACAATCATACAGCCGAGGGAACTGTCTCTGCTACTCCTACTATACACTGTTAACATTTTAGGCCTAATATTTAAAATAAATTGTATTTAATGTAGCTAAAATATGTACTTGCACCACAGACTCCTACAACAGCAAACAGATCTTGATATGTATTTGTCTAACACCCTCTGATTTACTAGATGTGAATGGTCAGACATGCTGCCCTATAAAACTAGCTTAATCACCAGTAAAAAGACCTCATTTGAAATTTTTAAACATTAAACAAAAAGCCTTTCTAGTTTGTCCCTCTCCCCTAAACGCGGTGTTTAATCAAAAACTCTGTTTCAGCCTCAGAAAAACAAAATCACTGCTGAACAGCCATCAGTAACTTTCTACCATAACACTTAGCTCCATATGGTCTGAATGTCAATCAGTCTATGACTGAGTTTTCTAAATGTATAAATCTTTATAAAGTCAGCTAATTAAAAGATACATTCAAAAATACTCTAAAAGCACTGTTAATTATATATATTTCAAGCACTAAATCATACTGTACCTATTCGGATTACATGGGCAACTATGTACAAATCCCTCTTCATGTCCTTGCTGCTGAGATCCTGAAAGATTGGAAAAAATACACACATTAAAAGGAACACATTGCACTTCCGACATAAGTGCCTCCAACTATAAACACGGATGAAAACTCTGAAATCTCATATTACAGAAAAGCAGGTCAAGACTTTTAAAAATGAGTTCCAAGAAAAATCAAACAACAGGAAAAGGAGAACCTACAAAGGAGCAAAAGGGAAGTTGAAGTTAATGAAGACAAATAAGTGCTATTGACTCTGTGAAAACTTTTCAAATAAAGAAATAAATTAAGAAAATTCACACAGGACACTTGGCAATAATTCATTACTGCAGCATTTTACATGTCAGAAGCTGCCTTAATTGCAAATTCCTTGGCATTTTGTAGTTTTCACTGATAACTTCATAAACAAACATCAACTTCTGAGACATTGCCCCTGCATATTTTTTTTTTTTAGTTACAGGAAAGGTCTAAGGAACATTTCTTCCTAAAACCCAGTTTTCCCTATGCCACTAACCCCCCAGACAAGGAGATTTCAAACAGATACTCTGTATTGGTAGGATATTCATCCCTATTTTAGACTGATGCAGAAAGGCTCCTCATGCTCTACAGTAACAGCTGCTGCCTCTTTCTGTACTAAGTGCTGTCATCTCACTGTCAGGTACCACTTATGCAAAAATTAACTGGAACAATTAGAGATTCAGAAAAAATCTCACCGTTTTCTTCAAAAAGCTTCTCAACTATGTGGTATTATAACCACTGTAAAAGGAAATAATGCTATTTTTATATAAAGAGGAGGGGAAATTTAAACTGTTGACATCTAAGTTCTGTCATTCCTTATCTGAACCAATTTAGAATTAAAAGTTGTATTTTGCTGAAAGCTAAAACATGAACCTTAAATCACACAGAGAATTTCTTTTCCATGTGACTTGAGAACCCAAATCTCAACCAGTGAGATTACGATGGCAATGCAACACCAGAGTACAGTGCCACACAGCACAATCAAAGCTGGCACAGTGACTCAGAACTTGGCATAAAGGGAATTTCTCCTAAAGAGAAGTTTCAATCCCTTCCCAATTGTGTTATATTGCTAAATTGCAGCAGGCAAGTAATAAATTCATGGCTGTATCTCCTTGCAGTCTAAAAGCAGCGCTGTATTTCCCAGGACAGCATATGCAGGGAGTTGCAGAGCCACTGTTTGGGATGCTGCTAACCAGCAGATCGTGTCTCTGCAGAGCCAAAAAATGAAGCTATATAAATCATCCTTAGCATTTCCTCCTCAGGTTTGATTCTGCTGCTGCACCAATAAGGGAACACACTTTCTAGGCTTTCTCCTCCATCCAACACACCAGTGTAACATATGGAAGCCTTTATCTTGCATGTCTTGGAGACATGAAGTTCCACACTAAGAGGGGATTTGACATAGTTTTAATCTCAGTAGTGCATGACAAGACATTTCAAAGAGCAAAAAACCTTGGAGGTAGTACTTTATGCTCTGGATAGCAATAGATTCTTGAAAATATCTGTGCTTTGACAGGGGGAATTTTATTATACCATCAGATTACCAGTTCTAATTAACAGCAATTTAAAGAACTATTTTTTCAAAGGGCAGCTGTCAAAACATCAGAAAATGGAAGGGCATGAACATATTGATGGGTTCACACTTTAGTCGCTTTTCCAATTTCACAAAAAAATATACTATGTCACAGGCAAAAGACAAGAAATGTGGGCCCAGATGGCCTTGTATTTCAGTTTGTGCAGCAGAGGCTTTTTACAAGGCAAGAAATTCTTACTATGGCATGGACCAAACAATCAAAAGCCCCAGCCCCTGCAAGGAAGCTTTTAGATAATTCCTCTGCAGAGAATCCATGCACATCTCCTAGGACCAGGAGAGGACAAACTACATTTATTGGTTACTTTTAGAACTGCATCCACAGGGTGGATATTTCCCACATCCTTCTGAGCTTCTTAAATGATACTGATACACAACACAATTTCATTGGAATTCTAACGGAATGACTTTTTAGAAAATCATCCCTACATTTTCCCCCCAGTATTGTGTATGGTTAGTTCTTTACAATGGTGGTTTCTAGATGGGTCTGGTTGTGTGTTAAAAAACCCAAACACCATCACAACCACCCCTAAGCACTGGAATCAAGGAGAACTGTCTGCCACTAATTAGTTATCTAATTCAGTTGCCAACCTCCTAGGCCACAGAGAATAAGGTATTTAACAAAAACAACAAGCTTATACAGTGTAGTTACATTTTAATTCAGACCCAGGAACGTTTCTAACGGGTGCACAGCCTGAGGTTTGCTTGAGTGAGCTTTGATCTCCAGAGCAAGCAGTTTCTCACCTTTGCTATGATATGACAGCAGATTTAAAACCCAAACCTGGGTAATTTTGATATCTTACAGAAGGAGACAGCTGAACCCTTAGAAGTAACAGAGATAGCAGGAAAAGACAGGGATCCCTTGAATTATCTAAGATATGGGCTGCTTGCCTTGGGGAAAGATGAGAGTTTTAGAAAGATTCTGTGGTGCAGTGAGGGAGGGCAAGGAAATAAATAAATAGATTTAAACTCAAGATGAACACAAGCTTGGGAACAGACCTGAAAATCACAGAATTATCTTATCTTAGAAGCATTTCATAATTAAGAAAGTATTATAAGATAGAACCACTGCAGATAAAATAGTTGTTCAAAAAAGCAATTATTTATTGCTCTTTTACCACACACTTTGGAAAATTCTTTGAACACACTGATGAAAAATACTGTATCAGAAGTGTGAGATTTTTTGCACAGATAATTTTTCCAATTATAATTCCTATTATGTAGAGTATACATTCATTATAATTCCTGTTATGTAGAGTACACATTCTAGCAGATGAATGAGAGAGTCCAAGCACCTCCACCAGCCAGTGATGGAGTCTGAGCACCTTGGAGAGCTGCAGAGGCTTTGGTATTTTTGCACAGTGATAAGAAAGGGAGCTCAGGAGGTATCTCTGCTCAGGACTGGGGCCGCAGTGGCACAGGTCTGCAGTCCCAGGGCTGGCTTCTCTTGGCCTACAGTGGTGCAACTCAGAATATGCAGCAGGTCTCTCCTGGAACTCTGTTATGGCGCTGGCTGGAGTTTATCACTATTTTTAAAAGGGTCTAAAGGCTGGTTTGCAGATCACCAGAGCAAAACTGTTTCACACTGTTCACCGCACGGGACAGTTGTTCCAAACCTCAAGCTGTGTGGGTGGGGCAGTCTGATGCTGAAAATCTTTTCCAGAATGAACCTCTGAGGCCAGAATGTGCCAAAGTTGGTAAGAAGCACTGTGCTGCCTTTTGGGAATATTCCTTAGGGCAACTCCTAATCCTACACTCCTGCCTTTGGCCTGACTCAGACACCAGTGCTGAACCTTCAGCCCTGTTCACCTTCTCCCAGCAGAGACAGACCCTGGGTTTTGGGTTACCATCTGTGGGGAGACTCTGTTACCTCTGCTGATGTTTAATCAGCTGGCAGCACTTCACTGATGGTGCCAAAATCAGAACTGCTACTGATGTCAGCATCCAGGTCAGTGCTACTTTTGGACTGACCTGCATCTCCTAGATCCAGATGGAGACAGAACTGAACATCCTTACACCTGGCTGGATACACTCTGTTCCCTAAGAGTTCTTGAAGGAGAGAAGGGAACAGCGCTGGGGGCCATGCCTGGTTCAGTGTCCAGCCCTGCCTGTCCTCAGAGGGTGGCACTGCCAGAACCAAAGCTCTGCCATCTTCGCTCTTCACTGAAGGTAAAAATACTTCTGCCAGAGCTTCCAGCATGTGCACTGACTAAAGGTGAGCCACGAGGGAAGGTGTTTATCACACTTGGGATCTGAGATTCCTTACAGTTATTCTGTGAGGAGCTCTTAAGTTTCAGTGTCCCTAGATTTTCATATGCTTTCTGAGAAAAAGTAGCAGATAAAATCGTGATCTGACACTAGATTCTGAGGGAATTTAAAAAAGAACTTAAGACCAGCGCAGAAGGGATTTCTGACAAGGGCATGTAGGGACAGGACAAGGGATAACATTTGTCTGATTTTGATTCAGAAAAAAATGCCTTGTTTTATGTTCAGGCCATCACAACCTTTTCCTATGCTCTGTTATCTATGAACACAGCACATCCAATGAAAATATTCAAAATTTCACACTGTATGCAGGAACAAATGCACTTAAAAGGAAGTACTTCAGAATATTCACTTAGCCATAAAAACAATTTAGAAGTACATTCAATTTCTATGTTAACATTTACTCAAAACCATGACAAAACTTAGAAACAGTTTCTGTTCTACTGATTATATTGGAGAGGAAGAACTGAGTGTCTTTCCCCTCAGGAAACCTCCAACCCCACTTCTGTGAGGAGAGAAGAAAGGGAACAGACACGTACTGTGAAAAGTGCACACATTCGATCGATCTTCTCTGGATTCCTGGGGCCTCCGTTCTTGTTTAGCCTCACCATGAACCTCTCACTGAAAAACAAACAATGGTAAAAAAAAAAGATGAGCTTTGCCTGTACATATTTCAACAGAAAAATACAGGTAGATTTCAGTTTTATTAAAAAAAGATGCAGTGGTTATTATAATTCCAGAGTCTATGAAACAGTACTCACTGGTCTACAGAAAACTACATAGAATAGCACAGATTTTTAAGAGTGAGTATTCTGTATGTGAAAATATTGTGTTGATGCATATTCATGATGCAATAACATTAAAATAATGTGAGTATAAGAAGCACAGAATCTGTACACATTACAACTCCTCCAGGCAAAGGCTACAGCAAACTTGCTGAGGGGTGCATTGCCTTTGGTAAACCTGAGTTCATTAAAATCCACTCAAAACTAAGAGTTACAAGAATACCAATTAAGCAATCTCCTTCAACACAGAGCATTTACAGAAGCAAGATACTAATTCAATACATTAAGATTCAATTGATACAACTCTTACCAATCAAATTAAGCAACCCTCTGATGAATAAAAGCAGCGTGTTTAGCCAGACTACAAAATGAACAATCCTTGCAATGCATGGTAAGACATAGGCATTCATATTATTTCTTAAGAAAGAGAATTTCTGTGTAAAAGTAAGTCTGATGAGCAATTTTTTCCCTAGTGTGCAACAGCCCACTGAGTATTCACCAGTTTTCTTCCTAGATTTTCACAGAAATAAAGCGAGAGCACATAATTAAATCTTCCATTAAATCACAGATCCTTTCAATCCTATCCAGCAGAACTGCATCAACTCCAGTAACCTCCATTTGATACACTTGCCAGCATATTATCCACTGTTGGTCTGAAAAACATGAAAGCAGAGTGTCCACACCACCTCTTTTGGCAGCTTGCTCCAAAGGCCACTCATCCCTGCTGTCAAACCACATGGATCAGGGCAGCTCGGAAATGTCTGATTTCAGTGCACAGCCACTGCTTTTTGTCACCCTTCTGTGTTAAAGAGCCCTTTAGAGAAACTCATTTCTTGCAGGGTAGGGATAGCAGTGATATCCCCCCACACAAACAAGCAATTAACAGTGTTAAAAAAATCCAAGAAAAATATGCTGGAACCGTTTTGTAGAACCTACCCATGGTGCCATTTTTCACCAGCATTTCATGACCAGTTCCAGCACTATAACAGTCTGGTACTGATGCCACCTCCACCATAAATACACACACATCTGTGGGTTCTGCACATGTGAAACCAAATGCCTGCCTATCCTAACTGTGATTTATCAGACATCACCTCTTGGCCTTTCCACTACAGCTTTATGCTGTGAGTTCATGTGAGCTGTTCATTATAAACACTGCTATATTTTCAGAATTATTACTTTTGTTGGAATGGTCCTTAACTCTCAAGCATGACCCACACATCTCATTATACACCTTTGCATGATTATTTATGTAAGTTAATGATGCTCAGCAACCCAGATCACCCTCTCTGGCTGTTTCACTCTCCCTGTCACTCACTATTACTCTAATCTCCATGCATCCCACAACCCCATTCAGTTATAATTTTGATTATAATGCCAATATAACCAATATATATAACCAATGCTTATAACCTCACAGACTGCTGAAATGCCACAAAGAAGTCCATAAGCAACAGACATTTGATGATTCTTTCGAGATGTCAGTAAGTTAAGAACATTTTAACAAATGCTTTAATGACATGGTATAATCCATTCTTCCACTGAAAATTTTGTGATGTGTTAAGTGGAAAGCAGGGCAATATTACAATTTCAGAACATTATACTGACAGTTACATTACAACAGCATTACATCTTCATAGCTACCTCTATCTATCCAATACATAAATCAATGTTAGATATTACATTTTAAATTTCCAGTAAGTTATATTTTTGAACTTTCAACACGGGCTTTTTTTTTTAGTTTTTAAAAAGTTATTATTTCAGCTCTAATGAGCATTTCATTTTCATACAGGAGCTGAATGCAATACTGTGTGCCACAAAATCCTGTGCAGGCTGTCCCTTGGACAATGGCAGGGAAGGGACTGCCAAGTCTTTGAGCTGAGCTGTCTGTATGTATTTCATTCATTAACAAAAGCTGTATTGCTTAGTCTGCTTCTAAAGCACCCAAAGAGGGATGTTCTGGAGACTCTCTTGATGGTCTCTTGCAAGGTTTTCATCCATTAGTAAGTGGAAATATTTGAAAATTTGCAATTCATCTTTTCCTTGTTAGAGCCATGGAGAAAATCTGGTTCCTGTCCCCCTATTCCAGTGCCTTTCAAGAAAGGAAGCAGCCACCATCTCTCACCTGCCTATTGATCCCCCGTTCCCTTATTCCAGCACCATGGCAGGAACAACCTCCCATTCCTTCCTTCAATTCCCAGTGCTCCCTTGAGTCCTCTGGAGCTTGTGTGACTAAATAATTAATGGGACTTGGAGTCAACTGCAGCATTTGGGAACTGTGGAACAGGAAGAGGCATTTGGCCAAAGGAGATGCATGGACAGGACCTGGAGAAGGACAGGGCAGCAGTGCCACCCCGAAGGACCAGGCCACCTCCAGCTCTCCCTCCTTCCCTTGCACATGAGTTCTCCTAAACTTGGAGGTTTGTTTCTCATCTCCAGCATTCCTCTAACTTTTGATATTACTACTGATCAAGAACAGTATACTATTATTCTACTATTCTGCTATTATTCTAAGGTCTCAGCGGCGCTGATACTGTCACTGTGCCTGGGATGGGACTGGAAGATTTTTACACTGGTGACCCACATTATGAACTAGTTAGTCAGCTGCTTCCCATTTTACAACTGCAAATTTATTTCTATGTCAAAGCAAATCTGGAAGAATAACCCTGTTTCCAATGACCTGAAAATCCACTGCCTTCCTCTATCATTGCGGCTCTGTTTTTAGACAAAAATACACACATTTAGGGTCAAGAAACTTGATGGGAATTCAGTAACTTAATTTCTTCTTTTAAGAGCTACATCCTTTGACAAAGTTGAGTCTCCAGTGTGTCTTTTCCTCAAGCTTATCTTCTGCACAAGGACAAGAGCATGCACAGAATCTAGACAACATTAAATCCAGTTTAGCAAGACCAAAATATCAAATCTTAATAAACTCCATGTGGAAATTAATTAGAAACTCCAGTAGTTATAATTGCCAAATGAGTGGTGGAAATGAAGCATGGGGAGGTACTGAGATCCAATCTGACTGCTTGATCCTACTACTGTCCAAATCCAAAAAAGACCCACAAAAAACCCACAACCAAAACCAACAACCCAATAAAAGTTTTCAGCTGTTCTGAATATACACCAAAATCAGTTCTTTTGCATAAAATTGGAGTTAAATGCATCAAAACTGAGAAAAGAATCAACATTTTACCCTGCTGAGCTCAGACTCAAGATGTGCCACACTAGGAGCAGTGTCTTAAACAAAAGCTTACTTATTCCTCTTGCTCCTATATGCTATAAGCAACCTCCAATTACTCTAATTGCAGCATCTCCTCCTGTGCTAATTCACATCATAGTGAAACCACCTCTTGTGCAGCACTAAGCCAGGGTTTACAATCACTCTCATGATTAGTAATTGCTACAGCTACTCAAATATAAGAACCATGGCTCTGACAAGCAAAGTCAAACAGCTTCTTGTTCATTCACTTGAAAAGGAGGAAAAATGAAAGGAGCGTAGTGTCTCACTTCTTGGCTTCCCCAAACTGACTGAAAAGCAGGACCATACTGAACTCTGCGAAAAGGAAGGAAGCCATCAATGGTTTGGGATGTTACATTTTCAGCATGACAAGGGGGGCAAACAGGGACAAAATCTACTGTTGGATGAGCAGGAGTGGCACTATGCCCACGGGGAGTTTTTGTTATTGAGGTTTGTTTGTGATGTTCTTTGCATAACATGTGAAGATGACAACAAAAGGACAGGCCTGGCAAAGAGCTTGGGGTGGACTGGTGAGCCCCTTGTATTAATTCATGGGCACATTTAAGTACCGAGGGTGTTTCGAGGCAAAAATCCTGACTGAGCATCAATGTGGAATGGAGGTACAGCATTAACAGATGCATAGTGCCAAAGCTGTGGAGGTCTGCAGAGAGGCTGCAGATCAATTTTCTGTTTGAACTGGAGACCGGTGAGAAAGAACACGAACTAAAAGAATTAATTCTTTAACAAAGTATAGAAGAATGGTTTTCTGAAGAAGGGACAGCAGCACATTAGGGCTTCAGTCTCCTCAGGCAGAAACCTCACATCTTACAACCTTCCCTTGCCTTAAATAATGGTCCAGCAGCTATTTCTCCCAAAAATAAAACCTCCTTCACCCTCTGCATTCCAGTGTGCGACTGAGAGGGAAAAGGTACAAATGTACAAATGCTCCCTAACTTTTCTTGCTTTCCTCAGTGCTTCTTATTTCCAGAGAAAACTGGGGGAACACTGGAAAACCCCAATACTATTAAAAACACCTCAGTCCTTTCTCAAAAGCTATATTGGGTTTTCAGAATTTAGCATGTGACCAACCCCTTCTAAGAACACAGGTTAATTTAAAAATACATATTGGTCCATGACACATGTAGAAGTGTACAGGGAAAAGGGTCATGTGGTAGTGGAAAAAATAATATAAAAACCTGTATTTTAGACTTTGATCTTCTCTTGGTGTCTCCCCAAGTTTCTTTCTGACACTTCTAGTATCATGTAAAACCTTACGTGCATGCAAAATACAAACTCAGGAACAAAAATCTGAAAATGCTGCCAGAGAAGCCAGAAGTTTGCAGGAATAAGCTACAAACACTTCCAGGACAATTTGCCTCCTTTCAGTCCTACTGGTTAAAAATAAATTATAAGCATGATACTATTTAATTTCACCCCTGCTCCCTCCCCCAAAAATCTCTAGTCTCTTAATGAATGCCAACATGCCTGACAATAAGTCTAGAGTAACATTTGAGCTGGCATATGAGTATCAGAAACATTTTAAGATGCTATTGTAAAAGTGCTGTATTTTGTCCCAGAAAAACCCCAAGAATAAACTCCACACAAGTCATCCAGGATAGAGCACAGGATGAGCTGGTCACTCTCTATGGCAATGGAAACCTTGCCAACATTTGGCTTCAAAATATCCCAGTCTTGCTGTGCACACACATTTTGGGCAGTTTACTTCATCAGTGCCATCAAATACTGCATTCTTCCCACCCCTGTGTGTGCAAGCTCTACAAGGACAATACACTGACCAGATGAATGGAATTATGTTAAGAACTACTGGTATAGGATCAAAGAATTTTCTTAGAGCTGCAAATAAAGGAGCTTGTTTCAAAACATTAATTAAGTTAGGAGAGAAACACCATGAAAGAGATCCCTGAGGCTTGGTGGGAGCGGGAAGGGGTAAGAAAAGTGAACTACAGTCTCTAAACCTTATGGTTTGGACAGGCTAATATTTGCATGGATTAGCCTGGGAAACTGTTCCTGTATCAGAAGGGAAGTCCATTGACCCAGCACAGCAGAAGTTTTAAAGCTCCAGGGCTGCAGCAGTAGCCAGTTTTCCAGAAAGCAATTACTGCTCTCCACCATCTTATTTGGAGCCTGGGAGAAACCTGGGCTCTACTGTCCTGGCTTTCCATTTGTGCTGCATCCTGCAACACAGTTCGGGATAATAAGATGAGGCTCCTCATATCTGCTTGCACAACTTCACACAAGAGAAAAATAGACTTATTTTCATTCCATTGGCCAAATTTGTCCAAATCGCTCTTGAATTTGTCAGCTGCAAGAACATTGCTGCAGTCAGTGATTGAAACGGTCACTCCAGGACAGCACTGCAGCCTGGTGCTTTTGAAAACACCCTGTAGGAGCTTTCAAAAAAGGAAACAAGCCTCACTTCAGGCCTTCTGAACTTTATTTCATGAGCATGGTCTCCTGTTCATGAAGAAAACACACATCTATATCAACATTTTAGTAATTTCGCATTGTCCAAAATAACGGGTTTTTCTCTTGAAAGATAGTTTAAGCAGTAGGAGTATCCTCTGCAAAAAGCTTTTCAAGTTTATTTTCTGTTCATCATGATTATCTTCTAGAGTTGCTAATTTTTGCTTATCCTCTTGGAAAAAATCTAGGTCCTTACAGCTGCTGTAAGACTGACCTAATAACAAAATCTCCCAGAGCTCCACAGAATGAGCCTTCATTCTCAGTACGAGTGTGACAGGAAGCCAGAGCCTATGTACAGAATGGTCCCGTGTCTGTGAAGGACTCAATTCCCATTTCCAGTGCAAACCAACAGCATCTCCCAGATCCCAGCAGTGTTTGAGCAATCCATCATCCACAGCGGTCACTGCCAAGCCCCGGAGACAGAGGCATCACCTCTGCTGAACTTTCAGTTTGCTCACTGTCTCAACAATGACTCACGGACTATTTACAAATCTTCCTTTTCAAGCCAGTGCTCACCGACTGTGTTTGGTTTTTCCCTCTTTTCTTTTGTTGGGGGAGGCAGGAGAGTTCTTTCCCGAGCTCTCTTATCCAGCAGCTCTGCAATAACCCCGGTTTCACAAACAAGTGAAGCAAAGTACACTGCTTTGGTTTATGGAGTGTATTTTATAAAGACATCTTAGAGAAAAGAACACCAAATCTGTGAGGGAAATGAATCTGGCCCTGAGAAAACGGCTCCAAGCAACACAGTTTGCTTCCCAGCAAATTCAGGCTTAATGCTCATGAATTATTAAATTACCACATTGGCGAGAAGCCCCGGGGGAGGATTACAGAGCTTACAGTAAGACTGTTACTGCAAACACTGGGTTTCCATGGAAACAGAAAATAGTGAAAATAACTACCTGTCATTTCTCTTGCCACATTCAAGGGAAAACCACCACAATGTTAAAGTGTTATTGAGGTTTGCAGGAGAAAGGGAGCTAAGCACCAATTACATTCTCCTTGGCTTCTCATGACTCTGCCACACTTGAACATTTGACACCGTCATGAGGATTTTTCTGTTATTTCCATCATGAAAGGTACCTATTTATGTTCCTGAAAGGAATCCTGTCAATTAGAAAAGGTTTCTATTTCCAAAAGAAAGATTTCAGTCATCTAGTGCGATTCCCCACTGATGGTGATTTTAACTAATGGCAAGTGAGGCAGACTGACCCTGCCAGGTGGCAGGTGAGGAAAGCTTTGCAGGGAAGACTTCTAATTTTGGATTCCAGGTATTTTGTGGAGTAAGGATTTGATCACCATCTCTACCCTGGGAGAAGCTAATGGTTCTGAGGTCTGATACAGCAGCTGTCACATTTAATTCTTGCTCCACAAGAGCTTCGAACGTGACAATTTCTGTCAGGAACACAGAACTGGGTTTTGAGGGGGAATTTTGCCACAGAAAGACCTCAAGTGTAATGGGTAGAATTCCTTACACTGGGCCTTCCTACAGACAGGAAATTACTCGAGAATACTTTCTCTGAGCTCACTTACACATTTTAACAATGTGTAATTTTCCCCCTGCTCCTTGGGTGAGCAAAATCTCTTTCAGCTGTGTGTGTCCATGACACATTGTCATTCTTCCTGAGCAAGAAAAGTGAGGAAGTTCCAATGCCTGCAACTAATTAATTTCTTCTCACTAACAACTAAAAAATAAAAATAACCCTATATCCCTGCCTATTTGTATGTCATATTTGATCCCCAACGCCCTGTGGAGGCGAGAGACACAAAATAACATGGATATTTGTAAAAGCTCCTGTTTTAGAATAGTTACATATTAGTAATTGTATAGAGACTAGGAAAAATAGTAACTTTTTAGGAAAGAATTAACATTTCTAATAACACCACTTACATCTCTTACAGCAACTTTCATATACAAATCCAGACAGTTGCTTTTGCATATACTATTAACAAAACAGGGGATAAACAAGAAAACCAAGCAAATGCAGATTCCAGAGAGAAATCCAGGGAATGAAAGTCAGCTGAAACAACCAATAGAGAAAATGAAAATGCATTACTCCTCCTGAGCCCTCTCTAAAAAATCCACACACCAGAAAACCTTAAATACTCCACAGGTTTTATGTCTCCAGTGATGATGAAACTTGTGTTTTTCAGAAGTTCTATAAGTTATCTGAAAGGCCCTTTTGTCCCAGCTGTATGTGTGCAGCAGACATCAGACACACAGATTTTCCGTGGTCACAGCAGTGACCCGAACAAAGCCATTGCTGTGGGCAGCAATATTCCTTAATGTTTGCTTAGTTTTTGAGAAAGTTCACCTTGAGAAGGAAAAACTCATTCTATCACCATTACAATTGCTATGAGTTATCTATTGCACATACTCAGGAAAATACTTTCCTTGAAATACTAAAGACACACTAAACTGAAGTGCAGGAGGAGGTGATGAAGGATTAGCTATCCCAACAGATCAGATTGCTAAAAGAGAGGTAAAAATTGAAAGACGGGTTTATTTTCATGACTAAGCAGAAGAAAAAACTCATTAGTTGGTAAGGTTAATCCCTAGGAAAATTCTCTGAATATTAAAGAAATAATTCTGAGTGATACAAAGTTATTTTTTCCCAGCAGACAAATCATTATACTGACAGTGAATGAGATAACTTTTCTATTTTAAAATAGCTATGCTATTAAAAACATAACAAAAGGAAAAATTAGCGCATATTGAACAATAAAAGTAAAATATAATTTTCTGCTTCCATACATAGCAACTGGCAATAAAGGAACATGATAATATTTTAAAGCAATTAACTGGGGATAAATGCCCACACATTGTTCCGGCACTCCCAGAGCCATTACTTGAGAGAGAAGCAATACAGAAAAAAGGATCTTCAGGTCAGTCCCATATCCTGGGAGAGAATGCAGTCAGACTGGTTTGACACAGTTTTTACTGTGGATCCTTCCACATTAATTAACAATTTCTCTTTCAGCTGCTCAACTTCAACCATATTTATCTATCCAGTGACTCTAATTTCCTTTTTCTGACCTTACTAATGCCATTCTTACTCTTTTTTATTTCACCTTCCCCTATCTCTCTCTCCACTTTCAGCTGCCAAACCTCCCTCTGCCCAAGCAGAAGTGTCTGGAACACATACAAGTTCTACAGCCCTGCTTTGGGGCAGGTAGGGTTGCCCTGGATGGGTGCTCTCACATTAAGGAGGCTGATCCTGCACATCAGAGCTTTGAGAAGACTCAGAGCCCTTCTCGGACAGGACTTGTGGGAAATTTGCCATTGCATTTTCAGAAGTTGGCTCAGTGTTTGAAACAGAAGCTCCTGACAGTGGTAATTGTGTCTGCATTAGGAAGTGCTACAGGAAAATTATTCAAGATGACATGTGTAAGCACAATGTAATTTTAGCTACACTGTTCCTGCTAACATTTTTTAGCAGCTGATATACATTCCTATTGACAGTTTAAAAGTCAAAAAAATATGACTAAACGATGATGAGAACCATGGAGCTAACGGCCATCATCAAATACAAACAGAGACGGAGGATTCCTGTCAGATTTGTCAAGGTAACCTTCAGCAGCTTGGTATAGATTTGTATTCTGACGTCTGAATCGGGAATACTGTGTCACAGAAACTCCTACTACAGAGAGAGTGAAAATCAAATCCCCTACAAATTCATCATTTCTAAATCCAGTGTTTCAAAGTGGTGCATTTCGTTCTACTCTACCTAAACAGTGTCACAAACGTTTTCTTTTTACAGCCTCCCCCTGCCACTTAAATGCAGTACTGTGACTTCTACAGGACCAGGTTGTACAAGTGAGTAGCAGCTTGAGAAAACTCTTCTAACACTCACACACTGCTTAAACCAAACCCAGTTTGCCCATGCCCCAGAAGTTAATTTGTTTACAAGGAAAAGGAGGCATTTAAATTCACAGTGATGTTGTTCTCTATTTTTTTTACCCAATTAGTATCTTAAACTATTTACATATTCGTCTGCTGATTTTTATCACAGAAAATAATGTGGCTGGGAAGTATCCCAAGATCTGGAGACAAGTTACAAATGGGAAATCACTGTCTCCATTACCTCTGAAGTTACCACCAAACCCCACCGCAGAACAGTACTAACAGCCAAACATTGCCCCTGAACATTTTTTGACTTAGCCTTGAAAAACAGGGGCAGATGATTTCATGTCAGATGACTTTAGAGCAGCTGAATCCTGATGTAGACCCAGAGCATTTTTTCAGTCCATAATTATGCTTCCAAACCATGTTTCTCTCTCGAGAACTGCTTTGTCAATGGTGCTAAATCCTTAAGACAAGACTTGGGACAGACTGTACTGCTCACATTCCCCCCATCATCCACCCACAAACTGAGAACATTTCCACAAAAAACATCTTTCCGTATCACCTATTAGCAAGAGCTTTAAAGAGCAAGCTTATGTTTTTTCTCATTTTGGCTACTGCTTTTGCTTTAACACTGAAATAGATGTTCCCCAATCAAACTCCTAGCCCTGTGCTGCAGTGGTTAGAATCCTGTCTCACCCCAAAGACACAGCAGATATTAAAACTGACAAAAGGTTTGAACTCTTTCTGGATGAGAAATGACCACAAGGACTTCCTCAGTCACTCTATCAACACCACCACGGGCACTCAGCACATCTCCAACCCTCCAGTCACGAGGAGGTCATTGCTATAATGGGCATGGCAAAGGCTCAGGCAGTAGGAGGAGGCAGGTGGAGGAGTTGCAAGCAGAAATATGCACACCATTTTCCATGCATAATTACTGCTTAGGCCCACAGATCTCCAAATTCAATCACATCAGAGTTTCTCTTTTGTTCTACTCACTCTCCATAATTAAGGATATTTCTAGATGACAAGAAACTTTTAAATCCCAGTGGTGTGTAAAATAAGGTAACTGGTTTAAGATGCAGGCAGAATGAAAAACATTTACATGTTTAAATATAAACTTTATAAAAAACAAGTAAGGCGGAAATTTATTTATCCTTTTCCATATTCAAAAGGCTGAGAGAATTGGGATTGTCCAGGCTGGAGAAGAGAAGGCTTCAGGGTAACCTAATTGCCCCTTTCAGTATGTGAAGAGAGGCCACAAGAAAGATAGACTCTGTACAAGGGGGAATGGCTTCAAACTGAGAGTGGGATTAGATGAGATACTGGGGAAAAAATCTTCCCTGTGAGGGTGGGGAGGCCCTGGCACAGGTGCCCAGAGCAGCTGTGGCTGCCCCTGGATCCCTGGAGGTGTCCAAGGCCAGGCTGGACAGGGCTTGGAGCAGCCTGGGATAGAGGAAGGTGTCCCTGCCCATGGCAGGGGTAGGATCAGATGCCCATTAAGGTCCCTGGCACCGCCAACCATTCTATGATTCTATGACAGTCAGTGGACTTTTCAATCTTATCTTCAGACAAAATCCTGCTATCATACTTTTGAATGTGTAATTTGTCTAAGTTATGCATCATTCCATGCATTTCCTAGAAAATAGAGTTACTGTATAGGTATCTAAACCTCACTGCTTTACTGAAATTAGTTTATTTTCACCCATCAAAATCATGTGAAAAATGTTTAAAAAAAAATTATATATCTCTTATTTGTTGCATCTTTCTAGCACAAATAACACTCTGGATCACTTTTTTTTCCAGCTCCTTTATAACAGTTTCATCCAGCCTGTATCTCCTTCTTTATTGTATCAAGTTTAATACTTCTGTTGAGGCAGGAGATGCCTTCCCGTATAACAGAACAAAATTAGTTGGCTCTGACGTGATTTGTGCTTGACAAATCTATGCTGACTTTTACTTATCATCTTGTTAGCTTCTTAGTGCTAACAAGTAGTTTATTTGTTCCATGACTTTTCACATTTGTCATCGGATTGCGGCTGACCTTCTTAGGGAGATTGAGGCAAAAGAGCCATTAAATATTCCAGCTATCTTGGAAACATCTGCTCATGGCTTAATGTCCCCTTTAATCTGTTCAGTTATTTCTTGAGTTTGTAAAAAAAAATAAAAATCTGTTAAAGCATTATAGAATTGTTCCTTTTTTTGCCCTTGATGCCTTTTGCTAATATCATTTTTTTCTACAAGTTTCTCACTTCCCATCCCTGTTTGTGGAATTTCATCCATTTGTCCTTTTTTAAACTGCCTTCCAGACTCCATTTCACCACAGAATAAGATACAGACTTTCTGCTGTTCCCATATATTTAATCTTTCCTTCATACTGAAACAATTTGCTTTTGTGCTCTCCAACAGTATCATTAACAAACAGACAACTCTCAAATGTCTTTTCTCCATATCAGTTTACCTGTCTCTGTTTGATCTTTATTGACACCTTCCTTACCAAGTTCACCATCCTTACAGTAACATTTTCTTTCCTTCCTTTTTCATGTTACTCTCAACTCCATCATTCCATGATCACTCATCCCAAGATATGTCTCACCACGGGGTATAATCATGGCTATAATCTAACCTGGATCGATTATCACATCATTTTCCAGTAACTTCCATGTAGCAAACAAACTGAGGTATTAAAGATGAGTCACGAAGAATTTGTTGCTGGTCTAGTGGCTTTTGTATGCAACAAAAAAAATCCCAAATAGTTTAAAACAGACAAATAAACTTTAATTCCTCTTTATCTGAGCCTTCAAGTTCTATTTACTTACAACTATTACTTTTTATATTTCTGTCAGGCTAAAAATAAAGTTACTGTTTCTTGTGTTTAGCTCTGACCCCTCTGGTGGCAGTGCTGTCATTCCTGCTGTCCATAGCTCCTCACTGCCATCCTTTGTCAGCTCCTCCTTTGCTGACAATCATTAAACACAGGAACATTTCTGTATTCACAACCTGGGAATCATCTCAGCTGCTGCTCCAACCTTCTGATTGCTAATCCACACCTGGTGCATGCTTTTACTGCAGCCCCTGAGAAACACTGCAACTTTCGCCAGTTCCTCACTTAACCTCACTTGGAAACAGCTCTTGGCAGCAGCAGGTTCAGGGAGGTTTGTAATCCAGCACATGTCCAAGGCAGTAACGCTGAAAGCCACTCAGCCTCCAGCGTGAGCTGCTTGGGTAAGAAATCTATCAACCTCCAAACCATTTCAGAAGTCAATTTGTCCTTTTCATTTAGAGTGCAGTGTGCAGAAGAAGCCTTGCTTGGGTTTTTTACCTTAATGTACTATTTCCTGAGAGGAAAGAAAATGTTTTAAAGTAGATATAAAAACATCATTCTAAATTTGTAGCAATGTGTTTGTCTGTTTTCTGGTTTCTTCTCCAAAACAGAGCTCAGCCTCATTACACACTTCTTCTCCAGCACTCTCTGGGACATAAGAAAATGTAAAAATTATGCTGTTTTCACTACAGCAGACCACTGATGCTTAATGCAAAGAGATAAGTAATAACAACTGTTTTCACAAAAAGCATTACTATATATATTTAAATTTGCCTGTACCACTCTTTGTGCTTTTTCTCATTATAACTATCCTTTTCTTCTTTTTTTTAATCACTGGCAAAACCCTTTCCTTAAGGCTCTCCATTCAGTGTTTACACACAAACTGCAGTCCAAGACAATTCGTCTCCTTTCAAAGCAATTTCTGCTGGCAGCAGCTTGTCTGCCTGTCCCTTCCTCTTCCTGGCAGCTTTTCTCATCTTAATTATTTCATGTTTTACTGCTTTGCAGTGGGAACTAGTTGAGCAAATTTTTTTGTTTTAGTTTTCCATTTTCACCTTTCCCTCTTAACAGCTATTTTCTGGTAATTCTCTCAAGAGAGGAATCATAGGCACATCCTCCTAAACTCCACCAACTGGAGCGTCCAGAGAGCTGCAGAGATGGGAAGGGTCTGGAGAGGAAGCCAAATGAGGAAGGGCTGAGGACACTTGGTTTGTTCAGCCTGGAGGAGACTGAGGAGAGACCCCACTGGGGGCTTCAACAACCTCCTGAGGAGCAGCAGAGGGGAGGGTACCAATCCTGCTCTCTGTGACCAGGGACAGGAGGGAGTGGCTGGGGCTGTGTCAGGGGAGCTTTAATTTGGATGTCAGGAAACATCATCAGACCTTTGTAATATAGACCAATTTTTAGTGGGATGTACTCGGAAGAGATACTAAACCGTTATCACTCTACTCTGGACTTTCTTGGATGAAAATTATTCACACGATAATGTTCTTCCAAATTGAGGAAAGAACATTCTGTGGCTCTTCCCTGACTTTGAAACAAATCTAAATCTAACTTGCTGAAACCAGGAGAGTTTTGACTACAGCAGCAAATGACTGTCAGGACATGCTTTTACCAAAACTCTGAGCACCCTACAAAGATACTGTTCTTCAGATCAGACCAAGCTACACCTACTGAACTTCCAAGATACAAAATAATGCTGCAATGCTCTTCTACATGCTCTGATGTTTCCAAAACACACACTTGCAAAGGAAAAACCCAGCCCATCTGATATTTGCTAACCCTGATACCAATTAGCTCAATGGATTGAGAGCACAGACACAGGAATGAATGGGAAGAGTTCATGCTGAGAGCAGCACAGTGATGACAACAGGTGTGATGCGACAGGCCTGGAAGGCAAGGAATGAAGGAGAGTCAGGGAGGCACAGCAGCCCCTTCTCAAACCAGCCCGAAAACATGGCCCTGTCATTATTTGTGCTTCTTAACCAACAGCCCTCAGGAGGCAGCCACGAGACACCAAAACCTTCAGTATGTGGAGGCAAAGACAGAAAACTAAAAAATTCAACCGTTCTGTGCCTTTAATGCTTCACTTCATTTCCTGTGCAAAGACCAGTATTTCTGATATTCCCATGCAAGCACTGTGATTTACCAGCTCAGCCCTTCCAGCAGGGCCACGAGAACACCCCACGTGTTTTTCTCCAGTATATTTGCTCTGCTCACAACTCTTTTCCTAGGAAGTTTTTAGTTATTTGACACATTCCTACCTGATCTGTTTGCCTTCCCGGACATCGTACAAGGAAAAAAAGACATCTGTGTCCTCTCCAATGGTGTTGTAGGTGAAACTCTTCAGGCTGAGGAAGAAGTGATGAGGCACTGGCATCCGACAGGCTTCCCCGTGCCGCTGACGGATTGTATCCACCTGATTCAAACCAGGGAAAACCATTGGCACTTCTTCACAAATAAAGGACACGTCATCAGCTTGATGATTTTAACTGAGATCCTGCTCTCCTCTCTCCATCAAGTAAAAGCTTAATCTCAAATATATTCTGCCTCAGAGATAATGTGATAAATTTTCTTCCTCTATTTTTAACACTTCTAATTTGAATAGATTGATGAAACCATGATAACCAAGTAGATACAAAACAAATGGTTTATGCATTGGAAATTTTATTTTATCAAGTAAACCAAGTCAATCCTGTTTCTCAAATATTGGCTTGATTGTGGTATTGAAAATGAACTATAAGATGGTACTAGGGTGGCTCCTGACAATTTCCATTTAAAGCAGATGGACTTCAAAGCATTTTTAAGAATAACATTTGTTACATTATTTCTTTTCAGCAGTTGCAATTGATTTGTAGAGAACATTGATGTGGCCCAGTAGGACAAGGGCAGTGACTGTCCCCTGTACTGGGCACTGGTGAGGCCACACCTTGAACCCTGGGGTTTGGGCCACTCACTCCAAGGAAGACACTGAGGTGATGGAGCTGGGGAGGAGTCTGGAGCACAAGTCAGATGAGCAGCAGCTGGGGGGGCTCAGGCTGGAGAAAAGGAAGCTCAGGAGGGACCTTATTGCCTGTGCAACTCCCTGAAAGGAGACTGTAGCCAGGTGGGGCTTGGTCTCTCAAGGAACAAGCAACAGGACAAGAAAAAATGATCTCAAGTTGTGTGTGGGAGGTTTCGATTGGAATTGGGGGAAATTTCTTCACAAATGGGCAGTGGTGGAGTCACCAACCCTGGAAGGATTTAAAGATGTGTAGCTGTGGTGCTCAGGGCCAATGTTTAGTGGTGGTCTTGGCAGCGCTGGGGGAATGGTTGGACTCAATCTTAAGGGCATTCTCCACTCTAAACAATCCACGGCTTAGAACCAGGCTTAAGAGGCCAGTTCGTCCTGCAGGTATAACAAAAACTTAACAAGGGGTGGTAACATGAGCAACCAATCAAGCCAAATAGTAGAAAGGTTTACATTTTGACTGAACATATCAAGACTCATTTACAGCAGCGAACACTGGGGTGGCCAAAGAAAAAGAGTATAAGTAAATGTATGTGTTTGATTTTCCCAGCCCTCTACATCCATTTATGCTGATCTTAATAAAGAGGTTGCATGAATATCCAAAATTACTGTGCTCATCTCCTCTGAATTCATAGACAGGTACATACTGACCAACAAAATCATAACATTTTCAGACTTACAATTCAGATTTGTACTAGTTTAAAAGGAATTTTGTTCTGGATTTTAAATTAAATCCAAGGAAATCCTCATTTTTTAAAGACAAGTACATGTGGAAGCACAGATCTCAGTAAAGATCAAAGCCAGATTCCATGACCAGGACTGGATTATATTAGTACAGCAAGGATATGTGAAACAGAAGCCACTAAGCCACATGTTAGCAGGTAGAGAGCAGAGTCACATGGGCAGAATGAGGCTTTTGATCTCACTACACAAGTTCATCTTTTAAGAACAACAGTTACGAGCTCAGGAAAAGAGACCTAAAAGGAATTTGAAGAACGACCTTAGTGACTTAAATACTCAGGAATCTTCTGAGGAAGTGTTCTGTGGGTAAGAACTTCCCCAATCATCTCCATCATACCTTTACATCCATTACCAAAGAGTTAAAGACAACAAAAAATTCAAATATGGGTGGTATTTACCTGTGATGTGCTCTGCTGGACACTGTGTCTACTTGACAAATGCTGTGGAGATACAAAAGAGTAAAATTTAAAGCTTTTTGAAAGTAAGAAATATTTACATTATATTTGTTTAGCATTAGCGCAGTAATTCTAAAATGTGACTTTTAAAATTATTACCAACTTTTCATGGCCTTTTTTTCACATTGTATTATCACTCACAAGACCACTTGCTTTCCTAAAGGCTTTTCTCAGTTAAGTCATTTCTTAGCCTACCTACCTGAATTACCAGGGGTATTTACTTTGACTTTTATAGCAAATGGCTGTCACAAGTTAGACAGGATTTCAAAAATAAATGCTATTACAGTGTTAGGAAATGTCATTATTCTGTATAATATCTGTCTTCTCTTGCTAAATGGGGAGATACCTCACCACTAATCCTCATCTTCCACTACACTGTCTGAGAAAACATACATTTCTTAAAAAACACAGGCATCTAGAAAGAAAGATGGATTTTAGACATAGTTTAAACTTTTTGCTCTAATAAGAAAATGAAATCTTGAAAAATGGTTAAAGACTCTTCTACAATTTCAGCTGCCCAACACCTGTAAAGAAGCATCAGTATAAAGAGCTACATGTCTGCAAACTCAGAGGATGATGCTGTATTTAAAGCCTTTTATGCTACAAGGAGATGTTATAATCAGAAAATGGACTGCAAGACTCACTGAAGCCATTTAATCTCCAAAGGGAGATTTAAATACTAATCTAAATTGAAAAGGTTTCAGAGTGCTTTAGAAAAACATCATTAATGATTCTGCCATGTCTTTCCCCGCACATCATCTTAATATTAGCATTTTAAACTGAAATATTAACATTGACACTACCACACATCATTAAATACTCTCTTCATTCGCCCTATCTCTCTCCTTCTATTACAAACCCAGCATCTTATTCTGACCAAACATTTACACTCCGTGGCAGAATCAGCAGATCTGTTGACAAACACAAAGCTTCAAAGGAGGTGAAACTGAAAGATTGCCCACAAAATGTATTTAGCAATACTTTTCTCAAACTATGATACTGTCTTTCACACAGAACAAGAAGATTTTTTTTACCACAAAAGGACAGATACTCTTCATAATGAGAATAAATCAAGGAGATCCTGGGGTAGTGAGGGAGGTGGCAGAAGTGCTCACTGAGGCACTTTCCATCCTTCGCCAGCAGTCCTGGTTCACTGGGGAGGGCACAGTTGGACACGAGTGGGCAGTCCCAGTAGTGGGCCCAGGTGGACAAGGACACCCCTGTATTTGACACTGGGGATGCCACATTCAAATCCTGTGCTCAGTTTTGGGCTCCTCACTACTGGGTTGGCTATTAGGGAAAATTTTGTCACCAAGAGCATTGTCAAGCATTGGAACTGCTTGGAGCAGTCAAGCATTGGAGGCTGCCCAGGGCAATGGTGAAGTCCCCAGCTCTGGAGTGATTTAAAAGGTTTGTAGCTGTGCCACTTGGGGACAGAGGTTGGTGGGGGCCTTGGCAGTGCTGGGGAATGGTTGAGCTCAATGATCTTAAAGGTCTCCTCCAACCCAAACAATTCTGTGATTCTAAATGGCATATTTTGACATCTGTTTACATTCACAGTTATAAAAATGTCCTCTTTCACACTCTCAGTGGAAAAATAATGATCTCCAGCTCCATTGTTTGTCTAACTATTGCATCATCTTCTGAATGTTAAAAGCCTTTAAGTTGGCTGAGTTGCCTATTTAATCTTTTTGTCACCTGCAACCACTAAGAATCAGCTGGCATAGAAAATATCAGTTATTTAAGCTACTCAAGGTGTCCTGACTTCTTTTGATTAAATTAATCTCTAAATCCAAGTAAGAAAGTGGGAGAGACACTCAAGCAACACAAATACGAGAGGTGGTCTGAAGAGATTCCTCAGCAAACACTGCTGCTTACAGAGTGTACACTGAGGTAAAGCTATAACAGTAAGTGGTAAAAACCTCAGGTTTTAAATTTTTCCACAATCAAAAGATTAGATTTGACTAACTCTGCTTTTATGCTTCAGGACCATGCTATAACAATACAGTCACTGACTGAGTTAATTTTATGTGCCCTTGCCTCTGGCCAGGCAAAGTGCCCAGAGGGTATGTGCCATTTTTGGGTACTTGGATGGGAGGGTGACTGAAAATAGCCAACATGGATTTGTCAGGGGTGCATTATGCTGGATCAAGTGATTCCCCTGAGGTAAAATAACCAAACCAGCAGATGAGGGAAGATTAGTGGCTGTTGTCTCTCCTCTGCTCAGCGAGGCCCTCACCACAGTCCCACAGCATTGCTGCACCCAAGCTGCAAAATTACACCTGCATGGGCAGACTATTTGCTCAAAAACCCCAACAAACAGTAGCATTTTCAGGCTCCAAAGGTAGTGGCTGATGGTGTGTATTCTTCAGGGTCTGTCCTGAGCGCTATGTGGCCTCATAAATTCCCAGAAGATCCTAAATTGGGGGCAGCAGACTGGCAGGGTCCTACTAAAGCAAGGCAAGCATAAGTCAGGGGAGCACTCTGGCAGCAGGGATATTTAACAATTTACTCTTTCTATTATCAGGAGTGGAGCCAGTAGACTGAGAATAGCATTTATTCCTTTTTCCTCAGCACTCAGTAAACTACAGCTGAAACACTGCACTCAGCAAAGGACAGTGAAGCAGCACAAGGATGGAGGGAGTGCAGAATTCTGTCTGGAGAAGAGAAGGTTTGTAGGTGACCTCCAGCAGCCTTCCTGTAACTAAAAAGTGACCACCACAAAGAGGCAGCCAGGCTCTCCACTGCAAAGCTAAACCTAATTAGTCACCAGCTTTGAACATTTCTGATTTGTGAAACAACTTCAGACATTTGTGTCTTGTAACCTTTGCTTTTCCCAAAAGACAGTTGTGCAAACTTTAACAGATAAGATGTTCAGTATATCTTTCCTCATCAAAGTGTTTTCTAATGCTTAAACTGATTCCTTACTATTGTAACCTAGCGCTATTGATTCTTTTCTTATCCATCATTAGGATGAAAAGATTAATTAATTCAGCTTGTGATTCCATTGTAACACTCAAATCTATTTACAAAACCACCTCACCTTGTAGTATCCCTATCTGTACTGCAGAGGCAACAATTGACTGCAGGAGTTACAACCTTACATTTATGGTTCTCCCTGGTATACTACACTTTTTAAATAATTTCTTTAGTTTCTCTGTATCATTTGGAATTCTGATCCTTCCCTCCACTGAAAAAATCAGAAATGCCTCTTCCAACTTTGTGGAATTTGTATATTTAGTAAGCAGACTCCCTATTTCAGCATGTAATCCTTAATCAAACTTGAAGCACTACAAAATGGAGGATGACCACAAGAACTTCAGCTGATTCATAGCTCCGCATATTTAACCAAATGATTGACAACCATTCTTCTTTTTTTTTTTTCAGTATGGGTTTTCTAATTAGCTCTGTGTTTATTTTACAGTAATTTCATCTAGAACTAATGACCTTTGGAGAATTTAAATTAAAACAAACATTTAAAACCTTTATTGAAATCTAAATATGGCATCAGCTGCTCCTCCTCTATCCACTACACTTATCTATTTTCTAGAAGTGCATTGGAACTTTTAAAAATTGCTTATTCTGAACAAGTTCACACTCACTATTACTCATTTTGTTGCTGCAAATAATTATTATTTTATTATCATTATTATTATTTTCCATCCTCTTTTACAGGGAGAGAACAATTACTAGCTCCCCCTCCATCAGTTATTTTTAAGGTGTGAAGTTTACTTGCCCTTTGCTGGTCTTCTGGAACCTTACCATTTTTCCCAGTGATTATCACTAACATGTCTGATGTGGCTTCTCTAGACATCCCAACTGGAACGAATGTATATAGTTCTAAACCCCCTGGGATTATATAAAGTTACCACCTCACCAGAGTTCAGTGGGGCAAGAAGGACATTAAATGCCACATTATTTTCCTGCATTGTGTGCCAATCAGTTTTCCCCAGTATAAAAATTTTCCTTTAGCTTTCCAGTTACTATCAGGTTATTTATATAAAACTGTTTCTTCATACAACTGACCATATTTGCTTGTTATATTTGAATTTGTGTGTTCCCTTTCTAATTTTTGTATTTACCCATTTGTGCTATTCTATTACACTTCTCTATAATTCTGTTCTTGTAAACTTACTCTTGGTAATCTCAATTTCCCTTTCACTCCAATACCTGGAGGAAATTAAGAATTCTTAATTTATCCAACTTGGCCTCTTAGTGAGCATCTTGTGATTTTGTTCTTAATTTACTGGAAGAGCTATCAATTCTCCTTACCTCCTTTTTCCCATCAAACATCTTCCTCATTAAAAATACCAATATCAGTTTTCAGTGTTCTTCTTCCTCATTCCTTTCCTAACAATGCTTGATAAGTGAATCCCATCTTTCCCAAGTCAGCCTTAAACTGTCTTCACACTCTCATCTCATTTCTTACTGGGGTTTAGAACCAAACGTACACAAACTTGTTCTCTCTCACTCTGCTTTGTTAAACAAAGAACAACCAAGAAAATCACAACAAAGAGATTTCATGAGCTTCCTGCCCAGTTTGTGTCCAGTTGTTTTCCTTATCTAGTAGAGTTCTGGGTAACTGAATTCTTACTTTCTTGACTGTTCTTTCTTACCAATCACATTTTTCATTTGAATAAAGAATAAGCAGTTATGAAGTGATGACAGCATTAATTTGAAACTATTTATTTAGGAACTCTATTCACTTTATTAGGAACTCAGGTGGACTTGTGGCATTTCTCTCACACAGTTGGAAGAAATGCCTCAGCTGCAGCAGTTACACAGCCAACAGCTGTGCCTTTCATGCATCTCCTGAACTCATCCTGAAGACAAATACCCACTTCAATAACTTTAGAGAAAAGCTAAACCTATTTAATCACCAGATTTGAACATTTCTGATTTGTGAAACAACTTCAGACATTTGTGTCTTGTAACCCATTCCACTAAAATGTGTCATCCAAGTGTTCCTGACATTCTGCAGGACTTTGTGTTCCTAAATGACAGCTTCAATCCAGTGGCAACTTCCAGCACTGAGCTCTGTGGCAGAATTCTGAGAACATATTTTCCCACCATTCAAAAGTAATACGTATTTTTAAAAAGTGTTCTGTCATATTGGGTAAAGTCACAAACACTGTCATAAGGAAAGGGCAATTTGCTTTCCTTCAGGAGCAAAGCAACAATTCCTGACAAATGCTGTGCATCCTGCAGCCACTGGCATTTAGCTTCAGAATGAGTAACGTGGAGAAGCAGGATGTGCAAGGCCTCAGAGCACAGCAGTTCTGCCAAAGAGATGAATACAGCATCGTCCAGCAGTCACAAATACACTTAGCAATGAAACACGAGAGTTAAAAACCAGGCTCAAATTTAACAACTTACAATTTATCAAGAAAAGCAGTGCTAAGTCTAATGACGGACTAAAAAATGCTTGAATCTGTTGTCACAGAGAGAAAAGTCTGATGCGTTACCTTACCCACTGCTCTGCTAATATGAGTGTTTTCTATGTTATATGTAACATCCTACAATCCTGAAAATATAAGAAACTAACTTGGCTCTCACAACTATTCCTGCAAGATCATTTTACAATGTAAAAACTCATTGCTCATTTGAGAATCCATTACGCATTTTGCCACAAGCAAGGAGGATTCTCTTCCTGGGATTTGTTAAATAATAAAAACAATCCCCAAAGCACATTAAAAAAACCCTAAAACAACCTAAACCACCAACATACCCTTCCCTCAATTTCTACCAAATTCAAGTTTAAAAAAGTAACAGGTTTTCAGCTGCTTTGGTTCCTGAAATTGCCTCCTGACTGTGAAGCAGATGTGATTAGACAGCACTGTCCTTTTGCATCTACGGACTCCAGCAGCAGTGAAGTGTGAAGTGAGTAATGGTGGTGTCCTGAGCCCTGCCCAGAATGGAGCAGCACAGAGACAGTCACAGGACTAAGGGGTGACATAATCAGACTGCTCTGGCATTAAATATTGCCTATTTGCAGTATTCCAAGTATTCAGAGTCAAAAAAGGTGCAGAATAGACCTCAGAGTAATAAACGAATGCTTAGTGAGCAACTAATCTCATACTCTGAGCCTTCACCGATTGAATTTGGTACTGAGTTATTTCCACGCTGTACTGAAGGAAAACTCTGCTGTACTGGCACCAAACTCTCCTCAGACCATGGCAAATTAGGAATAAACTTTAAAAATTAGCACTGTAGAGTGGTGTACTTTCATATTTCTTATGCAACACTTCTTATTTCTTTCCATGAAATCCACTGTTATATGGTGCAAAATATCCAAACCAGCAAAAGCACTCAGTCTGTTTACAAAACATGCCTTTGGTTTAAGGAAAAGTTGTATCTTGCACACCAGAACCCATCACAAAGATGTGGACCTCTCTGCCCCTAATCTTAAACAGCTCAAAGTCAAAATTACTTTAAAATAGGAAATGACTAGAAGTGAGTGACACTGTAACAATGTTATGTAGAAAACACACTTTGGAATATTTTCTTTGGAAGATATTAAGCCAGGAAGTTGTATAAAATAATTGTTGAGAGTTTTTTACTTGGGTTGTTTTGGGCTTTTTTAGACAAAACAGCATCTGAGGAAGGGTTTTCATTCCCTTTCCTGAATTTTGCATGCTATTTGCATGCTGAATATTACATGCTGTTTTCTCCCTTTACAGTTACATCACAGTCCAAAACAAAATTATCTGTATTAGTCCTACTAACACAGAATCCAAACACAGTTAAGTTGTAAAATGCATCAGTGGCTTTACAGTTCATTAATGGCACAGTTCACATTTCCAAAACATCTTCAAATTCATTATGCACTAAGTGGTCTGTACAAGTGACTTATAGTGACAGAATTTGGAGCTCATTCCAGTGAAGGAATTGTACAACTTTACCTGAAAACCCAAATATTCAAATGTACCCCATGTTTTCTAAGGAGCACTGACACACAATAGGGATGGCCTTAATGTTGAACAATTAATTTTGCTTAACTCATTCACTGGTTTCCCTCCTCTCTCCTCTTTCTTGTGAGCTCAAAAAATCTTTGTAACAGGGCAAAGATGTTTATTATCTGTGCAAACACTAAAACCAGACTTTTCACTTGGGTATTCTTCATCTGCAAGAATCAAATAGTGGCTCTCATGGACTTTCGGGACTCAAAGAAATTTCCAAGAGTTTTCACACCATGGTACTTTGTAAACTGAAATTAAAAGGTATCAAAGCATGTCAAGGCTTAGGGTCCTCAGGGTACCAGAGGCACTGTTCTCGTGGTCAGGGTGCAAATGAAGACGACTTTTAACTTACAACACCATTCGGAACAAGAAAACATGTAAGAGTAAAGAAAAACTTTTTCCCTTCTTTCCCTCCCACAGTGAAAACTCAGAGGAATCTCCCACAGAATTTCTTACCATTTTATAAAGGTCTGAAACACTGATCTGATCTGAATCCACAACCTCAAAGTCCTTCCGAGGAACTAAGTCAAGGCCCAAATGTCTGGAAGAGAAGGAAGGAGCAGTGTCAGTGTGATTCTTTAATGTTCACTATCACCTCCTGCATGTGCCTCCTCCAGGGCAGGGACATGGAAACACTCAGCTGTTCCAGTCTTACTGCAATTGTTAACCATTAACACAATCCTTCTACAGAGAATTTAATGCAAATATCAAAAAATCCCTCTACAGACTTGTTGCTTTTTCTTCCTTGACTTCAATGGAGCTGTGGCAATTAATGCAGGTGAAGCTTTTGGCCAATATATTGGTGCAGTACCCAAAATAAGTTAATTTTGTACATGGAAAGTAGGCAAATAAAGTTCATACTCTGGTTTCTGCTGCGGTATTTAAGTTCATTCACTACATAATGAAAAAGTTCCATTAATAGCCCTGTTCAAATATGCCAGCAGATCCTGAGCCTTGGGAAGCTGCTTTGATATTCCTGGAGCTCATAAAACTTCACCCGAACTTTATTACTGTGTAAACACAGTATTTCTTAAATAATAAACAATAACTGCAGTAACAAGAATTTTCATTTGTATTTGTAACACACATACAAAAATATTTTTAATTATTCTGAATAGAATTAATATTTTGGCTCAAATCAAATACATAAACTAACAAAAAAAGAATACCAGTGCAAAGATGACTAGTTAAGAAGTTCAGCTGTAAAGAAGGCAGTTCAGGTCACAGCTTCACATGAGCAGCAGACAGAATAAGATATTCTTCATCCAGACAAATAAATGAAAAACTGTTAATGATTAATTAATAACTGTAGACTGAGGAACAAGACAACCTTGAAGGTGACAAAACCCAAGCTTTGCTCCATAGATCTTCAGTTTCTGAGGCACAAAGAGTTCTGAGCATTACAATAAAAAGCTACACTAAACACACATTAGGAGTGAATTTAAAAAATACAACACATGAATTAACCATTTTCCTGCTTTTGCCTTATGTAACTTTGATACTTCACTTATAGACTTTTATACTGAAATACTTAATAGCCTTAAAGAAAAAAACCAAACTGAAGAGATGCCCTCACGAACTACCTTTGCACTCCTTCTGTCACGAACTATAAAAGAAAAGCAAAAGTCAATTTAATTTTGTAATCAGAGAGGGAAACATTCTGCACAGACTCGTTCCTGATGGCAAATGAAAAATTTTATTGAGAAAAACCTCTCTGGTACTGCAGAGTAATTGTGTGGAGCAATAACAGAAGGCTCCAGGCAATCCAGTGTCTCTTTCTGAGCAATTGGCTTAGAACAACAGCCAGGGAGAAGCAGCAGTTCAGAGGAAGCTCAGCTACTTTGGTCACCACAGTGCTTTTAAACGTTACCCAGAAGTGTGCGAACTCCATAATTCTTTTCTGGAAACTTTGCCTAATCAGATTTTCCTTCTTTATTTATATCCCTAAACCATCACATCTCAAAAATATAGCTCAGCCCTGTCCACTTGCCCTGGGAGCACTGTGTGGTCATTGAAATATCCTGAAAAACTGGAATTGCCACATTCTCAGATCTTTGCTAAAATCAATTATATTTTTAATGGAAAAAAGGGAACAGATTTCCTTCTTCAATGCAGTTTCATGCCAAATAGCAAATCCCAAATTCTAATGCTACATTGAGAAATGATGGTTTCACACTTTGTTTTGATTAAACCTATCAAACATATTAAACTTATCTGTGGCCCAGGACCAGTATCTGAAAACTGCAGCTGCAAAGATCAAAATGACTGTATCTATTTACCAAATGAAAAAGATTAAAAGAAGGACACACTAGGTAATCCTTATTTGCAGCTGCCAGTTGAGCCTACTTATCACAGAAAGTAAAAAAATACAATATTTAAAAAAAAGGTAAAACCAGTAAGAGATCACTGTAAAGGTTTTTTTAAAAAAATGTTAATGCTCATCAAATTCATTCACAGAAGCTTTCCTGAGTGTGGGCATCTAAACAACCTCCAAAATACCCTGCCATTCACATGTGTACACCCACCCCTAAAAGCCATTGATAAAGGAATTTCCCCTCAGCACGCAGATATGAACAAATCATTCCCTACTAACACTATCAAAGCCACTTGTGTGTGCCCTGCAGTTGCAGGGCAGTCACAGAGCTCTACAGAGTCCTACAGGAAAACCTGGCCAAGCCAATCCCAGCCTGACGAGGCTCCATTCGCATCATTTCAGCTCTCTGGAGAGCTGAGGTGAAGCAGTGCCTGCACTCATTACTCAGAACATGACAAACGTATTATCTTCTGCTTAATAATGTTCAACACAACTGCAGCAGCATATCCCTGTGAAACTTATCTAATATCCTATTTTTAGTTAAATCCCTTAACACCGTGGATTTTCAGCCCAGAAGATTCTCATTCTCTAATACTATGTTAATCCTGCACAACACTTGCTCCCAGCAAACAAGGGTGTCTTGGCTGTAGCACAAACATGCAGCCATTTACTGTGCAGGTGGAAGTTCAGGTCTGTACACTCAATTTGCATCAATTATTTGTTTGCCTCTGAAGGACTGACAACATAATGCTTGAGGTGGCAGTGACAGTCAGTGGCCCACTTTCCCTCCCTATTACCAAACACTGGGGGAATAGAAGAGCCCCAGCTGCCAGGCAGTGTTTCTCCAAAACAGAGCATGCATAAAAATTACATAATGTGCTGGTTTGTTTATTTGACAGTTCCTGTCTCCACAACACTTTCTTTTACAAGTAAAGTCTTGTGCTCTTTTATTCTGCCTTCACACTGAACTGCCCTTCAAAAATATTTCCCAAGTATACCTACAAAATATCCCCAAGCCTATCAATTACCTCTTGATAGCATCTGTTTGGGAAACTTCCAGCTGGCATTTAGACATTCTTCCTCTTCTACATAAAAGCCTTCACAATTTTCCTTTCTTTGGGGGAAAAAGTTTTTAAAAATCCACCACCTAACATCTCTAGATAATTTTCTCTCAAGACAACTGACAAAAACACAGGGCTTTTTAATACTGAAAGGGATGAACACGCATCTCAAGGTTACCTGAGCTCCTAGAGAAAATCAGCTTGGGTTCAATGGTAATTTTGAAGAATAGTCTGAATTTCTAGTACATTCAGCTATTTACAATACAAACACTACAGCATTTACAGTTCATACAACCACAAGTCAGGACAACTCTTCCTAGAAGAACACCTTGCAGAAATATGTCATTTGACATTAAAAAAGAAAAAAAGAAGTCTTTCAGATGCAAACTCAGCCTTGAAGAATAGACTGGGAGAGCTCATCACATCTCTGGAGGGTGCAAGAGCTCATCCTCTTTGCTCCAAAAATGTCCACTTTACCTCAACCTTTTCAGCTTTAATTTTACAGCTACCAATTTTTCTTGTATTCCTTCTCTCAGTATATCAAAGCCTCATTTAATATAATTTGTAATTCTCTTACATAAATAAAGATGGTGAATGGAAAGAAAATGATCCTGGCAGTGATTCACATACACTATGTACAGACTTTAAAATAGACTTTGAAGGAAATACAATACAGAAATCCATGGAAAATTAAATACATGAAAAAAACATGTTTCTCAAAATGAGACTGTGCTAATACAACCTGATACTTTTCTTTGACAGAATTAAATTATTTTTAAGTTAAATCAAAAACTGCAGGGGCTGCAATCTATAAAGAAATTAGTAAAGTACTGATGTAACGCTCCATGAGGAATTATTTCCTAAAATGAAGATGATGAGATGAAGGTAAATAATCTTAGTTAGGAACTGACAAAAGGAAATCATAGCAGATATTTCTGAGCACTGCAGTATCAGGCTACAGAGAAAGGTTATTCAGGTTTTCCTCAAAGACTGACATTCAGGAAAGTTCCTTACAGCTTCAATTCCAATTCAATCACTACTCCAAGCATATTCAGGAGAGGGAAAGATGTTATACATTTAGACAGAAATTGCAGCTGCTCTTCCTGCAGCCTTCTTAAAGGCATTTCTTTATGGTTGTTTAAATTGGCCACTCCTATTTTATCTCCTTTGATGCAATGACAACTACTGCAATAAAACTGCCTTCAATTCTCAAAACAGGCACTACAACCTCAACTTTTAATTCACATCTCCAGATCCATTTTACTAACTTTAAGCTAATTGTTGCAACACTACCAAAAAGTCCTTGTTATTCTTTTTATGTCAAGAAAATATGACAAGAGGGTAAATTACTCCAAGCCCCAAAATACCCTAAGAGAGTGAGCACTGAAATTTAGGGCTTTCTGAAATTTCAGACTGTGCTGACTTCACTGGATGACACAATTCCCCTCCACTTATGGATGTCAGTAGGTACTAACACTGCAACTGCTACTGCCTTTCTATCTGCAATTTTGAGACAGGAGAAACACCATGACTTTAAAAGTGAGTTTCATTTTCTTTGTATGATAGTGTGAAAGATTTATTGCTAATATTTTTCCCTTTGTTTTTCTTTTTAAACACTTGTTTTTTTACCTCTTGGCTACCCGTGGATCTTTCTGTACAGAGTTTATGGCAACTATTTGGAAGATATCTTTTAATGCAATGATTTTAATAACATTTTATGTGAAAAAAGAATAACCTTTGACTAAAAAGTAATATAAGCCTACAAACTCATCTTGTTTATAGCTTTTATCTGTCAAAAATCTCAAGGTAATGGTGGCTCCCCCTTCTTACTCTGTTTCTGACCCTAAACATAGAGTGTCTAACCCACATTTACAGGGAAGGAAGTGTCTTCCCTGAGTATGAAAGGAAACCTGGATGCTTTCTGTTAATCTCCTGGCAGGTGTTACATTAATCTGAAAGAATCGATCCTGAAGATCAGGTGAGATGACCTCTGATTTTCAAGTCGAATTACTTTGAAGAAAGCTTCATCTGCCTTTCTGGCACACAAGGTATTGCACATACTGCTGCAATTAGCTTTTGGCACTGAAGCAGAAGCAGAGGATTCACATTTCAAATAGAAGCTCTGTCAGGCAGATTCCTTCATCTCTTTTTGAGCAAAAGTCTCTCCAATGAAACAGCTTTTCATTAGCAAAAAGTTTCATTTTGGTTTCCCATTCTAAGCAATAGTACAAGCTGAAAGACTTATCCACTCACATAGAAGCAAAAACCTAAACAAAAAATTCAAAATCAATTATCTATTTTGCTTGAAACATGATCGAAAAGGAGATGAAGTACTGAAGACTTTTTAATGTGACTTAAATAAGATGATAAATAGCAGGCTTCAGCTTTATAACGTTTGTTTCCTGCTTTACAACTTTTTCCTCGTTATTTCCAGATCATCGGACACTTCAATCACATTTCAGACTTCCATAGATCAATATTACGGCCAGTTGTATCAGAGTGAAACATTTTCAGAAAACAGAAGTATTTGCAATATTCAGTATAAACCCCATTAAGATATGAAGGAAAGAAAACAGTAGATTAGATTCTGGCTACGCAAAAATACACAGAAAGATGCTTAAAAGTGCAAGTCTAAAACCAGCAAGATGTTCATCTGAAGGTAGCAAACTCTGATTGGGAAATACAAAAACCTCTGTAGCAGCAATATCAGCCCTGCATGTGTACAAACTCAGCTGGGGGTAATGGGAACAAGGAACAAAGCATGAAGGAATGAAACAAAGGATGAGTCCAGGATCTTTTTTTTTGTACAGGGGAGAAAAAAATGCGTAAGCAACAGAAAATGGAAGTGGCAACTAGAATTGTGTTATAAGAATGACTGGCAACAATACAGAGGGTTAGCAGCAATAATTGTAAAATAATATTCCTGCATTGTAATAGGCCAAACTACAGAGCAAAACATCTTAATATTGACAGTAAGCACACAAAACTAAGCACATAAAAGGTCTGCAAACAGTCTACATAGCTTCTTTCACAAAAAAAGAAATCTGCAGCTATTCATCCAAGGCGTGTATCTGTCCCTCTGATTTCCACCAGCACACAAGGGATGACTTCCAGAGCCACTGCCAGTGTATTTAAGGGAAAATTATATCAGTTTAACAAAGTGAAAAATAATCCCTAACTGGTGCTGACAGGAAGTGTGAATTTCATGTTTGCATCACTCCTTCCCAAATAATACAATTCATTAATGATCAAGGTCAGCATAAAAGCAGCCTCTCACCAAATAAGCAAGCACATTACATATTAGATGTGTGAGATGTGCTTCCATGCTTGGCCATGGAATACCTCCTGTTAGACTGTACTGCCTGGAGTAATTCAGCCCTGCTCAAACTGCAGGTACTCAGTCTTCCCAGACAACATTAATGCACATTAATAACGATGTTTTTCATTTATTTTATTTGCAAATCTCTAATAGAACAAGCAATTAACACTTTTATAATACTTGAGAGAAAGGGCAGTACTGTGTGAATATGAATATGAAAATCATTACTGTTTTTAGCAGATTAGCACAGGTGGCCATAAGTTTCCTGATAAAACTCAGAGAGGGGAGATAGAAAGTGGCAGAACTCTCCCAGAAATTCAGTGAAAAAGAGTGATGTTGCAGAAAGACCATCAAAGTCCCAAACATTTAGATTTAAATACTGCATGTATCTCTGATATCATGCACTTCTTTGTCTAGGGAGTTCAATACCTGTAGTAAGAAACACAGAATTTTTTTTCCTAAACAAGCATCCTGAGTAGATCAATATAATCCTGGACATATTTACTGATTTCACTGATGCTTCTCCATAATTGTCATTCATTAGATTTACCTTTATAATTTGAATTACATTCCTATTTAATGATTCTATATCAGAAAGGTCTATAGCCACCTAACAGAACAAGCTCTTCACTGCTGCATTGCTGTCTGCTCACCCCATCTTTTTCTCACAGCATTTTTGCAGCTTCCTGTTGCTAATTTGATCCATAAACTCTGAGCAAAACCAGGCAGGCATAATGTTCAAAAACAGTCTCTTGGTTCCCATTTACTCTACTGGGAATAAGAATGGAAAATATCTGTAATTCCGCACTGCAGAGCAAAGACTTGATGCAATCTATTGGTCTGTGTCCTTCAGAGCTCTCTTTCAACAAGAGACACATGAAGTGCAGCAAGGGGGCTGCTAAACCTTCATCAGGGTATTCAGGTATGTCCCTCAGAGGGGCTTTTGAGATAGTTGTCTAAGGAACAGAATCAAACAAACACAGCTTAATGAAAAACATTGGATTTTCTCCTTAGCTGTCACTGACAGGACTCCTCCCCACTCCCACATACTCATTAGCACTAATCCCACTCCCAGTGGAAAAGCAGCTGCTGTTTGTCTGAGAGTGAGTGTCATGTGTGTGTCATGAACAACTTACCTGTCTGATCCACACCTTAGCACACACGTCTGGCCAAGGGCTGCTTTTTGTCTAATGGCAATTTATTACCATTTCTGTGTGAATGAACTGCAGTTGTCTTTGGTTTTAAAAGAACCTCTCCACAAACTCACCATGGAACTAACCAAGGAGAGTCTAAACCTCCAAGAAGCATCATGACAGAACAAGTCTAAATGTGACAGTCTCAGCTCCAGTGTCCCTGTTAACTGTGAGATTCTCTACTTTTTTCACCAACCATTAAAATGCTTCTTCAGTAGAAGAAAAATGTGTTTTAAGTACCTCTGAACACATCCTCCCAGGCCTAGTCTCTAAGTTGATACCACATAAGTAAAGTGCCCTAATCCTTTTACAAGTGCAGAGAGCCCTAGGGAAGGCCTACTGGTAAACAGCTCATTTCACAGCAAGAGCAAAACTCACTGCAGAAGGCAATAAACTCACTGTAAAAAGTTATACTTGATTTTCAAACAATCCCAAGTTCTCCCTGTGCACAAATGCTATCGGAAAGAAAACATTCTGTTGGGTTTTCTGTTAATAAAAGTTACTTGAGAAGAATGAGAAGAAACAGTACCCAGTACTTACTCATTGCCCCAGTCCAGCCTCACTGTGAGGTGTCTCTTGACCTCTCGCACCTGATCCTGCGTCAGGTGCCCCGAGAGCAGCTGCCTGCGGAGGTCAATGAGCTCATTCATCACATGCCGCAGCTTGTAGAAAAGATCTACCTTATGTTTCTGTAAAGACACATTTTTGGGAGGAGAGGGGAGGAGGGAGAGAGAATAAGAAAAAGGCAGGGAGGGAAAAAAGCAGGGAAAAGAAAGAGGGGGGAGAGAATAAGTTTGGAAAGAGAAAGTGTGAGAAAGAGAGAGAGAGAAAGAGAGAGATTAATAAGTTACCAAATTTTCATTCAATTACCCTAGAGGAACACCAATCCAGTTTTTATGAGCCTTAAAATATTTGCATGAAAAAGTAGTGTTACCTGATTCAATTCATACTAAATAACTTCTTATTCCTAAGGTTTAGGCTCAATCTGCTAAGAGGCCCATTTTCTGATGGAACCTAATGCTAAATAAGAGGATTCATTAGGCACAGCAGGAATCGCTTATTCCAATCATACAGTAAATGTAAAGTTTTAGATTTAAAGTGATGGAGAGGTGAGAAAGCTTGCTTTCTGCCAGCAGCTAACTGAATGGCTCTGAGCAGTCAGTAAGGAGTCACCACAACCAGAAAGCATTTTAAAATTATTTGTGATATACCAGTTACTAAAATTTAGCCAGGTACGAGAGGGGTGTGTGAAAATTCATTATCTGGCACTCTAAAAAGGACTAAAGCAATTAATAATAAAATCCACCAGGAAAATTACTTTGAAAGAGAAAAATTACCAGAGGTAATATAAAAACCCCCACGCCACCACCATCACTAAAGACAAACAAACAGAAAATCACCCCAAAAATCTTACACAACTAACACTGTAATCCTTTCCAGAAGAACTGGTATTATTCAATCATGGAAAATAAACCTCTTCACCAAAACTAAATCCCCCAAAACCAGACAGAAGTGGAAATACTTTTTTCCCCCACAGGAAATAACTCTATGTGAGTTCCCTAAAAAGGAAAGTTTGAAGCCAACAACCAAGGCCACCCATAAGATAAGATAAGGATGTGTCCAAACTACTCCACTCTGTGCTGGGTCAGGATTTTGTGGCGAGGGGGCTCCTGTCCACACGGTCAGTCTCCAATACTGCACACAACAGCTAATGTGCCATGAAGGAGAATCCCAAGAGGGAAAACAAGATCTCCTGTTGCAGCTGGATGCTGTTTTTTGAACAACTCAATTCCCACTGCTTTGCAAAGCTTGAATCTCACTTGAGAAAACACTGAGGAGATGGACTGACGTGGAGACTTCATCTGCCGGCACTGCCTTGATCACATATCTGCTTGTACATGAGTGGGTTATAAAAGCCCTCTAAATGAAGACACCTGCATTTACCAAGACGACATCTGATAGAGGAACATCCACAAAGAGAAACATAAGTGTTTTCTGTTGCAACACATTATTAGAACAAGTGCTTTTCACTTGTTTACCAAAAATAACTGAGATGAGATGAAAAAAGAACTTCCACCTCCTTGAGTTTGTTTCCTATAAGACCACTCCATTTGCATGACTTAGGAAAACAGACATCAATGCAATCCATTTTGATCAGCAATTTTTAAATTTCTCTGAACCTGATTACACATCTGTTTTGCTGAAGCAGGTTAAGCACAGATGGCATCGTCTGTTGTTCTTATCAAACAATTCTGAGATGAAAAGATGCACAATCTTTCAACTCTGCATCAACACTGGTTCTGGTCCTGCTTGAAAGAAAGAAAAACAGACACCAGACCCAAAAGAAAGGTATAAATTTCTGGGGCTGAAAATATTTATATAAGGAAGATACTCACACATAGCTGATAAGTATAAAATTACTTGATTTTGTTTCATTTTTATCACTAAATGTGGCCACAAGTAAATCCTATACAAGCTGATGATGACAATAGGTATGGGAAATGTCCATTTTTATATGCTATTGATGTGAACAAGAAAAGTTTGTCACTTTTTTAAACACAAGATGAAGACAATTGACTTTGGGACTACCAAAAAAGCAAATTAGGTATATTGTAATAATAAAACAGTTGGCAATGAAATTATCACGAGAATCAGGTCCCAAACCAGCATTTTCAGACCTTCCAAATAAACCCCTGCTTAGGAGAGCCACTTTCTCACTCCTGTAATGATGGTTCAAGGTTATCAAAGCATTCAGGTCCAGAACACTATGTTGGTAAATTACTATCTGTTCTATGGTTATGTTTAAACACTTATTTTTTACAGAAGTATCAGAAGTACTTACTTTAAATACAAATAAAGGAGTTCATAGAATACAAGTGTTTCCCTTGCTTCAAACTGAATGCACAAGCACTGATAGAGAACACAGGGTGTTCTTCCTGAAAATCCAAGGTCTGCGGCAAGGAAGGGAGGAAGAGAAAGTGGAAACAGAGGAGCTGTGGCTGTGATCTCAGGGAAACTGTTATGAAGAACCACAGATGGAAGATCCATGATAGTGAAGGAAAACACTCATGAGAGAGAAAGGGGAGCTAGAAGAGGGTTAAAAGTGGCTTAATTCCAGGTTTGCAGGCAGAAGGGAGTTTGAAACAGTCAAAAACCAGTTTATAACATCCCTCCTCACACTACACAAGCCTGGGGACTAATGAGCTTCATTTGGGAGAGAAGGAAGGAGATGCTCACATTTTAATGACTTCTCTCTTTAAAGATTTAAAAAAAAAAAACCTTCAAAATTCATCACTAAGCTAAGCTAATCAAGATTCCTACCCCTGTGCGAAGAAAACAGATGACCCAGGACAACACATTTACAGAGAAAAACACCCCTAATTGTAACTATTAGAACCCTTCAATATTAGTTAGAGTAGCACCATAAACAAACCTGGAACTTTATCATCTTGTTAGTAGTTAAATGAAAGATATGCAAGTCAGCCTGATGTGCAAGCATTCATTCTGTTTCACAGTAAATTTTCATACAACCTCTAACCTCTCATTTTTCTCTTGGCTTTATCACAAGCTCCCAAGCAAGTCCATTCAGAATGATCTGCTGGGTGCATTTATAAACATATTTGGCAAATCTGGAATATAAAAGTAAGTATTTCTGCAGAACTTTTATGATAATAATTAAAATGAGTCACAGACAAAGAACCTGGATGACCTTAATGAATTGGGACTCTCCTCAAAAGCAGCACAAGTCCTTTAACACGTCTTGTTTCCTCATTTTACTATCCCCAGACACAAAAACATTTACTGTATTTCTTTGATCTGTTATAACTAACAAGTCATGCTAATCAATGCTTGGATAATCTTCAGATGTGCAGCTATGCATCAAAAAGTGGAATTCTGGCAGGTTTGTTTTGCTTTCTTTAATGACTCCATATTAACTCTGTGGAGTTCAAAAGCCAAAAGATGGGTTTGGTATGGAGCTTCCTCCAGGCAGCCTCTCTCTCACTCTCCCCGTCTGACAGGCAGGGGCAAGGCGAGGAAATGACAGTATTTGTGGGTGGGAATAAACACAGGGTCTCACTCACTCTTGTGGGTCTGCCCCTGGATCTCGGGGGAAAGGCGTGCCCAGGGCTCGGGATGCACCCACCTCTCCAGAGAGTTCAGTTCTGTTATCTGTATTATTGGTTATCTTGAATTTGTGCCCCTCCCTGCTTTGTTGCAATTGGTTATGTATGCTTATCTGCTCCCTTTGTCTCTCCCCTGATTGGTCACCCCTGTCCCCAGATAAGCAGCTGTCCCCAGGCAGGGGTGTGGATTTTCCCTGCACCCTTCATGGGGATAGGGTGGTCAGTCCTTCCCTTCTCTCCCTCCCGACCACATGCACCCCTGGACCCATATTAAAGGACAGTGAGGGGAGAACACCCCGTCCCGCACACCCTCTACCTCATCGGCTTCTTCTTTTTATTCGATTACAACAACTCACCAACCACCATCCCAGGCAAACAGACCTCCCTTGGGGGAATTTATTTATTGCCAATTCAAATAGAGTTGGGTGGTGAGATACAAAGACACAAAAACCCCTTGTTCTCAACCACTGTTCTCCCAAGCCAAACATTTGGAACTCCGGGCTCCTCAACCTTTCACAGAATCATTTCCTCTCCACAGTGGCAGGAGAAAGGAAGGCTCAGTCCATGGCAGCTCCTCCCTGCTGACACTTTTGCCCTGTGCCACCCCTGGGTGGGTTCTGCCCACATGGATCTCCGTGTGGATCCCAGCACGGATCCCTGCTCCATGGCCCGTCTGCCTCCCTCTGCTCGGCTCCAGTATCCATGGGGCTGTTTCTCCCCTTTCCCCCACCCCCCTGCCCACAAGGTGCTGTCCCAGGGGCAGTCCCAGCTGGGCTGGCCCTCTGTCCCCAGGAGCACCCCACGGTCACACCCAGCGCAGCTGGCCCAGGGCTCGGGGCCAGCCAGGCCCCCCCACAAACCCCAGCACACCTGGGCACACAGCAGGCCCTGCGTCACTGCAATTCCCCAGGGGGCTTGCAAACACTAAGGCTGCCCCTGTCATTCTTCTCTGAATAAATGCCACATAACATGAAAATATATAACAGACTGGTATATTACAGAAGATGACCTATTTATAGTCACTTTGTTACCATGACTTCATTTACCACCACTGTAAAATCAGGATTTTGCCTCTCTCAAGAGCAGTCCCCTAAGACATTTCCTATAAAACTGCCTTAGGTTGTAATGGGGGAGAAAGGCAAAAAAAATTATTTTCCTTATAAAAGCAAGTGAGTAGCTTTTCCCATGTTCCTTGTTATGGATTTTGGTATCTACATTAGATATTAAAGCCTGCAAGCACCATCAGCACATGAAAGGAAATACTAAAGCTAGAAACAACATTAAAAAAATCCTGCCTTTCTTCTCAGTTTTGTCTGGATATTTTTAATTACGCAAATTACTTTAAAGATTTGTGCAATATTTATAGTTTAGTCTTACTAAAAACTGTAATATTATTATCATACAAAACTTAAACACCACCTATCAAATTAGAGAGTATTCATCAGGTGCCTGTTGATGAATGAAGGTCAGACTACAGATTAACACAAGGATGTCTCAGAATCAGGGAAATGAATTGAACTATAAAAAATTTGTGTGGGAGATGTGGACAGTATGCAGGTGTCCTGACTGGCACCCACAGAAAAAGCAGTTTGAGAACACAATTAATACTTGCACATATTCTTCTGTTCTCCATATGTGCCTAGACATCTGGTCCTCTTGGATTACAGGACTAAAATGGTCTTAAAAGCAGTTAACAAATACAGACAACAAATAAGGGAAAGTAACATCAAGCAAGAATAAATTATTAAATTACAACTTCTCCTAATTAAAACTACAAACTCCATTTACAAAGCGTTGAGGACCATCCTGGAGCTTTCCCAAGAGGCTGGGTTTGAACTCCCCTCTCTGCCAGGGCACCATTGAACACTCAGAGTCACTGGACCATGGAAAGGTTAAGGTTGGAAAAGACCTCCATGATTGTGAAGTCCAATAAACAACCTTAGTCTTTCAAATCAAGTAATAGACTGAGAAAGGCATCTCAGTTTAAGTTTATTTTCCTTCTTCTATCCTGAAAATCTCTATTTATTAATTCTCAATTTATTCATAAGGATGCATTATCATGAATTGTATTTATTTTGTCTTATGAATATTCATAGCTTTTAGCTTCAAACAGAAATTATTTACTCCAATGAAAAACTATTTAAATTGATTCTCTACTGTATTCACAGACGGCATTTCAATTTACAGTGTGCAATAAAGCACAGTAAATCAGAGTGACAGAAAAAATAAGTTTTTCAGACTTTCACCATTGAAAATGAGTAAAATAGCTTAAAACACTGACATGTGACAAGGGAAGAACTTAAGCAGTAAAAAAAATGATGTAACATCAATAAAGAAAGCAAAAGCAGAGAAAAAACAACAAAACAAAGCCTGTACAAGATAAGCAGAAATGTTGCTACAAGGTTTTTCTTTATATTAGATTAAATGACATGTCTGAATTACCATATATCACACTTCAGTAGTACAGTCTTTATTTTCTAGATATGCTATGTCCTTATGCTTCTACCAAAGAGCTCAAATGCTTAAGGTAAGAGCTGAAAGATATATTAAATTTACATCAGCAACTTCACAAAAAGGTTCTTTGCACTCCTGGCAACAATCCAAAGAGAAACCAACAATTCTGGTTTTCCCTGAGCTGCAAAATAAAACTAAATTCTCAAAAGAATGAAGCCTGTGATATGAAGCCCTAAATTACAGAGAAGCTGACTGGATACAGGCACCTCACACTAGCAGTGTATATACAAAGTTCTCACTCCTCCTTATTCCCCCCATTTCTCCTAAATGTATTAGAAATTTCATCTGTGCAGTGCTCATGCTGAACTCCCCCCTCTCCTGAGGAGCACTTAACGTGCTTTACCAGAAACCTTGTGCAGCAAAGCAACAACTGGATTGCCTCCAAAATAATTTCAGAACTCCATTGTATTGGATTGAACATTAAAAAAAAAAATAAATGCATTCAAATTCTTTACGATAAAGAGAAAACAACAATTGTTTGTTCTGCCCCAAAACCGAAATGGTGTATTTAAATTAAAGTTATCAGCCAACACATCCAAAAACCTGGTGATAGCTTCGATCTGTTGCAAACCATGAATACCCTACAGCCCTTCAGAGCTTTAGACCTCAGGCAGAGGGGAACCCAGGTAGCACTGCAGCAATAGCAGCACTCAGGGCACAACACAACACAGGGGACAAGTCCTCACAATGTTAGCAAAGCTCATTTGCCTTGAAAAAACTGTTCTCTTTCCTCAAACCTCCTAGGAAGGACAGTGGGCAATATTTAAACCTGTTGTCACAGAACTCTGTATTTAACAAATTAACCCATTTCAGTTCAAGCTCTCCAAAGACTATTATGAAGAAAAATGTTTTTACAAAGGGTTAGTCCCAATCTATTACCCTTCTTCAAGAAGAGAAGTTTTCTCCTATTTGTTTGTATCACCTCACAGACCTTAAATGTTTAACCTACAGGTGCAATTCAGAGCCTAGTTTTATTTATAGTAACTCAGTACAGTATAAACAACTTCTCCACTCTAAAAATCAATTATGCCACACATGCAAATAGCTCTGAGTACAAGATATTACACTCACTAGCAGTCAAGATGTGCATCTTGACTCTCATATCTCTTCCTTATTTACAACTTCAGATGCCTGAGTTGTCTAATACAGCAACCTGGGACAAGTACGAGATGACAACGTTTAAGGGTTAGAGAAACAAGTTAAATCCAAGACAATTCTGCTGTCTGACTTCCTGCTATCAGTATTCATATGCTGTTGCTATTCTTAGGCATCATCATCATCATCAGGAAATGCAACCTGGCCAGCATGTGACAGGTATTCTGGGGCTAAATGAGTGTTGTTTAGCTTTTTTGGTTAACAGAAAAAATAGGTTGCAAAGAAGGGTGATTGGTGTTCTTCAGGAAAAATTATGAGGGTTCTGTGGGATAATTACTGTGAGAAGAGGAAAAATTCTGTTGAATACCCTAAAGTGGCCTTCTGTCTCGAGCCCGTCCCTATCCCAGCTGCCACTGCTGACTGCTGAGGGCTGGAGAGAAACCTTCCTGATGAGAGTGCGGCACAGCCTGCAGCTTACCATTGCTTTGCTGAGATGTATTGAGTTCCTAAATCTTCAGGAGCAGCAGCAACATTAACCTCATTTCTTAACGCCATCATAAACTTTTAACAAAGCTTAAGGAAATTGAATTGAAGGGGATAAACTTAGAGGTTTAATTCTTCATTTCTATAATACTGCAAAGCAAGGGACATTAACACCCCTTTTCAATCCATATTACATTTATTGAAGACAGCCCCAAATCCTTTGGATATTAAATGTACTTATTTGTTTTTATGTTGTAAGAATATCTTGTTCTAGATGTTCTTAAACGTAAGAATGTACAATTTAGGATAAATTTCCATTCTGAGGAAAAAGAAATATGCATGCAAGGCCTTTGTTATTTAATTAAGGATGATTCCCCCCAGTTTTGAATGCCTCTATCACGAGACAGATGTGTTAGAACAGAACATGAAGGAAATACATTTTGCTTTATTATATTTCTTCAGAAGTATTACTAACAAGACTAGGTAAAGATAAGTTAGCCTTCTGAAAGACAATACACCAAGGAAAGAACCCAAGAACATGAAAGAGGCTTCTTTTTCCCACTGTTATCTTCTTTCAGGTTGTGATCCTGCTTTTTGTCCCACTCCCTCCCCTCAGGATGCTGAGCTCTCCCATCTCAAGGTCACTGCTGCTAAGGTTGCCTTTGACCTTCACATCCCCACCCTGCCCTCCCCTCTTTGTAAATCTGAGGTCCCAGCAGTGAAGGAGCTTTAATAAGCAGAACTAGAATTGGGAGTAAATGTTCCCTGCTCACATCATCACCTCCATTTTTCTCACAGATTGGTGTCCCCACTTACATTAAAACCACAGCTATAAGGGTATATAATAATAACGGCCCTTTCCAAAATAATTTGCTGAATCATGCAGTCTTTTAGGAGGAGAATTGATGGTTTTGAAATACAGCAAGTGTATTTCTTTTCCCCTCAGAAGTTCCGGTCCCACAAAGCTTGGAATGTTGGTAAGTCTGGCTGAAAGAGGAGCACTTCCAAGCTCCTGCTGGAATCTCTGTCACAGCCATCCCGAATGCCTCATCCCAAATGACTCTTATCCTGATGGACTGCAAAAGGGGAAGCTGTGTGGCCTTTGCCTGATGAAGATCTAAACCTGGAGGACTTGAGGAAGACTGCATTCAATACTAACTGATACTATCTACCTGTAAGATGAGTAACAAATGAAAATATTCTGCTCTAAAAGAAACTGAAGCCGTATTGGATCAGTGTGGAAGCCTCTGTATTTTATACTTTCAGACACTTTTTCCCACCATTTAAATGCAAAAGAAATGAAGGCATTCAGAAGAAAGCTTCCTACCCGTAACTAAATGGTTACATTCTTTTGCAAATACAACATATCCCTCCACAAAAATCAGTATTTTAAGGTTATTTTCTGCATGACAGAGAATTATATTACCTTCCACATCAGTTTTAAAGTAGAGTTAAATGCTTTTGTTTACACTTCCAATAAACATATTTATTGAAGTGGTATTAATAAATGAGTAACATTCATACTAATTGATAATAGTCATGCTAAGTTAGAACTTGCACGATAAATATCGTTGAAGAAATTCAAACTGATTACAGTGTATTTATTACAAGTTCTACCAGATAAATAGTTTCCCCTTAGCAATGCCTTACTGTGCCAAATTCTCAAACTGAAAAATACTTTTTCCCTAAAGCATTTCCACTGCATTTAAATCAAACATCTGCCCTTCCAATGTTATTTACATTCTTAACAGGGAACTTCACATCCAGTGGGGTTGAAGGATATAACCTGATACTTTCACCCTTTTCCCAGCTCCTCTCACACAGTGTCGCACAGGGCACAACATTAATATTCTCCTTCACACGCTGGAGAGCTCTAGCAGGAGTATTACTGCTTTGGACCTGACAAACACAGCAGTTCTTTAGAGAAAAAAGCTCTCAAGAAGTCCCAGAGTCTGTAGGACTTGGTCAGTTCGAGTCATCTTGAATGTCTCCAACAATTCTTTGTCTCTGTCAGGATCCGTGTAGGTCATGCAATGCAAGTTCATTATGTTTGAGAAGATTTTGCCAAAAGGTATTTTAAAGCAGCAATGGGGGCACTTAAAACACTAAGAAAGAAAACCACAAGCAAAACACACACCATTATTCCCACAAAGTATAGAACACAGGGCATTATTTGCAAACTGGTTTGATTAGCGCATTTTGTAATTAATGATCCTGGGCATGGTGCCACCATTTGTGCTGCAACATTTCTGTGAATCCCCAAAGAAAATTGCTGACTGCATTTCGTGGTTTTCCAGCTAAACTGTCTAATGGAAATTCAGAACTGTGAAGACATTTCAACTATGCTTCTCACAAACAGGTTCCAGTATTTTTCACTCCTCTGAAAGAGACAATTTCAGCTTCAAAGGAACAGTTCAAGTAAAAAGTCTATGGGTTTGCAAAATCCAAGACCACTGCCCAGCAGAGGAAAATCCATTACAAGGGAGACAGTAGCACATTTACCCAGGAATTTCGATAGAGATTGATCCATTTCTGCTATTCCACGCAGATGTTTAGCACAACTTTAATCCTTCCTGGAAGCCCTAATTTAGTCTATATAAAAGAGATATATAAAATAATAACTTCTCAGAGTTCAAAAAACTACACAACTGAGTTTTAAGATTAAGACCAAGATGCACTGAAATTATGTACACCTTACTCGTAAGCTCAGGAAGGTAAACAGACCACCCAAATTAGCTTCTAACTTTAAAAATCTAAAGATTTCAAAATTTTCTGTTTCTGTTGTGCATTATAATGCAGTTATTTCTGTTCAAACACCAGATAAGAAACAGAATTGTGAGAATATGAAAATCAGAATTTGCTTACACGTGAGAATTTCCTCATTATTGAAGTAATGATTCTTTATGCCTCTTTGAACTATTTCAGACTATACAAACTCCTGTTGATCTATCAACAGTTTTAACAGTAATGCTCAATGGTGGCTCAGACACATTTTATGCCTCCCACCATCATTACAAAAAAAAAAAAAAAAGGAAAACAAATGCAGGAGCCACAGCCCTTGTTTCTGCAAACCATCTCTGATGCTCCTACTTTGGAGCATGACAGGAGGAGAAATAAAGGGCAGAATAAAGGGATCCACACATTTAAACCAGCTGCTGTTAGCAGTGCCTACATAACTGTCCCCCTCTTATGTGTTCAAGTCTGGACTTTAGTGATTATATATGACGAACAAAATGTTTTTAAAGAAGAAGCTCCAAAGAGTATCAGTCGTGGCAATGACCAGCACCATTTGCCTGGAGCCTTGATCTCAGAGGAGTCACGGACACCAAGCTCCTGAGAGCAGGAATTGGGATATTTGGGAACCCAATACAGACATTTCTGAACCTTGCAGGCCGTGGTGGCTCTGCTCAGGTGCAGAGATCGCGTTGTTCTAGGGATGAAGCCTCCAGAGAACAAATAACAAATGGAATTGCACTGTGTGATCTACTCAGATACTCCGTGACAAGACAGTTTGGGTTTCAGAACAGCCAGAAATACTGTTAGGAAGAGCCAGATCCATCAAAGTAAGATTTATATAAACAAGTAATTTCTTCTGCAGCTCCACATATGGCCTCAGGAAAAATACTGGGAAAATAATAACTGCTTCAAATGCAAGCTAAGCTACTTCACCCCATGAAAGAATATGTGAAGCTGAGGAGCTTTAAGCTCTGGCACTGAGCTGGTAGCCATCCCATAATACAGCAGGACTGAAAACAAATTACAATTTAGCAGCTAAACAAAAAGCACAAGAAAGAAAAGCAGAATGCAGCAAATAGGATGTAAATTATAAATAAAGCCTGGTTTTAGATATTTGCTTTCCCTTGTCTGTAAAATATTCCAGTTTTTGGTAAATAAAAAGTTAAGATAGTTCAAAGATGAGTGGCAAAGTTACAAATAAAAAGCTAAGAGAAAATAGGTAAAACTCCCAGGATAAAAAATTAATTCCAACCTCTGCAATTTAAAAATGTTTGTTCCATGTATGTGACAAAACCAGTGCAAATATTTGTAAAAGACCTGTGGATGGCAGCTGTTAAAGCTATAGATTTTAAACAAGGCTCCCAACAACACCAGAAAAACATATTTTTCAACTCTGGGCATCTCATTATTACAAAAAAACAATATCAAAGCATTCCTGTTAGTGTGGAAGTAAAGGTAGTTTCTGAGCTTTTTTCCATCTGTTTTAAATAAGGTCACCTTCTGAGGTGGAAGTTGGGTGTTTTCACTGGAGCTTAGGATGCTCCCCAGACAAAAGCCAAATGGAAAGGAAGAAAAATCTCACTGCACAGAGAGTCTGGGTAAAAGCTCCCGTTAATAAATGCCACTAAAGCACTGTCAGCATTATTTCCTGCCCAGCATGTCTGGCAGTGCCCTCCAGGTCACAGCTGATCCCAACTGCTAAACGTGCCTGGAAGGCAAAGGAACCAGCTCCTGACTCACCCTGACACCTCTACCAGGCAACTGAACCATTTCTGGGGAGCTCCCACTCAAAGATATCCAAAATATCTGCTGTTCTCTACAGCGTTTGAAACGTAAGAAAGCCAAAAAAAAGGTATTGAATGTCAATCTTTTCCACAGTTTCTATATAAATAGCCAAAAAGCATGTCCTCACCAAGGAGATAAGTCATCCAAAACCACAAAGAATGTGTTTAAAGGGGTACAAGAATTAGCACATCATCTCTGAAAGGCATCACCAGACAAAGACTACTAAAAGACCATTAGTCTTTTGCATACAATTCTCCTGTCTGAAAGAATATAAAACATATCAGTGCAGCACATCCACTATCTCATAGTGTATTTTTTTGTGTTTCAGTAATGCTGTTTTTCAACACAGCTGGTCCTGACTAAACAGATTTAAAGATTCATCCATTCCAAGACTATAAAGGATTATTGTGATTATCTAGTCTGACTTCCTGCAGGGCACATGCCATAGAAACCTGCTCACAGATTGCTGCAACATACTTCCTCTAGGATAATGTGGCAACAAATCATTTAAAGTACAATCCAGTCTTGTTTTAAAGATATCAGTAATAAAGAAACAACTGCTTTCCATGATTAATTTATTGCTAATCACCCTAATTATTAAAGAGTGCCTTCAATTCTGTTCCAAATTTGCATGGCTTTGCTTTGTAAATACTGGGCTTTGTCCTATTTCTTTTTTTTTTACAGGACTGACAGATTGTTGACAGACTACCTCAATTATCAATCATCTACCTGCAACCCTCCTCCATGTATCCATTTATAAGTCACAATAGGCTGACTCCTCACTCAACTTCTGCAGTTTGTCTGAGCAAATATGCAAAGTAATTCCTTCACTCTGTCAGGCTTCTACTGGAACATTATTCTCACTTTTATTTATTTAATTATCTCTCGATCTATTTTTATCTATTATGCATCAAGGAGATGTGGATAAACAGGTAATTCTTTCAAGCAATAATGAGAATACCCAGAAAACATTATATATTTTAAAGGTTGGGTTTGACTCTGACTTTTTAGTCTAGAAATGACAAGAATTACGAAAATAATTTAAATCAAAAACTTGCAGGAAAGAGAAATAGAATGAGCTCTTAACCTTGCTCATGGCAAACAGGATAAGGAATAACAAGCAGGATGGAGGATTGAGCACAGGCTTCAGAAAATACTGTAACATGTGGGCCAAAAAGTACCAAATTTTTGAGAGGCTGCAAAATATCCACTCTTGCAGATATTTTTTTTAAAAACAGGCAACACAAACACATATTGAAAACACCATAGCTGGCCATTAACTTGCTGTAAAGGACTCAGATGGACTGGATAACCCAGAGATCCACCCCAGGTTCCCCCTCCTAGGACACCTTGCCATCGTGGATCGCTTCAGAATCTTTCTGGCTGCTCCCCATCTATTCTGAAGAGGACACTGCAGAATCAGTAGCAGCTGCCCAGCCATCACCTCATTCAGTTTATACGAAGAATTTTTAAATTATTCTCCCCCTCTGCCCCTCCAGATGCCCCCCTGTCTAGAAAGGCAAGACTTCTTATCCTCTTAGCTGTCAAAACCAAGGAAGAGGCTGATGTTGGATTGGTTTGCCACAATAATGTTTCATCATGTTAAGTGTCACTGCACCTCAGGACACAAACACCATCTGTGGGTCCTTTCTATATTTGGATGTATTGGAGTTGGTGCTGTTTAAATGAGCCAAGTATGTGACAGAAAGCACACCATTTCTGAACTAATCATTGTTTAACTTCCTATTTCGGCACCATCAGCAATTTTATGTGGCTGCACCGATGTTTTCTGATTCCTATTAATAAGACTAGTGAGTAACGGACTAGAACACATCCCTGCAGGTCAGATTACAAGCAGCAGCACTGAAAAAAACTCTCCATTTTCAACTGCTTTGTTATCAATCCATCTTTTTTAAACCACTTAGTAAGCTCAAGATTTAATTCTACACTGTTAATTTCTTCAATCATAGTGTCAAGGGAGGGTTAGTTAATAGCATCAGACAGTGGAAATTCCAACTAGATAAAAGGAAAATATTTTTCCCTGGTGGGTGGTCAAAATCTAGGACAGATTTTTTCCAAGAGAGGTTGTGGGCTCTTCACAAATAGTCAAAACTCCACCGGACAAGATCCTCAACAATTCTGCTTTGGGGAGGAGGTTGTACTGGACACCCCCAGCAGTTCCTTCCAACCTACCCAGTTCTGTGATTCTGTGCATGTAAAACTGAAGACACAGCAGTAAAACTCCCTTGTGAGCCAGGAGAATATTCTTCACCTAATTTGATCTGATTTTTAAAGCTGAAACTCCATGATGGAGATAACAAGAACAGCAATAATCAAGTTCCACAATAGAAGAGCCTGCAGTTACCAAAATAATAACTCTGCCATTGGATGATTACCTATAATATAAAAACTCCTTTTCTCGGTAACCACTCAGTTATGACACTGAAACTTAACACTGTGGCAGCACAGCCCATTTAATCCACCAGAAATTCCTGTGTGAATTGCCTTCTGCTTCACAATATGGATGAAGTTTCACTGCAATCCCTCCTATGGCAGGAGCTATAAAATCACATTTCTTCCCTCTACACAGCCACTTACATAAAAAATAATTAATTTTTTGCTTAGACTGAGTTCAAACTGGTAGAGGTTCAACATAATAGGGCAGAGGGGTAGAAGAAATCAGGAAAGGAAAGGTGATGGCTTTAATGATTATTCAACCTATCAGAAGGTCCTGACCAGGCCAATCTGAGGACCTCTAGCAAAAGATGACCCATAAGGTACATCTCTCTCATTTCCTCTCATAAAATGGAAGAACTTTATTAGAAAATGGTGCCATTCACTGCACAACAATATTCTCAAAAAAGCAGCTGAGATAGTACCAGTGTTTGCATCAGAAAGTATAAATGTTAAACACGAAGTATAAATGTTTCAGCTTATTGTCCATGTGTAAGAAAATTCTGGCTTTTTTTTGCCAAAGCCTGTCAGCTACCTAGATATGCATTTTCCAGATCTACTGACAAAAAATCCCCTTGGAAAATAGTAGTGGAATGTGTTAGAGGTGTTAAAAAACTATATCTTAAAACAGGGTATGGCTTTCCTAGGATAAATAAAACTGACAACTAGAAAAGATTTATTTTAGATTGCTTCACACAGGAGAATTCTTCTTAAAAAAGGAAAGTACACAATGTCTGTCTTTCCTCTTTCTGCAACTATTTTAATACCACCATTCTGTTCTTTATCTAACACAGCGATGCAGTGGCTTCAAGAGAAATATCAAATCACAATTATGTTCCTTCCAGAATACTATGCTGTTAACAGAATAACTGCTAAACAGAAGCCTTGCATTTAGATGTGCTTCTAATGTAGATTTACATGATGACAGCACCAGTATCACAGTGAGAGCTGACAAGCCTGGCAATTATTGTCAGATCCGAGACAGAACGCTCACCAGCTACTTCAGAGTATGACACCAAAATCCAACAACAAGCCTAAGTGGCTCATTAAAATCATCCTCCTGACTCTAAACTTGTCAGTGATGCTGTTAGTTCCCTAAAAACAAACTGCCATTCTGTTTCTGTTCTGTGACACAAGGACCAGACAAAAACTGGCAGAAAACTTATTGTTTGGTTTGTATCTTCTTAGCACTCAACTGGTCACAATATTTTCCTCTTTTGAAAGGCAACTGGGTATCCCCATTTCCCTATCCTTACTGCCTTCTTGGAGCAGTAACTGCAACACTGCTTCACGTCACTCCTTGTCAGCTAAATGAATTGTCCAGACAACTTTTAAATTGAAGGAAAAATTAAGTCAACACTTATTCTATTGTCCTCTTTCACAACAGTTAAAGTAACAATTCAACAAAAACAGCTGAGTTATTTAGGAAAGCAAGAAGTGCACAACAAAATCCAGGAAACAGAAGAAAAAATACTAAAGTTTCATCAAAACAAAGATGGGGATTGATTGGGAAGTGCCTGACAGGGAACGAGGGAAAGGGAGATGAAAAGTTAATGAGAAGCTCAGATTGGGATCCTGGAAGAGAATGAGACAAAAAGGGACAGGTGATGGGAAAGAGTCAGATGGAAGAAATGGGGTAGCTGAGCTCACTGGATGAAGTACAATCAAAGTTTGCCAATATTTAGGGTGGGGTTTTGGTCTGTTGAACATCTGAGGCCACTGAATAATTGATATGAGCTCTGACAGACTCGGGGCTGGTCCTCAGAGCACGGTGCTGTGCCAGCCTGAACTGAGCTGCCACCCTGCACAGGGCTTTGAGAGCTCCACAAAGGTGACAGGGTTTGATGGCTTCTAAAAAAGCACATCTTACGTAATAGGCACCTCCCTATTCAAAGTGACAGATTAGTTTCCTGTCTTAAAAAAACTATATTTTGCAAAAAATAAAGATATTCTACATGTCTCTAAGGATCCAGCACGTCCCATAACTTCCAAGATGTAAGGTTTCCATCACCACATACCTTTAAATGAAAATGAAAAGGCTAATAATACCTACATACAATTAAGTTCTTTGGCTGTTACAAAAACCTCCAAACCCACACAGTGGGTAAGACCTTATTTTCCTCTTTCCTCTCTTCCATTCTAACAGCTATTCCATAATTAACATTTTTATTTACAGTCATTTCATTAACTCTATCATGAAAATCTCTTTCTTTACAGCTTCCTTTTCATTAGTGAACACACAGTCAGAAAGATTAAAAAGAAACCTTTGCTGCTGCTCTTTCCCTGTTTACCCAGAAAACAGGATAACTTTCTTTTAGTATTATGAGCCACTATTCTATGTTATATTTTAGAAGTTCATTAAATCCTATCTAAGCAGGTTTCCAAGCATGTCCCTCTAATGGGAAAATAACAAGTCCATTTGACAGTACAGTAAAAGCACCTCCCAGCACCAGGCACTCACTGAGCAGAATCTCACCTGCAGAGAAACTGCAGTGGAAGGTAACTGGCCTCATGCACTTCAAATTGAGCTATTCAGGTCAAAACAAGAATTCTGATACCAAAAATGTTACTCCTTTACTCCTTAAATGTGTTAACTCTGTGCTTCTCTGTGCACTTTGCACAGCCTGCCAGGTCACATACAGGCCAGAAAGACTTTATTATCTATAATTATTATCTGAGACTATTGAGGAAAAACACAGAGAAAGGCTCAGATGAATTCCCAACATAAAATTACTGCCTTCAGACCTTTACTGGCCTACCCAACTCAAAAGAAAAAAATTATTAAGTGCTGTCAGTAATAGATGTGGAAATGTAATAACACAAGGATCACTTCTAGGACTGCAACACCTGTACACAATAAACTGATCTTAAGCTAATTCATAAAAGAAGTTTGTAAGAATTATTCTTAAATCGAAGAGAGACTGACAGTAATATCATAATTGTAAATCTGCATCTTTGCTAAGCATCACTGGGAGGGCAGTGAGCAGTGGATCACACGAAAGGAAAGCTCAGACTCCCACAGCTGCCGAGTGACTGCCCAGGACACGCGGCTGCTCCCTGCCCATCCCACTGCTGCTACTGAGGGATGGGCTGGGAATGTCACCGGGCAGGAGGGGACAGCAGGAGACAAAGCGCCTCTCTCAACAGCAGTGCTGCCTTACAGCAGTGTGGAGAGTCCGCAGAGGTGTTCAATTAATGTCCCTTTGCTCGTGACAGGATGCAGGCTCAGCTCCATTCCTGAATGCCTCTTGCACAGCCTACAGAACAGGCATTCACAAATCCCCCATCAACTCTAAGGACCTATCAGAAGGAATAAACTGAAATCTGCTCCATCAACCACAATTTAATTTAGATCAAACAGCCAAAGCTTGAAGAGCAAAGAACATAAAAGACACCACTGTTTGCCCTGCTCTGTAAAGGGCTTTGAACTCAGACTTCTGTCACTTTACTGAAACAAACACACAATGCAGATAACAAACTCAAGGCTCAGCATCTTCCAGATTTATGAGAAGTCCTTTCAGCTCAGGGAGATTGCAAAACTCACACCCAGCTCAGCAAAACACAGTGAAAAAAAAAGAATTAATATAGTTCTATTAGCCCTAGGAAGTCTTGTGCCAAGTCACCTAAGCACACAATCTTAACTGCTCTGGGTGAGACTTTGGTCAAAAAGCAGACCTTAAATACCACTTTCATAAGCAATTAAATGTCCTTGGACCCCAAGCTATTACTTCCCCCTCATCCCTAGAGTGGGGGGGTTCCTGGATTTCCTGGGTCTCTGCACCTGCCTGTGCCACACCTCAAAGCCCCTCAGTCGCAGCCCTGGGAGATGCAGGGTTTGGCTGGGCAGTGCCCTTGGCAGCAGCACGAGCTGGTGTTGCAGCAGCACAAAGCAGAGACCACATCCACAGGAAGCCACTGATACAAAGAGCTACACCTACATCAGGGGCTATTATCAGAAAATAATATCATCCTACACATGATTTATGTTTTCCATTATTCCAGCAACAGTTTTTTCTGTAATATGTATTGGATCTCACATAAGACATCTCCGGATCTCGACCTATTAGTGGCAGTAAGCACTGGCAGTAAAAAGAAATGAGTATTCATTTTATAAACTGTTGGGGTATCCTAAATACATTTATCTTTTGGACTTCATTCTTCATATCATCTGAGAGATTTGTTTTTTCCTCCAAGGGAGTATGTTATTTTCAGGGATAAGCATACAATCAGGGTATCCTTCTCACTGAACAGTACAGTGATAGCAGCGACAGCAACTAAAGACTTTGAAATCAATCTGGCAATCAGTATTCTTTTTATATTTAATCAACTTTTATGACTAAACCCAAAGCTATATCTATGACCAACCTGCAAGCACAAGGCTCTACTCTAAATTAAAAATGAAACAGAAGCACCAGGAAATTTACCAGAAGATGAACACAATAAATGCCAGAAGCTGAGTCTTTCTTTGCATTCCTTCTATTTTAAGCAATCTCTATGTGTAGAACATAGCATGATTAACTTCTATTAAACAATGAAACTTTAGGAAACAGACAGAAGAATTTCTGAAAGGAGAACACATTTCTCCAAAGGCAATTAATCACTATTAGCTAAAAAAAAATAAGATGTAACAACAACCATTTAAGAAATTATGTGAGTAGTTTCCAAAGATACAAATTATATTAATTTCCCCCTTTTTCATTCCAACAGTCACAAAATAAAAACTGTTATGAGAAATCTGCTCAAAGAGAAAGTCAAGAACTCAAGAAAATGTGGACAAACAACTGAAATCAGCCTTGCCTCCTGTCCGCACTTCACAGTAGTTCTTGATTCCATGACCACATGCAGAACCTCTCTTTATTTTGACTGACCCAGGAACAGCCATTCAGATTTTCATTCCCATTTGTGGCTCAGCGCTCAGTTTGTAGGGCTTAGTTCACTAAAAATTATCCAAACCTTACCACAAAGGTAGGCATTTCCCTCTCCTAATGATTTCTATGTAACACTGAGCATCCAAGTGCTTCAAACCTACAGTATTTTTATGAAAATACATAGAAGACTAGAGATACAGTACCTTGGTTTTACAGGGAGATTTAAGTATAAAAGTGTGCACTAATCCTGTGTGGCTGAGTTGTGGTATCTCCATAATATTAACAGGGAAGCTGGAAGGCCACAACCCTCTCTGAATTCTTAGGCAATTCAGCAATTCTGCAATTTCTTAAGGAGTGGCTCTCCCTCTTTCTGGAAGTCTCACTCACTTTTCACTGGACAGCACTGGGACATGCAAGAAATGGGATTTACAGCCTCATGACCATCGGGTGACCACAACCTAAGGGTCTTATCAGAACCCTTAGGGAAAAGGTACCTGGACTGAGAACAGTGGAATTTCCCCAGTTCTTGGATGTTTGACTTTGCCACCCTGCTTATACCTCTAGAACAGTTTTAATTACCAATTATCCCTGTGGTATATCCACAGTCATGTGGTTGGAAGTTGAAAGAAGAAACAGGTCTTCAATTATCTTAAATATTTTAATTTCACCATAACGTCCCATGTAAAATTAAGTATCTATCCATTTGCCAGATTTGCTAGTGAGTTTTTAAATTAAGATGTATTTTTATTCCTGTTTGTTTATCAACCATTGCCTACTCTCCAGTCAGAGGCAACAATGCAGAGTAATCAGATTTGGCAGGCCAAGTGGTGTCCACTGCTGCAGCCACAGTGTTTGTTCTCTGTCACTACAGTCACAAGGATTTAGTCCACTTGTGCTACAGTGATCCATAGAACATGGATTTTCTACCCCTCCCACCTTGGTAGTGAGTGAAAGTGAAACTTCCTGCTACCTGCTCCTCTTAGAAAACAGATATAATTTTGTTACCTATATATATTAAAGCTACAATAATTATTAATAATTGTAATTACTATATGTTAGTTACCTCTTTCTCTCTCTGTCTTAAGGACAGAAACAACAGAAAATGACATAAATCAGGGCAAGACTGAAGGACACTTCTTGATACCACATGGACCAGAGCGCCATGCAGGCTGCCAAAAAGACAGATGTTCTTTGCTTTTTTACTAAAAACAAACTGTCTTCTATGAAATTAAATCCAAACTGTCTTTTTAGTTACAACTAATACCCACTAGAGATGAACAGTCTTTCCCCTTGTAAGCTCTGCCGTTGCACACCACCTTGCTCACTCTGAAAAGCCAGATTGGCAATATCCCCTAGCCCTCATCCCTCCCTCTTAATTTTCTGTTCTTTAAAAACCGCACCAAACTGCCGTGTTTTGTCAAAATACATCTCTGGAATACCAAAACCAAACCGCACTACCACTTGCCTCTATTTGAAACGCAATTCTGTAACACCACCAGACTTGGACCACCCCAGGTGAACCACTCCAGTGGCAGATGAAGAAACTCTTGAACTTCTGCTCGATTTTTTGATTAAAGCCTTCTTTCCTTGACTTAATGTAATTCAGTGTTCAGTGTGTTTACAATGCAAAAGGAACAGTTTGAAATCACCTGCAGGTCAGCCACGGGTTTCCCCTGAGTAAACTCTGTTTCCTTGTTGTTTTTTCCCAGCTGGTATTAAACCAGCATTCAATAAAATCAAATTCCTGTGTTTTAATATCACACAAGTCCTTCACATGTGTACTGTAGCACAGTCTGCAGCATGCACACTGGATACTGTTCTGAGGGGCAAGAGCTCTTCATTAACTACAAACCAGCTAATACTTGAAAAGCTTAATCTTAAAAAAACCCTTCCAAATCCCCACATAATTTGCTATGAATGTCAGTATCAACAATACAATTATTCTGTTTTATTTACCAAAATAAAAGAGCATATTATAACCTCCCATATCACTGACTAAATAACATTTCCCTACAAAGCAAGAAATTATAAAATACCCTGCTATAGTTTGTCATAGTAGGAATTGCAAAGGACACCAGAAGGTGACTTACATTTAATTCTGTCTTTACTTGAAAATCTATTAAAATCTATCCATCTCCATGGTAACTCAAAACATATATTCCTCCCACACAGTTTGATTGATAGCTTGCAGTTTTTGTTTTATAGTCGACCTTTTGTTTGTTTGAAAATACATAAAAACTCTCTCGTTGATCCCAATAATCTTAAATGATACCATAAATCTGTATATGGCACTAAATAAAAAGTACTGCATATATGGCTCCTTGTTATATTGCTGTTTAAACCAAATAAACTGCCATAAAATCCTGTGGTCTTCAAAGCAAAGTAACTTTCAAATCAATTATAATAATTTTTTCAGATTTTAATGGTATAAGACTTGCTTACAGACTAATCTTATTTTACTCTCCTAAAAACTTACACCTACTTTTAATTCCTTAAAGCTCAGAGTCTTCCACAAATTCCTATGAGAGACTGACTGCTTTAAATGTTTTGAAATTAGGGACAGAAAAAATAATAATTATGGGAACCTGTTATAACCTTGAAATATGAAGCACTTGAACTGAACTTCAGTAAGTTAGTGCTAAGGGGAGATGTACTGAAATGGATTGCATTTTATAGCAGGAACCTAATAAATATTAAGCGTAATTGCAACATGAGTACTGCTCTTCCAAGGAAGAAATGTAGAGAGAGGTCATGACATCCACTAAAGACCTCCAAGAAACAATTTCTAATAAATTGGTGTAAATTCAAGTCTCAATTTGACAAAGCATGACAAGGGCTTCTACTCAACTTTCCAACGCACCTAAGCAGTGTAAAAGTCTCTGATTTTAACTACAAAACCTTCTAATTGTCTAAGATAATGAGCAGATATAAATCACACTGTGACATTTTTACATTGAGGTCTTTATTCTGGTCCCCACAATTCAAGAAAGATGGCACAGACTGGAGCAGGTCCAGAGGAGGAGCAAGAAGAGGCTAGAGATCCTGCCCTGGGAGGAAAGACAAAAGCAGCTGGGTCCTTTCTCCCTGGGAAAGGCACCTCAGTGCTGCAATATTAGCACTCCCTGGCACGGAGGATGGAGGCTCTCTGTCCACAAGGAGACACAGGGAGAGGACAAGGGGCAGTGGGTACGAGTTGCACCACGAGACTTTTCACTGGATTAAGACAGGGTGCCAGATAATCTCATGTAGGATCCTTTTCTGACAAAGGGTTGGGCCAGATGATATTTGCAAGGTCATTTCCAACCTGGGACATGCCATAATTTATCTCCAGCTTCCCCCTCCATGAGTAAAGATACTGAATTATAAAAATATCCACATTCAGCATACAATGCTGAAGTGTTCATCATTCTGCATTCTCCAAATCATTCTTCACACACCCATCACAACCCAATCAAGAAAAATCTCTGAGTATTTTCTAGCAATCAAATAACAAATCTGCTAAAAGCCTCAGATTCAGTTGCTAAGCAAAGAGATGATTTCTCAGGGCACTGTTCCCTCAGAGGAGACGAAGAACTAGATGCTCCTGAAAGTGGAAATATTTGCTCATAGTTTCCCTGATATGTGGTGCAGCATTTAACAAGACTATCAGCTGCCTCAAACTTCTATCTGAGCTTTTGGTCACTCCATGAAGATTCATCCTTCACTCCAAACATAGAAAGATATAAAAATACCCATAACACTGCTGAACATTATTATCCAGAGTCGTGTCTTCTAAAGTGGTAACTCTGAGTCTCTCTGCTAGTGTCAACTGAGGCCAGACGAGCTCTTCAGATTCTTTTAAAATGTCTCTTTCACAAACCTGAACAATCAGCCTAAAGGAATTTTCTATTTGCAGGTAACCTTGAAAATGACATGAAAATGAGAAAGAGGGCCATGTATACAAGCAATACTATTTCTGTACTTCTGTCTTGGTACAAATATCTCATCTTTCCAGGAGTTTGCTGGCACTGAACTTCAGAGTGCATGAAATATGCTCAGCCTTGACTTGAAGAAATTCTGTTCCTTGAAGGGAGACCTTCTGATGCAGACCTCAGATGCAGCTCATTCATTTTAGGCCATGTCACGTTTTTTTCTGTCTACATATTTTGGAAAATCCATCAGCAGTTCCATGTTTATCAGATATGGAGCAAAGCACATCTCACTGAATAAAAATGTCTCATAGAACACTCACCGTAAGAGTAAACTACCTTAGTGATTCAGTGAATGGCATTTTTCAACACGAGTTTTAACTAGTGCTTCAATTTAAGGACACCCAAAACCACCCAAATCACATAGCTGCAATTGCACCAAGTCCTGCTACCCACTCTGTTTCTTAATAGGATCCCTCAGGAAATTTAAAAGGAAACAATGGGAAATTGGTTTCACACTGAGCTGGCAAAAATTCCATCTATTCCCAACACCATTAGGTCTTACTCCTGAAACTAGACAAGAAGTCACCCCACACATCCCTGGCTCCCCTTTGCATAAAAGTAGCAAATTAACATTATTGATCTGACCAAATTCTAAATTGGGCAGTTATGTTTGGTCTCTCCACAGTCATCTGCTCTTTCAACAGAAATAGTCCTCACATCACATCTTAGACTCTGAGGAATTTTTTTTACAGTTAAAATAGCTACTGTGCACCAACAGTGAGTTTCAGTGATCTCCTTAGCTGACTTAACAACTCACAGGAGTCTTGTTTGACCTAATTAACAAAAGCTTACAGAGAACTTGCAGATCCTTTATTTAGAAGTAGTATAAAAATAACAAATCTTATCAACACATACAGGGTAAGAGAGAAAGTTAACAACCTTACTGGTATCATTTTGCTGCCTTTACAGAAGTTAGTACACTGGTCTGGGCAATTACCTGAGAGCTGCACACACCCATTTCACTGGAACAAATGCAATTTTGCATCTTTATCTCCCTCTGTGCCTACACAAGTCTCCCTAAGGTTTGTTCTTGCTTTTGTGCTCCCTCTTGTTGTCCCTTCAGAGCAGGCACAAGAACAGGCTCAGCTGCTTATAGTGGTACACTAATAATCTCACTTTTGCTTTCTCCTCCACTCCAAATTGTGTGTACAGTATTGGGGAAGTGAATCACTGGCATCTTTTGCTTATAGCCTTTGCAATACTGGGAAACAATAAGTAAAACCCTCCTATAAATTTCTTAGGTTTCCACGAAAGGACAGTTGTTGTGTCCAAATGAATCAAAAAACAAGAGCGAGTGTTAGAGCCAGGCAAAGCAATAACACAGCACACTGGGTCTGTGCACCTACTGACAGTACTCACACAGTACACACACGAGTGTGTTACACACACACTCACAAACACGCACATCTGGCCAGCTGTGGTTAGCAGTAATTCTACCCACATTTTCAGCAACTCCAGCGGCTACACAGTACGGATTTGAAACACTGAGATCCACACTGTGAACTCCCTCCTAATGATTTTTACAGCGGCAGTGAAAGGAGAAAAACCCAAACCAAGTAGGTCAAATAGAACAGTGGCGCTTTTTTTGCCAGAAAGTAGCTACTAAATCTCATTGTTTCAGTGCTCATCTTAGAAGCCTGGATACAGGATACAGCCTAGCTACAGACAGATCAGAAGGCAAAGAATTGCTTTCCATTTTCCAGTGTCATGACACTGCATTGTCTGCACACAGATTACATATTCAAATAGGGGAAAATGTGCTCTTTTCACAGAATTACAGAATGGTTTGGGTTGGAAGGGACCTTAAAGCTCATCCAGTTCCACTCCCCTGCCATGGGCAGAGACACCTTCCACCAGACCAGGCTGCTCCAAGCCCATCCAACCTCGCCTTGGACTCTTTCAGGGATGGGGCAGCCACAGCTGCTCTGGGCAACCTGTGCCAGTGCCTCCCCACCCTCATAGTCAAATTCTTCTTCCGTGTACCCCACACGAATCTCCCCTCATTTCGTTTAAAACCATTACCCCTTGTCCTAGCACTATGGGCCCTGCTTAAGAAGTCTGTCCCCAGAACCACAAAAGTCATATCATCTTTACTCCTTTATTAAATAATAAATGTTTAAGTTATATTCCCAATTACTCAATTATTTTAAAAAAAGATTATTTTTAAGCAGGCATAGAATTTTTAACAAGGGTATCATTATCGCAAAAAAACCCCATCCAATATAAATAAGACATTATGATAGCTTCCATCCCAATATTATTTGTATCACTTTCCAATTGGAGAAAAACCTCTGGCATTTTCAAAGAACTTGCTGTTTTGTCAGCATTTAAAGAGTTACATGATCAGAATCCAACTACTCAGAGCATAATGTGTTATCACAGCAAAGAACACATCATATATCTTTCTATTTCAAATTCATTTCAGGCACAGCCCTCTCTCTGTGAACTCATTACGGACAAATGCCTTTTTCTCCTCAGACTGACACTTGGCTTTCACCTTGATAGCAAAAATTACAAGAATATCACAGCTCTGTGTAATGCAGCGATCTCAGGCTAATCTTTCTAATACATATTTCTCAGACATCTAAACTAAAATTGCTGCACAACTCCTTTAACTCAAACCCATTCAAGCTTCCCCATGCCCAGTTTATTCCCAGTACTAGCAGACTCAGGGGTCAGAAGGAAATGAGGAAGATTCCCAATATTTTACACCAACTAATTTTCTACAACTGTCTCAAAGCAGTATTTTACTTCACCCTTCCATTTCTCACTCTTCTCCTCCTCCCTCCAATTTTCTGTCAGCAGAGCTTCCTTATCTTGGAACAACATAACATCCCTCTCCAGGCAGTGTTTTAATCACTGCAGGCTTCCTGGGTATTACATCCCAGCTCCTATTGTTTCACTGAGAGACAAATTCAAACCTTACAATGTACTTCAACAATACTACTAAGGTAATTGCTGGGAATCTTTAATTGAAACAAACTTGGTCTTTCAAACCATAATCCAAGTAAGGAGTTCACCAAAAAGCATGAGATGAATATTTGAGCCTATTTAGAGATGTTCAGAGAGGCTGCCCACATTGTTTGGCAGCTGTCCCAGGGCAGCCCCACTGACCAGTGAAGAGCCCTTTGCAGGCACTGACCTACTGAGAGTGTCTGTGCAACAACAGCACTTCAATTTCCCCTACAGTAAGAAACTTTTCTACAAAGCTGACTAGGCACAGCAACATGATAAATAACATTAATTACATTTCTTAGATGATTCTTGTTACAGTTTGGGAATAATAAAATTTTCTGCTGGTGCTGATCCAACAACAAACAAGGATTTCCATTTAGTCTTTTGATATATTGTAAGATACGTCCTTACATAGCTTCCAGCCTGAACACCAAGGATAAAATCCTAATCCCAGCTCTGCCACAGACACCTCAATGCATTTCCTCAGGCTTCCAATGTACAACCCACAAATGGGACAAATGTCTGTTACTCACTTAACAGTGCTGTAAATGGTCCTTATGTCAGGAAGGCTGTGGTGCTGTATCAGGGGCCTGGAGCACTAGAAATCCCTGAAGGTGGCCAAACTTTGGCAGCTTGGCCCAGGGAAGCTGGGGAGTCTCCATTCAGAAGGAGCTCAAAACCTGACTGGCACAGTCCTGTCACCCTGGTCTTGCTGACCCTGCTTGAGAAGGCAATTGATGATTTCAAGAAGTCCCTTCCAATCGAAACAATTCTGTGATTATTATGAGGATTTTAAAATTTCCTTAATTTTGGGGAAAAAAATCCCCATGACAAAAAACAACGTATTTTCTACTCAGAAGCTCTGCCAATTTCTTCTTGTCATGGAGCAGATGCCTCCTTCCAAAGTTCTATGAGAACAGTAAATTCTTTCCCCTGTTATTTAAGAACACAATAATGTTTTGTGTGATGTTATAAGAAATATAATGAGCTACAATAGAAAGCAGTCCCAGAAAGAAAAATCACTAAATGAAAGTTTATAGCTAAAGCTTTCTCTCTCCTTCCCCTCAAGGAACTGGTGTTAACAATAAAAGAGAAATACATTAGAAGAAAGGAAGTTTAACTCATTTGTAGGTAAAATGATTCCCCTTTTTCCAATTTAATACCATTGCCAGTATTACTGTTGTCATCTTCATCTGACACCGGGGAGAGGGGGAGAAAAAAAATCTTACAGGAATAAAACAAAAAAAATCACTTCATTGCCATATACCAGAGAAGTAAGATGTGCAATGGAAAAAGGAGGAGTACTGGGTGTAAAGAGGGGTATAACAAAGCATATATACCATGGTCCCTGCCCCTCCTCCGTTAGATCAGATGCTCCTTCCCCAGAAAAGGCCTCCAGGGACATAGGACCCCATGGAAGAACTGGGACCAACAGAAGTAAGACTGATTTCATAAGAGTTGATTGCTTTTTTGAAGGAAGCACAGAACACAGGTGGTTATGCTGGAGATGCACTAGACTCACTGCATGGGATCGTTCCTGGGTTTATTTCCTAGATATGTAACTACTGTCACTTCAGGTTTAAATGAGGAAACAAAGCTGCTGCAGCTCTATGTGGAGCTAAAGGAAGCTCTACAGCTTCTAAAGGAAGGAAAGGAAATGCAGCATTAGACCACCTACAGTTATTGATCCTAATCCTACAGTTAAGGCTTGTAATTACTAAGCTAAAAAAGAGAAAATAAAAACCAGGAAAAAATACCTTCAAATGTTCAAGTTTTTATCTGATGTTTCATGGGCTTTGGCTATTAAAATGTAAGACAAGAAGAAGGATGAAAGCAGAAGTAGGAGACGTTATGTAGCAGCAACAGAAAATTATATAAAATAGATGTGTATAAAGATCAGTACCCTTATCCTAGTGTTTATTTCTAATTTATGGAGAAGCAATTGTACAAAACCTCCCACAGCTTGAGTTCTTCTCCTTTCAGATTCTAGACACCAAAACAAATACTTACAAACTGTGCTGAATAATTCTTTGATCTTTGATGGGACTTACAGAAGTCATATATTATATTATTTCTTACATATTTAATAACACTTTAAAATTGTTGCTTTTTTTTTAATAACAATGAAGCTTTCAGACCTGAAGGCAGAATTTCAGAACTGCTGAAATTTCCAGTGTAGCCCATTGACTCTCACATAATCAGTGATTCTGCAGTTAGGGAAACCCCATTAAGTACAAGGAATCCAACAATTCTGCTGTTGATTCTGATTGTTTTGGAATGGACAAAGGCAGGTAACATTTCTTCCAGGATATTTGAGATGTGCAAAAAGGAGCACTGCTCTTACCACATAGAGCTGTTTCCAGAGCACGGCCCATTCCTGCAGCGTCGCTGTGACTTCAGTCACCACAGAATCTTCAAGAGGAACAACTGTTTCATATTGCCTATAGAAGAAAGAGGGGGAAAAATTAGGAAACGTAGTTTGGAAAAGGTAGAGAAAGAAATGTGTCAGCACAGTAATTTGTAAAATGCTAGAACTCAAATTTGTTCAACATAAGGGAGAATATCTTAAGAGGAACATTTTGTTTAAGACTGAAGCAACTCCAGAGTCATAGCAATGGTTCCTCCATTACATTCCACAAGATTAAGCTTATGTGAAGCATTTCCTAGTTACCTGTTTAAAATACCTAATTTCATTCTAATCAAGGTAAATTAAAAGTTTTCATTACTACACCATGCTAAATAAACTTGCCTGTAAAGTGGGGTGCTTCACAACTTGGGTCCCTTCTCTAAGCCAGTCCAAGCCTTTTTTCCCCTCCAATAATGCTGGCCAATACCAAAACTACTCAAAATACCTGCGCTCTACTAACCTATCCTATCCAGAAGGCCTTTTCAACATTGCATAGGAAACCTGAGTGACCTGTCCTTTAACCAAAAGAATAAGGCTTGTCCCTTTCTGGTCAACATTTTCCAAAACCATTAAAGGAGAATCACAAGAGTGGCTTGGATTGGAAGTGACCTTAAAGCTCATCTCATTCCACCCTCCTGCCATGGGCAGGGACACCTTCCACTATCTCAAGTTGCTCCAAACCCCATCCAACCTGGCCTTGGACACTTCCAGGGATGGGGCAGCCACCTCCTCCCTGGGCAAACTGTGCCAATGTTTCACTACCCTCACCATAAAATATGTCGCCCTTAAATCTAAAACCACAGGCCCTCGTCCAATTCCTACAGACCCTGCCAAAAGGGCTGTCCCCATCATCTTACAAGCCCCCTTTAGATCCTGAAAGGCTACAGCCAGCTCTGCCCAATGTCTTCTCTCCCCTCCAGGCTGAACAAAGCCATCTCTCCCAGCCTGTCCTCACAGGGGAGGTGCTCCAGCCGCGTGGACAGTCCCTGTATGTCTCTAGGGATGTTTGGGGAGGGCAGGGGGCAGTGAGCAGGTGGCTGTGGGATGTTCAGCTACCTGCCAGGTTAAACACATGCTCTCTTATTTCACAAATGCTTATGGTGGCACTTGGAAAAAACAGAATTTTTTACTAAAACATGAAATAACCATGACCCTCTGGTTCAGTGCTGCATTACATTCTGTTCTATCAATTGGTTTACCAGGCTTTAATACTTATTTTTAAACAGTACATCATCTTTCCTAGCAAGTACCTAAATATCCCAAACTGGTTGCCCTTCACAAATTCTAAACTAACATCAAGTACTAATTAACTACAGATCACAGGAAACTGGTCATTCCCCTTAAGAGAGTACACATTAGGACTGGTTATCCTATGCAACAGATGTAATCTTATTACACCCCAAAATTCTGAAGCATCAGTATTCCAGCTGCCCTTACAACCTTTACTGAGGCCCTTTGGGAACAAACACAAATCAAGACTACCAGAAGCCACCTGGTTTTCTGCAGGTACTTCACTAAGTGCCATTTAATACGTTTTATCTTCCACATTTAATTTGTTGCCTCAGGTCACTGTCTGAAACAGTGCACTTAGAAATCTCCCCATAGCAGCCTTTATCTAGAACATGCAAGTAAAAGCAGCAGTGAAAACACAAGATATTGATGTCAGGAGTCTCAGCCAATCTCACAGGAAACTTTGGGTTCAGAACTCTGGGTTCCAGAGGCCCCACTCAGTAACTTCTCTGCCATGACATTGCCATCAGTGTTGTTGTTCACATGAAATTAAATAAACCCACCACCAGCAACGCGTGAGCTACAAAGAGAAGGGCAGAAGTTTTCAGCAGTGAACTTCAGTCACTCTTTGGGTGAGGTGGGGAGGGCTGGATCTTTTTGAGAAGGTTCAAAGTAACACAGCTACCCATCAGCTATGACTCTGAAAATCTGCAGATAAATGAGATGGGCTCTCTACTGACTGATGCCTCCATAACAAACAGGAAAATACAGGATTTTTCCAGTGAGAGAACAAGCAGAAATGGAAGAACATAAGCAAAGTTCTTAAAATGCATGTGTTTCAGATGGTACCTCCAAAGTTACAATTTTATGAGCCAAAGCAAACAAGGGTAACCATCAGACCTGATTCTTGCCATATTAAAAACAAACAAGCCAACTACCCGCCCTAAACTCTGTAGAATTACATTTCATTTTCAAACCCTCATGCACAAAAAAAGATACAATGGACTAAAATGTCTCCGTAAGTTTCAATAATTATTTCTTTGTTTCCCTTCCAGATAAGAAACACTACGGCTTCTTAGAAAGAAGGAAAAATACTCACCCTCTGTTACTGACAATTGCCTTTTTCAAGTGAATATAATTTGCAGGAAAAATACCCTGGAAGAGAAAAAAGTCCGTGTGTTAGGAAAATGCATTTGAAGATTTTAGCATTGGTAACCTAAGCCACAATAAATAACTGCCATCATATCTATTACAAAACCCCCAAACAACCACTGTATCAAAGCTGCCAGTCCAAAGCCAACATTCCAATGAGTAACTATTGACTGTTTTAGTCTGTCTTAGACCACCACACTGGACTGAACCTCCATCTGGAAAGATCAGAAAGGTGGCTATTTTGCAGTTTGCAGCACAGCACCAGCAGCTCCCAGAGCAGGCCTGTGTTGGGATGCTGCATTAGGGGTGACACAGACAGAGGTCTAAAAAGACAAATTAAACAAAAACTAAAAGCCCACCAACAAATTTGCATTGAGCCCCCATGGACACAGCCCACCGTGGACAGAAGTGGTCTATTACTTGCAGACCCTGGAGCAATGTTTTCCTGCCTCTTTCCAAGGAAAAACTGTTCAAACCCATTTGGGATACCTCTGGTTATTTGCCTTTTACTGTTCCCATGAGGGCTGGACTCTGACCTTGCCTGTGCCACTGTGCTCTTCTGTGTTGAGACATGGGGAAAAGAGGTAATTTAATCCAACCTTTCCCCAGTGTTCCACATTCTCTGGAAAACACATGGCCCTGAATCCTCACAGCAATGTCTGTCAGTGGGTAAGAACAGCAACTTGCACTTCAGTGGGAAATACAGGAGCAGCACTGGAAAACTTTGGATTAAAACAAGCCGACAGTTGTTGACAAAATGTCAGCAATCAAGTGTGGGCTTTCAATTTTTAGAGCTTTAAAACCATACAATCTAGGAAGAAAAATTTTCAGGGGGCAAGGGGGGTTGAAAAGAATACTAAGTAAAGAGGATTCCAAATACTAAGGAAAATTCCTTGTTTTTCATAGGCAAGATTAAAATTACAGAAGAAAAAAGCTGAATCTAAGAGGAATGACTTCATCAGGAAAACAGTAAATGTGCTTGCTTTCAGCCACATGAAAAGCCAGAAAAGGAAGAAATGCTACTTCAGTTTCTTGTTTGGTTCACTTCCAGTTAATGCGGCTTATTTCTGGTATCTAAGAAACCAGGGAAGGTTTGAAGGGCTCTCCTATCAAAACTGAACACATACACAAGCAGAGGTACCAACACACACAATGACTGCAGACATTTCACTAAAAGAGTATTATAGTCATGACAATGTAATACAGGTACTATTATATTCCATAGTAGAGGTAAACAGAAGGAATCTGGTACTCTCTTTAAATGCAAGCAATATTTAAACCAACACATAACGAAGTGAAGCTCACGTAGAAGCACCTATTGGCATGTTTGGATACAAATATTAACAAAAAATTAGAGGCACTCACAAAAATAGTCATACCAGAACAGTCAAAAAAGTTCTCCAAGAGCAAATATGATGGGAAAAAATGGAAAATAACCAAATACAATGGTTAAACTGTAAAAATCTGGAAAAAAAAAACCAAAAACCACCTCACAAAATCCTTTTTCAACAGATTTTTTTTCAAAGTTGTCTTAGATTAATAATTGAACTTCTTTAATGTGTTCTTAAAAATTCCACATTAAAGCAATGCAATATCACCCACCTCTGCTTTTCTTAGGGAAGGAGGGTGGAGAGGATCAAACTGGATGAGATTTATAAATGTTGAAAAAATTACATGTTACATATGAGGAAGGTTTCTGATCCTTTGAGTGATTAATGAGTATCACCCAATTTAAAAAGAAATCCAATCCTCCCACAAGAAAAAAGTTAGAAAAGGAAAATTAAAAGTTTACTGGGTTACAAAAGTAAAATAGATTTAATTTCCCACTAGATTAACAAATGTATTCACACTTACCTTGACATTGGGCTTCTTAATGGAAACACCTCTGTACCAACCTGGAACACGATAAAACACATTATAATTATTTGTGGCACTGAGTCTTTACACAGAAGCAAACTGACTGAAACTACGCAGTTACTGAGATCATCTCAAAAACCAGCTGTGCCTCACAGGTCAAACTCTTAATAGATTTTTTTGTTAGAGTTTTTTTTTAAATTATTTTTATTTTGCTTTACAATGATGACAAACACTTAACAACCTGGAATGCTCTTGTTTCTTCCCACCAGGAATAAAAGCAGCTTAGTTAGTTCCTGTACTAATAATCATTAGTCACTGTGGCAAAGATTCATTCGGCACTCAGGGAAGAGTCTGCAATGAACACTTCTCCTCCAGGCTGGCAAATGAGTCTTGTTGCAGTGTTTATCTTGACAAAATCTCCAGACTTCAGAAACCTGTAAAAGCCATTATCATACATTTCTAATGTGGTTTAAACAAATATAAATTGTTTGCATGTGTCTGGTCTTACGTATGTCTGACTAGAGAACAGGCTTCAGGATCTAATTTACAAACCCCATTACTATTCTTGTATCCCCCATCAGGAGACAGCTCCAGACACGACAACAAATGAGGAGTAAAACACAAAGCTGCAAGTTAAACAAAGAATTCAGTTCTTGCTACTTCACACAGGTGACAGTGATGTCACTGCAGGATTCAGCCTGGAAGAAAGGGGCTGAAAACCTCAGCCAGCTGAAGAGTGGAAAAGGAGCACACTCTGGAGCTGAAACTGCCCCAGGAGCATGGGAGGATGGTGAGTGCCACTTCTGGGGAGGAGGCCTAGCCATCCAAAATTGCTGGGCACACCTGGCCAGGCCCAGCTCCAACCCAAGTTCAGCATTTCAGCGTCATTATCATCTGCAGCCAGTGTCAGACAGGCACGACCCACACTTGCCAAAAGCCAACACTTCAGCAAAATCCACTTGCCATAAAGAGTCCTCTCATTTTCCATGCAAATTCCTACTCACTGTTTCCCATACTGCCCCCCTGCCCCCATTTAAAATTGCACCAGCAAAAGCTGCCAGTAACTGGCTATGGAGAATAGAGAAGAACAGAACAAAGTAAAGGGGTATTTTGTCTCTCGCAGAAAAAGGACTTGAGATTTGGCTGAATTATGACAAGAGTCTCATTAAGAGGCCCCGATGTGGGGAAGAAGGCCTTGAATTTGTTTTAAATACAGCCTGATAGTCTCAAATTTTTATTTTGTTTCAAAAAGAGAATCTGAGTCAATATAAAATAAAATAACTGATGAATTCAAGACAATTGTGACCCTTAGTACGGAAAAAATTAAAATCCATCTTATTCATCACACAAATTTCTCATGAAGATAGGACACAGCACAAAGATTTGTCTTCCTACAAAATCACTGATTATATTAAAAAATTAATTATTGTTTTGAATTTATTTTAGTTGATCAAACTTCAGGGCAATCATATCAATATAAACATATGCACAAACAACACAGAAGATCCTTAACATGAGTGATTTCTAGAACTCCACACAACTGTGCCCACACCTGCTTTTGAGCAACAGATGCTGCATATTTTTAAGGTCACAGAAAAAAATAAATGCATTTATCTTCTGATTCACTGTTACTAATATTAAATACAGTCTGTACCTCAGAAATAACCAGACATTTAAGCTCTAAAACAAACAGAAGGACAAACTTCTTGGTAAATGGGGAAAAAAGTGGTTTTACCCAAGTTTGTGAACAGACCTGTAGAAGAACAAAACCCAGGAAAGGGGGTAACCATCAATAATTTAGATCTGCAGGGTAGTAAATGAAATACATTTCCAAAAAACTACCTAATTTCTGAGGTTTTTGTTTGTCATTCTAAAACGAAGTTTCAAAGCTTCCAAGCTGTCTGTTTACAGTTGTGAAAAACAGGCAGGGAAGGACCCTGAGAAATCGCCCAGCTCGTCCAAGCCTTGTCTCTAAATGTCTCCTCACATTTAATCTGGTTTAAACAGCATGCAATAATTTATTATCAGGACTGAATACAGCACTCCCTGTCCATGGAAAATGATCTTCTGTAAAACCTAGATCCCAAGGAATTTCTGCACCAAATTCTGAGGGAACTGTATTTCTGCTACTCCACACAGACCAGTTTGAAAGCAGCCGTGTTGCACTGGCACATTTTTAGGAGGAATTTCTTCCACAGATCAACACTGGTCAGTAAAACTGCATGTAACAGTGAAATTTGGGAATAATACCTGGAAATCTGGCATATTTAGGTCAAGTGGAGATGGCAAATCCTTGCTGGACAACCTATTTCAGCAGGTTAGACAACATACATGCACTTTATAACCTCAACTTGCTTCGATGCTATTTGAATTATTGATTCTTTTCTTCTGGACATTATGGAAAACATTTTGTTGACTTCCTTTTTGTAGTTACCTTCATATATTTGAAGAGTGGTTACATTTCCCTTTAATCTCATAAACTGTGCTCTCCAGATCTTAGTTTTTCTTTTATTTTTAATTTTTAATGTGGTGTAATTTTTTTTAAGTCACCCTCCTCTATTTTGAGTTTCCTCCAACTCTGTGCAAGCAATAGACACTCAAAGAAGAGCTCAGCAGAATCTGAAAACCCTACATTGTAAAATGTACAACTCATTCTGTATCTGAAAGTAAAAGCTATGAGAAAAGGTACAATGCTTTTTTTTAAAGGCACATTTAGAAAATTGCATCTGCATTACATTATTCCCTAAAATGAACTAAACCTGCATTCTGGAATTAGTCTTAAATACATTAATATTGATGGAATCATTTATTTTAAAGAGCATTTGTTTTGGAGGATTTAATGACAAGAGTCATTAAATGCAGGCAGGTGCTTTAGCTAATTGTGATCCCGACAAGCACCCCCTGGTTAGACACAAAGCTGACCAACAGGTTTAGGTGTCACTGCACTGCGAATAATAACTGTTAATATTTCAGAGTTATGGCATGCATTTACAAGTGACACATGGCCTTTAGAGGGTATTGACTTCACAGAAATGGTGAAAAAGATGGGATTTAAAATCAAGAAGCGAAAAACAGAGCTATGAAGTGACAAGAATTTTGTGAATAAATTAATGTGAAACAACGATCGAACACGTCTGCAATGATGTTGGCAGGGGACATAGCTGGGATAGCTGACCTGAATCAGCCAAAGGGATATTCCACATCATTTGCTATAAGAAAACAAAATATTAGTCTATCTGAAATGCTATTCTACAACTACCTGTACCTATGGAAATCCACAGTGGGGGTTACTTGAAGCCACATTAGAGAATCTACAAACTGTTGAACAAAGACTGAAAATCCATCTTTTCAAAAGTGCGTCACACTCAGGACTCTCAGCAATAGTGCAGCTCTACTTAAATTGCAAAAGGAGCTCTGGGGCTGTCCTGCACATCTCAGTCTCTTCATTTCAGTGACTAGAAGAGCTACTGATGATTTTTTGATCTTTACTTGGAAGTGTTTTGAACAAAACAGGATATTCTTTCTAAAAGCCATCTCATAACCCTTTTCAGATTTCCACTTAATTGACAAGAGGTCTGCCACATGGAAAAAGCTCACTCCTTTAGAGGACTCAGTAACAGAAAAGCAAAATTGAAAGATATTGATTTATTTTTCACAAAAATAAAGTTCAAGTACCAGGGTTAAATAAAGAATCACAAGCTGCAGACTGCAGGAAAAAAATAAATTCCACATATAATTTCTTGATAGACAAAATTCTGTAAATAAGTAACATAAGTATTTATGGTAAATCCTAAAGGTAAAGTTCATTCTTAAATAAAGTACTGCTAGTAGAATCTGCTACAGGAATTTGAGCATTCTTTGTCCTACAAAAGTAAGTATACTTGGCAGTAATGTGAGTAACCCTCAAACCTGGAGCAAAGCTGTCTTTTGCATATCCAAGCCAATAAACAATAGCTTTTACCTTGTAATCTGCACGTGCACTGCTGTGCAGAGCCAAGGCACCCAACGTGGCCCAGGAGAGGCACAGGAGCAGCACTCAGCAAAAGCCTGCCGGTGCCAAGGGCGCTCTGTCCTGCGCTCGCTGCTCCGTGCGTGCCGGGCAGGAGGAGCGGCAGATAAACCCTGCCCAGCACCACGTCAGGGAGCAGCCCCGTGCCAGCACAGCACAGCAATATGCTCAGAGTGCTGCCAGAGATGCCACAACAAAAGGCAAAGAGAGATGGGATGGCTTTTACTTTGGCATTGGCCAGAGGGCTGTCAAGAAGCCACTCCTGTGCTCAGAAAGATGACTTTCAATAACTGGGCGAGATCTGCCGCAGCAGAGGTGTGGGTCCAGGAGGCTTCAATTCCATGGGCAAATTCCACAAAAGGCAAAGAGGGGGGAAAAAGGATGAAAAGGGGAGAAAAAGCAAACAGAAGAAGGGATATCTCAGTGGAGACATCTTCCTCAGGCCAAACACAAATTACTGGGAAGGAGCCACTTTGGCCCAGGCAGCTCCCAACTGAGGTGGGAGGAAACCTGCAGGGTTTCCACAGCACCAACAGCCTGAAGTGGGATTCCTCCATCATCTGTATGGCACAACTTGCAAGCGTGGCAAAGGCATCACTTCTCAAGGACATTGAATTCACCAAGAATTTTAAAAAATCCTAACTGCAAGTCTTATCTGCTGCTTAAGTGTCCCAAACACCAGAAACACTTATTTTGACCATGCCATCACTGCTGGAATAACAGAGGGAATCTTTAAATATATTTTATGAATGCTTTAAGAACACAGTTATTAACACACACACATGAAAATGGTGTGCATAAATACTTGTGTGGATAGCAGAATTTGCATGGGTAAGATAATATTCTTTTAACTGGCGCTTCAGGCATCAGCTGGTGTTTCCATTCTTCAGTGAATATACAAAATCCTCAAGGTAATATTACAGTTACTGAAGTTATAGCATTTTTAATGTAAAGAAAATTGTCCTCTAGCAATGAAAACAAATGGACAAAACAGACATTTTAAATTTACTCTGAATGCCACCAGTTACTGACAGCTACTGCCTGCGGCAGGGCAATAGCCACGTGACTTGAACAACAGGGTGTTCTTCAGAATGCACAGTCCTAATGTGTATTTCAAATCAGGAGTGTGCTCACGCTTTGCCGCTTGACAAAAGAAAACTCCATCTTTCAGCATCTTCAAGTGCCACACTAATGCCATACCCCTCAAGGCATGGCAGGCAGAGCAGAGAACTCCACTTGGTGTTTCAGTTCTGCCTCACTGCCAAGATCATAAATGGAAGGGCTCAGAGAGGGGAACGGAGAGGGGGAAAGCTGAGAATGACAAGCACAGGTCCAACTGCTGTCTTGATGAACATTTCTAACCTTTGAGTGAGACCAGTCAAGGATCTGAGAGTCCTTTGTGCAAGCACTAACTACAAACCCACCCCAGTAACACCACAAGCTTTACAGATGGCTCATGTTTGATGGAAACAGAGGTGGGACCTTTGGCAGCTTCAGAGCAAAGGCAGGTACCAAGTCCACGGGTTAGAATTACTGGGATCGTGGACAGTGGGAGGCCTTTGTCAGACTCAGGCAGGGTTAAAAACCAGTGATTTAGATATGTGTGGTCTGGTATGAAGGCACACAGAGGAGCAGGCACACAAATTCATGGAAATACAAAAGTTCCAATTTCAAGCATATGAGCAAGATCCATATTAACAAAGACAACTGTATTTCACTGCATTTCATTTAAAAATGCATAGACAATGATTTTTTTTACATGCATTATCAATTGGTATTTTTATTAACCTTAGAGACAAATATGTGCATGTGTGTGTGTGCACACACATTTGTTTCTTTCCTCAGCAAGTATCTATAAAACTTAGCTGCAGCGATACTCAAAATCTTGAAATAGAAAATTCCCTCCTCTTTCATTCAATTGCCCTAAAAGCAGGGACTGCTTCTTACACCAGTCACTACAGAAGAACACTTGCTCTTTTGTAATACAAATACAGTTATTCAGTAAGTTATTATGATTAAAAATAAGCACATTCAGAAGCATAGCTACTATTTGAAACTTTGTCAGCCTTGAATTCTTCAGTGAGTCTCCAGAATCATACTTCACATCACTAAAAGTTTTTGTGTATGTGAATCTTTTCAACCCAGACAGCAAAATCCCTGCTGCAGACAATTATGCATAAACTATTCCAAAAAGTGAAGCTGAAACAGCAATGGAACTTCTGTGACTCTCACAGCAGTGACCCTTATTTTGTGTGGGTTAACATTATTTTATCCAGTCTGTCTACACAAAAGAATCCCTGGCAAATAATGCAGAAGTAGAGGATCCTGTTAAGCAGCCACTTAGACAAGAATGCTTAAAAAGCAACTGCTTTTTTTTTCCTCCCTTTTAAGAACCTACTTTGCACATTTAGTGTGCTTTTTTGCATAATTCACACATGCAAGAGCTGCAGCACAGACCATCTGAATATTCAGATGAGTTTCATAGTGTGGAGTTCCAGATGTTATTATCAAAATTAATGTATCTTTTTATACTCAAATTCCATGGTAAAAGGCACCTCAACCAAAATGACAGGATAGAGGGCTTAAAAAACAAAACCAAAAAATTCTGTACAAACCTTCTTCCATCCAGGAAAACCCTGGCTGAGGGCCTCCTTTCTCAGTAATTTGAAGACTAGCACGAATTGCGTTTGAGGAATCATCCTCAAAACTACCAGCAAAGGAAATATTCAAAGCCTAATTATTATGCCACTGTAAAGAGACGTTGGATTACCCGTTTGCTTTTCTACAAGCAACCTGCTCCTTGGAGATCATGCTTTTATTTCCCAGTTTTGAAAATTTCCCAGAAATGGTGGGAAAATACCATGACTGCTTTCAACAACATACGGTGTTTAATCACCTTAGAGTTATCCTACCCTAAGCAAAAGGATACTTTTTTCCTGAGCTTGCACCATGTTCTAATTCACAAGACCTGGCAGAATAACTACAATCAGCCCTCAGTGCTTGAGTACAGCTCAGCCCATCACACCACTTGTGGTTTTTAAAAAAGTACGGTATTGTTTACAGCAAGCTTCTTCGTGGTTAATTTTCCCCATTGCACTGCAAAGCTCTCATTCAACAGAAAATTTTTACAAATGTAGGTGAAGAAGCTACTACTTTACTAGGAAAATTAACATGGAAAAGGTGACATTTTTGTGAAGAGTTAAGTCAGTGGGAAAACAAACAAACACCTGAGTACAAGAAAAACATCAAGAGCAAAAGACAGTTCTAGGCATGAGAGAGGCAAAGCAGAGTCTGCTGACAAGCATGCACAAGGGCTGGGAAGCAACATTAACACTGGAGATGAAAAATGACTTTAAACTGAACAAACCAAAAACCACATCTACGACTTTGTCGAATGGTAATTTGGAATTCAAATTTGTGGATCTGGGTTTTGAATCTGTTTAACACTTCAGGATTAAGGTTACATTTTTCCACCTCAGACTATAGTGAAACATGTTCTCATACTGTATCTTGTCAACCTTCTTCTCACCAGACATGTTTTACAACACTTGCTTGAACATTAGGATAAGAATAATTCTCCTTTTACATACAACTTCAATCACACCCTTCATGTGAATAAAGCAGGACATTCAATTTATTCACACACAGATGCCTCCAGCTACATAAGAACTATAAAATTTACAATAGCATTTTGCTTTAGGTACACAAACACATATCAAGATAAATGTAAAACAATTTCCCCATAACCCATACTCTTTATATTTTTTCTAGTATTGCTAATCTATTTAATAACTAATATTTTCCACCTGTTCAGATGTTTCAAAGTAATAAAACTGGCACACTTAATAGAAATGCATAACAGTAACACTGAGAAAATATAGCAAAAAAAGATACTGCTTCTATACTTTACATGATGAAAATTCAGTGTAAGACCCAATTACAACACAACAATCAGGTCAGGGTTCAAGATTTTCTGGACAGATGGTTAACTTCAAACACACTGACCCCCTATCAGACTGGATTAGTGCCAAGAGCACTCAGCCTTTCCTACGGAAAGTGGGTCAGAGTAGATTTTATTCGAGTGCTTTGATTTGATGCATCATGATTCCAAAGAACTTATTAAAATCTGCTAGATTAAGATATTTGTATATTCTTACGTAGAAAATGGGGTTCCTTCTTGGACATCACACTTACCTTCACATTTCTCCAGGATCTGGACAGTTTCACCTAGTTCCAGGACCAAGCCTTGCGGAACAGTTCCTCGGAAGCTGCATATCACTAGAGGGTGGGGAAAGAGAGAGAGAGAGACATATGAGGCTTGGATCTTTGTGTGAATTTTCTTCTAAGCATAGCCCTTTAGCTCACTCCCAGCATAAAAATAGCTCTTACATAGCTGCCCAGAAAACCTGTCAGCCAACTTTTCCTGATCAGATATCTTTATTCCGGCCCATATCAGAAATTAAGCTCAACAGCAACATAAAAGCTGAGCTTTTTAAAAGATTTTTAAATTAAGCAAGGCTTGTAATCACTTTAACCAGCAACCTCTGATTCATATTGCATACAAAGATTTCCTTGTCTCACAATTCTTACTCTGCTCCACAATCCATCAATGGAACAGGCTGCCCTAACTGCAGGGATTACAACAGGAACTCAGCTCCAGGAATTACTTTTCTCCAAGTTGAAACTATTTCAAATTCCATCTGTGCAACTAACACACTGCAAAAATCCTACAATACAATACATTATATTTAAGCAGACATATGAAAGAATACATAAAAATCTGTACTTTTCATAAGCATTAACTAATATGACACACATCTTACTATTCCAGGTATCTTTAGTTTTCATTAACCAGGGAAAATAAAAACCCATCCTAATGTTTCAGAAAATATTAGTACAATAAATAAAAATATTAAATGAAATTTAATTTAAAAAAAAACTTTTAAAAATACCACAGTATATAATGATATATTACTCAGCTATGTTTATCCAAATACAACAGGGACATGGACATGGGTAGTTCCCTCAAACATGACATGTCAGAACAAAGGGTGAATCGCAGGTAAGGTCCCCCCTCCCCCCAGCCCCAGCATTTAAAAACTGCCCCAGGCACAGACGTAATGCAATCACTGCAGTACCTTGTTCCAGGTAAACACACACTCAGGAGAGCCCCCCTGTACATCACCTACACACCCTGGGGCTCTGCAAGTGGAATTCCATGAGTTGAAATAGTGACCTCCAGTGGGCACCATCCTGTGCTCCAATTTAAGAGAACACTCCCCTTGGAATGCAAACACCCCAGCTATGGTCAAGATGTTCCCAAGGGATGGAGGCACATTTTACAGAATATTCTGAGTTGGAAGGGACCCATAATGATCGAGTCCAACTCAAGTGAACAGCCCATACAGGGATCAAACCCACGACCTTGGAGTCACCAGCACCATGCTTCAACTGAGTTTATCTCCTCCCTAAACATCTTTTCACGTCAAGACCACCAGTCCCTTATGACTGCACATTAAGCAGACAGGCTGCAGTCCAGGGGAAGAACACCATGGAACCCAAGTCTCCCACCTGCACCATGTACCACGAGGTAGGTTACTTGAACCTTGAATTTCTAAGAAATAATGAGAAAAGCATAGACAACTTCCACCAAAACAAAACTGCATTTTAACCCTATACAGACTTTGTAACAGGCAAGGGCAAGAAAGAACAAACTCCACAAACCAGGCAAACACCCACACAGATGAGGCCAATACAAGAAAGAGTGAAAAAAAAATCCACAGGGAACCGAATGGCATCAAACGTTTGCACTTCCACTGTGAGACTCAATGCAGGGTTTAATCACAAGAGTTAAGAACTCAGAATTTCATCAACAAACCTAAACTGCTCTCTCAGCTCTTATGGCCCAGCAGAAGTCACCGTCAGTTAAATGAGGCTTTAAATTCTTGTTTACATCAGAGGCAGGAGAAACACAACAACTGGCTCCAGACTGGAATAATGCAGACAGCATAATCCAACAAAAACTAAGCTCATCAGCATTCTGGATTCATTCTTCACCCATGAAGAAATCATAAATATGGATTTCAACCAAAGAAAAACTACTTAAAGCCTCTCCCAGAGTGCGGGAACACTGACAACTGAAATGATGAACTGGCAGGACATAATCAAACCTCCAGTGGCTTTTCTTTGCCCCTTCTGTATTTTAGATAGCTGAATCCTTTAAATACAGAAAACGTTTTCTTTTTTCTAACTGGCAATTTTACCAGAACAAGAAAATACAAGTTGATTTGCAAAATACTGCAAAGCCCTGTATTAAAATGTGATTTTTTAGTTCAAACCAACAAAACCACTAAAAAATCTATGCATGTCTCAAGAAGCGGAATTTCAAACACCTTGGGTAAAAAGCTACCTTTGAAAACACCAGAAAACAAAATGGAGACGTGTTAATACAATACTAAGATATTAATTTCTGAGAGTAATTTTAGATACATTATTAATTAAAAAAATTAATAGAGGCATGATAATATTAAAATCCAGTTTCCAGATTGTTTTCATCTTTTCTGAATATGCCATGGATATCATGACAGAGACACCAGTCATGGGACATGTGGGTATTAGAGGCTATAGACAATAGAAAAGTTAAATTGTGGAGAGAAAAACAACTCCATTGGTCTTACTCAGCTAAGCCCAACAAGAAACAGTCACTCTGAAAAGTATTATTGCATTTTAACGCTGCATTAGATGCTCTGAATTAGCAAAGAGCAGCTGACTTCCTATGACAATTATTTACTATATTAAAACCACTGAATCAAGGATGCAGCTGGGAAAGAAAGAAGATTTGATGCAACTGCAAGTTTTTTGGCCATCAAATTCCTGTCTATTATGTAATAATACAGGTGAGATTGGAATAAAAGCTAAAGGAAAGGTACTGGGAAAAGACAGTACTGGGGTTTTTTTAATTGCTGATAGAATAACTTTTTAAAATATGGTCAGGAATGGTGATTTAAATATATTTAGTCTTACAGGAAGTAATTCTAATAGATCTGTTAGTTTACAGATGCAAACTGTCCATTTTTAAAAGGATTCTACTGTTCACACAAAGAACATCTGATACAAGAACTCTACAGCATGTAATCAGCTCTTTGGAATTCAGAGCATTCCATTAAAAATATAGACAAAGCTCTTTTCTTAGGTCTACTTCACTCAAAAAATTAAAAGAATAAATAAGCAAAAATCACAAAACAGAAATTAACTGATCCCATCAGCTCTAGATAAAATCTCGATGATCATATTCAATTAGAAAATTAGTTCTCATACAAAAGTAACACCTCCCTTCATTCTCAATACAACAGTATGGAATCTAATTCCTTTTGTAATCATCAATAAATTATTGGAGTCTCTTCTGTTTGGCAATTTTTATAATAAATCCATAGAATCAGTGAATAGCAATATAGATATTATCAAAATAGTGAAAGCCAAATTTCAAGAGTAAATTATTTTCCAGCCACACTAAATCAAAGTCAGGAAAAATTAAAGAATCCAAATAAATTGACCCAACAGACCAAACTGTCCTGCTAAACAGTGTAACAACAACAAAATTTAACATTTTTAAAATTAAAAAGAATGGTTAAAATACCTCCTGATTATGACAGAATCACAGAAATTTAAGGCTCTTTCATAGTCTGATTTATTATTCCAAAGGTTACTTCCAAAAAGTTATGGATGTTACTCATTTGTTAAACTAAAAATGCATTATGCAAGACAATCTTATTTATAAAGTCCCTTTTAGGTACACAGTTCTTCTTAGCAGTATTATTTGAAAGATATGATCACAAATGTAAATGAGAAATACAGAGTAATTTAACTGTTCTGGAGAAAATAATTTATAGAGAGGACTCTGACAACTGATTTCTGTCCTTTCCACAGAGAAATTCTTTATCCTACATGATCATGTACAAACTGTCCATCAATCTGTAAGACACCATCATTTTTTACAAGATTCATGTCCTCAGTCACAAGAATACGCAAGTAACACATCAACAAAACAGGCACAAAGCAAAGCTTTTACCCACCAGTTAACAGATCTGACCGATCCCTCTCAGGCTCCAGGACACACTGCTGAAATATTTAACATCCATTTTCAGATATTAAGCCCCTTGCCATCATTCAGGTCTATAAGGAGCTCATAGTTCCCCTCACAAAGTAATTTCATCCAGCAGTTAAAGCCAACATTCTGCCAAAGAGGAATGCTTTGAAAAAGCACCACATGCCATGTGATTCAGGAATTATCTCCAAGACAAAAGTCCCTTATCTATGATACTTAAACTGGACCACAGGGAAAGAAATCCTTCCCTCTTCACCTCTGGAATTTACCAGTAAGAAAGGCACAAACCAGTTCACACAGGCAGTGACTCTCATGCTGTGCCAGAAAATATGAAGGAATTGCGGGGTACAACATATAAGAACAGATGGCATTGGAATAACAGTTCCAAAAGACAAAGATCCAGGGGAGGACAGATTTTTCCTTGCCCATGGATATGGCCTGACACAGTAGAGGCAGCTGTATTGCAAGTCACCAGCAGTAAGAGAAACTGCTTCAGAAGATAAACAGGACGTGTTAAGCCAATGCATCTTTGCACAGCTTTGATTTCTCCCGTGTTCCACCTAAAGCAGCTCCTTGCTATATGAACAAAGAAGATCCAGCTGATACAATTCAGGAGGTTTTACAAAATATGTTCTCAAACAGCCCCTGTCAATAGCTCTTGAAGAAACTACACTTGGCTGTGATAAAGAGGGAAGGCGCTTGCACAGATAAATAATCAGCAAAGAGGCGTGAAATAAAGGAGCCATTTCCCTTAGTGAGGACAGATTGACCAGCAAGCTCTGAAGGGATCTCTATTGGAGTATTTTCTGTTTCAAGTATTCCTAAATGATCAAAAAAAGCCCATAATTTAGACAGGCAACAAAGTTTATGAGGCCACTCAGACTATTCAGAGTAATAAAGAGTTACAGATGGCCTCAAGCTCCATAAGCAGAAATGGCAGATGAGCAGTGTTTAGTTCACCTGCGTGGCGTTCCATGAGGGATGAACAATCCTCACCTTACATACAAAATCATCGCCTCCTCCCTTGCTAGGGTCACACTGAGTGGAATTCTGCAATGTTAAAGTTCTTACCATAAACTCAGTGCTCAGCCACTGCCGGGGACCACACCACATCACACAGAATATTGTCTTGGAGAAAAAGACACCATTACCCACAGTACTGCATAAAATTGCCGATGAACTCCCAGGTGTCAAAAACTTACCCTTTGCCAAAAAGGACTGAACAGCCTAAGAAAAGGTAGAAAGTAAGTGAGAGAGGACATAGCAAGGATTGTATAGGGGCTTTTATATGACTGATTGTTAACCGAGATGTGACTCCTGTACCAGGAAGGCTGAAAGGGTGGAGAGGGGATAACTGACAGAAGGTGCACAGGGAACTGTTGATATTCATCTCTTCCAGTTCAAAAAGCAGAGCAGTGTCAAATGAAGCAGCAGAGTTCAGGATTTTAATAAAGTACTTTTCTATACAGTGTGCATAAACTGTGAAACTGCTCACGAGATACCATGGGTGACAGAAGTTGAACAATCACTCAAGTTCCAGAGCCAACAGGGCAAATTCAGGGGTGTGTCCCACCCTGGGCTCTGCGAGGCCCTGTCCCGGGAAGCACTGGAGCCTTGGGAAAGCTCCACACCTGACTGCAGCCACCTGGCATGGCCAGGGCAGGAGCCCTGTGAACTCCCTCACCACTCACCAGGGAGCCACCGCCTGAGCTTCTGCCGTTCTGCACTACCGATTTGGGACTGATTTGGGACCTCCTCTGAACACCAGGAGGGCAAACAGGAGAACGCAAGTCACAGAGAAATGCGGAATGAGATTTCACCTGTGTCGTCATTACTTTCTGCTGCCAGCCACAGAGATGGTTTCATTTTGCTAGGACATAATTTTAAAGGTATCTTCTTCTTCTAATTCTTTCCAATTGAGGTTCCTGTATCCCAACTTCCCTAGCCAGTCTCACCTGGGCTGCAATGCTGCCACAGATCAGTTTTATTCTCAAATGGATATCAATGCCCTGATAACCACAGTAACAGAAAAATGTCACATCTGTCACATGAACAGTGGGAAAAACCAGGACAACCACAGGAAAACACCAGAGAACTAACCAGCACAATACATCCAGCTGCTCATTCCCTTGAAACATCATTTTTTTCTTAGCATTTACACAAATATATCCCATGAACTAACGGGGCTATATGCCTTCTCATGTACTTTCTTTTTTTTTTAACCTATTTCTACACATTTCAGTGAAGCCTACAAAAATATTTTGATCTTGCATAATGTTCTATTTACACTACATAATATCAGTTCAGCTCATGAGTAATTTGCTTATTTTCTTAAAGGAACAGAGCCCTTTTCCTGCCCTTTCCATCCCCACCTTCCAAGATAAACCAAAGAAAATCAGAAGAATGTATTTAAATGAGGGCTGAGAAACAAAATCAGTTCAAGAGCTTTCCATGTTTACGTTGTTTCTTTTTCCTTCCCCAAACTGAAACTATGTCTCTTAATCTTAATAAATAGGACTTTTTAAAATTATTATTTATTTCTCTCACATTTTTACTTCCACAATAGAAATCATTGCTACTGGAACAGATCCAACATGCTAAACTATATTTTGATTTTTCTTGATCATAAAATATTGGTGAGGCCATTATTTAATGAACTCTTTGGGTTAATTTGGAGGGAAAATTATAATTTTGTGAATTTTCAACATATCTCTCTTCAAAAAAGATAAATCTTCTTGGCTTTTGCAACAGTTTTTTCCAGTTCTCAATTCATTGTTAATATTATTATCTGTCTTATTAAAATTCTGGTAGCTTGCAATATTTTTAGATGACACTTGCAGAACAAGTGTTTCAGGTTGAAGTATGTAATTTAATTTTTATAAAAGCTCTGTACTACACTCAGCTTGCAGTTATTCAGGTTATGCACTGATCATCCCTCAATATATCTTCAACTAAACCCATTTCAGGAGGAATGGCAGGGAGAACACAAAGGAGAGGCACAGCTGCAGTTGTGTTGCTCCATACCCAAAATACCTTGACAAGGTATAATCACACTGAGCAGACAGTGAATTGTGTTCTGTGCTACAAACGTCAAAGTTCTCAGGTTCTCTGATGGTGTAATTTATGCTTTATAACACATAACCATGTTTTAAACTCACACCTCTATCACACAAGCTAAGAATTTGGAGTATGTGTTTACTTTGGGTAAACACAAACTCTGAAATTTCACAGCCCTTATACAGCATTTTGTATTTAACTACTACTCATTGTCACCAGTTAACATGGAACATAAGTCAATCCCTTACGATTTAGATTGATGAGTATTAAAGATAGAATTAAAATCAGATCAATATAAAATAATCTGATATTTAAGAAAATAACATAATTACTCCAAACTGATAAACTAATATTATGAAGAGCATGTATCTTACCCTAAAATAATTTCTCATATTAATCCACCCATTCAAAGTGTCTAGTATGAAACAATATATGATAGTTTCAACAGATGAATAAGATAAATTTTGTTTTCTTCCCTGTAATACCCAGATGAAAATAAAGGCTCCACATAACCTAAGAGTCATCAGGTGAATCCAAAGACGGCTCTAAATCCAATACTTTTTCCCTAGCAGAGGTTAAAACAAGCAGGGGAAGGAAGGGTGTTAGAATACGGCAAGGATGTGGCTTCCCCCAGCTTGAGTCATCTGTGGACTGGATCTTCCTAAAGTAGAAGGTATTTATTTGTATTAACTTTATACATGTATTTAATAGCATTTTCTGTATATTTTCTTCTGTGGAGCCACCCAAATGTTGTGGAACCACATCAACTTTTAACAGCAACATCAGCCCAGAACTCCACATGTGACTCTTGCACCACACAGAAAAGGGGGGTCCACTTGTTCAGCTCCTGCATCATCAATGCTCCCAGGAATTGTGTTAAAATACAAGCAAACAAACAATTTTTATTCTTCCACTCCACAGTATTTGTGGTTTGAGAATTTCTAAACTACCTTTGCTTAATAATGTATTTTCCAAGAAGGATGACACATGCAAATTGTTTGCATTTAGGGATGGCAGAAGGAACAGTGTCCAAGCCAGGGCAGGATGACTGGGCAGGAAAGCCAGCGCTGATACAAATGATCCCACAGAGGACAAGAGAGAGGCGAGATTTAACTTCACCTTTTTGTGAGGCAATTGTGTTGCACAATCACACCCACAGGCAGCACCGAATTAATACTTCCCAAACCTCCCTGTACCTTCCAGTCTGAGCCTCTCTCAGAACCACAAACCTTTTCCCTGCAAAAAGGAGTATTTCTTGAAAACAGAAAATTGTGGGTTCAATAATTTAAAAGAACAAGATGTAGTTTATGATGAAAAAAAACCTTCCCATTTTTATAACAAAATTAAAGGCCAATATGACTAATTTTTTTTTTGTGGAACTGCTTGATTAAACCTGGCAGCTTCATAGATTGCACAGTTAGAGTCTGATAATATTTGACAAGGGAGCAGAACCATGAGGAAATGAAAAGAAAAACATTTCCATTTTATTCTACAAATACGTACAATCATGTTTTCACCTTTACAATATACCTTCCAAGTATTTAAAGGATTAATTGTGGTTGAGGGTTTCAATTATTAGCCAGAAACGAATCTAAGACCTGCAGATTTATTTGCAAGTTCAGGCCTCATTCAGCAAGTATGTTCACAGAGAATACAGGGAACAGACCACAGGTCCAGCACTTTCAAAACATTCCACTGGTTAAGCAAGAGGGACAACACGAATAATTTAGGTATGAAAGAGAGGGCATATCCAATTACACCCTAAAACCCCCAAATAAAACACAAAGTTTTTGCAGCAAGGGGCATTTCCTGCAGAGTATACTGGCATACATGACACAGAACAGGGCTCTAATCCGATTGGAATTGCCAGGCACTAATGTAATACACACACACACACACACAAAAGATTATCAAAAGCTGATTAAAAGCCATCCAAACATTACAATCGAAGAGTAGGGATTAAACAAAAGACATGATTTGGAAGAGGGCTAAAATTTTTTTGACCTTATTAATGGTCTTTATGAACTTTTATGCAAAATCTTGAGGAAGAAAATTATACTTCAGAATCGAAAGCAAGGTGTTACACTTTGGGTTCTGTGTATTGGCAAAATTATAGTACAATTAAGTGAAGGTATTTCAGGCTGCTCAGGGAGCAGTGGCAGTTGCTAGGCAGCATCTGCTCCTGTCAGAGATGCTTCTTTCTTTGTGCAGTACAGAACCTCAGCCAGGAATACTGCCACCAATGGATTATTCCAAGGCAGCTTACTGCCATCACATGGCATCTGCAGAGTGCTCACCCGCTGCCTAGCAACACCGCCTCTTTCTACTGAGTCATACCAGCACCAGGAAAATATTCCTGCAAAAAAAGAAACAGATGCCTGAGAAGAAAGGTGATCATTCAGTAGCAGAGCAAAGGATTGCGAGCATCCTTCCCCTGCCCTCCAAGATAAAAATAGAGATTGGGCTCAAAAATCACGAGCTGTTTAAAATAGTTTTGCACATCCTGGTGGCAGGAGGTGGAAGAGAAAAAGCGGACCAAAAGCCCACAGTGTTGTCCACTGCCTCAGCTATGTTAAGGAACTGGTTTTGAGCTACCAGCTTTGCAAGGATCTATCCTAGTAACTTCATCATCTTCCTGTAAACCTATTCCATCAGTTCATTCAAGTCCCTCACCCATACATCATTCCCTCTGTGCAGGAGGTGAATGCAGCAGGTTTTTTCTCCCTTTTAATGAGAGGCAAAGGCTGTTTCTGTTTCTGAAACCTTGTTCTCTCTTTCCAATACCTGACTGGCAAAGAGGATAACACTGACCACACTCTGCCCAGAGGAGTTCTGCACTGCTGTGTTCCATAGGCTGCAATCATGAGCCAGAAGTGGCCACGCTTTAGAGTTCAACACCAGAAAACAAAGTAAGGAACCAATCAAGTTTTGACTCCTGGAGGACAGAGATCTTGCCACCTCTCCAGGCAGCCTGCTCCAGGGCTTTCCCACATGCACTGTGGGAACCGCTGTCTCTGAGTGGAATTTGCCACTGCAGCTCCTCCTTTCACCCTGCAACTCTGAGAAATGCCTGGCTCTGTTCTCTGTGACTCCCTAGAAAGCAGCTATCCATGAGCCAGAACCTTTCCTGCGCTCCTCTTCCCAGGCTGTACCACCCTGGGTCTCGCAGACCCTCCTCTCTCTGTGTGTGTTGCCACCTCCTCACCTCACCCCTCGTGCTGCGAGGTGCAGCCCCAAGAGCAACTTAAGGAGGAAAAGAGCATTTCCATCACCATCCTGGTGCACAGGAACACAGCCTGGGGCGTGGTCGCCTACAGGAGAACACCACTGGCTCATGTTCACACATGCAAAACCTCAGGGATCATCCCACAGCACCTTCCACCCTGCTCCATTTTACACAGGCTACAGCGTGAGACTTTCAGACCTCCCGTCTTATCTGTTAAATAAGTTCTCAACACATGAAAGCTACTTCGGCATTTATGGTCAGTTTGAACATTTCCAATGAGGAGCAGGAAGGGAAGAACAGGGCAGATTTATAAAAGTATATTTATCAACATGCAGCTCCTGCATTTTAGCTGAAAACTATTTTAGCCTATACTGGCTGCCACACAAGAACTTTCTGTGCTGAAGACAGCTATGAAACCTATCAATCCACCCATTAGAACTTTGACTTTTTTGATTTGCTACTAGAATATAAAAAAGAAAAAAAGTATTTGACTGACAAAATCGAAGACGCTTTCTTTTCATAATTTTTAACTCTTCCAATTTTGACTTAAGCAAATGTGCATTATTTAATACTATCAACATCATCTGAGAGATTGGGAAGATCCTCTTTTTCTCTTTTTGCATCCTCCACCCAGGTTTAGATCACTATCATTACTATTACTATTTATTTAATTTTTTTTGTTTGTTTATTAAACTTTTTTCTCCCTGTTAAAAGGAGAATATGGTCTTGTGCAAGAAATATAATCACTCCAGAAGTGGGGGAGAAAAAACCAAAATCAAACCAAAAAACCCAGCAAGATCTGCAGTTGCAGTTTGGAGCCTTGCTGTGATGAAGAAAGAGAGAGAAGCCTGTTTTCTACCTCTTCTGCCCCAGAGTCAAAAGAAAAACAGTTTCTGCAAGACCACTGCCTCAAACACAATCTTCCTTGGCATAAACCCCTTGGACCACAGAGATCACCAAACACTTTGCAGTTAAAAAAAGAGAAAAAAAAGAAAACCAAAGAACCCCCCCAGCAGAGGGACTTTGTTCCCAATTCTGCTCAGACCAGTGCACCAGGAAGGGCTGAGCTGGCACAGCGGACGGGAGGATGAAGATGGAGGATGAGGATGGAGGACGAGGACGGAGGACGAGGACGGAGGATGAGGATGGAGGATGAGGATGGAGGACGAGGACGGAGGGCTGCAAATCACCGTGCACTGCCGGAGCGCCAGGGGAGCTCCCCCAGCGGGTGTGGGCTGCTCCCAGGGGGTGCTCTGCACACACAGCAGGGCCAAGCACAGCAGCCACAGGGCCTTCCCAGGCCCCAGGACAGCTCGTCCCACTCTAACAGTCCCTGCTGGAGGAACGATCTCACAGTGTCACCCTTACAGAGGCACAGGCATGGAGAGGATTCCCCTCCTCTCTCACCATGCCAGGCCAGGCCCACAGCTACTGTCCAGCTCCATGTTGTACAGTAAGAGCAGATGTCAGGGCAAGATTATCTTCAAAATGTTGATCCTCCTCTAACAGGTCCAGTGGAACTACACTGCTGTCTTATTTGGTTTATCAAAATTCAGTCACCAATCATCCACATCATGAGCACTTAGAGAGAAACAAAACACAAAGATGCACCAAAGTTCAAACCACAGTTTTCAGTAACCTTCTTTTCCAGTAATTCATATATTTTTGGATTATTTGTCCCACTCTGGCTAACACTTTCTCACCTGAGCTTACACTCTCTGTCCATGTATGTAACAGAGCCATACATACACAAAACAGTGCCTAGGTGAATTGGGCAGCTTCACTCAGACATTTCCACAGGCATTCTTCTCCACAAAGGAAGAGATGGGTGAAACAGAAACACCTCCTCCTATCCCCACATCCTGACTCAGTTACTGGAAACAGACATTGCTCCATACAAGCAGTATCCAGCGCTGTCTGTGATATTCTCCTTTGGGAGGCTTTCTGCTCCCTTCACCACTTGTTTGGACAGCCCACCCAGAACCCACCCCAGCAAGGCAAAGGACTGTGAGCACTGACACCCAAACAGGCCTCTAGAAAGTCATATATTGCTTGCAACTGCCTTCAATTGAACAGTCCTGGGTTTCCCTGACATGGATACAAGGCTTCCTTTACCAGGTTCAGGAGACTAAAAGTGCAGGTACACATAAATATCTTGTTCACAAACACTTTGAGAGAGAAGAGAGGCCCTGCTGCTCAAAAACACAGCCACAAGAGGTTTCCAGAACAGTAAGGCACCTGACAAAGCACTCTGTGCTACACTGGCACCTTGGGTAGCTCAGAGAATTACATTCAACAGAAAGAAAGGAAAATAATTCACCACTCCATCAACTGCCTACTGCCAACACTGAAAGCATTTAGTGCCTAGGCTTCCTTGGACTGAAATAAAAATAAAGGTTTGTCTAGATGTTTCAGAGAACATCAGCTTACCTCTGAAAGCACAAAGACCTGCTTTTAATCACCAAGAGTTAGCTGGCACCGCTTGTCATAAGCTTTTCTTAAGGCTTAATATCCAGAAAGACTCAAGAAAAGAAAAAGTAGTTAAAAGCTGAAGAGGAACAGAAGGAAGTCTTATCCTTGGAATAAGTAATCACCTCACAACTGTACTGGAAAGCACTCAGTCTGCTCAAAGCCTCAGTTCTCTGCCTTCCTAATATATTCCCTAAATTCAGACTAAGGACTTACTGTTTGAACAAACACTAGAACATGCCTAAGAGGAAGGAAACCAGCCAAAAAAACTTTAGACATGCTTTCAGGATCTCAGAAGACATCATAAAGTTCATTTTGACATGGGAAAACTTGAACAGAGGTTTGGTTTTAACATCAGCCACTGGAGTGAGATATTTCATCTTTGCCTTGAGGTTCAGTGAGCAGACAGATTTTGAAACAGAACAAAGTGAGAAATGTAGTGATAGTAAGTTTGATTAGTAACTTAAAAACAATCAGTGGAAAGACCACTGTCAATCTCAACTGGTTTTGAACCAAGGTCCCACTGTATGCTTCCTTTAGCCTCTTCCTCAGTGCATATCACAGCTGCGAGAAGAACACAATGAACTTAATAACTACACAAGTTTTAAAAAATTCTCTGGAGCAGTAGGAAAAAGTTGCGTAAGGCTCTTCAAGAGCTAAATAATTTTCCACAGACTTCCTATTCTTTGGTGAGTGTTTTCACACCCACATCTGAAAAGTGCTCCCATTTCTCAAGAGAACAAATCTATGGAATACATATGGCCACCAATAACACCAGTTGTTGGTCCCATCAGGCAGTTACAGCTCTTCTGTATTAGAACCATTTCCAAATAACTGTTTAATGTGTTAATCAGAAAAGCTTGTCTGTCTACACATCATTGTGCATATGAACACAGAAAATTTCCCCATTCCCAATTATCCCCCTTTTGTGGGTTTTGAAATGCCAGCAAATACATGGTAGATGTTTTATAGATTACAAGTTCTGGTAATAGTTCTTACATGTTTCCCTGATGTCTACATTGGAGTCTGACCTGTTAAGGGCAGAATTGCTGCAAAAAAGGCTTTGCAAGGGTAGTGAGACTCAAGTCCAGCTGAGCTATGCCATTGACTGTACCCTAAGAAAGTTGCTTTCAGAAGGATTAATAAAAAAATCACCCTTCCTCTCTTCCCACACACAACTGCAAACCACAATCTGCACCGCCACCCCATACTGACACAGCAAGTTCCTATCCCTTAAATAGTTCTAAAGAGAAATTAAAGTTCCTCACTAATTTCACTCTGAACAGTCTCCTCTCCTGTCCTACAGGTTCGACAATTAATTTAAACCCAAAGCACCTGAAACACCTGATAGAACCTGAAAAAAGAAAAAGAAACACCTGATAGAACCTGATTAACCTTTTTTTTTCTTTTCAGCAAGTCAGTAGCTTCTTATCTGCACTACTATGCACAGAAATTCCAGTTTTAAGTTCTTTCTTCCCCACCCAACCCCATTTTCATTAAATATGCAGGAAAAGTTTTCCAAGACTGCCAACTCACATCATAAAATGTCTCTTGTTACTGGATGTATTGTTAGGTGAGGACAGAAAGCCTGAACACCAAAATATTTCCACCCTTAGAAAATCATTCTAAAACCAAAATTCTTTCGGCACTTGGGATAAGTTCAGGGAGATATCACTTTTGCCCCCACGCTACTGGCCAGCGGCTGAAGTCCTGCAGGTCGCAAGTACCTAATTCAGCACAATGACAAATAAATGGAGAAAATTGCTCTAAAAGCCATCAAACCAGCCAAAGTGAGACCCCATATTGCACAACTATCACTTCTTACTCCAGGATCACATCCACATTCCTATACAAACCCTGTAACTGCTAAACATACACATCTCGCTCCTTGCCTTTGTGAGCAATTTGCTTCTCAACTTCATTCCTCCTGTATTTAGAAAGTTTTGGGTAATTTGTACTGCAAATGCATTTGTAGACAACTGATATTTAGATAATCTCACAGTAGTGATATTTTACAGGTTAATTCTCATCTAGCACTGCAAACCAGCACAAGAGCTGGTGTAACCACAATGCCTTTGGCTTAGTCTTTTCTAGGATAGACAAGCCAAAATATATTAGTCTCTTGCCACAAAACAGAACATTTAATTTCCATGTTCTATCGGCAACAGCAGAATTACAGATTTACCCTAGACTGGAATTGAAGTTGCCCACTACATTTAACAACACCTCACTAAACTCTCCTATCTATACCGAAAGGATCCCATCGGATGCATCTTGGGAGCTGCTCTTTTGCAGAGACATTTCAAGGTGTGATTCATTTCCCATCCAGTTAAATAACACATATACATTTCCTTTATGACCACTGACTGACAAATTCCTTTGCTCATTCCTAAAGCTTACAGGTTAAAAAAAAAGGCCCTTAGGAGCAAAATACTGAACAGAAATTACTCCAATCCCTGGATCACCCTGTTTTCCTGACTAATGACCCAGTCCCCAGGTACCAACATCACTTCCCAAAGCAGAAAGTTTCAAAGTGCATCTCTCCACATAGCTTTGGTTCCAAGACAGATCGCTGAAGAATATCCTTAGTCACCTCCCTCGTGCTGCCAGACAATTACATCTCCTGGCACTGGGGCACAGGAGAGAAAATGAAATATAACCTATATCCCTAACACAGAACCTGACACAGGGATTGATATTCCTTCCCAGATTAACAACGGACATTTTCCTAATTTGGGAGAAGGACTTTTCTCTACCTCTCTGAAACTTTTCATTTTTAAACCTGCAACAAACCAGTCCAGTGACCCAGTGAAACCACAGTGCCCCTCACTGCCCCCCTCAGCAGCTGCCTCCTGTGTGAACAGGTAAGGCAGGGTTGTATGCCAAGAGCCTTGGGGAGGGAAGGAAGACTTTTCTAAGTTCTGCAGTCCTGGTTTTCCAAGCATAAATCTGAACTGGAAGTGTGCAAGCCAAGGTTTAGTGACAGGGAAAAAAAAAAAAAACAACAACCAAGATACTGATCAAAAAGCTGCAGTACAAAACTGTAACTAGGACATTGTGATGCTCCATTCCTTCTTAGCAAGAACAAGGGAAAGTTTAGTTGTATGTATTTGTGTTTATGGATTTATTTTTCATTGCTACCAATTAAGCAGTGATAATAAAGATTAAAAATGCATTTTTAAATAAAACAAGAGAAGTTAACACTAATTCTTTGAATAAACTAAGAACAGATGCTGTTGATGTAGGCAGGTTCTCCTTCTCCTCTGTGACTTAATATATACATATTTAATATGGTCAACCATACAAAGTACAGCATCAACTACATTTTAAAAAAAAACAACAAAACAACAAAAAAACTTTCCTCAGAGCCATCTAAATGTGCTCCTTGCACAAAAATAAAACAGCAAAACTGACAGCCCAATGAAATAATCAGCTCTCACACAGATGCCAAATGTTATTTACTAGAGAGTTCTATCTAGCTTTTTCTTTTAACATATTATTATTTAGTACTTGTTTACAACAATAAAGGAACTAATCAGATCACTTTAATAAATATTTTCTTAGAGACTGCTTTAAAAATGTTAAAACACTAGAGGGCTAGAGAGAGAGTTATCTTCAATAATCAGTTCAGAAGTGTTATTAATTGTGCTCATAACTGGCCATCTTAAGCACCTGTGGAAGATCTGTCTGCTTTGCATCAGCAAGCCTCAAGTTTTAAAAGTAGAGCTAGGACTAGAGGCACTGAAGAGAAGTATTTCTAAATAGAGCGGAATTACTCACAACAGCTACCAGGTAGTTGCTATAGCAGCTGAGAAATAAAATCAAGGAAGAACTACAAGGTTGTTAGGAGAGTGTTTAATTTTTTTAGAAATACCCTGAGCAATCTTTTAATATCTTTGCTGCAGATGTATGCAATGATCTGTATGAGAACTGGGCAATACAATGGCTTTCCACAACTGCAAGCGTGGAAAACTTCTTTTAATTGCAGCTAGACAGGCACAGAAAACTTCAGAACCGCCCAAAAAGCACTGACATTCCCATCAGGGAATTGAACATGTTCTCCTGCAGCCAAGAGCCTGTGGCTGCAAAGGAATATCTGCTGAGGAGCTCCAGCAAGCACAGAAGAAATGCCTTTGTCTGATACTCCTTGGAAGCCAATGCAGGACGCAAAGCCCTTCTATACCCACATCATTGAGAGGGGGAACGTGCTGTCTTTCTGAAGGAATAGTTTCTGCGAATTATCACCTCTGACCCAGCCACCCAGGTAAGGCAACAGATCACAACTTCCTTTCAACAGAGACAATAACATCAAAATTAACTATTTCTCTTTCCTTGGTACACAGGAGTAGGTATGTCTAGGGCCTGGATGCCCAGACATTCCTTTCTATTCCACCAGAAACCTCTTTGTGGTAGTCCAGTTGGAGAAATCACTGATTTTTCTCCCACCCAGCTTATGTCAAGAAGGACAGAAAGTTTATTGCCTAAATCCAAAGGCAAATCTTAAAACTTTGCACGGTTTAACAGGAGCACAGAGAAAACACACAGTGATTTTTTGGACAGAGACTGTTCTAACCAAACCCAAACTACTAAAGCCCAAAGGCATAAGCTCATAACAGTGACTCATGCCAAGAAGATTATTTTTGCACATATTATTTGTGGAATCAGGATAATTTACACTGCTATTCCCCCCCCTTTTTTTTTTGCCATTGCACTTCCCAGCAGCAAACCCTCAGGTTACACTTTCTGCAGACTATTTTCTTCAAAATGCACAAAAATGACCCCTCCAGCCAGCAATGACAGATCTACTTTTGAAAAACTGGTATGCCACTGCTCACTTGTAGTAACTAAACTCCAGATATAAGCAGTATTTTTCACCCATTTTCCTTCTCTGGAGGATTACCAATAAATTTCAATTATAGGAAAAGTAATTAAAGCTTTCCAAGAATAAAAAAAAAACTTGCCTAGAGATCACCAAAAGTTGCAGGACTCAGCCATTATCTCAGCCCTACCTACAGGTGTGTTGTGTGCAAAAGAAAAATCCCCATCCTTAGAGGAATAAACTTCAGCCTAGGGAGCACTCATTGAAATAACACTTGTTTTCATTCACTGCTCTCCCTTCCACATGCCTCTTCCAGACTTGTTTACAACCTGAATGGAGATTTCCCAGCTTTTCCTTTCAAATGTCTGTGTAAAAAAAATTAGTTCACCCATTTTTTGAATCAAGGTAAAACAAGTATTTTCTTCTTTGAGCACATGGGCCAAACACAAACACACACAACACTAAATATCAAACCCTGAAATACAGCAAAGAAAAACAACAACAGAAGAAAAACAACAAGATTTGGAAGATAATTATTTCTCAAGCATCCATTACAATTACAGCAGTAAGTTTGCTCCTAGGATAACACAGGTGGCCTTTCACCAGCAGATAAGGTCTGAACAAGTCTGGATACTTCGTATTCCTGGAGCATCCAGCTGGGACGTAACAGGGCTTGTTAACTTTATATGCTCCCAGTGACCAACAGACACAACAACACGATTGGAAGCAATGACTTCCAGGTGCTATTTTCTACCACCTGTTTATATTACCCTACACTTACAGAGTCTCATCTGATGCTGCATTCAGTTTTATTTTTTTAAATAAAAGTGCTTTCCTTCATCTCTCTTTCCTTCCTCTCTTCACTATGAAGATATGTGGGATGTACTAAGCAAAATATTTGCTGCACAAGATGAAAAATTAACAAAAAGTATTTTTTAGTTATTAAATTAACAAGAAGCTTTTTAACAAAGAGGCATTAAGGCTTCTAATTGCTCACGAGTTAATTGCCAAAATCCCACTTTAACAGTTCCGGTTAACAGATCATGTAGCACATTTGTTGATATTTTAAAAAAATATTTGTAGAAATCAATCATCACTACACACTGTGGAACTTAAAAATCAATATGCACAACTGATAACTATAAATTTAATGAGGCGTTTAGGTAACTAATCAGGGCAGCAGTAGTGGCTTTTATTATCATATTAAAAGACAACAGTTTAAAAAAATTAAATCGAAATTAGCAAAAGCGAAGTAAAAGAAATTCTGTATCTTCCATTTCATTAGATGTAACATTTCTGCTCTTATCAGGGATTTACACGCTAAAATAACAAACCAAAGCCGCCAATGGTGATGCCTCGGATTAGAGCAACCACGATGCCAGACGACTGTAAAATCTGATTTACCAAAACAACGAAAAATCAGCGCAGTCCGCATGCACAGAGGCCCCGGGGCCGCCGAGGCGCCGCTCCCGGCCCGCCGCAGCCCCGGCCCGGCCGCCCCTCGGCCCCCGCGGCCGGGCAGGTGCAGCACCGACGCCCCCTAAAGACACGGCGGCGCCGCCGGCCCCTTCCCAACTCCATGCACACATCGCCTCGCTCCGCAGATGGAAACGCAGGGAAAAGGGAACCGCGCGCATAAGTAGATTAAGGGCTCAGCGACTCGTTTTCTGATTATTTGTGCGATCCCGACCCCAGCGCGGGCCCCCAAACTCCGCTTGTCTCTCGCTTCGCCGCGGCGGCGCTCGGGGAAATAACGCGAACCGAAGCACACGCAGAGCACAGCCAGCGGTGCGGGCAGGGCAGGGGAGGCACCGCCGGGCAGCCCCCACAGCCCCGCGGGCAGCGCTGCCCCCATCCCGCCCCCGGCTCCACCTGAGGGGAGCGCCGCGACCACCGCCGGCCCCGGGGGAGGGGAGCAGCCGCCCCCCCACACGCACAGCCCAGCCCCCGGGGTCCGGCGAGGAGAGGAGGGGGTGCGCGGGGCGAGGGAGGGATGCGGCAGCACCTACCCACGCCGTATTTCTCCTCCTCGGTGGGACTCCACATGCTGCTGGATGGCTCGGCCGCGGCCGCCGGTCCCCGGGCAGAGCGCGGCGGGCGGGCGGGCGCCGCTCATCGAGCGGGGGCGGCTTCTCCTCCCCCCGCGCTTAGCGGGGGCGCCGCGCCGGCAGCCCCCGCCCCACGGTCCGGCCGGGGCTGCGCTCAGAGGCCGCTTCGCCGCTGCCGGGGGGCGGGGGGAGGTCGCCCCCCGCCCGCCCGGGCAGCACCGTCCGCCGCGCCGCTCTCCTCAGCGGCCGCTCGCCGCCGGCCCGGCGCCTCTCCTTGCGCGGCCCCCGCGGGCTCCGGCCCTGCCGACGCGGCGGCCCGGCGGAGCTCGGCGGCCCCAGGCCCCCTCCTCGTCGTTCTCCTCCTCCTCCCGAGCCGCCGCTCCCGCCGCCGCCGCCTGAAGGACTCGGGGCTGCCGCGCCCCCCCCCGCGCTCCCGGCGGACCTGGCGCGCACGCGCGGCTCGCACCGCCCCCCCCCCCCCCCCCTCGCGCGGCCGCACGAGGCGCGCGCGGGCGCGAGGCGCGGGGGCGGCGGCGCGTGGCCTTCGGGGAGGGGGGGGAAGGGGGAGCGGCCAGTCCCGGGACATCGCCCCAGCCCTGTCCCCATCCCATCCCCATCGCACCCCCATCGCACCTGCCGGCCCCAAGGCTCCGGGAGGCCGGCCCGCAGTGCAGCACCGAGCCCGGCCGTGCCTGTCAGCAGCGGGGCCAGCCCGAGCCCCGAGCCCCGAGCCCCGAGCCCCGAGGCGGGCTGCCCGTCACACGGCCCGGCTCCTGCCCGCCATTGCCCCGAGCTCGCACGGCCGGGCTCAGGCACCGCTGGCAGCGCTAGCCCCAGACACCACCAGCGCTGAGATCGGCTGATAACGGGATTTAATTTTCTTGTTATTATTAATCTCCTGAGCTGCTAAAGAGCTGGCAAAATTTCGCACCGTTTCCACAATGAACACGTACCCAAAATGGGAAACAGCCTTTAGATTTCATCTCTTAAATTCGGCTTTCACTTCCTCCCATAAAAACTGTATTTGGATTCTTCACAGCGAAGGAAAAGCTGAGATAAGTTATACAAAAGTTTTCCTGCAAATTCTGACAGACTAGTGCCCTTGTCCCAGTGAGAGCTTCCCCAAAGCTTAGGGAAGAAAACACTTTTCATAGAGCCTTTTCAGAAACCTTTGTAAACAAATTGCTTGATGTGAAGTTTCAGGATTGCACTAAACTTTTTAACAATATAACTTCAGACGTGTCCAACACTTTTAATAGAATATCTGTTCTCTGATTATATAATACAACAGAACGAAAGTCATCAATTTGCACTACAGAACTTGGGTTGCTGTGGAAACCTCCATTATTTATTTTTTTAACACGTGCAACTACTGTTTCCCCCTCGAGCAGGGCCAGGTTTCTGTTTGTGTTTTGGTTTGGTTTTGGGATGTCAGGTTTTGTTTTCCTGTGTGGAGTGCAAACAGCAAGTGGCCAAGAACTAAGTGTGCTTGTACATTATTCATTTAGAATAAACAACTTATTCTATCCTACCTTAATTCATATTCACATTTAGGCATTTGTATTTACAATAGCTCCCTTCCTTCCCTTCCTGAGGCACTCCCACAGCATGCAGAAATAGCTTTTTGAAGGGACAAAGCATGACAAAGTCACTGAGTTGCATCTGTTGGAGATAGGCTGCTCCAGGGTTTGAGAAACTGGTTTTGTTTTTTTATCTCTGTATATGTAAATAATAAATACCTTTTCATCTCTTCCTGGTACTTCAGGAGCAGAAAACTTCTGCAGTGACAGGAATTGGTTAATTCTTCCAGGCTCTTCATTCTACAGCCTCAGCCCTTCAAGGGTTCTTCTTGCTGCCAAGCTGACCAGTACTTAAACTGATACTTTTCCTGCTTAAGAAAAAACACAGCAGATTTTTTTCCAAGCTACAACTATGTCTGAGTTGACTCTTTCCTTAAAGTAAACTTGGAATGAAGGTGAACTTGGGAAGGCAAGTGAGAACCTTCTAAGATGAGACAAACTCTGAGGAGGACACCAATGTAGTTGGACACAATGGGACCTGCAAGGAACTAACAGCATATAGAAAACATTTTATTTAAGGGCCATCTGTATGTGTTAATCATGCACATATGAATGACAGCATTAACAGGGACATTCATACTGATGGCAGATTACCTGTGTTTGAAATACAGCAGTATTATTGCATATTTATTCCTGACTTTTTTTTTCTGCACTGCTTCTGGTGATACCTATTTTCAGAGAGTCAGTACATGGCTATATGACCCACATGACTTCAGAAAGAAAAAAAGTCTACGTACTTAACTGTAGAGTCAGTGGAATGCAAGTTTGCATAAGTTAAAGTTACCAAATATATTTACACCTGTTCCTCTGATCTCTGCATTCACCCTTTTAATGAGTCTCCTATCACCTCCACAGAAATACTGATTGCTTTGGTAAACACTCTTCGCTTAAGTGTAGCAACGAACAAACATCTCATTCTCACACGGAGGCAGAGGCACAAATCTCCCAGGCACCAAGCTGGAATTCAGGATTACCCACGTGCAAAGGAGAGACCAAAGCAAACAGCGACTGCTGCAGAACAACTGTTTCTGCTGTCTGTTCTCCTCTTAACAGAGCTCACTCCTGCCAACTTCAATATTCATACCACTGTGCAAAGCACAGGAAAAGCAGAGTAGTACTGTAGCAAGCAGAAACATGAAATTCTCAGGGTTCTATGCCCCAGGGTTTTTGGTTTTTTTTTTTCTGGAGCTGTTTTTGTTTTCCCTTATCATAAAGTTTGCATATTGAAAAAACACCACAAAATTGGAACCCAAAGCCTACTTCTATTTAAGGTTTTGTTAAGAAGTTTTTAAAATTGACATCAGCAATCAAACTAAATTTTAAAATCTGATATAAATGTCAGAGCTCTTACAAGAAGAGCTTCTGTTGGTGTGCATTATGGATCCGAAAAAGTAATGATTTTCAGAGAAAAGGGGCCTCCCCTTGCAGAAGTCTTTGAGGTGCAGTTCTGAGACTGTCACTAAACTCCTGTGTTGCATTGTATTGAAATAAAGGCAAATTCAAGACCTTATTTAAATGAACAAGTCAAGTCAGCAGAAAAGCACTAATCCCTGAATAACACTGTCAAAAGTTACTTTATGTCCACTGTGCTCAGGAGCTGTCAGAAGTATTGGGAGTTGTTTATGGTTGTGTTACTGCAAACACAGTTGTCCTTATCCAAACAGAACAGGCAGCAATGTTTAACACAGTATTAATTAAAATACATTAGCGAGTTCATCCTGTATTGTCCTGTCTTGCCATAATATAGATGTGATCTGAAAGACAGCTGGCTTGGGATTGGAGAGATTTGACACAGTTTCTTTCTCTTAAATAGATCAAGGGAACTGCACAATCCTTTCAAATGCTCTGCAAGGGACAATGGAAGGTCAGAGTGCAGAAAGCAGAGAGATCCTTACACCTTCCTGCACGCAGATTTCTCTCAGTTATCCCAGCCTTAAGGTACCAGAGAAGATATCACTCTCCTGCCCTCCTTTTCAGGCAAGTGCAGCCCCATACTTTACCCTTTCTTCCCATTCTCAGGCCTATAGTTGCTGCTAACTTTTACTTCCATTATTACTTCGAGCCTCTGTTTCAGTAGCATGGCCCTGACTTTACCTGTTAGTTTCTTTAAAGTTCATATTCTTTCCCTGTTGTTAAGATGAGTTAAACCACTGAACAACTTGACTTACCCATTAAAATATAAATTACTTTGCAGGGAGAAACAGAGATACAAAGGAAATCCACTCTATGGTCAGCTGTGATGACCTCAGAGGTGCTTTTGAAGCACCAGGTGTTTCTACTTTGTGCCTCAAAATAGGGATTCATGTGTCCCAAGAACTGAGCTATTCTTCCTTTGATGAAGTCATTCTCTGAAAGTTTCAAGTAGGAGGTCTCAGTTTTTGATGTACAGACCCAAATTCTATTTTTTGTCCTATTACACAGGGCCATCTCACGGATTTTTTCCATATGAGGGACCAAACCATCAAATTAGGAATCTAAATGCAACAAATGATGCCAGATTTTCTCTCCAAGGTGTTTGTGCCCCACAACTTCACACACCTGATGGTTGTTTAATTGGGATGATTTCTGATTAGTGCTCAGGATTGGGGGAGGATGTTAAAGACCATTATCTTAAGACTCTCTTTTCAAAATGTTAACTCAGAATGAGTTCCTTATAAGCAAGTTTGCTTTTTCAGCACAAAGGTAGAGAATGGACTGACTAATGCTTTAATACCAATATGTCAAGCACAACTACCAAAAATTTACACTGCAGGTGGTAATTATTTAGTCAGATGGACCTTTATAGAAAAAAATCACATATCATGCTGAACAAATGTTTTCCTGGTACTAAAGAAACAGAGTATTTTGCTCTTCAATTAGTAAAAAAGGAAAAGATTAATTTAGAACTTCTTGTTTAATGAATAACTAAGAAATTTGAGGAAAATACTATTGCAGCTTCATTCTCACTTATGCTTAATGCTCTCACTACAGCAAATTACCTATTAAAAGAGTGAGAAATCATAGAACATTAATTAGCACGGTTGTGACAAATTTATACCTTTTGCTATTAATTTCTTTTAATGTCCAGGATATAAGAAACCCTATCACAAGTAATAATTAACTCCTCTCTTATTTTGTGAAATGAGAGTTCAGAAGCATTTGTGAACTCTCCTTGTGAGCATGTTTCTCCTGGTCTTTTTTTAAATTTCTGACCTTATGCGTTTCTTATAATTTATGTTTATATTGCTGTGAAAGAGATCTCTTTCATGGTAAGAAATTTATACTATTGAAAGACAACATCAGAGAAGTGGTTTCATCGCTCACGGAAATGAGCATGTTGCTATTGCAGAGGCTGATTAACTGATTTGAGCTATCACACAATCAGCCCTCAGCCAAATCTCTACAAGGGAGGGCAGGGTTTGGCTGGGGATTTTTAAGTGCTCTCTCTGATGTTATGGCTTTGTTTCAGGGACAACAGAACCTTGGTTTGTACACAACACTCTAACACACCTCCAGGGAACAGCGGCTGAGGATTACGGAGTTCTGCACTGTTATTTGCATGCGCTGCTGTGAAAAGGAAGAGTGACAGATGGATCCATCGCGGAGCGGCCGCAGGGCAGGGCAGGAATCCCTTGTCCTTGCCGTGCTTTCCCGTCCCTCACGGCCACGCTGAAGCCCTGGTGCCGGTGCGAGGAGCCTCTCCCGGCGCCGCTCGGTGCCGGCCCCGCCGCCCCGGCTCCCCGCCCGCTGTCCCTGGTGCTGGAGCCGCTGCCTGCCGGGCCCCGCCGGCTCCGGAGCGCAGAGCCTTCCCCGGCACGGGCCACCTCCCAGGCAGGCTCCACCAGCGCTCGGGCGGAGCGAGGAGCTGCTCCTGCCCCGCACCTCGGCACCTTGCAGGGAGCGCCACCCTGCCAGCCCCAGCACCAGAGCAGCCTTGGCCCTGGCCGCTGCCTGTGCAGGGAATACTGTGCCACCTGGAAATAAAACCAGCGTTAACAGAAACTACCGGGAAAACTGGAATTTAGAACTACAGCGATGGGTAATTTAAAGTCATGCTGGACCTATCTGGTTCCCATTTTTCCTTATGGGAATGCCAGAGCACACAGTGTAGCTGTGGGCACACCCCTCCAGCTCAGCTAAGGAGTACAGAATTACACAGTCATGGCAAGGTGCTTAATACTCAAGAAACACTGCTTAATATATCCCACTATTTCATTGTCCATACTAATCACATATTTATATTTGAAAAGTAAACACCCTATGTGTTTATCTGTAAATTATTTTGATTACTTTTAGCTAGATAAATTCAGTATTGTATATATGTACAGTCAAAACAAACAGTGCATTCTTATAGTAAAATAAAGAGTGTATTTTTATAGTATATAAGTATTACAAATCTTAAAAAAATTAGTTTTGTTAAGATGGGGACAATTGAATTGTCATTAGTTTGACAGAGAGCCAGATCAGGTTTCTAACTCCTCGTTTCATGTGCCCAGAGTGACAAGTAGTTGACAGTTAAGTGTTCATATAAGCTTCACATTCCAAAATTAATTTGAAATATATCCTTGCGAAAGGTATTACTATATTCCTATGTGTAAGAGATACATTCTGCATGTGTTCCCAGCATGCCAAAACCACTCCAGTCTTCTATAAAGCAGACAGGAAATTTTGTGTCATGCATGCCTCAATACAACGACATCCAAAGACACATGTGTCACTTAGGTTAACTGGGAGGAAAAATCTGACAGGAATTAATTTTAAGAGCTTTGACCTATGTAATGAAACCAAATCTTCTTGAGCAGAATAAAAGAAAGCAGAATATTTTGTTACCTGACGCAGCAGAACAATGAGTCAGTTGTAACAATTCTGCAGACTGGCGTGTCCCTGAGTAAAAAGGATGAAGTTACTGTAAATCCATCCAAATACTCACATCCAGCTCTGGGAATGAATCAGCACAAAGTGACCAGCAGCTGATTCATCTAAATAACAAAAGCCCGAACACCTCAGCTGTCCCCACACAGAAGTAATCAATAATCACACAAATTCACTCTCCTGCCATAATGTACTACAGCACAACTGGCCAAGAGCTCTTCAATACACCCAAGTGGTATCTTCTGCTAAGAAACAGAGGAATGACACCCACACATCTTCTCAATGGTGTTGAATATTCACTTTTCCCTAACGGTGTTCTTGACACTTTAGCACTACAACAAGTACAGCTGTGAGAGATGCTCACCATGCAGAAAGGATGTGGATTCAGGCCACCCCCAGCCCAGCCCATCCCAGTGAACAGCCCCCAGGTACACACAAGCAGTAAAGATGCTGTCTGGCTGGTGTAGACACTCAGCTCATCCCTGTGAGGCACCTTCCTGAAAAGCAGGAAGGAATGTCCTGATGTCTCGAAATGACTGCATCAGGTGATTCAATCAGTCAGCAGGAGCATGAGCCTAAATTAGACAGGTGGTATCCACATGGGGAAAAAGTGCCATCTAAGAGCGCTCTGTGTAAAGGCAAGGAATGTGTCCTCTGTCTCCTGTAAAGCTGTGCAATCAAACTGTGATTCTTTAGGTTCTGTTAACGTATGAAATAAATAGACACACGAAACAACATAGCTGCCAGGAGCAGGAGTGCAGAGCTTTCCCCAAAAGCCCTCCCAGAAACATTCCCTCTGAGGAGAGGCCACTGAAAGAGGGAAGCACACCCACGTTACAAAGCAGTCAATGACAGGCACAAGATCTCATACACAGGGGAAAAAAAAAAAGGGAAGTAGTTTAAAACGATAACTCAGGAACCAGCTATGACCTAGGTGGTGTTTCAGCCACAAAAATGGATGTTTGCAGACGTTATTAAATCCATTAATTTGTTCAAAGGGAAGGGAAGACCTGGAGAAGAGTCTGCAAAAGCTATTTTTTACAGGCACACTTTTATCTACAACACATTACACAGATTAAAGAATGCATTCAGTTAGAACTATATTTTTTATATATGATTCATAAATTATCCACCCTCAGGGGGAAGACCACCAGGGTTTGGATTGACTATGGCCACTGCAACTGTCCTACAGAGAGTGAACAACCTTACATATTTATTTAGTACTACTAAACCCAGCAACCAATATAAAAATAACATGCCTGGCAAGCCAAGTGCAAACATAGACTGCAAACAGATCTCTCAACTAATTGAACCTGCTCAGATTATGAAGCTAAAATTCAGACAATTTTTAATAATTCATTTTTCCTCCCTATTGGTAATAGAGAAGGGTCTCCAGGAGTTTACATTCAGCATACACTGCTACAAATGTGTTACTGTTTAGAATTAGAAGAGCACAAATTTTGATGCAACTTCTACCTTTTCGTATTAATATGAAATTTTTGGCCTCTGGTGCCCCTCTCATTCCCTACTGCAGTTCAAAATGCTGGTTTGTCCTGAGGGTGCTTGGCCATGTCAGCTTGAGCTGGAGCAGGACAGCTGCTCCCTGTCACCCTCCAGACTGGAGGCACTCAGCAGAGAGTTAAGATTTCAAGCTGCTGTGTGGAGGAGCTGAGGGCAGGATTTCCAGAATCCAGGTAATCTTCCATTAATACTAATTCTATTGCAGCCTGGTAAAAATCTGTTGTTCACCCACTGAAAGAAATTCACTATTCCTTCCAAGTTATTTGGGAATTCATATTAATTGTTGCAGCTTGCAAACTGCGGATTCCACCACAAATAAGGCAAAAATGTAAGTGCTTTATATTGGACCAACTCAGGTACCTTTGAGGGAAAAATTGGACACATTCGTGGGTGCAAAAGCCACTGAAGAAACAATGTTATTAAAATCACTACCAGTGCACATAAACAGGCAAAGACTGAAATTTATTACACAAATATAACATTTTATAGTTGGAATTATGCAATACAGCTTTTCCCTGAAGAGTATAAAAAATATAACTAATAAAAGGAAAAATAAATAATAAATAGCAAAATGATGTGAGTGAAATATTTTACTGTTGTGTGTGAGATTGCTGTCTGAATAGCTAATAATTAACCTGCCTGTCTAATAGATCATTTAAAAGAACCTGATGAAAACATCTAAGGAAAATGATAATGAAAAGTGATAAAAATAAATTACTGAAATAAAGTGCAGAAATACAGATATATTTGTGTTATGAAACAGAGACAATAGAAATGTGAGTAGCATGGACAAAACAGAATTTGTCTGAGATGAAATAATTTTGGGGAATGATGAGCGAACAAATGAGTTCATCAAAATTTTCAAGAGCATTCTAGGATTGGATTTAATGAGAAAGATTTTCAATTTTATTGTTTCTAGAAATTGTGTCCATATAGGAATTTACTGTCAGGACAGAGAGGGGAAAATAAATGTTCCTGGGAGCATTCACACACTCGTTAGTGTGAGAGCTGCCACATTTCTTTCCAAAACATTAGTTCTCATGAAGTGATATCACTGTGGTTTTGATTTGCAACAAGGAGATTACGAGAAGAGCTGACCAAACAACCTTGGAGCAAATGCACACCAGATGATTCAATTTAAATTAAACAGAATGGTGAACAAACATTGGGCTCAATCTTGACTTTAAAAGAATCTTTGAGTAACTATGGTAACTGTTTACTGAAAATAATTGGACTGAAAAACTTTTGAAATTGAACATGAAGGTTTAGAATATATTTAATTTGTAAATAGATTACTATTTCTAAAATGGGAATACCAAACAAAGAGATTTCAGTAAAACTGGGCTCCAAAGGAATAACCACCCCAAAGGAAGTTAATAGTGCAAATGAAAATCCTAAAAGGGCTTTTAAAAAGTATGAATTGGAGAGAGGCAGGTACAGCTCACAGCTGTAAATTGAGAAGGGAGAAAGTCAGAACTTCCAGAAATCAATTTGAACTATATCATGGAAAGAATAATAAAATTAAGATTTTTCAGGCCTGATTTTTTTTTTTAAAGGCAAAAAGTAGGAGAACATTACAAAGAAAATAAGACAGAGCTTAAAAGTAATCTAGAAAATAAAATCCCTTCCTTTTCAGTTTTCTGTAGGGTGTGTGGCAGGCTCATGTGCTAGATGGCAAATTAACACCGTTTGGTGTACACATGAAAAGAATCGTGGGGAGGAGGCAAAGGTCGAAGAGTTCAACACAACCTAACTGGGAACAGCCACTCTATAGCTCCAAATCTAAGTGCCCTGTTCTGAAATTTGTAATATATTTCACCTTAAGATTCCAGTCTTAAAATGAGACAGATTCAGTAATTGCATTTAAAAGGAAGAACAAGTGATCCAAGCAACTATTTCCTCATTTGCAGAACGTAAAGTTCTCAAGAGTATAGCATGAAATGCAAAAAGGAAAACGGAAAGCATGACAAAACACAAGCTTTATTTCAATGAAAATAACTACTTTTCTAGATAATAATACATATGACAATTTACAGGAAATCTGCCTAGGATTCCAGGAGACTAAGCACTACACAGGGGAGAGGAGATATCAGAAAGGGAGCTGAGCATTTCAGAGGTGCCAGTGGCCGTGGAGTCCCCCTAGGGCTCTCTCTGAGATCATATTTTCACATAGCATTTACATTAACAGCACTTCCACAGAACCCAGAGACTGTATTAATACAAAATGACTGCATTAAAAAGGGTCAGCACATCAGCAGATCAGAGGATCCTGGGAAGAAATGGCTAATCTACGGAGCAATCAGGGTGGGATAAATGCTAACAGTACAACTCACTCTCAGCTACCACATATGCCATAAGGTTCACTGGCTGGAAAGGAGTGAGGAGGGAAAAGCCCAGGTGTGGCTGAGCACAGGCTGGCACAGAGCCTGCCTGGTGCTGCCAAGGAGGAAAGGAAGCACAGATTAGGATGGAACAGGACAAATCTCTTCACTGGAAACACACAACCTACTGAGCCTGGGTGAAAGCTGTAGGTAAGAACTGGGGAGCCCTTTATGTATTCATATCCTCTCTCTTCCAGCAGGATTGATGGGAGTACAGAGCAAGGTTATTAGAACAGTACAGGACATGGAAGATCTGCCACATGAGAAGAGAGGAAGACAAGAAATCTCGCTTGCCCAGCTGAAAAAACTGAAGGGAAGACACAGTTTCTGGTAGATCATTACCAGTCCAATGTCCAATAAAAAGATCTTGTTTTGCAGTAAAAACTCTGCCTTTTATTAGATCGCTACTGTAATAAAATAAATATTTTGTTCAGAGCGTCTCCCTCTATTTTTTTACTAAACACATTTATCACCATTTTCTTTTGGAGGGAGGAAAAATTACATCTCATGTAAAACCATGATAAAAGTAGACAAGAAGTAGTATAACCTGCCTTTTTGCTGCTGTAACCAGACAGAGATTAGGCCCAGGAGCCAAAACATGTACCCAGAATGAACATTAAGCAGCTTGTATGGGAGCTGACTTGCTCTTCCCAAACACAGAACATGACTGATGTAAACAATACCCTCTTATGGACACCTCTGGAGAAATTTAGCACAATATTAGGAAATAATTCTGAAGCCAATAAACCATCTTCTTATCATAGCCAAGAGCAGTTGTGAATTTTTTTAAATATTACAAATATTACACTAGAATTGTTCCTATGAAATGAGAGTTAACTATAAGAAATCAGTACACAGTGAGGTTGCTTACAAAGACAGACAGGGTGAGCTACGTGAAACTGAGAAGTCCCATTTTTCTGTTTTATTCTAAATACATGTTTATGGGAATTGCAGCCACTTGATTCAGAGGCCAATCAAGGCTATGTGATTCACTCAAGCAAGCTATAAAATAGTGATGAATCCTACACAGGGAACTTTGCATTCTAAAGCTGTGAGACATCTGATAAACTCCAGAAAATTATTTCCACTAATTCAAACCTTTACAATCCACAGATGTCTAATTTCTCTAGGATTATTTGCTGAAATATTAAAAAGAAATTATATTTACAACAAATATGAATCATAGGAGGCTTCCCACTAAATGTCATCTAAATGTGCTAGCTAAAGTGCTTTTGGGACAGAAGTATTATAACATTGAAAAACATCATGGTAATTGTCATTGCTACAATCCCATTGATGTATGTCCTGGGCATTGCTGATCTAATAAAGATTAATACAACGCTCGGGAGATTTCGCTCCTGTTACTACCAGCAGCTCAGTCCAGGCAACTCGAATGAAGCAATAAGCCCCAAATCAGCTCCACAACCGAGCACAACAAAGCTCACACTGTTCCAAGTCTCAGCAAGAGTGCCACGGAGCTCCGATGGATTCAGATGAAAAGGGAAACAATTCCCTCTAACTGATTTGCATGAACCTAATCCCACCACAAAGTTTTGCATCCCTCTTATGTTGCAGCATACTGTGCCAGCTTCTGATATCCACCCTGCCATATAAAGAAAACAGAAAAGGTTCAGGAAAAAGAGCCAAAATAATAATTTAAGATCTGGGGAACAAAAAACAATCTCCTAATACAGAGATTTAAAGAGATCAATCTCTTTAACTTTACCAACGAGAAGTGTAAGGTCTGATATGACCATGTCTATAAGCACATACACAAGGAGTTTTCTGATTGCTCTTCAACTCTGCCAAAGTCATTACAAAACAAAAAGGCTCAAGGCTGACAAACTGTTCAGACTGGAAGAGGTGCAGTTTGTTAATCATGGGAATAAGCCAGCACAACTTACCAGAAGATGTAAAAGGTTCTTTATTGCTTCAGCTTTTTACTCTAGGTAGGCTGTCACTGGGAGAAACACCCATTAGCTCAACATGAAGGGCAGGCTTGAAGTAATTCTTGGGTGAAATTCTTGGACTCATGTTTTTCAGGGTAGGTTACTGTAACCACTGTCTACAGAACAAATTCTTAACTAGGTGATCCTAACTAAAATTTGTTTTAATTATCAAAAATAAAAATATATTTATATGAATATACTAGCACATAAAGGTATTTTAAAATTACATCACTAGAGACTACATGTGGGGTTTTCTATCAGTAAGTGTTATGTCATGAAACAAACATTTCTAAAAATTAAAAAACATTTTTGCATCCTTTTCCATAAAGAATGCAAATTTGTGCATGAGTCAAAGGAAAGAAGCCTTATTATATATTGCCTGAAACAGCCTAAAAATAGAAAAGATCACCACAAAACATGGCTGCTTTGGCATTTTCACAGCCAGGAAAAAAATGGTTTAGCTGTTAGGAACCTGTTACTTCTCTTATTTTTGTAGTTCAAAACTTCCTTTAAGGCTTAATAAACCAAAAGATGCTACGGACATGACAGCTCTCACTGGGATATCGCTTAGTCTCAGTGGGCAGTGCCATCTACACTTCATATGAAAGAGAGACCAACAGCTTTAGCTGTTCATTAAGAAATGCAGCTGATTGAGTCTGCTCAGAGATTTGGAATGGCTCAATAAATCCCAGAAATTATGGCTTGGCAAACAGGGTGTCAGTCAGATGGGCAATGCTGAGCACTGGAATTCACCAATATTGGCAGTCTCTAAAATACACAAATTGAATTATATCTACTTGATATTACTTGTATTGGTTATCTGGCTGTCCACAAACTTGCTCTTTTGTGACTCTCATCAGTCCCAGTCTCCTCAAGCTTCTCTTTGCTTAGAGAAAAGGACTTCTAACACTAGAATCTCTAACAACTTTTCTAACCACGTACAGCTCTTGAATCATACAAGCCTTGAGTCAATTACCAAGTGGCTCTGACTCAGATGTTCAGAATTTTTCCAATAAGATCATGACTTTGTATACTTTCAATACAAAAATGACTTTGTGATGCCAAAAGCAGTCATGGTGTTTTGCCACCTGCATACTGGCCCCAGTAGCCAAAGGGATATTCACAGACAGACCGAGGGGGTCTCTGTGGAACAGCTCCCATGGAAAACATGGAAAATGTTCCACTTTGAGCAGCTGGTTCTGTTTCTTCTCAGTGTTGTCCTTCTGAAACATGCCAGGTATATTTCTACTTGCTGTGCGCAACATTTGGATTAGGCTTTGGTTTTCTGATGATTCACTGGGTCATGCAGTTATTGTTTTCAGGGATTTTTTTTCAGATTAGGCTGAACTTAACCCAGTTTTATCATGTCAGCAGTCTCTATCAATTACTTACAGTGCTAAACATTTGCTGCAGCAAAGGCCTTGATTAAAATGCTAAGGGAAAAGGCCTTATCTCAGGGATTTGGAGCACGAAGTTCACTTTTACGTGAGACTTTTCAATGCACGACTCCATGAACTCAGCTGCCTGTGGAAAAGAATTGCTTGTGCTTGTCACTGCTGTGGAGTGAGAAAAGCTCAGATGCAGAGGATTAAATCTAGGTAGATGAATCCTGCATTTTCTGACAGTAGTTATATGGAGCAGGGTAGCCAAGATTTGTAGGGAAGCAGCAGCTTTGGGAGATACCTGCGGTTCCAATGTACTCCATCCTTCCTCAGGGGTCTTTCCAGTCGAGTGTGAGTCTAATGATTCCTGCGAGCTGTAACTGGAGAGATACTTCAGCTTGGGCACACGCTGCAAAGTCAGACTGCAAACTGCTCTGCTGCCTCTCCTGTCCATGCTCCATACTCCTCAGACACAGTGACTGATCTCAGGCAGGCCACAGGAGCACGGCTCTCACTCAGCACAGCTGGAACAGCTGGCAGGAGCTGCAGTTCCTGAGCACACAGCAGGAACAGAAATGCGGAAGAGGGCAGACAGTAATGAGCTTTTGGCCTCTCTGATCCTGCTCCTCCAATGCTCTTCCCAAAATTGGGGCAAGCGGGAGCCCCTCCAACCACGGCACTCCTTTCTGCTCAAGATTCACATTTCCCTGACACCTCAGTGTTCGTGCACTGAGAAGTGAGACAGAACACCTGCACAGCAAAAGCCCTGGTGCTGAGGGCACAGACTCTGCAAGGTGTGTCACCTTGGTTAAGCCCTGGTGTGGACCCAGGAATCAACACTCTCCAGCTGCTTAATGGACTTCCACAGGTGTTCCTGGGTTAGTTTTAACCAGAAGGAATTGAATCTGTGTGCTCTGAGACATCGCTCAGTGATGTGAGGCAAAGTGCAGTAAACGGGAAGGACTGAGAGATTTACTACAAAATTGCATTGAAGGTAGATGCACACTGTGGTAAAACCTGCATTTCAAGCTTTATAATGAATGTTACCTCATAGTAGACCCTGAGATTAAAAACAAAAATCAAATAAAAAGCAGAGAACACTGTTTTGGAATAAAATGTGAAGCAGCTCAAACTTTAATTTAGTGTAGAGAATTGGGCTTTGCTTTGAAGGCAACTTGACAGATATTAAACAACTGACATGAACCTTCACACAGAAAGGTACTTTCACCACAGTCAAGGGTGTTCTAGAAAATCCTGCCTGCCTCAAAGAGGGAACATGTTCCCCTGTGCTCTGGGCCAAAATCAAGAATCACTGAAGTAGGATGAGGCTGCTTCTGTACCCTCCTTAGATTGCAAAGCCACAAGGTATGGCATAGATAGAAGGAGATTCAGCTGTCCTAGGAGCAGATCTAATAATAATTGAGTAGGGCATTTATCACAGAAAACAGAATGATAAAATAGTCATTTACAATTAGTTCCAAATCAGGTTAGAGATAAAAATATCAAGCTAATTGGCTTGCCAGGCAATACTGAGTGGGAGGATCCTACAGGATTTCTGGAGCCTTGGTTCCCAGTGACTCTGTTGCTTGACAGAGTAAAGCTGGTTTATGTGAAAAATGTCCTTCAAGAACCTCTTAGAAAGGAACAGATACAATGAAATTCCTCAAGGAAATAAATCACTGCTTTACTACTACCAGGACAATCACTCACATAGCTAAAAAGAAGTGCAGTTTGTTTAGGGATGATTGTGTTCCCAGACTAGCCAATAACAGGAGAAATTGCAATCTGAAGTTCCTATGAGAAGCCAATTTTCAGGAGCTGTGGTTCATCGCTTTCAATTTTACCCCTGCTATGAAAACTAATGTTAAAAAAAGATATCAGATTCTGAACTTGTATAATTGCATTTCAAATGACATACATGAGTACACAGTTAACTAGCAAAACGATCTGATACTTAACCTCAACAGCTTTAAAGAAGCCTCTTTTTTGTAATTTAATCTCAAAATTTCTTTCAAAGGCAATTTCGATGTTTCTCTTGTTGTTCCAGTTCTAGCTTTGCCATTGCTTGTGATCCACATTGGCAAGACATGACCCCAACAGAGATTTCCAGAGGTACTCACTTCAGAGCTATCTTCGTTACATATTCTAAAGGGACTCCTCATCCCCCAGTTTGAAAGAACTTGAGGCAATAAACTCCTGGAACTGACTGCATGGCTCCACACCAGCAGCTACAACCAAGTTTTCCCAAATTCTTCACTACCCTGTGGAATCCCACTATGAGAAATGAGGACTCATGGTGCTTGCACAGCAAACAAGCTTTGCAGAAAACCTGATCAAATCAGGGATGGGTGCTCAGAGCTGAGGCATAACTGTGCTATTACCTGAGGCTGCTGTAAGAATTAATTTAATCAAATGGCAATAGCAGTGCATAAAGGAGATGTGAATCTCATTTTAGGGATTATCTAAATGGGAACCTAAATGATCGTGGTTTATATTGAGATGAGAAGACAAAAATGTAAATTATACTAATTTAGGTACAATAGTGAGTTAGGCCTGATTTTACAAGTTTTAGAGACAAAAAGACTTCCAAGGTGCAGCTTTAAGTAATGCCTAGATATCATTTAAAGTCAAGGGAATTTTATGAATATGTAGCTGTTTAAATATTTTGTCATTTACTCCATAATTCAGATTATCTGAAATATTTCATACATGCATTTTAACAATACACTAATTATATAGTATATACTTCAGGTCCCTGGAGTCGATGAAGATACCATAAGGAATACATTGATTTGAGCCACAGGGGTTGCTGCTGCCACCCAGGAGAAAGAGACACCAGTGTGGAGCTATAATTAGAGGCAGTGTGATGGCAGAGGGACATGGGGAAAGGACAGGATGTAAGATACAGAGAGTTCTTCTGAGGTGTCAAAAAGTCTCACTATAGCTCAGGAAACAGGGTGGGAAGGGAGCACAGAGAGCTATTATGATATAAAGTTTAGCTGCAGAGAACTCAAGGCATAGAACCGGATGAGATTCTATGGAGAGCTCGTGGCAAGAGTCCGCAGCGAGCCAGAGCAATCCACCCCGGCGTGCTTGGGTTTTTGTGTATGGGGAGAAGAGAAAAGATAATCTGTGGTTTCACTAATGGATATTAACACTTCAATGTGCACAAACTCAGAGTCTACTGACACATACAACACAGGGTGGTTTTGAAACTTCCAGAAGAAATAGAACAATTTTTGGGAAAAGATGTTTCAGCACCACACCTAGAGAGCACTGTTAAAATTCCACATAAATATGAAAAAAGATTGAAACAAAGCAGTATTATTCCATCAGTATCAATGTGGATACAAAGCAGGACTGCAGGATTTCCCTCCTTTGTTTTTTAAGAGCAGTGGTCAGAGGCTTCACTGGATAGTGTGTGACCAACAGCTTCTTGGAACAGCAGCCACCACATCATTCAAATTCCAAATGTAAGATTAACATGCTGCTGCAATAAAAAGCAAGCTAAAACATGTCATTAGTGGCCTTTCACTGATGTAATTTAATCAATTTGCAGCTTCAGAAGGAATGAATATAATCCCAGGGACATTGCCAGAAAGCCTGAGCTACGTACAGTGTTTGGAAACAAAAGGTCCATCATCTTTCCCTGGTTATGGGCTAACGCTTTGATTTCCAAGCTGAGGATTAAAACTCCCTAAATTTCCCCAGGTAACCACACTCTGCATGCACCGTGTTTAGTTGCTAACACTTAGCAAAATTCGCTAATAGTTTTTTCTCTGCATTTAGAAACTCCTCTAAGACTCTAATCACTTCAGGCATTTGCACTACAATTGCTCCTAAGTTACTCAGGGTCCTAAAGATGGGCTCTGCTCTGCTGCCTGAGCTCCTGGGTGTGTGCAAATGTGAAGAATTCCAGGAACAGCAGCACAGCTCAGAGATCTGCTCCTGAAAGGAATCGTCTGCAGGCCCTGCAGGAGCAGCTGTACTGGCAAAAAGATGCAGAGAAAAGCAGCTGAGTGTCTCGAGGTGAGTTGCAGAGTTCAGAGGGTTCCAGATCCCAAAGTCAGTGTTTGCAGACTGGCCCAAGCACTCTCAGCTGCTCTAGCTTACAAACAGGGGCTACACAACTTCAAAAGCACTGTTAGCAAGAGGCAGCAGAGCACTGACTTAGTCACATACAGCAAGGAGTTTGATCCAAGAAGTTTCACAAAACTCTGTGTTTGAGCACAGCCACAGCATGTAAACAAGGACCCAAGGTCTTCAACCCTGGAAAATGTCCAAGGGATAAGCATGTTGGTTCTTTCTGTTCCTTCCTCACCCCACTGATCTGCTGAGAGAGCAGAAGCACATCACAGTCAGCATCCTTTAGTGTGCATTTGTCTGTATTCCTGATGAATATATCTTTAAAAGTTTCACTCTGTGCATACTGGCAATAAAAGAAAAGATTCAGAGGAAAGTGGCAAAAAGAAAATGGAAAAAAACCCTATAGATTGTCTTCCTTGGGGGTTGGACTAGATGATTTCCAAAAGTCCTTGGAGACTAATAATTTAATCTTTTAATGACTTAAGTTGTTATTCACACATCTTCATTCTCCTGTCCTGAAAGATCATTTCCATATAGAAATACGTAAAAATACAATTGCATTTCTAAACTAGACTTCTTAATACCCAATTCTGGTTCTCCCAACATCTCAGCACATTTCCTGCAACCCATATCCTTCACACAGCAGCAACGCCACATTTTTGGTGTAAATCTGTTTATCTCCATACAAGTAATTACCAGCAGAAGATCTGGCCTAATACATTCAGTAGATAAATTGTCTTCTACCAGACTACAGTGTCTTCAAAGCTATAATTTATCTGCACATTCTACAGAACAAGATAAGAGTCGCATGAGATATTTTTATCAAAGAATCCCATCCCAAATCCCTCCACTCCCCAAAAGCAGAAAAAAAAGGACATAAACATCCAAACTTCCCTTTCTGTACAGAATATTAAAAACTTACTGAAGACTTCATGTGACATATGGGGGATAACATTCTGCTTCGTTGCAGAACTGAAGGGATGAAAAAGGGGACAAAAATGGCAGACCACAATTTTAGAATTGTTAGAAAAGTACATGATTTATTTGCTCAAAAGACTATGTATAGGCAAAAGCTTCTGGAAACCACACATGGAAAATAATTAATCCACACTGAATAAACAGATGAAACTTCTGTCTTTCACCAGATATTCCTGAATTTTTCTCAAAGCAATATTTCTTCTTCTGCCATTTTTGTGTACTGTGAAAACAGTTTTGAATACAAACCAGTCTGTTCATTAAGGCAATTTAAATATAGATAAAAATCTTATTGCTGGCAGTATCTGCTAAGTACAGCCACCTGCCTGTACTAAAATCTTCTTGCATGCCACACCTCCCATCATTCCCAACAATTTGTCCAGATTCTCTTTCTTATCCAAAAATCAACCAAAAATATGAGCATCAGCCTCCTGCACTCCTGCCCCCTGACCCAAGTGCCATGCTTTCTCATATCCTTGGAAGTGTCCCACTTGGAATCTGCAGTCAGTGAGTTTCTGAGGCTGCACACGTTGTCAAGAGAGACGATGAAACACAGATCGTCATGCATGGCATTCACAACAAAGTCCTGCTGGGCTACCTTGTGATGATGGATTGGAGAGTTAAAAACAGGATTATTCAACTAAAATGAGAATTTGCAATGACAGAAACATAACATGCACTTTCCTGTTAAGGAAAGATCTGGGACTTGGATCAGCACGAGAACAGAAGGAGAAGAGGCACAGCACAGCTCAACCAAAATGGTGCCAGCAGCACGTCCTCAGACACAAACACGACTGAGGGAGATGACGACAGCTTGGTAGCCAGAACTGTGAAAGATATTACACACAACCCTACCCTGGTAATGGGGAAAGAAAAGTCTCAGGGTTTCTAATCCTCTCCAACAGAAAAGCTTACATGCAAAATTCAGGTAGCAAAGTGAACGTGATAAAGAATCGCTGTGCAGTTTGGAGTGTCGCACAGCTACAGCAGGTATGAGAGGAGAAATTCCTGCCACTCCTAGAAGAGCTACAAGAGCTTAAAAATTTATCAAAACATCACAAAAGGGAGAAAATACTTGAATACTTGAATACTTGTGCATTCCTTTCAGCATTGAGCTGCCTCTAGTGTTGTCCTAATTTCCAGCTCCATGGCGAATGGGACAAGCAGCAGGCTCACACCAAGGCTCACGGCATGCAGCCACAGTTACCAGCTCTGGTGTGTGACCAGAGGCAGCTACAGCTCTCTGGCTGCTGAAATAAATACAGGGACTCCGCTGCAAACAACTGCAAGAAGCACTGATATTTCTGCCTAACCAAACCATGGCACCTGGGCCTCTGCCCTAGAAATGATCTTGAAGACACAGACACAGCTCCAGGTCTGCAGCTGTTTCCAGGATTTTTTCACTGAGAACAACAGAAGATCTTTATGGCACCAAGGGCTTACTCTGACAATGCTTCAAGAACTGGCACAGACAGACATTTTCTAAACATACTGGAGAAGAATGCTTCCATAGCACCATATGGATTTGTATTTTATATATATATTTTTATATATATATATATATGTATGTATGTATGTATTTTTTGCTATTGGCTTGTAAACTACAATAAATTAGAGCATGCTTAATCACCTTCAGTGACAGCTTCTGCATTGAAAGCAAGTGTTAAGTTTGTCTTTAGCCAAAGAGAGGGAATAATTTTTGTTTGGTTGGTTTTTTTTGTAAAGTTCTGCCCAAGGCCTGTAAATGAAATCAGAGAATGATGTTTAGGAGTATGTTTGTTTGGTTAGATGAATTCAACATTCATCAATAGATGAATGTTTATAGATTATCTATTTCCCCCCAAGTAAACAAGAATCTTCAGATATAGCTATCCTTAAGGCTTAATCAGTTTTTGATACAGTCCATATGGTTATATTGGGTCTAAGCCTCATTCTTGGCATATAAGAATGAAAATGTTGCAGTTCCTAAAGAAAAAAGGAAAAGCAAAAATTTAGGGGAGAGAGAAGGACAGGGTCCTACATATCTTTCAAAAGAATTACAGTTTTAGAGAAGAATTACCCACTCTGAATAACAAGCTCTTTCACTGCCAAACCTCTTTTATGTCCTAGCCTCAAGGAACAGCTTTTTATTCAAAACAAACAAACCCAAAACTTCCCTTAGCAAAGCAAACAGCCAGAAACCCAGGAGGCTCTGCTTTTGTACCTCTTCCTAAGCAGAAAGAGGGGAGAGGAACTGGGAGGAGACACAGAGCAACATCCCTGCCTCCAAAAGGCTGCTGAGTCATGTGACAGGCAGCCAGCTCTTCATTTTTATCTGTTTTGTCCTGTCACATTGGAATGCAGCAAGAACATCATATGGTACTAAGATCAATATTGCTGGTATATTTTCATCTCCCCCAAAGCAACATATTTTCCACAGTTTTTATTTCAAGTTTGACTGAATTACAGTTATTCCTGTAAGTTATCATCCTTCTAATGGCACGGTCTGGCACTGGTGCTGCAGGAGCTGGGGGATATTATGGACTATTTCACTTTGTTAGCTGAGGAAATCCATTTAGACTTTTATGCTGAGTAGTGTAATACTAACACGAGGAGACATTTAAACAGTACAAGAAAAACACCTCTGTTTTCATTTTCACAGATATTAAACAGGGTTTATTTCCTTCTAGGACTCACTGAAGATTCTGCAATAAATGTGCTAAAGCAGAAAAATACTATTCACTAAAACTGTTCCGACACTCGACATCAGCAGATGCAGTTTTTAGTTAGTTATAATTTTGCCAAACTTGACTCATTTAATCTGATCATTCTGATGCTGAATATCACCTGCAGGGTAATTTGTTTTCTTCCTTTGCAGACAGATGGTTTAGGTGGTTGTAACAACAAAGCCAGAGAATGGAAAATTGTTTTGCTAATATATAAAATAAGTTCTGGCAACTTTAGAAAAGCAACCAACTCAATTTTCGCCAAACTTTCAGTGCTAGGCAATGGCCATGCTGCTATGAAATCCACATTCCAAGCCCATCCACTCCCTAACTCCATCATATCCCAAAGCTCTCACACTGCTCTGCTTCAAAGAAGCCAATGAACACCCTGGCATACATTTAGAGAGCAGTCCCAAAAGAACTGCAGAACACCAGACAAGCCTTCAGTGGGCTCCAATGGAATAAGTTAAAATCCTCTCCTGTTTTAGAATACAGAGCCTCCAGAGCAAATATAAAGGAAGGCTCTCACAGTCAAAATGGCTCAAAACTTGAGCAATGGCTCTTACCTGCATTAATTTTTATGCATAAAAGCTTTGCATAAAATAGAAGACTGGTCACTCAAGTTAATCTAGTAGTCTTTATGCATAAAATATTACCTCTATTGCACTTTTCTGCAGGAATATTTTAATTTCTTTTTGATAGAATAAATGAATTTCCCATTGGAGAAAGCCTTCTTAGTTTACCCCATATCTTAAGAAAAACAAAACAGAACAATCCTGGAGCTATTCTTTACTCTTTCTTTGCGTTATTATGGTATTTCCTTCACAATAAAATTCAAATCTAATCACGTTCCAAGTGGGAAAGAGCAGAAAGCACGAGCTTCTCTGAGCCTTGTCAAAGGAAGGGATGTCCCAGCCACTCATCCAGGGACAGGGCTGGAAGGTGCCACTGGAGTCAGGTGCAAGGTGTTCACTAGGACATCACAAGAGGGACAGGGAAGCTTGTCCTGCCCAGCTGCTGACTGTGCAGAGCCCGTGCTGGAGAAAACCCCAGTGAAGAAGAAGCCCTGCCCCAAGGCAGAGCGAGGGCACATGGGGTAATGGGGTGGAGCTGCAGCAAGATCCCTCAAGGAAGACAGGACTGGCAATGAAACATCAAACCAGGCCATTTTCCCAGGCCAGCAAGATTCTCAGACATGCTTACAAAAAGGGAAGAACTCCTACAGAACAGTCCTTTAGGTATTTGTATTTTAAACTCCTGGAGTCAGAATTTAAGGAGAGAACAATTGTGCAGAGAGAAGCCAAAGTTTCGTTAATATTCAAAAGGATCTTTTATGTCACATCACACCCACATAACGGCCATTAGGGATGGCAGAAGGGTTAAATACACCTCTCTGAAACAAAGGGGAAACGTCACTACTGGAGCCTCTTGCCTGGTGCTGGATCCACTTTATTCTGAAAATAGCATGTGCTAACTGGCAGGACTTGCCAGCACAGCTGAATTAGTCAGAAAAGCTGTCAGGGAGGTGGGAAATCTCCAAGTCTCTCTGCGTGCTCCAGGGCTTGTTTCACCGTGGCACAATTACAAACACACAGCTGTAGGATCTGCGGTGCTGCTGGCTCTGAAAACAATAGTTCAGGGTCTACTTTCTTTATGAATTTCACAATTAGTGCTGACAGGAGCTGCACACACACACACACTGAGGGAAACACTGACTGTTTTCTTCCAGGTAAAAGAATTTCATAGAGATGGCCCATGCTTAAGGATAAGGTTTCAGAGTTGCTAGAGTTGGGTGATTCTTTGAAGCCACTGCTCTTCATTGCTCAGTAATAGTAACAAAGTTGTTATTGCATTACCGACAATTAATCCATAGATTAACATATAGGCAAATGTAAACCTTTACAGAATATTCACAGAAAGGATGGGTAATTACAGCAGAGAAGCCCATTATCTTGCCTGAGGTCCTGTCAGTTCTCACAGAGGTGACCATGACAGGCTAATCAGTCATAGAAAGAAATTCAAAGATCAGGACTCAAGCCATGGTAAAAGGGATTCTGCAGATGAAAATCACAAGGTTTGATCTAAGCTGGCCCTTTGAAAGCTTTAATCACATATGCATAGTCTCTTTGTACATAAATTATACTGCATATTCTTTCCACATCTTTTGCATAAGAAGTAAAAGGAGTTTGTGCATTGAGACCTGGTGGTTCCCAGATTTCTATTTAGCAAGGGGTCTGAAGGAACTGCTTAAAAGAGAAAAAAGGAGAACGCAGGAAATAACTGCAATAACAGGAACATGTGCATGGAAAAAACAAGATGAGATCATTAGATAACTTTAAGAAATTAGATACCGATTAGTTACTAATCATGGGTGTTCTCACCACCTCTGTCAGAAGCCTGGTGGTGTAACATTACCAGCAGTAACCACTCACATATCCTGTTCTTCACATTTCTGCAATTGAATCTTTTCTGATTCACCCTGAGGATTTTGCTCTCTGGGAACAGAGCAGATGGGCTCCAGGAGATCTTGAAGTCATGGGAATAGTTCCTAAAGCAAATGAGACTTACAAAATGCAAAGGTTGTATGAAGGCAAAATGCATCTTGAATGACCAATGAACAGTTCTGGAGGCTCCATAGATCCTTTGCTCCCTTCATTGGCCATCCAGGAGGAACAGATGAAATACCTGAGGCACTGCTACAGCCAGGATGAACAGCCCAAGCTTTATTAAACCTAACTAAGCCTCTGCTGCCTGATTCCACACAACAAAAGCAATGCTATGAAAGTTAAAGTTGCCATAATCCAAACCAGCCCTTCCCATTGGGGTTAACAGTTCCACTTTTAGAGGGTTTAATACCCACCAAATACATGCTGATGGATTCCTGCTTTATGCCTAACAAGAGCTCAATCCTTGGACTTCAGACCGAGCAGTGCTTGGGGCACCTGACCTCAGTGTATCTGCTTGTTCTGTACCCTTCACATTAGGCAGTGTCTTATTAAATGAGACTAAAGTATCCTAATATCAGCTTTACACTTTGCCTTCATAACTGGTGGATTAATTTGTAGATACACTCATTTGAATTATATTGTTGTTACAGTCCAAGTTGGATCAGTTTAGTTGCTGCATTTTTCATCTTTGAGTAACTTAATTTATTCTTATTCTCTTTTCAATAAAAACCATTAAAAGCATGGAAAACATTAAATTTCCTAGATTATATGATGGGCTATGAATATGTTGGCATAGACAACCTCAGATAAGAAATCTCTAAGGCATTGGGCTTTGCTTATAATGTAAAATTTATTTATATCGAAAGGGAGCTATGACCTGAATGCCACAGTCCATGCCTGTGAAAAATAGACAGTGTAGAACCAGATGAGAAATAATGGAATGATGAAAATGGAGCAGGGACCAGTATAAAAATCATAAGGTGTTTTTTGTTTTTTCTTGAAGGCTAAAAACCTTATAACTGTTCTGAATGGGAAAATGCTGTGCATGAAGATGAGCACTACTGGTTCCTCAGCTTTGCATCTGGGACTGCGTTTATTTAGTATTTTAATTAATAGTGTTGGTTCAAAAAGTAGGAGAGCACTTTTGGGAGTTCCTGATGACTGAGGGAGGCACAGTCAGCATATGCTGAGGCTACATTATACACAGGAATTTTATTTGTGGAGGATCTCGTCTGAGAGAATAAGCAAGAAGGATAAAACTTTAATAATACAGAGCTACTCGTAATAAAATAAAAAGGTTACTATGAGGCTTAGCCTTGCCTGTGGCCAGTGACAGAGGAAAAACCTTTCTCTTTTATTAGGAAATCTGGAGCTGATCCCAAGTCCCCTGTGTTCCATGGTCAGGACACGGCAGTGCACAGCTGGGACTTGGAGAGAAAGGTCAGGAGGAGGCAGAGAAATATCAACCACTGGGTAACTCACCTCCCCTAGAACTCTGGGAGTGGGGTTTTACAAGGAGTAATTTCCTCACTAATACCAGCTTGAGGGACCACTGTAACAAGAGGAATTGAAAGCCTGTCCTTTTTAAGGAGAGTAGAACAGTCAGCTTGTCTAAACAGAAGTGAAGAAGAGAATTATTATTTGTTTTAAACACTTTAGAGGGACAAATACTCAGACGAGTGAGAAGGAAAGGCTAAAATGTCTGCATCACAAACCAATGGCAGAAACTGGCTGAAGTAAAATGAAAGCTGGAATAAGATTCTGTTACAGTCCTCCAAGAAGAGCTTCAGGGCAACTTAGATTTCTGAGAGTAAGCCTAACCCACTTGCCAAAAGGGATTTATACTGATATGATTGCTCATGATAGGAATGGCTTGGACTCTTGACCCAACAGTGCCTCTTCTCTTTACTTCCTCAGAGCTTTAACAGAGAGTGGATTTCCTCAGGGCTGGCTCGGTATCACTGCATGTTATCAGACAGAAGACAATGTGCTACTTCAAATCTGATGACACATGGCTGGAATTTCAATTATACACTGCCATTTTAGAGGGCTCCTAAACTCCTTTCAAAAGTCAGGCTGCAATTTTTTAAAATAGATTTGAAGGAGATTTGTCAGAAATGGAATATTTTAAAAGATTGACTACTCAGAGTCCTTTAATTTTAATCCTAAGATTAACTGGATAGCAGTTAGGTGGTAAGTCCAGTGCAGAATTTCTGGCATTTTGGTTTCCCCTCAAGCAGTGGTTAGCAAGGTTACATTCTAGCTCATTAGATTCACTAACAGTTTTATGCAAACACAGTATTGGTCGTGGTGTCTTCCTAACATAAGCCACTGAGCTGATAAACATCAATTCACCTTACAGGTGAATATTTCAGCTGGAAAACTCTCTGGGGTTCTTCAGATAAAAGCTGTTTAAAATGTGATCTGTCATAAGATTAGTATGGCTTGACACAGGGTGCAAAGTAGGAGCTATGTGCCACTTGCATTTTCCCTGGTGGATCATGTAATCTTTCTGCATTTTCGTGTCAAGGATCTTACAAGGTTACAAGTCCTCAATATATAATCAAAAAGTTGAAAAGTTGACTTTTAACGGCTACTCTAAGAAAAATAAATGGCATGCATCTTCTGAAAGAAAAGAATTTATGAAAGAGAATTGCACTTTTTAAACTCTTGCTGTCATAGATGTCTGTGCTTGAAGACTGCCCAGAATAAACAAACCTTTCTGCTGTACAACTCTCAGCAGAGTACATTAATGGGCAACAAAAACACAAACTAAACAAAGCCACTTCATCTGCAGCTTAGGAACTTCACTGGTGGTGTATATTCACATTCATTCAGATAATAAAACAATTTTATGGGAAGAAAAAGAAGTCATGTGATTACCAATGCCATTACAAAAATAAAAACATATATTTGAGCTTGAAAAACACAATTTCAGATGAAGGTTTTGGAAAGAATAAAAAGTCTACTTGTCCAAAGTTCAGAGCCTCCTAAGCATGAAAACAATAAAATTGCCTTTTTGTGTTCTTACTGAAACAGAGAAACAAACACACAAAAAAAAGCCAAAACCCAAACTTCATTCAAATCTCAAGTTATGGAAACATAATGAACAGGCAATTTCAGTCAGTTCCCATCAAAAGAATGAACCACAAAACAGATTTTTCTTGAAACACTACTCCTATCTTTTGTCTTTTCCTTTTGTTCCACCCACAGCCTCTTGATTGATTTGAGAACTCATCCAGATCCTATAAATTCACAAAATAGGCAGTTTGAGGGGAAAACACTGATGTAACAAACCTTCTCAGAACAACAGAGTGAGTTCTGATAAATAAACACCACATGGAAAAGAAAAATTGTTTTGAACCTGCACTACATTAAATACTGGGGTCACTCAAGTGAGACATGAATAATAAGATAATATTTTTGTTAATATCAGAGCTTACAGAACTACTTCTTGTCGTGTCTCAGTATAAATTAGCTTTTCAGTAAAATACTGTATTTAAACATATTTTTAGACAATTGCAAAACCCCACACCTCGCTGTGCGATATACAATGCAGCCCTAATTGAATTCCTGCAGAAATAATTTACTGATTTTACTCTACCAGCAGGAGAGATGCTGATAAAAGTACCCAGTGGGCTGGACCCGGGTGAGGAGAGCTCTGTGTGGGACAGGGAGGGTCATCACACCTGCTCCCCCTTGGAATAACACAGCTCACAGCTGGGAAACAACTTTCTGTGTAATCCACCCAAAAAGTCAGGCCCCTAAAAGCAGGTGTGATAGCAGAGAATATGGAGAGTGATGCAACACTTCAGCCAACCAACAGCAGAGACTGAAGAGTTTGTATTAAAAATCAATTCTCCCCCGGTCTAACACACCCACTTGCAAAGACATTTCAAACCTGAGATGTCTGGACTAAGGATAAATCTGCACTGCCCAGAAGCCCACAGAGTGAAGAGCTGAGTTAGTGCTGGAACCAAAAACAGCCAAGAGTTGCACGAACACTAATCAGCTTTCCTGGTGGAAAAGTCATTATGTATTTTATCCCTCTAAGAAAGCACCAAATACCACCAACACTGAAGTGAAACTCAAACCTTACGTGGATGGCCTCTCCAGCACTCTATGAAGTTTTTCTCCCTCTTACTCATTCTCTCCAGTCTCCTGGATTTTTTTTTTTCTTCTAGCCACTGGCAAATTTGTAATCGCATGGCAAGAGCACTTCCCTGGCAAAGGAGTGATAAAGGTTTGACGTCCACGGAGCCCAGAAGAGACAAAGGACCAAGATCCCTCAGTGCCACGTGGGGCAGTGATCACCACTGCTCTCCCTCTCAGCGTTGATCCTTCTTCATGCTGATCCTAATGGTGTCTGTGTGTGTCCCACCAAGGTCAGCTACCTCAGAGGCCAAAGACCTCTGAGTTTATTGATCCCAAAGGGAGACCAATAGGTACCAGGGCACCGGGCAATTATTTTGAATTTCATGGAGTTCTCTCAGGAATTGAGGTCAACACATAATTACAATCCCCTTGCCCTACTCCTATCCTTTTGTAAGCAGTGGTTTCTCAGGAACATAAGAAAGTGTCTGGTTTTGATATGCATTGACATTCTGAACATGCCATGCAGAAAACCAGGGGATCAGTAAAATAGAAAATAGCATAATTTTAGAATAAGTTATACAACTTGCTTCCAAAAAGGAAACAGCAGCTTACAGAGGAAGCACTCTCTTGTGTTCATATTAACTTTCTGAAGTTGTACTATGCAATGTTCTTGCATTAGAGCTCAAAGAATACTCAGTGCCGTCTTCTAAACATCCAATGAATTGGGGCAGATTTCATGGGAGACTCAGGTTTGCTTTAGGGAAGAAATACAGGTACAAATTTACACATTGCAGAGTGCAAAACCACTTTCAGATGCACCACAAGAAGCGCCCAAAGAATCCAACTTACCAATTAAATGGTATTTCTGGAGGAAGGAACAAAAGGTTTCTTTCCTTCTCCCTGCTCCCAAGAAGCCCTTGAAGCCAATTCTGCCCTGTGCAACATCCCCTTGGTCAGAACAGCAAATCAGTCCCAGGTTCCAGCTCAATGAGCTCAGCCAGAGGAGAGGGAAAGCTGTTCTTTCCAGTGCTCAGAACCAAGTGTCCTGTGAGTACTTCTCAGTTACCTCATGACAGAGGTCCCATTTCTCCCTGAACACACCTTCAACAACACTCTCCTGCCCCCTGCTCACAGAAATACTTTACAATGCAAACACAACTCTGAATTTAGATCTACAATAGCCCATAACTGTTCTTTCAGCAGTGTCCTTAGAGACAGTCCTTAAACTCCCTGGAAATCCCCAGATCACAAACTGGTAACTGCTCTGAGTCAGAAAATGTGGTCTCTGTCTCTAGAAACCTCAGGCTGGAGACCTGGGGATTGAAATGGATTACAAATGATTCCCTTCCTCCTCACAGAGCCCTTCCATTTACCCATTAATTTTAACAGTGAACAGTTGCTTTGTTGCTGGACTACCTTCCCCAGAACTCTTAAACTGGCCACTATATTCATCTTTTAGTATGCTCTGAACAGAAGGCTAAGTGCAAATAATATCTATAAATTTACTATCAAATAAGGGACTTTCTTACTTAAAACATTCTGCATAAACAGAATAAACACAAACAAGATGGGTTCATGTTCCCCTCAGCCATTTTTCTGATGTCTGTTCTTATGCAGCTCTTCCAGTGGTTTTCACTGCCCTTTAAAAGCTGGATTTTAGTCCAGGGGACCCTGGACTTCCAATTCCCACAGTTCCTGTCTCAATTGCAATTCCTTTTTAAAATCATCGCACTGTGCTCCCTGGGATGACTAAGAGTTGAGACCCATCAGTTCTAGCTGCAAAGCTGTGGGGTCAGCTCCACATTCATACATCAATTTCCATATTTTTTTCCCTTACAGTAGGAGAGATAAAATATGTGGTACATAATACTTGGGTGGTTTTTTTTTTTTCTTGCCATATGGACTTCAGTTAATAACACAGAACCTGGACCATAAAATGTTATTTAAAACTTTCCCTCTCCAATTTACAGGAATGGAACTGTCTGCCTAAATGTAGAAGAAAAACAGATCAATTTCAATCATACTTGATTTTTTTTCCTCTTTTTATGCTACTTAACTAGAAGAGAGCTTATACTATTTTACAGGAACTATTTTGGAGAAACTAAGTTTCACCCAGAACCTCTATTTAAAATTTGTGAAAGTGAGTGAATGAAACCAACATGAATAAAGGAAATTCTGAATGCCTTAAAACCTTATTTTCCCCGAGCAAAGTCAAAATCACTAAAGATTTAATGAAAAAATACTCCAAAGGGGACCTCTTTAACCATAATTTTAATTTCCTATGGGAAAGAAAGTATGAGCAGACATGTTACCAGCTGATTTCAACAGGTACAGAATTGTTAGTTTTTCAGTTAAAATGTTACCTGTTGAAGTTAAAAGAAAAAATCCAAAACCTGGTTGTAAAAACTCTGTGTGGAGCACAGTGGGCAGAGCCAGGCCTGGAGGTTTGTCAGCGCCCACAGGACTGAGCTCTGACTGGAGCCCTGCCTAATGGGGTTTAGTCTTTAGGGTGCTGCTCCCCAGAGCCCCCGGCAGCAGGGCCAGGCCAGGGGCAGTGCTGCAGGCTCATCCCCAGCAGCAGTGCAGGACAGTCCCTGGCTCAGGGCAATGTCCTCGTTAACCTGAGCTCCCGGAGAGGCTCGGGGCTGCTGAAGAATCGTGCCTGTGTCCAACACTTCACTGAGCATTGATCCTGCACAGAGCTCGGTCCCTGGGCTGAATCAGCGCTCCCAGAGCAGCCTTGTGCTCGGTGTGTAAAGCATTTGGCAGAGGTCCTGCTCTGAGGTGCTGCCTCCTGAATGAATGCACGAGGGATTTATGCAGGGAGGAAAGGAAAGAGAATGCGGGGCAGACAAATAAAGATGAGAAGGCAGCAAAGAAAAAGGCAAGGGACACTTGAATCGCAAAATGGAAGGTTAGGAGCAGGTTTCTAATCCTGGTCTGCACACCAAACTTCCCCCAAAGAAAATGACTTAATTCTTCTAATTTCATTTGCCTCATTGGTGCACAATTTGCACTCTACAAACAACTTACTGCTCCTCAAAGTACTCTGAAGCTACAAGAGGCTGTTAATAAAGATGAGACTGAGTTATACGGAAGGAGAACAGAAAAGAGCAAAAGAAGAGAAACTAAGAAGAATAATTAGAATAACATGGAAAGGATTTTCAGATGATTTGAGTTACGGTGCAGCAGTAAGAGAAAAGCTGAATCAAATGGATTCAGAAAAATGTATTAGCAAAATCCTTCCAGCCCAAGCTGTCTACAAGACTGACCACAGAGAGGTTTGTAGGTAACCTACTGGCGACCTTTGAGTCTTTGTTATTCATGATAAAGGGTTACTTTCCTAATCCTAATTCATTTTCAAGCACAGCAGATTAACAAGAAGGGATCACTATCAAGCTGAATAATCTCCTAGCTCTAAATAATCACTGAAAGAGGAGCAGAAAAGGAACCATAATAATTTCCTTTCAATACTGTGGATGAGGAATACGCAGAAAGCTAACACAGAAGGCTGCTAGCATGCTGTATTTTCATAACAATTGGGGTTTTTTATCCTAAAATGAACCCAGCCAAATTAAAAAAGTAATCTTATTTATTTCCCCCTACAGTGTTACCCACATACAGAATTATTCAAGTTAAGGGGAAAATTATTGGTTGTCTATCTAGCAAGTTAAATCAGATTAAAATACTGTATGAATTTTAAGCAGAACTGTTCCTACACACACTTATTTCAGGGGAATTTAATTTACTTGGAGAGAATTAAGCTAAAAGAGCCACACTTGCTGAGTTACCAGTAGCTAGGTCCCCAAATTAAGCTGTGCTGTATTTTATGGCTACTTTCCAAATTTTCTTAGGCCCTAGAAGTCACCTACCTTTGCTGAACATTGAACACAGGACACTCACATGCTGTGGCTGCTCCTACAGCTCTTAATTCCTGTCAGCTCTCATATAGGTACAGCAAGAATTCAAGTCTCCAGAGCTTTTATGTGTACATATGTGTGCACACAGACATACAAACACAGAGTTTCCTGCATTTAACTGAGAAAAATACAACACAATCTAAAAACCCAAAATTCTTAGAGAATTAAAATATAAACCATAAAACAGAATGGGAAACTTGGCAATTTTACCTTGCGTCAGAGGAAGATAAAAAGTGAGTGATGTTAAGAGGAGCAATATTGTCCACATTACCCAAAGAAACACCTGCGTACAAACGACCCCCCAGTAACAGTTCATCACAAATAATGTAGGTGGGTGTGGAACACGGGGTCTGGCTAAACCACAACAACCTGAAATCTGTGAAAAACAACAATATACTGGCTAATATCCAAATCAATGCACCGGTTGGCAACAGGCCTTGTGCCTCTTAGTCTAACACCAGGAGTATTTGCTCAAATATCACCAGCTGCCCCTCATTACTGCCTGGCTTTTTAAACAGTCTTGTTTTGTTTTTAAGAAATAGTGCAAGTTCTAGAGAATTTAGAGGAGCTGGGATCTTATTTTTCTATTTCTCACAGCATAACTCTCATTAATCAGCACAAGTTTTCTTTCCTGTGAGCAGGAACACAATCTACCAGAGTGGAACGCAACTCTCCATTTGATTCATTGGTTCGACAAGGTGGAGAGAGAGGAATTGTCAACCCCTCCTGTTTCTAGGTGATGCTGTAAGATCACTGCTCAGGGTACCTAAGCATACAGATAAATCTCCCCCTGACACGGTGGGGAGAGAGTGAACCAGGCATGGAGGAGCCTCCCAACTTCACCTGTCAACAAGACAAACTCAGCAAACCTTGTTTGCTCCCTCAGATTTATTGGACATTATTTACAAGATTTGTGTGCTGTTACTGCCTGTCCTGGGATGTTTTATACCAGTCTGGTCACTGCATTGCCTGTAATAGAACTCCAGCCCATCAGCCAGCCAAGGGAGAAAAGCCATTCTCATCAGAGAAAACAACAGAGCCATGACAGGCTCATGGATTTTAAGCTGTGGTGTAAGAATTCACTTTAAAATATTACTTCCATGAGTAAATCTACCCCCAAATCAAATGAAACCTAAAACCGAAACAAAATGAAAAACACAATAAATAAAATCACCAGAACAAAAGGTATTTTTGAGCTTGAATACAACTTCACCAATACCAAAGCATGTGTGCGAAGCAAGAGAAGTGACTGTCACAGGAGCTTCTCCTTGCAGGTAGCAGTGAGTTGTTGTCACCATCACCATCACTGACACGCACCTGGTGCCTCCCCGCAGTGCTTCACTGCTGGGTCATCATCCCCCTGCACCTGCAGCCTGTCCCCAATCCATTACCTGCGGAACACGGAGCTCTCTCCCTTTCCCTGGCAATGGCAGTCTGCTGCTGCACGTGTCACACACCATGACAGGATCTGCTGTGTTCGAGGTGAGAGCTCTCTGCCAGGAGCTGCTCTGCACAACTTGCCAGAGACGATCCCTGAAGCGTTGGCTGGGTTTGCCGTGGTACCAAGGTCAGTGTTCATCATTAAACACTGACCTCTGTATTGTTCCTGATACACACCATGGAAATGCATTACCCATAGATGAACTAAAGTCACGGTGGTACTTCAGCCAAGTGACCATCTAGACACTCACTTTAGGATTAATTCAAATCTCCTCTTTTTTTTTTTGTTTTAACTCTAATCTCTGAAGATGGTACCTTGTCCTACTTCTGTGATCTCTTTCTTTTAAGGCTGATTTATGGTAGCAATCTTCTTCCATCTGCATATCCGTGCAACTTGGGGGCCCTGCAGCACAGCATAAACTCATTCTAAAAATAAGGTGGCCTCACAAAAACCTGAAGCCATAACAGAACAGCCCTGGTGAGCCATGAGCACATCACACACAGCACAACAGGGACCCTGTGGCACACAGCAGCCCTTAACTATTCTAGGCACAGTTTTATGTTTAGCAAGCAGACAAAAGATGACTCTTGGTTTTTCAATATCTAAAGAATGAAAAGAAATTCACCTTGGATTAGGGTAAGGACCATGTATGAAGAAACAGACAACAGATTCCTCTATGGGAGTTATTTTTCTCATGAACTTATTCTGATATTTCTGTGGGTTCCTGGTAACTCAAATTAATGATTCGTGACTGCTTTCAACATTTGCAGTATTAACTTACTGGATTAGAACCAAGGATTTATAGCTTCCTCTTGGGAAATCAGAAAAAAGATCATCCACCAGCATCCACATGGAGGCCTTAAGAGTTTTATACTTTGTTTTGGTTTTGGGGCATGTCCTATGTGTAAATCACAAATAATTATGCAGACAAACTTTTAAATAACTTACCAAATATGTAGGTAATGATAATAAAATGAACAGAAACGTACTAATCTACAAGCTACTAACACCACTTACTTCTTAAGGGGAACTGGACTGCAAACTCCATGTATAGGTCTGCCTATGGATAAAGGGAGAAGATATTTAGAATGGAAGTGCATTCCCTACCACAGCTGTCACCCTCCCACAAGGGAGTTTTAAATGTCAGTACAGTGAGCTCCTGACACAGGTCCTGCATCACGGATGCCACAACTACAGATGCCAAGGTTGGATGTGGAGTTCAGATGTATTTTACACCAGAAATGAGTTTTTAAAGGTATTGTGAAAGTCTCAGGTATGGCTGATGCAGACAGAAAGAAGCTGTTTGCAACAGCTCTGCCTTGCAGCCGAGCAAAGGACATCTCACTGAGCCTGCCAAGTCTGCTTCTTTCACAAGTACTAAGTTCATATGGCTTAACTTATTTTTTAAATTTATTTTTAATACACGAAAAATGTTCCTGGACTTTGCCATTCCAGGGAACTGAGGAAACCCTTCTCAAGACCATGAAGCTGTTAGCACAGCATGTACAGGAAAAATATCTTTAAGAACTCCAGGAATAAATACCATTAAAAAATTCCCTAATCTCAGAAAGTTCATCATCATAGTGTTAAATTCATGATTAGACATGGCAGAGGTTAAGAAAGCATCTGCCATGAAAGGCATGCAAAGCCTGGAAGAATTAGGTTTTAATGGACTGTGTATGGTTACCAGCTAATGGAGAGTACAAAATTCAACTATGTGAAGAAAAGCTGCAGAGTCTGCAAACAGGGATGACCTTGGAAAGTTGTGCTGGCCAGGCTATTTTAACACTGAGAAATGGGGATTTTACCTTCTGCCATCTCCATGCAGAGCTCTCAGTGAACTTCTGAGGGAAGGCAAACTGCTGCAAATATCACAGTTGTGTTCCCACTCTTCCCTCTTCTTTTTCCTTAAACCTGGATCTAAACAAAGAATCAAAGTCATTAGGTTGGAAAAGACCTTTAAGATCACCAAGTCCAACTGTAAACCTAACACTGCCAAAGCCACACTAAACCATGTCTGACAGTTCTGTCTTGCTCCCCCTGACGCTGATTCCTGAGATGCTGTGAACCTCAGGGCAAAGGAAGTCATTCCTGAACCAAGGATCTGGCCATTGCATCCTGATCAAATCCACAGGGACAGAGGAAAGGATAAAAGAGCCTGCCTTGCTAAGCTTGCATACAGAATAATTTATTCTGTTTTCAGTCCAGACCAGTCTCTGCTAGTATTTCCTCTAAATTAAAACAATAATTTTAAACAGTGTTAAAAAATAACCTCCCCCCCAACCCCCCCCCCCAAAAAAAAAAAAAAAAAAAAAAGGCTGATAATTGCAACAACTCTGGTAGTTTGCTTCCTCTGCAGCTAAACCAGAAAACTTCTGTAACTTTTGTTCCTACATACTTAGAACACAGCCTTTGATTGCACATGCAAAAAGCTGATTTATGATTATTGGGATGCTGATGATCTGGTAAGTAAAGTATTTTTACAAATAAAAATTCTATGCAAGGCAGGGGACACCTAGAGAACCACTTTGGGCCTCTGCCATCGTCTCTGCAGGCACAGAAAATCACACTATTAGATTGCAACTACTAGATTGACATTCACTTGGCTCAAGATCTATTTTTTTGTTATTTAGTGTCAGTTTAAAGTTTATGGTGAAGGCAGGACTTGGATCAAATGAAAGGTAGAAATGATCTGAATCAGAACACCAGTCTGGGCAGCCCAAACACAGATAATCAGCTCGGGTCTGTTATCACCTGAGATGATCCCATTTGCAAACCTGTAGGGTCATGGTCTCTGGATACCTCAAGTTTCCTTCCTTCCTGCTTCTTTTTATTAATTTAAAATCCTCCAAATTTTCCTTTGTGATCATCTGAGAAAGTCAACCCTTCTGGGTGTGCTCATCCCTTTCCCTCTGGCCTCCAGGGAACAACAAAACACTGCAGTGCTGCCCTGAGAAGGGAAAAAGTGCAGGCAGGACCCATAACCTGTAATCCAGCAACAGGCTCAGTGTGGGAACTGCAAAGAAAAGATGGAACCAGGGAGCGTTTCCCTTCCATTTCCAAGCAGTGAGTGATACCAGTTGCTTCTCTTTGCAAAAGGAGTGAATGAATTTCCATTCCTGATGGACTCTGGGCTGTCAGCCACATCCTGCTCCCTGCAGAAGGAGGTGACACTGCTCTGTTGCTCAGAGAAACAGGGGACTTGACCTTACCCTGGCTGCTCGAGAGTGAACCTCAGCTGCTCCCTCTGACTGCAATTTATAAACTGCGGTCTTGCCTCCTGTACTGACCTAAATACTGCAAAATGTTTGGTTTACAAACATATCAAGGGAAAACTGGTTTTGCCTTTACCCTACATTTCCCCTTCTCTTCCCAGTTTAGTATCTCTAATATATTTCCAAATTATGGGAACTTGTTTTTCATATAATGTATTTTAGTCATTTGTTGAAATTCATAGGCTTGTGAAGGGACTCCATATTCACTGTTTAGGTGGTAAGCACTGAGTCATTTTATTTATATTAAATAAACAATTTGCAATTTAAAAACCCAAAACATTTAAAATGCTGCTGTTTTGATTAGTGTTTCTAAGGCTGTTTTTTGAAAAACAAATGTTCAGCCTATTAAGGAAAACTTTTCTTGTTAGAGTTTATAATGCATAAAATAGAGACTCACCTCTTCTGACATTCATTTTCATTCCACTGCCTTTTTCTTCCATCAGACTATTCCCTCTGCACACCTGCTCTCTATCTCCATTTGTCTGATTAATTATCCTCACTTCTTCTCTACAGGCTTTGACAAGTTCCTCTTCCTTCTCCAGCTTCATCCCTGTTTTTCATCCTGTGTAGCTTAAATCTCCACCCTAAATATACTGGCTCCTCTCAAAATTAAACAACATAGGAACTACCAACTAACAGTTTAAAATAAACAATAAATAGCATAACATCTTGGCTATAAATAAATTTTTGGAGAATTTATAAATTAAGTAGTTTTCAGAGTAGGAGCTGGCTGAGGGGTTTAGGTTTCCATGTGATAGGTACACCCATGGAGAAAAATCCATAACCAAAGAGGTCTTTAGGACAGCATTTCACATATCAATTTCCTTAGATGACAAGGATTCTGAATTGATAATAATTCCTAACACCAATGCTGAGCAGCATTTTCTGTATTTGAAAGTATCACATAGGCGCATCTCAGTTTATTTTTTCCAACATCAGAATTGCCTGGTAGTATATGCTATAAATTAATTCTTCTCAGGATTCCACAATTATTATTCCTCTCTTGTCCTGCTTTCAGTTTGTTGAACCTTGCTGAAAAATTCTGCTGTTAAACTAAAAGATACCTGTACTTCATTGCTCAAGCAGCTTTTAATATGGAAAATTTTAGGTTTTTATTAATAAATTATTGAAAAGCAGATATATCACCTTGACAAAGATGGGTCTAAGTGTTCCTTGGGAAGCTGTAGTAGAGAGGACTGAGATGGTTGGGTGTTCCAAGTGCATCTGTGATATCTGATTGTGTTTGGTTTTCTTCTCTGCCCAAAATTCATGTAGCTTTCCAAGTCTTCCAGCTCCAAATTCTCCAAGGACAGTGAGTCCCTGAGTATCTCTGAAATCAGAGCAGTCTCACTATTCTCCTTTCACCATTTTGTGAGACTGGTAAGGGTTTGAGCATCACCATGGGATGGGACTTCAGAAGCAGAGAGAGGGTGAGTGGCAGCACAGAGGCAGAGCCAGAACAGGTCAGTTGTGTTGTGGGACATCACACACACTGCCCCTCCTCTTGGTCAGGGGGGAACACGGTATGAAGAAAAGCCAAGTTGCACAGAAGCATTTACAAGCAATTGCAGAGCCTCACATTCTCACCAGTCTTCTCTTTCACGCAGATCTAAACCAATTTGCACATTTTAGATGCCCATTTGAATCTTTTGCCCTGGGGTTTTGGCTGTGATTAATTCTTTACATTTAACAAAGAGCATCAGATCACATATGTAAGGTGAGTTGTGGGTGTCCTGACAGAAAGATTTGGCCTTATATGTCCCACCTCCAGATATTTCTATTCCTTTTTTTCGTTTTTCCCCCTCCAAGCATGTTATTACCGTCCATGAGTCACTTCATTAATCCAGAGAGAAGGCCAGAAAACAAGTGAATAAACACCCTGCTTCACAACCTTCTGCTGCACTGTTTACTTCTCTGCTAATGAATGAACAGCTAAAAAACAGAATTATCCTAACTGGGGACATTCAAAGGGACATTATCTCCTCTTTGTCAATAGCTGGTGCCTGGCTCAGCCAGCCACTACACTGCAGGATCAGAGGATGATCTCTGCATGTTCCTCCCTAGAACTCTCACACAGTGAGTGCAATGGCAGTGTAAATCATAGAGCAGTCACAGAACAGTTTGGGTGGGAAGGGACCTTAATCCTGGAAAAGAGTGGAAAGGAAAATAATACAAGTCAAAAACTAGAGCACAGGAATCTTTTACCTTTCCTATTAAAAACAAATATTTTAAAGAAAGTGTGAAAACCACAAACAGCTGTGATGCCAGACACAGGAGCCTGCCTGCAGCAGCACAAGGTCAGATCTCACGTGAACCAGGCTGGCACTCAGCCCATGCTCTGAGTCCTGCACTTGGCTCTGTGCACATGGACAGGGCTCTCCATTTATCATGGATATAGCTGGCAGCCACCTGAAATGTCCTGCTCCCCCCTCCAGAGCTGTCAGAGCGATCCTATCTCCAGTGACATGAATAAAGACAGAAGATCAAGGACTAAATGAGAAACAAATGAGCGTAGCCTCAGTTTTGCCCTCCAAATTACAGGAATTCAAGGTCTATCTGCCATCATGGAAGCCTGGCTGTGACTGTCCCTTGCAGTGCTGCAGCTACAGACGAACTGATGCACAGTGCAGCCCACGCTCCAGCCCAGCTCATTTGGGATGCACAGAATCAACGAGCCTCCCTCACAAGCATAGACAGAGCTAAACCTTAAGACCATTATTTCAAGCACTGTAAGGTGTTTAGCAAGTCCCTTTTAACTTTCAAGGATAGGAATGTGGCACAGCTCCTCCATAAAACAAGCGTTTGATGCCCAGACATGGCACTTCAAGTAACATGCAGATTACTATGAATTATTTTTGAAATAAGGCATGAAGATAAGTTTATTTGTGCACTTTACATACTCTTTCCCCTTTGTTGCTACATGTACTTGAGATTTTGGAATTTAGTCTAACATTTATATTTCTGCACTTTGATGCACAGTTGAACATACCCTGCTCTGATCCACTTTCAAAGAGAATCTATTAATTTTTATATCAAGGAGGGTGATGCTCAACCCCTCAGCTAAACACATAGTCCAACAAAACATGAAATTCAACATTTGGCCTTTCCCTGATGATTTCTCTTCCTGCTCCCATTGCATATCAGGACAGCAGCTTGTACATGACTCCTCGTGTGTGTGGTGTATTTCCATTTTTGTGACAATTGGTCACACGTGAGGCTTTGTCCCAGTCATACACAAACAGAGGAACCTGCCTAAACTAAACTCCCGGTCTGTGACACTGCCACAACACATTGAGTTGGGTCACCTGGACAGAGAAGCTCCAAAGCTAAGATAGGATACTGACATCTTTGTGGCTGGCAGTATTTCAGAACAAGAGTCGCTATTTCATCACACTCCTTGAAGCCTGCGACACACAATCTGACACAAAGCTGGCATTCAGCAAGTCAAACAGCCTTTCCTTAACTCTCTGTAAGGCTATGTCAACAGAACATATTTTTCTTATAATCTAATTGCTGCAGCAAAAACCAGAAGAAACCTTAAGTATGACATAAAAGTGGTCATGATCTGCCAGGCAGCTTCCCACAAGACTGAAGTTTCCTACGGAGCCAAGGTGCAGACACTGAGCAACATTTACAGACTCACCACTAACTCGCTGTCCTGCCAAGCCTCACCTGTGTGTGCTGAACTACACAGACAATTCCAGCCAGGGCTCTTCCCCTCTGCTGCTCTCCTCCTCTTCCTTGGACTAAGCCATGTCCAGGGGCAGAGGGGAAAGAGAAAACAGACACTGAACCATAAAAACATTGACTGGCAGTGACAACCTTACCTGCGTGATGCTGTGGGAAAGGACAAAAAGGAACATGACAACAAAATTTTTGGAGGCTTTGTGCCAGAATACCTATTTCTATGTACATAAATAGATAGTTGTACTGCTGAATTGAAAGCATTCAGGCCACACAACTTGGAATACTTCTGTGTGTACTTTAGGATATATAAATTCAAAGGTGAAAGCAACACAAAATCACTCTTGACATGGACATCATCAACATCCAAACAGAAAATCAGCATGGCTTTTTTTTTTTTTTTTTTAATCACTTTGGCAGGATGGTATTTCTGATTAACAGAAATTTGAATTAAATTTCTCCTTTCATGTATGCAGCAGTTAATTCTAATCAAGCAAGCTCAAGGTCTTCCGTTGCCTGGATAGTACTAATTAGATTCTTCCACATTATTACTTCGTCATATGCATCCATACATGGCATACAAATATCAACTTTCTTTTTAACAAATAGGAACTTTCCTTTCAAATTCTCAGTGGAAATAATTTTTCTGAGGTGGGAACAATATCTGCTCCAAAGGAAAAAATAAAATCTCAGGAATCCTACAAAGAAAAGTGTCAGGCTTAAAACAAAATGCTTTCTAATTAATTTACTTAGTAGAGAACACAACCACCATGAAGTATTCATAGAGAAATAAAAGTAACACTTCATATTAGACTGTAGCAATGGGAAGAAGGTTTGATGTGTGTTTGTGTGTGAGTAGCTGCAGATGCTATAAAGCAAACAGTATAATTAAAGAAATGACTGATGATTCCTGAGTTCCTGTTAGCCAGGCACACTGCTGTCCAATGGGAGCTGACGGAAGCTCCAAGGGATAGCAGCAGATGCCTTGTGACACAGACATGCACCTTCTGAGCTAATCACTGCTTACTAGATGGTTGTTCCAGGATCCTCAAGGAACAGCTTAAAAACTGACTTTGTGCAGGAATGACAAATCATTGGAGAAAACATCTGATAGCTCTACCGAGTGCCAGCCAAGGTTTGAGCTGGATGCAGAGAATCTATTACGAAACAAGGAGGCAGACCGAGCTGAGTCACTTTAAATCAGGAAATTCAATTCCTTCCTACTCCTCAGATTTAAAATATCCTACAGCACAAAACTTCTATAGGATTTTTTTTTCTATGTTTAGGGAAGAAATTGAAATACTGCAGTCAAGTCTCTCTAAAGAAGTACTCATGACTTCCAAGCAGTATAAAACACATCAAACTAATGAAATCTAGGAGAAGAAAATCAAAGGATTTAAAAGGAAGATAACCAGACCACCTCATTTTACTCTCTGTAGTTGGGTGCCTTTCTTTGTAGAGACCTTCTCTTTTCCTCTGAGGGGTATCTCTCTTACTATTAGCCATTGCTTGGAACTTTCCTCCTTACCATTTTACAGACAATGTAGTTCCTTCCTTCCTGCCAGGTAGTGAGATTCCTTGAAACTCTTCCAATACTTTACACCACAAGCGGTTCAGAAATAAAAGAAGAAGTGGTACAACTGCAATTGAGCCAAGAAAAGAGAAAAAAACATTGCATCATGGAATGGTAGCCTTGGGACAACTAATTAGATTCTTACTCAAAACAAAAGTCAAACATGCAGTGGTAAACTGCAAGATAGAAATGCGAAATTCCAGAAGAAAAAATGAAAGGTAACGTCACCTTACAAGGTTTCTGCAAGCAGAAAGGGAGCTCACCTAGGAAACTTTAGGAGAGTAGAAGTTAATCTGCCAAGGTTATTTATTCAGTTATTAGTTGCTCTAAAAAAAAAAAAAAGCCATTTATTTGGTTCACTAACAGCATTTACTCAAAAGTTTCATTTATAAACATCGAGCTGATCCTTGCTTTAGACTAACTCAGAAAAAAACCCTGGAGTCTGTATTGTAGATCTATCTTTAGGAAAACATAATTATTTCTGAATCCAGGAACTGCACTGGGTTGGAGCAGCAGCTAATATCCTAACCAGAACTTCCTTGATCATTACTCAAGCAGTAGCATTTTTATTTTAAAAAAACCCTTAGTCCTCCTCCCCCACCAGTATTTCTCTTCTAACACATTCCATTCTAATTTTAGTCTTTTGAGAAGTTTCTTTTCCAGATCAACCCACTCTTTTTCACATTTAAATAATTTTCAGTTTTTAAAAGAGCTCAGTTTTAGCAGGTGTTTCAGTAGCTAAGCAATAAGAAGTCTCTTGGGAACATCCTCCATGTTTCCCAAATGGATTAGCCTGGAAGTTTGGGGAGAACATATTAGGCAAAATAACCATGCTGTTAAAGAGTTTTATTCCAGCTCTGAAATTCAGACAAAGAAATGCAGTCCCCAAAAGCAGCATTTGTGCTCCCTGTTAACAAATGAAGAAACAGCTGCTACACTAGCAGTACCCTACTGACCTTGAAGGCAGGAAAATTCAACAGATACATTTAGAAGCCTAACATGGAAGCAAACAATGCAGCTCCTCCTTTTTTGCATTATTCAGCTTCACTGTAGCCCCCGGCCCAAGAACGCTCAACGGTTTGCAGCCATGGCCCCAATAAGTGCATTTCCCTGGCTCCCAGTGGGAAAGGCCCCAGCACAGTGTCAAAGCAGCAGAGATTTCACCAGTGACTTGGGCCTGCAGCTCCAGAGAGCTAAAACACACAGTTTGTTATTAGCAGCTCTGGGAGCTGAAATAAAGAAAGGTCAAGATACCTTCAACTACCCCTCCCCAGGTAAAAGACAGCCTGGCCCTTTCTGCCATCTCCAGCTATTTGAAAGATGCCTTCTCCCTCTTTTGGCTCCTGGAAACTAAAATCACTGCAGTACATTTCAGCAACTGCTTCTCTCTGTGGTCCCAAATAGCAGGAGGAAACCCAATGACAGTGATGCCTCTGTACCTTCATGCAGTTAGAGCAGACCTGTGAGACTTTGGCATCTGGCAGATTCATGAGGCAGGAAATTTTTAAATAAATCTAATGCTAGGCATCATTTACAGATTTACCAGAATAGATGTTCATCTACAGTCACAGGGTTATCTTCCACATTTCCCTAGAGTGCAGCAACATCCTCCTCTCCAGTGCTAAAAAAGACTAATAAAGAGTTGAATCTCTCTTGCTATGTCTGTACAGAGGTAGCACTTGCAGTAAAAAAATAAGCTGGAGTAGAATACAACAGCAGACATTTCTTATCTTATTCTTCAACATGACATATCATCCCACAATTCTGCTCCCTTTGCTCCATTAAATTCCTCTAACCACACAGACAGAAAAAAATCCTATTTTAAAGCTGGACTTAATTCTCAAAAAGAATTTTCTTATCTGGTGCAAAGATTTCAGAGAAACATTTCTTCAGCAAATGTTATTACTTAGGCTTGCTCTAACCTCAATTTTCCACATATGAGATACATTTAAGTATGGACCTGAAGACTTGCCTGTTAGCTTGCAAGAATTTTTAATAAGATTTTTTTGTTTTGAGTATGTGTTCTCTCTCTCTCAAGTTTGCTTCATTGTCTTCATCCTTTTTAGACTTTCTAAAAGAGAATTAACTCTGTCCATTCCCAGCTATGCCAGCTCCACTACTGAGAACCTTTGGGTGAAGAAAGGAAATACCGGAATCTAGGAAAAAGAAAATTCTTGTATTTCCACCAAAAAACCCTCCCCAAAACATTTACTCTTAGAAAAAAGGAGTTCTTCTGCATGTGAAGCCATTCCCTGCTTGCCTTCCCTCCCCTTGTCCCTGAGGCTTGTTAGCTGAGCTGGCTCCATCCTTAGGCTAAGCAGAACACATCAGAGCAGCTGGGCACACATTAACACCTCCTCCCCACCTGGACCACAGGTTTAAAAACAGTACAAATGCTCATGATTCTGTGCAAGTAATTAAAACCTTTGGCTCTCTCCTCCTCACTAAAGCTTCCTTTTCTCAAAAGCACCTTTGTCTAAACATGGGCCAAATAAAGTGTGAATTGAAAAGAGGACAGGGAAATTAGATCAAACTGAGTATGTAGCATTCTCATTATCCCTCATGTCAGACAAGTCAGAAGCACTTACGTAATTGGGCCTCCAGACTCAAGGCAGTGAAGTGTTAAGACAGAAAAGCAATCCCAGGACTGCATGCTGGGTTTTGACAAATAGAAAAACACAGAATTAGGCCAAGAGCTTATCATTAATGTAAGTTTTTAATTGTACCATGTCAAAACCAGGTTCACCAAGTGGCACATGTGGTCAAAGAGGTATGAAAGCTTGCAGTGCAAAAGCTGGGAAAGTGAGGGACAAAATTTCCTGCGTGCCTGTGCACACATCTGTGTGTGGATCAGAGCAAGTGCATTGGTGAGAGCACATGACCCACGTGTGTGAGGAGCACAGTGCAGAGAAACACAAGGGGAGGCAGCAGCCCATGAGCAATCGCTGCGAAAAGGGATGGGGGTGGGGAATTGTGCACAGTCCTTTTTTAGCTTCTGCTGTAAAAAATAAATAGACCTTTTAATCTGTGTTCTCCTTGAAGCCTTCTCTATTGACCATTCATTTCTTCTTTCCCTTCCCAGCTCTTTACCTCCTCTATATGGCTGATGAATATGCAAATGCATAATCAGTTCTTTAATAGCCTATCCTTTCTAAAAACAGGCTATAAATTTGGATCCTGAGCAGCAGGTTCTAAAAAGCCTATTATATGACATGGCTGGGGGAAGAGGCAAGACCCAGACACCACCACCAGCCCACCAGAGCTCTTTATAACATGTGTGAATGCAGGGAGGAGGAGGAGGGTCTTCCCCAGGGCTGAGCTGGCAGCCAGAGGAGCAAAGCCTTCTGCAGAGCCACAGGCACATCCCAGCACAGGGCCTGAGATGCTGCAGGGTTTGGGGAGCTGAGGGCCAGCTGGGTTTGGGGAGCTGAGGGCCAGCTGGGTTTGGGGAGCTGAAGGCAGGCTGGGTTTGGGGAGCTGATGGCAGGTTTGGTTTGGGGAGCTGATGGCAGGCTGGGTTTGGGGAGCTGATGGCAGGTTTGGTTTGGGGAGCTGAAGGCAGGCTGGGTTTGGGGAGCTGAAGGCAGGCTGGGTTTGGGGAGCTGATGGCAGGCTGGGTTTGGGGAGCTGAAGGCAGGCTGGGTTTGGGGAGCTGAAGGCAGGCTGGGTTGGGGGAGCTGAAGGCAGGCTGGGTTGGGGGAGCTGATGGCAGGTTTGGTTTGGGGAGCTGAAGGCAGGCTGGGTTTGGTGAGCTGATGGCAGGTTTGGTTTGGGGAGCTGAAGGCAGGCTGGGTTTGGGGAGCTGAAGGCAGGCTGGGTTTGGGGAGCTGAAGGCAGGCTGGGTTGGGGGAGCTGATGGCAGACTGGGTTGGGGGAGCTGATGGCAGGTTTGGTTTGGGGAGCTGAAGGCAGGCTGGGTTTGGTGAGCTGATGGCAGGTTTGGTTTGGGGAGCTGAAGGCAGGCTGGGTTTGGGGAGCTGAAGGCAGGCTGGGTTTGGTGAGCTGATGGCAGGCTGGGTTTGGGGAGCTGATGGCAGGTTTGGTTTGGGGAGCTGAAGGCAGGCTGGGTTTGGGGAGCTGAAGGCAGGCTGGGTTGGGGGAGCTGATGGCAGGTTTGGTTTGGGGAGCTGAAGGCAGGCTGGTTTTGGGGAGCTGAAGGCAGGCTGGGTTGGGGGAGCTGATGGCAGGTTTGGTTTGGGGAGCTGAAGGCAGGCTGGGTTTGGTGAGCTGATGGCAGGTTTGGTTTGGGGAGCTGAAGGCAGGCTGGGTTTGGGGAGCTGAAGGCAGGCTGGGTTTGGGGAGCTGAAGGCAGGCTGGGTTTGGGGAGCTGATGGCAGGCTGGGTTTGGGGAGCTGATGGCAGGTTTGGTTTGGGGAGCTGAAGGCAGGCTGGGTTTGGTGAGCTGATGGCAGGTTTGGTTTGGGGAGCTGAAGGCAGGCTGGGTTTGGGGAGCTGAAGGCAGGCTGGGTTTGGGGAGCTGATGGCAGGCTGGGTTTGGGGAGCTGATGGCAGGCTGGGTTTGGGGAGCTGAAGGCAGGCTGGGTTTGGGGAGCTGATGGCAGGCTGGGTTTGGGGGAGCTGATGGCAGGCTGGGTTTGGGGAGCTGATGGCAGGCTGGGTTTCGGGGAGCTGATGGAGGGTTGTGTTTTGGGGAGCTCTTTGTGTCAGTGGGGCGGGAGGAAGGTGGTGCAGCAGGGTGGGGTGGAGCTGAGTCCATCAGAGGGTTCATACCTCCCTACACCTCCGTACAGCACACAGACCCTGCTGGGGGAATGCCTGCACCCCAAACCTGGTTGCTGGCAGCCCCTCCCAGCTGCAGGTGACACAGAGCCAGGTAAAACATGAGCTGTCCTGCTCCACTGTGCTGCAGAAGGCAGTGGTGCCTGGAGCAGAGTGGCAGTTTGAGGGTCCAAACTTCGCAGGGCAGCTGCTTCCCAGCTCCCAGGGAGTCTCCTTCCCTCTGTACCGTAAACACAAACCCTTCTGTCCAATACTTGCATACACTTCCGTGTGTGCCATTTTGAGGCCCTCCTCCGGCTCCTGCAAGGCTTTACAGTATTCCTGGGTGCTGTTGCTGCAGGGTAGAAGGCAAGAACCATTAGTCCGAGTTTAATGAGATGGGATTTTCCTGCCACAGAGGGACAGAAGGCTGAAGATGCTGTGCCAGGTGCCTCAGTTCCAGCTTCTCACCTGCAGTAAAGACTGGAACCCCACAGGAAGGAATCAGGCCCAAGTGTGTTCTACAGTTCCCCATGGAAAACTACCCAGGAGCAGACACATGTCTTTGAGCTCCAGACTAAACTGACAAGCCAGGAGACACCAGGCAGGAACTGAGAGCTCCTGCCCAAACCTTGGCCAAGGCAGAGGCAAAAAGTTGGGTTGCATCAGTTTCAATGGCACTGTCCCAAGGCAGCCAGGAGAGCTCATTATACTTGCCCTGGGAGCATCCATCACCCTGATGGGGCACAGAGATGAGAAGGCAGCAATGATGTACACACCTCCCTCAAAAAATTTGTGTAAAGGGACAGAAACTTGGACCTGGCTCTAATTCCAACTGTTGCACCCTGAACACATCACATTTCATCACTCTTCATTTGCAGTATTTAATTGAAGGTAGTGAATAATATTTGCATAATTCATTGGAGTAATATGGCAAAACAAATACATACAGGACATATCATAATCGTAGATACCTGAAACATGAAATAATTTAAAAATACAATTTTACAGATATTGATATTTAAAACCAAAACTTTGTGATCTTATAAAATGTTCAAAGTTTGGCAGCCTTTGAATGTGGATATCATGGAACACTTCTCCCCTTTCCTGTCACCTTCAACACAGATGTATCTTGCAAAGCAATGCAAACTCTGCAACAACTCAACAAAAGCAGGGATGACAGGAGGAAGGAATGTTAGAAACTGATTTTAATATATCATGTTACAAAACCCTAGGACCAGTTCACAAAGGAGAACTGAGGTGTCATTCAACACTCTGAAGATGGGAACTGGGCTCCCCAGATGAGGTCCAAAGCCTAGAGCTGAGCTTTGCTGTGTGTCACTCCAATCTGACAGTTCAGATCCACTGTTTTCCTTCTTGTCTTTTTACATTCTTCCAGGCCTATTAACACACCAGTACTCTGTGTGCCTACCACAAAGTTGTATTTGCCTGCATCACTGGAAACACGTAATTTTCATCCCAGACTCTGATAACACTTTCAAAAATATTTGCTTCACTTAAACTAATAAAAAACAAAGCCAAACCCCAAAATACAGTGAGAGAAAATATTCGGATCACAAAACACAGCAGCCAACCAATGCCAGGTTCCCATGAAACAAAAACAATTAAAATAGGAAAAAACCAATGGGTGGATATACTTAAAAGCAATCTTCTTGAAGTGGTGAAAATCTTTGGATCCTGAAACACCACCAAATCACCATAAATAAAGTAGCATCCTCCCCCGTCCTAATGTCAGGAAACAAACCAACCCCAACACCCCACAATTTGCTGTGATCAGCACATCTTAGGCACAGGATCTTGAGATAATTACCAGAAGGGATGCTGGCAGACACCAGGGTCCATTCAGAGAACATGCATTTGCCACTCCTTCCTGAATTTTAGAAGTCTCTCTTGTAAGTCTCTCTTGCAGTCCCGTGTGTCCAGCTACATGCCCTGGAGGTTGTGGATGCAAGAGGAACAGCAATATTCCCTGCAGGATACTTTCAACTACTTAAATCCTTACTGAAACTCTTCACATAACGTAACAGTTTAATTCAAAACATTACAAGAGAGGGGTTTGACAGTGGCAAAGACACAACACAGTGGCTACAGTTCAGAAAACTTACATGTTATCAAATGTGAATCCATGACAAACTCAAATCTTCACATGAGACTACGCGAAGACTTTATGAAAATGGAAATGTATGGAGGCTTTTACCTGTAACAACAAGAACTGTTTACAGTTTAGGTGATACTCTGTAACTATAGGAGGTAAGTTTGGAAATACAGACTATTACCAGTTCTACAAAACTACTAAAACACTCTTATCAGAACACTTGGCACTTTTCTATTCCCCAGTTTAAAGCAGCAGCAGAAGTTATTCTTGTAGATGGCTGTTAAAGCCTCAGTGCATTAGTATGCTGAGACTGCCTCCTGTTCTCTCTTCTTGTCCTACACAGTTAAAGCCACACCAAAAACCTGTAACATTTCTGGCATTACTGTACCTTCCCTCGCAATATGCAACAGTATCATGTCAGATCCACCAGTCTTTAAAAGCAAAGCCTTGATTCAAGTTATCAAAATCTTATCACACTGTTCCCTCTTTGCAGGATAGCGTCTTCAAGATCTCGTTGCCTTTGTGGTGTGGACTGAGGTGATCGTATGATTTTAAATTGCTCTCTTTAACTTCTACCCTCCACCCACAGGTCCTTGGCTTCTGCCCTCACTGGTTGTTGCAGCCCGGGGCTGCAGAGGAGGCGCCCGCCTGCTTCTGCTTCTTGCGGCGCTTGTTCAGGAGGCGGTTGTTGGACGTTTTCAAGTCTTTGATTTTCACCTGATCATAGTCCACCCTCATGGTAGCCAAAGCGCTGGTCATCTCTTCCTGAAACCAAGCAAGCAATGTGTTGAAGGCGCTGAGGCAGTGAGAGCACAGCCACCCCACACTACAGCACGCAGAGGAAGGGACACAAGGAACCCTCTGTCACTCCATGGCTACCGAGAGCTGAGCCCTTTCTGCTGCACTGGACTGGGACTAAAGGCTTCCTTCTCCCGCGGGCTCAGTCAGCAGGAACTGTTCACACAGCAGTTCACATGTCAGCAGGCAGGACCATGCTCTGCTGGCCTGAATTCCACCATGTCCCTATGCCCAGCACTTCTCCCTGGCTGGCTCTGCGCCTCCACACAAAGGTTTTTAAAAGTATGTGCTTCAAATTCACACACCTCCTTAGCTTGAACTAATGCTGAAGTGCAGGCATATTTTAAACTTTTTAATAAGGTTGTAAAAAAAAAAATCTGTTTAAGTAAACGAATGTCTAAGCATTTGGTTCAGGAAAGGAAAAACAATTCAATATCATGGGAATGTTGGTAGCTCAAGGGAATACCTCTGGGACCTATACAAAAGCACAAGCATAACAAATTCTCAGAAACATGGAAAAAAAGGCAGCTAAGTGAAAATTTCTGCTTGATCTCTGACTCAGAAGGCAAATGTTGCCTAGGTCCTAGAAAATTTTACCATTACATGGCTCAACAACTGAGACTACACATCAGTGATTTAAATAAAATCAGTAATCAATAAAATACACTAGAGGAATTGCAATTGTCAAAATGCTAAGAATTTGAAGTGCAGAAAATTCAGAATTAATAGTAAAAGCATGCCGATCTGTTAAAGGCCAGCAGGAAAGAGTTAAGACTTTTAGTCTGCCCTACAGTTTCACTTTGCAGGAAGCATGCAACAGCAATCAGTATAAACAGTAGGTGAGGCACCTGCTTAGCTTAAGGAAAAGACAGACAATTTTTTTATTCTCTCTTCTTCCCCCCACCAAATGTCATAACAAGACAAGGCTAAGGTTATTCCACGTTGTTTCACAATTCAAGAGCACTGCAGAAAACCAGAATGCAGCTCAGCCTTCCCACCAGTCCCCTTACATTTTCATTGCATTCTTCACTGTACTGAAGTTCCAACTGTCTCAACACTGTCCTTCTCCTCCCTGGTTACATGCAGGGGCTCAGCAGGAGCATCATTAATGCCTTTGATCACAAACACCGTATTTGCTGATATCTGGTGCAGCTGTAAGGCTGACAGATGAAGCTCAAACAGCATTCCTTCTTTTTTAAAAGAAGTTATCATATACACTACTGTTTTAACCAAGACTGTTTATGCCTCCCTTGTTTGACATGATTGTATTCAAAATAGCCACAGTCTCCAAGGAAATGCACATCCGCAGAGAAGGCAGCACATCTCATCTCCTATCAGACTTGACTTAAATCTGAACTTGGATTGACTCACTTTAACTTCATCCCAGTGGTCTTTATCCTCTTGCAGGACCCGTGCAGTGTGAAGAGGAGTTGGTGGCACTGACATTGATCTCTGAGAAAAGAGAAAAATACCAAAAGAAGTTCTGAAAAACAATATTTGGGAAGTGACTTCTTGCTCTTCTACGTGTGTGAAGGGCATAAAACTTGATCTAACATCCTCCAATGGTCCTCATTATTCCTCCTTCCAATCACTCCACAAGGAAACTCATGTGTGTAGTAGAAAAGGACAACAGTCCCCCCACAGCAGTGTCCTTAAAGAACAAAGGAAGAGAGAGAAATCAGTGCCGAGCTTCTTTCATTCTGCTCCCTTCCAGTCAAACCAATAACCCACCGTCGGACAATTTTTAATGTACATTTTAGATTTTAACTGTCATTTCACTATTCATTAGTCAATGCTTTAAAGCGGTTAATTTGCCTTTTATCTCCTAGGATTTGTTGTAGAAGACATTATCTTGTAGGTATGCATTAACTGAGATTACCACTTTATCAGACTAAGTGAGCCCCAAAGAGGAAATGACACAATTCTTCTGAGCAAGGCACAGCTCAGAAGACAGTGCATCCACATGAAACTGAGATCTATGCTCACCTGCCATGAAAGATCAGGACATACTTTACATTAGAATAAGGGACAATTTCTACAGCATGAAAAACAGTTCCCTGGCTAAACTGAGCAAGAATCATGGCAATTCTTGCCAGTCCATAACCCAAACTATAGTTTCATTTGGATACTCTATTTTCCATATGCTTTCTACCCAAACTTGCTGTCTGCTGCTGTGGTATTCTCTACCAGACACAGCTGCATGTCAACAAAGTCTAAGGAAATCCTAGTACATCCCTGTAAAACAAACCCTACATTGGAAGCAGTGCTTATGCTCCCCCGAGCTCAGAGCAGCAGTGCAGCAGTCACAGAAGTGAAGAAGAAATCCTGACTCTTGCATCCTCTGGAAAAGGACCCCAGCTGGCCAGGGTACAGTTTTATCAAATACAGCTGGGACACAAGAAATGGAAAACAAGCAGGCTGGCTTCTGTGATGCCCCTGTCCCTGTGGAGGGTGCTCTCCTTTCTGCTGTGAGCTGATGCTTGTTAAAAGAAAAAACCTTACACACAAGGAACTAGAGGATTCTGTGCACCACCTAAACTGACAATTTTTGCCTAGTTCACATTAAAATACTTCTGCCATCCAATTAAAAAAAACAAGGAAAGAAAAAAAAAGGAGACAGAAGCACCCTCCTCCACTGCTTGTGCAACTCCCCAGACATGTTTCCGCTTTGGGATTTAGGAAAAGGGGGATCACAGACATTCACTATATTGGTCTTTCCCTCTCCCTCCCTCTGCCTCCTGCAAGCAATAGGTTCAGCAGAAAAAAAAGCCAACCTGCAGCTTTCTTCCAGGAAGGGTATTGGAGCAGGGCTCTGGTGCAGCAGTCTGCAGACCTTGTCTCTAATCTCCCCCTCATTAATTGGCTCTGTGCATATTCCAAGTAACAAGTGTCGCTGTAGGTGGCAGCTTCCTTAGCTATTAGGCACTCGCTCCATGAAATTCCTCACCTGCTGACTTCTGAAACATCTTCTTGGGACTTCAAACACTTAAAGCTGGAGGTATTTACTCCAAATAGCAATTACATTTTTATTTGGTTAAAAAAAACCCCAGAAACACATGTCAAAAAACCCTCTGGGGTCTGTTCTACAGAGTCTTTACAACCTCAGTTTTTCAGCTTTGACAACTCTGAACGACAACACCTTTCTACTTCATCAGGATATCCTACAGCTACAGAATGTTATAGAGGTTTCCAAGGGCTTTCAGATCCTGCAGCAGGCATTGTAGGAATGGGAGCTATCAGCTACACCTCAGCTTCTGCCCCATCCTCTAAGAATCAGCACAGACACAGCAGCACTATGGGAACAAAGGGTGTTCTACAGTAAAAGTGATTCTGTTCCTGGTTGATGATTTTTTGGACAGCAAGAACAAGACTGGTGTCTTTTTAGACACAAATGTGAGAAGTATAGCCTACTATTTTGAGGGACACCTACAGAGCAGAGATGGTATCATGAAACTCAGCCTCCTAACTTCTGGGATTCTTGTCTCTTATTTGAAATAGTCAATGTTGTATACATAAAGTATTTTTTTCTTTTTTCTCCAAAAGAATTCTTTTAAGAAAAAGCAAATACAACCAAGTCTATACAACACAGAATGAAACTTGAACTGCGACCATTAATAGCTCTGTGTACCACCCTACCTGTCAATCTCTCACAGGGCAATAAGAGACCCTTGCTCCTCCCCCACGCATTTCCAAACTTTGGCAGGGATGAGAATTCCCACCGAGCACAGGAGCATGTTCCCACTAACACAGCTATGCACAATGGTGCCTGAGATCACTAATAATAGCTCTTTAAATCCTGCACCGATGAAGTAAGCACATAGAGTTTATTTTTATATTTTTAAAGAGAGTAACACATGCATATGCTGCAGAGTCAACAGTGACTGCCTGCTCACAGAATATAGAGACATATTCGGCTGTTGCTTCCAAGGACATGACTGTGGGTGTCCCTCCTTGCGTGTCCTCTTGTAACACCAAGAAGAATTGTGGTTTTAGGGGCAGGTGACCCTCTGTGGAGGGCACAGGAGGTTAATTAAGGTATCAACAGTAATAACAGTCCTTCTCTTGCTGTGCTGTGTGGAGCTAAGTCCTGCATGTAAGAATCAATTCATGGTGTAAAAAGAGATATAAGACTCACATTAATCCAAGGGTGATTCATAAACTGAGAGACTGTCATCCGCTCTGTTGGGTCAGTCTTCAGTAAATGGCGAATCAGTTGCTTGGCTGAAAAACAGAACCAACAGGGCACGGTGTAGTCTAGGACCGCATTTCCAAACAACCTTGGGAACACAAGGACCTGCTGAATGAAGAAACACAATTCTGCAGAGCTGAAAACACCTCCCTATGGCAGTGACCATGTTAAGAAGCCATGAACAGTGGGGCAGGTTACTGTGTTTACAGCGGCAAAACTGGAAAACATCCAAAACAACAGGCATGAAGGAAAGAAAAGGACTGGGGATTTCAGCAATGCTCTCTACATCACCAAACCAAGTGCTTTGAGAGCAACAACTGGCAGAAAAGAGAAGCACAGGAACAGAAAGCTGCTAAGCTGCCTGCCTGAAGGATGGCAACAAGCTGGGCATTATTGGCTGAATGAATACATAAGCTCATGTTTTGAAAAATGATGGAAGACAACAACTAGCACAGGCTGTGGAAAAAATGGACAATGAACTTTGACAACTGAGAGGCCGCTAAAAAGACAAAAAAGTCAAGGAAATGGATTGCGCAAACAGGCTTTACAGCAGCTTTCTGTGAATATGGGGTCTGCCACAGCAAGAGTACTAATAACTGAGATATGAGATGGTGAGAGCCTAGACAAGAGTTTCATTAATGTGGGTGGACAGACTGGAAACACTGCATCCAAAGGAAGTTATTTAGAAGGACTTACACAAAACTTCCTTAGGGAACCTAGAAAAACTTCTAAATGAGAGCTCTCTTTTAGGAATATCGCATGCAAGATGACTAAATGCATTTAAGAAGTTGCCAGAGGTACAAGTTTAGTTTGTTTAGAGAGGCTGCAAAGGACTAGAACAGCACAAAGCAGGGAAAAAAGCAGCAGCCTGCTGAAGGTGCCTCATCAGCCTGAAGAACACCCACAAATGAGATGATCTTAATAGGATCAAAGGTTGAAGGCCCCTATCTTCATTGATGCAAGCATACAAAAGCCCTACACACTGTCCAAGTGCATGTTCTCTCACTGAGCTCCTCTAGCATGTTAATAACTACTGGAATAGGAACAATACCCAAAGCAGAAAAAATATTTAGCCAGAAACACATAACTAAAACATCTCCCTCAACAATGTTCAGCAGGTTGTGCTGCACACACAGCCAAGACATCCAGTGAGGGGTGGAGGTGCCACAGAGCACAGCAGTATCCAAGGATAATTTGTTACTGCTAAACAGCAGAGCCCAGATGTTGCTGACCTTTCTCTTTAATATGACAGGCAGGTGAGACTTCCAGCTTATGAGACTGTCAGGGTAAGAGAGAATCAAAGAAACCCACTTTCAGGACACTGGTTTGAGCCCAGCAGCTTTTGATCAATGACTTACACAAAATAAATTGTTGAGCTTGATTGAAGGGGTGGCTAGCAAATTCCCACACCCCAAAAGCTAGCATGAAAACTTGCCACCCTTGCTGGCTGGATCACCAAGGAGGGCAAAGACTGAATGAGTTCTTAAGACAGTTTGCCTTTCTTTCAGCTCAGCTTGCACTGGGGCTGTCCTGGCTGTCTCCTTTCTCGGGAGTAGAGACTTCTGTTTCCAGAGGGTTTAATCTCAGCATTCACTAGCACTAGCTGCACTCTGAAAGGTTTTCAGCAGTCATTTACTTTTTGTAGCACTGAGGTTGCTGGCTGCTATCTGGGTTCCCAGCAGTTCTCAGCATCACCTTCCAGAAAATTGATTTAAATTGAAAAGAAAAGGAAACAAAAGCTCAGACAGGTTTTTAGAAATAGTCTATTTGTAAGCACTGCAGCACTGCACACCCCCATGCACACACTCATCAGCACCAGGGAGCATTTTTACCTTCTTCTGATACTTCAGCCCACTCTGGATTGGGAAACCCATATTGCCCCATCCGAATTCTCCTCTTCATCCCTGGAGAAATGGCTTGACCAGTGTTTGAGTAGAATGGAGGGAACCCACACAGGCTGTAACAGTGGATAAAAGAATTTTTATAACTAGGAAAGTCCTTTCACCTCTTAAAAAGTTTTATTCAAGTTTACATGCTCCTGCAGGCTGCATGATCCCAGCGAACAATTACTTGTAAGTGCAGATTTAACAAGATGTGTTCTCTTTCTGTTCACCAAGTCTCTTCCCAAATACTTACAGAATATATGTGATGACACCCAATGACCACATGTCACATGATTTGTCATACTTCTCAGGACCAAGGACTTCTGGAGCTGGGGAAGATTAAAACCACAAATTAACAGAGTACCAGATATTTCTTTTCATCTCCAGCATTTTGTAAGTAGCTGCATATTTCAACAACAGGTATCAGAGGCTTTAAAAAAATACAAGTCACTGCAGTAACTGGGTAGCATTTTTGACTGTCAAGTTCCTAAAAGTATCTAAAGTCGCTTTAAAAAGGAGGAACAGAGCTGGAAAAGTGCCCTACTCCTCACCTTGGTGTCTCTCTGCTCGAGAGAGTACTAAGATTACCAAAAAGCAGAAGGAGCTCCAGCTAAATGTGTACAGGGAGACACTGCACTGAAAGAGGCAGGAGCATATGTTCCAGCAATCAGAATAGAAAGGCCCTACTTGAGCTGTGATAAAATTTTGAACGATACCTAGGTGGTGTGTTTAGCTCCAGCAGCTACAGGGCACTGTATTTTTCTCTGGCCTCTAGAGCATTATATTTTTTCCACTAAGTAACAAAATTAGACAGAGATACATTTAGAGGGGATTTTTTTCTCCCCCGGGGCAGGTAAACTGGCAGGGAGCTTGATTTTGTAAGGAAAATTATTCTTTAAACATATGAGCAATCATGCTGGTTTATAAAAAGGTGTCGAGAAGGGAAATGTCAGCTTGTTTATACACAAATATAAAAGGCATAAAAACATACGTGTGTAAACTCCTTAACATTTTATCCCTGAACCCAGCTTACAAAAATATAGAAGAATGCATCTGAAAAAGAGTATTGCTAATGTGATTATCTGCTACCAATGAATAAAAGTATCTTTCAATGCAAAAAAAGCTACAAAAACTTTAATCAGAGAAGTAATTTTTTTTTTACAAATTAAGTCCTTTTTCCAGCAAAGAAATTCCAAGCATGGACTACCCCAGCCATACCACATGATGAATGACTATTAACTCAAGATTAAAATGAATGCATAAGGGACAGTCTGCTGTGGCATTCATTACACAGTGCTTCAGCTTTGGACAAAATGAAGGAAAAATTCTACTGCGATTAAGTCACGTTGGTCTTTTATTACTAATTCCTCAATTTTCCAGCTTAAAGAAGTTTTACAGCTGAGGCAATACTCTTCTCTCCTATTGCATTAGTATAAGCTAAGGAAAGTTTTGCAAGGCAACACCCAAATATCATGAAGCTCAATTCAAACTGTGGCTTATATTGCAACCTTCAGAGGAAACATCAGGATTACTTCAAGTGTAATCAGAAGGAATTCTCTCTCTCTCCTGGTATATCCTTATTTGTATCTCCTGTGAAGGCTATTTCCCCTGCAACCAAGGTAGAAAGCAGGAGCACTGAACTGTACTGGAACCGGACTAGATTTGGGTTGCATCCCAGTTTAAATCCTGCAGGCTAATACTTCACATTATATCCACAAGAGAAGATTACCCACCCACTCTAAGGGAAGGAATGACAGACTGAAACACAGAAGAAATGTGTCTTGGATAACTCACCCACATAATAAGGAGTGTAACAGGGGGTCTGCAGTGCATTTACAGTGGTTTCTTTGGCAAAGCCGAAGTCTGTGAGTTTGAGCACAGTATCTTTGTCTTTAGACGTGTAAAGCAAGTTTTCAGGCTGGAAGGCCACCAGAAGAGAGGATAAATGGGACAATGAAGAGATGTCTCTAATGAGCTGCCAGGTCAAACCCACCACCAACATTTAGGTCTTCTTACTTCCATCACGTCCCCACCAAACACACGGAAAGCTCCCTCCCAACACACAGCATTTTCCTCAGACTAAGTATCAGCATCCTTCTTAGCACAGTATTTGGGAGAGCAAACCACAAGATCTTGTCCAATGGGCATCCAGTCTGGCTTCTTGAACCTCTCCCAGTTCCCTGCACTTCCTGGGATTGATCTGTGTGATGACAGCAGCTGATCTGACACCACGCTGTGCCTTGAGCAACCGAGGTGCAGGACAAGGGAAATCCTCAGCCAAAGCCCCCAGGAGCAACTGACACAACTCCATCAAAATCAACTGGTACAGCCACAGTCGCTTTCCTGCTCCCCCCTCCTCTCCTCCTCTGTCTCCGGAAATCTGAGTTAATTCCACTCTTGCTCCACACTCCACACAGGCAGAAGTGGCATAGAGGGAAATACAAGCTCTTGTGCCCAAGAACAGGAACAACAGGACATCTCCATTATCTGCAATTATTTCAACTCGTTTCCCAGTTTACCCCCTGGCAACACCATGGTGTGTCAGTTCCCCTCCAGCTAAACACACACAAACATCTGCAGAAAACCCACAAACTCAGAGCTGTGGAATTGATCTGATGCCTCAGTCTCCAGCACACTGCATCCCACTGTTGTGTCCCTGTGCTGGAAATGCCAGGGTGCAGTGAGCTTGGCTTTGCTTGAGCTGTGCACTTCACAGCATGAACACAAAATACAACACTGCAAACTGTCAGACCTCTACAATGAGACTGGGGTTCAGACTTTACCTCATTAAACACTGGCAGTAACTGAGGTCTCCCTACTTTCCCAAACATTCACATACTTATTGAAGCGGGTTAGATGCATGGAATTGGTATTAGTCCTTCCAGAAGTTTCTCCTTTTTCTGAAGGGGGTTTTGCTGTTTGGGGTTTTTGTGGGCTTTTTTGGTTTGGGTTTTTTTATGCCAGTATGATGCTGAAAACAACTAATAACCGGCAAAAACTTTACATTGAGGCATCTAGTGTAAGTTCACTTAAAGCAGTGTTATTTTCTTGCTAATTAATGGATTGCAAGTGGGCAGTACCTCTTTAACTAAGCATCTGACTATCATGAGATTTTTCTGCATTCTGCACACAACTGGAAGACATTAGCACACATGAATATTCCAACCTTGGACTACTTGCAAACTAGTGAGCAAATCCTTTCTCACTCTGGCAGAGGAACAAGAACACTTTGACCATCTGATTACACTCCCAATTCTGTCTAAATCACTGCTGCCCAGTGTTTTTCCTGCCTTAAGTTCTTTTCCCCCTGCCCACACACCTTGGGGCCTCACCTTGACGTCTCTGTGCGCGATGTTCATGGAGTGCAGGTACTGGATGGCTGTCCCGATGTCTCGCATTATTTCAGAGGCCTCTATAAATACAATTTTAGAGAAAGGTCACATTAACATTCCCACTGTAATTCAGGGACATACTTGGGAATGCTTATGGCTTACAAACAGCTTGCTGGAATACAGGGCAAGCGTCAAGACTAGAGAAACCCTAAAATTAGCCCGAACAGCTGTGTTTTGGGTTTGCAGGCACCAAGCCCCCGACTGCCCGGCTGCTCAGCCCTCCTCCTGAGCAGGCACTGCAGTCCAACAGCTCAGACTCCTCAGGAGCTTGGAAATTCGTGCTTTAATTTGTTCACCAAAAGCAGCAAGAGCAGAGCAGGTACACAAGCAGCAACTGTTAAGAAAGGAGCTCCAACCAGAACACATCTCTGATTGTCCAGGACATGTCCTCGGTTGTTTGAGACAGAAATTTAACTTTCAGCTTCTAGTTCAGGGGTAGGAAGAGGATCCCACAGATTTTTAAAAAATAGAGTAACATAACAATATAGTAATTTTAGGGTAGGTCACATCTTCATTCCTCACTGTCTTTAGAAGTTTTCTGTCAGAAGAAACAAAATCAACAGTTCTGTTCAGCAAAGCCCAAACTGCCACCTTTGAAATAATACATTTCTAAAATGTAACATAGCCCCAGTGGGAAATTCTAGTGGTGGAGAGCTGCCTTGCAACAGCAGTGCTCTGGGAGTCTGGAAGGGTTCACTTACACAGGGAGAGGTTTCAGAGCAAGGAGGAATGACATTCCCATGAGAGCATTATATCACATCTCCATTGACAGGCAAACAATAGAAACTTCCACCTGATCGTCTGAGTTCTGCATAGGCAGATCTTGTACTGTGACCTGGAATCCTTTTTCACATGGCTTGAGATTGAAACTATACAACCTCAGGCAAGGACAGTCAGAATGCAGATACACTCTTGTTCTTTGGGGAAAACATTGCACAACCTCCTCCCCTTCCTGGTCCTAATGGCATGCTGTGGCCCTAAAAACAGGCAGTGAACCTGGGGAATCCAGTGGCACAGGGCTCATTTATCTCAGGAAAGAATGAAGGTATTTTTTTGTTTAGCACTCCCTCGTGATTTCTGAGTAAGTATTTATAACGTTATACAATGCTACATAATGTAGAAAAACAATGTTTTTAGTAGAGTGCAGCCGCTAATGTTCTTGGAACCAGCTTTCTCCCTAGAATTTGTACTTTAGAGAAGACCAAATAAAGTTTCTAAAAATGCTCATTTTCCCCGCACAAGTATCATATAGGACTAAAAAGGATTCCTCCCAGGCTAAGGAAACATAGGATCAGAAAACATACTGGCCTCTACACCGGACTTGCAAAATAAGTCACAGTAATTTACAAGCTCAGGTGTGTATTTTTCTTTTTCTAATCATTTTGTAAGGCCAATAGTTACAAACATTATCACCTTACAAACACTAATATTTTCACTCTGAGCAGAAACAAGCTCTTGTCTGCTGTGAGGGGCAAGAAGAACCACGGTCAAGCACGCCTGTGGTACTCTGTAAAAATAAATAGCAAAGACAATAAAAATGGCAAGACAAGTCTAATGCAAGCTCTGTCCCTGCCTCATGGCAAGGCTTCATACCTGCTCAGTCCCCCCTGCAGACACACAGGTTTGTTTGCAGTGCGGCTAATAACACTTCCTTTCAAGTAGTGCTTTAAAACCCTTGAATAGGAGATGCTTCATCAGATGTGATTTGCTCATTACTCTCATGACCCAACAGTAGAGCTGTGCAGTGATGCTGCTTGAGGGACAGCCAAAGAGAGATCACAGCAGGAGCTGCACTGATCATGTCAGAGGTGGTCTGGCACGAGACCAGGGATTAGAGGAACAGAGGCTCTCATGGTACAGAAATGAAGAAGCTGAGCAGATTTGTAGGAAGATTTTCCTCTAAACCTTCCACATTTTGCCTGAACTTGGCCAATTCTCATAATTCCTGATTTTCAGGAACTTTTCAAGATCACTCTTAACACACAGTGGGATAAATAACAATAACAACAACAACGACAACAACAACAACCATAAATAAAATCAAAGAAGAATTCCTATAAGGAAACTAAGCAAGGGGACAGAGAAACGGAAAACAAAGGAAAATATTTCACAAACTTTAAAATTAAACTTGTGATGTTTCACCTCTCTCAGTGAAAGCCTGGTCTCCTCTCTCCTGGATCCTGCTAAACAGCTCTCCTCCCTCCATGCTGAAACAAAGAACACAACCCCCCCCCAACCACCTTTTATTAGCAGAAAGGACAAAATTAACACCTGACTGTGCATCCATATAATCACATGGAACCACAGCAGGAACAGATAAAGATTACAGGCTGCCTCCTATGCCAATGTTCCCTAAACATCACACTCACTTGCATCAACACAGAAAGCCATCCTGGTATGGCATAAATAGAAAACAAAATAAGAGCAGGGAGTTTTGATGCTTTCAGTTTAATGTACCCTGTCACAGGGAACACGACACACAAAGCTGGAAGTCAGATATGCTCACACTGGGAGGCTGACAATAATCTTACTTTATGTAAGGGGTGGAGAGGAATAAAAAGAAGCAAAAACACCTCAAAGAATTATTAACTTGTCCTCAATGAAGAAGACAGTAACTGTGGTATTGGAGAGCAGGGAGAGAATAGGGAAAGCTGGAGTCAAAACAGTTACGACAATATAGATCACGTTGGATCATCAGATTTACATTTGAAGTTGGAAGCCGATCACAACCAGAACAGAACATATTTGTAGAGATGTCCTGCAAGGGTGTATTAATCAATCAATGCTTTAATGAGGACAATTGTTATGGAGCACAACGAAAATTTATTTTCTTTTTAAGGTTCCTCATTCTTCCATCATACAAGATGGCTGGAGCAGCTGCACATTTCCTTAGCTGTTTCATAAAGGGAACAAAAGATTTCCTGCACAAACCAAAACCACACTGCTGAGGAATCCCCCAAGTGCCACCTAAACCAACACATTCTCCCACTCCCTCCACCCCTCAAAAGGCAGTGCCTGCTGAGGGGCTGCTGCTGGTCCATACCATTCCATGACGATGAGGAGGCACCTCTTTCCATGATGGATGTTCTCATACACATCCAGGACATGGACAATGTGAGGACACCCCGAGGCTCGCCAGTGGTACTCGACTTCCTGACGGGCTTTGGGGGTGTCGTACAGGAGCTGTGGAGAAAGAGGAGAGAGCAAAGTCAGCGAGGCACCATTGTCCTGCTCTGAACCGGCACCAGCATGCACTGGGGCTCAAAGATGAGCTCCAGATGGGCAAAAGTGACTCTCAGCACCTTTTCCAGCCAAAGGATGACAATCCATCACAACATTTTCACCTTCCCTGGGCTGTCCAACTTGTTAAGATTGAGGAATAGTGAAACAATTGGTGCCTTGGAACTGGGAGGACCTTGAGTGGCAATGTGGATTTTGAATCTGAGATGGAGACAGGTTTATCTTACCCACTTCTGGATGGGAAACCGCAAATTTTTCTTATTTGTTTGCAATTCTTTTAAACAGAGGAGAATCCCCCTGCTAAGGGCAATAGCCCTCCCACCTGCCCCCAGCTGCTGGGAGAAGGGACTTCCAGGTGGGTGCAGTGTAAATCCTTTAAGTTCAGTGAGATTTGAAACACTGAGGACTTTTACAGTGACTCTGAATGTGATTCTTAAATACTACACATATTTCTGACCCCACCAGGGTAAGAAGGGGATCTTTGGCTATGTAGATGCTTGAACTTTTTTCTCTGTCACATGCAAGGCCAGTTTTTTTTAAAGGCACTGATCTCTAGAAAGGCAGTAAGAGCACATCCTTCCTGATCCTGCAACCTCGTACATGAGATGTGTGTCCCTTCCTGTCTGAAGCACTGCTCTGTACCCGACACCACAACTGAGCTTTTGTGCAGTAGGGCTACTTTGCTGAATCGTGCCTATTCCTCTCTGCCTCGTCTCTCCAGACACTACTAACACTTTGTGACAGAGACTCTCTTTACTGCACATTTATATGGCTCCTGCACAATACAGCTGTGATCCAAGTTTGGTACTTTATGCCCTATAGTAATAATCATGGTGATGATGGAACAGCAACAAACTGATACTATATAAAGCATCGTTAAATGTAGTGAAACAGAATAAAAAACAAGCAAAGAACAATCACCTCTGATACACTTGTGTTAGAAAAGGCCTATGACAACTGTGGGGGAAGTGTTTTCAGACAGGCAAATAAAAAGTATCATTGCTGCACTATTAGGCCTTAGCCTGAAGCTCTTTCCAATCATGTTTGCTATCAGGTCCCAGTGAAAACGCAACGGCATGATAATTGCTGAAAATGAGAATTAACATGTAACCTGCCATTAGGGACCTATGAATCAGAGCAGGAAAATGAAATTGTTTCCATCCAATAGCCAAGTTAAGCTCCAAATGGTGTCACAGGCACCTTTGATACAGGCAAACACATTTTTTAAAGCTCACAGGAAAGAAGACGAAAATTCTGTTTTCTTTATTGACTTCAATACAGACAATTTATATCACTGGGAAAAAAACCTTACACCTCTTTGCTGCTTCAACATCCCTTTTAGCAGAGCAGACACAGTAGGAAAGGTCTGTAGCACTTCATAAACTGCTGGGGAAGTGCTCCGGAACAACTGGAGAAAAGGTAAATGACTTCTCTTCCAGGCTGGGAACAGGAAAAGGGTAGACAACTACTCCTCTGCTGAGTGCATGTTTTTGTTTTTCTGTGAGGCCCAGGGAGGTTGCAGGAGGGGACAAGTGGGGCTGGAGGAGGGCAGCTGGTTCTGTAGCTGAATGTGCAGGAGCCCCACACTGTGACCATCACAGGCCCCTCACCTCGGCTCCAAAGCTCCAGCAGGACACCAGATTTCAACAGTGCAAGGGGCTGGAGGAGCTCTCTGGCCAAGTTCACTGCCCTCACAGCCAACCTACTTCTTGCACGGCTGTCGTTCTGCACCCAGAGCACAGCCCTGTGAGATCACTGTCCGCCTCTTCCTTCCTGCTCCAGCCTGGCTATGGCCTGATTTACAACACAAATAACTTCCTAAAGAAAGAGATGGCTCCAACTTGGACAAAGAGCCCACTAGTGAGTCCAAGAGCGGTTGCTTTACTTCTTTCAGCCATCAGCCCATTCAGCAGCCTTTCCTTCACAGCCACTGTGTTCTAGCTCAGTAGGACTGTCCATCAGCATTTTCCCCTCGGCCCTTCTGAGTTTGGGCTGTTGCCTAGAGGTCTCTTCAAAAGTTCATTAAATTACGTGTGCCACAATAAAGCCCAAACACCCTCAGCCCTAACCAGGCCTGCAGGGTTTATTGCTTGGATATGGCTGGATTAATGCCACTTCTGAGCAGGACACTTCAAAAAGCTTCTCCTCTATCCTGTGCTACTGATCAGAAATTCCCACTCTCTTTACTAATGTAACTGCACTATCATCTGAGTCTCTTGTGCTTGCACAGTGTACACATAGATGCTGTTTTTCATGTTTATACCAAGTGCTTATGAAAATGGTTTCAGAGAATTGAATTCTCACTCTCTGAAGAGCTTTTACAAGGCATTTTGATGCACACAAGGATGCTGCAGTTTCTTTTCTCCACCCTTCAAGTAAGTTTTGTACACTCCTTAGTGCCAAGATTGAATGTACTCATGTCAAGATGACACCTGGAGGAGCAGAGAAAAGGAAATTCAAAAATAAAGAGCAGATACACATACCAAGTAACATCTGATATACCAACCGTTAACCTTTGGATTTCTCCTTCTGAACTGCAAAAATAAATTAAATCTTCTCTTTAGGTCTAAAACTGGAACGCAGAACTATACCTTTTGAGACATCTTAGAGATACAGACACTTGTAAAATGAAAGCCAGGCAGGGTTGAAAGCACCAATTTCTGCAAAATTTAGGTAATGATTTAGAAACACAGACTAAAATTTTAGACTTATGGTTAAATTTCACAGACTTGCAAAGAACCTAAATAGACATTTTGCCATCTTCCTGAGCCTGAAGAGTGACTGTGCTTCTATTGCTGCAATAGCTTTGATAAGACTTCAACCGGGTTCCCTGTGAACAAACCCAGAATTTCAGATCAGTTTTCCACTGCTGCTGGTTTGAGGGAAGAGCAGCTTTGGGAACAGGTGCCCCCAGTCACTGCCCTAAAGTTCCCACAAGGTTCAGCCGAGTCACAGCTTGTCACAATGGGCTGTGGGCAGGATCATGAACCACCCCCATTTCAAAACCCCACAAACCCCAAGAGACGTGCTCCACCCCCCAATTTCTCCTGAGACCAGATGACACAAAGCACAGCAGCCTTTGCACAACTGCGAGGGGATCCCCACATGTATGTGCTCAGTCAAACACAGTGTGCACCAGGAGCAGCACAGTACAGAACTGGAGTTTTGCTGGAGCTCAGCATTGCAGAACCACTGCCTAAAGCAGCAGATGAGACAGGGAGGTCACTAAAACCAGGGGTGACAGAAGGCAGAAAGTACAGGATGTGATTCACACAACTCTCCTCAATACCTGAAAAAGCTGAAGAGGGAAAAGAGCAGCACAGTGGGAGTACTCAGCCTGTTCCTGAGGAACAACAGGGCACATGCCAGCAGACACTCCACGATGTGCTGCCAAGCTCAGGGCCTGGGCAGTGCAGGGAGGCCTGAACTCTTATTCTGGGGCATTGGCCTTGCTGGGGTTGGGGAGCACCTGCCAAACAAATTCTAAACTGCAGCTTGGAAGGCTGGCTCTGAAGAATTTCTCCCCGTGTAGAATTTCTTGATTAAAAAAAAAAAAAAAAAAAAAAGGCTAAAAAGTGACACAGTATCTTCTAATAGCTTTTCCATCGATTCAGTGCTGTGTACACAAGGAAGGACAGCAGGAATTCTCATACCTTAATGGCCTGATCTATACAGGAAATAACCACAGGACTCCAGGGAGTGGCAAGTGATCTTCTGGACTCTGAAACTGTAACAACCGAAAGGGAAGATAGCCATGGGCATGGGAAGGGAACAGGCTGAGGACAGGAAACAACCACTTCTCAGTGACTTTCTCTTTAACATATATATATATATATATATATATATATATATATATATATGCACTGCCAGATTACACAGATTCCTGTCAGACCTGCTATCTGCTCCCTACATAGGAGATTAAGACCTCCATATATGCTTTTTTATTTATTTTAAACTTCAGCAGTTCTTCCTAGTTCCAAACAGGCGCTGTGCTTGGATTAGAGGTGTTACAGGCTCAGTTTTCATCTACTCCATGTGCTACAATAAAGCAGCATCTGACACTGCAGCCATCTCTTTCTTATTTGCACCAGTTCCAGAATCTGAACTCCCCTTCATTAGACAATCAGTTTTATAATCTCTATGCTATTTTCCTCACAGGAAGGCTTCCCATTATTAAAACAGAAATGAAACCTGCAGAAACTTCCAGTCCTAGGGGTCCTCAGCATGCAATACCAAAATATAGGCACTTATATCTAGTTTTATTTATGTTTCTAGCAGGAAAATAAAAGGTCTAAGGGGTTAAATGTGGCTTCTTTTGCTTTCTTTCCTCTTTGTGTGTGGCTGTTAGAAAAATGCTGAATCCTACAAATAAGCCTTGGGAACTGAATTCACGCTGATGCACAGAACCTGACACCATTTGCAGTAGAGCAGTTCCTCCAGTTGCTCTTTATTCAAGAGGGGTTGATGGCAAAAAGAGGCTTGGATAATGTTTCTTTCATCCCCTCCCTCCCCTATGCTACCAAAAGAAAAGGGGAAAAAAAAAAGAAAAAAGAGCTATCACTATGGCTTTGGACATTTTGTCTTTTATTACATCCTGATTATTTCCACTACATCTATTAATTCAATGTTAACAATCTTTATCTGTTTCCAGGTCTCTTCATAAGGGATAAAGCCATCCTTTGTGTTAGAGCACTCAAGGAATTGAAATGATCAAGGTTTCTTTCCTTCCTCATGCATCAGCACTGCCAGTCAGTCAAGCTGCAGCAAGAACCACGTGTGTGTCTTGCCCAACAAGTGGGAAATCCACTCCTGCAAATCTCCAAGAAAGCACTGATTTTGTTCTTAAAATGAGAACAACACAATACACTTCTGCTTGAATTATTTAGTACTAAAGCATCAGTCCAACAGCTAAGGGATAAAACCAGGGCAGGAACAGGTAGAGAGGGTCATCTGTAAAGCTTTCACTTTTCTGCTGCTATTTCAAATCCAGCTTAGGCTGTTTGATATTAAACCTGCTTGGAGGCTTCATTGAAACAAACTGTCACCCTGATTCCTGCAGAGCTGTTCAAGCTGCTACCACAGGTGGCACTCCCTGGCCTCCCTATGGGGGCTCAGCCAGCCAGCCAGTCCAAAGGTGGGCTTCTCCAAGCTGGTAATAGGAACAGCAGCAGAATACCACTGTTTTCCAACACTCCTGCAGGTGGTATCGAATCCTTTCACTCACCCAGAGTGTCAGGGTTGTACTGCCTGCACCGAAGGACCCTTCCCTATCCACCTCTTCACTCTTCCAGCCTCTACTCAGCTCATCCCCGGAAATGGTAAAAGCTACAGCAGATCTTTGGGACCTTGCCAGCACAAGTGAGAGTGCAGAAGACTCAGGGAGGATTCTCTGCACGTGGAGGCAGAGCCATGCCGCAACCAACTTCCTGCTGACACACACGGCTTCAAATTCCTTAAGCACGTGTTTTTAAGGGCAAACAGGAAAAAAGAGTAGAACAAACAGAGATAAAAAGAACAGGTTAACACAGACGTACTTTTTTCTAAGAGTTTGAACACTGGACATACAGAAAATCTGCTGAAAAGCTTTGCTCCCTCCTGCTTCTCCATCCCTAGAGAGCACACACCACATAAATATTATTTTGCTCCAAGCCTCTCTCCTCCAGTGAATCAACCAGGTCTCTCAAAAATAACTTTGATCTGGTTTCTGAATTTCATTTATTGTAGCAGCACTCAAGTCACCACCAGGCACTTGCTATGACTCTACAACCTGAGGTAAATAAATGAGACATAGCACTATTAATGCTCTAATTACACATGCAACTAGCCATTCACTCTGCAAAGGTCAGCTGTCTTTGTTCATAAATGTTAGTGGAGATACAGTGAATATAACTGAAATGGCAAAGCTGGGGGCCAGGATACATTTCAAAGGTATCCCCCTGCACATGGGAAGTCGGCATAAAAGGAAGCACAAAAATATGCAAAAATGCCCACAAAGAAAAGTGACTTTCCTGATACTCTGAAAATCTTACATGAATGTATTTGAACTGCAGTGCCAAACATATGCAACTGTACATTCAATACCATGGAGTATATATATAGATTTAAATAAAAAACATGCTATGTATTTTACTAAAACCATAATATTACTCTGCATTTTAATGCCATGCTTGTTCTGCTGTGTGGATGGAAAAATAATTCCTACTGGCACTGTAAGATTCCATCTATTCTCAGTTGTGACAGGCTACAAACCAGCTGCATGTGGCTTCTGTTGTATTCAAAACACTGCAAATGGATTTTAAAAGAAAAATAAATCACCAACAGCTACTAACATGCTGCTACCAGACAAGAACATCCTCAGACACTTGTTTATACAAGAAGGCCAAGAAATTAGCTCCTCTCTCTACCTTCTCCTGATGACAATTTGTACCACAAAATGCTGTTTAACCAACACTGACAACTGCATTCAGCATTCAGCAGCTGGGGAGACCTTCTGTAAAGCCCTTTCCAAAACCCAGACATGCAAATCTGTGATTAAAATAAAATAAAATAATCTCTAGCTCTGCCACTATTTTTACTCTTCCTAAATTTCTAAATTTAAGAAAAGGAAATCTAAAATTCCAGCTGAGAATGATTACATTTCTTGCCTTGTAATTTCACGCAAATGTTTGATAAGAGGTTTGCCTTGAAAGGCAAAAGAAAAAAAGAGAAAAAAAACCAAACCAACCCCTCAACACAAACTTCACTCCTGGCAGCCACAAGATCATAAATTCTGATAACAAGGAGTCAGCTGACTTGGCTTCAGTAATTTATACAACTCAATCCTTGGCTGAGCAAAATGAATGGACCCTGCTTGTGAAACTTTGCTGTGTATGAAAATTTCAGCAGTACAAAATACCGTGGCACTTCCTCACGTCGTCAGCTCATCAAACTTTCCCTCTGTTTTGACTTTAGCTGTAGAACACTAAAATAAATTCAGGACTACAATCTTGATCTTCTGCATGTCCAACACCTTTATGCTCTGAATCAAAGCAAATAAGAGATCATTTAAAATTTTCAGATGTACACTATGGCCAACAGCTTTGGTACCCTGCCACTGCAAAATTTCCCACAGTGAGGACTATGGAGTCCTTCATTTTCCAGGAGTCAGAGTTGTCTGGGGCCAGTCTGAGACTGAGACACAGATTTCCACAAGAACTATGGCCGCCACAAAAATCTCTGTATTTTCTGAAGTGCCAATTGTATTTCCTTACCTCTGATGTTCTTCTGTGCAATTACTGTGATGCAACAATACCTCCGAAAACCACACCAGCACTTTTCATGGCCATGAAATGGGATGGAACATGTGTCTGCCAGATGTGACCCTCTCACACGCTTCTCAACACAGACAGTCCCAGTTCCTAGGTTACATTTTAACTAACCATAATCCCCCCTCCTTCCAATAATGTAATTTTTGTTATACTTTGCTATATTTTTGTCTTACACCTCTGTTTTTCTTTAATAAAACCAAAACCCCTCAACAGCATACCTAACTAGTAGTAACGGCCATTCGATTCTACACACATTTTCCACAGCAAGAAGGGGAAAGACCAAATACAGATGCTATTCCGAGTGTTCTAATGCCCATTCTCATGCTAACTGCCATGAAAATCACCTGTACAGCAGTGTGGGACAGCAGAACAATGACATCAACATTAGCAAGCCATGGCACAGCTTTGTTGGAGCAGGATGTGGCAGAAGGCACCAGGAAGATCTAAGTCTGATATTCTCTTTCCTAGCCTTCACACTAATCAGCAGTATCAAAATTAACACAGAAGTGATAATACTGAACAAGGTAGAAGCAGAAATTAGGAACATCTTTAATCTCATTAACCACAGATAACAGTAGCTCCAAGAGAAACCCGAGCTGTCCCCCAGCTTTACTCTGTATTTCTTGCATGTGTGACTACAGTCATGAAGATTAAATCACTTAAGAGCTCCCAGGAAGGCTCTGACGGAGGCTCTTTGGGGTGCCTGCATGATTCCTGCTGTGGGTATTTGCCATGTATCTGTCTTTCACCCTTCTCTGCACCCCAACCCCATTTTTGAACAGCTGATACCTTAATGAGCTTCCCCACATACCAGCAGCTCTGCTCTCCTCCCTAGCCCACCATTTGGCAGAAGAATTCAGAACGAAGATACTCTCCTGTCATACCACTGCCACACACCTAAACTCCCTTTTAGCTGACTTCCATCCCCTTCCACATGCATTTCAGGTTGCCATCCATGCTTGCAAAGCTTGGCAATGTGCCACCCCAGGCCAGCTCTTTCTCAGACAGAGCTGTTCTTCCTCGACATCTCCTTCTCTACACCCACACTTGTGCATTCTGTCGCATGACCAAGCAGTGTCTCTCTCCTGCTGCATCGTCTGTCTCAAGCATTCCTAAATCATCCAAGGAACCCAGAAACAAAGAACTCAAATCTTCCTTCTCCCATTCCATGGGGCTCATCTATTTTGTTTAAGCATTACCTTAAGGAGAGACTTGCTAAATCCCTGACATCAGTGGCACTGACAGCAACTCCACATCTCTCACAGCAGAGATACTGAGATTTGACCCAGTTCTTGGGAATCTGACTGGAGTGACTCTGGCCAGCGCAACATCAAACATCCATTCCTAAAAGCTGTCACCTGTGGCAACTTTTCTTGTCTGCAAAAATAAAACAACGCCCTAAAGCCTTCAGCAAGTACATCTGTAAGATTTTTCTAGTGCTTCAAATCACTGCTGTATGTTTTCACACTCGTGTCTGTGCAAGCTCTGCCGTTGGCATTTTCAAGCAAAGATCTGTATCTAAATCACAACTCAGTAGATAGCTCTGTGGATGGAGGCTTAATGGTCCTCCAGGCATAAAGATCCCCTGAACTGCTTATTGTGTACAGCAGCGACATGACAGAATAGTGTGACTGTGAACAGAAACAAAACTATGCGGCATTCAGCAGAGCTAGAAATGCAAAGGAAGCCATTAAGAGAAAAAGTAGATTGTTCTCCCAAGACTTCTTGTCCTTATTTTGTCTGAATATATGTTCTAAATATATAATTTCCATTACACAGGAAAAGCAACGAAAGAAAAGAAAAATACTGGGGGGGGGGGGGGAGGAATTCAACAGATGCAATCAACACAAGCAAGTGACAGTGCAGTAAAACTGTTATTTATGTTTCAATTCTCATTGATGGCTTTTGCTGGGTGCACTGGCTCGGTCACCCTGGGTTACAGCTCTGCTTGGCCCCAACAGCAGCAGAATCCAGCAACCAGAAGCACTACGTGCCTCCTGAGTCCTATAGCACACTCCTAGAGCAGCTAATACCCAACAGAACTCATTACTTGATTAAGTGCTCTTTAATATCCACAATGCTGGAAAACACTTCTTAGAATGCAGCTGGGATCTGCCAGTCCATACACAGCCATACACTCCATACACCTTTTCAGAAACCTTAAACCCCCTGCCAGCCACCTTTAATCAAGATCCCCATGCCAGGCAAATACCCCATCCTTCTAACCTGCAGTCTCCTGACCACAGCTCCCCTTCTTCATCCAAACCTGGCATCTGCCCAGCCTATCCAGACTCCCACCCTGCCTGTCCAAGCACCCAATCCTTGGAGACTCCTCCAACAGCTGAGAACTCCTGCTCCTGGTGAGGCACAGCTCCCAGCTACTCCAGGCAAGCAGACTTTATTTCCCCAGTGATCCCGAGGGCAGGGAACATCTTTCCATTTTGCTGCCCACTTTATTTCAGTTTTTAGCCACCTTGCCTCACTCTAAAGATTTTCCCAATACCGGGATATGCTGTGGAGTGAGAGGTGTGAACAGAGGGCTCTCCTTCCCCAAAATCCATGTTCCATTTCTTTGACAGAGGTTAGAGGAATAGTTCACATTCCCTGCAACCAGCTGACAGGAAGCAGTCAGACACCACAAAGGTAGAACAGAGCAGCTTAAATGTAAGGGTGTTTCTTTGCCAAAATCAGGAGCATTCCTGAATAATTTCCTCTCTCCCCTGCCTTGTGTTGGCTGCCTCATGACTCTACATGAAAAAGGAAGAGGAGGACAATCTCAGGAATATTTGGAACTCTGATGTTTTGATGTCTCGTCTAAAGCAGCACCATGCTGAGATGACTGCACAGGGGTCAGGAAAATGAGATGTAGCAAAAGCACTGATGAAAAACAAAAATCATTCCAGGAATTAAATCCTTTTCATCTTTCCAAGCTGAAGCATATCCGTTTCCCTTTCTTAAGGCACTGTCCCTCCCCTCCTCTCCCTGCAGCAGTAGCTGCCTGTGGTACACTGCAATGTTGGCTCACTTCCACAAGTCAGCGTGTCTGAGAGAGAGTCTGGGTTGAGGCAGGGGGAGGGGGGAGTGAGAAAGCTGGGGCAACAAGAAAACGGACTCAGAAGGCACCTGCCTGCTTCCAATTAACAACAGCACCCTGGGAACAGCTGCCCCACGAGAGTGTTCCTGACTCCTGAGGTGATGATTTCACAGAAGCAATGTCTGTTCATCCAGTATCATTCCCCTGGATGTGACACACCAGGGAAACAGGAAAACATCCCCGCACTAAAGCCATGTTAACAGGGAAACAGATTGGCTGAGCATGCAGCTGCTGGTCTGAGCACAGAGCTGCTCCAACACTTCCCAGCAGGCAGTGGCAAGGGGAGAACACTCTCAGCCATCACGCTCTTCCCTCTGGTTGGGAAGACAGATCCCCAGGTGGAGACCGGAAGGGTAAGCGGAATTTGCAGATTTTGAACATCATGACACACCCCAGAAGATCTGGATGATACCTGCTTAATATGCAGGACTTTGTCCAAGGCCTGTCAGGTGGTGGTAGTTTCAACTTCCATGGGCTAATCCTCCTTCTATCACCAAAAGTGCTTTATGTTTATTTTCATATGGCCATATAACACTTTCCCAAGCAGGGGCTGCTTTAAAAACTTTTAGAAACCATCTCTTGATCCATCTTCACCATTTGATAACAAAGGGAGGGGGTTATTTGTTTGTAAATTCACAGACACACTTTTGACCCTTCCTGCCCCCCAATAGTCACTAATGGAAGTTACAAGGGCTGCTCACAACCAGCAGGAGAGCAGCTCCAAAGAGTATCCCAGCATCCCTGCCACCACAGGCTTCTTGACTCCCAAGTGCTGTTTTGGGTGAGGGAAGAGAATCCCTGAAGGTCCAGGGAAAGAACACCAAGACAATGATACATTGTCCTCATCACACAACTATGCAGTGCGAGCACAACCAGGTCATCAAAAGCGATCCCTTCCAAAACACTTTTTAATACTAAATGATGATACCAACTATTGCAGGAGCTGGAGACATTTTTCAAACCTTAATGCATTAAGCCTCAAAACTCCTGAAGTCTCAGTTTCTTCTTAGCAGTGACTATTCTAAACTAAGAGGCTGTGATATTTTGAATATGGGGGGGGTGCTCTGCCAGAACTCATAATTTCTATCACTATCTGTATTTCCAACTGCAAGATTAGAACTATTTTAGTCAAAACTAGAAGTTTCCACAGGAAAAAATACAGCACATTGGTAGAAAAGCATTCATAGGTCCTGGACAAAACTACCATGGAAAACCTCTGAGAGACCCTGGATTTACAGATCAGATAAGCAACAGCACAATTCCTGTTAAGTCTGGCTGCAGAAAGATCCTTGCTCTGCCTGAATTAGATCACGGTCTTCCACTTCACTACCTGAGTCCTTCCAGCTCTTACAGAGAACTGCTTGCATGCCTACAGTGTGCAGTGTCTCCCAGTTTTCACCCCTGAAACACAAGTTGGCAAACAGGGACATAGCCCTGAATTCCTCAGAGCCCAGCTGAGAGGAAACCACTGTCTATTCTGGGAAGGGTATGGCTATTCTCATTTCTTGTGAGGAGTTTTAAAGCTCCTGGGTGTTTCTAAGTCTGGGGAATATAAATTGTTGTATTTGATAAAGTTTTCATGCAGTCACAATACCATTTCCTGCTCAGTTTTAAGGGAGGTATTTCCAAAACCAATTATCACACAACAAAAGAAAAGGTGAGCCTTAGCAGGAAAACCTCCTCAGGGATACATGGATTCATTACAGGGTGAAAGAGAGCCTGATAAAAGAAGACACCCGTAAGACAAGTTTCATGAGAGTGGCAGAACCAGAGAGCTGCCCCCAGGACTCTCACAGGGTCTCAGGGGATGCCAGGCCAGAGCTGCATTTACTTTCCAGATTACAGAACTGCTGGAAAAATACCACCACCATTTCCCAAAGGACTGTTACAGAAATACCTGTTTCACTCATGTATCCCGGGGAACCTTTGGTGCAAAGACCACAAGAACTCGGATAGGAATGGGAAAGTGAAGCCTCTTCATAACTCTGTTAACATGCTTACCAAGGCAATTTCTAATAAAGGGTGATTCAGCTTCTGAATCAGAAAGAAAAATTATCTTGCTTGTTGAGAAAGATGGAATAAGGTTTGGCTGCAGGAATAGACTGAAGTCTGGATGCTCAACTTAAATGACTAAGTGCCTATTTTTCATGACCCAAATTCTGGCTACCCCAGAATAGCACCAAACCCACAAACCAAAAAAATTATGTTATAAAGAATAAAGTTTCATATCCAAATTAAGCAATTATTTAGAGAAGCTATAAATGAAACATAAACCAATCCAAGAATGTGAATCAACTGAAGTAAGCCACAAAGTCTGCCATCCTCCTTTAGAAATCTGGAGACCTGAGATTCTAACATTTACCACAACCTATGGCTCCCACCTCTCGTTCTGCCCAAAAGAGGTCTGGCTGCAACTTTTGAAGCTGAACAGTGTCCATTTCTTTGGAAGCCCCACCTTTGAGCTCTGTTCAACTCTGCAGGCCTTGGCCTTGAATCCCCGGCTGTTTTGCAATGTGTGCAATAACTCTGTTTGCCTGGATACAGCCACACAGTTGTCTTACATACCTTGCAAAAGGTACAAAGCCAAACAGTATCTGGCAGAAGAAAAAGGTATTTAAATCTCAGTGCTCTCTGGCTCTTTAAAGGTGAAATTAAAAAGGTTGCATGCTGCAAAGATACTGTCAAATGTAAAGATTACAGATTTATAAATAGCCTATAGTGTTGTACATTTTTGCAATATTTCTCAGTCCAGATTTCATCTAGGCCACAACTGATAACATTATCTCCTTTGACTATGCAAACCTTCCAAAACACATTTGTTCTTGCCTGTCCCAAAATCCAGGGCACCTAATCAATAGTCACATTCCTCATTCTATCTCTGCCCATCTCCATGCTCCTTGCCTGTTAATACTGTTGCCATAGATTTTCTTATTATCCATATTCTATTGTGTTCAGTGTGGATTTATTATTTATTGTACCTTTAGCTCAGATATCTTGTTTCCAAGTTTTCATTATCTGGGTAAAGTTACTATAGGATTCAGTGTGGTAGCCCTGCCAATTTAACTCATGGAAGAAAGCAGGCACGCATCCACAATCCCACACCCTCCGTCCCTCTGTCCCAGCCCCAGAGCCTCCCAGCCCTCTGCAATACCCCAAATAAGGATCCCTTTCATTGCTCAGAGCACGCAGGACTGCTGGTTCCAAAACTCAAGCAATGTTTAAATTTTTCAGATATATGAATATTCTTTCTCCTAGTCGAGCTGTTAATGCCAGGCCAACAAAAATTAGAAAGGCAAACCTAGCCTACACAGTTTATTCTCCCACCAGGGTCATTTGCAGTGTGTCTTGTGATCACTGCACACACAGAAGCACCTGTAAAAGAAGCTTTGGCAGCTCAAAACACTGAAGTTCTCATCCAGTCTAGGCAAATGAGGTAACTTTTGTAAAGAAAGATGAAGAAAAATAAAAACTGAATCATCTTCTTTGCATGTTCCTGACTAAAAAATAAATAAATTAGCAGCAAAGCAGACAAGGCCCAGGTTGCAGGTTTCACAGGTAAGGCTTCAGAGAAACAAAAGAAGAACAGTGAGACTTTTTCGGAAGTGACTGATGGCAGCATCAACAATAACCTGAGCAACACTGAATTTCTGAGCAGTGCTCCTTGAAGGCTGTTGTGTGATACACTCTCTACATGTGGCATTGACTCTAAGTTTCCTGCAGCTCATGGCCCTGGAATTGCCTGTAAGATTTCACCATGGATTTTTCTGACAGAATAATTTATTTACATACAGGCAACCCAGGGACAGCTATGGCTTGGTCAAGAGCCTAGGTTCTTGCCATTAAGAGACCGGACTCAGAATCTCAGATCTTCTTCTGGGTCACAGACTTCTTTTAGGACAAAAACTGTCTCTGGATGTCACTTTCTCACGTTTTACTGCAGTGGGGTGCTTTGGCATAAATTATTTGGCAATCTTCAACAGAGATGACAGAAACTGTAATAAATCCTAATAATATAAATTCTGTGCACACAGCAGAACTGAGCAATTCCATCAGTTCTGCTGTTTCTCTAAATTGTTTTCTCTGAACCATTTAATACCCTTTCAATAAATACAAAATAAATAAAATGTTGCAGAAAAAAAAGAACCATTAGTCTATCTTCTACTTACTAACAACAAGGCTTTCTGATAATTACCACAAGCAAAATACAGATTTTATAATATGATTAAAATTGCCTCTCTAACATTAGTGAACTTAAGGTGCTTGAGTAGCCTGAATATGGCTCCCTTTTTATGTATCAAACACAATATTATTACACACTATTCCTCCCCCTTTAACCTCATCCTTACACTAGAGTACAGCCCGAACCCAGTCAGGATGCAAGCTGGGCTGCAGAGTGACAGAAACTGCCATCTGGAGCCTCTCCCATCTCCTCTGCATTTCACAGACACTGGAAAGTGCAGGATAAGAAGAAGTGTCTTGTGGCTTAACCACAGCTGAATGCTGCTCTCAAAGATCCGAATTCTCCTCTTGTTCTTCCTGATGTCTCATGCAAAGCTCAGGAAGTCAGCTGAGGCACACAGGTAGTCTCTAATTGCCTATTCCTCATTTCCCAGAGCCTGGATTGCAGCCTGATTTGCCAGGGCACTCCCAGCTGGGACACAGCTTGGATCTAAAAAGCTTGACTTGAGCTCAAGTGCTCTCTGTAACTATGGGGGGAACAAAAAACAAGCCACCCTCATCTGAGGTATTCCATATAGAACTCACAAAATTCAGTGGAATTTTACAAGTTTAACCTATTGGTCTGCTCCACATACCCAAGGTAGAGACAATGTAAATTTATCTTAAAGCCAGGTTGTGAAAATAACAGTGATGCAGCCATTACAGTGAAATTTCCTCAAATGACAATCAGGAGGAAACCAAAAAAACAAACTCAAACCCTGTTTTCAGAGTAGGTCTTAGCTAACCTGAAATAAAGAAATCCATACACTGAACAATGACAATGAAACCAGCTACTGAAATCAATCATTTACCACTCTAATATTTTTGTCTGTGTACTCAAAAAGCCTTAAGTGGGATAGAAAATACTGAGTGCAAGATAGTCAGAAGTATAAACACAGCATGGAACCTGACATCTACATCTGAATGCTCAGTTTACCAACGCGAAACTGCTATTTATGACGGAGCTTTGTGAATGTGAGAGCAGACTGATCATTACGGATTTGGAACTTGGCTGAACTTGGGATGACTTTAAGGGTGACAAGGCAACACACTCTTGGAACAAAATTCACCCCTCAATAAACCTCAAATCCAAGTAACACACAAATCACTGGATACTAGATTTGTATTTTACGTAGCAAAACCAACTTTTTCCTCTAGTCTTATTACTGGAAAAGGTTGAAAAATTTCTGCCCAAACAACTCTTGCAAAACTGTTTCTGTTCAGCACAGGAAAAACCATCCTTCAAGTCTGTCAGAATATTAAAATGCATGAGGCCATGCAGACCAAGGCAATCCCACCAGAAGGCAAAGTGCTTCGTCCAGCTCAATTCTGCCTCTTTCCAGAGGCACACTGGAGTTCCCTGGAAAGAGCACTCACAGCATTGACCTCACAACGGCATAATTTCTCCTGACATCTATTTTTTTTTCTTGTTACACAAGGTTTATCACATTAGTCACAGATCTGATGTCTTCACCAAGATAAACCACTCTCTCAACTTCCAGATATTTTGCCTGAGCAAGGACAATGACTTTGGTGGTTATTTTTGTTTCTTTCCACAATGAAGTCTGATACTGCCCTAGAGGCTAATTACATCAGAAAAGTAATCAGTATTCTGAGATGTCTTTTCCTGATGCTGTCTTCAAACCACATCTTTTCAGCTTTCATCACTGCTCTCTCTTCAAACAGCCCTTATCCAGAATGATCTGCTCTTGGAACAATTCGGATGGCTGATGTTTCCTTGATAGGCAGTATCTGTCACTTGATGCTGAGATTTGCAGGCTGCAAATGGCAGTTCCATCCACACATTAAGTGGTTCCAGCACTATTGTAGCAAATCAGATCAACCCTGATGCATCAAATATAACTGAGGGTCTCCATAGAAAGTTCTTTAACTAATTTAATGCTGCTGTGCTGTCATTAATTCATCCCCAGAAGGGATAAACTCAAGTATCGGCATCCATTAGGCTCAATATTTTACTTCTGCCTGTTTCTTACATCTTCCGGAGAAGTACACCTCTTCCACTTTGTTTTGATTTTGTAATAATGTATTGATGACTTTACTGTTATTAATCTGTACCTCATACTTCTGCTTGAAAATAATTCACAAAAGCAGAGGAATCGATGACTCAATACAACCCTCAGCATCTTTTACTGCAACTTCATTTGCTTTGCTCAAATAAAGCCTAATTTTTCTGGTGTAGTAAAGAACCAAAGAGTTGAATAAAAGACTTGCTACCTTTATTAATGCCTGATTGATCCAATAATCAAAACTAGGAATTATCTTCATTTCAGCATTATATTACACAAAACTGTGCCACTACACTGCCTTTTAAAAAAAATATGTAATTTTCTACCACTCTGATTTTGTTTTATTTTAACAAATCATAAAATCAATAGTTCTTAGACTCATCTATCTGATTGCTCTCTTCTTTTAGTAAGGGTCATTACCTCCATGTCTTTCAGCCCCACTGTACTTATTAGTTGGTTTTATTTTCCTCAGTTCTACTGCGCTGTATCAGATCAGTTGTGTACCTTATTATTTTTGTCTTACAAAGTCCATGGGTAAGTAATTTGCTGCCTCTTTCTCCCATTTCAAACTCTCAATGAAATAGGTGAAGTTAGAAGATATTTATTTCACACTTCCTGACTTGTGGGGCAATGAATAATACATTATATTTTAAAAAGAGAATTTTAAATAAATGTAATCAAACTAAAGAAGTCTGAGACTATTTGGTCAATTCTACAGCTTTTATAATACTTATGTCTCTTGTTCAGCAGAGACCCCAATTCAAGAGCAATGTCAAGGGCAGTGAAGGAGGCTTCTGCACAGTGCACAGAAGCAGCTCTCGGAGCAGCCAAGCCTCCTGTGAGCCATGCAGTGCTAACAGCTGGATCAGGTTTTCAGTCAGCTGCAGACACAAATCCTTGCTGCCTTCACTAAATGAGATGCTGTAAGTTTACTTTACAGACTGCAGTCTGACACCTGTATTCAATGCTGGGTTACAGCTCTCCGAGAATCATAGAATATCCTGAGTGGGAAGGGACCCAAAAAAACCACTGAGTCTACCCTCTGGTCCTGCACAGACACCCCAACAATCCCACCCTGTGCATCCCTGAGAGTGCTGTCCAAATGCTGCTGGAGCTCTGGCAGCCTTGGAGCCATGACCATGGTCCTGTGGAGCCTGTTCAGTGCCTGATCATTCTCTGGAGGAAGAACCTTTTCCTGACATCCAGCCTAAACCTCCCTTGACTTCGTGTTGCTCCCTCAAGTCCTGTCCCTGGTCACAGAGAGCAGGATTGGTACCCTCCCCTCTGCTGCTCCTCAGGAGGCTGTTGAAGCCCCCAGTGGGGTCTCTCCTCAGTCTCCCCCAGGCTGAGCAAACCAAGTGCCCTCAGCTGCTCCTCATAAGGAACACTGAGAGACTGATTTGGGCACATCCTCATCTTTGGGGTCATCATCCAGAACACCCTGATCAACTCAGCTGCCCTCAGCCTTGTACCTGGGTCACCTCAGCAGAGAAGCCATTTGGGAGGTGGTATGGAGAAGCCATCCTGCAAGCCTGACCTGAGTGGAGAACACGTGCATTGGGAGAGCAGATACACACATCCCATAATACTCCTTGTGTGATCAAAGCCTGTCCTTTGCATGGAGTCAGTGTGGGGCAGTGATTGTGCTCTTCCCCCAGAAGAGCTCTATAGGCAGCAGCCACAGCCCAGAGCAACACAACTCACAGCCCAGTCTAGAGGGAAACAGCACAGGAACACTTCCCACTGCTCCCCAAGCCTTCTAAAACTGCACAGAAAGGTAAAAACTGCATGCAAAAAGTACTTTGGCCAAACAGCAGAATGACTAAAGATGTCTCAGAGCTGCTCCAAATCTTCCATGGGAGCACTTGAACAAAATAATGAGGTAAACTTTGGCATATTCTGCTGAGTAAAACCCTCATATATCCAAATTTTTCTACTCACATGTTCGGCAAATTTTAATATGTAAAATACAATCCTGTGTGGATAGACAGGAAAATGTAAATGTTGAAGTTGGAACACAGACCTCATGGGGACAGTGTTAAATGAGAGAAACTTGGGTTACTGGAGGGTCAGAGGCACAAAGACAGCACAGTTAGGTTGAATGGCAGCAGCACCATCTGCTTTGGGACTACTCTTTCCTATATCCTGGATTTACAGAATGTACAGAAGTATTCCCTGAAAACGGCAATGCTTACTGACTTCTACTTTCACAGTCAATGAGCAAACAAATAGAGCTTCAAAACTGAACTCCCAATTCAAGCCAAACTCCAACAGACTTTTCAGGAAAAAGGCGGAAAGGCATCTAACATTTTTGGTTTAGTTACTCATCCCACAAGTTTGGGTTTGTTGTATATTTGCAGTTACTAACAAGCCTCTAGTGGGCTACATTTCCCAGTAATTAATGCTTATTTGTTCCCCTTTCTCTAAATAATACAAATTTTGGCTCTCATGTTCTTACACAAAGATATCTACAAACATGAAAAAAAGGGCAAACCAACGTATTTTATTTTGAGCTAAACAAGCTCCATGATTTCAGAAAACAAGAAACATGCAAATAATATACCAGAGCTTATTATATTTCTATGTAACTACTAAAAATAAAAAGAGGGGAAAAAACCTCACTAAATGGGGAGCATATCAACTGTAAAGAAAAAGTAGAGTAGAAACAATAGAGTTCTACCTTGCCTCAGAAAACGTTTAAATGCCAATTCTTGTTTGATTTTTTAAGCAGTTTCACTTTTGCTCCTCCTCAGTGCCTTATTAAAAAAATTACATACTGAAAACACCAAATTTAGTCGTTTAGAAAAATTAAAAGCAAATTTAATCATATTACAGAAGAAACTTCTATTTATTGAATGCTAAATGAATTTGAGAGAAGAAAAAGGGAAAAAATGTGAAGAGTTGATGTCTCACAGATTACTTTCCCCTCATATAATTTTTAATAAAAAAACTGAAGTTTTGGGGTGGAAGCAAAAGTTGACATTTACTGACATTTAGTAGTTAAAATGTAATCCTTCCAGATAATAAATAGCAGAAAAAGGTGGGGGTGGAAGAGAAGGGAATCAACTTCTGCTCTGATTACACAGAAGAAAAAAGTTTAAAAGCGTGGAATAAACTGAATGAAAGCCCAAAACCACGAGTATTTGCGGATGAAGTTCTCCCAGACAAGGAGAATGATGTCAGAGGTCCAAGGAATATTGATTTTGGGCTCCCTAGAAATACTCCCTACAAAACAAGCAGTCAGCTCTGGACCATTAATAGCCACACCAAAGCCAGAGAGATCATCCCTCCTGATGTCTCAGCTGCAGGAATCAGTGACCAACACACACTAACAGCTCGCAACGTGCACAGGATTCTATTTATTTGGTTAGGAAAGTGCATTATGAATGTAATTAACCCATTCTTTAAAAGTAAACAGAAAATTGGAAAATCCCCACAAGTTTTGAAGCAGGGACACCGACTGCTCTGTGTAGATACAAAACACCAGTCAAGAATTCTGTACTATCATGCAACAAAATGTGCACAGGAATCTAAAAATTGCTACAGCCCACAGGTAGAAGGTATTTTGATGAATAACTTGCAGATTTCGATTAAATGTGATATGAAAGTGTAAATTATCTTATTAAAGTTAATTTATTTTTTAATTAAAGTTTAAATATCATTTGAAGGCTTTAACAGACAACTCAATGCAGTCTAATTTCTCAGTAGGGTCACTGCATTAGAAAAGTTGTTCCTCCTTTGAATAGTTTCAAGTTAAAAAGTTGAAACTGAGGGAGTTCTATCCTGGTGAGCTCTTTTGCAAAAAAAGCCTGGTAGACTTAAGAGCTCTGAAAGATACTGGTCTTCAGAGAAGGTAAGGAGCCTTTGAGTTACAAGAAGCAACATAAACCAGAACCTTAATTTATATTAATAATATATTAACAGAGTTAATCTCAGCCAAAGAGCATTTAATGCTCTTGTGCACATAAAGGAGCAATGACAAGCAGTAGTCTCCTGGTAATCCCCTACGCAGCAGGAAACCAAGAGAAGATGGGACACATTAATGTTATTAATTTTTAATATAAAACAGAGCAATGGTGATGTAAGTGGTGTGCACATGAGAAGTTGGTGATATTAATAACACCTTCCCCTACCAAGCCAACCCTACATTAACTTGCTCAAATGCAGTTCAGCAGATCAAGTTTAAAAGACAGAAATTTCCAGTTTGGTCTGCCCAGTCAAAGCATCCTCAAGAAGCAGAAATAAAGAAATACCGGGAACTTGCATGACTGTGTTAGAAAACTGTTGTTGAGCACACAATACAGTCACAGCACACTGAGAGGCCTCAAGTGTTCGAGTTTAGAGGGTTTATACAAACAGCTCCTGAGAACACCCATCTCCTCATGAGCTTTTATGCTTGGGATAATGGGAAAGAAGACATGAGACATTCCACACTGAGCAGTATCAGGGATGTTTTCCCACCCTACCCACAGAGGACTGCCCCATAGCCCTTTCTCACACTGATGGCCCAGGCTTGAACCATTCTCCTCCAGAACAGCCCTCCTGTGAAATGTGCTCCCTTCTTGTAGGATGGAGACAAACTCATGCTTTGATTTTAAACCCAAGCAGTTCTACAGTTAGCTCATACTGCCAAAAATGAAGACCCTCACAAATACTGAGAACCATTTAACAATAAATTATTATTACTCTGTTTGATGTTTTACTGAACCGACAATTGTGAGAACTTTTTCCTTATTTTCCCTGGGAGACTTGGCTTTTGTGCACAAACACACAACACAGCAGTCATTCACCCTCCCTGACACCTCCACAACAGTGATTCAGACAGCCGAGGGGTGGGGAACTAATCGCTCTTGCATAAAGTGTTTTATCTATAATGTATACTGCTGTTTTCTCCTCCCCCCTAGTGCAGCAAGAGGTCAGTTTTTTGCAGATCTTGAGCATCTCATCCCATTTTTCAACAGTAAGAGACACAGAGGCCCAGCCCAAGCCAAGGCAGTTACACCTTGTCTCACAACAGAGACACCCTGGCAAGCAGGGATTCTGAAATCCAGCTGGAAATTAAAGTCACTCTCCCTCCACTTTCAAGAGGCCTTTAACCACAGTATCTCAGCACCATGAAAAAGTTATTACAGGGCTGAGAGACTGGAGAAAAATTCCACTTGATACCAATCCACCAGAACTGGGACTGTTTCTAAATTAATTGACCTTTCCCCATGCACCACTCTCACTTTGGCAGTCTGCTTCCCTGCACTCTGGTGCCAGCAATCTTGGGAGATGCTACTTTGTAGGTTTTCAAACACTAAAATAGATTAAAAAAAAATCAACTGAAAATCCACTCAACTAAACATGATAAATCTGGAAAACCACCTCGTCCCAGTACGCAAGGCAGCTATGCAGATATTTTGCCCTTTGTAAGCCCAACCTGTGTACCATGATCTCTGATGCAGAGCCAGACACTTGTTAAGAAAGTGAGTGAAATAAAGAGTAAGAACACAACTAGCTAACAAAGTGGTTTGCAATTCTATTCCAAGTGCCAGATACAAAGCTTAGCCTTTAAAAGTCAATAGCAGACATCCAAAAATTGAATTAAAACCACATCTGCATTGAGGTGCACGATTTCATCATCTATTTAAGCCAGTTTAAAGTATTAATTACTCATGTCTCTAAAGTTTCAGCTTCTGGTTGTAACTGTCTTTAGCAGTTGGGTTGTACCCTAATTCATATTAAAGGTGAAAAGAAGTTTCAATGACATTACATGGTTTTCATCTCCATGGGCACATGAAGTGCCTTCCTACCCTGCCCTTCGTAAGAGGAAAAAAAAAAAAAAGGATCTAAATATGAACAGCTGTTGCAAAAAAACCTATTTCACCTTATGTTTACACCCAAGTTTAGACAAGTTCAACTTGCCCAGGAAGACACACCCTTAGATGAAACTATTGTGCAAGGGATGGACATTACCCAGAGGCACAGCCACCAGAAGGGCTGAGGCCAAAGCTCCATTTCCCTCTCCTTAGACAGGAGGGTATTTCACCCCTGCAGCAGCAGTACACTTAACACAAGAGAAGCAATAATATGCCTTCTGAAGCTCGAAGTTTCATTATTTATCCTGACAGTTTTGTATTTATAATTTCTAACAACAGGATCTAGAAGATCACAGCTAAATTTGTACAGTATATTGAAACTACAGGGGGGTTTCTTCACATTTGAAATACTCAGAGAAGCTCTGTTTTCTTTCAAGATCTTCACAGCATTACAACCTCTCAGCTCCTGGGGCAATGAATTTCACAGGTTAACTGTGTTTTAGAAAAGCCTTTTAAATAATGCAGTTTTCCAAGGTCAATAGCAGTGAGGCTTAGTTCCCACCCTAAGGAAATGGGTGCCTCGGAAAACCCAACCAAACAGGTTTAATTGGAGCAGGTTTCACATTACTGGGCAAGGTGAAAGGACTGACAATTTTTTGTGTTATCATTCACAGGCAGACATTGAACATGGGTCAGAAAGAATAGTGCTCTGCTCTATCACAAACTTACTGCTACAGGGTTTGTATGTATGCAAAAGCGCTATTTTGTCCACAGAAAAACTCTTTAAAAAGCGGAGGACATACCAGCGCCCTCAGAACAGAGAGAGGGCTTGAAAGAACAGGAAGCTTCAAAGCATCAAGGAACTATCAAGCCCCATCTACCTCCCAAGTGTCAAATTTTGACTGTAAATTGATTGGAAGGGGAAGAGTAGAACAAAATGAAAGGCTTTTACTCTTCACGAAGACAATGGGGACGTTGTGCTGTAGCGTGGCTGCAGCAAGGCTGGTACCGTGGCACAGCAGCTGAGCCAGAAAACGCAGCCCCCTCCCCTCCCTACCTTGGAGCTCTGACATCTTTGGTGCTAACAACTCGTTGCTGTGGAAACCAGACTGCTTCTGACAAAGCCACATTGACTAAAAGCAACATGTGGGAAAATGGAATAAGGCCCTGAGAGAAATTAATCCTTTACATGAAAAATAAATACAATTTTGGTTAAAAATTAAGCAAGTAAAGGAGAGTATTTCTCACTGTTAGAACAACAGGCAAGGGAAACACCGGCAAATGCCAGGCTTTGTGGCACTGCAAATGGATTTTAAGGACACTTCATCCTGAAATACATAGTAGGTTCAGGGCTAAAAAGGACACAGGAGCCCAACACAGAACACAGGTGTGTGAGGCAGCTGCTCCCTATCCAGTTTTTAACTGCTCTCCTTTGAAAACAAAATTACACCCAACCCCACCCCACAGTACAACAGAAGCCAAGGCTGCTACAAATCAACACTGCAGGGCTTTCCCAAGGCCCAGACTGACTCACACCTGGGCAAAACACTCAGCCAGCCAAAACCCCAGCACACAACAAAGTCCTGGCTATGGAGATGAGGAGGTTCCACGCCCTGCCATTCCCAAACAGTTTATGTATCTCAGAAATGCTATCCAAAAAACCCATAAACAATCCATTTTTTTCCTAATTTCTCCCCTCACAATGGGCTTAATAAATCTGTCCTCAGCCCTTGTTGACTCACATCCCAGGAGCTGCTTTAGGGCCTGTTACTTGGAATGCCAGCATCCTTAAGAGAGTATTCAAGAAAAAAATCCTGGGAAAAAGCCCATGGAGAAGAGCCAGAGTTTGAACTGGCAAGACTTAAGATCTGTGCACAGTGCAACTTTAATAAGACTGGCTCCTTATCCAGATCATCTGAAATTACTCATAAGGATGGCACACTCATGGTGGTTTGTTTGGTTTTTGGGGTTTTTTAAAATAAATTCAGAAAGCAAACTTCTCTGGAGGAAAATTTAATTTTTACCCAAGTTTAATATTTGGGTTTTCTCTTAATACAGGCCATGAAAGCTCCAGTGCAAAATGCCAGGTATCACAAAGATTCAGGAACTTGGAGGCCACTCGTGATTTACATGCTGAGCAAAAATCTTCTCCCCCTTCACTCCTGAGGTATTAAAATGCTGCAGCGTTACAGTTTAATCTCATTTACGGAGCTTTGAATCATCTTAAGTACTTAGGAAGTCTGTGTAAAATACCACAATCCCTGCAGTTTATACACCCTAATCCAGACAGACCACACCACCAGCTTTCACCGACGATGACGGAAAGACGTTCTCACGGTTTTCCAATTAATTAAGCAGATCCTCTACTCTCCACCTCGAGCAGAGGCCACAGCCTGCCACCTCCCTTCCCATCAGGGTCGCTGTGTCTGCTGAGAGTGCAAGAGCCACACAGACTTCAAACAACTCTGCTGGACCCAAAGATATAGAAGACAGCTCTGCAGACAGCTGTACTGTTGCTAATAGAATATTACACACCATCCTAAAGTCTGCCGTTCTAAAGACATATTTATCACGGAAAATCTCCAAATCAGGGAAACATATGCACATCATATGGGAAATGGGAACTTCTTCAGGGTCAAGCAAATAGCAACTGCAAAAACATTTAAGGATGCAAAATGCTGCATAATGGTGTAAATAAATCAATGATTGTATCTTTATTTTAAAGTAAAAGATAAATCACTGTATGCAGTCAAGGGATTGGAATAGAATCTCTTCATAGGCAAGAGCTTACTCCATTAACTTTCTCAAATTCACATTGGCTCTTTATCCCAGTAACAGGCTCTTGCTCCTTCCTTCCCTACACTTCCCATGAATTTAGCACAGCATGAACATAATCTGTGTTTTCTGCTGAAACTGAACTGGCACAAACAATAAGAAGAAGCCATTTATTCTCAGGCCAGGCCACTCTTACACAGGGTGCTACTACAGACAGGAACATACACTAAGGAAACAGGGATGTGCATGAGCCATGACATTCAGGTGTGGCCCTGATTCTTCCCAAATGTTATCAGATTTTTCCAATCCAGGCATCTCTCTATATGATATGATCATATGTAAATGCAGCTGAAGTACACTTATGCTGTAAATTAAGTTTAAAATTCTTGCATATTGCTCCTTTGCACTTAAGCTGATTTGCAAAATCCAGTTACCTGTAACGAGACTCCCACTAGCACAAATCAGTGAGGCTTTCCTTTGGTTAAATGGAACAGGAGGATTTGTACTCTTACAGGAGGAGGGGGAGACAGAGAAGAGCACTCTACTCCGAGGAGAGTGTCAGGCGATCAGCGGCGTCTGACCGAGGCACACGCGTGCTCTGCTTTCAGCACCTTCCCCGCAGCTGCAGTAAGACATTTATCTGTAACAGTTATCAGATCTTTGAACCTGGCAAGGCGGGGGAACACGCCTTGATCTTCCCGAGCTTTGTTACCACTCAGGTCAGAGAATAACTTGTGCCAGCTTGCTGAGAGACTGGGGGAGAACACAGAAGGTGAAAAGTAGCATGAATGCAGTTTTGCTTTTTCAAGATGACCTGATGGTTCATACATTTGCCTTTCTGTTTACATATTTTAGGCTTAATGAACTGCCATTGAAAAAATAAAATAAAATAATACGTATGGTTTGGTTTCATTATTTCAGACTAAGCCCATCTTTTTATTTTTTAAACTATTTGCCGTATTTCAGATAAAGAGCAGACCAGTCAAGAATGTCAGATCTTCAAAGTACATTGATAAGTCCTCGTTTTTTAAAATTAACTAGTCCAACTGACACTTTGAAAGGTGCCAGTCTGGCCCCAATAAGTACAAAGTGCTCAAAGACTCTGGTCTTGAATGACTCACTGGTTTAAAAACAATTCTTGTAGCAGTAGAAACGACCCACTTTTTAATCGACTGGAAGTTATTTTAGGTATTTTATGCATATTTACGTAATAGTCACCAAGATTGGCACTGAAGGATAAAATTCAAGGACCAGTCTGATGCTATCTATATTTAAGGTACTCCTCTGTAGACACGGCTGCCATTTAACTAGAACTCTTCTGAACTCATACTCATTCTGCACTATATCCAGCTTTGATCTACAGCACAGCTCCCGGACTTTGTTCCTCAGCTAAGCTGTGTTACTGGCACTGAATTTACTGTGGCATGAGAAGAACCAGGATAAATAGGCTGCAGGAAACATGGTAGGTAAGAGCAAACTAGAGAATACTTCACTAGAAAGTGTCAGTTTCCTCCAGGAACACACAATCATTCCAGAAGAGCTGCTTCACCCTGGATAAAACCTAACTAACCATTACACTTGGCTCTCCAAATTCTCATCACAGTTCTAAGATTAGCACAACATTATTCTTCCTTATGCCAAAAATGTTGAAATGTCTCATTCCTAATCTGGCATAATTCTCTTCTAAAAATGCAATCTGCAGCATCTCAGAAGATTGTTACCATTTCCTATTCTACAGGCAATCATCAGCCTAAAATAACCTTCACTTTCTCTGTATGCAGTGCTTTCTCCACTCCTGCATCATTTTCCTTGGTCATCATCTTATTTCAGGCAGCAAGCAGGGTATTTTACAAGCACCAGCCATTTAGATAATTTGCAAAACAAATACTTTGGACTGTATAGTCTCCTGTTTGTGACCAAGCATGACCTGGCTTCAGGGTAAACTAACTTAAAACAGAGTATCCCACTATTAGCTTTTGACATGTAGAATTATTTAATGTAATAAGAAACATTAAAATTGAGTGAGAGGCAGAAACATAGCTCAAGACTAAATGAAATTGAGGCAGAATGCCTGTCTTTGTCCACAGCAACTCACCTATGGAAAGCAGAACAACATTGTCTAGATAGTCCTATGTGTGGGTCCCAAGAATCATTTTAGGAAGGACTTCTTTTGCTGAATTTCTTTCTCCATTACCTGTTTTGTTTCCTTCTGAAAAAAAAGTTATGCTAATACTCTCATACGTAACAGCAGAGACTCCTACTCTATAATTATCATTTCTATCATTCACTAAACATTCTGTAAACCTAAAAGGCAAGGAGTGTATTCAATTTTGTGTTTGCTTTTTGCTTTATTTGACATTTGGGCTTTGCCTATTTGTCTTCAAACCACCAAGTCACAGTCACTTTTCTGCTGGCACTTAGCAGCGCAACACATTTTCCATGAGGCAGGTGATGGCTTAACTCACTATTTTACCCTAGAGGATAAGGTCTATGTGCAGATGTGGCACTTGGGGACGCAGTTCAGTGGTGGACTTGGCAGTGCTGCGTTAATGGTTGGACTTGATGATTTTTAAGGTGTTTTCCAACCTAAACAATTCCATGAAGCAGCAGGTCCACTCATACACACTGCACTTTAACCTGGAAGTCTCGGATGGCTGGAGGCACCTGCAGTACACAGGGCACATACCCAGCGTGTAGCGGAGAAGCATTTCACCACTGCTACTCAAGAGTTACTCATCCAAAAGTACCAATGCACCCATAACCAAAGTACTTGGCTTTCCTGAAGTTCCAAGGGTCTTTGTTTTGTGGCTATGTCCGAATTGTCCTTCCTTTCCTTCCGTAAAGCAGCACCATCTGTTTACTGAAGATGAATAGTATGGCAATGACATGCAACACTGTTTTTACATCCTGAAACATCCTCCAAAATCCTGAAGCTGCAGATGCAAAGAAGCCCCAATATCCTCCAGATTGCCACTGTGTTCTCTCTATTCTTATTATTTCTTAATCCCAACTCTGAGCCCTTCCTACCATCTTCCATAAAAATAAAGGAGATCATCAAATACATTGAAGTACTATTTTGACACCACTTAGCAGGAATTTGTGCCAAAAAAGAAGTGAGAAAGAAGGAAAGAAAGAACAAGGAACTGTAGGTTGGGGGTTTTTTAATGGAAGGCAAGTTGCAGGGGTTCACATTTATCCTCACAGGTAATCAGCTATTTTGGTCTCCTCTTCTCCCTAAAAACAGTGAGGAGTGCAAACACCAGCAGAGAACACTCAGGCTGGTGTCAGTGTTAAAGAAGTGGAGGTTAAATTTTTGCCCCAAAAGGTAAAGCGAACAGAAGGGGGCAGGCTGGCAGAAAGGAGATAAAAATAGAAGAGTGACTAGACTTCACTTGACAGCTATTTCTGGATCAACTATGGAAAGAGATCTGAGAAGGTTTTCTATTTGTAAGGGAGACAGAGACCAAAACACAGTTGCCTTCTAGAAGGCCACAGTCCTGCACAGCAGTTTTGTTTATGCTTCTACTTTTCTAAATCCCCGTGTTCTCACTATTTGGAAACAGTGCTGTTCAGCCAAAATGTCATTATGTGTCTAAGTGAGAAACCAGAAGAGATTTTCTGGAGCAGGACAGCAATGCATGTGGCATTTCAATTTAACAGAAACAAAGCTGACAGCACATTGTAAAACTGGGCAGCAAATCACAATGCCAAGCAGAGTAAATTAAGCCACACAGAACTTTAGGAAAATAACCAAAGCCCTGCAGTATCTCCAAAAGGATATCCTGTGCCTTCCCACTCTAAAATTATTAATGAAATTCTAACCACTTCCAATTATGGACATGGACTAACAACAACAGGGATCTCCCAATTACAGCATGTAGTGCTTGACTGACATATGGCTCTGGGGATGAATACTTTTGCCTGTTCAAGCCCTTTCTTCTTGAGTACCTCTGTTAAAATTCCTTCCATTGAGTAATTTCTATCCAGATCCTGGCTGTGCTGGCTCGGTTCCCATTTAAAAGAAAACCTGAGGCAGAAAGCAGTGCCATCTGCCCAGTCAGGAGCTGCTTTAATGGCCAAGTTTGATGTGAAGGGGAACAGCCTATTACACTTCATCTTCAGCAGCAGGACTGATATTCCTCCCTTCCCAGGAGTAGGTTACAGCAAGCGCTCTCATGCCTGAAGTATTTGTCCACAAATATACATAAATCTCAATGGATACGCGCAAGAAACCTCCAGAAAAAATCCATCCAGCATCCCTTTTTCTCAGGTTCAACCTGCAATTCAGTCCTTCCATTTCTCTTTACCTGTCATACCAGTTGGGTTTGTTCTGTGACAGCTTCATCAGCCTCCACTTTCTATTCCTGTAAGTGAATGATAACCCTGCCATCACACCTGAGAAGAACGAGCAGTGGCAAGGTCCTGTTGTCCCTACACTGAGAATTCTGTTCTGAAGCTGTTCCTGAATATTTTTTTCCCCAAGTTTCTTGTCCCTTTTACGTAACTGCTTTGACTGGATGATTTGCTCTGAAGTGTCATCTGGAGCAGGTCTGGGACTTGTGTGGCCCAGTTCAGGTTTCACAAGAAACAAAGGAAAAACTTCCTCTGAATATTTTCATCCTTGCAAATATCTTCAGGGCTGGGAAAAGATCTTTCTATTCTTGCCAATTAACCAAGCAGAGTTTTTATCCCTCCTTGTTGGGCAATCTTCTCACCAGACCATCTTTGCAGAGAGCAGCGGATTCTCTCTGGGCTGCTGGCAGTTTTACTTAATTGCATGTTTAACTTTTTATTCAGCACTTAAACCCATAACGATGAGAAATACACACATGCAAGCAGCAAACTATTATCTGCCATTCAAACTCCCTAGAGAACTCATAAACATCTTAATATTGCTGCCATAATTGTATCCCTTTCAGAAGAAAAGTGCACACATTCCATAGGTGGATGGGAGAGGGGATGACAAACACATACACAGGGTAAGTTCAGTGATACATTGGCCATTGCTAACCTGTAAGGACTGGGCAAGGGGATGTGGAACTTTGGTCCTTAATATATATTAAAAGTTCTGAAAAAAGTCAGCCAACTCAATCAGTGCTTAACAGAAACAGGTATTAGAGGCTCCACCATAGGTTCCTCCAACTCCTCAAGCACAAGACATTCCATCAGGGCACAGCGATTTCCATTCTCTTCTCCCTCTCCCCAACTCTGAGGGCTAAAATAAAAAAAAAAAAAAATCCAGATGCTAATATCCATTGGAATATATTTCCTACTTGATTCCAGAGCTACAAAATTTGCTCTGGAACATATTCGTTGCCACTGGATTGTCCCCAGGAATGGCAACTTCTGCTTTCAAATGCTTCCAGCCCTTATGACTGCAAACCCTTTGAAGTATGAATGATCTCAAACCAGCAACAAAGGCACTGAACTCTTCAGAAAGAGCAGATCAGCTTCAGCATTAACTATTATCCTTCATCACAGTATGCTAAGTTTAGAAATTAATGCTGTTAGCATTCCAGAAGGACCTGATTAATGGATCACCTCAGAGTTGCAAAAACTTGACACACCCCTAGGCAGGTGCAAAACCCCAGCACTTGCAGTCTGTTTGTCAAAACCTCCAGTTTCCCCATGATAAACTTCTGTGAGTCAGCTACGTGAAGCTAATACAAAACAGTATTGTATATGATAAAGTACAGAAGAGTGTTGGAAACGTGTGAATTAATCAGCATATTATTGTGTTAAAAGCTTTTCTAGTTCCTCTATTAAAATTTTTTCAATAAACAAGGCTGCCAGGTATTTCCAGCCGGCTCTATCAAAATGCAAATGCTTTGGTGGGGACAGCAGTTCTGTTTGGTAGAGACCACTCCAGGCCTTGGTGGACCCTCCAGGTGACCACTGAGAGATCCCCCCTGCTCCCAGCACACATGGAGTGTGTTCAAGAAAAGGAAGCATACCTGAGAGCCTCCTGGACATCCCAACCAATCAGATTAACACCAGGAAGGAATCTGTAACATCCTTAAGTAATTCTCATGACAATTACTTCAGCTGGTTTTAGTCTTCTCATACTGAACCATCCTGGTTCTCATTTAGGCTGCTTTTTTTCCCTAATGATGAGATTTAAGAGCATCAGGGAAATTTTCAAGTTTAAAAGCTGCAGAACAAAAGGCAAGTAAGCTTTACGTTCTCTAATTAATGGTTATTGCTCCATTTATTTAAGTGGCACTGATCATCATAAATATCTACTAAACTCACTTGCCATACTGGTGTAATCAGTGCTTTCCCCGGAAATATCTTTCAGTAAATGGATTGCAAAAATAAAGTAGGAAAATAAATGAACAACTAGAAATGCTCCTTAAGAAAAGTCTTCAAACGGAGGAAAGACTGAAGATCAATGAACATTTAAATATTTCACAGCTTAGGCCTATTCATTGCACAAGATCCAAAATAGTTTCCTTCATGAGTATTGCATAATAAGTTCATTCAAAATCTAGCAAGTTTTCTCCCAGAACACACCAAGACATGGTTCTCTCCCCCGCTTTTTTGTCTTTTAAATATGAACACGAGAATTTCACAGCTGATAACATTATTCTGGAAACTACGCAGAATATTCTGGAAAAGGCTCAAGCTGGGCCTCCAGTGTTGCAATAGCAAATGTTTCCACATACTCAGATTGTTCATGCATCACTCTTTGTGAAAGGTAAGCAAGAGAACAAGGAGCTTTTACAAGGTTCTGGGAGCAAACTCTGGCCTCCAAACCATAAATAAGGAAGAAAAGACAAAATGCACATACCTTCAAAGCACATTTCTGGCCTGTCTCCTTGTTGAAACACTCCAGAACTTTACCATTGATTCCCAACCCTAGCACCCGTTTGGAGAGTTTGTAGTCATCTGTAACTGCATGTTTTTTTATCTCTAGTTTGACATGGGCCGTTCCCCCAGGCAAGGACTTCACGTTGCTCTTGCTCTCCACATGACTCTCTGCCTGGGATTCCTGTTCACCTTCACTTTGTTCCATATCAGGGAAGTCTGGTATGACAGAGATACCCGACAGGTTCCTGTGGGGTATCCTCAGCAGAATCCCTTCTCTTAAGCAATCAAACCCAGTGCTTCAAACAGTCCATTTGCTTGCCATTTAGTCCTGAGTAAAAATGTAAACAAGTGTTAGTAATTGATGTCAACTAACTCTTCTCCCACCTCACCGCTTTTCCGCTGTTTTTATTAAGATGACCAGGTGCTAAAGAGAACAGAAGTGGAGGGTCACCTCAGGAAAGCACTCTTTGGCTTTACCGACCAGTCACCCCAGCTCCAATACAAACAGCTGCAGGTATAAATCACTGCTTTTACTGCAACAAAAAGTAACTGAGTAACTGCTGAGTCTTGGAATAACACAACAGCTAAACTGTACAACAGCGCAGAGCTTCAAGCTTATAAACCTGCATCGACCACTTGTTGCCTCAATGTTTTATGTAGAAATCCTCACAATGATCCCCTGCCTCATCCCGACACTCCCAAATTACGCAAGAGAACCACGAATACCTGGATTGAACCCCAGGGCGGCACTGCCTGGGCAGGCACTGAACCCTGTGACAGCTTTAGCTGCCTGGCTCCACAAGCGAGGGGCAGGGACCACCAAACCACCCAAAAACTGGAGTACGTGGAGATGCCATGGCGTGGCTCCCAAAGCCGAGCGGGTCCCGCTGGGGACCTGAGGGGACTCCCCGGGGCGGGTCCCGGCGCCAGCAGCCCCGTTAGCACGAGCAGAGGGGCCGCTCCGCTGCCCCCCGCGCTGAGGCGGCGGAGGGCGGGAAAGCCCTGAGGCGAAGCCGGGAGGGCGGGGGGTGGCGGCGGCGGGAGCCGGGCGGGGGCAGCTCCACGCCGGAGCTCGATTACCTGCCTGTGGCGGCGCGGCCCCAGCCGAGGCTTCCCGGAGCGACTCGGGGAAGGCGGGCTCTGCCTGGGTCCGCCCCGCCGCCCCGGGCAGGTGCGCGCCGCCTTCCCGCCCAGGCCCGCGCGGGGCTGCCGGCGGCGGGACCGGCCCGAGCCCGATAACCCACCGGGGCTGGGCCGGGCCCGCGCGGAGCGGGGGCTGCTCGTGTGCCGGTTCCACTGTTCGGGTTCCCCTGAACAACCCTAGCGGGGAACAGCCCCCGCGGTGATTTTAAGGTGATTTAGGGCGGTGATTTTAAGCACGATATTAATTTATTGGGGTAAACGGCCCTGACGGAGGGGGGAAATGAGGCTGCAGCGGCGCCGGCTCCGGGCTGGTACCGCAGCGCGCCCGCGCGGTGGCACCGCCGGCCCTTCCCCCGATGGCTCATTGGGGAAGGGGAAGAATCGCCACGGTCTCTCCAAACCCTGTGTTGAACAGGCTGTTGCAATGAGACTCGATAGCGGGCAATGATCCTTCAGGCGCTTGGCTAGCGAAAGGGTGCTCTCACTACACGCAGTCACTAAATGCGACCAAAGACGCGGTCAGTGTTTGTCGGCACTTTCGGATGCACAGTCAGGATATTAAAAGTGATGGTTCCCACAGCAACTGTCGCTCATCTCTGGTGCACAGAGTGTGGTTCCAGGGATGTGAAATGCTGAGTTTTTTTCCTCCATGTGAAGATGAGTCATGCATCGAAATGGAGCTGTATTCGTATCACTGGAAGGAGCTTAAAGTTCACATGCTTTACAAGTTAAAAATACATTTGTCATTTTACGTAACATAATGGCATCTGGAGTTCTAGCGGTTAGGAAAATAATTAAAAGGGCTAATGAGCCCTTTCTCCAAGGAATAAAAAGTAGTTCAACTTAGCAGGATGCAGGTCTGCAGTACATCACCATGTGATGTGACTCTACAGCTATTCTGCCTCAGGTTTCCCTTCCAGGCTTTCAGCAGTTCAGCTGCTGGAGGGTCTGGTCTCCTGATTCAGTTCACCTATTCTGGGCTAATCAAATCCCTGAGGAAAACAGCTATTTCCAACGTTTTCAGGTTTAGCTGCCAGCCTTCTTAGTCTTTGCATCACCTCCCACTGTGGTAGTCTCAGAGAAATGTATATGTAACTGTGAGCTCTCAGGTTTCAAACCTTCAATAACATGGTTCTGCAGTCAGCAGCTTGCTCTGATTTTCCTTCCCATGGTTTCTGCCTGTATTTGCTGTTCTGTTTGTCCTGGATGGTAATTTCCTTTTCTTTGCAATAGGTCATCAGTGCTCAGTCACTGGGGGCCAGACCCTTCAGAAAACTTTTAAATCTCTCCGCTCTCTTCTCCATTTTTAAATTTGAAAAACATCCTTGCTTACACCCATCTGTAGCTCCCGTTCCCGGCCCCACTTTGGATCTTTCCATGTAACTCTCACCCAAAAGCCTATGGTTGCCCAAAGCAAGCAAGAGTTACACTGACTAGCACATTGAAGCTGGTGGAAGGCGATTTATGGCTCTATTCTAGGAAATATTAAACGTTGCAAAAATTCCAAGCAGATGTCTACTTAAGGGGGTGCTATTTTTTACAGTGTGTCAGAAGTAAGGAATTCCATTAAGAAACTATGACTCTTTCTAACTATTACAAGAATGAGTTTCTAAAAAAATAAGCTGTGCATGGAAAGCAAGGAGGAAAGATGAGGGAATAAGACTGGATGTGTGAAATTAGTTGGTTCTACATGTCTCAGTTATGAACAGTCGCCTGATGAGAAAAGTTCAACTGGGAGGATACAAAACACATTTGTCAAGTCAGTGGGTATCTCACTGGGATGAAAAGCTTGTTTGGGTTCACCACCTGATATTGCCTGGATATACTCTTGGCAAAGTTCATCATTTTACCACCAGCCAGTAATAAATTTAAACAGGGCAAACACCTTAAAACCCAGTCTGAATCATGGTTAATAAGGCCTTACATCAACCCCTTACTAATTTTAACTCCCATAAACTCCTAAAGAGCCTTTCCAGCACCAGCCCAAATATCAAACAGCCTCACTCTACACAAGGATGACCCCAAAATAAAAATGGCTCCTGAAGCTTCTCTGTGCTTGTTGCAGGTGGAGCTGCATTAGCATCCTCTGGAGATGCTGACAGAGAATACACTGACAGGTTCACTGCAGTTTGTTGAGCTGGGGGACATTCTTCATTCAAACAGATGTTTTTATTTATTTATTGATGTTTGCTTTTTGAAGTTAAAAAAACTCCCCAAAACAGTACTATTACAGGCTAAGAGCCCACTACAGCAGAAATTCTTTCATCTTCACAAAAATCCCTAAAACTGTAAATTAAACATTAATCCTATTTTTACCAGCAGTCCCCAACAGCAACAGCACAAAACAACTTAAATTTCAAAAGAGAATTTTGTAGCTCAGCTATGCCTGCTTTGTCCCAAAATAAAAAACAGCTTATAGGAGAAAACAGCAAATATTAAGGCTCTGTTCTTTCAATAAGCTTTGGGGCAGCAGCCCCTTTCCTCTAACCAGTGTTTTAACCCAGTGAAGCTTCTTACTTTAGCCAGCACACAGTTTGGATACATTCTTCCCCAGATTTGATCATGCCTTGGATATCACAGATAGCTGCTTTACAGACAGACAGCACTACTCTGTTTAAACAGAGAAGGGTAATTTTGGCTATTCCACTGGGTATTTTCACTGCCTCTTTGCCATGCTGTAACAATTCAATAATTGGGATCAAAGATATTTCAGACTTTCAAATGTCTCATTTCCTAATAAAAATGAAATTAAATAACTGAGTTTACTGTAATCCGGAGAGCTAGGAAAGCTGACGTCACCAAATGTTCTCTGAGGGATGGCATATTTTGAGGAGTGATACCTGAATGCTACAGGGATCTCAGTTTACTTATATACAAAAGTGATTTTTGTCGCAGTCTGCCCTTTGATAGCAATGTCTCATGGAAATTCCATCAGCTATGATAAAGAAATTATCAGCTGAAAACTAGTGACTTGTTTTTCTGAAACTTTGCTTCCTCTGAGTAACAGCTCTCTCTTTTTTTCTGCTGTTATGAGAAATCTACACTCTGGGATGCATTATATAGATGTCACCAAAGAGAAAATCCTCTGTATTGTGAGGTTGAAGTGAGGACATAGCTTTGTCTGGTTGGGCGGTTGCAACAACCTTATTAAATCCCCCAGGAAGTTCTTCAGAAACTGCATCTGTGATATTGAAAGAAAGAAAGGGCAGCTCTACAGAGTAATATTTTGATATGAAGGAGAACAAAAGCAGACTTTTGTAGGATCTTCAGTTTAGTCTGTCATGTACACAGTGGTCTGAAACACAAACTATATGCATGGGGTTTTGCCTGTCTTTGGGCTTAGTTCTGTATATGTCTGTCTCAGACTTATCAGAAAGGAATGAAAAAAAATAATCCCACCAAACTGAAAAAGCTCATCAGCAAACAGCCTGGCTCTTTGCTCTCACAGCTAACATAAAACCAGGTTTATAAAGCTCTTTCATGGGCAATGATCTTTACTGATGCTTTGTTGCTAGAACAACTTCTCTTTTATTCTCAACACCCTCTGTCCTGACCTGGGATTATAACATGGTTTCCAGGAGGAATTAAAATCCTGGCTATGAGGCAGCTTCTAGTTAAGGAAAGGGAGGTTTCAAGAACACCACTCTCACCATCTGGACAGCCTGTCCTAATACCTGACTTCATTCCCCAAGATTAATTCCTCCACATTAGCACATAGCAGGTATTTTCCTACAGAAATACAGACAAGGACAGAAAAGCTGCTTTTATACACCTGGCCTCAGACACCTTATTACAGGTATCTTGTCTTGGTCATTGAGGTTTTGGGAGACTCCATCCATGTTCCTCCACAGCTTATTGATGGGGGAGTCAGAAAGATAGCAGTTGGACATTTCCATTTCAGCAGAGAGGAGAAAAAAGATACATTTTTTTCACAGAAGAATCATAAATCAAAAGCATAAAAAACCTTCTAATCTGTCTACAGGAGACGGTGCTTCATTTTATGCTGCAGTGGAGCAGAAGAAATTAATCTCTTTCATTGAAACATCCTGCAACTAATGGGTATGACAGCATTGCCTAGTAGTCCTGGGGTGGCCTTCCAGGCCACTCAGGAATACAATTTTTGCAGAAACACAGCATTCAAATCAAGAAGCAAAACTCCTAACAGTTGCCACACTGCAATCAACCTTCTAGGTCACCACACGCCAGCAAGCCTTGGGACAATAAAAATGCTGAGTTCCTTAGAATAACCCACAGTATTTTTTCACAGCTTGAAATGAAACCCATTCCTTTCTGTGCATCCTACTTCTCATGGAGCCAGCTCAGATGTCGCTGTATCCATGGCACAGCTCACCCACTCCCTGGAGACTCCTCCATTGTTCCTCACGAGGCTGGAAAACCAAAACCACAACAGTAGGTTCACCACCTGTTGTTGATTACAGGAATTGATGTGTCCTACTCGAATAACGAGCTGGCCCTTCTAAACAAGGAGCAGCTGCTTGTTATTGTTAACGTTGGGTCACTCGGTGCTATTCCTTACAGGACACACAGGGTAAGGGCCAGGCAGTGACCAGAGGGGTGACTTACTTTCAGTCCTTCAAACTATTGGTGAAAGTAAATCCAGGCACACAGACCCCTCTCAAGAGTTACGACTCTGGATGTCACTTTTCATTTACACTAACTCTACAAGATTACAGAAATGTCCCAATGCTCAGTGGAAGCCGTGACACCCGCAGTAAGAAGGGACTCTGGCCACGGGTCTTCCCAAGCGCACATTTAGCAGCAGATGGTGCTGTTGTGTCGATGATCTTTACTGAGGGACTAACTGCCTCATGATTTCTGGATTTTCTTACTTCCATGACTTTATTACCAGTTTTGAGCTTTCTTTGACACCTTTCATAACTAAAGCAAAGCACTCAATGATACCACGATATTTCTTGCTACTGCCTCTTTAACGTCCTAATTCTTCAAGACTGAACTCTGGAGAGCCGTTTATATGAATATAAATTGGGTTTAAACAACTAATTTGTGTGAAGAGCAGCAATTTATATTGACTGCAAGGCCTGGGACACTGGCACATGGGGCACACTGTGCTGTTGCCCTCTTGGGGCATTGCCATGTGCCCGAGGAATGCCAATGAGTGCCAACGTTCATGCAGAGTGATGAAGCACTGCTGAGTGCTCCTGACTTCAAACCCATCACTAATTTTGTAGATAAAACAGCCCAGGCATTAGCCTGAATTGTTTTTTTGAGGCGGTCCCCTAAAAATGTTTCCAATACAAATGCCAGCTCCTTTCATTGATGCTCACGCATCAGGCTACTTCAAGTCCATGCTCATCTCTCCGGGTCCTGCAGGAGCCGTGAGAAGAACGGCTCGGATCCGGTGACTGGGGCTGGAAAAGCCCCGCGGGAGAGCGGGACGGGAACCGGGAGCAGCTCCTGTTTCCCCAGCGCAGAGCTGCCAGCGCAGACCCCACTTCTGCGGGGATGTCCCCTCTGCACAGGTCTTAGCGTTGCCTCCCTGCGCCGGAGATACAAATGGCTGCTCAGCTGCCAGCACAGAGCGGCACACAAAGCCTCCTCCAGGCGACGATCACTAGATGGAGCCCAATTCTAAGTGAAACAAAGATGCAGACAGCTCCTCACTGCCGGCGCACCAAGCTGAGATCTCAGCGTCCCCTCCGAGGCTGACGACCAATTAAATACCTTCTGAATGTGCAGGTTCACCGTGGTTTGCACGAGACGAGCTGCTTCCACCTATGTAATCTAGATCTGTTCAAATCCATCGTGCTGCTGCACCACCGATAAAAGGGTGAAACAATCTCGAATTTAGACGTGAAGGGGCACAGGCACGCAGGTGTCCCCTGCAACCCTGAGCCAGGACTACAAAGGGGCCTCCGAATGATCGTCTGAGTGTTGTGCTTGTTGCACAGGAAAGCGAGGATTGAAATTCCTCTGCCAGACCCTCCCCTCCCCTGTGAATTTACACATAATCAGAGGAAGTGTGAGCTAAAGTGTGTCTTATGCTCAGAAGCAAACTGGTCAAGGAATGCTTGCAGGCTGACATTCCCACCCCCTTTAGATGGCCCTCAAATACTTAGATAGATGGATACTCAGGATAGTTAGATGGGCCTCAGCACCTCTCTCTTCGCATAGCTGGGTATTATTAGCAGCACTCATTACTGCACTGCCCCTGATTCAGGACAGAAAACGCATGGAAGTGTGCAGGAGGTTGAGCAGCTGCCAAATGAAACTGCGGGGAGTGAAAGGCTGAGTCAGGAGCCGAACACAGCCTGCCTGCTCTCAGCCTCATGCCCACGGGAACACCCTTCTAACCTCACCCTTATCAGCATCCTGCCTTCCCCTCTGCTCCTGGCCCCATCCACTTCTGAATGTTCTGAATGGCACAACGATTATTAATATTTTAAAGTATTCAGTCTACTCAAATGGAGGTGGCAGACAGACTGCTCTCATTCTCTCTTATCTCTGATATGTGAAGAGGTGGAAAGTCGTGTCAGGAAAAGAATGACCAAGCTTTTTTATAAAATATTCAAAAATAAAAGGTTCAATAACCCTAAAAGAAACCAAAATATTTCCTCACGAGTTGCCAAATTTTAACCTGACAATGATCTCTAAATGCAAGACGAAACAGTGGTAGTGTAGCCTTTTCCAGGACTTTGCTGAACAGAGATCCTGATTCACAGGGGATTCCCAGGTGACCAAGACAACCCTTTTGAGACAACCTATGCACTGTGACAACCACACAATCGGTGCCCAGAGTAGCAGACCCTGCAGCACACCCCAGGTTTCACGGGAAATTGCCCCACTCCCTGTTTGCCCGTCCAACCCCACGGCCTTGCCCCTCCCCGAGCACCCGCTGCACAAGCGACCCGGAGAGGCGCCGCCGGCTCGGGGGGATGCTGAACAGCCGTGTGCGCATAACATGACCGAAAAACGGCAAATGCATAAAAGCAAACGGAAGGAAAATGGCACTCAGCCGCGAGTAAATCAAAGGGAGCCGCGGCGAGCAGCAGGGCGCCGCGGGGAGCCGCGCACAAGCCCGGGCAGGAGGCGGTGGGCGCTGCCGGCCCCGCCCCGGGCGGGCCCCGCGCATGCGGCGGCGGCGCCCATTGGCCGCGCCCGGCGCGCCGGCCCCGCGTTCCTGGAAAGTTCTTGGAAATGGATCAAAGGCGTTTCCGCGAACACGCGCGGCGGAGGCCCCGCACGGCTCCCCTCCCCTCTCCTCCCTTCCCCGGCCTGCCCACCGGGAGGGCTCCGCTCCGCTCCCCTTCGCTTCCCTCCCTCCCCCGGCTATGGCAGCATGGACGCGGCCGTGCTGGGCACAGCTATTTATACCTTTTTTTTTTTTTTTTTTTTTTTTCCCCCCCCCCTCCCCTCGTGGCTGATATAGGAAGACTGATGCGAACACAATACGATTCCAGGAATCCCTCACTTCCTGGAACAGATTAAAAGGGACACACAAAAGATTACTAAGGAGGTTTGCTTTTTTTTTTCTTCCACGGAGCTTCATTTCTCCGGAGCTAGCGCTAAGACAGGTCGCTGCTCCGGCTCTTCCCGCAGCACTCGGGGAGATCTTATTTATTGGTACCTATTTATTACTATTTCAGAGTGCTCTGAAGGAAAATTAGTTCCTCTTTAAATATATGTAATTTCCTTTTTCTCTGGTTATTTTTTTAACCTTTTTTTTTTTTTTGCTGCTGTTTTCTTAAGAGCAGAACAAGAATAGATTATTTTTTCTAAAGCACTGTGAGTGCACGCATTTTCTTGGCCAAAGTTGCTGAAGTCTTCGTCGGACAGCTCGTCTTCTGCTTGGCTTTCCCTGCATCTGAAACAACCTGCAGAAGGGCTTTGCTGGGACTCGCCCACCTTCTCTCACCGTGAAGCCCAACTAGAGGCTCAACTCGCTGCTTCGGGGAAGCAAAGAAGGCAAGAAAAGGAGAAAGCATTTCTCACCTTCTTGAAGACTTAATGCTTTTCCCTTGGTCCGGGAGTGACATGATCCTCTGTGTTCAGGGGTAAGATACTTTGCCGTCTTCTGTGAAAAGCTGTATTTTGATAATTGTAATTAGGAAGCTTCTTTGGGACAGTTTTTCAGCTCGTGTGTGATGCCATGTGTGACTGTAATGGAATGGGAACGACTTCGGCTGGCCGAGTGCTGAGTTCTGTGTGTATGTCTTATGTGTCTGCTTTTAGATTCCAAGGCCAAAGTCATGGAACCATTTCTGAAATATTCCTGATTTCCGTGCTTTTTATTGCTGAAAACTCCACGGTATTCAAAGTCTTTGGGAGAGTAAAAATACCTGGAATGTGTTGTTCTGTGTGGTGGATGCAGCACCAAGGGGGACACCAACCCAACACCATAGGTGTTCTCTAAAGTCCATTTGGAAACATACTGCTTACAGGGAAAAACTTCCCTGGAGTTTAGGTGCTTTGGTCTATTTCTAAGGAGATATTTATGCTAAATTCATTTAAATTTTGTGTAAGTTTAAGTGTATGTACATATACACAGCATTCTGTAGAATGAGAGCCACAATGGGCACACGGATAGTTCCACATCTACATTCAGGAGAACAGATAACGTCCAAGTGCCTGTTCTGGTATCAGTACTGATGTGTTGGCGCTTCGGTGTCCCTGTGACCAGCTCAGTTCATCAACTGAGGAATACCTGGTGTGCAGGAATCACCTGGTATTTTTACACATGTTGCGTACTTGGAAATTGTGAGCATTTGTTTCAGCCTGAGCCATCACGTCAGTATTTCCTATCACTGGTGTTCGGTGGATTTTCCTCTGAGGAAAGTCTTTCTTGTCTGCTTGCAATGACCAAAGCATGGGGATTTTTTCTGCCATTTCCCCCCCAAAATCTGTTCCACAGACAAGGAGAGCTTGTGTTTACCAGTAATTTCCTACTACGCAAGGGAGTTTGTTTTCACTCTTATTTTCAGTCTGCAGCTGCAGTTCCTATAGCCACGGCAAAGGGAATTCAGTTTTCAGCTTGGCCTTTGGGAAACTCTTATCTGAAGCTTTTCTCCAGGGTCAACATACCAGAGCTACTGCTTCCCTTACCCATCAACAGCTTGTTATGGAGCCAGATGTGTAGATGTTTTAATGTCTATTCTTAAGACCATTTATTGCTCTGTTTTCATTATCCTCTGTGATTTCACATATCCTGGACTCCATACTCTCCTTCCTATTCAGACTAAGCTCCCATTGGAGTGTTGGGATGTGGCTGATGGAAGGGAGAGCAGCTCCACACCTTTTCTTGTAGTGTTTATACTGTGTTACAAAGTTTAGCTTATAAGCACAATAACTGCGAAGCCGACGCTAAATGATATCAGACATATCTGATTCTCCTGAACCTTCTTGTCCTTCCAAGGCTTTCTAAAACACTAATTGCCAAAGCACAGGGAAGTTCATTTGCTGTTTCTCTTGAGGGTGCACCCAGACTACCAGCTAGACATGCCAAATTTCGTATTTTTTTTTTCCTCCTCACAGCTGTTGCACTAACACTTGGCTCTATTCAGTCCTGATCCTCCACATCTCTACTTTCTTTCTTACACACCCTATTTGCAAATCCTTTCTTTGCCTCACCAAAAGGCTGACTTTCTCATGTCAGCAAACCTTTTTCAACCTGTCCTTATCCCCACATACTCTTCTTAGCCCTCTTGCAAATATTCTTGCATTAAAAGTTGTAGTCTGCCATTACTTGCTGATCCCTCTGCTCTCCCTTCCTGTGCTTGGAGCTGCTCTGATTGCTCCCAGCAGAAGCTCTTCTTTCTTCAACCTATGTACAAAGTTGTTTAGGACAGAAGCACCTTCCAGTCTGTCAGAATTTCTAATCCTTTTCCACCATGCTCCTTTGAGCCTACAGTGGCACTGGGAAGTTTTGTGGGGACAGAAAGGGGCATAAGGCCAGCATATAGAAAGAAATTTGGAAACATGTGAGCGGAAGGATCCCCACAGTGCCTGCACACGGTCTGGGCTCCTCCAGCCTCATGTGGCACAAAGTGTAAGGCAGGAGAGCATGAATACAGGGGGGAAACCTCATCTCAAGCACATGGGCTCTGTAAAACAAACCTACTGACAAATTCACACAGTTGATGTGGTTCTTGGAGGACCAAACTGTGAACTGGTACAGCCCTCGAAAGTAATATTTTCCCTCCCAATTCATGGCAGACATTTCCCTGTGTAGCTTTGCTATCTCTCTCTTCCTTCCCCACCTCTCAGCCAATTCCTAATTTCCTCTCCAAAGTTGGTGTATAAAAAGAAAAAAAAGTTCCATGCTATGAAAAGTTTTCTTCATGTTCCAAACCCTTCCTGAAGATAGGCCAGAAAAATTTTCCAGGAGAAAAGAAGTTCAGAGAGATTTGGCATTTGGAGTGCAGTATTTGAGTTCCGGGAATGAATGGGCAGTGAATGGTGCAGGACTGATTTGCCGTAATATCAGTCACAGTCATTTTAGCTCAGGGAACAGTCAGTATAGGAGAGACACTGCTCTGCCAGTAAGCCTGGGACACCCTCTTTGCACAGCACCAATTGTTAATTAGGTTCAGCACTGGGAAGGATCACAATCACAGAATATTCTGAGTTGAAAAGGACGCTCAAGGATGATCAAGTCCAACTCTGAATGACGTGTATGGGGATCAAATCCGTGACCTTGGTGTTATTTGCACCATGCTCCAAGCAACTGAGCTGGTTTATGTGCAAAAGAGGGGTAATGGAGAATTGGGAATCTCCTTTCCCCAAGGAGGCAGGTAGCTGGGCATTTGCGAAGACCGTGACATTAAGTGGGAGACATCCAAGTATCTTGAAAAATGCAGCCCTCAACACTTCTAAATGTATCTCAGGGAGGATTTAGAAGCTTTCCCAACAATGATCTCCAGGTATAAAAATACAGCCAGATATACAGCTCTGTGAAAGCCCCTGAAAATGCAGGTCCTGCAACCAAGGGTCCCAGGTGAGGACAAGGGCCAGCAATCACTTTTATTCAGCCTGGCTTCCTACCCATTAACAGAAATTAAGAAACATAGATTAGATGCCATGAAAACCAAGCAGGTATCCTGCTTCTGAAATGTGATTTTACCCATGGAAAAAGAAAGAATGGTCTCTCCTAAATACCAACAGAATAGCAGGAGCTTTGCCATTTATTGCAAGGGCAAGAAGTCTCCGTAGATTTAAATTTACCAGTGGTTTTACAAAACCTTACTTCAAACCTCCACGGTTTGATTAGAAATGCAGAGTTGTGGAACTGATCATGGCTCTCACTCACAAGGTGTGAAGGTGCTTTCAGGTTCTCTCTAATTTACTTTGCTCCCACATCCCTTCTTGTTCTCTGTCCCATGCTTGAGACTCAGCGGTTTGAGGTGGTGGAGTGCAGCTATGATCAGGTGCAGATCAGTTTACAACACATTTATTTATGTACCTGAAGCACCCCTGTTCACATAGAGCACAGGGAAGGAGGAAGATCCGAAGGGAAGCACTTACGACTTCAGAGTCTCCTTCTGCTTCTCCTTCAGTGATGGGTGGAGGTGGCTGCACCCTGTGCCATCACCATCAGCTCCAGTGGTGCTGTGACAGTGTCACACTGAGGACTGAGTGTATTTCTCTCAGCCATCTCTTCTGTTAAGTGCCTAAAAGGACATCTCAGGTGTGTTGGGGATGCATGGAGGGATGTAACACAGGGCGTGCAGCAGGACAGAGGACACAGAGGCAAAGAACCTACACACACTGGGACATAAACTAATTCTTCCTCTGGAGCTTGCCTGGGAATGAAGACTCCCCTGGCCTTTGACATCCATCCTCCTGCTGGAGCTCTGTTTTCCTTTAGGAATATCCATGCTGCAGAGGAGGCGCAGCCATGGCCCATGAGAGCTCCAGGCTTTGTGAAACTGCATTTAGATGCTGAATGGCTACACCACTGCTCTCTTAAGGCCACAGAAGAACACATGTTCTAGCAGCCTGGCCACGGCAGAGCCTTGTCCTGCTGCAATCCTGCAGGGATTACAGCCTGACAGGGATTACACACTGACTTCTCCATTGAGCTGTTGAATAGTGGGGGTGGGTGTAGTGCAGAGGCATGGCTAAAACAAGAATTCCCATTATTCTACTACACGATCAGCTTACCCTGGGTTCTAACAGATTCATTTAGGATCAGGTCATCCTTGAGCAGAAAGGGGGTAGGACAAAACACAAGCTATTCCCAATTGTGCTTCTAATTATATTGCAGTAAATGACAATCCCACTGGCAGAAACAGAAAGGCTCCAACATAGTAATCATGTAAATGAAGCCGTAATGCTGCTATAAATCTTACTGCCTCTCAAACTATGTATTAAAAGGCAACATCTAAAAATATCAGGTCCAAATCATCCTAAATGGCAAGACAGACCACCTTTTATAAGGCCAAAGAGGCCAACTCGCTCTCCCTCTTTCTAAGGGCTCATCTTTAGCTGCATTCCTTCCTCCGCCCTTGCCTCTCTCAAACAATCCTGATGAGGAGCTGTTTGTAAAACATAACACGTTGTAGTACAATGTAGCATGAACTGAACAGACCCTGCAACCAATCTCAAGGCAAGGAGAAATAGAGTGTGCCTTTCATTTCAGACCTCATCCTTTGCTGGCAGAGGAGAAGATCAGGAGACTGTCACTCAGGGGCATTGAGGAATTGTCAGAGCCCATCATGCAGCCTCTCCCAGTTATGGCCTTCCAGGAGGAGTCTGCGCCTGCCCTTGCACCTCCAGTTCCAGACAGCAACCCACCTCAGACACGGGACCCTGAAGAAGACCTTCTCTGCATTGCAAAAACCTTCTCCTACCTGCGAGAATCTGGTAAGATTCAATCACAAAGTCACAGGGTCAGAAGGGTGCAGGGACCCAGCTCTGCAATCTGAGAGCCAGGACGATTCTCCTGATCCCACTTCAGATAGGAACCTGGTTCTGTCACAGCCATGGCTGACTCTTGTGCACGCAGCAAGTGTATCTGCAGTCTCTACAAACTTATACAATGAACTAATTTATTGCTTTATCTTTTGTAACTGAACTGGGAGAAGGAATTGCAAAAAAATTGCTTTATCTCTGTAAACTGCAGCTGCTGCAGCAGCCACCAGCCTTATCCCAAGCTCCAGCACAGCAATAGCAAGCAGAGGCAGGAAACACTTAGAACTCGCTCTTAATTTCTGAAGGCCTTAGCCAGCTGTGGCTGTGGTTGCTTCCCAGGCCCTGAACCTGGTTTTCTTCAAGGTTTCTCTAAATACGCTGCCGGTCCTATAAGATGTTCTTTCCCTAACAAATTTTTTCTCGGATGTTTTTCCAGGTTGGTACTGGGGTTCGATCACCGCCAGTGAGGCCAAGCAGCATTTGCAAAAGATGCCCGAGGGCACCTTCCTGGTGCGGGACAGCACCCACCCCAGCTACCTGTTCACACTGTCCGTCAAGACAAACCGAGGGCCCACCAACGTGCGCATCGAATACACTGACAGCAAGTTCCGCCTGGACTCCAACTACCTGTCCAAACCTCGCATCCTCGCCTTCCCAGATGTGGTCAGTCTCATCCAGCACTATGTCATGTCCTGCACAACAGAAAGCAAGACCGAGGCTCCTTACCCGCCTCCGTCTCCTCTACCTCCCCTGCAGAAAGAGATGGCAGCAGCCGCAGTACACTTGAAGCTCATCCGGCCGCTGGGCCGCAAGGACAGCATTCCCAGCCTGCAGCACCTGTGCCGGCTGCGGATCAACAGGTGCACGGCTGCCGTGGAGCAGCTGCCCCTGCCCCGGCGCATGGGGGAATACCTGAAGCAATATCCTTTCCAGCTCTGAAGCGTGGCCCTTCTCTCTCAGGCACAAATGACAGAGGCAGAAGCATGAGAACTTTGTGTCTCCGTCCCACTAAAGGTGGGCATAGTGAAGACCTGATTATCAGCAGAGACTGCATCCATCTTTCCTCTCCCCTTCTCTTCACATCCATTCCAGCCCCAAGGAGGAGTGGGTTGTTTCAGTGAGCAATGGGACACCAGCTGAGCTCTGACCCCCGGGCTGTGCCGGCAGTGGCTGTGAGAAGTGCTGGAGGCATAGCCACACTACTTGAATGTCAGAGTTGCTGTGACACCGGACATGTTAACGTTGTTATTTTTGCTATTTATTTCCATGGCAGTTTCTTTCCTCGTGGTATTTTTAAAGCACCTTTTACTTTATTGGTTTTTTTGTTTCTTTTGTGGAATTAGAGATAGCATAAAGGCTCCCAGCCAACTGGCAGCCAAAGCTCTGTGGGAATTTGGATTTGGATTCACATCCAAACAGTTTCTGTTTGAGCCTGTCCCTGTGACAGGTTAAAGGAGTCCACATCCAAACTCTCCCAGGCTTCTGCGGTATGTGAGACTCAGATGACTGTATCTAGACCCACCTCTACAGAGGTAAAGACTATTTGTTTTTTCTTCCTTAGCTACAGAGGGCATCACAACCTCAGAGCACAGTGGGACCTCCCAGAGATGTGTGCTGCATCACATGTTGTGAACAGGAGACTTCTTTGAGGAAGCTCTTCTTCCTTGAGAGCTCTAAGCAGAGATCTGTATATTGAGGTTGGGCTAGGGAGCACTCATCCCAATTTTTTCCATCTTCTCCATCTCCAAAGGAAGTTTGTGACAAAACATTTAGAAACAATTAATTAGAAACCAAATTTTCTCATGTGCAGGCAGAAGGATTTGGTTTCAGAGCACCCTGCGTTTGGCTTGTGTTTTTGAAGTGCAGTTCCGTGACCTTGCCCTTGAGACACAGGGCAAGACCAGGATCTCCTTGAGCAGGGGCTCAGAGACAGCTCTGCTGAGCTGCACCAGTGACACGCACAGCTTCAGGATATTTATTTATTTATTTCTGGGGGTAACACTTAGAGGCAGCTCAGCAGAAAGAGCTGTCCTTGTTCCCTGCTCACACCATGCCAGACTGCCGCGTGCTCTGCTCCTGCCAGCATTAGTCACCAGCCACGCGGCTTCCGCCAGCTCCAGGCGGGAGCGCACACTGCAAACCACAATCCAGCGTTTCTGTTTGCCAAGGTCCAGACCTCTCCTCCCCCTGCTCTGACTTGCATGTTTGTTACCCATAATTAGGCTTTTGGCTCTGGGTTTCCTTCTCGCACCTCATCCCTTTCACCCCCTGCAGATGAAGCACAATGGCTCTTCCCCTGCTCTTTTACATACAGGAGGGACAAACAGCAGATGGGATCTGCCCCAAACCAGCACACTCAAGTTGCCCCTTCCTGTTCATTTGCTGAATCCCATCACCCTCCCAGCCTGTAGGAGCCAGTCCCTGCCATCGAGTGAGAGTAGAGGAGGGAATGAACAGGTCTACAGAAATTATCATTTGGCTTATTTTGCCCCTAAGACCCCCTAACTTGTTCTAGAATGAAAGAACATTAAGGATTCCTTGTCCATCCCTCCCTGGGACTCTCTCTAAGGCTCTGTAAATCAGAATGGACAAACCCCCAGCTATACCTGAGGGTTGGAAGAGAAGATGGAAAAGGATGGGATGGTGACCCAGGAGACAAGCTCAATAAAATGGGTGAGTTTCTTCCACCCTATCTTAAAGCTGCCAAAAGGGACAAGATGGCCTGATGTGCTTAGTCAGTGTCTTTTTTTTTTTCCCTCTCCACATTTATACAAGTTTGTGCTGTTGCAAGCTTTGTTTTTGATACTTTGATGATTGACAGTGTGCATGTGTGATGTCAGGTTTGCTTTTTGGTATATCCTTCCCCCTTTCCCCTACAGCAGCAACCATGGGAAGGTACTAAGTGAGAATGAAAATTTAGAAGGCAAAAAGGAAAACTTTTAAAAAAATAATATAAACTATAAACCACTGAAGAGGCTTCCTTTTATCTGAACACCTCTATCTGCCTGAGGACACTGGGAACAAGGAAACTACAGCTCTCCAAGGAGCAGCAGTGATCTCAGGAAGCCCAGAGAGCTCAGCCACAGGCCTGGTAACTACAGCTTGGGAAAAATCAGCTGGAGAAGTGTACAGCTGGAAAGGGCAGGTTGTTAATCTCGCTGCAACTTGCCTCCTACTTGATCTTTTCTCTGTTGGGGGTGATGGGGAGGTCAAGCTGTGGGTTTAACTCACTGCCCCAAGAGAGCCCAGGAGCTCCTGGTTGACCCCAGGCTGAAGGCTGTGAGCTCCCACGGGCAGGGACCAGCTCTGTTCTGTGTTTGTTCTGCATTTAGCACAGTAGGGATCTCTAGGTGCTACTGCAATACAACAAATAAACAATACAGTTACTCCAAAAAGTCAGTTTCTCCTATCTTGACACAGTTTGTTAAAAATCATTTGACTCTGGATTTTAAATAAACATTTTAAATATACTTTAAAGCCACTCAATGTAAAAGTCTTTGGTAAAATCCAAATTGCTGAGTTCATTTCCTATTCACAGAAATCTTCCTCAAGAACACCAGGCAAACTCTTGACCATTTTTTTCAAACAAGAAAAAAAAAGCCTTTAACAAAAAAAAGGCCCTTCAGATACTGGGTGAATAAACACCAAAATCCTCCTCAGTGTGGGTTGGGTTTTTACTGCACACAGATGAGCAGTGGCAGATCCCAAGCCCCAAGTTAATAAGGACTGAAGGAACATTTTTTAATGATGTGGAAGAACAGAGGAATGATTCTTGTATTGTTTCTGTGTGCCACAGAAAACCAATAAAACGTAGGGGAAAGGAGACACAGCAATAATGGGCAGACAATGCTTTGGGTGGGGGATCCAGGGCAGATCCATTTTCCCCTTTCCTGGTGCTGCTGGGCCACAGTGTCCCTGTACCTGTGGTCTGGCCCTGCAGCCTTTTCCCTCACATCACCTGAGACAGCAGGTGGGGAGACCACGAGGAGGTGAATCTGCCCTATAATGTTGGGGGAGACAGAGGACACCCCACCTGTCCAGCCTTTGAAACACAGGGAATACACAGGGGAAATGCCACTACTGGCACGTGACTCTACTGTGGCTCCTCTGTGCTCCTCTTCAAGGAGAGATACCCAAGAGCTGTCCCCCCCATCCTGCTCAAAGCAAGATGTGCTCCCAGCCACTGGAAAATGGAAAACATGCTCAGAAAAAACTCCCCAGCAAACTGAACTAGTTCCTCTCCATCCTTCTCCAGCTGTGAATCCACTTGTTTCAAAGTCCAAAATACTGCTTTAAAGTATTCCTGAAGCACATGCTGTACTTCCTATGCCAGCCATGGAGCTGGCATTCCCTAGCAAATATTGTTTCCACGATCTCACCAACATGAGGCCATCGGTAGATTTCCATTGCACACCAACCAGGAAATGTTGGCAATGGCATAATCTATTCCAGATCAAGTTGTTAAACAAAAACAATCACGTCCCTCTCAGTTTTATGGGAAATACGGAAAGGGAACTAGACAGGGTAGAAGCAAAACACAAAATAAGTGGAAACACAAAAACAAAAGGAAGGAAAAGCTGCATTCATCTTTAAAAGGAAGCTTTGCAGACCCTGAAAAAAACTGGAAATAAAAATGCAGCATTTCTGACACATTATTGAGTGATTTCTTAATTTCTTAGCTGGGCCAAACTCTTCCTGTGAGTACACATAGGAAACCCTGCTGTTCCCTTTCCACAGGCTGAAGGTCAAAATTATTGGCATGAGCCAGGCTGGTCCAGAGCTGCAGTCACACACGGTTTTACTGCATCGGCTGTTACCTTAACAACTGTTACTGCCGCACCTGCAGCACATTTCATTGAAGAAAACAGGTTAATGTTCTGAAAAGTCCTGTGCCAAACCTCTGCACAGATTGAACGGATTTTTACAGCTGAGTTCCACATCTCTGGAAACAGCATTCATAGACATACAGACCGGCCTTTATCAGCACCGAAGTACGGCTGCAACTCCTCTCCCACTGACACCTGTATGGTTTTTTGAGCCAATGCACAATAATTTGGATTCTCTCTTGGTTTACAGTTTCTGTCTACAGATAGAAACACAGGTGTGGAGCCCTCACAGAGTCTGAAAAGCAGACCGATGGGATCGGGAATAGAAATCTCAGTCCATGCCTGAAACCACACTACCATGGCCCACTGCCACAGCAGAACTCCTCTGCAGTTTGTCAGGCACATATGGTATCATTTTCTGTCTTAAATCATCAGCCTTCTGAAAAAGCAACACGTGCAAGGGCAAAATAACCTGTTTACATTCACATATGCCTATTCTTTCTAAGGTACTGAAATCTTAGTCCTTTCCCCAGATCCTTTCAAGTGTCCAACATCCCCCAGTCCAAGCCAGGGGAACCACCATCAAATCAAGACAATCAGCAAAGCATATTTCGTTCTCTTAGGACAGACATGGTCAGGTGTTTCCAGTTATTGACCTATTACATATCATTTCTGGTCCAAATTCCATTGTCAGTCTTGCCTGCTATCTATGAAATTAAGGGAATTAAAACCAAAATTAACTGGATGCTATATGCATGGCTCTTCTGCTCTGCCAAACGTTCTCACGTTCAAGTTTGTCAAAAGCCAAGTATCACAATCCTCTCCTATCTCTCTCTAATGGCTTCTGAGACACCTGCAATCCTGATGGAATTGCACTAACCTCTTCCCCAGCCCAGAAATCATCGGCAGGCCAAAGGTCTGGAGCGGAGGGTAAAGCAATATCCAGTGAAGATGTGCCAGAACAACTTTGGATGCAAAGTAACATCCTCCAGCTCCCTCAGTTCTGAGCAGCATTGTCACAACATTCATATAGCGTCATCAGTAACCCCCACCTGTCATTCACAGGGGAAATGGGAGAAAAACCCATCAGTCTGGGCAGCTCCTTACAAAACAAAGCAGTCAAAGATAAAAATAAGGTATAACTTAAGAGATCTGCCCTGTCCTTGGGCAGAACCATTCATCCTCTGTCTGCTCACAGCACGCTAGCTTTGAATTTTGTAGTGGGAGTCCAAGGGCAGCCAGTGCTGCCAGCATTGCCCAATGGCATAGCCGCGAGGAGGCTCCGCCGCTGCTACGAGTGTTGGTAACACGTTCAGACTCAGACTCAGCTCTTCTGAGATGTGTTTATTCCCTGCCCACACCCAGGCCTGCCTCTGTGGGTTTTTATAATGCCAGGTGCTAGAGCCCAGGGAACAGCAACACGTGGAGGCACGGCTTTATCTGGAGGCTAATGCTGCCTCGTATGAACCTTGTGTTGATCTGCCACTGCTGCTTCCTGAGAAACACAACCATCATGTGGCTCCTGCTGCTCACTGCACAAACAAGTACAGCAAGTGGCCCTTGGGAGCAGGCACAATCCTGCAGCATCCATCAGACATCCATCAGCACCTCCGCTATGCAGCAAAAAACAAGCTCAGGGAAAAATGACAAAGTGGCCCTAGGAATAAAATTAGAGTCTTTCAACGTTCAATCACGTGGACTAAGGAGTCTACACAAGCATACTCTTCCAAACTTGAGCAAGAACTAGTAATTTTTTCTACTTGAAAAATAATATATTGTTCAGAAGAAAAGGCTATTGGTAGGCAACATGTTGACCAGACAGAAAAAAAGTAATTTTAAGGGCTTCACTGTTAGCCTGAGCATTAAAATTCAAAAGAAAACTATAGAAAGCAAAATCCAATTTGGGCTTTACATAGTAACAATCTTAACATAATAATTCAGAGGGGTTTTTTTAATTTGGAAAGGGGAGGGAAAACAAGAAAGCTTCAGAACTCCAGCTAATATTCACTACAGATGAGACAACAAAAAAGGAAGTTTTACTGCAAACCACTGCTGGCTTAGTCCCTCAATTCCCCTGTAACCAGTTGTGGCAGTTGTCACGGCTGGAGACAGGCTGTTGGCCCATCGCTCCCCCCTGTTGCAAAATCATAATTTGATTAATTGGAATATAGAAAAGAACAGACCCAGGGGAAGCAGCCTGGCCCAGCAGAGGAAAGGGTTCAGTCAGAACTGCTCCAGCCTGACATACCAACCTAGATTTCCAGAGAAGGGTTTCCTTTCATGAACAAGAACTACCTTCCCCATTTTGCTCCTCTTCCTCAGACCTCACTGGCAGGGGGTTTCCCCTCAATGCCATTACTTCCTAAATTCACTGTAAATGCACTTCGCAGCAGCTCAGATTTCAGTTGCAAAAACCAAATACAGTGTTATTTTTTGTCAAAATAGCTATTTTAAGAGAACACTCTATCTAGCCAGGAAAGACATTTGTATTAATGTCCCCCCATGGTACTACAGTGACAATAAAAGCTTGAAATAATACTGGTTACTGCAGCATTAGATTGCCCAAATTGATCATCAGAGACTTGGTATTTCTCAAAAACATAGCATAAATATGCCAGATGGAAGGACAAAGGAAGAGTTTGTCAACCAAAACACAGTGGAAGACCTCAGCCAGGACTGGCGTTCCTTGGACTCTGGCCTGGCCAGTAACTCCACCATGTGACTGCATCGGTCTGGAAGATATGCTGCAACTTTTCCAACTGTGGCTCTTGGAGAAACGCTGCCCTTGCTGACACAGCCCTGCCATGGAAACCTGTTAAACACAATAGGCTAAACACAGGTTCCTTTCCCATGGAGTGGGATGGGAATTCATTTACTTTAGGGTTGAATTTGGTCCACTTCATATTCCTAGTTTTACAGACAAGAGTTTTATCCCTGCTGAAATTCTGACATGAATTTGTCTTTAAGGGAAATTGTAACACTGAGGTGCACTCGATTTAACACAAGAAAACCCTTCCCTCACACACTGTCCCCAGCATGCACAAACCCAGCATGGATGTTGTTCTTTTAAAAGCAGAAGGAAAGCCCATGGTGCAGTTTACAGTTAAGTTCTGGCTTTCTTGAATTCACCTACAAATATTCCAGTCAGAACATGTGCAATGCCACTTTGGGATGTAAACATCAGCCTGCGGAAAACTGAGCAGCCAATCCTGGATTGATCTCAGCAAACTCATTTCATCTTGGCTTAAGACAGAGCTTTCTGTGATGACACCATAAACAACAGACCTGGGTTATATCTGGGACAAGAGACAGCAAGACCCACAGCTCACCTCCTGGGATGCCCTTCCCTACCAACTGTCCCTCGCTGCCTGCTCTTTGTGGGCTCAGTGCAAAGCAGCAGAGATTTAATAGCTGATCAGAGACTGCAGAGTCTTTAATGTCAGGGCTGTTTCCTCCCTAGAAGAGCAATATGGTTTAAAATTTAGCTTACAGAAGGCAGAGCTGTGTTTATACTTGTCAGAAGTTACCCAATTTGGCAAGGATTCTTCCCATCATGCAAGTGTCATCACAGTAGTTGCCAAACGCTGCAGAGGCAGAGTTCAAAACACTACCTTCAAGCCTGGAAATATGATTAAGAAATATGTTGCCCAGTGCACATGCTATATGTTTGCACTTGTCTGAAAGTGCTCAGCACTAATAAAAGGTGTTACGATTAAAACATAAATCTGAAATAGCCTAAAGCATGATCTAATATTATTTATTAATATTATTTCCAGGGAACTTTTTGGAACATCTCTCTTTTTGAAAATACCTCACTCTTTTCTAAGCCCTTGGTTTTGAAATACTTCTTATGTTCTTTTAAGACTCTTTGTAATTCTCCCCTCTTTAGTTCTGTTCCCTCTAGTCCTGTGCTGTGGAAATCATCTTGGCTGAGAGGCACTGGACAGCATTTTGGGAAGAACATAGAGAAAAACAGCACTGCAAGGCTGAGGATGGATCAGCAGGGGCTGAACAATCCTGGTATAGGCCAACAAGGAGACTCCATATTACTCTTTTCATTCCAAGAATACAGGAGATTGAAGGCTTCTCTGTGCATGCAAAACCTTTTGCTGCTGATTAAATCCTTCGGAGCAGGATTAGCATGACCTGCCAGGCAGCTGACTCAGGGCTATCTGCAAACAGCCATTCCAAGCCAGCGTGTGCAGATGTTGTAACAGCCTCCGTGCCCCAGGACACCGAAAATCAGCTTGGGAGGAAGAGTTTGTAGTGAAGCTTGCAGAGGAACACCTTGGTGCAGAAGGTGTTCACTGTGTTACACAGGGAATAGCTGAACTCTCCACTCCCAGTGCAGAGCCCTCTGATGACACAAACGAGACTGGTCTCCCACTCCTGTGGTCCCCACTACCCCTTCAGTCATCTCCCTCCATCCACACCAGCTTCCATCTGACATGCTCATGCACCCCAGGCTGCATTTAGCCTTCTGGCTTGGCTCTGGGTTAAGAGAGGCATTTCCCTGTGCCTTGCCAACCCATGGCAGGGGGGAGGAGGCCTGCCCCATAACTGCCTGCATCCCTCTGATCACAAGTGCCACGTGAAGAAGGCACCTGAAGGCAGTTTTTACGTCCCTTAGTTCTCTCCTGCCTGGTTGTATAGCACAGCCTGAAAGAGGAAACTTCACTACATAAGCCAGAACAGATCAGGCACAGAGCTGAAAACAAAATAACTTGTGCCAGTGTCAAGTGACAGTGTGACACTGACTGGTGCAGTAAGTGAAGGTGTCACATGCTGGCTTCTGCTGTTTCCTAACATAGAAGCGCATTGGCGTTTTAACAGAAAATACGTATTGATCATCACGTTGGTATTACTGCTTATACAAACCATCATTCCAAAGGGATGCTTCAGCACAGCTACTGGAAGTGGAAATATTCCACCCAGTCTTGGATAGGAAGAGAGGTGGGTTCAGCAAAGTCCACTCCATAACACAACCAGACAACCCCACTACGTATTATCAATCCAGACCTACTTGACTAATAAACAATAGAAATAATATATTATCCTACTTATGCTTCTCTACCCAATTTGCAGGAGGCAACACACAGGATTTTGCATGTTAATTCTGCAGTTTATTTTGTATTTGCCTTTTGGCTTATTATTACTCCAATAATCACCACCTTTGTCTCAGCTCTTCTTGGAAGAATTAGCTGATGGAAACACAACACTCCTATCAAAGAACTTCTTAAACCAAGGACAATCTTTGTCCTGTGAGCCATAAGAAACATTCTCTTCTTATGCTTGAGTTAAGTGAAACAGGAAACTGTCAAAGAAACTGGTTTTTATCTCTTCCCATATCCCCACCAGCAGCATCCCTCTTCAGTCTATTACTCACATGAGTTAAAACCCCAAAGGCTTATAGGAAATGCTGTATATCCTATAGTGATCCCTATAACTAGCATCATCAATTCTTACTGAAGCAGAAACAGAAAGCTCTCAAAATTCTGAGTTACTGACAAAACAAATGACCTAATGCAAAAGGAACATGTTACAGGCACTGGTGATCCCAGGTAGCCCTGGATCTCATGGAACAGCCCAACAAACACCACGTGATGTAGCCAGCTGAGGTCACACTCTTCACTGGGTTTACCTTGCCCAGCTCCAGAGATATAAATACGCCCAGTGCTTGGCTGTTCCAGGGTGTTTGCTTTCCAAGATGGGCACTTCAAATGATGATATCACAGAAACCAAAGTATAAAGGAATTATTTTTTCACCCTTTCCCTCAAGCCTTCCTAAGGCTGATACAATCAGTGCAGCAACGCTTGTTTGGAGGCAGTTGATGATTAAAGCCTACAAAAAGAAGCACTTCAAGTTCTGACAGGGAACACAGAGTTTTCTTGTCTCTTTTGCCTTGTAGAGATGGCTTTTTGATGCAAAGGGAAATAAGTCAAATGAGCTTTATATGTTATGCTGCCAGCCAAAGGAAAAGGGGAAAACCCAGGCCCTTTAGCCTCTCTGCCATTAGGCATTCATGCCAGTTGGAATTACTGCCAAAGAAATAGCCCAACTCAGTACTGTGGAAGATACCCCCAAAACTCCACCTGTGTGAAGAATGCCAGTGAGCAAAGATAGTTCACGCAAACTCTCTTCAGCTCCATCTCCCAGCTCTAGTTTTAAACCTTGGGACCAGCACATATGCCAAGATGACTATGTTAAAAATCAACATGAAATGCATTCTAAAGCCCTGCTCTGTGGGAACCTCTTACTTTGACCCTTATCCTGAAAGAGCCATGGCTGGGATACCTTCCAACAGCAACAAGGACAAGGAGGGTGGTACAAGTATACGAGCAAACCTGTAAATAGTTAAAGCAATGAGTATCACTACAGCAAAATGGCAGACACTGACAATCTGCACTGAAAAGTCTCTTCATTTTTTTTATTTCTTCATTTGATTGTTTAGATCTATGAACCTCAGCAACACTTATTTTCTTCTTTTTCTCCTCCTTTCCCATTCAAACTATGTGCATGTTCAGGGAACATAAGGAAAACTGGCAAATAGAGGAAGTTTCCTCTTTGGTTCCTCTTTTTCTTTTGCAGAGGGATGTTGGGCCTTTGTGTGTCCTCCCCATGACCTCCAGGGGGGAAGCAGGAACGAAAAGGCTGAGGACACAAGGACTCAGTGTACATCTGCTTACATGGTACTTGACAGAAGTGCCTGAAGGGGTGGAGTTTTCATGTTACTCCTCATTTCTGTTCCCTGTGCTGGTGATCTTCTTCCACATCATTAGAAAACACCTGAGTGATACCAAACTATCAGTGGTGACCAGCCCGACCTTGAGACACACAAAGGCAACCACAAGGTTCAGCAGCTGAGGACAAACTGGGATATTAGAAGCACTTCAAACCCTACACAGTTACCAAGTAACAATTTAACTTCCCTTTTCCAAAGCACAGCTGTTCCTGCCAAAAGTGGGTCATTTCTTCTACATCAAAGTCAAAACAGACCGACCATAGCTGTGTTCACTCAAACCAGTTATTCTGCTTATACCAGGCAGTTCCTACTGCAATCTTACACTGAAAGCAATCCTGTGCACCTTGTCAAAACTCCTTTGAACCACCCAAGAACAGAGTTTGAATCATTCCTTTATCTCCACGGATGACACAGGGCTACACAAACGCTTCATGTTGGGTCCGTGGATTTACAGATGGTGGTGTGGAGCCAGGGGCTGCCCATGGGTGAGGAGCCAGGGGACCAGAGTGAGCTCAAGTCCCCCAGGCTGCCTCCTCTGACCCAGAACTTCAGCTGGCGCCTGGCTGGCACCGCCACAGCGGAATGGCCTTTACAGACAGTGGGAAAAGCGCCCGGCGCCGAAGCAAGCAGGGCTCGACCCAGGCCTGAAGAGTGTCACCCAGGGCAGCCTCCAAATGCCCCGCCAGCAATCCTGGAGAAATGCTTATGGCAGCACGCAAAGGGGTTGGTTCTCCGCGCCGCCGCCTCCGCTGAGCTCAGCCCCGCACCAGCAACCTCGACACAAAGCAAGTCGGGCCCAAAGTTACTCTGTGCAAAGGTGACTCTTTATTGGCCTTGCAACGCTGCCTCAAATCTGAGCAAGAGCCATTTGTAAGTGACCCAACCTCCTTCCTCCCCTGCACTGCCACAGGAGACAAGTGCAGCGGAGCTGTAGGACCATAAAGAAAAGCACAAGTAGCTCCTCTTGTCCCTACCACAATCAACCCCACATTTCTGATCCTGCCTTTAGACGTTTAGGAAGCAAAGCTCTCTCTGGGCTCCTCACCACATAAAGTCTTCCTGTGGTCCTTTCCCTCTCAAACTGCAAATGCTCTGGCTTGACCTCTGATCCCAGAGCTCGCACCCTGTGCTCTGTCGCTCTTGCACAAGCCCCAAAGCTGTGCTCAGCACTGCCTAGCCCTTTCTCCCCACCGTGGTGGCGGCAGCTCTGCTGCCCAAGGAATCACTGCTGCTCCCGGGGAGCTCACCCCAATGGAGCAGAGGCAGTGCAGCACTGCAGCACCTGGACAGGCCTGACTAATAAGCTAATAAGCTTTTCATGGAAAGTTGGATTCTGTTACTAATTACATCTAGCTACACCCTTCTTGTGACAAACACCTCTTGCACCCTGTGTTTACTTGACAGAAGATGGTTAAGAGGATTTGCTTGGAAAGGAACCAACTATAAACCAGCATTTCCTCATGCTGTCTTCATACAATGGATCTGATTAGTTTCACTTCCCTGTGCTGCTAAATGTCAAGTCCTTTTGTTATGAATACTAGACTGAATTATAAACATATACATACACACACACATTTAAGTACTACCATTTTTTTGAGTCTCTGATGCAGACCAAAGGAGCTTGGAAAAATAAATTTTTAATTGTACTCACCCCCCCGCTCCTTGGAAAAGTACTTTTTGCCTCTTCTATATGGTGAACTAATACTTTGTAGTATAAGAAGAATTCCTCCCATATTGTGGAAAATGTGGTGCAGCTCCCAGCTAAGTCACCCAAGTGTGTTGGAAAGGGCAGTCACACCCACTCTGGGCAGCAGTGGCCTAACAAAAGGCTTTGATGTGGGAATGAAGGAGCCAGTGGCGGAAACTCATGTTCCTGGGGCAGGAAACAAAAGCAAAGTCCTTTCTGACCTTTCACTACCCAAAAAGCAGGGTTATATTTCCTGCTGGTTGAGCAGTACTTACATACCGCTTTAAGTCAACCATGGATCCACCCATGGATCAAGTGTGACATTAACAGCAGTATTTCTTTCTTCTACTTAAACTTTGAAGGGCTGCCTGTGCAGGCAAGAAAATTTTAGATCTTGGTGCCAGCAGCAGTCTGAGATGATGCTCACCCCACACTGCAGGAGTGGGAATCAAGCCCGAGTGGATAACTTCTCAGTAGCCTGTTCTGCTGAAAGCCCAGCACAAGCTGCAGGAGGGTGGCATAACCCTGCACCTCAGAGCACCCTAAGTCCCCCATGCTCTGGTCTCAGTTTCAGACACAAGGTAATTAAATCATTCCAGTGAGTTACATAAAATCAACCTCTTGGAAGACACCGAGTACACAGAGAGCACAAGCACTTTAAATCCAGGCACTGCCTGAATTCACTGTGATTTCCTGACAAACTCCTGAGCTCAGGGCAGCTGAAGCCACAGGCTCCGGAGGTTTGCAGCCTTCAGAATTGCTCTCATGCAAAGCAGCATTTTCCTCTATGGCAGGTTCAGTCTGACAGCACCAAGGCAGCAGCACCTTCCTGTGCCTGCTCACACCTCAGGCTGCACCCACAGGATATGGCTCTCTGCACTCAAAGCAAGCTGGGATGGGAAGAAACTTCCAGACCTTTCCACTGCTGTCTTAATTCCAGATTGTGGCACAGGCAGATTTTTCATTTAATGTTAACTCCCTTAGGCCTCTGCCATAAGGACTGAGGAGGTATTTTTCCTTTCTCCCTTGGTTGCCCTCAAGCAACAGGCAACAGATATTTGGTCCAGATAAAAGAAGATACAAGTGATTCTGTAAATATCAAAATATCTGTGGGGTGACTGATCCAAAAAGATCACTCCAGGCCCTATCACCAGCCCAGCCCAGCCCAGCAGTACAAGCGAGGAAAAAGGTTAAGTTGCAGCTATGAAATTTGCAATTCATGTTTGTTCCTTTAAAAGCAGAGACGCAGGAACAGTGGGAGTAAAATAGTGAAAGGTGAAGGAAAACATTATACCAATGGGAATATGACGTAGAATTACAAATCTATAGTGTATGGAAGGAGGGGACAAATTTATCTCCTGAACCTTCGGGTCCCTGGAGATGAGAAGGATGCTGACAGCACCCACAGCGTGCCCTGGGGCACAGAACCATGAAAGGATGGCCCAGTGCCTTTACTGTGCAGGATACTGCATTAACACCCCACTGATGTGACTGAAGCTGCCTGCAGTACTGTCACTCCCTCCCTTTCCCTGTCAGGCTGTAGAAAGGAAACTAAATGAGCTCTTAAAGCCATCCAGGCTCAGGCAGCCCTTCCCCCATCAGGTTTCTGTGGAAAGCCCATTGCTCCCTGGGGTCATTTCCACTGCGCTTCAGCTCTTCCAGGAACTGAGCCATGCTGACAGCAGTCCCTCCTCTGCCGCATGCCCAATCAGCACAGTGAGGGAAGGATTGCTAGGAGGGTAATTGAACAGCTTTATCACAAAGCAAAAAAAAGGAGGGCGGGAACCAAACCCACAACCAAAATCCACTGCTTTGCTCTACAAGTGAATTCTATGAAACACAGAAAATCCAGAAAGGAAAATGGATCAGCTGGAAATATTGCCTAGGGAAGCACACAAAGCTGAAAATTAACTTTCCCTGGAGTCAGGAAAGGACATAAGACCCACACCTGGCCTGCACCTTACACTGACAAGGGTGTCTCAGTTTGGGAAGCAATGCCTAGAAAAGAGGTAAAATGGAAGCGTCACACACACTTTTAGTGTGAGCTGCTGGGCAAAAATCCACTCAGAATTCACCCTGTGACAGGAATTGCTGCTCACTGTGCAAACCATCCCCAGTGATCACACAGCAAAGTGGGGGAAGTAAGGCCAAGGACACCGAGCACAAACTCTGTATTTGTGGAGCTCCAGTGGTGTGTGCTCTCCTGCTCCTGGCTGCAGGAGCAGATGGCTCTGAGCTCTGGCACTGCAGCACCAGCGGGTCCTCCTGCCAAACTGGGGAAAGCAAATCATGCAAACACCCCCCCATTTGCATCCTGGCAGCTTTAGGGACTCAATGCTTCCAGCTGTGGGGTCAGGGAGGGCTGTGCGAGCGGGGAATCAGCCCCTGCATTGCCCTTTGTTGTTATCACAGATGGTTTGTACAGCCTTTGAGCTGCTTAAACATCCCCTTGGGACTGAGAAGCACCAATAAAGACAACTGCTAATGCCTTATTCCAGGAAATTGAGTTGTTTCTAAATGTTTCACCTGTCTCTGCTCCGTCCAACCTCTCCCAGACAGTCTCATGCAACAGGAGAATAAACTAACAAATGAGAAGGCAAACAAAGAGGGAGATACGCAGTCTCAGGAGGGAATTAATACACTGGCACTACATCACCTTGCAGCCATATGGTGCTGCCAATACCTTTGGAAGCTTCCTATCCACTGCTGAGCAAGAAATCTGCACAGGCCTCCCCCAAATGCCACCCAGGAGCCAGTTCACAGGGTAAACCCTCTTCCAAGGACAGCACTCATTTCAGGCTGGACTAATTTCAGATGTCTCCCCTGCCTGATGAGGCAGAAAGTCTCATGCCTTCTGCACCTTCCTTAGGACATCACAAAGAGACCAAGACAGTCTTTAATCATTACACTGCAACTATCCCCACCTCTCTCCAGCTGCTCCACACTCCTTGCTGTGTCAGGCCCTGCTGTCAGCTGGCAGTTCCATGGAGTCCCGCAAGTGGGATTTTCCACTGCAACTCCTGCCATGACAACGTGGCACAGAGAAGACTCCAGAGGAGGAAGGGCAAAATCTGCCTTACTCTAGGAGCCAAAACGACCCATGGCACAACCCAGTTAGCCAAAGGGCCACAGGTAGCCAGTCCAGGCTGCAGGGAACACAGCCATGCTCAGATCCCCAATTCCAGGCACTGCTCATAACTCACAAGGAAACTTGATCAGGCAGGAACTTCCTCTGCATTTAATATCTGAAAGAAAGGGGGTTCTCTTACAAGACAAAGGAAGTATTATAGCAATGAACCTGTGTGTTTAGGGAGGGGAAGGATGTCTGCTTTAAGATTCCAGTTTCCCATAGGAAAAGTAAGCTGAACATCTTCCTTACCCTTCAGATTAGGTAACAAATTCATGAAAAGTTAACTCCTTGACAGCTCCTTTGAGGAATCATTGCACAGCTCATTTGAAAGTGAGCAGCTGGAAAAGTTGAGACTTGTTTCACCCTTTGCAGACGCATGTAACAAACTAGTTACGTGCAAACTTCAAAGCAAACCTTTGCTAGAAGGAAAGTCAATAGAAAATGCAACAGTGGATGGATCAAAAATCCCTCAAGACTTCACAAACAAACAAGATAATTGCTCTACTTCTCTGCTACTGATCTACAACAGCAGCAAGAAGTTTCTGTCATCAAACTACCCCTCTTTCTTGGCAGTCAGAAACAGCTGAAATGCAGGGTCTATCCACGTAAGCAGCAGCTGATAACTGAGAGAATAATGATATGGAGTACCTGCACCAGCTGCAGAAAGAGAAAAGGAGAGAAGAAAGAAATCTCTTTTTTTTTTCTATCTTCATATAGAATTTTCTGGTCTCCCTCAGCTTCATCATGCCTCTTTGCTGCACCAAAGCAACGAGTCACAAAACCAGGGAGTGTATTTTAAACACATGCCTGCGTCCAAAAGGAGAATATTTGGTGAACAAGGGAAAAATGTAAACATGAAAGAAAAGCTACTTCTGCTGTTTTAGCTACATTCAGGCCTGAAAGACCTGGGAATACCTCCATTAGAGCAGAGCATCTACAAACAAAGCAAATATAACTGATCTCCCAGTTCCTCAAGAACTCTGCACAGCAAGGTAACAAAAAGGGAACTGAACGTGTATGGAGAAAAAGGAAGACTATAGCTGAAGAGTCCCCAGCTTTATTCAACAACACCTGCCTCAACTACACACCACCAAAAACTGGGGGGAGCAGGAAGAAGCTGTGATGAGGAATCACCCTCTACCCAGCACTCACCCTCATGGTATAAAATCACAGCAGGGAGGGGGTTGAGGGAGGGAGAACTGGAGGGCCTGAGTTCAGGAGCTCAGGTGTGTCCAGGTGAGAAGCGCGCAGAATCTCCTGCAGAGCACGGGCAGGAAGGATGCTCCGAGCGCAGCCGGCAGAGCTGCTCCTGCCTGTGGCACTTGGAGGCCCCAGGTTCTGGTGAACACTCCACTGTGCCCTCCTTCCACATCCCCGATGGCAGGAGGTCTCTGCCCACCTCCCCACAGAGCACATGAAGTTGTTAGAGGGGCATTATCCTAGCACAGCGCTCTTTTGTTATCTTTCTAGGAAAGAGCTAAGCCTTTTGATCTCCTACCAAAAACTGAAAAGCAAATTAAATGTTAATAAAACCTTAATAAAGAGCTACTCTTCTGCATTTTAATTAGTTGTTCATAGAAACCAAACACATATAATAGACTAAGAAAATGAAAGTCAACAAGGAAGTTGCTATGGCTTTGATGGAACAGCTACTCTGGCAGCATAATCCTGTGAATGCATTAAGGTCTTTTACATGAAGAGCAAGAACAGCTGCCTCCCCCACAAACATGAGCATATGCTTCTTCCCAAACCCAGGCATATGTGAGCTGAAAAGACTTTGTTGGCTCTCATTTTATGAAAGTTTCTCCACAGTGGAAAAATACAGAAGAAATAACAAAGAATGAAGAGGACAAAAGGCTCAAGAGCAGTATCAGAGAGTCTGAGCAAACATTAGAAGCAGAATTACAATATATATAAGGGGGAAAGATGTTTGGGGGCTGACTGGAACCTAAGAAAGGCATTCAATGTGAAGGTAAATTAACAATCTGCACTAAAGTCTAGGGGGAAGCTGATGGCATTAAACAAACAGCCCCAGAAGACAACACACATGCTGGCTGGAGCACAGTGGGACAGAGCTCAAGTCAGCTCAAGTCAAAAAAGGGCAGCAAAATTCAGGGTCGAAGTTGGCACAGAGTTCACAGGACTTTTCAAAGAGTAGGACCAGACTGGAAATAGTGTGCAAAATGGTAAAATCCCAATAAAATTCATGGCGCTGATGATGTCAGGGCCTAGGGGACTCATCTGGTCTGGCCAGAAGGCCAGAAAATGCAAGTCATTCCCTCCTGTCTTGGAGCAACTCATGGTAGGTTAGCCCACCTCCCCCAGGAGAGAGACCTCTCCTCATGTGCCCTACCCAAAAACTGGAAAGGCAGGCGCAGTCTGCAGCATTGCTACAGTGACTGAGAAAAGTACCTTGCAAGCCAACATGTAACTTAAAGACTTCCTCAATTCCCTCCTAATTTGAAGTCGGCCCAGAGCAACTCAGTAACTGCATGTAAAAGATGTGTTTAAAGCCAAGTGCTGTGAGAAATTCACTCCACCCAAGGCTGCCAACAGCATGTGAAATAATTTTAACTTCTAAGTGGGCAGTAAGAATAACATAAATTTGTCAGTGTCATGCTGAGTATTTTCCTTAGAAGCTCTGCTGGGCTTGGGTTGAAAAGTTCCCATCATCTCCTGCTTTGGGAGGAGGAACATGCAGCAGAGGCCTGAACCAGGGACAGGCCAAGGACTGATGAGAGCTGTGGCACTGGAAAGCACAAAATGTGGGACAGCAGCACCAGGCAGGACAGGGACACCAAACACTGGTGCTCAATCTGCCTTGCTTCATTTATTCAAGGTCATGCGGTTGCGGGAGGTTTCAGGGTCCCAAAATCTCTGTCTGAGCTCCTGGCACCCTATCCGACTTCTACCATGGAGATGATGACTGATGGCGGGAAATTTTGACCTTTTAACTCCATATCCCTTTTCTAAATTCCTGTGGTCACTACTGCTGTCTCTTACGTAGCAAATTCCTTCTCTCGATCCCTCAAGAAGCCAAACAACATTCTGTAGTAAAGAGCCGAGCGGGGCATAAATCTCCAACCCCTCCAGTCTCTGGTAATCTTCCCAGTCCCGTGGCCTGACTCCAAACTTTTGCCCCCGGCCACGGGGGAGCCCCAGGTCAGCGGCTGAGCTCTTTTGCCATGCTTGGAATGGCAGCGAGAATTCTCTGAAGCGTCCCGCAGGGCCCGGGGCCGCGGTTCCCGGAACTGGCGGCTGCTGACTCGGTCCGAGCTGTTCCTAGAACCGCTGGGGCTGCGCTCCCCCCGGGAATGGGGACAGGGCGGGCCAGGGCACGGCAGCGGGGGAAGGATGGCAGCGAAGAGGCCACCCTGCACAGACCCTTCAGCTCTCCAGACATTCCCCTCTCCTTCATGTCAGTCCCGGAAGGATTGTTTTGACCTTCTTTTCTCAGTGCTGGCAGCGGGGATGACCCAGCTGCAGCCTGTCTGGACTGGCAGCTGGCAGCTCCCACCTCTCTCCCAGATCCCTGCCCGGCGCTGCCTTCCCTGCTCCTGTCATATCCCAGCTTTGCTTTCAGTAATTCCAGCCTCTGCAATTCAAAATTACTCTGCCAAAGGCAGCAGCCATGCCTGGGTATCACGCTGAAAATCCTTTCCAGTATCAGCACACATTTTACCAGGAAACATCAGCGATAATAAATATCACCAAGACGGAAATCTGCCATACAACAGTGAGGTCTGAACTAGGCTGAGCCTTACACATCAATCCAGGCTGAACACGATCTCCAGTACCATTATGGTAGTTGTGCACAAAGACCATGCACCAGGGTGCTCCTGTGCCCTCATTTTAGAGAGCATCTTTTCTACCTCAGGCTTTTTCAGGAGCCACCTCAGCTCCTAACTCTGCTCCAAGCAGCTGTGTGCACAGCCCAGCACACACCTAGCTATAAAATTTATTTCTAAATAAATAGATGTCTATAGTATGAGCCAGACATGGCTGGGACTAGGTTCTTAGCTAATCCCATGCAATTTCTCTGCTTCAAGAACACAGTGCCAAGCCGATGGAGAAAGAACCTGGCCACATGCTGGGTTGCCCCAGCATAGCATTTAGCTGCAGACAGATTTAGGGTTTTAAGAAGGAAGCTCTCTGAGCACCTGGCTGACAAGTAACAACCAGAAAAACCCAGAACATGGTGGATGAGAATTAGGAGCTGAAGAAAAGTAAATAAACTAAATGGATTTCCCTGCTGTTGACTGCACATACTTTTCCTTCAATCATATTCCCTGCCATGAAAGGTGATGATATTGCTCCATTTACTGAGTTTTTCCTGGCCTGTCCCCAAGGCCACAATACTGTGTGTTTATTTGGTTTTTCATAAGGTCAAAAAAGTATATTTGGGTAAAACAGAAAGTTTACTATGGACTGTCACCTTCATGATCTTAAACCAAGTGTGACAAGTGCAATGAATAATATTTACAATTGTCTGCACACATTGTGGGGGGGAGCTTTTGGAAGAAAGAGGGCTTTCAATCCCCCATCCTTCTCAACAGCTTCCTTAAACATTATTTATTACACACTAGAGGAAAAAGAAGAAAATGTGAAGATTTAGACTGTACAATGATCCCAGAACACACTGCTGATCCTTTTAAGCCACCAATCACAGACAAGTAGGCCCATCCAGGGAGTTACTAGAACTGCTCTGTGTGGAAGAATTCCAGCAATAAGCACTGTTGTTAGAGGAGCAGGTATCTGGGGCCATTGTGCTCACACATCAGTTTAAATGGGCAGGAGCTGCAGCAACCAAGAATTGTGCAATACTGCCTTTTCCATGGCATGCAAAGAAACATGGGCTTGGCTTATCACCTTACTTTCCTTGGAAACCTCAGCTGGAACTTCACGTACCTGCACACCCCAAGATGTGGTTTGTAAAATCAGGTCATTGAGCATGCACAGTACCCAAAAGGCACTCTGGCCTACTCTTCACAGTCCCATGGTCTATCTGGTGACCGTCCTTTTCCTGCTTGTAGTAGCCAAGGAAACAGCCAGAAATCCAGAGGATTGTGAGCCTGACATTGGTCACAGCTTGGTCCCACTTTCGCAGAAGGAACAACTGCAGAGGAAACCATCCCTTGCTACCACAAGTGGAGAGCAAACAGCAAAAATGCACATTCCTGAGACACCTCAAGAGGTCAGAACATGCCAAATGGAGAAGGCCAGGAGCTCTTGCTGAAAATTCGCCCACACTGACTCTGGACAAACCTGCACTGGTTTTGCCACAGCGGAACACTGTCTGCAGTGACCCCATGGGAATACAGAGCCTGACCTCCCTCAGATCCAAGCCTCTTTCTGACACAAAAAGAGAAGAAGAAAAGACATGATAAAATACACACCAGTATCACCAGAGGCACCATTAAGCTGTCTTAACTAGTGGTTTTCAAGCTGCGGCCCTTAGGCCAGGGGAGTTTCCACAGATTACTGCTGCCATCCACCAAAGATGGCTAACTAGAGGATGCCTACTGTCAGGAGGGCTTGCTGGTGGCAAGTCTTGAGTTACTCATGTCGGACATGTTGACAATCAGTCCCCTAGTGATGAGTGCCAAACACTGAGTCTTTGGATGCCTTGGGTGGGAGCTGATCGGTGATGCTCTTCTTCTTCTACCCATACACAGAGTTATATTCACTCCTTCCTAATTTAGCTCCTCCTCTTAAATTCCAAGCAGCTTCCTTGAGTATTCATCTCTAAAACTGAGACTACGATACAGCAGGTCCAGAGATGTGAAATAGATTACAGATCCATCCCAGATATGTGAAAAGGTTAACCATGTTAGTAACTGCCTCTGCACCAACACCAGGTAAAGCAGAACCCCCTTTTTCGAGTGGCAGAATGGCAGCATCAGATGAGCTGGGAAACAGCTTTAAGGAAAATTCTTTGGAGGCGGGAGATGGCCTCATCAGCTCTACTATGAGGATCCTAGGAGAAACCTATCTGTTAGGTATTAATGTGTGGCATATGTGGGATTAAAAAAAAAATAAACAGTTGCACAGAAAATGTCTTAAACCTATTTAAGTTACGGATGCTGTAGCTCAAACTGCTGTTAAGTTACAGACAACACAGCAAATTTAACTCTCACTCACACAGAGCATGTGACGTGATTTTACTAATACGGGAGAAAAATGATGCAGGAAGCACTCCAAAAAATAAAACCACCATCCTTTTTTCTTTCTATTTAAAAAACCAGCCATTATTTTTCCTTACTCTTCACTCCAATTCTGCTAGCCAAAACAGTAAAATTTTGAATCCCAGAAAAACAATCCCATACATGCTTCCACCCATTAAGCAATGTAAAACTGCACAAACTGAGTACATAACCCTGCCTTTACACATTAACTTTTTAATACAGTGTGTACCATCACTGCTGCCAATTTGCACACACAGCACACTCAAGCCTGATAAATCCTTCTCCACAACTTTGTGCTGCTGCTTTGCCTTGCCTTTGACAGGACCTCAGAGCTTCCACCTTTTCTGAGAAACGACTGAATCAGCTGAACAAGACATTCCTTTTTTACTTCTTCATTCTGGATGTATGCTTTTTGCAGCCATCAAGGCATAACTATAAATAATATTTACTCCTCAAGATGGTGATTAAAGTTGCTCATCACTGCTACAGCATCAGACACCTGTCTTGTACCCTATGTACCATGGGATGGGAGTATAAGAATGGAAACATCTACGAAATACGAGCTGGCCTTCCATGGCCTTCCCTGCTCCTCCAGGGTTCTCAGAGTTTATGCACAACACCAACTCAGTCTGTCCAAACAGCCATAGCCCATTTCCCAGTGAACTCCTTCAGCCAGCACTCAGGTAAATGCTGAAATTTTCCAGCAAACCACTTGTGTCCCAAGCTCGCCTCACAGGACTGTAATTCTATACCCATCCCCAGCAGGTCTTTCTGCCCAGACAGAATAAAATGTAGAGTCATTCCCCACAGAGCTGGTTTCCAAACAGGGTTTGGACTGCCAGGATTTGACTTTATCGATACTCAGAAATTCTCCACTTGCCTGTTTTCATCCCCCAGCTATGGCTATCACAGCTGGGCAGCCATGAGATTTATCACACCAGTTTATCAGCCCTCTACTGTGATGAACTGCAGTTTCCTGCTGGGGTTGCTGGAACCAACACTTGGGCAAAAAACCTTGAAAGCCTGATCCAAGCAAATTGCATCAATGCTCAGCGATGGCAGTGTGCCAGTGCTAATTACTTCACTGCCAATCAGTTTATCAGAAGCACCCAGCCAGTGTGCTCATCTTTCCAGTCCTCTCCTGTGTCTCCAAGTGCTCCACCTTTCCTTCCTCCCCTGCTGAAACATCTGGGCGGCACCTTCTCTTCTCACAGTGCACTTTATAGAGACAACAAGGGCTCTGAGTAACAGGCTGTAATTAAAATGCAGTGGAAAACAGAATGAGAAACCATGGTATAAGTGCTAAGATGCTTTAGATCCAGACTGGAGCATCTTCTCTGTTGCTCAACATACAAACATGGAGCTAGTGCCTACATGGAAGGGCAGGAGGCAGCTGGAACAGTGCAGCATTGGAGAGATGCATTCATTCTCCTCCCTTTCCTAGGAAGGCTGGGGAAATAAACCAGGTCCAAGAACGCTTTCTTCTCCATTAACACTCATCCATCACCATCTTTTTTGCAAAGCAGTCCCTCCCATCCTCCTTCCTGTGGTCACTTCAGCCAGCAGCCAGGCTCTTCCAGGAAATCAGGGAAGAGTGGAATCCCTCATCTGCCAACCACCGCATCAGACAGTGGGGCAAGAGATTGCAAGAGGAAACTCACTGTTTAAAAAACTAATTTTTCACTGTTTCTTGGGATCTGGCTTCTGTGTAGAATGACACACAAAGAAACTCTTACAACACACACAGTGAGGAATTCAGATTAGGGAACTACAGAGAGAAGCAGACAGCTCTGAACCAAGCTTGAAAACTTGCAGATCCTCAACAGCCTTGTACTAAGAACTAGAAGGAAAAAACAACCTCCGTTAAATGTTCCTACTTGAGGAGATGCTGAAAACTTTGTTTAAACTGTTGGGGTTTTTTTGACACAAACAGTCTCCATGACTGAATTTGGGGTGGGAGGAGGAAGCAAATGGCCGCCAACATAGCAAAGCAAGTCAGATCTCACCAGGGACAATCCTGAGTGACTGATCCCAAATGGAAAAAATGAACTCATGTATTCTAAAGGGGTAACTTTCATTAGAATAAATCTCAAAACCAGACACGGCTCTAAACTCTTATGCCATTAATACCTTGTAGGCTTATTTTCAATACTTCTCATCCATGATATGTGTACACAAAAAGAGGGGCAATGCACTTCCGTGAGCGTAAATCTTAGAAGGGTTACACAAGGGCTAATGAAAAAGTCTGTGTAGTCTCGGTAGCAGTACTGCCTTGTGCAGCAGTGGGAATGCTTATTTATAGGTTGCTCCCTGCAGCCAATCTAAAGAACAAGTGATCAGGGATTACAACTCACAGGACTCTGGCAAACTTGATTTGATTTATTGAGTGAAGCATTCCAAAGCTGGTCATAAAATTCCCCTTCATCTTCCCCTGGATCATACACAGCCAAATACAGCTACACCTGAGAGTGCCTTTGCCATCCTGTCCACAGGCTGGGATTCAACTCCTAAACTTTCAAAGGTCACACAGTGTCCCCAAGTGCACAGGGGGCAAACACACACTGACCTGAGCTGCGGGGAAAGATGAATAAAACAGAAAATATGGAACAGTTTACTATAGGCTTGATCTATGACTCAACAGTTTATACAGTCTGCCCAGGAAAGGCTGGCAACCTGAAAATGATGCAAAAATCGTTCCTTTTTTAATAATTCCAGAGCCAACCAAACCCGTGTAACAAACCCACTGAACTTCAGGTTGTCACTGCACTGTGTTGCGACATTTTGGAACTTCCCAGAACAAAGCTTTTGTTCCCAGGACAGAGCCACTTGCGCAAAGCAGAAACACCCACTGCTGTCACACAGTGAATTCTACACACTTGCACAGCCAGAGCCACCACTGCTCCTCAGCAGGCAGGGATGGTACTTTCTCAAGCATCTGTGCATGGGTGCAGCCACACACAAACTGAGCACACTGCATGTGCTGAATTGTACCAGCAAAAGCTTCAGTAAGAGCAAGTTGCAGTCATGGACTCAAAGCAAAGAAATAAAATAAATATGCAGTACTGATGTATCCCTCTTCAGGGAGAGGGCCTGGAGAACAGGGAGTCTGCAGATCCAATTTTTCCTGAGCTCTGATGACTTTGTGGTAGAGGCAGGTGAAGTGAAACCTGAGTAGGGTAACTCTAGCCAGAGAGTGAGATAGAAATAAACAATATTATTCCTGGAAAGAAGGGATAGTAGCTGTCCCTCTGCCAAAGTGCACTCCAGTCCAGAGCCTATTAGCTGCAGATCCCTTTCTGGGCTCCACCTCCCAGTGTCAGGGCAACGGTCCCAGGTCTTGACGTCAAAGCTGCCTTTTGTTTGCTGCACAGACTTTCCCCTTGTGCAGGTTTAGTAGATGGAGGCACAGGAGCAGATGGGCAGAGAGCTCCACTCTGACGAGACTCTGCAAACTCAACACAAGCCTTCAAGGAAACTCCCCTCCCCACGTTACTAATGTCAACCATTCCAATGAAAAAAAAAAATAGTTCAGTATGTCTAATTTGTTTTACGTCTGAGCTGCCCTTTTGCTAACCTTTTGTTCGATTTGTGCCCTGCGTTTTATCAGCTGTAGTTTTATCTTGCATTATTTAGATTGCAAGTGCTGCCAAGCAAGGACTCGTACCGTAAGTATAAGACAAGGCTGTAAAACTACTTCCTTAGCTATCAGATATATTAGGAGAAAATCCTTACAGAGATGGGGAATAAACTCCCAGTGTTCCAGGAGAGTCCTCGGGGATGTCAGAGGGGAAGAAAGAAAGAGACCAGGTTCTACTACAAAATCCTTCCACCTCTCCAAACTTGGGACAGCTAGAGCCAAACTGGTTTTCCAAAGTTAGCAGAGGAGCCTCTCCTCCACTAATCACGGTGAGCCAGACACACACAACCTATTCCTTGTTCTTTCCATCCACATGACTCTCTGTCCCCAAACACAAGCTACCCAGTGGGAACATAAGGGAAGAGGGACCTGCAGTAGTACCTGCTGTTAGGTCAGGCTTTCCTGCTAAAGAAGCCCTTTAAGATACACCCATAGCAGTCACTGTAAGATGACACCATTCCTAATATAAATTTGACACTCTAATACAACCTATAACTTTTTTTTTAAAGGGCAATAAACAGGAGACAAAAAGAAAAGGAGCAGTACCTAATGCACATAGAAATGTGCACAGTAATCACCTGCTATGGATTTCCAAGAGGAGATGCCAGTCATCTCACATGCTCACAGTTAAAATCTGACCATATCTGCAGTTCCTCCTTTTGACAGCAATGAACCTGACATTGGCTGGGACATTCCACAACACAGGTCTCCTATTCCCTTGACACTGAGCATGTCCAGACTATCTCCCTCCACCTAAAGCAGAGGCCAAAGCTCTTTCTCCTGTTCTCCAAACATACATGTGTTTGTAGGCTCTCCTTGTTCCCCGTTCTGAAAGCTGGGAAACCTTTGGTATGTCTCAATCTTGTAAGACACTCCAACTAGTACTTTGTGATTCTTGCAGGAATACTGTTGCTGGCTTTGTACACCTGTACCTGAGTGAAAAACATGACTATTATCTCTGGCTCAGGCACAGGGCCAGCACTGCTGGGATGCAGCATTCTTGGGCTACTGGTAGCCAACAAGATGAGCAGCATATGCTTCTGCTAATGAACACACAAAAAAGAAAATTAAAAAAAAAAAAAAAAAAGAATATCAAAATACTTTCTGTGATCTCTGCTGTCAGAACAACAGAAAATTCTATGCTCAACCCAGGCCAAAGTGTTTCATTCCTTGTAAAGTGTTGTTCTGGGAGGCAGAATGCAAGTTCCTGGCACCTCAACAGAGTCTGGTTGTCCATGTTGTCATTCTAACCTGCACAGAAAGCCATACCTCCCAAAGAACTAACCCACATCCAGCTCCCTGGGACAAGCTATTCACTGACTAGTGTGAGTAAACCTTCATTCAACAAGACACATCCTGGGTAGGAGGAGGGAGTCCTGAGTGGAGCCTCACACAGTCACACTTCCCTCCCTGTCTCTCAACCAAGCTACAAGCACACAAATAAACACAGGAACCGGGTGTCACATTTATTCTCTTTTCAGCTCCTTCCAGTATTTTCAGAGAAGTCATCCTACACAGAACAGAAAGGCCTGCTCATTTCCAGCAGGGAGACACAAACTGGAGGTCAGGAGGATGACTTCCTACTACTGACACACAGGTGGTATTGGGGACAGATATCAGAAGTCCCCCAGCAGCTACAGCCTGATCCAGAGCTCTGCAGGACAGTTCAAAACCAGGCTCTGACTTTGTATCAATGTGTCCTGGAAACCCACACTGCCAGGCAGGTCACAGTAGAGATAAGCAGGACTTCTTTGACCTCATATGGACCCTTTCTCTGTCATGAAGGCTTGACAAAATTGAGCCCTGGGGATGACTGGCAACCTGAACTTATTCACGTCACAAAGTGCACTCTAGAACTAGGCTGTGATGCAGAGAGAGAATATTTCCAGGTACTGAAGAGCAGCTATTTCAGTAACTCAGCAATCCCCTCCCACTCCACTGAAGTAGGAGAGCAAGTGCACAAGGCTTATTCCAAGTGCTCTCAATGCAGGAGTCAGCTCTCAAGAAAACAATAGAACAAATGTTCATAGTTGGGGCATCAGGGTGGAACAGCTGCACGGGACTGGTTATTGGCTTTCAGGCTGCTGATCCCTCACAGAGTCATACTTTCCAAGCTCTCCCTGTCACTACAAGGGCTGAAAATAAAAAAAATAAAAGAAGAAATCATATCCTAGACTACCCTCAACACGAGAGAGACTTATGAATCCAGAGGCCTGAAGAAAAACAGCAAATATGCAGAGAGAATCCCCTGATGCTGGAGACTGAGAGCTGGCACCAGCCTAAAATAAAAGCCAGCAGGAAGGCAAGCCCACCATCATTGCTTAGAGTACCTGGTTTTAGCAATCAGCTGGCTCCTGGGCAGGATGTGTGCCACAGCAGCTCTGCCCACTCCCAGCTCCTACCCCATCTCTTCATTCCAGACTCAGATGATGCAAGAACAAGCTGCAGTCACAGGAGAACGATCACCGGAGCATTTAATTTGTAGATATGTGATGGGGTGTTTCCAAATTAAGTAATAGAAACCAGCCATGTAACTGAAAGTGCTCAGCTACATCCCAGCTGTGTCAGGGAGCCAAACAAAACCTCTACCACCTCCTGAAAAGCGAGTGGCTCTGCATGCACTGCCTGCTGAGCAGCACTGCCTTCCCACCCCAACTCAGAACAGACAAGCAGCACAGGGCAGACACTCCCATGGCTCGAAGGCCATGGCTGCCTTGACTTCCCTTTCTCTGTCACTTTTCTTTTTTTCACTTGTGATGTTGGTGAAAAGACCTAAGGAAACAAAAGTCCTGGGAGGAAGTGAGTCAGGAAACCTGAACGTGTTTCAGGGGAAGTGTGACTCAGAGAGCTCCCGAGCAGAGCTCAGCCTCTCCCTGGTGCCCTGGAGGAGGTGATAAGATTGTGTAATCCCCAAGATAACTTGCTGCACATCCTAATTCTGCTGATCCTCCCAGGGGAGGGGTGCTTCTGCCGAGTACTGTACATTAGCTGATTTCTTAGAATAAACTGTGACAGCTCCCTGTGAGCTCACTGCGTGGGAGGGGGTGCTGGGCTCCCTGCCTGCGCTCTCAGAAGAACCAGGAGCAACAGAAACACCGAATTTATCAACAGCACAGCAAAGACCTGGCAAACCTTGTTTGGTCTGTTTGTTCTTCAATACACGGTGTGGGGACAGGAGTACTTGACAGCCACAGAGGAACCAGCTGTAAAGCGGAGGGAAGGATAACAAAGAGAAAATTTAAGAAAGTAGAGGACAAATGCGGTGAACACAGGAGGGGAGGAGGCGGTCTCTGCTCCTCGGGACTGGGAGGGGACATTCAGGAGCACAGATACCAGAGGAAAGAAGCCAAGAGTGCAGGCCAAGCAAAGGAAGAGAGGAGGGCAGGGAGGACGGAGATAAGATCGCAGGGAGAGTCACTTAGGAGTGATGAGGATAGTGCAGCAATAACAAAATGCCCCTGGGATGGAGAGAGCAAAGAAACCTTACACTGAGGGAAAGAAGCCTCCATCCCTTCTGAGTTCTCAGTACATGGCAGAGCCAAGAGCTCACATTTCTGGGTCTCTGCTCACCTCTGTAAATGCCATTCCTGAAAAACAACTAAAGCACTAAAGCTGGGGGATGGAACAAGATACAAACCATCGACCTTTTCCAGCCATAGGATTCTCTTTCTTTCCTCCTGTCACGAGCACTGCCAGCACCCCCAAGCTGTGCCAGTGCAGCACCTGGTGCAAAGGGTCTAGGACACAGTTAGGCTTCTGGAAATTTCTGCTGTACAAGATCCCAGACACCTCTGGGAGCTTGATGCCAGCTGAACTCTCAGTGTCCAACCCTCTGCTTCCTGGAGACCCTACAAAATTGTTTGGCAAACAAGCTACGCAATATGAGTGAAGAAGAGAAGGAAGCAGGAGGCAGCAGTCATCAAACCATCCATTTCAGAGACTTTAACCCACAGGTGAGGGGCAGCAAAACTGCTGGCTGAGACTCAGAAGACCTAAATCCTATTTCCCCTTCTGCCCCACCCTGTCAGCTATCCTGAGACAAACCACTTGTGCATCCTGGGCTTCCAGGCCCCCTTTCCCCCTTTATTTGCCTTGCTGAGATCAAATACAAGCTTCCTGGGAGTTGGCTTCCTGAAACATTAGATGCATCCCAGATTGCAAACTGCTGAATGGGTCTGTAATGGAAATGATAATGAGCACTTTGGGTTTCAAGCCTCGTATTTCTAGGACAATTGTCACAGCTTGTATGACCGAACATCCCAGGGCTAGCAAGCTTGGGAAGAACTGGGGCTTAGGACCTGCAGGCAGGGGAGCAACCGACTCTGCAACTTCTGCTAACGAAAGAGGAACATTTTTGTCATAAAATGTAAATCAAAGAAAATACTCATTCTTCGCCCATGAAAATTCAAGGCTGTTGGAAAACAAATTGGTTGGAAATTTGTGAGTCTTATCGTGGGTTCATTCCTTATTTCACTGTAATCAGCCTGTTACTCAGAAATAGGATGATTGTATTTTGTTTTTGTGGGCGGGATCTGCAGGGGCACAGTGCAAGGACCAAACCCATCAGTATCATGCCTGGTAAGTGTGTGTTAGTTATTCTGCACCCTGCAAACACTCACCTACCTTGTGAGCTCAGCACAGGGATGGAGCTGTGTCCAGACAAGCAGATAATCACAGATTTCTGTTTAAATGATGTTTTGTCAGCCTGACTCAGCTGCTGACACCTCCTCACCACACAGGATGCCTGCAGTCTTTTGCAGCAGCTCTGTTTTTCCCTTTGAATCTGTGTTAAAAAGAAAACATCAGGTGGAAGCTATTTTTCTAGTTAGTGTTTTTCAAGATGCTGCCTGGCCTAGATCAATTCCAAGAACTGAGGCAGTCAAACAAAGAAACTTTTACAGGCTGACCAGCAGCATGAGCATCGCTGCTCTGGCAACTTCCCACGCTGTAACAAGAACGAGCACAAACCAAAATAAGACCACACACAACAGAAGGGCTGAGCACTGCACTCAGGGAACTGCCAACGACAGCACCTCCAGCCCCTCTGCACACCACAGCTCCAGCCCCTTACACTTCCCTGGAATACACACTCCTGGAGAAAGCCCTGCCCAGCACTGCCTGTCCAGGTAGCTGCCCAAACCACAGCAGTGATGGGGGGAAGGCTGCAGATAGGCTTGGTCACTCAGCTCCTTCCCAAGAGGCCAGAGCCTCGGACAGGGATCACAGCCCACAGCCTCTTCCCTGCCCCACAGTACTATGGATGCTGACTCTGAGGCCTGAAACTCAGCTGAACAGCAGTGAAATCCCTTTAGGGGACAGGATGGGGCAAAGTAGAGTCTCGTAGGATCCAATTGCTTCTGCCCTTCTTCACTCCCCATGAAAAAAAAATCAGTCACTTCCATGAACTCTACACAGGCACAAAAATCACCTCAAGAAGTTGTCGCATTACATGCAGCTACCAGTGCCAGCTACGAGAAAGGGTGGTCTTTGACACCCCAGGTTACCCCAACACCTTCTCTGTTCTTCTTCATGGATCATGTAACAGATGCCCATGCTGGCACCTATGGTGATTTTTTCTTTCCCAGGTTACTGCAATGAGGAGCTGAAATCAGGGGCCAGCCCTCATCAAAGCTCCACTGAGAAAGTGTCAATGATGACCTGCATCAGTTGAAAAGTCTAAGGCAATTGTAACCACAGAGGGAAAGAAACGAATTTTCTTTCTCCCTTGAGCAAAGAAAGCCAAAAACATTGAAAGAGCAAAACCTTTGGACTTCTCTGATTAACTGCATCCATGGAAATAACACTAGACATGCTTACATCTGCCTGTTCTGGTCACTTTAAGCTGTTTCCTGATTTCATCAGACCCAGCTAAATTTGGCACTGAGGCTATGGCTGTGACATTCACAGCCAGGGAATAACAAGCTTTGAACCAATCTAAGTAAAGAAGCAAATGAACCAGTGCATTTCCTGTGGTCTGGTAATAGATGGTGCTTCTGGAGATCTCTCTGCCTGGGGACCCCATGGGCATTAATAAACACTCAGGATGCCCAACTGAACCACAGTATCAGTACATCCTACACTGCACAGGGAAACTGAGGCACTGGAGAACACATCATGCAGCAAGAAACAGAATCCAAATTACAGGATCATAAACTATAAACTCCCCCTCCCTACCTGTAACCCTCATAAAAGTAATTTCATTTAACTGACTGGAATTTCCCCGATGGCACGGTTGTTATACGGCTCTAAAAGCACATAATCAAACATTCTGCACATCAGTGCACAGCATCAAGCTGTAATTGCCCTCTCAAGGTTTTTCTTAACTAGGGCAATTCTGTGGAAGTCTGTGGCTGAGTTCTTTGCTCTGCAAAAGGCACTTCCCTCACTGAGCACAGAGGAGGACGCAGCCACTGGCACAGCTTGGCTAATCAGCTGCTCTGCTTCAACTCTGTTGGGCAAAAAAAAAACAGTAAAAGGGGGTCCCAGCATAAACCTGGACAGCCTGAGTTACATCAGGGATATATTTGCTGATGATGTGACATTGCATTTCAGAGTGGCTTCCAGACACAAGCCCCCATTTTAAAAGGGCACATTTTGTAGCCTGTCATGGTGCAGTGAGGGTTAATTCTGGCTAGTGAACAAGCAGGATCAAGATCAGCTCATCTTTTCCACTGAAGCAGAGAGAGCTACAGAAAATGCTGGTTTCTCGATGCTCCATGTCTCAGTGACTTCCAGGAACAGTGAGCTAAACTCAGCTGCTCTTCCCAGCACCAGCTGAGGGGGCGGCAGGGGATGGAACACAGCCTGTTCTTGGAAGGCAGGAAAAAAAAAGGTTCTGGCAGAGCTGTGCAAACTCTCCTCTCTCCCTCCTCTCCCCAAAAGATTCTTTTCAGCATCTTTAAATACTTCACAGTACAGTTGGGTTGGTTTTCCTTTTATCATCAAACAAACATAAGAGCAATGCAAGAAGGCAATTCGAAAGCAGAGAGAGGTTAAGTTAATCAAATAAATAACCAATAAGCTCACCTCCATGAGCCCCCACATCCCCAATGATCTTCCTCAGTTTAGTGCACGACCTACTGTACTTCTTAACATTTTTCTGTTAGATAAACACAGAAAGTTATAGAGCCATCCAGCTCATAGAAACTATTTTTGGCTGCTTTATCTTCAAGCATTATAAATTCCAAGGGATGATTGGATATTTGGACTTCTCCCAGCCTGGCTGACTGTGAAGGGAGCAGACAGAACCTCATTGCTATTCTTCTGTGGAAACAAACATCTTTTAGAGATGACAAGTATCTGGCTTGTAGGTACAGCACTCTGAATGAGACTCAGGGAAATGGAGCAGTCACCAGCTGTGAGGAATGTGAGAATAGCCTTGAGACACAGAAAAAAGGAAAACAGGAACCAGAATGAGGTTGTTTCAGGGCTCCCCACAAGCTGCTCTAGAAATACAAGGCAGCAGCACAGAGTTATGAACAGAGGGAGAAATCCTTCTGCAGAGTTTGCAGTCAGTGGTGCATCTGGGTGAGAATTCACACAGCTTTTATAAAATTCAAGCCTGGCCTTGCTGGGAAACACAAGAAATCGTGTGCCAGCTGTGCTGGGAGGTGTGGCTCCTGTGTGCCTGCCTGTGGGCCTCACTGGGCAGCCAGCAGCCTGCTCCCTGCTCCAGCCTCCCGGGGCTGCCCATGGATGTGCTCGGCAGTGGCTCCGAGCGGTGCTGGCCATCCTGGGACAGGGCCTGGCTGGCTGCCACCGCAGGGCTGCCCCAGGAGCTGCTCCCCGAGATACACAGGGGCTGCTCAGCTCACAGATAAGGCTCTGCCTCCACTGCAATCAGTCTCTCACCTACTGCAAGTGCTCCATGCTCTGGTTTTCTGTCTGCTGGGTGTTTCTTTCAGCTGCTGGACAGAAGGAAAATTCCAACCTGCCTGGTTACATGGGATGCTGGAGGTCTCTGCCATGCCAAGGGCACACGGCCAGGTCTGGGAGACAAGCAGGCTTCATTGCTATCTCATATGGATTTTAAAAACCCACGCAGAGAATAGCACAGAAGGCAATGAAGAGTGGGCAGCAAATCACCAGACCAGTTTACAGCCTGTTGAACATTTCCCCTTTGCTGATTTCCAGGTTCTCAAGCACCAGCTTAGAGACTGAAGCACCCTGCTGTCCCTCCAGGACTTCTGAACTCCCTAGCATGACACACCATTTATCTCTGCTCCCTTCAATTAGGAGCAGGAAGCAGAGAATTGGGCACTGGGCTCATTTTTAGCTGTGCCAAACTGATGACCCAGCTCCTTGCCTATAAATCAATGTAGATGTGCTCATTTACACTCTGTGAGAAATTGGTTCATTAGCTAGAATTAAACAGGCCCAAACCACACCATTTAAACTTGAACAGTGCTCTTGAACACCCTGTTCTGCCCTGGATCTGGGATTTGCTTGGTGCCTTCCTATATTTAGCATACAGTAATGTAATTGAAGCAATAAAATTAGACCCACAAATAGACTGGTTTCTCAGTACTTAATCAAGGACCTTTTCCTAGAACTGCAGACGGCTGAAATTAAAAGAAAGGAATGTGTGGTAATCAGCCCCACGGAGGCAGGAGGAAACCACCATGAATTTAAACTCCAAACACACACTCTGGCCAGCTGAATGTACCCTTGTTTAAATTAAATGTGGCTTTAGAGTGACCCAGACCAGGGTCACACTGCATGAACCACTTGAGAATGCACAGCCCACGTACAGGGAATTAGTGAGCAGATACAAAGCATGGGCTGCAAGTCACTGAACAATAAGAATGTCCTTGGAGCCCCCATCTCTAATGGATGAAGGAACAACAGCTCCAAGGTACCTCTCCAATAATGTTAATCTGTCAGCCCTGACAATTTGTGAACTGCGACAGGTAAAGAAAGAAATGACTGAAAGGCAAAAAAGTGTGCAAACTGCAAAATGCATAAACCAGGCAGCAATCACACTGCAGCAGGAGAACAGGCAGGAGCCTGCAGCACTGCACTCATTTAGAGATGATTTAGATCACTAATAACAGGTCTTAGAAGATAAACTAGAAGACTTCATTTTCTGGCCTTATCTTCTTAATAATGTAATTTTTATTGGGGGGGGTGCTCAACAGGAGAATTACATTTAAAAAGAATAATTTTCAGTTTTCACGTGATTATTAGGAAAAATTCTTCACATTCTAATCTAAAAACTGCCAAAAGAATAAGACAAAATATTCTGTAAGCAGAAACATAAACATTTAAGAAGTGCTAAAATGCTTCAGAAATTGCAAAGCTTGTGGCTGACATCTGGAGCTTTGTTTTCATGTGTTTCTGCAATATCAGTACCCCAAGCCTCACAGTGCCAGTTAGGACATGCAAAGACTGATGCAGAGCTCACACCTAATGTGTCTTTTAAAATGTATTTCCGAGCTGTATTTTTCCAGCTTTGGCAATACCCTTGAAGAGGTCAGTTGTACCTCCCCATCTCTTCTGCTCACAGCCTGCAACTGTTCTGCAAACAGATGGAACAGCCTGTCATGCTCGCAGTATGCCCCTAAAAACATCCTCCAGGCAGCTTTTGCCAAAGAAGTTTTAGAACTGAAGTTACTTCCCAGATGTAGAAGCTACAGATTCCTGGAAAATTCTTCCTGCATAACATGGGATCTCTGCTAGATCAGACAGATAATGTAGAAAGATTAAGAGTTTCTCTGAATTGGTTTCATATACTGCATTCCCACCCCCAGAAGATAAGGACAAGTAGGGCCCCAAGCTCACTCCCCTCCCTCACCCTGCAGAGGAAAAGCAGAACTGGGCTATAAAGCTGCATCTAAAAATCACTCCCTGAAAGCTCCAGATACTGAGAATTGATTATGTAAAGCTGCACCAGGGAAAGCATTCCTTGTATGGTGCAGATCTTTTTCAATGCAGGTCTACAAAACATTACAGCATAATTAAGCTTCCATAAATATTAATAATTCCATTTGTAATTCAATTTCTAGTTCCTACCATTCATCCAGTAATTAATATTGCTTTTTCATCATCATTACAGATACCAGCCTGATATTAGGAACAAAAGATTAGGCTGAGAAGCTCACTTGTAATGAATGGAGATGAATAATATCAGGTGCAAAGTGCAGAAACTGAAAGCCCCTATCTCTGAGCTAACTGAACACACAAAGACCTTCTATCTGATATTCACAGGTACTGGCATTTCCTAGAAGACTGAGAAGAAGTAATTTACCCTTAAATTATGAAACACTCACTGCAGATGTCAGTACATCTGAAAAATACATGTTAAATAACAATTCAGGGAAAGGCACTCCAGTGTTTTAAGAAAAACCAAGTTACCTTCCTAGCACGGCAACAGTAAGGACATAAAGTGGAATTAGCACCTCTGTGGTGAACCCTTCCAAGCTGAGGATAGCAGAGCTGTAGCAGAGGGTGTAGGAGAAACTGCAAGACAAAGCTGATGGGGAGGTGGGGGACTGTGCATATATATATATACACACATATATATGTGTATGTATATGTCTGTGTGTATATGTATATATACATGCATATGTATGTACATATATATAACAAAAATACAATAAATACCTTTCATCATACAATTCAAAGCAGAATGAGGATGTGAACTGGTGTAATATTTCACCCTTAGCCTTGCCTTCTTTTCCTCCCCAAAGGCTGTTCCTTTGATGAGCCTTCCCTTTCCTGCTCCACCCTTTTGCAGAGAGTTCAACTGCCTTGGCTGGGCAGTGGCACACAAGCACATCTGTCTTGTATCTTTGAAGAGCTTCCCTGGGCAGCATCTCACCCTTTTATGCCCCAATTTGTTATGCAGGTGCAGTCTGGGCTGCCAGATCTCATCTAGGCCTCGAGCCCATAGCAGGTAAGCCCCTGGTAGTGCCCCAGTGAGACACAGTCAGCACACAGAACAACCTTCCTGGAGTTAATCTTGGAAATCCTGTTCTGGGGCAGGTGCAAAGGTGGGCAAAACTCCCTCAATTCACGGGCTGCTCTACAGAGCATCCAAGCCCTGCAGCTGGACAAATCCCAAAAGCTCACCTGCAAGCACACCTTTCCTTTAGAGGGAGGCTCCAAGATATACAGACTCCATGCCCCCTTCTTCACCCATCAGAGGAGGAATTACTGTTTTCAGCATCTACATCATCATTCACAACATTTCCACAGGAAATGAATTCCTATGTAAGCGGGAGCTTAACTTACTGGTGGACAGAATACCCAAGAATAAGCAGCATGGGACCACACCCACTGACAGTGAATCCAAAATCCATACTGCTTTGGGGAATGGTGCCTGGAACCTCAGCCAGCCCACTTCTTTCTCAAGTCAGCATCACTTTGGGGCCTTTTTTGATCCAGAGCCTTTTTAAAATTTATTTGATTCGATGCCTCCAAACAACCTGTTCCTAAAGAAGCTGACTTGTCATTCTGTCCTGTAAGAGTCATGAGAGACCTTCCAGCAACTACACGAAAGGATCATCTCCCTCAGGGCTTCTCCCTAAGCCCACCAAGGAAGAGGGAGACAGGGAAGGAGCCCGCCACTCTAAGCTCCCCTCATGATTGTTTTGCTTGACTAATCCAGTTTTCCTTTTGGCATTAAAACCCCAGTGTCCTGGATTTCCCCAGTATTAAGAAGTGCCATGTGCACACCACCTATCCTTTCAACACCTCTGCTGGGGCTCCTGCCTGCAGGTTATCTGAACATGTACTTTCTAAAATCCTTATTACTAGTAAGTATTTTATAATACTTTTTTTTCCTGGTGCTTAATAATTGAGAAATTAAATCGCTGTCCTCCTGTGAATCTAGTGTATTATTCTGCTGTCATCCAAACATGGATCAGAAATACTTACTAAATGCTTCTACTTATTTTCATCATCATTAACAATTGAAGCATTTCCATTTCAAAGAGACCTTACACAATTCTTTTTCTGTTTCAAGCAGAATGTTTAAATTCTTTAGCGCCCTTGAAGATAGCAGCCAAGGATAATTTTCCATTTTCCTTTTCACTTCCAGTTTCCTGCACTTCATTTCTAATTTATATTAACTGTGCCCAGCTCGCCCTCCCCTCCCACACTGCATTCACTTTTTTGTTCCTAATGCTGTATTCACCACTGAACAATGATCAGCTTTTATGAAGGTAACTGTTTCCTGAGGGTAGAATCACACTTTCTTGCACTGTTTTTAAAGAATACCTAATTCTAATATTGTTTTCTTACAAAACACTTCCCAAATTTAATTCAAGAAGTCTTTTAACTTTGGGTAAGTTATATGTTACAGTATTAGCTGGGAGAGTCTTCTTTTTATTTAGGTTTACCTTTAACAAGGTCACAGTCATGCAGCCACTACCAACTTCCAATCCAGCTCTGAAATCCTTTGCTCCCAGATGTGGGAGGTCTGTTAAAACACTATTTAATGATTTCTTGGAAGTCCACACAGCACATCGATCCTTCCACTCCGAGAAGCTGCACCTGCTGATTTGTGTAACCAACCACCACACATTTATCTTCTCTGGATGCATATTCTCAAACTCCAGTTGTCACTGAGTCAATATGGCACCAAGGACTAACGTGTACCTTCACCCCCAGCACTGGGCAAGGACGTTTCTGCTCTCCTTGGCATGCAGAGCATCCTCTCACTGCTCTCACTGGTGCTGGGCTTAGCACACTTAAAAGTGTGCTCTCAAAATGGGCATGAAGGAAGGGAATTAAAATGTTATGGCTGGAAAACTGCAGAGAGAGTCAAAGCAAGAGGCTGAATTCTGCACAGTGCTGATCCTAATGCAGGCTGGCAGCTGGGGATTGAGACCCCACTGCCTCAGGGGGACTTCTGCAAGGACAAAAGGAATGGCAAGGGAAGAGATTATCAGTGAAAGGAGTAGAAATATCTTCTTGGGTCTCTTTTGGCACTGAACCTTTCTAGGCGGAGGCCAGAGGAGAAAATAAGAATGGAAAAGGACCACATGAACAACAGCATTTCCTGGAAAGCTTTTAACTCCTTCTAGGACCATGGGTATCTCATGCCACCCAACAAGAAATCATTGCTCTCAATGTCTGATGAAGTGTTTGGTCCAACTGTTCCCTCCTGGCTCCTTCACTGAACCATCCTAGGCAAAGACAAAGACAAACCTCCTTGGGATGGCCAGTCCCAGCTGCACAAGACACTTCCAGCAGGCTGCAGTCAGGCCCATCAAGGATTAGAAAAACACACGATGGGAGGAAGCAAATGCCACTACAGGCACAGCTTCCTAGAGGTATGAAGCAGCCTCTTGGCAGTCCTGCCCTTGACTCCACGACTGATGACAGCTGTCACCAGGACCTACAGTGGCTGTTCCTGCTGCCTGTGCACTAAAGCAACACAAATCTAGGAACCCCTGGCACAGTTACAACCACAGGCAGAATTCCTCTTTGATACCACTTAAGCCAGAAGGAGTTCTGAGAAACTGCTGCCACATGTTCCCTCCATGACGTGCTGCTTAACAAGCAGCTCTTACTCGGTGCTGGCTTCACTTTCAGAGTGATTGCAGTGTACAGTCCCACAATCACTGCTTTGCAGAGGAGAGACCAGAGCTGGGTAACTGTGACAATCAGCCCCATGTCTAATAGTCTCATGTCTATGAAGACATCTACATGTTCTTCTAGCTACAAATGAACAGGAACAGTGGTCTCAGGGCTGTGGTACCAGGAAGCCTTCTGTCCTTTGGGTCTCACTTAGCCCCTCTTACCTGAGAAAATTCTGCCTCAGAGCCTTATAAAAGCAACCCCTCTCATTTCTGAGACTCTGGTGGCAGCCTGGCTTTAGCACTGAGGTCAGTTTAGCTGTCTGACACCTCACCCGTGCTATGTCCTTGGGCCATCACTTCGTTAGGGGTGAAGGGCCACTTTCACCACTTGCCACCTCCACCACAAACCCACAAGGCACCTTCCCCTCCCCTCACTGGCCATGCCTGGTGGTGTACATCACAGAGGTTTCCAGGAATGACTCACTATTGACAGTGATCAGGGGATTCTGTGCTGATGCCCAGAGTAAAAACGTGTCTTTGTGGATAAGTTTTTCCACATCAGCACCCTGACCCCTCCATTCAGGAGAAAGGCAGTCAAATTCAGTGCTCTGTTAGGCTCCCTTTCATGCAGGGGAAATTTGGAGGAGGAGGAGTGAGAATGCTTGGTATAATGGGAAACCACTTTGAGGAAACCAAGGAGCTTCTGTCCACCCCATTTTCTTGTTCTCTTTTGACCAACCCTCATGTTTCAGACACACAGGTAAAGGCTGGATTTGTTTCCTTTCAATACACATGGAACTCAGACAGTAACAACCTTTTCCTGATACAGTTATCTTGGGAATCCAAAGCTTTCACCTATGCTTAGGTTAATGGAGGAAGGAACACTAGGAAAGGGAATATATTCACTTTTCAGAGAACTCTACAATTAACTGCAACACCAAAAATTAGTATTAAGCATAATTCTCCACTTCTTTTCCTGCTCACACCAAAACAAACAGTGCTATTGAGGAATAAATATTTGGAATGAATCAACATGTAGTCAATACAGCATCATTTGGCTGCAAACTGCTGCAGCCTCATCCCCACTCTGTGCTGGGCAGCAGTGATCCTGCCACAGTGTGTCTCCATCACTCTGTCAGGGAGGAAAGGTCAAACAGATGAAAAATTAATCAATATCTGCTTTGAGATACCTTTACCATGTCAGAGAGATGCAAAGGAGGACTTCTGCAAACGAGTCCTGTGCCCAAGGTACTTCCCGCATGCCCTGCAGGAGACAAACTCCTGATTTACACCCAGCACCTGAGTAACACCTGCACCAAGGGCAAGCACTTAACAGCCCTCACCACCGTTGGTCACAGGTGTCCCCACCTAGCAAATCAAGTCATTAAATACTTCACAGAGCTCAGCCATCCCCATTTGGTTACATGGACCAAACTCAGCGCAGAGCACTGGCAGAGCCCAGTAATAAATGAACCAAACCCCAAATAACTGGGTCACTGTTTCTGTTGTCACTGTGAAGAGAATGAAAAAAAACCACCAAACTCTTTGATGCTCCACAACCAACACTGTGTGTTACATCATAAATACAGCTCCTGGATCTCATTCTGGTAAAGTCACTGAAAAGCCCAGGAGCTTGATGTGAGCTCTCAGCTTCCAGTGAGATGCCTGCCAGCAGAACCAGGGGTATGGAGACAAGCACCCACACGAGCTGGTATGATCAGAGCAAGGGATCCTCCAAACTGTTTGGCAGAGATTTTATCAGAGCTGAGCAGGCACCAGGCAGGCCCGAGTCCTTGGCCCGAGTCACCTGCCATTAACCCCTCCCAGCAGCATCGGGATTGAAGGTGGAAAATTACAGATGTGGTGCAGATCAAGGCTGTGTGACAGGTCACTCTGCGTGGTTGTGCTGCAGATACTTCACCAGGTGTCAAAGTGAATGTCTGGAGCATGGCAAAGGTGTTAAGCACCTCAGGGAACGGGTAAAACAAGAAGCACCACCTTCATAGTACCACACTAGAAGCACCTCACACAAATATCACTGTGATGTTCCATGACATATGCAGCTGAACTTAACTTTTACCAGATGATGGCCTGTCTCTGTGTGATATCCCTTACTCTGTGCCAGTGAAATGAAATGCAAATGCCTGCAGGGACTGCCCAGCGCTGCTCCTCCCGGCCAGCCGCAACACAGAGGACTCAGAACAAAAGGCACAACACTGAGGGTGGTGTAGTTCCTGATTTGTACAGTTCTTTTCAGAGCATTACATCATGTTAGTTCACTTCCTCGAGGGGATTTCCTCTCCATGGTCTGGCACCACTGCCTTGAACAGATTGCAGTGTCATACAAACACCCCTCCCTTCTCATCTTTCCTGACTGTTCAGTTCCATTTAAATCCAACCTCTGCACCTTACTGACTGCTGCCCAGATCCTCTTGCGCTCAAATGAAGCATCAGGATCCACAATCCTAGACAGAGAACTGGACATTAAAAACTACTTCCTTCTTAATTATCTGGGCCGTACTTCCCAGCTGGGCACTGAGCTCTGTATTACAAAGACTGTAGAAGGCCAGGCCTAGCCAGGAAAAGGAAAGATGGGGGAAATCCCCACTGCCTGCTGCCTTCTTCCTCATTTCATTAATCCATCTGCTCCTTCTTTTGATCTGCTGCATCCTCACACTGAGACTGCAAGGAGTGATTGAACTAAACATGGGAGACTCTCCACATCCAAAATGACCAAGATTTGCCCCCTCAGGTATTTCTACAACAAAGTGGTACAAAATCCGATGACGTGGCACTGGTTATAACTGACATATTTCAGGAACAGGCTCACATCACTTGAATCTGAACCCACCCACAGAGCTGTGCCAAGCTCCCTCCTGCCACACTCCCCATCTGCCATATGGAAGGGTGTTTATAAAGCTCCACAGCTGGCTTGCCTTTCAGAGAAAGTGGCAAGGTCCAGTCCATTGGGTGTTGGAATTCTGCACTGCAGAAGTAGCACCAGGCTCCTATTACCATATGGATAATGGCAGAGCTCATTTTAGTTCTTCACCTTTCCTTCACAGCAGGAATGAACCACCTCAGCACAAGTGAACGACTGCACTGGCACAAAGAACAACCACAGCTGCCAAGCTGAATGTGGAGACAGGAACAGCTGGTGGGAGCACAGGACAGGAGATGGGGCGTGCTGTCCACCAGAGCTGCACTAATGTCCTAACTGAGACACAAATGAGGGAAATCATTTCTAGGATAAAGGCCCTTCATTATTCAGTGAAAGGATTTTATCCCTTTAATGGAAATATCTTGACAATCATGAGTAGGAACATTCAGATGACAGGGCAAGAGCAGCTGTGTTTTCCAATTAATTTTGTGCAACACACCAAACTCAGTTTTTTTTGAACGAAGAAACTGTTCTGAGTTGTTTCAATGGGATTTATGAACACACCTTTGGGCAGTCATGTACCATCCTGCATTACTGTCCAACGAGGCTGATGCAACCAGAGCTGGACAGGTTTGAGGAGAACCTCATTGCAATGACCGTGACACCAGTGGAAAGACTGAAACTCAGCTTGAGGGAGGAGCTGAGCAGGCCGTTCTGATAGATAAGCAGGAACTACACTTGTGTGTGGTAAAAGGACCCCTTAATTGGAAAAAAACACCCTGAAATTTCTTTTAACCCAGTTATGTCTATGAACCAGCAAACACCATTTACCTTCCTTTTCTTACTGGAGAAGTCTGCTTGCGCTGCTCCATGGCTGCCTCTCCATCCAGCTGAGGGTGGGGTCTGACACCCACTGTTGGCTTTCACAAGCTCCCAAGTCTGTAGGGCAGCCCTGTGGTTGTGTAAACCAGGCTAAACAGGATTTTGTGTCTCCTTCCTACAGGCAGCAGAGAGATGCAGCAGTGACACAACAGAAAGAGACATGGAAAATATTTTCCAAGCATTTTCCATTTTTCCAAGGGTGCTGCCATTCTGGAATGTCCATAGCTGAGGGATTCTCAGTATGATTTACAGAAATACACAAACTCTTGAGGATCCACTGTTCTAAGGTCAAACACCTCGCAAACCCTCAAAAGTTTCAAAACTGAATTTTCACTCAGGGTAAAACTCTACGTTTACAACTGCTCATTTTTCAGAATTCTTTCAGTCCTCTCTTACATCCACTACAATTGATTACATCCACTGCTCTGGGTTGGAGTAAATAGTAACAAAAAAGGGAAGGCAAATGAGAATTGAGCCCTTATTTCTACTATTGCTGTTTGCTGGAACTAATATAATAAAAATAGCCCCTCAATGGGCAAAAGTTTCTTACATTAACAACGAGAACTACAAAGAAAAGGAATGAGACCAGTACAACACAAGCACCTTTCTTGGTTCCATTTAAGGGAAAGAAGAGAAAGAATGGCATGGCAGAGGATGAAAACAAAACCTGGAAAGAAATATAGAAATCTGTGTTAACTATCCCCTATAAGGACTATTCTCTGTGTTAAATTGACAGAAAGTACAGAAGAATTTTGGGGAAATCTCAGAAGGAGGTAGATTCATCTTAGTTATGATTTCTCGAGGCTTTCAACTTCTTAGTGAGGACCATTTGCTGTATTCCCCTCTTTGATTTGCCAAGAGAGAAGACTGTATGTAGGCAGCTTCTCCAAATGCCTCTGTGTTACTAAGGCAAACATCCTACGACAGCTTAAAACAAAGATATTCTTGTCATAGCTGAACAGGCATTGTTTGGACAACTGAGGAGAAAACTTTTGTCTCTACAGAATAGTAAGTCTCTAACTCCATTTTTCAATTACTGCAGAAAAAGAAAAGTGAAAGAAAATCCCTTCTCCCTGCAGACTACAGATGTAGGACTCAGAATCCAACTACTAGATACAGTCAAAACTGGATGTCTGCACAGGTCCGCTATCCTGAAACTCTCCTCTCCTGCAGCTGATTTGTACCTTGGCTATTGATTCCTAATTACAGCTGCTTCACCTGCTCGTGTAAGTCACCCTCCTGCCTGCACTGCTGGGTCAGGCTGGCTGAGGGAATCTGCATGCATGAAATGAAATGAGACTGTGCCAGAGAGAAAACTTGCTACTGCAGGCTCCTCAGACTCCTTTACAAAGCTCCTTTGGTTTCTATTTCTCCCTTTGAGACACTGCTCCAGAATCTCGCTCCAGAATCTCACTCCAGTGGTTGAAAATCTAATTTCCAGGCTAAGTTTATTAATAGCAAATCTGTACCACTTTGTCCTTGTGCCAGCACTGATCTTTATAATAAGGACTTTCCTTCCCTTCTAGCGTTTACTTGGCAATGAAGTGTTTACAGAGAGACATCTAATTCTGTCCCAGGCTTTGTTTCTTAGGCAAAACAAACTCCTCTCTCTTGGTTTTCCCTCCTCTGTCAAGCTTTCTGTCCCTCATTCCTCCTCCCTGCCCCATTCTGCACCTGCTCACTTTTCAGACCAAATCACACACAGAGTTCTTGGCACACTCCTACAGCTCTGTTTAAACCTCCCTGTTTGCAGCAGAACGGTCCCCTTGAACCACCCTACAGCCATGCGAGCCCTCACTTTTCACCATACATTCCTTCCAAATCTGGAGCTTCTCCGGCTCAGGCAGTGGTGACAGAAGGACAAAGTCTCCATTAGACCCTCAAATCTCAGACCTGTCCTCCTTGGAAGTTCACAGCCCTTACCTGGACTCTTCAACTGCTAAAATGCAGCCAAACAGATATATCCACTGAAGCCTCTCTGCTGCCATGAACAATGGGAACATCCTTCTAACAAGGTTCAGTTTCCCTCAGTCCTCCCTGCAAATGAAACATCCCTTCCCTGCTCGTGGGCGAACTTCCTGCTGCCTCTGCATTTTGCTGGGGTTTCCCTGTAGCTTTTAATATCATATATGTGGCTGCGCTGTCTCCCAGATCCCAGCCTCTGCCTCGCCTTTCCAAGAGCCATTTTCAGTATAAACCCAGACTGGGAACAGTGGCATAAAAACCACTACTTAAAAAAAAGTAAAGGCATTCTCATACATGCTTAAAGAATCAATCTGGATATAGCTAGATGCAGATCTTAGCCTAGGGAACAAAGAATTCTTCCACAGCCCAGGTCTGCTCCTCCACTGTGGATGCTACTCCCAAACTCAACATATTTATATATAACAACAAGCTGCTTCTGCAGTATCAGTTCATTTTCTTTTAACTATGCGGTGTAATAGCTGCATGAATTTAAGACTGATATACCCTTCAGCAGCGCTGGGATCCACCCTGGAATTTGGTTCCCCAAACCGTGGATTCCCAGCACTATCTGCAGTGACAAAGGCTGAAAAGTAACCAACCACATTTGGCATTTCCTCCAGGTGGAGGAGGCTCCATGAAGCAGTCCAACACGGAGAGCAGGCTGTCCTGTGCCGTGCGAGGGGCAGGAGGGACAGCAGCCGAGCAACACATTCCTGCCTCAGGAGAAGGAGGAGTACCTGAATTCCCTCACACCTGACATGATGTGTTACAAGTGGTGCACAAGCAGTGTGGAGCCAGGGAAGGGCAGCTGGTGCACTGAAGGGATTTTCAGGACTTTCACTATGGAGACTCGGGTTTAAGTCCTGGTGAGAACATCCAAGATTTCTCTACTGACAGCGCTCAGGAGCGCAATGAAGAGGCCTTTGCTGGGACAGGACAGCAGAAAAACCCCAGCAAAACAATTTCTTGGTAAGAACTTCTTATAAGAACAGACCTTTTCTTTAATTTGTTTTTTGAAAGAACCTTGATAGAAGTTCCTGCCAAAGCTCCTTGGAACAGCTTTACTTCTGGCAGCTCAGAAACTCTATTCCAGAACTTCCAAATTTTATCTTAAGAGGTTTTTATCCCACATGCATCATTATTATCTTGTCCTAACATGACAAAACCAGTGAAATATTTTATTACTTTTCAGATTATGAAGATGGACTGCTCTTTACTCCATAATAAAATGTTACCCAGTGTTCTAGATTAAGGCTTTGCTGGGTGTTGTAATGGCAGTGCCAGATTCTCATTACATTGCAAACAAGGGAGTTCTTGTTCTAGGGAATAAGATGTTTCAGTCATATTAAGCAGCTGCTGTTCTTATTGATTTTTAAAAAGTAACTACTATTTTTTTATATAATGCACATACTGTGACCTGCTACTAGGCTTTAATTAGCAAATCAACAGGAAGCATAAGCAGTACAACAACTGGATATAACTCAAAACAAAAATTCAGAAATCCCAGAGTAAAACATTTCTAAAACTCAAAATCTGGGACACAGTGTCCTCATAGGAAATTTTAAACATTATTTCATTCTGATTACAGGGAAAAGAAAAAAAAAAAGCCAAACAAGCTTTACAGCATCAGAACTTCCCAGGAAACAGCAACTCTGAGTTAGACTAATGTACCTTAATTCCAAGAAGCCTGAGCAAGATCTTTTGCTAGGAACAAAGCCCAAGAGGATCTGGAGGGAGGGAATTCTGCAGGGATCCATAGCACAAACAGGGAGGTTACAGCATGGCAGGCACAGCTGGCCCCAGGCTGAGCAGAGCCTTGGTGGAGCAGTGAGGCACTGCCAGACCAGAACAGGAGAGAGAATGGGGGTTCTCTCCACCCCTGTGCCCACTGGGGTGAGAGCAGCAGGGCACACCTGGAGAGGGAGAAGTGTCATGCTCTGTGCGGGATGGATGACCCCATCCATATGGGAATGCTCATGGCCCTACTGGCAAGTGTCCACACCTTCCAGAGCAGCTCAGGAAAAGGCACAGCATCAGAGTGGGATGGGGTCTCCCTTCCTGCCTTTCCACACTCTGCACAGGAAGGTGCCAGCAAGCACCAACCCCTGCAAAGATGGGATTCCAAGCAGTTACTTCGTGATCAGGACTCCAACAGGCTACAGGACATTCATCTGGACACCTTCATCTTTTAATTTTTGTGCTCATGACTGCCCTGACCTTAACCCTAGCCCTACTTAGCAACAAAATGATGTCATTACTAAATTAATTACTTAATACTTGACTAATGCTATTAAATTATCCAGCTTGCACAAATTACAAAGACCACCTCTCTAAAGACAAAATTTTCACTCTCAAAGTACTTATGCCCTTTTTCTTCCCCACGTGGGCAAGAGTGGATGGGGAAACCAAAATAAATGAACAAGGAACCACCTCCACACTCTTAGCTTTATTGCTGGTCAATAGGGCACACAATCAAGCCCTGAAGGGGAACAGACAATATATTTGCTGGAATTTATTGCACAACTCAGGACCTGCATCACGTGCATGTGTGCGTTGCTGAGGTGGAAAAAGTTGTGCTGCTGAACAAAGGGCTACTGTCTGCTGACACGAACAACACAAAAAACCCACTGACCTGGAAGTTAAAGTACAAAATCTACTTTCAGCCTCAGTGCCTGCTGCCCATACACATTAAATGAAGAAGCCTTGTTTCAGTGAAGTATGAACTTAATCTGCTCTTCTCAAGCAGAGAGAGCACATGTTAGCATCAAGACTCCACCCAGCAAACCCCACCAGCTGCCAAATCACTGAAGGACAATGCAAGGCTCAACTGCCTTTTAGAGGGGGATTTTTCTATCACAAGCTTACTCCAAATTATCCAGCATAAAGCCATTTATCCGTGCAAGCCAACAACACTGCCTGGGGGAGAGTTACACAACAAGATACTGGCGGGGGAGCAGAGCAGTGACATCTTAGAAACGGAGCAACCTGTGAGGAGTTTCTAAGCACTGTGGCAATAGAAACACACCATGAACTGCAAATGCTTGGAGAAAGACTCCAGAGAAGCAGCAAGCTCAAAGTCAAAAGGTGTGGTGAGAAGGTCACTGCTGGTAAGTGGCAGAGCAATCAATACAGGACAGGAAAAAGATTAACAGCTTAACAGCCTCCAGTCCCTGGAATGACTTAAATCAATGACTGGACGCTTGTTCCCCAGAATACAAATACCACAGAGCACCAGGTGTGCCAACTGGAATGACGGGGATGACTCCACTGAGGTCAACAGAGTTGTAACAGCTTGCTCTGGGTTTACATCTGGAACATCAAAACACTACGCAAACCTAAGTAATTAATCATCAGCCAAATGCCAGCCCAGGAATTTTATAATAATTCAAGCCTTTTTCAACAACCCAAGCAACTGTGTTCACATTCCAGACAATCTTGCATGAGTATTCCAGTAAGAACTGAGGATTTTGATGGCAGAAGCCACTCTCCCACCAGCACTGCTAGGTACTGCAGCTCCTGCAGCAGCTCAGGCTGCCAGGTAAGGACACCACGGCCATAAGCACTGTGCTACCAAGCTGATGGACATGTCCCACTGTGTGCATGCTGGGGTGCCTGTACAAAACAGAGGAGACAAGCTGACCACCAAGAAAAGAAGCAGTAGCAGGTGGGGAGCTAAAACTATAGGCAGCAGCTGGTACAAAGTAGAAATCAAAATCTGCCATTGCTGAGGACATCCCACTAGAAGCAGAATTCTGCCTCCCTTGTACTCACATTCAGCTGGGCAACTTCTACAGAAACTGTGTTTATAGAAGCTCAGGCCAGTGGCATCTTTGTGACACACTGAGAGTGCTGTGGTCTATCTACTGTTGCTTGCCCATCACCTGTGGTCCCCAGGAAGCCTTTCACACTGGAGAAGGGGCTCCGCTCACCTGCTGAAGTGCAGACATTGAGCAGAAATGCTCAGTTTGCCTCCTATATACAACCTGCACTTTATAGAGACTCAGTCCCACACCTCTACTTCTAATTCCAGAGTGGCAAAGCAGGAATGTGGCAGCACAGGCCTTCCCTCCTAAAACCTCCGCTTCATTTTAACACATCCTTTCCCAAGAATCTTGTCTTCCCTAGATGAGCTTCATGTAATGGTTTCTTCACCTCTCCCTTCCTCCAAACAATCTGCCATTTGTGTGCCTCCAGGTCCTGCAGAGATTAGCAATGGCTGGGCCAGTAACACACTGTGAAAATTACCCTCCTGTCACATCCCAACACCAAGGCTCTCAAAATTAAACATTTCTCTGGTAACATTCTTCACCAAGGAATAACAATCACTGCTTTCTGCTCTCAGGGCACAGTCATCCTTCCAAGGACCAGCTGGGATGTACACTATTTAAAATACCAGTAAAGGGAGGAACAAGTACAGCTACCGCTGGGTTTGCCAGAATTGCCATTAAGAGCATTTGAGTTCCTGCTGTGACTCTGCCATGGCTCTCCTTTTGCTGTGCCTCAGTTTCTCACCACACCTGCTGCCACTGGATATTTGGATGGCAAACTCTTCTTTGCCATGCTGCAAATTTCAGCCCAGGAGCTGAGAATCCCTGCCATGGACAGGATGAGCTCAGAACATCTCAGCTGTCACAAAAGAAAGGATGAAGTGTGAAACTACTTTTGTAGACCTTTGAAGCAAGCTGAACCCTGAGCAAATATTTAACGGGGCCAAGGCCCCTTCCTCCCCAGGCAACAGTTTGTTCACATGCAGTGGTTCTAAGGCCTTCCACCCTGTGGTAGCTTTGTTCATGGTTATCACTGTAATGTTGACAGGGCAGCCGCCACTGAAATCACATTGATGCCCACTCTGTCCAAAATGCTGAGATGAGCACACAAAACGCAGAAGGGTGACCATTCAAGTGAGCTGGTGAAGGGAGCAGATGAAACACCTCTCTAGAACTAGAACTTGCCACTCAAACAAACCTAGTTCTGACATCAACCACACTAAGGAGACAAACCACAGAGACCACAATATGTGGCAGCACTCCTCTGCATCTGTCTGCAGCACAGCATATCTGACACTCGTGCACTGTCAGAGCCGCAGCTGCTGCTGTGCACAGGATGCACGTTCCCAGCCCTCTGCAGCAGCCTCTGTCACGCTCTCACAGTGCTCAGAGATGCACTCGCTGCAGAGAAGCAAGTGCTGATGCTCTGCTCACTCCCACATCCTCTGGGTTTGCGCTGGAAAGCAGCAAAGCCAATCTGGTTTATCAACTGCAGCAGGGTGCTGTGTCCTGTCACCAAGCAGCAGATGAGACGAATTTCATAAAAGTGCCCCTGTGTTCACCAGAGACTGGATGGACCACACTGAGAACTGCCAGCAGCTGCCAGGGAAAAGAAACAGAGGACTGTGACATGACCCTCCACAGAACAACATCTGAAATTTCTGACACTGAATTCAAAGCATATCAAAACATCTACGGAAGAGGAAATAGCCTTGGAAACTGGATTAAGTCTCTCCTGGCACCTCATTATGTTCCTGAGTGTGAGAAAGAAGTCTTCTTTCAGTCGTTATTTGTTCCTCAGGATGCAGGCTGGAATTGAAATTGTAGTTTATTAAAACTTAAATACAGTTTTTGATAACTTTCCCAGACAAAAAAAATGTTAATGCAAGTCTTGGCTTGGTCTTCAGTTGGGAAATGAGTGCGCTGTAACAGGGTGAGCTCTAGCAGCTTTATCCCACTCACTAGAGGCACAAGTATCACCTTTAACATGTCTGAAGCACACACGCTCCCCCTTATATTTCCCAAGCAGGGAGGGAAGGATGTGAGTTCTTCCCCTCAGAATTGAAGACTGTGAGGAAATATGGGAACAGACTAGCACATGGAAGGTGCTCTAAGGTGAGTCAGCTGTTCTCCACCTCAGGACAGCAGAAGTGCTCGGCTTTTGTTGAAGCAGAGCTGCCTGACAGAGGAAAACTTTATAGTGGATAGAACCACAAAGCACCAGGACAGATTGCATGCTAAAGCCCTTATGAGCACTGGGAGTCTTTTGGGTCAGGCTGGGCAAATGATGTCACATGATGATGTCATTGTCAATGATGTCATTGTCACAAATTATGTAAGGCAAGTTGATGCTTACTTGGATGGGGAAATTGGGCTAGATGACTGTCAAGTTCTCTTCCAAGCCATTCTGATCTATGGCCCTACATTGAGGAACTGAGTGCTGGCCAGTAATCCATACACACATGGTCATGTGGGTCCCCAGAGATGTCCTGTGTCACCCTAATGCAGTCACACTTGGAAAGCAGTCTCAGCCCAACAAGAGCCCAGGCTCAGCAGAATATAGTGAAAATAAAGGTATTTTTTTGTCTCTCTAAGGTCTCTGCACAGATCCCTTTCACCCCATATCTTGGGTGGAGACTGAAAGCATGGTCAGTACTTGCACTTCGGGGTGTTCACAAGGACATTACACCAGAACAAGAATGGTATCTATCTCTGACCTCCAGCCCTAGGGGGGCTTTGGGCCTCCCATTCCCAGCATTAGGTACAACCCCAGTCCTGTGTCACAGCTGTGAGTCCCCTTCCAGCCTTCCAACACCAGTCCAGTGTGGAAGCTGTTTCCCGGCAGAGGAACTGAGGTTAAAGCCCTATTTGCAGCTGCACCTACACTTCAGCCCTCTGCTGACCCCAGTTCTCGCCCTCCCTGGGGCCTGCGCCTTGTCCAAAGTGGGAAGGCTGAGGCAGGAGTCTCTCCAGCATGAATACAGCTAAACTGGGACCGCAGCTCCATCTGCAGGGCTCTGCCAAAGCGGCTCCTCCTCGGGGAAGGGCAGTGTCGCCCCAGCAGATCCTGCACACTCAGTAACCCCCAAAACACAGAGGTGAGGGCACACGCAACCACATCCCTCAGGGTCCTGAAAGCAAACAAAGTCCCCCTCTGAAAGCATCACCTCAGGAATCAAATCATCATCTTGATACAGTTCCCAAGACCCAGTAAATTCCCAGAAAATTCGATGTATGTCAGATACTGGATTACACAGAATGCCAAGTGAAGCGCCAGCCTTCTGCGGCTCCAGGGAGCAGTTGTGCCTCTGCAGAGCTCACGTGCCCAGGGCTCTGCCAGTGTCAGCTCAGCCTCCTGCCCTCAGGCAGCACAGCCAAGGCCCAGTGCTCCAGCCAGGTTCCTTAAAACCACCACCTCCAGAGAGCTTTGCAGGGTTGCTGTACCAAAAGGAGCCCGGGCCAATCTGTGTAAAGCACAGAGGAACACACTGTCCTGCACCAGCACATTCCCTTGGATGCGAGTCTGACAGGAACATCCAGCCTCCTGGGAGGAACAGCAATTTTTCTTTTTATGAAAAGGTCAGCAGCACCACGAGATTTTCCAAGATATATAACCACTATGCAATGCAAATACATAGAAATGCAACTGTTTTTATCAGTGTTTTAGCTATAAATATAGGAATTTAACACTTGTCCTACTGGACTAGACCAATAGTCTGCCTCGCAGGGAATTTGTCCTGCTTAGAGCTCGGACAAGGGATTGACTGATGCTTCCAAGAAAAATCGCATTGCCTTCTGCAGCCCAGCCACTGGCACTCTCAGAGGGCCATCTAACTCCAGCCTGCTGCAGGGAACCAGCCCACCCCCTGAAGAATGCAGCATGATGATGTTTAACATTCCCATCAGCCCATGGACTGTCCAGCTTTTCAGGCATCCTGCAGAAGCAGGCTGTGTATAATGCTGTGTTTCATACACAAACACTGCTAACATCCAGGAGAAATCTGAGAACTTATTTCTTTAAATTTCACTTTTAAACAGAGTCTGACAAACTGAACTTAAAAAATATCCCTAAATTACTATTTAAAAAAGCCCCCACAAGCACACAAAACAACATTTTGACTACGCCTTGTACTCATGGCTCTAGGAGGCCAGAAATCAGCTGTGCTGAAACTGTATTTCCAAACGTAGGCTCAAGTGCACTTTAACTGACCTATTTTTGTTCTCTCTTTCCCTAGATTTCTTGTACTGTGTTTGACCAGAGCAGGTACTGCAGGCCAGAGAAGACTCCCAAATTCAAGTAAAGAGTGTACAGGACATGGTAAACTACTGGGGTGGATGAATGCAGTGTGAGATGTACCATGGATGAAAGGCCAGTCTGTGAAGAGAGCTGCGGGTAGGGGAGGGTTCCAGCTGGACCCCCAAGTGCTGGTTCATCAGAGAGAGCTCAGGTGTCTATGGGAAAGCAGAGCTGATGTTCGGGAGTCAAGGGGTGAAGGAAACACACTCTCATTGGGGGAGCGAGAGTGTGGGAGAGGCAGAGGGGAAAGGGAGCACATGTGTCAGTGCTCCCGTAACACCCTCTGCAATCTGCTGCAGCCTTCCAACACTCAGTTTGCTGCCGCATGTCCTGCCTGATGTCTCTGGCTGTGCAGTGCCAGGTCAGTCTGGACAGAGCCAGGCACACACACTGCAGGGCCCTGTCTGGACACTCCCACCCTTCCTTAGTGCTCACCTCCACTGGCCCAGCAACTGCTTCCATCAGGACTGGCACACCAGATCTTTTCCTTGGCTCACTTTCCTTCCTTCCCTGGCTAGCTATGGTCCAGTAGGGAACTTGCACCACTGGAAACAGCAGCACCAGCAAGCAGCAGCCTGAATTTAATCCTGCCGTTATTTATACTGACATGATGTTGACTGTCCACTTCAGGGACTTCTCTCAGTGCTCTTTCAGGCAGCCCTAGTCTGAGTCACCCTTCCCAAAGAGACAGACCTCAGCTATTCCCATGCCCGTCAAGGACCCAAGGACTTTGGGTCCTACTCCAAACTCAGCTTGTTGAATTTGTATGGGTAATTTCACCTGCTGTTTTTCAACTTCTCCATCTGCAAAACTGGAGTAGTCACTCTGGCCTTCTCTGTAAAGTCTTGCAATTAAATGCTTCATGTGGAATTTAGGCATTTCTATTACTATCAGAGCAATGTGTGGGTGTCGGATATTTATTCAGGCCTGCCAACATCTCTGAAAAATTGCAGTGCAATTCTTTTAAGGACCCTGATTTGAAGCACTATCTTTATTACAATGCTTTGACTGTTTCTGGCAGCATCCACCGAGTGTCAAGGGCTGTAAATTCAGGTGCTGCAATATGTGCACTGATCCTTCAGTGGCAATCTCTCAGCACGAGTGGGAAACAAAGGCTGCTTTGCTATTGGAGCATCAGGATCCTGGAACATGAATGAAACGTGAACTGAAATGTGGACGTCAGTTATGTCCTGTTATACCTGCAAATCCATGTGCCAATATAAGCCAGAGTTTGGACTCATCATCCCATCTGGTCACATTCTCTATAAATGTATCTCAAAGCGACTTAAAAAAATTCTTTCTAGGCCAAATGGGTGATCTGGCACCTTGAGTAGTTGTATTTTTAATCTGGAGCTGTGAACTCTTCTGTCTTGGGTCCTGAGATTAATGAGTCATTTTAGCAGAGCAGACTAAAAAGTTTCATGCAGTTCCCTAAGGAAAGTGAAACACTTCCACATGCTCAGCTGAACTTCTGCATCTCTGGATGAAGTCTGTGTCAGGAAGTGAGGGGTCTGTCACTGCATGGAGAGTCCAACACGCAGGGGAATGAAGTGGAGATTCACAAGGCAAAAGGAGTTTTCAACAAGCTGTTCAGCGGGCTCAGGCACAAAAGGAGTCCAGCAAGGAGAATTATGTCTGGGACAGTTGTCAGCTACTTTGTTTCTGGATGTGCAGAAACCTGGGCCTGTGGAAAAGAGAAAGACCAGAGCTTTAAGTCTCACTAAGGACAACATGCCTCTACCTACATCCTATAAAAGCAGCTATTTTCCAATGACAATAACCCCACCAGAGCCAGTCACCCCATCAGAAATGCTCATCTGTGTCAGAATTTCTGACTCAGAAACACTTGCCAGGCTGTCTCAGGATATCAGAAGGCTGAGATACTACCAGGGAGCCCCTGTTTTGTCAAAGACCGGCTTCAACTCTGGAGCTTCTCTGGCTGAGTTCATTCAATACGTAAAGGTGCAGGCACATATTCCACAAAGGACACAAACATGCAAAAATCTGAAGGCAACAAAAGACTTACTTGCCACAGAAGTCCTTGTGAATGGCACGAAGGGTGAGCAGTAAGTTTGGGTGTGCCTGTAGCCAGTGCTCCACCATGCTTGGATGCCTGGGATCAACTTCCAGAAACACACTCCTGAAAAAACATGTTTGGGAGCAGAAGTGGGGAGATGCACATTTAAGTTGCTAAACTGATAAAAATTAAGATCTTTCTTTCTAGATGACTCTGACCAGTACAGGAAATTAAAAGGTCAGTAAACATACTGCAATCCAACAATCCTAAATAGGAACAGCTGTCCATTTAACATACAGATCTCAGCTGCCTCCTTCAGGGGAGAAAGTATTAATCCTGTGGGGAATTCTCAAGGTACTCCTCTATGTGAGCAGTTAAAACCTCATATCGAGATGTGAGGAGCCCTTTTGAAGCCCACCCAGAGGTACCACCAGCAATGTGTTTCTGAAACCCCTAAAGATTTAAGGGCAGAAGGCAGTTTTTATGCTGCAGGAATACTGAGCACTGGCCTGGCAGCCTGAAGTCCCTCTGTGTATAAGCAACGAGAGACACAAAATACAAGTCAGTACACACATTTTTCCACAGTTAATGTCTCCATAAATCAGTTATGAAAACACCAACAGCATTCAGGCCTACACAGAACTAATCAAATAACCTCAAGTTAAGGCACCAGAACCACGCCTGGACACTGCAGGGCTATTTCCATCTCTGCCAGACTTTATGACACTGGCTCATTCCCCATGTCCCCTTCCGTGACAGAGCAGAACCACCCCAGCTCACAGGCAGTGATGGAGCTGGGACAGCACAGCAAGAGACAAGTTTAGCAGGCAAAGGACACAGGCCAAACCCCATCAAATGCTCTCCTGAGAACTCTTAAAACATCCCACACTGAATACTCCCTACAAATTCACCAGGCTAACTACAAGCTGGGTGTGGATCTCGTTGCTGACCTTAAAAAACTTCCACTCCTCAATGGGGGTTCCACCTTATTAAACAAGCAAAAAGAGAAGGAAAATAAATAATCTTAACAAACAACCCCACAGGACCAGTCTCTATTGCTGGGAAGTTCTGAGGAGCATCTTCTGCTCTTGTGGTCACGCAAAGCATGGGAAATGAATTCTGCATGCAGTATGCCTCTCAATATTCCCATTCTTCTTCTCAAAACAGCAGATTTTCAACAACCTCTCTTATGCTGGCCAAATGTCAGGAATATTCAACAGGATGTGTGAATGCCCTGGCACATGAACAGTACACTCAGACTTTTGGGTATCAGCACGTTCATTTTCAAAATGGATCCCACATGACAGAGAATAGGAACAACCAGTCTTGAATATTAATAATGCAGAAATGTAACATTTAAGAAACTATCCCTGACTGATCCTCTTTCTCCTGGGTCAGCATTCTATACGCGCACAACAAACAAATTTCCCCTAATTAAAGGGCAGAAGTGAAGCAGAGATCTACATCCATCCTCAAGGAGTTCTACATTGCCTCTCCATCAATCAGCTGCTCACCTTAGAAATCTTCCCCGTTTTTTGCACTCTCTTTCTCAGCTGCTCTCTCCCATACTCTTTTTGTTGTACTTTGACCTTTAAAGATTCCCACTTCCCCACCACCAACAGCCAAGGAAGACTCATATCCCTTTATAAACCAATTTCAAGCTAATTTTGCTTACACACATGACATTTTTAAACTGCTATTATTAAGTGGGGCGATGAGGGGACAATTTTGCAAATATTTTCCCTCTGTTTTGTTTTCATACAGGGAAGTCCAGAACTTACAGAAGTGGATGGATAAAAGACACGAAATTCAAAAGAGGACAGTGCTTACCCAGAAACTTTCAGAAGAGAAGGAGCCAAAGCCAGAATTGTTTTGATGATTCTCATGCCATCATCCCCTCCATCCAGTGCATCAAGGTCCTCATAGCTGGAGTGTGGGAAGAAAAAGACATGTGTCATCAATTCCTGTGGGCCTTGAGAATGCATCACCCCACACAGAAAGTTCCACCTAACACACCTGAACTCCAGTGTGCCCAGAACAGGTGACAGCACTCAGCCCTTTTATGGGAAATTCAGGAAGGGAGAAGGCAGCTGAGAACCCCCACATTCAGCACAAGCAGAAAATATCCCCTGAACTATTTCTGAAAATTAGGAGCCAACTGTAGCTGGGATCTCACAGTTCCAACACATAGGTCTGTTCTCTCTAAGCTGGCCAGGGAGAGAGGGGGTTGTACAGCAAGGGAGCACGGCTTGATTTCAACCACGCCAACTACCAGCTCAGGCTATGGCTAACCCAGTAGAGCCAGCCGGGATGCAGAAAGCTCAGCTGTCAGAACCCACTCTAGTGCATATCTTGTGGGGGCAGGGCCTTCTCCTCACATGCACGACAACCAATTTTGGATTGGGAACTTGCTAATTTCCAACTATGTGCTTTTTCCATTATAATAAATCTTTAAAACACTTCCATATTGCTTTAGGCCTGTAAGCAGTATCAAAGTACGCCTGTATTATTATATCCCAAATAAACACATCTACACTTTGTACGTGTATATTACGATTTCATGTTTTGTGTGCAATTGTGTGTAGTGTAAGGAAGTAGACAGAAAGCCTTGCTGCAAGGAACAGAAGAAAAATCCCTTTGTCTGATTACCAGAGGATTTCTGTGTCCAAGGAAGCCATGTCTTCATGGAAAACATATGGGGGGTTACTGACTATGACATCTACGGGGCCCCAGAGCAGCAGCTGTTTGGCAGAACCTAGAAAATAAAAAGAATCACAACCAGCTCTCAACCACGGCATCTTCCCTAAAAGCTCAGTGTCAACACCCTCCCCAGGAAACTGTCTCCAGGCACATGTATATGTGTTTGGCTCTTCTTTGTGATACTAAAATTTTATCCTATTTCCTTCTGCAATAGTTCCTTCTGCCCTGTTCCCTCTCCCAGGAATGCAAGAGTGATACAAAGCTAAGCACAGGCAAAGTATGATTTTTTCATAACAAGAGCCTGCTTAGCAGAACACATTAAAAAGCACAGGAGCTTCATGCCCTGGAGCTCTGTGCCCACCTGGATCTAAAGCAACAACCAGCACTCAGAGAGCCCACAAAGACCTAAGTGGGAGCTCAGACTTGCTGTCCAGATGAACATCCTTCCTCTTACAGAGCTGCAGCAGGACCTCCAATGAGCTGCAGAGCCAGGACCCCTCGGCAATAACAAATGGGCTGCTCTTCTGCAGACCAGGAGCAGCTCACTGTACTCCTGCTTCTGTCTGACACAGGCCAGCACTGAAACAGACCTTGTGTAACCATGTGAGTGTGGCACTGTCCTCAGGCAGCCTCTCGGAACAGGGCTTTCACCTCTACGAGGTAGTACAGTGTCAAAAACAAGTGTCAGAAAGGTGTGCTAATGAACCCCCAGGGCTGCAGCTCCTGGCTCCACAGCTGCTAACAAACAGCTAAGCACTATCAACTGAACTGGCTAGGCGCCACCAAATGGTTAGTTTTAACTGGTTTCAGCTGGCTCTGGGAAAGGCAAGTATCCTTTCCTGGTTCAACTAATCTAATTTCAGGTGAATAAGGCTGGGCATTTAATCTAAGCTAAGTACCTGGGCTCCCTCTAACATCAATGGAGAGACAGGCATGTACATGTTTATCAAAAGCATCCATGTCAGCACGGAATGAACTACGCTCTGCATATATTTGCCTCTCCCAGTAACTGTAAGGAGCACCTGGACTTCCAGCGCAGACACTACCTTGGGACACCTAAACCGAAGAACAATTCACCTTCTGATGTAGTCAGGGGACTTCTCTCAGCTGATCATCTGCCCTGGAAATCTCTGAAGGGGAAAGCTGCACTGGCTCACTTCTTACCGACCTTTTTTTCTATTAGCTTCAACACTCTTCTGCTGCCCACATCCCAGAGGGGTCCCCTGGCTGTCTCTCATGCCTCCCTCCACCCATCAAAGAAAAAAAAGTGAAAAAGACAAAGAGGATTATAACACTGAAGAGAGTTACTGTGTGAAACATCTTGGTGGATGATGTGAATCCTTTCCTGGAGTTGCAGCCTGCAAAATTCCACATGCAAGAACAGAAAGAAAAAAGATTAAGAGGTGTGTTTGTGTGGATTAATGAACAGTACATCCTACAAACAGATCATTAAATATTGTACCTCTTATCTGATCAACATACATTCACAACTGCCAAGATCTTCCCAGCATATTCTCTCCTCCCACCACAGCGGCCTTTCACACAAGTTCTACTCCCTGTCCTGAGGGCCTAGGGTCCTGTCCAATCAGGACACACAGGCATCAGGAAAGGGAGGGATTCCTGCACTGTGTGCCATGTGTCCAGATGGATCTGGCGCTAAGATTGATCCAGTAAGACTCACCTAAGCATCTAGTGAACACAGCTGAGACAAGGGAGCTCTGAAAAGCAGGCAGGATCCAAGCTGGGTTCAGTCAAGCAGTAACACAGCTTATCCTGCTGGCTTCTCTCCCAAGAGCTACAGGGCACCATGCCAGGGACAAAATCACAAAGATGCAATGAAAATACCCATGGAGAAATATGAAGTTCTTTGACATGGCATTTATACTCCCTCATCCACTCTTGAGCCAACAAGCAATATTAACAAGCAGGACAATTTTCCCCAGAGGCCAGAGTTATAGTTTATCAAGGAGGCAAAGATCTGGCCAGCTTTTGTTAAATCTATGAAAAATTGCAACAGAATTTGGTTGGACACCGACACATTAGGAGGAAACCTCTGCTCCCCATTCCCTGTAACTGGGCTAGGAGGCAAAGGGTAATAGTGAGGTGACAACTGTGGGAAGGGCTTGTTCCTACTTAGCTCTTCAGACTCACATACGAGCTGGGACTGGTTGCAAGAAGTGCAGAGATGCAGCCTAGTGCAGGCCAGCACCAGAAGTAGCCTGTCTCTGTAGCCCCAATGCTGGCAGCAGCTTGGGAAAAAAGGGGTATGTGGGCCTGTGGACAGAAATCCCAGTTAATGAGTACCTCTTGAGATTCACAGTTGTACTGGACTCCATGAAAAATAGCAACAGGAATTCTTTCTGAGATGGCTCTAATTAATGATTAGAGCCCAGCAGTTACTGAGGTCGTGGAGGCAACCCTGGAGCTCATTTCACAAAGCCTACAGAGACTCAGAAGCATATTGGGATTCCTGCTCTGGGGTTCCCTGTGGTACTGACAGTCCAGAACAACCTGACTGAAGAACCAGCTGAGGAAGTGGTGACACTAGGAAGGACAAGGACAACCTGAGAGACATGTCTCTGACTTCAGCACAAGGTGTTTGAGCCAGCAGCTCTGAACATCCATCCAGCCACAGCACAGGTGTCTGAACAGCACAGGATCCAGCAGCACCATTCCCACCAAACCAAGACTGCAGGGAGGATGCTGAGAGAACCACACAGCACACCAGAGGGAAAGTGCTACTTGACTATGCAAACATTTCTAGAGGAGCAAGGACAGAAACAAGCACAACAATAATGACTGGAGGAGCCAGAGAGAAAGGATGAGGCTACACTTGTCCTTAACCTCCTAAGTGACATAAATGTTCCTGAGCTTCCTGAGTTCACAGAAAGGGATAAGAGTAGTTGCCAAGAAACATTTTGAAAACCCTTGACAAACAGCCTGTGAGTACCATTGTTTTAGTTAGGCTGCTGTCTTTGCAAAGCACATTCATAAGTCAAAGATAAACTCTCTGGTAAACATAGGCATTTTTTTTCTTAGTTGTTACACATTTTAGGAGCTCAATGACTACACATTCTCTGGTTTCCAGTGGTGATAAACATGAACCCCATGTACAACTACTGAGGACTCGATCTTTCTCAAACAACAATTTACAAAAGAATTAGTAATATGTGGTCTTATACCTATGTGCATTCTCCCTGGTGAGATCCACAGCAGCTTTCTCTTTATCCATGGCTATGACTCTGCTCTGGAACAGAAAAAACCAATGAACCCCACCAAGCAGGTGTTACAACAGGAAAATTCCCGAGCAGACATGCTCTGCCAAACGTGCCAGATCAAAACTGGCAAGAGACTGCTCACTCTGGGCTCCTGAAAGGAACAGCTCCTGAGGAAGGCATGTAGGGCACAGTTGGGATCACGAATGATGTGTGTAATGCACTAAGGTGACTGAAGGCACCCTGCAGCACAGCCAGTAGCCCACCAGAACAGACAATAGCAGAGTCATAGTGACTCACATCACCTGATCCCTCACTGCTCCTGGCAGGGTGAGACATAACACTGTCTAGTCTGGGCTAGGCACAGGCAGGAGGAAGGTCATGCTGTTGGATTTATCCTCCCTGATACAGACAGGATCCCTCCCAACACTAACATGACCACTTGGACAGAGATTCAGGCATTTCCCATCCGTTATGCAGACACCTTTTACCCAGTTACTCCACTGCAGTCCTTACACCACATTCACTGCCTGTATTGACTGCACATACTTGACTGTCAAGTATTTGAGAGTTCTCCAGCATAATGGTATGAGAGAGGGCTGCACAGCTAAAGACTTGTTTGACCTTCCATTCCACCTTGGGAAAACCAAGGCAAAGGCCTAAGAGGGTTTTGCTTTGCTCAATGTTTTTTTAAGCACAGGTGTTGGTAAGGATTTACACAGAGAACACATGCTTGAAGAAACTGCTTTGCATTTGAAGATGATGGTGTGATTGGCCATCACTCCTAAAGGGATTCATTTCATGGTCTCAGGCCAGCACCCACACACATGAAGCTCAGCCTTGTGGTGAAGGACACAGCTGAGACCATAAATGAAAAGTTGCTGCTGTTTTCTCAGTAGCCTTAGTGCCAAATTCTGCCTCAAACACTAAGGAGATTACCCAGAGTGTAACTCCACTTAGTCGTCAGTGTGGCTACTACTAATTCTAATCAGTCAAGGCTCCTTATTTCCCTGGCCGCAGCAGTTTGGACTGAGAAAGGACTGTTATGAGTTACAGGGACAGACTGACACAGCCCTAAGTTAACAAGCAAGGAAAAGAGCATGAAGCTCTTCCCCTAGCTCAGGAAATCAGAGCAATTATACTCTGAAGTCAAGAAGCTCAAGTATTAACCTTCTCAGGTCACTGGGAGGAGGAACACCCCTTCCATTAGAGGCATCAATCTCTAATTCTTACACAGAAAGGCTTATACTTCCACAAGAGGAGGGGCTGGCCTCATTTTTAATTCTCATTCCTGAGAAGGAACTGGCTGGTCTGATGTTCTGAGGAGAGTGGAATACTTTTCCCTTAACCACATGCAATGAGGTCCTGGATTCATTTCTCATTTTCTTTACCAAGAGTATCTCCATAAACATATTACACACCACAAGAATCAGGTGCAAGGGGTTTGGTCACACAGATCTCAGTCCCCTTCCTGTTCTTTTCACTCTGTTCAGAAGCTATGGGCTGTTACTAGGGAACAAAAGATTTCAAAAATATGGTCTGGCAGTTGTGGCAGTGAGATATGATTGTCTTATTGATCCCAAATACTGACACTGCTATGGTAATCCCTTTCCTGTATCATTTAGTCTTCAGTTTCCTAGAGACAAGATCTTTTGATTCACAGCAAGGTGATTTTTAGAGATGACTGCTCCATAAATTCAACTAATAGAGTGTGTGCCCATGCCTCAGTCCCTCCTGTCCTCAGCCCAGGTTAGTATCTTAAACCAACACCCACCAGTGCTTCAAGCTAAGGCGATTAATAGTGAGTTGCAGCAGCTCAAGAATGAGCACATTCACTTCTTTCATTCTGATTATGTCTCTGCTATTCCTGCAGACAGATGGGAAGAGGGAGCAATTCCCAAATATCCCTCCCCTACCTATGAACTTTTAGAGCCTGACTGTCAGAGACCTGAGCTGCCAAAGTCCCATCAGAGAAGTTTGTTACATCTCAATGAAGATGAGCAGAGTGGGATTGTCCTCTAACGCAGGCATCTATGACACCAGGAGCACTGAAGGGAGCTCACCTGTGGCAGTTTGCAGAGCAGACTCAGAGCAATTGCTCCAGAGCCACAGCCAATTTCCAGGATCACAGGATGAGGAACAGGAACTGGGAAACAGAGGGCTGAATTCTCACATTTCTGAAGTTCTTCCTCCACAACTAAAGAGACAAGATCCTAAGAAAACAAACAAAATTACTAAGGGAGCTGTTTTGACTCATACCTTTGTGATCTGAGGACTGAAGTTTAAATTTCTTGACTCTGTACCCAATGAAATATATTTTTGTTGCTAATTTTAAAAACACAGATGGTAGCAATGTAACTGACATGCCAGGAGTCACTTCAGCTCCATCTGCCCCACAGGGTGCTTTGATTAGTAACCAGATCCTCAGGATACAATCTCCCACAGATCCTCTAAAATCTTCTAGCACTGTTGGGAAAAACAATAACCAGACAGCTGGAACACATTATCTTCTGCAACACCATTTTATTTACTCCAAAATTTAAGCTTTCAGAATTTGTAAGCTTCAAAACTCAAGATTTCTACACAATCTCAGTAGGGTACGTGACCAGGAAGCAGTTGCACAGCTCCTAACAGCATGTAAACCAATCATCCAACCTGCAGATAAAAAGCCAAGACAATGAGGTACTAAATGATCCAAATGAGCAGCTCCCTGCATGGATTTCAGATTGTGGACTCCTACTACATTTTGTTGCTATAAAGTCACATGGACAAGATTTTCATCCGTGCTCCTGGATCCGTATACAGCTCTGCCATTGCTGCCTCCTCCCCCCATCACTTTTCTTTGTAAAATCCCTTTGCCATGTAATATAAAATCCAACACAGCAGGAGAGGTCTCAAGGATTTCTAAGGTTTGTGAAAATGACCTATAAAGGAAAGCACACATGTGGCTCCCTCAGACTGCAGCATGAACTTCCTTTGTTATTCACTGGAGAAAACTTTAAGATGGAAACCTTATGAACACCTTGATTGAATCAGCAGCTCAGCAGGTGCTCCCAGCTCCCTCCCATCCTTGTCCTTTCAGCGCACAACAGTACACAAACAAGGCCTTGCTGCCCAAGGCACTCCCACCATGGTTAGGATACTCTGCTTGAGAGGGCTGCTCTTGGATCTTTCCTATAAATCCAGAAAGTTTAACAAAATTTACAAAAAATAACTGGCATAAGATGGAATATTTGAAAGGAACAAGTCCTGGCAGGCAGGTCAGCTTCCCTTTTATTTTACAACGGCTTTTGTCAGGAGTCTGAACTGGGCAGGCTTGTACATAAGGGCAGAAGCCCTTCCTTGCATCTCCCACCCTAACTGGGGTGCAGCATAAGAGATGGCTTGTGCAAAGCTGCTGTATTTCTGAAAAGATTCAGAGCTGTTGGTCATCCTTCATGACAGGCGACTCCACATCTGCAGAAAGTGGGAAGGGAGATACAAGCAGCTATAAAAATGAAGTGTTCAGGTAGGTGAGCTTTGATGAACTATCCCTGGAGCAGGCAAGTTTGGGGACTGATACCTAAACAGCCTCAGCCAGGGTGAGCAGCCACACCACAATGCCCTGCCCTGGTCACCATGACATTACTGGCTCTGCCCTCATAAGGGAGTTTTGCTAACAGCCTCCAAAACCACAAATTCTTCACTGCTGCTCTGGGACTCCTTTCCCGGACAATTTTGGATGAAAACAGTCTCACAGGCTCCCAACCTGGAAGAAACTATTACCAGACTCAGACAGCAAAAAGGAAAAATAAACACCTTATCTACCCACTTTCGTGAGAAGTGGCTTTGGCCATTCAGCCAACAGCTCCAGATGAATCAGTCTGAAAACACTCGGGCACTGTGGACAGCCAGAGATTGTATCCGCAGCTGCTCTGGGGAAGCAGGTGAGGTGCTGAGGATTCTACAGAAGAAAAGGCACCCAAAAAATTCTGCCTGGCTATTAAATCACCCCTTTAAATACCAGCCATTTCTGGACACTTAAAAACATTTCCTGGAAATCTCCACAGTAGCTCAGAACTATCTGTTCCCAGAGTAGCACAAGTTACTGATTACAAACGTCCAAATGTGACTTCCATACACTAGAACTATTCTAACCATTTATTAACTTCCTCAAGGTTTATCATTAGTAATTCCACGCTTGATGGTTTTTAACGGAATGTCTACTTTACACATTCCACAGTGAAAGCATTTTAGTGTGCTTGCCAAAGCTCCTATTTAAACATGACTGATTTCAGGTTTTACCACATAAAATATAAATAAAATGGGATGCTGATACTACTTAGGCTTTGTGTCCTGCTTTCTGACTGCCCTACCTCATTGTCTTGGTTATTTCATTACAATTCTTACTGAGGCAAAGGTTGGTTTTCTCATATTACACATTTACCATAATACTATAAAATTAAAAGGACATAACAAATAATGTGTTAACCTAAAGAAATGACATCTTTTTTCAGACATTAGTATCTCACCACAAGAAAAGGCTGAATAATTATTTTCATCTTGATTGACAAGCAAAGAAGATGTATTCTTAACTGGCAAAGAATCAGGAAAATCTAGCAACCATGATACAGAGTATGCCCAGTCATCCCACTCCCATTGCCATTGGGTTTCAGGAATGATTAAATTATTGAAAATTGTTTTGAAACCATATTCATCACTCAGTATTTTTCATCTTCTAGCAAATGATCCAGCCAAAATCTGTGCTTTTCCAATCACACCATCATCTCCAAAATATCACCACTGGAAATTGATAAATTACAGCACTTTGCAGAACACAGCAGAGCTCCTTTCAAATCCCATCTTGGGAGATGAAGTATTTCTGGCCAACTATTACAGTGTTCATACAAAGACTACAAAATACCCTTCAAGTCAGACATTCCCAACCTTTGCACAAGAATCTGACTGGAACCACAGCCGGGAAAAAGCAACAAAGAGCCCAATGGTGCTAAAAAGAGGTGCCTGGGACTGGCACAGAGAAACTGGGACTGGGACTACGACAACTGGCCAAAGGCTGGGGTCACTATTGGGTAGGAAACTCCATGCCTCCTCAGACTGAAGAGATTCAGAGCCCAAACACCAGCTAATATATCAACATTGCCAAAAGCCATTTTAACCATCAGTTTGATCACCAGCTTTGAAGGCTGAGATATGAAATTACAAAAATTCCACCGGGAAATAAAATAAAGCACTTTGTGATGCAATTCCATATTTGCCCGCAGCATGCCAACCACTGAGTAGAATGAACACCCAATTGTGGAGTTATTAACATTCAAATGATTGCTTACAGTATGAGTCATTATTGTCAGTTACAACCCAATCTACACGAAAAACTCTGCTAACCAGTGCGACAGGTACTGGCAGAACTACTTATCCTGGTGTACACACATGTGGGTATTAGTGTGGTGTTTGTGTCAGAATGGGGAAACGGAACATTTTGGAGAATTTTTCTCCCCTACTCTGTGCAAGAAACTCCTTCCTGCAGCAGAAGTCAGTTTTGGATGGAGTGAAGGGATTGAATGGCAAACAGACAGAACCAGAAACAATCTAAAACCCTCTGCCTGTTTTTGTTAGAAATGGAAGCAAGGTGGATGGGAAGGAAGGTCCTGGACACGGCTTGGGCAGCCCCCACAACAGAGCTGTTGACACCATGCAGATCGCATGCAGGTCACACATTTCATTCCACGGATGGGTGAGAAGTAGTCACACGGAAAAGGGAACTCAGTAGCCCCTGCTGTCCCTGAGAGCAAATCTTATGTGTTGGCCACAAAATAAAACACAACAAGTTTTACCTCAACATGAGGAAAAACTTCTTTATATTGATGGTGGCAGAGCACTAGAACACCTGCCCGGGAGGGCATGGAGTCTCCCCCCGGAGATATCCAAAACCCACCTGGATGTATTCCTGCGTCATGTGCTCTGGGTGACCCTGTTTAGCATGGGGATTGGACTAGGTGATCTGTAGAGGTCCCTTCCAACCCGAACTATTCTGTGATTACCTTGTGCTTACACATACAGTGGACACAAATATTTGCTTCTCATGCTACTTAATTTCCAGCACTCAAGAGGTTTTCAACCTTTTGTCTCTTAGCCAAGCCACTCACAGGCTGCTCTCACCTTGTGATTCCTGGAAGTCTTGCTTCACCGCCAGATTCACCCTAAGTTCACACTGTCATTTATTTGGGTTCCGCTCCCCCGTCTTCTCTGTTGAGTGCATCAAACGCAAAACTTTGCCAACACCTCCAGCTTCCCCCGAGCCTCTGCCTCTCCCTTCCACCCACAAGTGTGGTTCCCCAAGGCCCCCCAGCACCCTCTCGGTTCTCACAGGCTCTTGGTGTCACCTCTGCCCTGTGGCCAGGGCTCTGGTTCACTGCATTTCTTGGAACTGCAGCTGCACAAAAGAAGCTTGAGGCCAGGGGCTGCCAGCACCCAAACCACAGAGGTCTCACAGCTGCAGCTCAGGCAGAACCAGCACAGGGTCAGCCGGTTTCCAGCACCCAGACAGCTGGCAGGAAGCAGCAGAGATTCCTGTGCTCAAGACTGGCTGCAGAGCTGAGCACAGGGACAGAGCTGAGGGGATCCTGTGCTACAGCCCAGCACAGGACCAGCAGGTGCTTCTGCTACAAGGCTAAGAAAAACAAGAGGAGGGGACGAACGGGACAGGCAAGGGTGAAGGTCACAAATTCTCAGTGCGTTCCCTACAAGTGCCCTTTTTCCACACCCCGGGGAAAGCAGGGAAGACAAGGCTCTAGGGGTATGAGCCAGGGTGGCAGGAGACTCTAAATGCCCAGGTTAGCCAACTGGACAAGAAAAGCAAAAAACCCAGGAAAACCACTGTAACCTCCTCTCTGCTCTTGCACACTTCCTGGGAATGTTTTACTTATTTGTGTGCTTTCCAGAAACTTCTGTTCTCAGAATCCAGGATTTTCCATAGAGCCTGATCTGATATTAACCCAATCACCCCTCCCCTCTTGTTTGTCCACTTGGCTGCCAATCAGCACATGACAAACACCAGGAAGCCAAGCTGGAAACCCAACTCCATGGCAATGGTCCTAGAAGATCCCTGCCACATACTGCAGTTCCAAAACCAAGCCACAAAGCCAGCCCAGTGCTTCATGGGCAGGCGGGGGGTTTTGCCCTGGGCTCTTCTGCCTGGCACTGTAGTAGGAAAGAGAAAAATCACAGAATTACAGAATATTCTGAGTTGGAAGGGACCCACATGGATCATTGGGTCCAATTCTTAAGTGAATGGCCCATATGGGGATGGAACCCAATGCTGCACAAAGCCCACTGAACGCCCACTATAAATGTATGGGAATCAAAGCACCTGAATAACTCCAGAGGAGCCATTGATCCTGAAAGAAAGGGTGGGTTTAGGCATTAGCAATGACAGACAAACATGTCAAAGCATATCTTTTACTGAGGAAGGAGTTTGGCTTTGGTCACATGACAGAAGCTCCTCATGTGTCAGGGCACATGCCACGTGCTGTTTCATCTGTTGGACCAGAGGCTGTGACAGCACTAAGAAATTACTTTACCAACAGGCAGCAACCCATATGTGCTCATGCCCAAGAGAAATTACCACAGCTGTCATGTCTAAATTTAGCCATGCCTGAGGGGCAAGAGTGAATCCAAGTCACTGTACACTGGCCATACCTAAGGTGTGCAGCGCAGAGCTCTATCCAGGCACATCTCTCCAGAAGCAAGGCATTTTCTTTATCTGCAGATACTGGTATTGACCACTGCCAGACACAGCATCTGGACAGATGCACTCGTCTAGATTGCTAATCCCTCGCTCTAGTTACTTGGATGTTTGAAAAAAGCTTGGGCGACGAATTGAATTTTTCCCCCCTCACGTGGGAATTTCCTTGAGTCCCATCTGTTACAGCCATTTTACAGCTTGTTTTTCTCCAGTTCTAGTCCTACATCCTGCTTTCACTGCTGATGAGTTACAGTACTCAGCTGAAATGCATGGAAACAGGAGCCTGTTTCAATCACAGCAGGGAGATTAAACCCCCCCCCAAAAAATACGGGCATTAACAACAGAGAGATCTGTGAGAACATATTAGGAAAGTCTACATAAGTTAACCTCGGGAACAGGTTTGTGCATGATTTAAAAGAACAGCTGCTTCTTTCCCTGCCTTCAGCACAAATTTTAGCTTTAAATTTACATTTTTTGTCTGTCCTGAAAATCACCAACTTGGAAATAGTTCTCTGCACTAGCAGAGTCTTGTTTTCTTGCACAGGAAGCCAGCAGAAACTACCACCACAGTTCATCTTGGCCACTCAGCCAGGAACAACCCTGTTTCTTCCATCATTTCCATTCGAACAAGAAGAAAGCTGTCCGGGGAAAACATTCTGTCCTGATTTTCAAGTGGCCAGCAATAGACTCTTGCTACGCTGTTTCAGCATTTAATTACATTATCTGTTGAGATGTGCACCTTTTCTTCTGGCCTGCATTGATAGTACTTATTACACACTTGTCTGTGAAACCAGAGAGACTTCAGTTTTCAAATTTCTGCTCTCTGTGCCAGGTAATTTACTCCTAAGCTCGTCTTTGATGAGCTAGACAGTCTTTAACAACAAGGCAGATTTTTTCAAGCTATTAATCCACATATTGTTTTTTCTCCAAACCTAATTTTCCACTTCTTCCTCAAGCAGTCAGTAGTATAACTGGACATAATAGTTCTGCAGCTATTCCACTACTGCAATATTCATTATTTAATGCTGCTATGTGCCTATGGCACTACCCTGTCCCACATGCAAGGATCCCATAAGCCCACTGGGCAGTAGAAAGTGGGTGCTTTTGGTCAGCCAATATCCCTAAGATACTGGAGATCCCAAATCTTTCTCCAAGCTCTTCTGGCAAGACAAGTCCCTCAGCCACAAGGCATGGGCTACTCTATTTGTCTCTCTCTGTATGATCCTATTAAACACTTGTGCCTAGCTCAAAGGGCAATTCCAATTGCTCTGCAGCAACAACAGGCTCCCTTCACAATTCCCAGTCTCTAGCCTCTGTGCCACAGCCACTTGTAGAAAATATTGCTATCCTCCAACACACTCATAAAGTATTGCCTATTGTATGGGCAAAATCTGATCTATGAGGCCACAACAGCAATGCTCCATCTTTAGCACATTCGCTTACAGCTGTATTTTGACAGATAGCAGTTGATTTTTGATTTATTTAATAATGCTCTACTGCATTTATGTTTAATATACCTTATGCAAGTCTACACAAATTTCAAGAAAGGACCTTAAGCTATGTCAAGACAGGGCACTATTAACCTTTTAATTTCCCATACTCAGAAGCTCATGACACAGAAAAGGGAATCAGCCTTTCCTTGAAGAGACAACTGGTCAGAGGCAAAACTATGATGAAAAGACATTCTCCTGACTCTTGATTAAGGGCTGTACTTACTAGACAGTGTGACCTTTAGACCTTTCCAAAAAGTACCCATCTGTGGTAAAGAAAATATGGAAATGAAAGGACATTTCTGCATCAAAGGCCTCCTTTCACCACTGATTGGAACAGAAAATGTATCACTGCTTTGACATAAAGCACTGGAGACAGAATGGGCTGACCTTGCAATCTGCTTATTTGCATATACAGGTCAGAAAGGGAAAATCCTCACCTCTCTGTGTGCTGGACCTTCTTGAAAGGTTAAAGATTATATTTGGCTAGAAGTTAAACTTCATGAGAAGTTTCTCTGGGCCAATCTTTGACTCAAGTGCTTTCACAGAACGTCCCACACAATGACTGCCATTCCATGGACAGGTGCAAGTAAATAGCATTTTATCAGGTTTATCATCTTGGTATAGGTTCAGCATGTTATCATAGGAAAGAAACAAACTACTCTGAGAAATAAGCAAAAGAGCTTAAAATCACAGGTGGAAAAAGAACAGACAGAGGCATAACTAAAACTTACAAGTGCTATAAGGAATGATTTAAGTGTTATATAGTAACTAAAACTAAAGGTTTTCCTTTATGCTTTAATGAGCAGGCAGCACTGGAAGCAAAGAATACACTTTCCCCACCTACAAGATTTGCTGTCACAAGATGCTAGGGAGGTTAGACACAGCCAGACTCCAAAGAGGATTAAACAAATTAGTGGGGGACAGACCCATTAGCAATTATGAAGCAGGATGGCCCCAAATCCAGCTTTGGCTAAGAACAGTCCTTAAGTGCTGACCATCAAGAGAAGAAGGGACCCTTCCACACCCACCTTTTCTCCTGTCATTTTGCTCCCACCATCTGCTAGGAGCCCAGATCAATAGCCGCGAGGCACAAAAGATAGCCATTTTTATTTCCACTCAACAAATGAGCCTTCTCAGAACCACCAGAAAGCCGGGAATAACCGATACGAAATCGAACCGTCAGGAACTCGGCGAGCCTAAGCCTGGAGCGCCCTCTAGGGGTAACGGGCGGGTGGGCCGCGTACCCCACACCACTCCCTCTGAGAAGGCCTGGACCAAAAAGCAGCCATGGTGAGGCTTCGCAGAGCCTACAGTCACCCGGGCAAAAAAGGAATTACATATCCATGGCTGGCTGAATTCTCCTCCTCTTTGTCTTATTTTGCTCAAAGAAAGGCCTTCTAAAATTTTAGAAGCTAAAAAAAATACTTGCTTTGGGGAAAGGTCTTCTCCATTAGTAGTGAGGGTGCAGTGTTGAGACAGGGATGCCTTGACATTACAACAATAATCACCTAGCAAAGATAATTCATTGTTCACATCCCATAACTTTGTTCCAGTGCAGAAACCTGGTTCTGGTGCCACAGGAGGAAAGCTGGGAGGATGCCAAAATCTGCAGGCCGTCACAAACCCTCTCAGCACTTGCAGTAGCCAGTCCAAAGCTTTGCTCCCAGCAAGCTAGAGCTTAAACAAGACCTGCTAGTTCCGTACTTTTGGCTGCCTGTCCCCTCCCTACCCAGATTCCCATGGAAGAGAAGAACGAAGCCACATGTGCTGAAAAAATAGTCCCAGAGGGAGAGAACAGGAGAGGGCTCGGCTACCAGAGAGAACTAAACAGATGACACGGGGGCAAATTTCACACAGGACAGAATTAAGCAGACAAGGGAGCTTCTCTCTCTCTGCGTGTGTCTCTGTCCCCAGGCCTGAAACAATGCTCGTGGTTTGTGTCACGCTGTGTTTAATTTCATGCCATTACCACGGCGCTGGAAGCAAGTCATAACCCTTCTGTGGCAACCAGAGAACAACATGTGTGTCATAAACATGGCTCCCTTTCTTCTCAGACTTGAAACAACACACAGAAGCACCTGCAGAAGCTACATAAATACAATTAAGAAGAAAATTTTGAAGCTGCCTGGGTGTCTGCACTAAAGAGTAAATTTAGGGAGTCACATTTTCTCAGCCAAAAAACAAGACACATGGCTTGTGTGTGCAGCCAGAGATCAACTTGAACCTGAGATAACAATGAACTGCTTCCCAGAGAACAAGGACTATTTACAGAAATTATTTGTTGAAAAGTTTCAGCACTACTGGTTTTAAGAACACTGCAGACAAACTCTAAACAAAAGGAAAGGAACAGATGCAATGAACTTCAATCTTTCTGAAAGCAGGTATTTCCACTGCAGTTTTAAAGTACAGTGAAATCTGAAAAAAACTACTCTTATTAAAAAAACCATAGACAAAGCCCAAAACAAACACATCACACAAAGTTCCCAGTCACAGATGACCAACCTTTCCTTCCAGCAGAAGGAAAGGATCTGGACACCAGTGCATTTTGTGCACAGATTACAGGACACAGTCCCTGGAAGCAGCACTGGTCTACAACCATGTCCTTTCAGGTGCTGCAGAATAGCTGGATCTTGTCCCCATGGCTTTTCCTGTCACAGGAACCTCCCCAGCACATCACAAGCCAATTCTCCATTGCCCACAGAGCTCCATTCCTGAATCAACATCATAAATTTCTGGTCTTCTGTAATAAATGTGCTAAAAATGTGCCTTCATAGTAAGTTAAGTGACACAACAAATAAAGTTTTGCCAGAGACAAGGTTTGGGTTAAGCTGTTTACGCTACATTTTTGCACCAGGGTATGGTAAGTGGTTTCACACACAGCACTGCACTCCAGTTTGGGCCAGCAGAGATGCTTTTACCAAAATCAGGCATATGGGCTCAATTAACAACATTCTCAAGCATTGGCCAGCTCAGCTTCCACTCCACACAATAGGCCTTTGTTTGGAGCCTGGAACTGCATGGGGACAACCAGAGCACAGCTCCAGAGGAAGCCTCGCCAGACGACATTTTGACTTGCAGAAAATACAGGTTCTCCCTGATTTTAATGCTCACATTGCATCCATGAACTAATGGGGACTTGCAGGTTGGAGATACTCTCTTGCATCGACCAGAGGAGAAGAACTTATTATTTGTTGACAATAACAAAGCCAACCATCACTGGCTCCAACTGGCAAAACTATTCCTTGGAACTCCATCTCCAAACTCAATCATCACAGAGTGAGCAACCCAGCAAAGAGCTCCCAGCTTCTCTGGACACAAGTGTCAGCATTATGATTTAGGGCCCAGCAGATTCTCCATGAGGTGCTGCTGATGCCCCACACCAAACCAAGACTGGTTCTAAATATTCCTCTACAGGCTGACTTGAGAGGATGTCAGTGTTGTAGCTGTGCTGATTCCCTCTAAATACTCTGCAACCCTCTGATGGATTTCAGTAGCACCCTCTTTCTCAAAGGGCACAACAGAAGCATAGGCTTTGTCTCTTTTATTTTTGTCCATTACAACAGGCAAACAATTGAAGAAATTACTATTAGACTGAAACAGGACTTTTTTCTGGCACTCATAAATGGACAAGATAAGGAGACCATTTCATCTCCAAAAGTTAACACAGGCTCCAAAAGAAAACAAATTCTCAGAAAAAACCCCAAACCAAACAAAAACAAACAAAGAACCCATCTCACAAATCCTAAACCCTGCTGAGGACTAGTAAACAGAAAGTTTCCTTGCTAGGATGGCCCATGTGCTGAAAGCTAGGCTACTGTAAGGGCAAGTGTCACCATGCAGATATTAAGCTTTTCCATAGCAGTAGGAACGCTGGGGAACATAATTTTAACTCGGTCATGTATGGCTGTCCTTTGCTTTCTTATAACTGACAGGCTTATTTAATTCCAGCCCAGGTCAGAACTTATCTTTCAGTTTCCTATGCTTGTCCAGAAACCACCACAGAGCCATGAGACAGGTGGTAGATGCCATTTCCTACCAGCCTGCACATGGATACACAGGCTCTCTGGAGTCCATTACTGTTTTCCTACTACTGCAGGGTTCTGCTGGCAACCTCTGGACAATGTTTAGATTCTTGTATGCAGTAAGCCACTGGGATATAGCAGTAGAGATCTGAACTTCTCAGGAGTCCTCACTATAGCAGAACGAAGGAAAGCAAAGCCATGTACTTCCACCAATGGCAACTGATCTCTGTGTAATAAAGTGATACATCAGCTTGCAACATTCCTTGCTCTGAGGCAGGAGGCAAAGGTCACCAGCATCAGCTCCAGATCACAAGTTTTGAATCACTCCTGTTCGAAAAGAAGTGATCTGGTTTCCTCATCACTGCAGCCTCACAACATACAGAATGCCTTCATAACAATGCTCTGATTGTATTGTGTCACGTAACTCACATATCCAAGTCCGCCCCCACCACATTCCCCACATTCATACCTCTGTTTCAGGCCGTGGAATAAATACCGGGGGTCTCATCTTCAGGGTCAGGTCCTGGAAGTCCCATTCTCCAAGCACATACTGCACTGGCATCCTGCGGCAGGCAAAAGGAGTGTGAACGCTTTGGGACTGACTCGGTGACCCAGAGGAGCTCTCGTGCCATGCTTACCTCATTGCTAACCACACCCCCCTGCTGCGGGCCAGCAACTGCATGAGCAATGTACATGTGCATGCTGAGGGAGCTGGGGGAGCTCCCTTCCCACAGCTGAGTTTGTTACCAAGCACTGGAATTGGAAACTACAAATCAGTCAGCCTCACCTTGATACTGGGGGAAGTGATGGAACAGAGTCCTAGAGACTGTGTCCAAACATGCCAAGTGCGGGAAGCTGACTGGGAGTAGTCAGCATGGATTTACAAAAGGAAATTCATTGCTGAGTGACCTGACAGTCAACCATGACAGCTCGGTGCATCAAAACCATGTGTCTTGACTTTCCCAAGCATTCTGATACTGTCTCCCATAACATCCTCATAGACAAGCTGATGAAGGACAGACTGGATAAATGAGGTGGGCTGAAAACTGACTGAACTGTCAGGTTTGGAGGGCTGATTTCAGCAGCACAAGGCTCAGCAGAAGGCTGATCACTAGTGGAGTACCCAGGATCAATATCCCATAACACCTTAATGATCTGGGTGAAGGAAGAGAGAGCACCCTTGGCATACCTGCAGTGACAGAGAATTAATTGGAAGGAGTAGTTAACAGACCAGATCGGTGTGCAGCTTTTCAGAGAGACCTCTGGAGAAATAGGCTGACAGGAATCTTATAAAATTCAGCAAGGAGTAATATGAAATCATATAAACTGGGGAGGAATAACCCCATGCACAAGTACAGGCTGGGCCTGACAGGCGGAAAAGTTGTGCCTCTCACTTGAATCACCATTGGAGACCAACACAGCACAGTTATGTGGTATCTGAGCTTTCCTCTCTCTGCTGCCACTCTCCTGGCTGCTTTTATGCTGAAGGAAAGCCCTCCAAAGGAACAAGTATAAGAGGATGCTCCTACCTTTGTAGCCGCTTGTTGCTCAGCTGCTGGATTTGCTCCTGCTGTACTGCTGTAAGTGGAGTGTGGAGGCTTCTGGAATCCAGGCTCTGAAACTGAAGACAAAGTCACTATAAAACCTGCTCACTTGTGCCACTATGGTGTCCTCTGCCACCCTGCCATGGGCATCCTCCAAGGTGACACAGGATGCTGACAAACACCGTTGCCTGGGAATGCTGGAAACCAGCTGGAAAGTGATCAGAAGAACCTATCTGCATGTTTAGAAACAAACACTTACAACTGCTCTTCTGCTACTTTTTGGGGCTCACAAGTATAAGTAAAATTAAGAATCACTTCATCAAGTAAGTCAGGATGGGTGTTTATAATTACACTTCAGTCTGCAAAGGAGAGCATTTAAGAGACCCCCTGAGTGTTCTACCAGCAATAATAAACTACACCTCACCCTCTCTGCCATCTAAGAGGATAAGTTGGTCTACTCCCTATAAGTGCGATAAATAAGTAAAGAGATTCAATTAAAATGAAAAAGTGAGAAGCATGCACAGACCTTATTCTTTTCCTATTACTTAACTGTTTTTGCTCCCAGGACAAAAGACACAATATATTGACTGGATTCTTGTGCTTCAGGGATCCCATTGGTCTCAAACACCTTCTGCCAGTAGTTGACCATATCAGTGGCAGTCACAAGCCCAGGTCTTACAGTGCAGCTTTGCCTCAGAGACAACTGCTTTGGACTGAGGACAGCACCTTTACTTGGATTCAATCGCCCTGGCACACACTGAGGTGAAGGGCTCAACAACTTCCTGAGCAGTGGACGGGTGAGGCATCTCATTGTGGCGAAGTTTCTGGCTTCAACACGTGTTCCTCGTTGCCATCTACGGATCTGTCAGTGCTGAGATTCACCTGGTGCTATCACAAGTCACTGCGGCTAAGCACCGGCTGACCACAGTCAATGGGTTCTCCTCAGGGCAGCATCTGCAGCTCTTGCAGGCTAGAAAACAAGGCAAGAGAACAGCCTGAATCCCTCAGGTTCCCTTCTGACAGAATGCAGACTGCTTGCCCTAATCCCAGCCCGCAAGCACAAACCCAATTACTCACACCCTACAGGTAACAAAGAACTACCCTCAAAGCAATCAAGACAGCCACCCAGCTCAGCCACGGACAGCCTTCTTCCCAGAGCTGTCCATCTCCAGGGGTCAGAGGCCAGTCCACGCCCATGGCAGGGCAGAAGTGAGGTGCCTACAGACAGGCACAGCACTCTTGCCTGTACTGGGTCCCAGAAAGCCACTGACACACCAACCTTCAGCTCTGGCCCTTGGCTCTCCACCCCACAGGTGGGTCACCCTGCTTCCCTGCAGGAAGACTTTCATTCTTTCCTAGATTATTTCTTTTATTCCTCTCTCTGATCATAAACTACAAGTCCTAGTTTAACAGGGATGCTCACAGAAGACCAGGACTTCATGGATCAAGGCTCTTCCACATTATCACCATCCCCAGAGGGCAAACAAGGGGTCAGAGATTCAGAGCTGAGATGCTAAGAGCAGAGGAAGGAGAAAACCTCGCAACTAGAGAGAAGAGAAACACTTGGAAGGTGGAAAGGCCAGAAAGGGTAAATGCTGCCAGAGGGAAGTCAGTCTTTTAAAGGAGAGAAGAGGCAGAGCCAGACAGAGAGGGAATAAAAACAAACAAGATGACTGCAGGAGACAAAGGAAATGAAACTTTACGAAACAGCTGCTGCATATCACACTTGGAACTGTGCGAGACAAACAGAACAACAACCACATTTTCCTGCTGTGATCCATCAGAAATGAGGGCCCCCTCTCCTTTCTGACTCACAGTCCCTGGAGCAACTATGGGTTTCCCTGAGCACCCATTCCAATTTCTTTATTGATGGCTGCTTTTCAATGCTGTCTCTGAGAGGCCAAAACCTTCTCTACTCCAGCTCCTCCAGAAAATCGCCACACAAACAACTAAATACCTCTCCTGAGCAGCTGGCAGCTCTCCTTTAGGAATGCTAAAGCCAGTCTCCCCGGCTGCAGGGAGAGCCAGGGAGACCGGCTCAGCTCCAGCCTGGCAGACACTGGCATCACAGTCCTGCAGCAGCCCTGTTCCATGGGGCACCTGCCCTGCTCCTGATGCACAGGGAAACCCTACAACAGGCAGGCTTCCACTGCCCTCCTTTGTAAAATCAAACCAAACACAGCCCAGGGAAGCAGCAGAAGGAATACCCTGCAGCAAAGATCTCCAGATTGTCTTATCTGCTACCTCCTGGCAAAGGGGATGGGTGCTCTGAGGGTCCAAGGATCCCCTTCCTACCACCTGCATTACTCTCAGCAGAGAGACAAACAGCCCCTATAAAAATTTGCCTGTCATTCTGTCAGCTACAGTATTATTCGGGAAGCTTTCCACTCCATGGCCCTGTTTACTGCCAGAAGAAAGAAACACTAAAGGAATAAAACGTTAACAACCATTAGCATTTTTTGGGAGGCAGAGAAGACCTTAATTGGCTGTGGCTGGAACAATTTGCACAGAATCACAGAATTGCTGGGGTTAGAAGGGACCTTTGGAGATCATCCAGTCCAACTTCCCAACCAAGGCAGGTGACAAAGGAATGTGGTGGGTTTGGAATGTCTCGAGAGAGGGAGACTGCACAACCCCCCGAGCAGCCTATTCCAGTGCACTGCCACCCTCAGTGTAAAGAAGTTCTTCCTAATGTGGAGGCGAGCCTTCTTGTGTTTTACTTTATGGACATTACTCCTCATCCTGTTGCTGGGCACCATCCTCTTAACAACCTCCTTTGAGATATTTATATGCATTAATGAGATCCCCTGTCACTTTTCTCTTCTCTGGACTAAACTGACCCAACTCCTGCAGTCTCTCCTCATAAGACAGATACTCCAGACCCTTCATCATCTTTGTTGCCCTCTGCTGGATCCTCTCCAGCGGCTCCTTGTCTCTCTTCATAAAGGAGACCAGCTATTGAAGTGAGGTCCCTGCATGCTACTTCTTGGTAGAAATATCTCTCTGCACACGGGTAAGGAACAGATTTTCCTTACCCCCTGCAGTTCTGTGGCTTGGTCCTTTCAGCCGCAGCTCCCACTCCCTGTCGCCTCACACGTGCACAAGCGGCTGTGGAAAGGCCCGGCCACTCGCACTCTCGGCCCTGCCCTACTCAGGCTTGAGCAAGGGCTGGAGCTCGCACTGTCCAAGTCCCGTTCCGGCTGCTGGTCAGTGGTCGGCTGAGCCGGCTCCGCACAGCCCCGCGGCCACATCAGGGAGGGCCACCAGGAGCTGCAAACCAGCTGCGGCGAACGAGCTCCACGAGCACCGCCGGGACCGGAACCCGGCTCCTCTTCCAGCCTCTCGGCCGTCCCTACACACGCAACACCATGACCACGGCCAGCAGGTCCCTTCGCCTGAGGGGCGAGAGTGGGCCCGGGGCTGCTCTGAGGCGAGCGCGCGCACAGCGACGCCTCACCTCATGGCTCCCGGCGGGGCTGAGGACACAGCCAGCTCCCTCGGGGGCTGGGAGCACAGGAGGTTGCCTCGGGGGCCGGGAGCACAGGCGGCTCCCAGCGGAGCTGGCGGCACAGCCGGCTGCCTCAGGGGCCGGGGCCGCGGGCAGCCGCCTCCGTTCCGCGGCAAGACCGCGAAACAGCCGCCGCGCAGCCGAACGGCTCGCGCCGCTACCCCAGCACAGCGCTGGCCCGCCGCCGCCGCGCGCATGAGTGACAACCGCGCCGGCCAATCGCGAGCCGAGCCCCGCGGGCGCCGACCAATGGCCTGGGGCTGCGCGCGGCGGGGCGGGGCCAGCGGCTGTGCGCGCGGTGCCGAGCGGCGCGGCCCGGCCCGGCCCCCGCGGCCCCGGGCGCGGCCCCCGGCGGCCGCTCCGCCCGCGCCCCGGGGGAACCGGACGCCTCGGCGGGAGCGCGCAGTAAGTGCCGGCCCCGGCCGCCCCGGCGCGGGGGGTGCCTCCGGGGAGGGGCGGGCTGGGCTGGGCCGGGCCGAGCCGGGCCGCGGGGGTCTCCGGCCGCTCCGTCCCGTCCCTCCCGCGGGCATTGCACGGCTGCCGCGGCCTCTCGGGGGCCGTCCGCGGCTGCGTCCCGGGCGGGCCCGGCGGAGCGGCGGCAGCGCCGCGCGGGGAGCCGGCTGCTGAGCCAGCGCCGCCTGGGCAGCGGGAAGGGCCTTGTAAGCCGTTATCCGCCTGGAAACTTCTCCTCGGGATGGGGCAGGAGGGACTTCCCGCACGGATGGAGTCCCCGGGCAGCGGTGGGTGGTACTGTCCGCACAGGGACAGGGTGGTCGCTGCTGTTCCAGGGTCTGTCAGCGCGGGGTCACAGGAGCGGTGCCATTGCTGGGGAGGGTCCCTGTGCCTGCGCCAGGGTGGGATGGGACCGTGCCCCTCTCGGACAGCGGAAGGGTGGCGGCTGAGGAGCTCCGGGATAGGGGGCACACACGGTCGGGGCTTCCTCCCTGCTCTGGAGCCTGGTCAGCTCTGGAGCAGACGCGGGAGAAACCAGAAGTTCACCCACGGGGAAGCCACATCCCGTTGCCAGCAGCAACACAGTGCCGCTTGCATTGCTGAATTATTAGAGATATTTCATCTTGGCGAAGTAATGCAGAAAATATACTAGTTATTGTTCTTCACCCAGAGATGCCCTGACCCATCTTCATCCCTGTGACACAAATCTCTGTTCCTGTCACACCCAAAATGAAACAGCAGCACGGAGAGATTAAGACCAAGGCTCAGAAAAGGCTCAAGGTGGTGCCCAAAACAATTTTCTGCATCTCAGAAGTGAGCAGCACCTATCAGAGATCAGTTTGGAAATGCTGACTTAGGAGAGAAACAAACGTGTTCTCCTTATTCCCAGACCCAGCAGAGCCCAACACAGAGCAGTCCTGGCTGTGTGAGGAGCTCTCTTGGTGCAGGCAATGGAACAATGCCAGCTGGCAGCAGTGGAGGATCTGGTTCCTCTTCTGTTCTATTTGTGCATGGACTATGCTGGAACCTGCCAGTGATAGTAACTGTCCCTGGCCCTACAGCTGCCATCAGAGACTTGGAGTGTGCCCAGCCTGCAGATCAAACTTCAGCACCAGGATGTCATCTGGGAAAGGAAGGCGGTGGGAAGGATGATCCAACCCCAGCTCTACTGTGTAAGCTGGGACCTTGGACCATTCTTGCACTATCTGTCTGCAGCCTAGACCAGGAGGAGCTGGGGAGCAGAAATAGCCCTGTCTGGATTTGGGAGTGGTTGTCTAAGCCAGGTCAGAAACCTTTCACACAGGACTGCTTTTAGAGCTAGGTCTGTGGGCATGGGAATCCTTCAACGTGAACAGGACCCTGAGAGCAAGAACAAGGGCCCTCATTCCCCCTAGACCAGATTTTCAGTTTGATCATTTTAACCCAGCCTAACTTTTTTTGTTTTCCAAAACTGACACCACATTCAGCTGAAGGCCTAGTCCATTTTGTTTCCAAAATCTAGGAGCTATTCAAGATCTAGAGCCATATTCTGCAAAGCCCTTGGGCCTGCTTCGCTTCTTTCACTTAGGCTCTTTTTCCACTTTTTCTTTCCTTGGTAGTGGCTTTTTAAAAAATGGGTATTATCATTATGGAAAGTTACCCTGAATAGTACAAATTGATGGATTCTGCCTGAGCAGCTGCTCGATCTGCTCAATAATTCCTTCCCTTTCCCTGCTGGGCTGTAGCTGCTGCTGCTGCTGTTGTTGTGACACTGATTTCAAATTTTCCATCTTTGTGCCCAAGTGTCCACTACGCCTGAGCTCTGCTGTGGTCAGTAATGGCTGGGGAAGTCCAGGTGCCCCGTGGTTTAGGCAGGAGTGCATGGTTGGGTGGTCAGTGAAGGACATGGTCCCCTCCAGCTGCAATGAACTCGTGACCTGGTGCAATGTTAGAAAGGACCAGACCAGAACTGTTATTACTCACATTTCTGTGGAAACTCTTGGGAGCTTGACAGCTCCCACAGTCTCCCAGGCACTTCAAAATTCCCCTTTGTTTCACAAAGTTGTTTCCATGGAGCTGAGACAAACCCTGCATGTGTGGCAAGGCATTTACCTGCTCAGGGAGATGCAGGACAAGTCGAGGTGACAGCTCCAGCTGCTGACTGACCACAGGACAGCCTGGTGCTGCTTGCCTCGGGTGGTTTCCCTGCTCCAGTTGTTAGTGGCAGATGTTGATCACGCTGCTTAATGCAGTTGTGGACAGCAGTAAGGCATCACAGTATGGGAACTGCACAGTAACCTTGCCTGGAATAGAACAGAATGCAGCAGAACAATGGCTCATTTCTCTTTGCAGGCACATCTTTTTCTATTCAGAGCTCATTAACCCCTCTGTCCCGGCTGCATTCCAGCCCAGAGATGTAATGTCTGCTAAACTGCAGGAAAATTACCACAGAACTGCTACAGTAGTTCTCAGGTCAGCTCAGCTCCAGAGGTAGCTGCATTTTCAGGGAAGCAACTGATGAACTAAAGTTACATACAGTGCTGTTATAAACAAAGTGTACAAATACTTCCCATAGGCTCATCCCATGGTGTTTTGCACAATAGAAGTATGAAGCAATTAAAGCCTTTCATGTTCTCAGCATGAACAGATCTATCAAGTTTCACAACTCCAATCCAAAATTGGGCTAATTTAAAAATTAATATTGATAATTGTCAGTGCATGACTAATCTTGAGTGGGTGCTTTCACAAAGGATTGAGAAATACTCAGTGTCTTTAGATGGAGGACTGGTGCAGTCCGTCTTTTCCAGAGCACATGGGATGAGCAACTGTGGGGCAGTGGATAGTACAGGGACCCACCAGTCACCAGTGACCACCACACAGGGAACTCCTGCTTTGGATTCAATAAACAGCACCCTCAGATAGGGATGCCTCATATGTGTCATATTATCGGACATGTTTCCACTGATAATGGGATCAACATAACTTTCCAAAATTAAGAGACAGAAGCAGAAAAATGCTCTATCCTGCGGCGTATAGAGAGCATCTCGTTCAGCCTGGGGCAGACCAGAGACAAGGGTTCTGAGGTTGTCTCCACACAGATCTCAAATAACTGCAAGTAGGCAGAGCTGAAGCAGTGAGGGGAGAGTTATCACTAATTTCAAGTGAATCAGGCATGACTTCGGGGGCTCTCAGTACGCCCAAAAAACCTTTTTCTTATTTTGAGTGGGCATTCAAAAACTGTGCTGGTGAATTGGAGAGCTGTGGGAAAGGTTGTGCCTGTCTCCAAGAGCTCTGCACTGTTCATTTTTTCTCATTCTCCTAGGCAGAGTCCAGTGTGGTTCCTACCCTGAAGAAAACCCATCAGTGGTGATGCTACAGGAGAGGTCTCATGTGACTGCCCTCGATAGGAAGGACAGCTCTGCACTTCTGTAGCTGATGGGAGAGGACAACAGCTTGGTAACAGGAGCTACTAAGAGCTGGCAGGATGAGTTACAGCTCACCCTCTGTGCATGACTTGCATCACAGCACCCCCACCACAGCCAAGCCAGACCCAGGGACAGCTCTTGATGTGACTGTGCCAGAAACAGTCACCGTAAGCCCTGAGACTACCAGTTTCAACAGCACCAAAATCCCAGATGTGGCCAGCACTGGACCAGGCATGAGCACCATGCTGCTCTCCCTTGGGATCATTACTGTCATTGGCTTGGCTGTAGCGATGGTAAGAGAGCCCAGATAAAATTCCTGTCTCTAAAGGGTGGAGGGTGGCAAGGGGTTCTAGGACAGATTTGTATTGAACAATTTGTTTGCATTCTATTAAAGTCTCACCCAGAACTGTTGGGAACTGATAGTTCCTGAGATTCCTCTTTTTAAGGCCTTTATCCAAAGCCCCAGTATTTCTGCAGTCTCCCTGAGGTCTGGTCCAAATGGGATGCTCAGCAGGCCTAGGAGCAGCAATATGTAGTATCAGTATTTGTTTTTAATAGCAGTAGGAAGTTCAGTTAAAAGAAAACAAAGCAGATTCTGTTCTGATTTGTTACCTGGAACAGCTGCATTGTTTTAAACCTTCTCTTGGGCCCCACAAGAAAGTTCATCCAGATTAACTTTTCAAGCAGAGTGTTGATGTGGGGTAATTATTTTTGAATAGAAGTGGCCTGAGTCAATCTCAGCAAGACTCACCCTGGACTGCATTTCCAAGGTTCTGCTTGCTCGGTATCAGTCCTTGAGGGTTTGGTGTGTCACTAACCTTGCCATTAATGCTGTGGGCAGAAGTTTTCAGAAACCCTAGTTCTGGGCCCAGCACAGGCAGTGCAAGGGCTGCAGCTCTCCTTTGGTTATGTAACCAGATCATTTCCGTGCCAACAGAGAACAGAAGGTAGCAGCAAGCTCCCATTCCTTGTACGAGGAAGGGCTTCACTAATACAGCCATCAGAGGAGCCTACTGCAAAATTTCATTGCAGGCCCCTGGAGGAGTTTTTCCAAAAGCCCCTAAGAAAACCTGGAAACGGTCAAAAGTTCCCAAGAGCAACATCCAGCGTCCGTAGTTCTCAGAACAAGGCTGTAGAGGCCCAAAGCCTCCCTTTCTTCCCAGCACAGGCTGACAGAGGCAAGTCCCTGAGCATGCCCTCCCTCTTTGCTTCTTCCCTTTGTACTGGGGAGGGGGTAGCAGCACTTCTGCGCTGTAGGAAATCTACACATGAAAACCACAAAGGGAAGCTTTTCCATCCACTCTTAAATTGCAACATACATCCTGCAGCCACAGAAATGTGCTGAGCTACACTTGATAATACACCTAATACTCTTACTCCTACTAACACACCTAATAACAGGCCACTGAGCACTTAGTGTCAGACATGATGTGCTGCCAAGCTTAAACTGATGCATATGAAATGTCATTTTCATTGTCACTTTTCCCTTCCCCCACTTTGGTGCACAGTGACACCAACCTTCTCTACCTCTTTTCTGTGTGCCCAAAATTTCTCATCTCAGCTGTTCCCCCATGCTACTGCAACTGCTGTAATGATGGTTCTCTTTCTCCTTCAGGTTCTATATATCAGGAAGAGGAAGAGGTAAGTAACATCTGTTGTTGGCTGCAGGGAACTCAGTGCTTCAAAACCCAGAGTGAGCTTGGAAGGAGATGAGGAGAGTGTAAGCAATGGCTATGTGAGAACAAAGCTATAGGGAGCAGCTGTGTGTGACTGAGGCAGGGACACTGCACTCCTGGGACTGGCCCACCTCTGACACCAGAGTGTTGAGGACTCCTCCGGAGCTTTGGAAGGAAAATAAGGCTGAGCAGGAGGAGGTCACAGATCTGCAAACTCGTCACATTTAACCTATGAGATGCATCAAAACAGAGAGGGTTATAGGCATATAAAGAAGCTGGGAATTCTGTCATGAAAGGTGTGGATCTTAGGTTTCAGCCATTCCCACATTTCTGTGTTTTCCAGCAGCCCAGGCAGTGAGAGCAATTGGCAGCAGCACAGTGCAGACATGCAGCTTCAGCCCAAGAGTTAATGTCTTAATTTCCTTGCTAAGCTCCTGGCTGAAAATAGAGAGGAGAGCGGCACGCAGGGAGAAACACGTCCTGATTCTTCCGTCTCACAGCAGGGACTCTGGTGAAGATCCATTAGCTGTGGTACCTCCTCCCCACCTGACTCCTTGGGGTAGGCCTGGCACTTTCAGAAAGTGCTGCTGCCCACTGTAAAATTTCCAAGCCTGACCCCAAAGCCCAGGTCTGGGTGCTGCCAGAGGAGCAGCCAATGCTTGGCCTGTGAAAGTAGCACTGCTGGAGATAATGGTGATGCTGGCAGACCCACAGAGAAGCAGAGGAAGAATGTGTCATCCTAACACTTGCCAGAATAGATATTTGTGGTGACACCACCAGTAACTGCTTGTGTGTTTCCTTCTACCACCCTCCAAAACTCAGCTATAGCCTAAGGCAGGGCTCAGTGTTTTCCCAGGAGCCACCCATCCATTATCCATCTCTGAGGAGACCCTTTGGGTAATAATTCATAGCTCTGTCTCTTGGAGCAATGATACACGAGTAAGAACAGTCTGTCCACACGCATCAGCCCCCTGTGAGAATCTCTTTCCTATTTATTGTTTAGTATTTTCTATTTTATGTACTTCAGCCCCAGAGTTAAAGTGCTCTCAGGCCACTGGAGTTTGAAGTGAACCGCTGCTGGCAGACTGTGACATGGCAGGATGGGCTGGCATGGGCATAGGGACAGGGGGAGAAGTTACAAAATGCCAAGCCAGTATGTTCCACTGTTTCTTTTGTCCCTCCACATAAAGCCTAATCTTTTAAGGTCTGCAGGAACTTAAATCCTGATTCCTCTGTGTGTAAAAGCCTGCCAACATAGATTAGTGATGGCAGTTAATCCCTGTAACTGCACTCCGGGTGTCTTCCACTCCTGCCAGCTGTGTGTTGTCAGTTCCCACCCTCATCCAGCAAGAGGCACAGGAGCAGAATCCCTGTGCAGCAGGAGAAGGAGCCTGCAGAGAGCCTCAGCAGTGGGGTGGGGAAGAAGCCTGAGCTCTGTCCTTCTCAACCAAGCCTTTCCCTCCCCTCTCATGGGCAGGTTGGAGAAACTACGGCACCAGCTCATGCCCATGTACAACTTTGATCCCACCGAGGAACAGGATGAGCTGGAGCAGGAGCTGCTGGAACATGGGCGAGATGCAGCATCTTCCCAGGCATCGCAGAGCAAGGTAGGCAGCAGCCACCATGAGTGTGTCACTACAGCCACTGCTACCTGCACTGCTTTCGGTACAGGGCCAAGGAAATTTTGTAGGGCTGCAGGGTAGGGAAAGCATGTAAGACTTCAGGAGGACCTCCCCATCTGTGCCAGCCCTGAGCATTTTAGTGCTTAGGGTGGACTGAGGAGTCAGGCAGGTCTTTGACAAGAGACTGTCTTCTTCTCAGTGTAACAAGAGCTAGGAGAAATAGGAAAGAAGGGCTTCTCACCACTGTCTGGGTCCAGCTTCACAGTATTTTCTGTTCCCTTTGTCACCACCACCACACAAAACACCTTTTTAACAGAGAGCCAGCAGGGATGGGTGGAACAGGTGTGTCTCTTATCCAGTGACAGCCTGTCCCTAGAGTAGACATATCTCTCCTTTCATGAATTCCTCTCCAGCTGCTCTGTGCTGCCCATGTCATCCCCTGCTTTTCCTGTCCAGGAGCAGGAGTTGTCCCAAACAATTACCAGTTTCCACACACTTTACACCTTCAGATAATCTATAGCAAGCTTAGTTTGGGCAGAAAGGGGAAAAGGAGATAATAAATACAACTGTAATTATAAAATACTTACCTCAAGACATCCTGAGCCTGTTAAAGAGCACAGTGGAGTTGTTGGAATATGAAAGAGAGTCCACATTTGGAATGCATGAGTTTGGAAGAGCAAGAAAGGTGGTGTATAAAAGCAAAGGATCTTGTCCTCTGAGTAGCACATGCTAGGAGAACATCAGATCTCTTTATTAGTCCACGTAGGGGACTTCCCTGGAGGTATTAAAGGGGGAAGCTGCAAGGCCAGAGTTAACCTTAGGACAGTAAAACCAGATCCATCCTCTCCGGGGACTGGCCAGCAGGATACCTCAGATCCTTCTTGCTAATGCTTGGAAAGTACAAGACTTTAAAGTTTTAATGTAAAAAGAGAGGGAGAGTCTAAAACAACAGCTCGAGTTCAGGCAATGGCACATTTCCAGGCCTTCTTGATATCTCAAGCCTTTTCATGCTGCCTTGTATATATAAATAGTGAGACCCAGTAATCCAATGATGTGGGGATTTTAAACTGGCATGGATGTGCTGACTTACTCTCCAGCCTCTTGTATTTTCCTGTCACAGCCTTGCTAATGCCTTGTTTGCCAGGCAGCCTCCCCTGGAAGGGATGAATGCAGTTCCAAGTGTGCAGCCTGTGCCCAAGCACAGCCCTGAGCCAAGGCAGCCGTGCTGGCTCTCACCTCTTGCTGCTCCCCTGCAGGTGCTGCTGCCGAGTCAGGGAGCCCTGCAGAGACCCAGCCGCCTCGTGTTCACAGACATGGCCAACGCCATCAATGCATGACCAGGACCTGCCCTGCACTGGGATCCTGCTGAGAACAAGGAGGATGAAGCCAACAAAGCAGTGACTTCCCTCAAGCATGGCTGATCCACTGAGCCCAGCTGGTCACCTGTTGGTTTGTGTTACAGATGGGCATGGGAAGTGCCATCACTCTGGGAAGAAAACCCTTTGTAAGGGCAGTGGTGATTTTCTGGTGTGTCTGTTACCACTAAAAGGTCCTGAGCTCCAGTTTCTGGGCTAGCACTGGCTGATACCACCTATCAAGCTTTGTGCTTAGGAACAGTGCCTGCTTTGTGTAGATTAACCTGTCAGAGCACAGGCCTGTGTTCTCTGGGTCAGGGAAGGAGAGAGGTGCACGTTTCAGAGACCTTCTCCAGTGGCTTTGTGTGACCAGGCCCCGAGGAAAGTGATGGGTGAGCCTATGTGTGCAGTGACTGCAGCTCGGGCCAGTCCTGGGAGGGGACTGGTGGCAAAGCCTCTTTGAACCAGGAGAGCTGACTGCCCCAGCTGAGTGGTGACCTGGGGCACCCCAGGGAAAACACAACCACGGGATTATCCCCTCCCAGGCGTGTGGCTGCTGATAAACATGTGCTGAGGTGGTGTTGAAGCACAGGGAATTCACTGGCTTTAAAAAGTGAAACACTGGACTTTTGGCCAATTACATCTTAACTGAGGAAGTGGCTGAATATCCCCAATTAGAGCTACTGTATAGTCAGAGGGGATTTCACACAGCTGGAGGCAGGGACTGTCGCTGTCTGACTCCCTGCTGCTAAGCTAGGAATAACAATGCTTGGGCCACAAGAGGAGTAGAGCAGAACTGGGGTTCCAGTACCACATACCCCCTCCTGCTTTGGCTCAGGGAAGTTTCTACAGTGCAATGTGATCCAGAAAAGAAGATTAAGCTTTGAAACACTTTCTTTTAAATAAGGAAAAAAAACGTATTGGCTCAACAACAGCCCAATGTCTGCCCCCAGAGACGACTAACAGCTCGTTTGTACTTCCTTACCTGCCAGGACCTGCAGTCAGAGCCTTCTCTTCTTCCTGCTGAAGGGAACACAGAGAGCTTTGCGTTAGCTTCTGCTCGAGTTACCTGCTAGGAACAGGTAAGGTGGGACTAGACAGGTAAGCCAGGAGTTTCCCTGTACTCCTGAAGCATCTCTCTGCCTGTGCATCCTTCAGGGCTGCAGGAGGAAGAGAATGCAAAGGGGTATCTGGCCACCTTGGCATGTGGCAGTGCAGCGTGGGGGGCCTGCTCTCTGCCAGCCTTTTGGTGGGCACTGGCCTCCAGTGCTGCAGACCAGCACAGCAGCCAGGGACCAGCGTCAGTGCCCAGCCATGCACTGATCACCTCCTGATCTTTTTGTGGTACGGGCATTTGTCAATCGGATTGTATTCCATCCACAGCACCTTTTAAAAGGGAATCAGGGCAAGTCAAAATTTGAATGCAGATCTAAAGCTTTATGCAAAGGGATGTTTGAGAGTGGCAATTCAGGTATCATGTGCTTTGTTCCAAGTTTGGACCTGCCAGTTAGTTTTTGTTCTCCCAAATATTTTCTTTTCTCCCCCAGTGTGATTGTTTTTCCCATATTCATTAAATGCAGACTCTTTCCTGGGCACATGCCACTGACCCCTGCAGCACACAGCTCTTTACCAGCCCTCCCTCTTCCACTGACACAGCTTCCCTCATGGCAGCTTTGCAGGGCTAAGTTGCTTTGGTTTTTCAGTATCCAGCTGTCTTTTTAGAACTAGGGAGTTCTGGGAGTGTATTAGGGATTGGAGTGTGGAAAACAGCCTAGCCCTCATAGCCAGGAGATCTGGCAGGAGGCACTCCCAGGCTGCTACTGTTTGCCTCCAGGGATGCTCCTGGAAGGAAAGTGTATGGGTACAAATACTCAGTGTAATGCAGATTAGGTCCTTAGAATTTGGAGTCTGTCTGTGTGTATTCCCAGTGATCAGCCGAGAGACAAACACATCCCTATACACACACACACACACACACACTTACCATCTCCTCCAAGTGCTCACTGAGAGCAGCCACACATCTGATTTCTCCCTTCAGCAGCTGGCACATCACTGCGTGTCAGCTTTCCAGGCTCTGCAGCAGCACAGGGATGCAAGTGGCAGCAGGGGTGCACGGCTGTCCTAAATTGCAGCATTTTCCCTAGAACTCCTAGGACTGGAATTTCAATGGTTGTTTTAAACTCAACAAAAGGCAAGTGTGAGCTGAGCTGTTTCCTCACCCCACTGTCTGCCCTTCTCCCAGCTCCGCGTGCTGCAGTGGGAGTTGCACAGCAGCACATGCACCAGCCCAGGTGCAAACTGCACCTTGGTCCACAGTAGTACTGCGATAAATCCTGTACAACAAACACACCTACAGAGGAGTTCTCTTGAATCATTCTCCCTGTGATGGTAGGCTTTGTCCTGTAATGACTGCCCTTAGAGTAAAGAAGTACAGATAATAAGACTAAAAGAATATTATGGGTAATTGCTGGGCTCGTACTGGAGTATTCTTTTAGTTCCATAGCGCCTCCTCTCACAGTTCTTCAAAGTGTATGTATAATTTAGCAGAAGCATTATGATGTAATTTGATTCAAGTGTTTCTGTGTTTTAAAGCATTGAAATATAATTAAACTATTTACATGAAAATCTAGTGTGATTGTCTTTCCCCCATCATTTGCATTTTCCCACAGAAACTGCTGGAGTGTATCCCCAATATCTGCTGATAATTTGTGTGCAGTGAATTCCCCCACTCTTTCAAAAACTGAACTAAGTGTGAAAAACATGGAAGGGGAAGCTCTGTGGGGGTCAAAGTTTAATGTTCTACAGCACAGAAAGGCTTGCTGGAGAAGTCAGGAGGGCAGGAGCTTCCAGCTGCCAGTCCTGGGCATCCAGAGTACAAAAAGACAAATTCTAATTCATCCTTTAACCAGTTGTATTCCTGCACAAACCAGGGGTTTATCAGCTCACCTGCAGCTCTGCCCACACCGAGGGGAACAGAAGACAATGTTGGTGTATTTGAGATTTGCTTCTGCCTCATCTTCTGGCCCACAGCCCCAAAACTTGGGACTAGTTAGGAAAGCTGTCAAATAAACTGGAGAGGCAATGCACAGGCAAAGAACTAATTGTATGAAAAGCTAAGTAGCTGTATAGCCCACAGAACAATGTGAGGGAGAAACAGACTCAACTCTGGAGATTTCTGGGTGTACACATGAAGCAGAACTGGTTTGTGTTCCAGTCAAGCCTCCAAGACGCACAAGAGGATGGAATTAGGCACCCACATTTGGGCTTAAGAGCTTGTCTGGTTTTCTCCATGTGTGATTCCTGTGCACATTATTTTTTTGTTTTCACATCAATCTGGGGCTGCTCCTGAATGAGCAAATTTTTGTTTATAATCCCCAAAACACCAGGTCAAGAGACACTCACCTTGTCCAGTGATGTGCATATGTGTGCTGAGGGTGTTGCACAAGGAAGAGGCAAAGCAGGAGCCTGAGGGGCTTTTGTTTAATACCTTTATTTGAAACAAACTTCAAGGCTAATTTGCAAGTTGCCAACACTCTATGCCTTCACCAAAACCATTTCTGAAAAACTTCCAAACTTTGCTAGATAACAAACCTCACTGAGCTCCTGTGGTTTAACCAACTGTAATGACCTCTTATTTTTGGCCAGGTCAGACCAAGACTGCCTGAGCTTAAAGACCACTTGACATGCAGTTGCTTACAGGTAGATTTGGCTACACAGAAAAGGTAATTAACTATATGGGAAACAAAAAGTGTTTGTAATTTCAAAAAAGATCATCCAAATGATCCAGTGTGATGTCCTAGCTCTCTGAAGATGTCTGGAATTCTGTCCACCTTTCATGGGCATTGACTTTTGACTTTCATTCTAAATCCCTGCATAAATGTGGGAGCTGAAGTTATGGATTGGGATTTCAACTACACACAGAAGAGCTCCTAAAAGAGTGGAATTCTGCTTGTTCTCCTTGAGCACTTGCATTTTTATGGACACAAGTCCTCTACTGTGGTTTCCCAGCAGAGTGTTAAGAGGTCTTTCTTTTTTTTAAGAGAAGTATTTTGCATGCACTTCCCAGAGGAATACTGCTGACCTATAAAGCAAATGGATTTACTATCTAGCCAAGGCAGTTTGCACCCCTATTCCATGCCACCAGCTGAGAAAGGACTGACTGATGTCACAGGAAAAGCTTGAGTCTCTTACAGATGTAATCCCTAATCCATTTAGAAGCTGAAGTTCCAGTCTCACACTGTAACAGCTATTGCTCTCAGGCAGCAGCGGTTAATGAAATAGGCAGTACGGCCTTGCAAAGAGAGAACTGAACCTGCCAGTTCAAGTGAAAATCAGGTACAGAAGTTGGTAAAATATTTTGGTTTGCTGCTGGAGTGGGCTTTGAATGCAGACATGAACTGCAGCTGAACTTGTATGTCCACTGAAGAGCAGCAGAATTCAGGGGAGCACCAGTTGCATCTCCTCATGTAACCATGAACAATACAGATTCAGTTGTGTCATGTCCCACCTGGATTTATCCACGCAGCAGGAGCTGGGGGTAAAACTCTTCCCATATCTGGCAGCATGGCTCAGACTGTAGCATAGGATTTAGGTCAGGCCCTGTGATCTAATCCATTTAGTTCTTGATTTCTTTGCTATTTGGTAGTAGAAGCACAGAGTCTGTGATGCAGTTTTCTGCTGTGACCACCAAGCTCCATACACAAGAGAGTACCCTTAGAGCAAACCGGACACCACACAGAATCAGGACCAGGACTCTCATCCCTACTAAGCAGAATTAATGGGATCAGGCCTCATCAGTACTAAACTGGGTGGACTGGACAAAATGACCCAGAAGGAAAAAAAAAAACACCACTTCCCCCCTATTATCGCTCCAGTCAGCCCTTCCTCTTAATTCTGCATACATTTTCTTGTGTTAAATAAATACTTGCCAGGGGAACAGAACTCTGATGAAAAGATAATTAATGAGTTCAATATATATGGCCATTTCATGCGTTTCTGCTATGTGCCACCATAAATTTAAAGCCAATTATATTCTGTTTAAATATTTAACACTGTAAAGCTAGCCAATTTTACATCCTGTCAGAGATAATTGAAATACCCACTTTGTCCCTTTAATAGGCAGGCAGAACATCCAGGAGATGGAAAATACCACTGGGATTTCACTGTTTGCAACTGGATATTGGAAATACCCTCAGTTCCTCAGAATTTAACAAGTTCAGCTCTGACACCAAAAGCACAAATCTGCAAACAATGTGAGACAGAACAGCCAGCAACAATCTCAAACCAACTGGCTACTGCTGTCTCCCAAAACGAAACCACCACCAGCTTTTATTTGCATAGTTGTGACACTAGAGGACCCCACACACACATGTTAGGGACTGAATTTAAACTAATTTAAATTGAATCCCTAGGCTCTGCAAGGAAGCAACTGTTGTATAACGGGTTCTTTAGAGACACTCCTTTGAAGGGATGAAATCCAGTGGCTGTGACTAAGCCTATAAGCACTGTGCACTTGGAGTTGCTATCAAACTCAGGGGGAGAGCCACCAGGCCAGGAGAAGTTACAAGAGAAGGCCCTGAGCTGATCATGTTAAGATAAAAATTTCAGAATCAATCCTTAAGACATCAGGGTGCAAACTTTCCCCTAAAGCATCCAAGTTACCACTGGAGAAGCAGCACAGGACAAGCTGGAAATGGCATGATGGTTTTTCTTTCTAAAATAGTCAAGAAAGGACTCAAAGTCTGTCTTTCAGATGCAGTCCCTATGGGCAATGCAGCAAAACTTAACTCTTGGCACTGTTCCATCAGTCTGCCAGAGGTGATAGGGCAGACAAAGCTCAGCCATTAGCTGTGTAAATAGATTTCCTTTCCTGTATCTGTACTGCTGAGTCAACACTACCTTTCTGTTGAAATACTGCTCTCTGTGGCAGGGCAAGGCACAAGGTAATCCAAATATTTTAAAGAAAAATTAAAATACTCACAAAATATATACTACAAACTGTAAAAGGCATCTCTCCAACAAGGCATTTGCCATTTCTTCCCCTAAATCCCTGTTTGGATGTTTGGGGTAAGCAAGTCCACAGGCAACAGGAGAGAGAGCTTGGCTAAAATTATCACAAATGAAGAATCTAAAATACAACATTAAAAATCCTGTTTGCTTTCCAGTCCTCAGGCTTCAAGACACAAACAGGTGGGACACTACTGAGCTGTCGCAGGGATGTTACTCTTAGCTCTCCTAAGACCGGTGGTTTTGCCGGACATGGAACCATCTTTTCCAGTGATGCCTAAAGGAAAGATCATGGGAGAGAGAGGATTAGAGCTTTGGGTCCAGGAGCCCTGTTGCCCAGTACCCCCTTACAGAACCAGTGCAAGGTTGACAGGTGACAACGATCCGCTCCCAAACGTCTTCACAACAACATTCCCATTGCTCTTGTACCAGTTCCAGGTTAAATGGAACTCCTGACACAAATAGCTTGCCTGGCAGCAGGGCTCAGCTTGAGGCTACTGAGGGCCCAGAAGTGACAGTCTCTGTGAAATTGTCTGGTTTCTGCTCTGCAAACACTCATCAACTACCTCTGCTGACAACAATTCTGTATTTCCTTGAATCTTCAGGAGACACAAAGTACCCGAAGTGCCCTACTCAATGTTAAACATAAGAAAATAGATGCACAGAAGGTCTGAAGATGGTGTGAGCAGGGAATGTTTCTGGCTACACAGGCTTGCTCCGATCTGTGGCTCACCCCTGGCTTTTGGGAGAGCTGAGGTGACCACTGGGGCAGCAGAGGGAACAAACGGAGAAAGTGCTCACAATGACCAAAGCTCTGGCTGTGTCTACAGCAGATCATGATATGATCACAGATTCCTGCTAACAAGTCCCAGAGCAGTAGCCTCCTGCATGAGTAGCACAAAAACTTGCAGGCATATAATACCCCAATTAAACCCAGGCCCACAGAATGGGTTAATCCAGAAACCACCTGCCTGCAAGCTGCTACAGATGCACCATGCTTGCAAACAAGCCCCAGGAGCTACAGTTTCCAGTAAGTCAGAACAGCATGCTTCCCCTTTCCCTTTTCAGTCAGAAGTTTTAAGCCAGGATTGCCACTCCATCTCAAGTTCCTGAGCAAGTAACTTCAGAAGTTTTCCAGAGGACTGCCCAGTTTCATACTGTACATCCTTATCCCCACTGATTTCCTGGCCTTTTTTTTTGTTCTCACAGAAGTGTGCACCTTCCCTAAGAGCAGAAGTCATCTCTCTATGCCTGGCACAGAGCGAGCACAGCGGTTGGGGCTGCACTATCATGTGCTGCATGGCCATCTCCCAGCGACCGCAGCATCCGCTGATCCTGTCACATCTGCTTCTACTTCACTGCAACAGCAGGGAAACGCATTCCTCCTGTCCCCGCCCCGGCTCCCACTCAAACTGAAAGGAAGAAGAAAGTACCCGCACTGGCTGTGGTTTGGGGCGATGTTCAACTGTACCAAAGGCGGTGGCGGCCGGGCCGGAGGTGAGCTCATCCCCTGTGAGCCTGTGGCTCCACTGATGTCAGCGCACAACTCCGTGGCAGGAAGTGATACGGGAGCAGGAGCCCCAGAGGAAACTGAATTGAGCAACTGAGGTTAACTCCCCTGGCATTTAATCATGTCGCATTTCCAGGGACTTTCTAAGAACCCGGGGCTGGGCTCGGCTGCCCAGTTTTGGTTCTCTCGCTTTGCATGCCAACAGCAGCAGCAGGAGGGAGCAGGTGTGCTGCCACATGGCAAACCAGGCAACATCTGCCTCCCCTGGGCTCCTGGCCCCTTCTCCCTCCAGGGAAAGCATTTCATGAATAGCTTCCTACAAGGCCCGCTGAAGGTAGGACGTAGATGTACACAAGTTTTCCTGGAATCTACCTCAGAAATGGCCCTGAACAGTATAGGCTGGACTCAAGATTTTTACTTTCACAGGGTTCAAGTGAGGCTTGGGCTCTGGATGATGCATCTGTACACATCACCTAAAATGGTGATAACAGTTATCTGGCATCTCATCTCAGAGAAGCTTAGATAAATTGGAGGCTTCTACAGAAACTGGCCAGTGCCATCATTCTCTGTGCTGCTGAGGAACCTGTGCCAGTGCAAGCCACTGCCAGAGAGCTCTGCCTTAGAGCACAAGCCAGGAAGCATTCTGGAATTAATCCAGAATACTAAGATGTCCCAAATACCAAGGGATCTTCTATTCGTAATTTTTTTCAAGTAAGGCAAGACATTAACAATAGACTATTTTCACTTTGTACATACCAGCCAGACAATTTCCCTGAGCTGTACCTGTAACAGTGACCAGAACCTCAGATGTAAGACTTCTTGGAAAGACAAATAGAGATTTTCTTCCCATTCCTCTTTTCTACCTCCACTTCTGCTGAAGTAGTCACAACAGAATTCGATGGAAGGAATGTGCCTGGAAGCCTTCCAAATGCTCCTCTGTTAGTAGGATTTACCAGAAAGACTGCAGCCAGTGCTAGAGCTTTGTGGGTATGTGCATGCTTTGCCAGAGCACAGCTCCACTGCTAAGTCTTGTGTAATTATGATTATCTAATTTCAAACCTTGTGTGGCTGGTGTTGAGTTCAAATTCAGTCACTGCTTTCCTGAGGATTTCCTCCCTGAGACTCTCCTTCTTGGACCACAGCTAGAGGCTACAAAGAAAAACACCAAAAATAAACACCCTCCCCCTCAAAATAAGGCATTGAAAGACAAAATTGCAAATACATAAAGTAGATGGATTATTATTTAAACAAGACTGTGCAGCCCTGACAGCACATCCATTTGCCCCCAACTCCTACACCCAACCATAGGCAACAGCACACAGCAGGGCATGTAGTGTCCACACACACTCAAGTGTGTCTGCATCACTGTCAGAATCCATAATAAACTATCCCATTACCAGGTTTGTGAGACACACAGCCCAACACTTTGAAAAAATCTGCTCATTATGCACCTCTGGAGAATTTTTTTCATCAAGAATGTTTTCTACATTTCAGGACACTTCCCTGTCCTTACCAGCTAAACACTTCACCAATTATCAATTAAAAACCAAATGGTTGTTCTTTTTCTTCTCCTTTGGTTCTGTCCCTCAAAAATCTTCAGCTGTTTAATTCTGAATGCTTCACTAACCAAAGTTAAAATGACACACTTTGAAGAGTTAAAAACTCTAGGTTCTCCTGCTTGTCTTTGAGATTTGTCAGTCCACAAATGCTACCAGCAGAACTCACTGGGTAAGGATTTGTTCTGTAAGACATGGCTACTTCTGCCTCTGATGATTTTCCACAGAGCTTGAGGATCCCAGTTTTCAGAGCTGGTGGCTTTAGATACTGGTAACACACCAGACTTCCCTAATCAGTGTATTTAAATAACATAAATGGGCTTAGGAAAAGCAGTGGACTTTGAGCAAGCACACTGAGCTGAACTAGACTGTTACCTTCTCACCTGGATTGCAGAGAAGGAACAGATTTATGGAACAGTTCCCTTGTCTCGGATATTCCACACAGGGTTTGCAGACAGTCTCCCACTATGCAGGAAATATTTGCATGGCAAGGTCACTGTCACATTAGAAAAGACTTCTAATGTCTCCCACATCCTGGCACTTCCTTGCTGGTAAACATTTCCTTCCAAGCCTCACAGGCTGCTCTGTCCCTCTGGTTCTGCTGAACCAGAAGTGTCCCTTTCCCTCCTGAGCACTCCTGCGCCACTGCAGCTGTACAACAACCCTATGGATTCCTGCAGCAAGTGCACAGCTTGGGTTTGGTTCTAGCAATTTTTGTGATACACACTAAATAATGGTTTGTGGCTGTTGTGGGGTTTTTTAATCACTCCTAGTGATAAATAACATACTGTTAATTGTTCAAAGGACTGAATGTTCTTACTGATTAAAAGCTTTTGTCTTGTTTTCACACCCGAAATGCTTTATCTTCAGCTACTGATTTTTACTAGTCCTTTGTTTGCTGCATAAAAGAGCCTCCTGCTGGCAGGACTCAAAGTTTCTCCATTCACCAAATTTCTCTTTTAGCTTAATTTTAAGTTTCTTCTTTTGAGACAAACTGACATGCTAAGCAATCACTTCAGCCTTTCAAGTCTCCTGGGAAGGCAACCCCTCTCTCTAAGAAAGGGCAGAATCTCTGGTCTGACATTCCAAGCCTGGGAAAATGCCATACTGTGGAAGTCTAATATGTCTTGAATTAAATACAGCATCTCCCCTGGGCTCTCAGAATTCTTCAGTAGCTGAAATCTTGGAGGCCATCAGGAAGGCAGTCAGAGCTTCCCTAATGATTTCCAGGCTACCAAGGCTGAAAGAATGTTGTGGTAGACACAGAGTCTGAGAAGAGCAAACACAGCTGAAAGGTGCCCAGGATCAGTGACTGGAGAAGAGGAAAAGGATCGTACTCACCCACTTGCGGGGCCTCCCTCTTGGCCTTTTCCCAGCAGAAGGCTCTACCTTTATTGAAAACAAAGGGGGGAAAAACATTGTCAGCTCTCATATTTGCTGGGCACTGTGACTAAAACACTGAACATGACCAAGCTGACCTTCGTATAAAGGTCTTGTCTCACAAATAGCAGAAAAAGCAAAAGCTGGGGATAAAAGACAGTTGAGGAGGAAACACCTGCCTGACTGCACTGGTTGTGATTATTTGGCAGTGGTGGAAGAGAAACACTGGAAGGAAACTGCTGAACAGGCAGTGGCAACACAGGAAGGCTGGGAGTTAAGTAAGGACTAAAACCACAGTAACTGATTTATCCAACAGTGGCAATTAGAGCTGAGCTGAATTAGGGGCAACTTTCACTATATCTTTAGGTTAAGAGAAACATCCCTGCTTGTCTCCAGCAGCGCTTCAAGAAAGGACAGCCATCTTCTCTCTGCCCCTTAATCTGAGCCATTTACCTGATCCATTTCCCCAGTCACTTTCTTGCTTCCTTTTGGCCTTCCTCGTGGTTTCTTCATTGGCTGTGGTTCCCCAGCATCCTGTGGGATAACAGCTGTGTCTCCAGCATCCTCCTGGGATAGAAGGAGAAAACCATTCAAGCAGGATGATCCATGAAACAATTCACATTCTGTCATTGTGGTGGGTCTTGGTAGGTTCTGGTAGGTCTGTCTTACTGCCCCTTAATCTGAGCCATTTACTCTCACCGTTTCCCCAGGCACTTTCTTGCTTCCTTTTGGCCTTCCTCGTGGTTTCTTCGCTGGCTGTGGTTCCCCAGCATCCAGTGGCATAATAGCTGTGTTTTCATCATCTTCCTGGGATAAAAGGAGAAAACCATTTAAGCAGGATGACCCATGAAACAATTTACATTCTCTCATTCTGGTGGGTCTTGGTAGGTTCTGGTAGGTCTGTTTTACTGCCCCTTAATCTGAGCCATTTACTCTCACCGTTTCCCCAGTCACTTTCTGGCTTCCTTTCGGCCTTCCTCGTGGTTTCTTCATTGGCTGTGGTTCCCCAGCATCCAGTGGGATAACAGCTGTGTCTCCAGCATCCTCCTGGGATAAAAGGAGAAAACCATGTAAGCAGGATGACCCATGAAAATTTTACATTCTTTTCTCAGGTTAGAGATAAGTCCAGGGGGAAAGCAAGACACTTCTCTCATTCTGGCAGGTCTTGCTGAGTTCTGGTAAGTCTGTCTTACTGCCCCTTAATCTGAGCCATTTACTCTCACCGTTTCCCCAGGCACTTTCTGGCTTCCTTTCGGCCTTCCTCGTGGTTTCTTCACTGGCTGTGGTTCCCCAGCATCCAGTGGGATAACAGCTGTGTCTCCAGCATCTTCCTGGGATAAAAGGAGAAAACCATTCAAGCAGGATGATCCATGAAACAATTCACATTCTGTCGTTCTGGCAGATCTTGGTAGGTTCTGGTAGGTCTGTCTTACCCCACTAATAGCACCCAGACCACTAAATAGGTGGCTGTCTCTGCTTTTCCAGCTGTGAAGTGCATTAGAATATGACTGGGAATACTTCTACCCTTTTGTCTTTTGGGCTGGGGAAATGAGTAAGTTCCAAGAACTCTGGCCAAGGGACCTTCCCTGTTCTATCCAATTACTTTTACAGAAACAGAGGGTGACAACACATGAAAGTCTTCAGGCTAGAACAGAGACCTGGTCAGCTCCTCTCACACGTGTCCTGGCTGAACTGTCACTGCCTGTCACATCAGAGGCGCCTCTGAGGCCAGGAGCCAAGATTTCCCAGGGTGCACATCCTCCGCTGTCCTGGGTAGCACTAGCATTTACCACAGAACACCTCTCCTTCCCTTAGTCTTGTTAGCAAGCAGCTTCCCAGGGCCACCTGCAAATCCCACCAGGCTACTGCCACAGCATCCTCAAGCAGCCTCTTGGGATCATGTTCTCTCACCTGTGGCTGCTTCTTTGGTCTTCCCCTCTTTTTCTTCAGGCCCTCAGTCAGTGCAGATGAGATGGGGTTCTCTGGCCCCTCGTTGCTCATACTGACACTTTCCACAGTTGGCAGATTATAATCCAACAGGTTGTTTTTCCTGGACTGGGAAAGAAAACTTGTCTCCTCCTTATCTTGTTATGGATTCTTCTCTACCTGCAAGGCTGAAATGATGAGAAAGAATCACTCATGGCAGCTTGCTTTTGTTTTCATCAGCTGGAAGATGATGAAAGGTCCTTCTCCAGGACCCAGGAGACATTTAGAAGCCTAGCTGTGCTCTATAAATAGTCTAGAACCATTCTTTTACCTGGCCTATTCCTCAGCTTTCGGCAAAAGGAGCTGATTACTCCAGGCATGGAGTATGCTGGTACCTGCATCTACCTTTCCCTACCTTGCCCAGTTTAATCTGAACCAACAAAGACAATGTCTACAGCTCTCTGAACTCTACTCTTTGGAAGCTTCCTCTGCCCAGAGAGGAAGGAGGTGGGAGGTAAAGTGGTGGTGGTGAGTTATAAATGCACCAGTCAAGGATAGAGCTTCATTTGGAGCTCCTGTATTGTCTAATACCAAAGCTAATCCTGGGACCAAAATCCACAGCTAAGAGAGCCCTACATGAGGATGCTTGAGGGAGCAAGTCCCAGAGCACAAACTCTAAGAAGCCTGGTTCTCGAGCTGCCCCTCAAGAGTTTGTTCTTAGTCACTGACTGAACAGGCACTGTCTGGAGAGATGCACTCAGCCTTCAGTCCTACATGAGGCTCTGTTTTCTACAGGACAACACAAGCCCCCCAGATGTGGATTTTGCTTGGATCTTGAGCACTAGCTTGTCTGCTGGAAGTCTGTATCAGCAGGCTTGCCAACCTCCTCCCCGTCCCCAAGCTCTGCTTAGTGCCTGCTGTGGTTGTAATGAGCCCTGATCCAACTTGTTTGCTCTAAGAAATAACCAAGATCATGAGCTGTTGAAAGTACATAGGAAACCAGTGACTTTTCTTGCTTCTGCTTGAGGCTTCTCCTCTGGCATGCCTGCCAAAGAAGGCGGCGGTCTGACTGTGAGCCTGGACATGCTCACATCCCAAAGCAGGAAGAGGAAGGGAGATCTTGACCAGAATCTCAGCAGAAACCTCAATCCCAGGCACATTAAGAGAGGTGGGCATCACTGGTCTTGCTTGTGTGCAAGTCAAAACCTAGCCAAGGATCTGACCCCAGTCCACTTGCAGCACCTCCAGACCTTGGCTTTTCTTCCGGCACACAAGGGAGGGCTCAAGAAGATGGGAGGGGATGAGGAGGCTAAGCTTGGCTGGACTGAGGCCAGCAGTGCTGGCTGAATCCTCTTTTGTCAGTAATTCTTATCACAAAATTCATAGCTGAGAGTAGTGCAGTCGGGAAAGCAGCATCATTTATTGCTTAGGAAAGCAGGAGTACACAGCTGAATGATGCATTTTTACCTTCTCCGCAATACTATCACCTGAGAATTTTATTTTTTTTTGGCAGCTCTTCACTTTACCTGTTTTATTTCTTCTTTTCCACCTGCTAAATGAAAGATAACAACAGCAAGCTAAAAGAGCTCTTTGCCCCATTGGCTTTGAGCACTGCTGGGTCCCCAGGTCCCTCCAGCAGGCTCTACCTGAGGCAATAAGGCAATACTGTAAGTAAGGGCACAGCTGCACCACGTAGAAGAGCGTGACTTTTTTGTTCAAAATAATGCTGGAGGGCAGCAGCTGGGCTCAGTTCCAGTTCATGCATGAGCAGCCCTACCAGGTGAACTCCCTGGATGCCCCTTCATGCACACTGCTGGGCCCCAGCTCACAGGTGCTGCTGCGCACTCGGCTTTTCTATCAAACTCTCTGATCAGAGGGTGACGGAAAGACTACAGCTCAGGTCTCCGAGTTCAGGCAGCATCTGGAGGAGAGACAGTTAGGGAAAAAAAAATTTCTTTGTACTTGCAAGCCACGCACAGTTGCCACCAAGTCCCTGAGAGACAAGCACGAAACATTTGCAGTCTCTCTCAGAGAAGAGCTGTGCTTTTACTAACACTGTTTTGTAGTCTGACCAGAAGTTCCAGTTCCAAAGATGAGAGGACCTTCACTGAGGATGACAACAAATATTCTGCCCTCTGGCCAGCTACAGTTCTTTGTGCCTGCATTTTCTGGTCAGAACTGGGGCTCAAACAGGCTGGTGCTGGCATTTGGAGCTGGCTGAGGCAGGAGGGGGTCACTGATGTGCTCAGGCTCTGGACTGCCCTAGGAGGAGAGAAGCCCTAGTGCCTCTTCCCAAAGGCAGATCCAAGCCAGGCCCAGCTCACGTCACACACATCTGCTCCCGTATCAGCCCAGTGTGCTGCAAAGGTGGCTTGAAGCCTCCAGAGCCTAAGCCTCCCCTCAGCTGCCTGCAGAAAGGGAACAGATATGGCCATAGGAATGGACAAGTGTGAAAGTGCTGTCCAAGCCAGATCCCTGAGCAGAGATGACAGCTGCTTATCTGGGGGAGGCTGTGCTGATAGGAGGGTGTAGTTAAGTATTTTCGTTCTACTTTTCAGTCTCAGCTTGCATTCTCTGCTTGGTCACCACAGGCTGGACATGCAGAATCTGACAGCATCACTGACAGATGCAGCAAGGAAACTTCCAACCTTCACTCCATATTTTAACACAATGTGTGCAGTTGTGACAGACACTGAAGCCATTGCTCTTACTGACACAGCCTCTCTCATGAGCTCACAGTAACTGACACCTGCATGGAATGCAAATTTTGCATGTCACTATTCAAGCGGGAGCAACCACAGTGCACAGAATTCATTTTCCCCAGATGCAAAGAAGTCAGCTCTTGCACAATGATATTTTTGCTAAACCTTGCTAAGCTAATGCACTCTACAATGCCTTTAACATATCTGGAAAGCTTTCTACGGGCAGGACTACAGACAAAAGCACAGAGACTGCCAGGAAATAGCAGTGTCTTTGCACATCTCTATTCCACCTTCCCATCACCCATCAAAAGCACATTCTCCTCGAAGTCTGGTGTGAAAAGAAAAAACACAAGCAAAGCTATACAAGCAGCCCTTAGGGCTTCTGTAAGCTTTACATTACTCAATGCAAGATGCAGACAAAGCAGAAGCACCCACTGCAATTTTACTTCAAATTTCTCAACGACTTTCCAAGTATACATATAAACCCCCAAAACGATATTGGGTCACACTGTGTACCAAAAAACAAGTATAGCTTCCAGGGACACTGCATTCCCTGCTGGGATTGGAGCCAGCGGGGCTGAATCCCAGGCATACACTCTGTCCTCAAGGGCACAAGATCTAAAAAACCTATCCAAATGTTTGTGGGCCTTAGATCACCTTTATCAGTCATATAAACAGCTTTGCAAATGGTGCAGGTGTGTGAATGTACCGTTTTGGCAGTATTGAGGCCTCTATGTCGCAGAAACATCATCTAAAAAAAGCCCCTCATGTCCCAAATGCATTCTGAGGCACTGGGCAGAGGGCTGGGAATCCTCACAGTCATAGCACTTCACACCTGATTTAAGTCTTAAGTTGTACAAAGCCAGTTTTTCTTGCATAACGAATGCTCAGGAAAGAAAAGCTCCTCCTGGGGGCAATGCAGCTGTAGCCTAACACAGAGTATTGAACAGTGCTCTTGAGAGGCTTTTCCCTTTCCACAGACTACAGAGCAAGCCTTGGGGATGAGGCTGCTAACTTGGGCAGGTAAATTACACGGCAGAATCCCTCCCTGTTTGGTTCCTCAGGGAGGTTAGATTTTAGGCTGTGTCCTTCGGAGAAACATGGTATGACACAGGGATGCTTGAGACATAGCCCTAAACCCCCTGATCCATGTGCATGATTCACAGCCAGCGCTGCCAGAAACGCTTCTCTGGCTGCAGCGCTCACTTACAAAATAAAAGCTCACAAAGCCTTTTACAAAGCATAATAGGAGTGTGATGATAAGAGATCCTGCATTATAGCCTTAACTCGGTTGCTGTCTCTGTAATAATACAAAAAAATATCTCCCAAGCACAACTCCCACTTAGCAGCACAGTGCCATTGTGCTGCTGTCATGTGTGACAAAGCAAACCCAGGGGAACTTCACTGGCGTCAACGTGGTCACTCTTTATTCCCTCTGGTAAAAGACAGAGGCAAAAATTTGGCCCATGCCCTGCATCAAGCAGAGGAGGATAAAAGACTTTGTTAGTCAAGACATCTAAAGAAGAGGACTAAGAAGTCCAGGCAGGGAGAAAACTCTCATTCCAGTAACTGCAGCAATAACGATCTGCACTCGTATTATGAGAAATTACTTTCACCTTCCGAGAAATCAAATACTCACATCTCTTCAGATCTCACAGTAGATCAAGATATAACACGGCTCGTTGTGGTTCCCCATGGACTGTTCTACCAGAAAAGCAGGACAGCCAAGCACTGGAACAGCTCCCTTGGGAAAGAACAGTGGCAGTAACACTCTGGCAAATGTGCCTTTTCTGCCAGACTTTTCTGTACAAAGAGGAACTTACGGGCTACTAAATCAAGTTTGTGGCAACAGCAGGTAACTGCCAGTCTCATAAATCACTTCTCAAACTCATAACTAACCTCTCTAGGTGATTTCCCTGACTACTTTGAGTGACTAAGTCTAAAGCTTTTTTGATCTCATGCTTAAAAGTCTCCTAGTTTCTTGCCTGTTTGGTTTTTTTAATGAGTGATTTATTGTCATTTGTTGTTTTATCACCAGAGTCCTTCAGCAGCAACAGCTCTCTCTTTCTCCATTTTTAAACTCTACCAGATTACACATCTCCCTCATCTTGCCTGGCTGAATAAACCAGCATGTTTGTTTCTTGGATGTGCTCTTACCTCCTGATCATTTTGGTTGTCATTTACACCCTTTCCAATCTGATCTCAACACTTGAGTATGATAAGGATTCTTACTCTCCGAACTATTTTCAATGAGGACACCCTGACTAACTTAACTTCACATGAACCTAAGAAGCATGGACTAAGCAGCACTTCAGTGAGGAAAATTCAGTTCTTGAGTAGTGTTAATAGCACTAGCTTCCAAAATGATTAAGCCAGCAAGCTATTCCACCACCTCCAGTGAATCCTGCCTGACAAAATACCCAGGTCAGAAGACAGAAACGATCTAAGCTTACAGAGGACAAAAAATACAGGAACAATACAGGCTTCTGCACTTCACGTCAGTTTTAGAGACCTGTTCAAAGTCTGAATGGGAATTTCTGTAGCTCTCAGAGTTCTATTTCCAACTTTGTTACAGACTTCCCTGCACCACCCTAATCAAAGTGCCCTCGTGTGTCTCAGTTCTCCATCCACAAACTGGTACACGGCTCCCTGACTGCTGAGCTACACCAGGGATGGGGCCAAGGGCAAAGGGCCCAAGCGAGGCAGGCAAAGGCCATCCTGCCTGGGCCTGTTCTGACACAGCCAGCAAGGCAGGCAAGCCTGGGACAGGAGCATATGAACTAAAGACCTATCTATCAGGAAACAGTGCCAGGAGCTTGTTTTTAGCATTAGAGACATGCACAGCTACATGGGAAAAGGGCTGATGATTACTGAGTTTCAAGCAATGACGTGGACATGAACAGTCTGTTTCCTCTTCCCCAACTCCTGAGAGCCCAGAGCCATCACCCTAATCCACACCACAACTAGTCACAGTACTATCACCATGGCTCTGGCTGCAGCTAGTCTAAAGTATTCCCAGTTTTTCCTCACTTGCCTGGGCAATGAGACAGGCCATATGTGCAGTCCTGGCTGCTCTGAGGTCCTGTCCATGTCCACACAGGACTTTCCCTGAAGGTTGCCACAGAATTCCACAGTGAATGGCTCAACCTCAATCCCACCTCAGCACCATCAGCTTCCAAGCCCTATCAAAGCCCCAGGCTTCTTATGGTCAGAGCAATCAAAGCAAGGAGCCAATTTAACCATCCTAGGAGGCAACGGAAAAGCACTGTGGGGATACCAAGATCAGAAAGGAAGAGAGATCTGGAATCTCTTCCTGACTCTGAACTTGGCAAGTCACGTAATCTGTCTACACCTCACATTTTCTCTCTATAAGATTATGGAATAGCACTGAAGTATTACCACTTCCCTCAGTCCTCAGTCCCTCCACCCCAGGTTAACTCATTCATTTTTGCAGAGTGACACTAAGAACCCCCAGCAGCAGAGAACAGAGCAAGGCATCATTAGAGGAATGCACCAGCAGCCTCCCCCACGGTGTGTTCGTGAGCACAAAGGAGAGGCTGTCGCAACTGAAGAAATTCAGCTCAGGATTAGCCACATCCTGCTGAGCAGCAAAACACACCCTCACCCTCTTTCCCCAGGAAGCTGAAGGCTCATGGGACCAGTTTGGCCCAAAGCTGTCAGTTGGAGTTCCCTGCCCTGGGAACCTGGCACAGAGCATTTGTGGGGGAGCTGGGGCTCCCCAGAGCCACACAGCACCTCCCACCCCCTCCCAAACCCGAGCAGGCAGGGGACATGGCTCTGCTCACTGTCTCTATCCAAGGAAACCTTTGGACTAGAACCAGGACCCCAAGTCTTGAGGCCTGGGGTCTGAGACACCTCTCATTCATACTCAGGACACTTCCAGCACGACTCCCAAAATTATCAAGGCAGGTCAGTGAGACTCCTGTGTGGATTGTAGACTCCCTAACATCACACATTATGGGCTGTTAAAATTCTCCCTCAGGGAATTTGTCCAAAGACCCAAATGTTTGCCAAAGGACTCTTTCTTGAAGTCTCTATCCAGACCCTTTCATCAAAAACCAAGCACCCCAAGCACTGCAAAGTTAAATTGGTGGAGAAAAACCCAACGGTATTTACAGGAAAATAACAGGAAAAGCAGAAATCTGTGTTTACTAAGAATTAAAAATCACAGTTATTTCATTTGAGATAGCATCAAGCCTTGTTCCTCTGCAGAATCTCTTGTACAGCTCAACTACTGACATCTACAAAACACTGACCACTTGTGCAAAGCCAGGAAATGGCCCTCTGCACTTCCTGGCGAGGACTGGCGTTGTGGCACCCGGCACGGGGACGTACAAGGCAGCAAGTTTTGTACCTTAGACTGTTTGAAAGTAGGTTTTCTCAATTAACAACCTGCAATCCACTAATCCCTACACTTTAATAAACCCCAGCATCTTCCATATGGGCTCTGCATACACATTTGAAACGACACGTTAAGAAAGGAACAAGATTTACCTGTTGAGAAGTTGGGCAGCACCACTTGACCCGGCCCCAGCAGACCTAGCAGTGAAGGCAGAAGAGAAAGAGCGGTATCCCTGCAGTGGCGAGAGGCAGCTAACCCAGGTCTCTGCACACACTCATCTCAGGAGCCTCACACCGAGCCGAGCGCCCTGTGCTGCACTCCCAGTTTGTGATATGGAAAGCAGCGCGAGCGCTGCCGCAGATCTCCTTCTGATGGCAGCCCTGAGCAGTGACGGCAAGTGAAACCAGCTCCCCTCGACCCGCCTGGAATCACACACTCAACACAGGAACCAAAACCAACAAAAATCCCCAACCAGACCACTTGCACCAGCCAGCTTCTACCACAGCCCCGCTTACCGAAAATAAGGCCAGTTTCCAAATGTGAAATGCATGGCCTGAATAAAGGGGACAGATCACTCAGGCACTTCCCTCTTTACAAACGCTAGAGAGAACCATGCTGACCCTGTTCCATGAAAGAAACAAAACCAAACCAAAACAAAACCCCCAAATGGGTAGCCCCAGGAAGGCTTCTAATGATAAAGTGGTTATTAATCTGAGTGCAAAATGTGCTCAAGGCATTTACTATAACCCACAAATAAAAACAGGAAGCTGAGTTCAGTTGAATATAAACATATTTAGAAAGGAGATGTTGCATGGCTCTAAGTCAGGTATTTTGTATTAATTCTGTAAACAACCGTTAGATTTCACAAAAAGTCCCCAGAAGTATTTTGCAAAGGAAAATGCAGACTTCTCATGACTGCATTGACATATTCAAGACACCTGTATTGGGGGGTTTTTAGCACATCACCATTAGCGAAACCATAGACTTAAAATATCTCAGTCTGTACCTGCGCAAAACCCATTGCAGTATCTTAGAGACAAAGTCTGAGGCTTTTCTTTATGTCAAGTAGTAAATTGCTTACAGTGACAGTACCACTGAATAAACTAAAGACGATTTTTCCCTCAGTCATCCAGATAAAAGGTTTGCATCACTTGAGTTCCTCAGTAACTTCTCTAAATCTTAATACTGCACCTAAATCATTTACTGCAGTCTGGAAAAATACTGATATCGACCTTATAAACACAAGAATCATCTTCTGGTTAAAGATACTCACTGGAGCTCTGGAAGTGTGTTCCAGTCCATGGGGCTGCCATGTGCTTCTTCTGTGACCTCAGGAAGGGTGCCTTTTCTCTGTACTCAGTTTCCCACATGTAAAGTGGGGATAACACACAAACCAGGTAATATCTGCCTTATTTAGACAGTATTTTCTTTGGGAAGAGATACATTGCCTGAGATGTTGTTACATGGTGGGAAAAAGTGGTTCAAGATTTTATTTGAAGCTCCTAACCACTAATAAAGTAAAATCAACATGAAATGCTAAGAGAGGCCTTTGATCACCCCTGCCAGAATATCTAAACCAAAAATCATTAAACATTGTATGAAATCAAGTACCTGAAAATTATTATTTGTTAATCTAAATGGTTAATTTTTTAAATATATATATATATATATATCTCCCTCTTATTTATCAAACATCTTCCTGCATGCGCACGACTGTTTCATATGGAAATATGCAAACTTTTTTTCATTTTTAAATAATTTTTTAAAAAATGTTTCTTTTAAATATCTCTAGAGACAAAGCTGTAAGCATGCTTCATAAACATAGTGCAATAATGACTGAGTCAGAACTTGAATTGTTACACTTGGTATGAAATGAAGAAATCTGCATTTTATACATATACTTCCTGGCAAGGAACTATTAAACTTGATTCTACAACACTAAACTGGAGATGGTTGACAGTCCATAAGTGCTAAAGAACATTATTAATATTCTAGAAATTAAACTTCCAGTTAGGAAATGTCAGATACAAAAATGGAACATGGAGTCCTATTTAATCTTTATTGGGCACATATTGGAGAATAGTGTCTTTAATTTAATTTCCATACTTCATAATTGCTTTAGTATTTAAGGCTAAGAGAAATGATTTGATCATTCTGTATATAAATGACTGCCATTTCATCATTATTCTTGGACTGAGCCCAAAAACCTCACACTTGACAGAACCATCAGTCCCAGAAAACGTGTTCTTGAAGACATAGAATTTGTACGTCCCTGTGCCAAGAGCTGAAGCCTGGTCTTAATTGCACCTTCTGTTGAAATATCTCTTTTGGAGGTCCCATGAAGGAGGAAAAAGCATGACCTAGACCAATCAGCAGAAAAGCAGCAGCAGCCAAATCTAGGGTACAAGGACTCCTTAGATAAAACGGGGTCAAATTAGCAATATTTGAGTGACTTGCCAAGACATTTGTGTCCCCAGAAAGTTTTACGTATTTGCAGCAAGACTTGTCCAACACAAGGGCTGGCTTGTGCCTGCAAGACACTTAGTTGTTTCATTTAGGAAGCACCCAGATTTTACCACAATGCAGTGGAAGTCTCTGCCTGTATTCCTATTCCTTATCTTCACTCTCCCAGAAACCGGACTGGTCACTGTGGCACAGTGAGAGATATGTAAGCTAACACCAACTGTAGATTCATTTGTGTATAATCCCTTTCTGTTAGACAGGTGTGTATAAAAAGCTTCATTCACTGCTATCCTGATCTTGTCAGAACCTCTCATGTGCGCAAACCTGTATCTCCTAAGTGTAAGGAAAGCTAGATTCATAGTAATTGTTCTATATGTGCTTATTATTCAGGCTGTATTAATGAATATTTTAGCTGGAGATTAGGCTGAGGTGTGATTTCCACAAGATAAGAAATAGATTTGCCATGCTCTACTTTATCATTGTAATGGAAGTGTGTCCCATAATACTACATTTCTTAATTCTTTCGTATTCTGTTCATCAGCAATTCAAACTCTTTGGATGACACAGGGCTACAAAATCCCACTTTGAGAAAGTTGTGGACTTGCTGGAAGGCCTCCAAAAAATCAGAGGCTTAGAAAACATGGCCTGTGAGGAAAGATTGAGAAACTGGGCTGTTAAACCTTGAGATAGGAGAGCAGAAAGGACATGATAATGACTTTCCAATACACAGAATAGTGTAGCATCTAGGAAAGTAATAACGTGTGGATAGGATAAAGAGTTAGTTTAAATGCAGAAGTTAAGTTTAACACTGAGGAAAGTCTAATGACTTAATGGTCAGGACAGCAAAGCACTGGAATAAGTTACGAGTTTGTAGAGCCATGGAAAAACTACAAATGGGTCACACACACGGTCTAGGATTGGCATGGATGGTAATAAACCCCTGTGAAATTAAGTGTGTCTGGCAACCCCTCTTTTCTGTGACACAAAGTTTCTAACCAAGTTGTAGTTAAGCGTGTTTATGCAGAACTATCTATGAAAGGGCCAGAACAGGCGATTCCTGAGGACCAGAATGAATTTTTACTTGTTCTCCATGGCTGCAAAATCTTCTGAACTGGCTGGCTATTAGTTCAGAGGCTTTAGAATCCAGCTGGTTCTACAGCTACAAAGCTTGTGATTTATACTGGGAAAGCTAAAGAATATTTCACAATTTCAGGCCCCAAATTCTGTCAATTAATTACTGGAGGTGATAGAATTTCTTGCAATGGGAAGAATAAATCTTGCCAAAGTAATGCCATAAGCACTGTAAGAAGGGTGACCTTTTTCTACCTTTATAGCAAGAGACAGTTACTGTTCCTGACAACGTGCAGACAAGGAAGGTGGGACAACTGAGAATGAGAAGTGAAGAGGGAACAGCTTTGCTGCAGGCAAGAAAGGTGCAGCTAGAATTAGAAAGAGCTCACACTTTGGTCGATAAAGCCATGTGGAGACATTGTGAAAGATGGCCTGGGGATGGCCTTGAAGGACCTTTGTAACACAAAATGAACCTTCCACCAGCAGATAGCTGAGTATGAAGGAGGATTAGATGGGAAACTAAAAGACTAAGGGTTGGTGTACATATGGAGGAAGATGTGTATTTCTGAGGAAGACAGCTCAGGCCCATGATTATCCCTTAGGTTGCCCTCCAAAGGAGGGGAACAGCAGCACATACATAAAGGTGGGGTATTTAAAGGTGCAACAACGCAGTGCCATGGTCCCTACCCTGATTTCACATGTAACCCATGTGTAGCTTCAAGACATCACTGGTTGAATCCTCCTAGGTCTTACAAGAGTGAAAGGGACAGTGAAAAGGGGAAGCTCATATCTACTTCTAAATGCTACCAAATTTCTTATGATCGGGCTGAAGAGCTCATGAAGCCTGGCTGTTTTAGAAGAATGTTTGCAAAGAGCCACTGAGCATATGGATGGCTCAGCTGCAGAGCCAGCGCCTGGTTTATAGCACAGGGAAAGCCTGCAGGCTATGCCCCTGGCAAGGTGGCTGCAGCTCACTGTTGTTCTCTTTTCCATTCAACCTTACAACTAACAACTTCAGAAGGAAGCATTCCCTTCCCTGGAGCAGAACCCAAAGCAAATTATCCACAGACTTAATATTAAAGCTAAAAGGCACTGAAAGCAAGTATTAAGGTGTGAGACCTATCAGTAAAGCCAAATGACCAAGTTACGAGGATGCCAGGACAAGCGACTAGGACAACTTTATTCTCAGTATAAGCACTGTGGGTGCAGAATGCACACTGTAATACAGAAATGATCACAGCACAGCCCTGGCATTGCTGGCACAGATACAAGAATGCACAGCCCTGAGCACCTGCATTTGTGTTGTCTATAACTGAGAAAATTTGCAACATATTGATTGGACAAAATTTCAGAACACAGAGTATTACCTATATATGTCCTGTCTTTATTTCACTGTCCCTTGAGGAAAGACATGATGTAAACACACAACTGCAGAAGAACATGTTTTGCCTTACCTTTGTAAAATGGCTGTTGGGGAGAGAAGGGAAGGAAAAACAATATACACCAAAATATAAGTGTCTGCAGTGTTGCTCCTGCTCTTTTACCAGGCACAACCCAAATCCTGGGAAGAAATCAGGCATTCCTCCACTAACTTCCATGAGATGCTCTTTCAACCCCCCACTCCCGTGCCAAGCACGCCGTGCTCTGTGTCACCACACAGCGGCACTCTGCCCACACATTTCCCAGAGGGAAAGCTGCAGGATTTTTCCCCATTACCAAGATACCCACGAGCATTTATGCTCATGGCGGAGCAGGCAGGGCTTTCAGAAGCCACCAGGCAGTGAAACACACAACGTGAAACCCGCAGAGATGGTCAAGCACCTGCTTTGACAGCACAAGCATTAGCTGATTACAAGCTGTTAGAAACCAAACACGAGGAAAATCTGATTTTAAAATCGCTGGTAAATCTATTCTTAGGATCTTTTATTTCTTCCACCCTCTTCTCTGCACACTTCAACTGTACTTCAGCATTCTGGCCTATACCACTTTGAGATCTCAGGTACTTCACACCACTTCTCTCTTCCAGAACTCCAGCAGAACCACTCTAAACTCTGGCAAACCATTTATTCTCCACAGAATAGAGGAAAAGCCCCAAGAATTCCCAAGTAAATAAACATCCACCAAAACACCTCTCTGCTAGACACACTTCATACATGGATTTACTAAAGGGGACCATAATAGTGTGCTGATTGGACTGCGCCAGAGAAACATGACTAGGTAAGGGGAAGTGACAGAAAAGGAGGAATGTATTGGAAAAGAGCTGTTTATACAGACTTTCCTGATAAGCATTGATTTTTCTCCTCAAGTCCAGGGGCAAATGCAAGCCTTAATTTTTATGACCTAAACATTACACACACTTGCACAGAGACAAGGTGCAGAGCTCATGTCTGTAATGATACACACAAAAAAAAAAAGAAGCCTACACAATGAGAAAAGTCCTGTTCAGCCCTCCCAAGTGACCTTTGGATGGTGCCATGTGCTAATGCAGGTGGGAGCTGGCCTGCTAGTGATAAAACACTGTCCCCCCCAACACTTTCCCCAGGTTCTTTAAGCCACAGATTGATGGGCATTTGCAGACAGCAAATCCAGTGTATTTAGCATCCAGTAAGAGATAATGTGTGAATATGCAGGTGCTCTGAAGTCCACACTGTGTCCTGCCCCTTCCAACCTCCCTGCTCTCACTCTGCCCCCTTACCCAGCTCTTATGGAAGGCCCTGTGCTGGGGGGACACAGATGACACAGAGGGTCTGCAGGCAATGGTGGAAACACGGCAAACAATGTGCAACACGTTCAAAGCAAAAGGAAGAGGGGTTTCCAGAAAGGACTCTATCAATTTCCAGCTATTTCTAGCCAGTCTCCACCTTTGCAGCTGCCAGTTGTGATGAGCAAGGCTGGCTGCCAGTTACCCAAGCAGAAGAATCCCAGATGCCTACAGAGATCAAAAGGATTATCATGCATGTATGGCATAAATACCAGTGAGTGATTCATCTGGGCGAGGAAACTCCCTTCACAGCCAAACCTCTATTTGGAGGCTGGGCCAGCATAATGAATGCATAAATTATCCCACAAGATTGTACCTAGGGGGACTTTGTCTTCCCTCTTAGCAGAGAAACACAGATAGAAAAGCCATATTCCTCAGGAGAGATGACTCTGCGGTACCTGAGGAAAATCACCCTACAATAGAAGAGGTAAGAACATTCATGACGGTTCAAGCCAAGGGGTTTTTTTTTGGAAACCCCTTGTTCTTGTTTAAGGGAAGGCAGTCAACAGCTCTTCCCCCTTTGTTATAGTTCCCAGACATGTTACAGTTCTCCTCCTAGTTGAGGACAATTTCTCATTCAATCCTGTACAGAAGCTGTTACTGGAATTTTCCAATGTCTAGAATACTCCTTGAGCATAAAGAAAGTAGAACCACATGTTGTATTCATGGTGAAAGCACATCAGGCTTTTTTTAACTTTTGGTTTTAAAAGAAACAAACCAACCAACCAACCAAAACAACACTAAAACCAAACACCACCACTCCCTCTAGAACCACGTGGTAATGTTTTTGGTTTGTTCCTTTTTTTTTTTTTTAAAAATTAGCTTATAGCATTTAATTTGTCTTTCTCCTGAGCTTGACCTGATGTTTCCATAAGGTTATCTGACATAAACCCAAGATTCTGGTCAACCCCAAGCCCATGATTTTATATGCACAACAACCCCTATTTCTCTGCATACCTCATCTCACATTCATTCACGTGAAATTTCATCCACCATTTCACTAGCCAGTCGTCCAGCCTCAGGAATTTTCAACAATACTATTGTCAACCATCATCTTTGCTGTCTTGAAAAGCTTTAACAGGCAAATTTGAAGTCTCACTCTCCCTGTTTTCAACAGTCATTCCTGAATAGGTTCAACATTACAAATCCCAGCACTGCGCTGTGAAACTCCCTGGCAGCATTCACCTCGTGTCCAATCTCTTCGCCAATTATTTGTGTATCTCAGGACCTTCTCTCCTTTGCAGCATCTGCACAGGTTCCCAATAAGGTATTTTGTAAAAGAACTTTGTCAAAAGTCTTACAGAAATCTAGTACCAGCTCCTTCACTCTTATCTACATTCTTTTCAAACAACTCCAAGAGGTTTGCAAGACAAACATCTTGCCGTCATATAAACCAAACTGACTTTTCCCAAACTGATTGTGTTTATCTCATTGTCAAACATATTTTTGTCTATTACAGCTTTTACTAGTTTATGTACTACAGATGCCAGGCTTACAAGCTCTTGGTTTCCTGGATCCTCCCAAACCTTTCTTTAAAGATTAATGTTATATTTACCCACCCTCCATGCTTCAGGTGCCAAGAAATTTTTAAAAGCAATGTTACACACTGCCTTTGGCAATACAGCTATTTCATACTTGAGTTCCTCAGACCTCAGGTGAAGCCTTCCAGTCCTGGCAATCTGTTAGCATTCACAGCTGCTCAAATGTTGGATTCTGGATCCAAATCAGAAACCTCTTTTGCCAGCATTTTATGTTCTGTGACGAAGTGGGGGAGCAAGAAGGTGCTATCAACACCCTCAGCAGCAGCTAGTGGGAGCTCAGAATGAAAGGAGGCCTAGTGAGAGCTGGGTGTAAAGCCCCAGACACATCCTCCTACACAAAACCCTCGCACACGCCCTATGTGGGAGGGTGGACCTCATTACCAATGTAAGAAGTACAGTGATCACTGCACTCAAGACCTTACAGTGGAACTACATGGCATCTGCTCAGTACTGATCTACACAAAGCCTCATGCTCCTCCCCATCAGAGAGCAGCAGCAGTCACAAAAGGGTATATTTTCAAGTAATTTAATTGTCCAGTCATTTGGCCAAATGAAGCATGTTAGTAAGTGGGTGGTTATCTCAGAACTCACCTCAACCCTTTTAGCCTGACTGAAATCACATAAGACAGCAGGGCCCTGGTGTGGTCTTTGCCAGCCACCACAGTGAGGTGCTAAAACAAATATACAAAAGTATTTAATGAAAGAAACGGGAGAAGTCAGAGGTTGCATTTATTAAGCCTTCATGTTATAAAAGGCTGAAAGAGAAGGCGTCACTTCACTGAAGAAATGCAGATGGGAAGATGACTTCAACTTGTGCACCATAACAGTTGGGGCAGAAGTTGTGATGACAGAGAAAGCTTCACTTGCCTTCCCCATGCCTCCATTGCCCCCAGATACAGCCACTATCAGCACAGACAGCACCACAGTCCAGTGGTACAAACACAACCAGTTACCTTCAAGCAGACATTTCATAAACAGGATGGAAAAACAGTTAAAAGAATAAAAAGTCTCACTGTACTGCACTCCTCTGCCATTAGTGGCAGCCCCAGCCTCATGGACCCTTCAGGAGCACACAGCTGCTTGGGGTCCAAATCCTCACTTCACACCCCAGGAGTTCTAGCACGAGTCTCCTGGGCTGCATGGGACAAGCAGGGGAAGGGCACAGACCAGGCGCACGGCATCTGCAGAAGGATGCACAATACGTATTATCTCACACCTCCAATTATTTTTTTTCCCCGTTATACTCATGAGTGTTGCAAATTTGAGTGCCAAAAGATGGCTGCAGTTAGAGTATTTTACAGCTTGACTGAAAACCCAGTAGAACCTCCAGACTGCATGAAGGCTTTGTTGATCTCAGATGGTCAGCTGGACAACTTCAGCCACACACCTGGGGCTTGAAAAGGAACAGACTTGAGGAACTGCAGTGTCAGATGAGATTTGGCCCAGGTCTCTACACTATGATTTACTTTGCCATCTTCCCAGGACATTCCCACAGACTGCTACCTTTGTCCAGGTGCAGGTCTCCAGTGTCGGCACCGTGCCAGCCCTGACAGAAGGGACCTCTCATGCTTTGGGAGCCATCTGCATCCAGCTACTCTACTTCCACACCCCCAAAGACTTCCTCATCTCCCATCCCTGTTCTCATTCCCAGGATATTTTATGAATTCTCCACAAGCCTTTTCTTTTTCTCACCAGAGGCTCTGGGAATTCATCATTCTTCCAAAGGAGTCTATTTGCCCCATCTCTCCAACACTTGTACTTCACGTGTATCCCCTTATTCCTTTGTCTAACCACACTTTGTTTTCCCCGTTTCTTTACCAGGGCTTTGATTTTTTTTCCTCTCTCCAAGGACTTCACATGCTGAGCATTTCATTGTTTTTCATCTCACTGACAGGATCACAACTGCTGGGAAAGTCATGCCTCTTTTCCCTGTTCTGATCTTAAACAAAATCAGTGGCTTTCTATCCAGAAATCAGTCCTGAATATTACAGCTGATCAGATGCAGCAGCCACTGGCATCTTGTCACAGGCAGATAATGCAGAGACAGGCAAGTTCTTACTCCTTCACCTTGCTTCTTTAATGGGCAGATCAAAAACACTAACTGTGTGACAGAAATGAAAATAAAGTATCTGGGCTCCTCAAGATGTATTCATTAACCAGGTGCTAGGTTTGCCAGGGATTTCAGTGGCTTGGGGTTTGAGATACAGACTTTGAATTTTGATAACTGCGGTGCCATTTCAATCGAGATAGAATTCAGATTGCACAGATATGAAAAGTGTTGATTAAGAAGGAAAGGGAAGGGAACTAAAAGAACAATCCTGCAGAAAAATCAATCTATTTTGAAACATTGGCTCAGCCACAGCAGGAAATTAAGTCCTCAATCTGTTATCCAGCTTTGGACTCTACTATCCCAGGAAGAAAGCAGAGCCCAAGGCATGGAGCACAAGGACCTCGGTACACTTTTAGTACCCAAGGATTAGTTTGAAATAAAGTAGTTCTGGTTTTGGAAAGTCTTGTGCTAGCAAGAAGATTGAATAAAAGAAACTAGTTTTGCATATTGCTCGAAACAGACAGGAAAACAGGCAAACATGTCTGACAAACCAACCTGTTTTCCTTACAATTATCTCCAGTTTCCAGAGAGTTTCCTCTGGGTTTATTAAAAGCTAGCAGCATCTGGCTCCTTGGAATCAAGTTCTTCCCTTACTTGCGCAGTATTCACTTGGCTAACCATGGCAGCTTTGAAAGCCTGATGTCTTCTATCCTGCAGGCCACCAGGAGACAGGAAAGGTTCGTTCAAAGGAGAGCTGATCTAACAGGGAGGGACAGAGAGGAGCTGACAGGCACCAGGCAGGCACATGGGAGCCCATCTAAAATTTCAAATCCTGTTCTAAAAGAAATCAGATGGAGATCAAGCTTGGGATTCATTTGCAGGGGAACAATTTGCTTTTCTAATCTGGCCCTCCATTCCTCTAGCACACCTGTGACGTGATATCCTCCTCCTCATCTGTCTCTCATTCCAGATCCAAGCCTTCCTCCCGCCCGCACAACACTGCACCATCCCACCTTCTCTCCTGGCTCCTACCTGTGCCCAGTGAGCCCAGGCACAGGCACTTGCTGTGACTCCTCATTATGGCTCAGAATTTTCCATTGCCCTCTGCAGCCCTCATGGTTATTATACTCTCATCGCCTGGGCAAGTGAGCTCAATCTTCGCTTTTCTGATTTTCTATTGTCTGTTTATTAGATGGGCCCTTTGTGAACTCAGCAGTTCACACTCTCCTGTGGTGCCAAGTGTAAAATTAATATTGACTAAAAAATCTGGGCATTTCTTTCTGGCCAGAAAGGAGACATTTCAAATTAATGGGAATGCTACAGTGTTTCACGCCCACTGCCATCCTTCTGAACCCTCCAACTCTTGCTGCTCATTTCTAATTGCACGCATTAACTCTTAATGGGCCCTGTCTGCTCCGGGTGGGTGGGTGCCTCCCTCAGCCAGCCCTGTGCCCACACCCAGGACTTGTTGGTCTCCTCACAGGCAGCCAGGAGAGCTGGTGGTGTGTCTGAGAGCTGCCTGGTTCTGCTCACTCCTTCAGAGCCAGGCAAAGCCACTGCCTCTTCCTTAATGGAGCATCCCAACAGCCTAATGGGGTTTGGCTGAGGGCTTTTCTGGCACTAAGGGACACGGCCCAAGCCCTTCTCTCCCCCTTGGTGCTGCTGAGCTCCCAGGCCGAGCCGGCACAACTGATGCAAAGAGATGGTTCTGTCTCCATGGCCTCAGTTCAGCTCTCTGGCTGAGAGGGACTACTAGTGACTGAGGGTAGGCTATATACCCCCTCACAGCAGTAGCTGCCTGGTTTACAGCTGAGACCACAAGCTCTTTTGCTAAGCATCACCAAATAACCCCTAAAGAAATGATAATAACTTTTGCTAGCTCAGAAATTTCTGAGAGGAGAAATCCTCTATCAGCCAAGTGCAGGCTGTGGCTCATGGTGGGGGACATCCACGCCAAAAAGTCCAGTACCTGTGTCTCTCTCCAGACATTGCCCTGTCTCCATAGAGAAGTGCCAGGATTTTCTAACTGGTGTATCCCCCACAGGCAGTTATGGCCAACTAATAGATTTAGGGTTTCTACTTGTGGATCAAAAGCCCCCAGTGAGGTCAAGAAACACAGTCCAGGGAGAAGAGGACTAGAGAGATGCTGAACATGCAGCTATGACTTCAGGCAAAAGAAATCTTGCTCTTGCATTCCTTGACCATCCTAACCCTTTACAGCCGAGAGGTCTTTGCCAGCCTCTTGAAACAAATATACAATGCAATTATACCAATGTAGCACCATTACCATTATTACCTCTGTGCACCTGCATGGCAAGAGTAAGAACAGAGAGTTTGGACTTTATTAATTTCACCCCTTCAGGTTGTGTTGCCAACAAGAATCATTTGAGAAACACCGAACAACAAACAAATAATTTATTTTTTCCTGTTTTCCTCACTGTCCCTACCCAGACCATGCCTGCTACAGAAGACTCCAGTATCACTGCTTTTACTTTCAAAATGAAGATAATGCTGAATAAACTTTTATTCTCCATTGGAGCCAAACTAATGACAGAGGTCAGATGTGAATCTCTCCTGGTCGCTTTAGCACATTGTAGAATTCCAGCCCTGTTATAAATGGAGGAATGGTGGAGTATTACTGCCCATATGAGAGAACCAAGGCACAGAGAAATTCTTGTCACATCACACACCACTGGATGACCAGGAGCTGAGCTCCCACCTCCAGCCATGAGATAAAGAATTTCCTTTTTTAAACAGAAAGAACACATGGTCTCTAATGCTTCACCTGTGGACACTTAAAATAATTGGATCTGGACAGATTAAAGACAAATGGCAGTTGCTCAGACAAATATAGTGTACTATATGGAGCTATGAAAACTGCCAAAAGTACTTGATTTTCAGATTATACCAGCCGTAAAAAAATATGGATCACAGAACGCTGTCAGGAGAGGACAGCGAATGCTTTCCAAATGAAGTGTCAGCCCAGGCACTAACAGAACTGTGCACCTGCTAAGCAGGGCCATGTGCACTGAACCCCCTGCCCGGCACAGCAGAGCTGCAGGTGTACAACCACAGCTCACACACAGCCAGCACAAGGCTTTGCAGCAGCACAGACCCCCATGGCATTCTGTCCTTCCCTTCCTACTAAGGTGGAAAATTTCCAAGCATGCAATTGAGTCAGCTTTCCTCACACCACAAATAACAGTGAAGACCAACAGTGACAGGTTTTGAAACCCTCATCCTCTGGCTCACAGGAAGATCTATAATAGCAAAGGCACAGAGAGATAAAAGCCTTCATGTCGCATGAAGAATTTCACCTTACTAAACCAAAAATTAAAAACCTTGCCCTTGGAAAAAGATAGCAGGTTCTTCTTTGACTTGCGAGATCTTTATAAAAAAGGAAAAACCACACACTCCAAGCTCTCCATCTCATTAAGATAAATCAACTTAAGAGGCATATATATTCTTCTCTTGTGTGGTCCTGTACAACCTACAAGTCATGCTGGCAAACTGGTGGCAGATCAGGGGAGGACAGGCTGGCAGCAGCTACCCAGGGTGCAGCCCCATGTGGGACAAGCAAATCAGCCCTTCTGCACACCTGACAAAAACCCTTCCTTGGACCTTCATGCCTGTGCTTTAAGACAGAGGGAAACTGAAGGTTTGAGAATACAGACCCAGCCCTCATGCTAAAAAAACATGTATGTCAGTCTTCACATTAAACGTGTGAGTAGCCCCCAGGAGCATCAACCTGAGCAGGAGCTCTTGAAACATGGCTGAAACATGTACTTTGTATTGAAATGTACCTTACAATATAACAATTTTCCTTCTTCAGATGAAGCAAAAAAAATGCAAGGAGCATGGTATTTGTGCTTGGTATGACCACCTCCATTTAATAGCAACAGCTGAGACTTCACTTAATTTCATTTGCTGACTGATACTTGCCTCAGTCTTTCACAAAATGGCCACAATGACCATTACTATTGTGCTATTTGTCTAATAAAAATGTAAAAGGCACATTTTACTTAGCAGCTGTTTATGGCTGCAATGAAGGTAAACTTCTTCAATAACCACTCAGTAATGATTAAGGCATGTTAGAGTTTAAAGCTCTAGATTACAATAACCTTTAAAACCACATTGTTTTCCTTTGCATTGCTGCAGGGCAGAGTAAAGGAGGTTAAGGTACCTTAATTGCATTCCGACTCCTAGCATGTTTTTAAATCATGCTTGAACTACTATCCTGGAGTTTCTAAAGCTTCAGTTGAAAGCATGTCATCTGAACTGCAAAAAGGGGGAAAAAAACCCCAACCAACCTAACCAAGAAAACATAAGTATTTCCTGAGTTTAAATCTCAGGCACCTGGGATATGTCTGATGCTCAGAAACGATGCAGTGCAGAGACAATGGGGTTAAACATCCACACGGCAGAGTAAAGGACAGACTATCTTAGCTGATCCAGAAAGCTATGTCACCTCATTCCACATCCAAATGGTCCAGGCCCCCGAATATTTCACCTTGGCAATCCTGCTTCCAGTTGTGAATGACTTTCAGTAGCTCAGACACTTCTGCGCTGCAGCATGTAGAGTTGACACTTGTCACTACACATCCACTCAGACCTTCTCCCTGTGGATTCACCAACCAGCCAAATTTTACAGGCAATTAAAAGCCAAATTTTACAAGCAATGGGGGCAGGGGTAAGGAAAGGCAGAGCAAAGTGCTCCTCTGATTCCCTGTAGAGCTTGACACAGCAAGCTTGTGTCAGATACACTGAGCTGGGAGTGACTCATTACAAAGTTTTGTGTGTTAATTCAGAGGGCAGCAGTTAATCTGGATGCCACTGTCTGGAGGTAGATGACAGCATTTTGTTCTTTAAATGGGAGTGGTTGCTTAAAGCACAGGGGCACTGTATTGGCAAGTCTGTTTCTCACCACAGCTCTAATAAAACGTATGAGAGTGCAGCACTCACTTGCAATTTGTGGGAAATGGTTTGAAAGCTATTCTCTACCTCCCAGGCTCACGTGTGATGTGGCTGGGATTTACAACCTCAGTTAACTTAACGTAGGTTTTCCAATTTGCATCTATTTCCTGAAAGATTCAAGCCTAAGGAAAGTGGATGCTAATGTAGGAGCCTGTATTTGGATTGGTGAAGCAGATAATCCAAGATTAATTTCATCTGACAAAAGAAATCTATTATTGCAGTGTCAAACTCCAGTGTGCAGCTAGTAGCTCTCAGCAAGGCTGGAAATGCAACTCAGCACCTGCGTTCTTGCACACAGGTGCTACTTGAAAATGCCCAGGGCAATTGGAGTGATTCTAACAGGGGCTAAAATCCCTTTGAAAGCAAGGCCAGAGCATCCTCTCTTATCACCTGGCTTCTGCAAGGATGGGGCATTGAGCTAGTGTGGACACTGCAGCAATAAGATTATGCTGGCCACTGATGGGCACAGCAGTCCTTTAGAAAAACACAGAGCAGATCCAGCTCTTCACCACACACACACAGAGCTCCATTCAACAAATCACCCACTGCAGATGATTCAGGTCCATTGCATCTCTGCTACCCAACATTCATCTGCCATTACATCTTCAGAAAAGATGCTACTGTAATTTTAGCAATTATTATATTAGCTGCTCCTCTAACATTCAGAAGTCATTGCTAGTGTGATCTCTCTATTGTAGCAAAGATGTTTTCTTTCATCCAGGCCTATCTATGTGCTCATGCAAAGCCTAAAGCAATACTGTCATGGCCTTCAGTCCCCCACTCCTGCACTGTACACCAAAGTTAACCCCAAAGCTTCTCCATATGTGAGAAGCATGTCTCTGTCTGTGCTATCTTGGCTGGAAAGGGAGAGGTGGAGATAAAAGAGCACCTGCACATGGACACACAAAGACAAAACCCAAACAGCTGGTTGTTACAGTAACACACTATAAAGCTTATTAATCATTTCTCCTGCATATTATGGGACTCCTCCTTTATCTACCTGCCAGAACCAGGCTGTTGACACCACTTTGGGCAAGGCAGCAAGACAAGTGTTATACTGCCTGGCTCTGTCCTGCCCAGAGGAGGCCAGTGCGAGCTCTGCAGCCATTTTCAGTGAAAGCAGAGAGAGGCTCAGCATTATGAAGGTCAAAGTCTTCTACAGGCTTCTAATAAACCTCAACGTTGCTCCCAGCTCACAATCCCAGAGTGTTTTACCAACATTTACCACTTTATTCAATATTGTGTTTGAGGACCAGCAGCTTGAGAAGAGATGCAACAGATGGAGGCACTTTGCTAGCTCAGCTCACTGCAATCTGGTCAGGAGGGCCTGGGAAGGAACAAGCCCTCCTTGGCTCATGCAGGCCTGGAGAAAGGTTCCCAGTACTGACAGAAGAGCCATTTGTGACCTGGCCATCAGGAACTGGACTGTCATCCAAACCCCATGACATCAGGGAAGACTGATTTTCAGTTATGGCATGTTGGTGACTGGTGAAAGCTGAACGAGTACTGAGGGAGGAAGGGTAGCACACTTCTACAAGTGAGAACTTTACAAATCACCTTTGCCTACTGACAACACCAGAAAGGTCCTTTCCCGTGGAGTTCAGCTCCTATGGACCACTGGTACAAGCCCATTATCCAGAGGAGAGAACCTCAAAGAAAATATCCATAGTAAAAAAAATTTTAAATATCCAGCAGCAGGATCAAGTCAATAAATCTAAACTATGGAACAGAAACTTTATAATTGGCTTTGCAACCCTGGTTACTGGGTGCAGACCATCTCAACCTACTGGCACCATGCTGGAGAGGTACCTGAGCACATGCACCCCTCCTTGAGCAAGAGAACTTGGGCAAGCCCAGCAAAACCCCGTACGGACCCACAGGGTCCCCCAGTACAGGTGAACAATGGAAAAGCATTCATGCTATTTGTCACTGACTGTCAAGTCCATTCACCTTCAGCACCCTGTTTTTTTTAAGCTCAAATATTTCCACCTTCAGAGTAATGCAAAGCCTTCATGCAACATTGAGGGGCAGAAGGGGGACACCACCTTTCCAACCTCTGCTATGCAAATAGTTTACACACTGGAGCACAGGGTTTATTCACACCCATCCCAGCATGAATAATGCCAGACCTCAGGCAATCCATCCCTCAGACTGCGGCAGACTGAGCTGGTTCAATGACCTACTGGGGTAGCAATTGCCCCTTGATGGTTACAGAAACAGAAAGTCCTGTCTGATCCATGCCCCAAAGATGATCTGAAATCCCCATGCTTGCCTGAGAGAAGACATAAAAGGATTACAGGCTTAAGCCATCTGTGTTGGGGTCCTCACTCCTCATATATGCCCCATGGTGCAGAAGAAACATGTCATGAGACGTGACACTGTGCTCCTCCTGTCGAGCTGAATCTGTCTCCTTGCAAGCAACAACTCACAGTGACATGTCACAACCACACGAAGATGCAACACTACCAATATTGTAATGATCCTTAAGTCGCAAAATAAATCTTCGCTCTTTTTGCTGCAAGCAACAAAAATCAATGGAAAAAACCCCACAACAGAAAACAAGGAGTCTTTCAGACTGTGGAGAAGGTAACAGCTCAGAAAATAAACCTTGGGAAACTAGGAGTACTGGGGAGAGGTTTCTAAAATGACCCACAACAGAGAAAAAAAAAATCACCAGGGTCTGACAGAGATCCTAATCTTTCCTGTGTTTCGTTTTTGTGTCATGTTAACTCAACTCCTTGTCAAAACAAGTTCTGTTTTGCTGCTGTCAGCACAGTGGGCTTAACGTAGCTTAAGAAAAACATCTCACATTATTCTTCATACTTCATATATCATCTCCAACAAGCCAGAGAGCAGAAAACAAGCTGCTACTGTGCAGCTGATTATTGGTGATCATGTACTCAGACAGGCCCTGCGATGGAAGAACACTGCTAGACTTTGCTAAGCTCAGGTTTTAGCTCTGCACAGAGGCACTGAGTAACAACACAGGGGGAGCCTTTTACTCAGGGAAACATCCAGACTGTCAACTACAGAAAACACAATGCAACATTTTCTGCACTAACAACTGCACCAGAGAGCACCAGCCTGACAAGTCCCTTTTACATGGTACCCATTGTTAAAGAGCAACAAGGTTGTTGACCATACAAGACATTTTCACATTTGAAGACTATCAGCAACAATTTGAAAGAAAAGTCAGAAGAGTTGAGATGGAATAGACGCTGAGAAAAAGGACTGCTATTAAAAATGTTAGGAAAAGACCAAATAGCAGGTTTTGCTTTGTCTCAAACATTTTGGCTGCTATTCTATTGAAGGCAGCAAGTCATTCCATTCTTCATAATTATCTTATTTTGGCCAAATCCATTTCTCTGGATGGTATCTGTCTCTGCACATACAGTAATTTAATACAGCTTCTGGCTTCAGTCACAGAATGTTAAATAGTTACTTATTTTTGTCTAATTGCAGAAAATCAGAACATTCTCCTAACAGCATGTTAATAAAAACTTGGGGGATACATCCTTGAAATAACTCAGGTCAATTTTCTCAAGCATCAGTCATTTAATTTTGGAAAATCCCAGAAGAGATGAAGATGATTCCCAATATCAAGGTATTCCTGCCAGTGTTTCACTGTGCACTATTTTGTTTTGCATATCTACCCTATGAAAAAATCTCATCATCATTTTCCCCTGGTATTCAAGAGGGATCTTGTACTGCTCTCAGCAGTCAGCATTATAGTCTTCATACTCTCTGCTGAAATTTGATGGTTCATTTCCTCTGCCCAGACTAACATCAGCTTGTCAATATTGCCCTGCAGTTCTGTAATACCTGCAAAATACATGCAAAATATACTTATTTGCACTTAGAGCAGATAGTTCATCTTGAAATTTCCTTACACAGCAAGACAGTGGTGATAAAACAGGTTTAAGCTACAGATTATTATTAAATACTTCTTCCTTTTCAAATCTTCCACGCTAAATTCTCGGACTTTGCTGACAACGTGCTCAAAGTAGTCTCATTCTGCTCCTTGGTAAAGAACCTGAGTGTAGAAGCACCACTTATTTCTCACCATTTTTCACAGGCTGGGAGCTTTGCATGAAAAATTTTAAAATATAGGATCTGGGGTGTGGCTCAGAAGCGATGTTCTGTGTTTTCAAGACCAGTGTCTGCTACTGCTGGTACTCATGCCCTGTAATTAGTCAGCAGTATCCTAGACAATTAGTTTTTTCTCTCCTGTGTTCCTATGGGAAGGATGCTTCACAGACTCACTCTGACAGTTGGAAGCATTCTTCTCATTTGCAGCCTCCATTTGTTGAGGATTAGATTGTACATTCTTATGTATGCTCACATTTCCCTTCAGCTTAAATAATGCAGCTCCTTCCCCGGTGCCTTTTCCTAGGATGCATTAGTAAACAGCTTTCACAGACCTGTCAGACTGTTTTTTATTGCTAGCTACACTGACTCAGATTTTTAGCATTCTCTTACCAGACTGGGTCTCTCTTAGCCAATCATCTCAGCGGTCCTCATTTCCCAAGCCAAATTCAGAATGTGAGATGGGGTAGTGGAACAGGGCTCAAATATTAACCTTAATCCTGTTGGATCTACCCTCTGGGTCCTCATTCCCATCTCTGTGCAGAAGTTCAGAACCACCTGAGGCTCAAGACAAAACCCCTTTTTCCAGATGTTACAGATACCGTCAAGAACAACTCTTCCCATTCCCCCCAGGAAAAAAAAAAAAAAAAGTTCATTTTAAGCCAGGCCATACCAGTGTTCCAGTTACTGTGTGGTGACAGATAGCCAGGAAGGCAGGAATAAGCAAGCTGGCTTCACCACTGCAAACCATGGGGTGGGCCTCATTAAGACATACAAACTCTGAGCAGCCACCTCAGGACAGCATTGATGTGCCTGTACAGGCAGCACAGCACAGTCTGTTGTCAGGGTATCCTCATTAAACCCCTTGTCACTTCACCAGACAGAGGTGATGTGAGCTATCTCTCCTTCACACATGCTTGCTTCACCTCTTCTTTCACCCAGGCATTCATTAGGCCAGAGTGGAGAAGCTATTTCTTGTAGGATTCAGCACATGCAGCTCACCGTCCTGTTGCAGATTTTTTCACCTTGTGTCACATCACTGAGGAAAGTTTGCTATGAAATTGTTAAATGCATCATGCTAAACACTGTCAACCTGTAAAACCCCACTGGGCAGCTGCTGTACACACTTATCTCTATGCAGCCAGGCTCTGCCATCTTGCTGGCTTAAAAGAAATGTTAATTTTCCCATGTAGAATATGGAGCTAGATTCAATTTCTATTCCTGTCCCTTTCTTCTCACTCATTCTATCACTGCTTTTCTCCTCCCTTTCCTTTGTAGCCACATGCCTACGGCAACAGCAGCATCCTGTCAGATCCCAGAGGCCAACCAGTCCAAAGCTTTCCTGAAGCCACAAAAAGTTTCACCAGCCTACACCAGAGTAGGGCATGGAGTCAGGACTCCCTCTGCTGATTGTGGTAACTCTCTTTTCCCTTAAAATAAGCTGCCTCACTGCTAAAACCTGACTCACGTGGAGCTGAGCCCAGCCTCACTGCTGCATTCCAGATTAGAAACAGACAGGGATCCTGAGCAGCCAGCAGGGACAGGCAAGGGTGGGGCACCTCATTCTGGTAGCCCTGTGCTCCAAGACACCCTGTTGGCAGTAATATCAAGGAGTCAGTGCTCCATTTCCTGCCCATCAGCAAAGCTGGTACTAGACAGCAGCAAAGCAATGCTTGCATCATCTTGCCGCAGCACAGTATCATGGCATTCAGAATGCTACACCAAACAGCAAAGACATTTTGCAGTTAAGAGCTGGATGACAGGAAGCAGAAACTTCGCACCTGCCACTGAGTCTTTGAGACCAAACTGAAATAACCCACTTGGATTGAATTTCTTCTTCCTAAAGACAAAGCCACAATTCATATGTTTCCATTCTGTGGATGACAGACAGATGATCTTGTCAGAAAGCCAAAGTCTTAAGCACTAAATTCCTGATTCCTGTTCCTAATTCTGTCACACATTGTCTTAGTCAACTCATCCCATTGCTGTTGCTCAGCTTTCCCCCCAAGAAGAAGGGGAGATTATACTTCACCAGGCTCTGCTGAGCCCCATTTATACACTCTGGAATCCATAATTTCTACCACAGAGTAATGGTTTTTTGTTTCTTAACACTGGAAGGAAGATATTATATTTATACACATGCACACAGAGAGTAACACCATCCAAGTAGTTCATCCTACTGAAGGAGGCAGGAAAGAGCACAGGTACAGCATGAAGAGTCATGTTCAGGATGTCTTCATCCGTATCAGAAATAGAGCATCACCTCTCCCAAGCTTCAACTCCCTCTCTTTCTCTGTCAGAACTGGAGTCTACACTCAAAATTTGACTGGTCTGCATTTAGAGTCTTTCATTTCCATCCCAGTCTTTTCCTCCTCTCCTGCATGTCCCTGCAGAGCTGTTCCAGGCATACACACTACAAACTTTTTGCCTCAGACTACACTGAATGTAAGTATCAAGCAGGTCAGTACAGAAAACCAATGACATGGCCAGTTCTTCTAAATGCAGCCTAAAAGGACAGTCTTAGCAAAGCCTGCGCTGCTAAATAGAGACTTCCGTTTTCTTGCTAACTAGGGATGTATGGGTGCACTGATTAACAAACACTTTGAGAAAAAGGAGGAAAGCAAGTGAAGGTAGAAAGTCATCAGATGGAATAAACTGCCTTGCACTGAGCATCACCACCTTGTCTGGGAAGTCAGGCTGAAATTTTGAATTTCAATTTAGTAAGGTGAAGGAGAGATTGCGCACTTTTCAAGAAGAATTGTATGTATTCTACAAGGAAAAAAGGGACACTGTTTCTGCAAGGAGTGGGAAGAGGAGGAAAGTGGTATTTTTAAAAGCCTTAATGCATAGAAAAGCAGGATGTATAATGGTGAGTTCCTTGTGTCTCAAAGCCCTAAGAGTACCCGTGTTCTTGCTCATCTCAGGGACTATAAAATACTCATATGCAGGGGAGTAATTTTGTCCCTGCTTTTATTATTTTTTTAATTGCACCAGTACCATCTCCCACCCACCTGCAAACAGCTTCCTCCCCTCCCCTTGAGAGTGTCCCCTGCCACATTCTCTGCTACCAATGAAATCAAAGAGCTTTCAATGCTGAGAACTTCAGCAACATTCTCCATGGCCTTAGAAACAGAAACCCTGTGCAAGCCCAACCCAATCCCTTGCTACACCAGTTTTTTTGACAGATATACATGGAATCACTCACTGCCTGGGTTGGGGAAGGAATCTTGTTTATTTTATTTTCCTGCAAGCAAAACTGAAAACTAGTAAACAAGCAAAAATCAGAACCACTTTTATTACAGGCAATGCTGGTGATGTCCAGGAACTGGACAGTAGCAGTCACCTGTGTCCTGTGTTTCCTGATGAGTTCTTACCTGACCCAATAGGACAATGGCAGCAAACTCTTCATTTTCCAATGTCAAACATATTTTTTAAAGCACAGTTTCGTGTTTCCAGTGCCAGCTCAAATCTGTGTTTCTATCAATGCTGGCAGCAGTGCCAATTGCTCAGTATCACTGCTCTTGAGGGCTTTTTAGATCCTGACTGCTTTCAAATTACACTAGATATAAAATAATGCCCACCTGCACATTAAACATTCATTGCCAAAACTGTACCTTCCAGTGAACAGGGAGGGCTCTAACAGGCAGTGGCCAGCAAGGCTGGTCTGCTGTTAGCTCTGCCACTGTCACTGTGCCATCCTTCCCCCTCCCTGCTTCACCCAACACATCTATTTGATGGGAGCTTGCATTTTGATTGGACACACTCTGTGATTCCATACTGTAAGGACAAATGGTTTTACTTCTGTCAACTGCTGTACAATGGCTTGCTGCCACGCTACAGAAATTCCAACAATCCTGAAGTCATTTTACTGCCTCTTGCAGACTTCAGTTCATTGCCCTAATGGGAAGGCAACACTGTTTGGGGTATCCACGACAGAAACAAAACGATAGTGGGATGTATCTGAGTTCTGTAACACGCTTGTTAGACCTTGTTTTCTCTTTCCAGGACCAGAATAATACAACGAGTTGTATTTCTATTCCAGATTTGGAGTCTAACTGCATTTTACAGAAACAGGCCATGGCACGAGGAGACACAGGACTTCCACCAACAGCTGACCCTTTGCTCTGACTTGCAGCACAAAGTCCCAGGAGAGTTTATTGTTGCCATTTCTGATATAAAAGCAGACAGCAAGGACTCACTTCTGGTAGCTCGACCCAAACACAGGTGGAACTTCAGACCTTTCATTGCAGTCTGTGCTAAAAGGCTGCCTCAGCTCTCCACAAGCTTTAGGATGGTGAATACAAGGATGTCTGTGCCAGTGTGAAGGGAGAAGAACAACAAAGGGGAAGTTCAATCACAGTACTCATGCAGAAAGCTCCACCCCTCATAAGCCCAGCAGAACAGTAATTCCACATGGTGCTCTCTGGACTTTGGGTGGTCTCTAATCTTGACTGAGAAGGCACTGGGTGACAGGATGAAACAGGCAGATACATAAAATTTCTTACAGCAAAAAAGATTCCTATTGTCACCACCATAACACTCTGCCAATCAGCAATATCAGCAGGAATGAATTCAAGAAATTCCTGGCCTACATTCCTACTCCTGCTGCAGAAATCCACTGGTAAAGAACACAAATCCAAGACACCCTCCTGGTACACAGATGGCACTGGAATGGGCACGGGTTGTTTTGCAGATGGGAAGCCAACAGGTCTGCATATCCACTTCCTGCACTTGGGTGTTGAGGTCTGATAGGTGCAGACAAATACCTGCACAGGCATTTAAAAAATCTTTTTAAAACTCAAGTGTTTGGGCAGCTGTGATCAAGGTGCTTTAATCCAAACAGAGGAGAAGCATGGCATGGCCATGTGATTGCAAACAGTGAAGTTTCCTTGGCGTGGCAAGTTACTGTGTGCCCACTGGGCTGTGGCAACACTGCCTTGTAATTCAACTCCAATGCAGAACAGGGCATTTTGGTTTAAATCACTGGGAAGGCAGTAGCTTTTCATTTGGGTGGTTCAACGAAAGACACTCCTCTGCTCAGTGAGGATAACAGTGCCCATTGCCATTTGCTGCCAGAGCTGAGCTTTGGTATCTTAACCACATCCAATTATACAGTCTTGGTGTGTAAAATAATCTGTCTAAACTATAGAAAAGTACTACCTACATAGGAAGTTGTTTTTTTCTGAGTGTAGCACTGTTGCAAAAACCTATTCCTGAATTTGTTTCAAACCATTAAACTGCCAGAGTTTATCAGAATGTTACCACAATGCCTCCTTGTCCAAGACCTGGGCACAGAGAAGGGGCCTGTAACCCACACAGTAGCAGGAAATACTTCAGACAATCCAGCTGATCCTGTTGGATGTCCAAATGTCAGCATCAGAGCCCAGCTATGGAGCTCGACAGGACATCAGGACTTTGGCTTGCTCTAGGCTGTTGCAAAAACCACCAACTGGAACAGTTTTACCCACTTGAAAGCAAGAAAATCCTACATTTATCTCAGTGGTCAATGCAAGTGCTTGGGAGCACTGCCAAATAATATTTATCAGCCTAGCTGAAGGTTTTATAACTCAGCTGTGTAAGTTCACATCACAGAGAACACCCTGATACAGCAAGCAGCCAGTCTGGGAGTACTCAACTTGCTCTTACACTATTTCATTTTTATTAGTTATTAGACACAAGTAAGAGAGTTTTGAAAGGAGCTGACTTGCGAACTGAGCAGATCTGCTTGTGTGTACATGGCAGACCAACCCAGCAAGGAGAGGATCAGACAATATTCCTGTCACCCAAATGGGGCAGCTTGCCATTGCCTGGCTATCACCATGCCAGGAGGTTTTCTTAGCAAAGGGCGGAGAATATCAACACTCTTATAATTCCGGAGAGGGAGAAACTGAAAAGTGAGGAGTTAAGTCTCTGCTTCACCTTCCCCTGTAAGCAGAACCACACAAACACACTGCCAGCCTGGCTGTGCTACTTTTGAAAACATCATTGCAGATGAAGGAGGTGTGGGGTGGCTTCTACACTTCATCAAAGCAGCAGCTGCCCAGGAGAGCTGAGGGGCAGGATGGCTGTTGACTCCCTACTTTGCCCTATACAACCCAAGTGGCTGCATCCCAAGGCAGGGATGGGATATATAGGCCAATGATTTCTACTGGGAATAAGCATGTAGAGGAAAGGCCTTTCCCAGAAGCTGTTATAATTACTATCTCATTTTGTATTTTTGTACTTCTTGCAGCTGATCTCTGTCACTTGGCTGAGTCTCACCAGCTGCCTCACTGCCCTTAGCTCAGCGTTTTTCTTACACCACCCATTACAGGAACTACCCTGCATCACTCTTCTCCTTGGGACTGCAAAATGCAGTTTTATCTACACTGCCAACTGTCTTGAACCAAACTGCCAAAAAAACTCTGTGTGCTGCCCAGGCTGCTCAGTTCCAGGGAAGAAAGGCAGTTTGGTTTAACTCTATTCCCTCTCATCTCAAGCTAGTGCCCAGTTAGAGTAACAGAACTGTAATTACACATGATGGCTGAGCAAGTTAAATACTACCACCATGATTGTAGCTGTGGCAGTCCCCAATTCTTCATCTCCCATCTTAGTTATTAAAAGGTGCTAACATGACTGCAGCCTTTCCAGTGGCTCCGGAGAGCTGAATCACTGCAGTTAGGACATGACTGAGCCAGAAGGGATGGGGTGGGAATGCTCTTATTCCCACATCCTACTAGTGTTATGTAGCTGGGAGTGAGCTACCTACAACCAGCTGTGCAGATATGGATCTACAGCCTCTTCAGCACTCTGGTAAACTCATTGAAAACTCACAGAAAAATTACAATTACTGTTAAAAATTAGCATGTAATATATCAAGCACGGCAGGTGGCAGTTTTCCCTTCTACTAGAACTGTTTTCAGAGCAGGCTGAAATGAACAACACACATTTAGGTCAGCGCTTCCCTAACAAGACCAAGATCTCATCTGGGAACTTTAAGAGCTAAAGCAAAACCACCAACCCATTACCTTGGCTCTAGCCCATGTTGTTGACCCTGCACGTTCCCTGACATCACTTCACAACTTAAAAAAAGTAATAAGGGGATTAAAAATATATCTCTGAACCTCTAAATCTCACAGGCCCATTTCTTCCTTCTAGTCCTCCCAGAAAACCAAGCCACTTGCTCGGGAACATATCGCCAACAATGGTCACAGTGAGAAAGCAAAAGGCCCTGACCACGATATCAGTCTCACTTTATAACCCAACACTGTCCCCGCAGGAGCCAATTGCTGCAGCAGGGAGGCTGGAGGCAGCAGATAAGCCTTAGCTGGGTGATAGGGATCAGCTGCCCAGTTATCAAGGGAGTACAAAAATCAAATAGATTTTGATTTAGTAGTTACAGCTTTTCATATATCCTGGGAAAAGAAAAGAGAAGGACCAGAGAGGGGGAAGGGGAGTTAGAACTCTTTTTCCAGGGTGTTATGATGTCAGATCTTTTTAGCAATGAATTTCTAGGTTAAGCAGTTACTGAGACATGTGGCTGCAGAGAACTGCAGTCAGCGCAGGCGTTTGTAGGAGGAAACTGAAAGCAGTGGAAGAAAGGCAAAGGATTGCACATCTGAGGGCTGCAAACCCTGCCTGAAGTAAGCAAGACATAGGATAGCAAAGAGTCATTCCCAGCAGGCAAAGAAACAAAGAGCAGCAGCACTATACCCTCAGAGAGTCACTTTTCACAGTATTACAATTCATCTGTCCGATCTGGGCTAGGAAGTTAACTTAGTCCTTCTCTCACATGTGACCCAAGCTTTGGGCTGCAGTGCCAACTACAATATCCATTGCTCAATGCCACGAGTCCAGCTCCACAACTCTGTGATGGGAGCAGATCATCACCAGTGGATTAGACCAGCAAACATCAGCTGTGTTGCTGTTTTAAGTCCAGAGGAAACCAGATGAAGGTAACACACTGGATTTCAGCGCCAGCAATAGAACAGGGAGTGAGTGGGAACAGCCAGGCAGAGCTTAGCACACAAAGTAGCAGAAAGCAGCAAAGATGAACCCTTGATTAGGTGAAATTTGACCCAGTAGAGCTTGGCATTCAGGTACAATTCTGCTATCACAGACACAGCTGTGACAAGGGCTACATTTGTAAATCTCCGTATATTCATCCAAATATTAGCACTTCAGGCATAAGCTTCTAGTCAGAAGTTTTGGAAGCTGCAGCCATTTCAGTCATGAGAAATCTTTGACACAACATATAAAAAGTATTCTTTAACATGTAATGGCTTGCAATTAGGCTTACAACCAAAACCTACAGGAATTTAATTCAGAGTTTGCCCTGGCATCATAGGATCAAGTGCACAGAGAAAGCCAGACCACTGGATCCCTTCCTGTGGCACCTTGAACGTGCCAGCAGAGCACTGTCACTTCTGCTCTCAACCCACAGAGCCTGCTCGGCACCTGGGAACAGCATCCAGGCCCACTGGACATTGTGCACCAATGGCACAAGGACCTGACAGAGCCAAGATAGGCCCAAACAGGGAGGTAGTGTTTCCACCACACTGCAAATGAGACTCATGGAGTGACCTGAGCCACTCTTCATCCTCAGGGAGGTATACACTGTATTTGTGCTTCTGTAATCCACTTCCCAGCTCCATCTTCATCCCTGTTAATTACTGTCACAGCAGGAGAGTTTCTGGCATTTCAAAGAATGGTCTTTCTTATTCAGCAGGAAAGCAGGCAGAAATAGCAGGCAGCACTACACACATGAAAACTGCCAGAGATTCTCTCTTCTTCCTGCATGGCACAGTTCATTTGTTTTCCTTGGTTAAAGCAGGAGGAAAGGTAGAAAAGCTGCTGTAATTGGTAGAGAACTCCTAGCCTCCAGGTCTCCACCCCCTCTCCTGGGAGAGGCTGAAGGCTGTGGGGCTCGGATGCACTGGCAATACTAGGGGTGTCAGACATCTTTTCTGGCATTTCTGGCATGGAACCATGCAGGAAAAACAACTGCAAGAAGTTTGGATTCAGCCTGGCCCACCTTCTCCCAGGAGGGCCTGTCACAGGGCAGAAGGGCTGGATCTGGCAAGAGCTCCAAATTATTCTAGTTATTCTGCATCTGAGTTGCTTCTGTGGGTATCTCTAGTTCAATTTCAGATATATCTGCTATTGAAGCAAACCATAACTCTGGTGTTGGCTGGGATCTTACATAAATTTGGCTTTTGAAATAACTGGTCCTCCCTCAACCTTTTCAGCTAAGACCTGCTTCCTGGCAGCCTTGCTGGACTCTGATTTTAAGCACTTCCTATTGAACAAAACAGGTTATTTAAATGGGGGGAAAGATGTAAAAAGCACAGCTCGCTCTCTCCAGCTGATTGTCTTTGGAAACAGGACTGGAGGCTGCTGTCCCAGAAGACTGAGCTGCCCTTATCTCAGGCACTCTGTTAAAAGACTTGGAATCACTTATTAATTTAGTGAAAGCCCCTTAATTTTGATCTTTTGTCTGCATTAATTGATTTGCTATCAATAACCTGCATTGATTAGACCTCCAGACCTGGCAGCCACTGAAGATGAAGAGACAGAGACTCTCTTTCAGAACAGGAGTTCAAAGCCTGAAATGATTAAAAAAGACAGGACCAAAACGGCTGATAACAAAAAGGTGTCATTCTTTTTCCATTCAAGTATGAAACTGTGTGCAGTTAACCCTTCTGTACCTAAAAATGCTCTCAGGTCTAAGGTATTTGTATAACCTAGAGCTAGCTGTTAGGTTTACTCCATTTTGCCATTTTAATTAAAATATTATGGATGCTCTTAAACACCTGACAGAATGAGAACCGAGGGAAAATTTTATCTGCTTCAGCCACAAAGAGAGCTCAGGGAAAGCAACCTGACCCAGAGATTGGCTCAGGTGGTGCTCTTGGATCGCTTCCAGCAGACAGCATTGTAAAGGGCTGCTCAGGAAGTCAGATTTAATTTGCAGCAGATCCAAACCAAATGCAACAGTGAAATTTAAGAGTCATCAGTTAAAATTTTGACAATAAAGTTTTGAAAGCTGAGAACAGCTTGCTAGTCCAAGATGCCAGGAAACCATTAACAAAACCAGCTCCCTGTCAGAGACTGCTGGAACACAGCTCTAGGCAGCTCCCAACTCAGTATCCCCCCTTGCATGAGCTACAGCAGGGGCAGAAGGTGTGAATGTTCACATGCACTGTACCTCTACCAAGAAAACCAAAGGCACTGGCTAGGGAGAGCTCTCAGGCCACCTAAGAGAGGATGTTTTAGGACAGACACTAGGCACAGTGGGAGCACCTGAGCTACCCTGTGTGCATCTAGGGACAAAATAAGAAAAATCACAGCCAGTGCACACAGCCAGGGTCTCAGGAGGCTTTGTCTGCTTCAGATTCCAAATCTCCACTAATGCCTTGATAAACAGCACAAGACCAGCTATTCACTCGAGTCCAGCATCTGAATAAATCCAGACGGCCGCTGTCCACCAAAGACACTTAACTGTTCTTCGAGACATCCAACTATCTTAAGAGCAAGGCAGCATAGTAAGTTCTTTTTTCATCCAAGCTGTGTCAAGAGCTCTGGCCACTCCCCAGCTGTGGCAGTACAAACCTTAACAGCACACCTTCCTACACCTGAGATTTTCCTGTCAGCATGCATTTCACTAGAAAATATTATGTAATTCCTCTTTCAGTTTGTTTGGTGGCAGCACAGAGCGTGGATCAGGCATGGCACAAAGTGACAGTTCCTGCCCCACAGAACAAGCTTGTCAGCTGCTGGTCCTGAAGAACCCTGCTGGACCACTCCTCCAGCATCCTACCCAAATGTAACAGAGTTCTAACTCATGGCTGAAATGCCCTGTGTGACAGCTTACACATCAGCAGAGCCAGTTCACATCACAGCACTTCTGCACCGGGGAACCGACACAAACACAAATTGTACTGAGCTTCTGCATTTCTACTCTGACAACAGCACACAGCTACCAGGACTTGAAATCCCTTCCTGTGCATCTATGCCAGCACTTCCTTATGTGAATGTTTTTAATATCTCTCCTCTTTAATATGCTTCCTCTCTTTTTCACCATCCCCTCCCTGCATACATTACAGAAGGGTGCTAAATATCCCTGCAGCTGCAGTTACTCTTCACAAGCTGCTGTCCTGCCCTCCTCAGAGGTCTCATGTTTACTGCACATGTCCAAAAATCCCAGAAAAGTGGACCATACTCCTAAGTTCTGGCCATACAAAATTTCTGGGAGAACAAGGAATGTGCTGGCACCCATGCTCTGGTCTCACACTATAAGGAGGGATGAGTTCCTGAGCCCTCAGGCTCACAAATATCTGAAAATGCCCAAGCAGTGCCACACTTGTGTCTGCTGGGAAGGAAGCATCTTACACATCACAGGAGAAACAGCCCCCTGAAATTAAAGATCCCGTATTTTCTAAAAGTACTTTCCTTTTGTTTGGGAGCTATGTCAGCCTTTGTCCTCCACAAATTAAATGTGAATAATGATTGGGACAGTTGAGCACTGGAATAGATTGCCTTGGGAAGTTGTGGAGTCTCCATCATTTAAATTTTTTTGAACAGGCTAAACAGTCATCTGTCAAAAATGGTTTAAGTATTAGAAACCCTGCCTTGGGGAACAGAGGGAAAGGAAGAAATGACCTCATAAGCTTTATTTTCTGTTTCTCTAATTTAAATATAACTTCTGGGGACTACAGAAATTCTACTTGCCCCCTTAGCTGGGCACAGCACACCTTCTCCTAAGCCCTTATGTTTCATGTTCATGTATTACAAAATCTGTTCTGCAGTAAGGATGGCCTGCTCCATGCTATGGTCCAGGTAGTCCCTCCACATTAGTTTCCTACATTTATAAAATGGAGAGGGATGGAAAGCACAATACTGCAGATATCTCAAAATCTCTGTATTTTATAAAGGAACTTTTATTCCTACTTTTAACACATGACTAGTAGATCAAAGTAACTGAAGGCTTTATCTGGTATCTCCCAGATACTAACACCGGGTGTACATACATCACGCTGATGTGCACAGGATGAGAACTGAGGGAGCCAAGTTTTTTTCCACCCACAAAGAACAAAAATAGGCTTTTATTCCGAATGACTTATTTTAAACTAAAAACGAGAAAGAACAAAAGCGAAGGCTCCAGGAAGTAGTCTGCACCCGCATCTTATTTTAAGATGCAGCTTTGACTCTTTAGAAATTTAAAGCTGCATTGCATAGAAAGCAGAATCAGATCAGCAATGTTATATAGCTCACTACTTCCAAATATCAATCTAGGATCTCAGAAGCAATAAAGATTCAATAACACTCCACAGTCTCCAGCTCTGAAAATGGAAGGATAAAAACTGTAACAATTAAGGACAGATACAGATACGCAATATACATTGCACAGATGTTTTATTTCCCTGCAATTATATATATGTCCTCCAAAATAAAACCCAACCTTCATTAACTCAACATTACAGTGTTGTTGTATACTCCTCATGAAAAAGAATCAGTAAAAATGAAGGAAAGTACTCATCACGACAGCATTAGCATCCAGACTAATCAGATACACATTCCACCAAATTAATTTCCTACATGTTCAGATGCTGGCCCTCCATGAGTAATTATCACACAAATATTTCCGATTTGCCTCTTCACTCTTAGAAGATATATCTAAAGTAAATATTTTTGTGTGAAATTGGCAACATAGTTTTACACACCTACTGAACAACATCACACATACATCCTTTGGAGATACACACATAATATAATCATTCATGGAGATGCCACACAACCATGTGAAAATCTATTAGGAAACAGAACTTCATCATCAGTTAATGAGAAAAATCCCTGCTGAGGGCACAGCCTCTGATGCAGAGTGTTAATTCTGACCTCAGCACCTCAGGATTGCTGGCTGAGACCCACAGGTGGAGCAGGGACAACACAGCCGGCTGTACATGAGCAGTGTGCATGGAGCGCCTGGGAGACACAGATACAGATATTCCCCTCTCAAACACAGCAACACATCCAGTGCTTCCAACTTGCTGGCAGACACCAAGGGCTGTGTCCACAGCAGGCAAATGGAGCCACACAACATTCCCATTTTCTCATGGGCACAAGCAAAAAGCATTCCGTTTCATCTTCAATCAATTTACTAATTGATTGGTTCTCTCAACCAATATCCCAGAAATTCTCTCAGCTTCAGAGGCAAAAGAATGCCAAACTGCCTTGTTCCTTGAAATTTTTTCCTAATCCAAGAAATTGGAGGGAAATCATTTCATTTGATAACAGCTGGTTCTCCTTTCTTGCTATCCCACCCAGTACCCAGGAGAATTTCTCACTCCAGAAACAGCCTCACCCTTCACAGCATTCAGATTTAATAGTGGTCTAGCTGCAGACTCACAGGCAGAGCAGTAACACACACTGTTTATTCTTCCTCTCCAGTGGGTGTTTAAGACAGCTCACAAAGATATTTAGGTACCTCAGTTTACCTTGAGCTCCATAAAGAAGGTAGTCAGCTAAACACTGTACAGCTCAGAGCTTGCACTTAACAAAAAAAAAAAAAAAAAAAAAAAAAAAAAAAAAAAAAAAGCTTTTTCCAATTTTGGCAAGTGATTGGAAAACAAGTCTTCCAGTTCTAATGAATAATCTGCTTTGAGTTAAAATCCACTGCTGAACTGCAGCTTCCCTCTTGCTTTAGTACTAAGGGATAGACCAGCAGAGACTACATTTCAACACACAAATTAGGAGGGCAAGCTGTAGGTAGCAGGTGATGTATTGCTGTTGCATCACCTTTTGTTTGATTAGTGATTAGGAAGTAATTGCCTCTCTGCCCAAGAGGTGAAACCTGGCAGAGTTCTTCTGAAATAAACATGGCATTTATATATTCCTCTAAAAGCTGTAAAATACTTCAGTCTCCAAGCATTGTAGTCCTAATAATCTTTGAATATAGTTTGATACAATCCCTGAGCACAGCTCATTAGGCACTGAATTCTTTGAAGTAAGAAACCCTTTCCTGTCATCCATGCACAGATCTAACACAGATGCCTGCACTTAGCAGATGCAAAATGCCACCACAGTAAGAGGCAATAATAAATGAACTTGACTGGGTTAATGGAGTCACATATAGTGATGGTGTGGTCCTTGAGAACATTCCCTCTCAGCTTCAGCTTCCTCTCATATCAATCCTCTCCAGGGATTGAGGGAACAGAAGCATGGACAGGGAAAAAATCAGATTTATTGGCAGAGGTGACAGTTTTGGATGAAAATACTATTAATCACCGTCACTGAGGCAAGATCAATAAAAAATTCATAAAGAACACATCCTGTAATGTGCACATATTCCAAGAAACACTGACAACCATACTAGCACCATGATACTAAAATAAACTCAATGCTTTTCCTCCCCTGAGTTTTTACTTTTGTCTCTTCATCCCATGTAGCAGAGCTCACAGTGAGGATGCAGCTGAGTGTCCCCTGTGACTGGGAGCACCGATGCCCTTCACCAGCTCCAGTGGGTGCTGTGCTATACACAGGGGGTTTGGGACATGGAAGGTTTGACAGGATCAGCAAAGAGGGAAAAAAAACCCCAGTACTCTGCTGTGATCAGTGCTCAGACTTGAGGGAAGGGGGTGGATGAAGTGAGAAGACTACAGATTGTACAGTACTATACATTTCCATATTTGCTTCATTTCTTGACCGCTCTGCAATTCACTCATGTTCCTGAGAGCTGTAGGTCTCACATGGGGAATGAAAAAGCTATCTTTTCACTCGGATGCCCATGCCTTTTCTTCCTGTAAGTCCTTTATATGTAGGCCCATCTGTAATGGGGCAAGAAGAGTTTCCTTTGCTTGTTAAAAATGGCAGTGTTTCCTGCATAAAATCCCATCCTACTGGAGCATGAGAGAGGATATTGCTTATGACAGTGGCCTCCAGACTTTTAACTACAGAGCCTGAACAAAAACCAAGCCCATTAAAACACAACTCATCTGCTGTCCCCAAAAGTCTGCTCCCTCCCTCAGACTAAACCACCAGCCAGTCAGAATAATACATTTCTCTATGTTTATTTTTAGGGTACAGCTAAACACTGATACCAATTCAACAGTGCACCCACAGCACAAGTTCTTAATTATAATAAACTCACTGGCGAGGAAGGGAGCCTGAAAAAACAATCCAGGCGGATTCCTAAAATGGCTCTGTCAAATCTCACCTATTTTATAAGGGATATAACCATACCTGACCCTTTCACTAAAGCTCCAGCTTCTGGATTACATAATTAAACAGTAATTTAGTTTTAAATAAAACAGCTAGAATAACTGCATTGAAAAGGAAAGCATGAAAAAACCTGAGAGTATACCCATCTATTGCGCTCAAAAAATGAAATGTGATTTCTGTATATGTATATGTTTAAATATCTGTGTAAATATCACAGATTTTAAGTCAGTACCTTGATTTTAGGAGACCTGGCTTACAATATTTTGAAGCAGACACCTGCTCCAGACTAATATTGCTATGAAACTCTCAATAAATTGTTTTCTGTTCTCAGGGCTCATTTCTGCCTGAAGTGCAGCTTAACCTCTCTTGAGGGAATAGCCCAAAGCGGAGCAAAGGAAACCTGTTTACAGATAAATTAAATTTCCAGGGCACAGGAACACCCAACAGCTACTCCCAGAGAGTGAAGGTTCAAGATGGCGCTTGAATAAATGGCTTTCCTGTGCCCCTAAAAAGCTAACGATGGACATGCTTATTATTTACATCCAAACTGGCTGGCATGCCTAATATTTCAGGAAACAGATTTTGCAGCTGTAATACAACTTGAGGAACACCCTATATTTCACTGATATGAGGTACCATAATAGCTGAGCTATGTACCTTTTTCTATACATCACATTCAAAGCTAGGAAATACTTTTTTTGTTCTTTGCTGCAAACATGCTTTTTCTTATCTATAAAAATAGACATAATAATGATGCTTTATACAGCTCTGGAACCTCACGGCCCTTTCAGGGAGCTCAGCACCCAGGTTTGTAGAGCTGAAAAAGTACTGGCACCTCCACAAATCACCCCGTGAGTAGAAGATAAAATACTTGTGGGGGAGCTAAGACTACAACTTAGAGCTTTTTTCTGCTGGGGTGCCCGACACTGTGAAACACTTATTTTCTATAATTACAGAGGTGCCAGTTATCACAAATTTAGAAACTTGGTGATATGAAGCAAATAGGATACAACTGCAGAGAACATTCTGAACTGATAAAGAACATTATAAATGTCACAAGTATTGGGGTTTTACAGGAAGCTTTTTTCACTTTAATCAGGGTACGGGGCAGATATTTTGCCAGAATAACACTTTTAATGTAAACCAGAACCCTCAAATCCCATGAGATATGTTAGGTTAAAGCACATCTCCCTTAGCAAACCCTACATCACCTCAAGGCAGGAGACTACAGTCTGGGGGACCCTTAGAGCTTCCCTTTCCACATCCATTTTTTTGTTTGGTATTATTTCTGGTGCAAGTCAAAAACACAAAAACCACCAGGGAAACAACACATCAACTCTTTGAGGGCAAGCAGAAGAAGGGTATTAGAGCAGCTAAAGTAGCTTACCAGCACAGGAGGGGCAGAGAGCAAACAAGAGGCAGGAGCCGCTCGCCAAATGGCTCCGGGCAGCCCGGGCCTCGGCGGCAATGGGGCACATTTAAAGGGTCCGCCCCCGCAGCGCCGGCTCCGCAGCGGCCTTGAGGGGAGGGAGCCTGCGGCTGCTGTGCCCGAGCCGTGCCTCGGCCCGCAGCAGCACACCCCGGGCCTCAGAGCTTGCCCTCGGCACGGCACCTTCCCGGCGTGTTGTTCAGCCTGAAAGGAACAAGAGGGAGGTGTCTTTACAAACAAACTGTGAGGCCTGCTGGTAGATAAGGCCGGCTACTGATAGGCGAAAGAAGCAATGGGAGGAACCATAAATTCCATAGGAATTTCCATTAATTGGCACAGACTGTTACTCACCCAAGGACGTGTTAAATCCCTGGACTTAGAGAAAAAGAACAGAGAGACAAAGAAAACAAAAGGTGGGGGGGAATGTACATTAGAAGGGGGTCTGCATTAGGCAATTCGGAAAGTCTGTACCTCTCAAGTACCTCAGCCAATGGGGAAAGAGTAAAGAGAATCTGTGGCTGGGAAATTAGGATAAAAAGAGGTTGCGTCCTCTAGCAATTTGAGAGACCCCATGGGAAATGCCCATGACTTCTCCCTTTATTCATGAATAAAGTTTCAGGACTCCTCTGTCTCCTTTTTGGACATAAACCTCTGGTGTTTGTGGATTAATTTTTCCTGACAAGCCATTCCAATAATTCCCTGGATCCACAGTCACTCTGATGGATGGGCAGCAGCAGCAGGATGGCTCCATGATGAGATGGCTGCTTCTAAGAATTAAATGACACCAAAAAGAAGTGCACTAGAGGTGGATACTATTAATAGTTGAATCACTAACACCTCCTTTAGATACCAAACCAGAGTTCCAGGTGCCTAGGCCAAAAGGGGAATCACCTGTAGGCAGTATTAGCAGAAAGGCCCTTTCTGACACACCGTTACACATTAGTTGTATTTCTGTTCTGTCATTAGATCTGTCTGAGTCTAAGGGCACCGAGCTTTTTGAAGCAGTTAGCAGTGAAATCTACCAGGAAGACAAAAGTGAAAAACTATTGCTTGCTCAGCAACTTGGCCCAGATTCACCCAGCATCTGGCAAGCCAAAAGTGTGTCACTCATCCCATAAGAATGTTCTGGTCTGTGGGTTATGCTGCCTTAACCAACACTGTATGCTCCCTAAAAGGCAAATCCCTATATCCAAACCATTGTCAGTTTGCTCATCTGCAGAGATTGGTGCTTACAGTAGCAACAATGGGATGCTGAGTTTGTGTTCTAAGCTGTAAATAGAGTACCTGGCTGCAGTAGTTCTTTATCCATTACAGAAAAATTACTTCAGTGCACGAAGTGCTCTTGCTGTTTCACATTCCTAGGCAAGAAAACTGATGAGCAACTCGGGAGCAGATGGGCAGTTGGAATGGTTAGAAGATAGAACAGCAAGTGAGAAAGCCAGCAAGCAAGACAAATGCCTGTGCCTTTGGAAGGGGCAATCAGAGGGAGATCCAACAGGAACTTCTCCTGCCACTACACAGGCAGCATCTCCCTGACATGTTCCACAGCAAGCACGTGCAAACAGGGATTTTCTAGTTGGTGACAAGTTTTGTGACGTGTTGTCACTTGAGGATGAGGAGTTACCTTCACTAGCATGGTAGCCTTCTGCCACTGGTGTCCATTCCACCTCAGCAGTCTCAGGTCAGCTGGAACTAACACCGGAGCTGATGTGAGTCTTGGAGAAATTTGAAAAGATCATATAGCACTCATGCACTCCCTTTAGCTGGGGAGCATTTCAGACTCAGAGAGAGAGTGTTGTCCGCAGCATCCCTGCAGCTATATTTCACTGTTCACCTCCACACCTCCTTTCCCTGCCAACTACACCATGGTTACACTGTCATGTGTGCAGGGCTTCTCTGTGAGTGTGGAAAGGTCATTTCACTGGCTGATCCTCAGTAGTGCCCCTGGCAAATGTGAACCTCTGACAGTTCTCGATCTTCATTAGACCGTTACTTGCCCTTAGCAGATGAACCCTTCACGGTCTCTAATGTGTTTCTCCTTATCACACCTCTCTGAGATGGGCAGCTCTAACCTTCTCCTTAGAACTTGGAAGTTAGGGCACAGAGACTCAAGTTAAGTTTTTAAAGGTCCTTAAGAAATTGAGGATGCAGAGTTAGCTGATACACTTTTCAAACCATGAACTGCATAACTGCAATTCAAATTGCTGAATTGAAAAGCCCTGGGGAGTCTATTTCCTTTTGATTGATATCAATGGGAATTAGATATGTTTGTTTCTGAAAATCATCATCTTTAAGAATCTAAAAGCCTCAATTTCAGCACCTTTCCTACAACATAGGAAGAAATGGAGTCAGAGTTTTCCAGGCATGAGGCTACTGCTCTAGACACAGGTCCTTTTCCTAATTATTCCTTCCTTTCTTAATACTTCCTTCCTTTTTTTTTTCTTTTTCTTTTTTTTCTTTTTTTAACCAGCCAACCTGCAAAGGAGGAGTGTGATACAATCAGGTTCAATAGTTATTAAACAAATTCAAGAACAGATCTACAAGTGGCTACTGAAAACAGGGCAGGGATGTATTCATTAGCATCGCTGATCCAACATTTCTGAACATGGAGGGAAAGAGCAGAAAGTGCCACAGCTCTCAGGTTGCCCCTGAAGAGTATGTGCTTTTGCTGTGGGGGAGACAGAACACTTGACCAGATGGCCCAGTGCTCTGCTCCAGGAAGCAATTCCTCATGTTCTCATGTTGTTATGTCTCAAGCAGTCTGCGCTGTGGCAGTATAAATGCACCAATAACCTGCTCTGAGCACCAGCTTCTACCACCCTGCAGTCACTCTTTCTGCTGTAACTCTCCCAGCTGTACAGGAACACATGGACCTTGAATGATCTACTTGCCATTTTGCTATGTAGACTGCTTTTTGTCCTGATGCCATACATTTTTAAATTAGAGTCTGAGCTGGTTATCTTCTTTGGAGCTGTTTCATTGCCGCAGCTCCAAACCTGTGAATGCACTCTGCTTTTCTCTTTCTTCTTCAAACTCTTTTACATTCCATTTTTTTCCTTCCCAGCACTGTTATTGTGGCAGTGGCTGGCATGATTATTGCTACTTATTCCCAATCCCCCAATGGCAGAGTAATACCTCTTTAATTGGGTATTTCTCCCTCCCGACACTAATCTCCTAACAAATGCCGATGCCGTGTTAGATGCTGTGTGGGGATCTCTCATCACTATCTCTTTAAGCAGGCAGTTGTGTGTGGAATGAATGCATAGTCACTCAGCATGGATGGATTTGTCTGAGTCCCTGTCAGCTCCCTGGTTTTGTCACTGAAATCTTGCATTGCGGATCCGGATTTCTATTGCTTTAACTTTTTGAGGCAGATTTATCTCAACCCCTGTCAGATCAATGGGTTTTGTCACAGAAATCTATGTGACTTTGTTCCCTGTGGAGATCTGGCTAGTCAAGTTTGTGGAGGCTGATTTGGAAAGCTGAACCCGAGGCCTTGTTTGGCTGTGTCAGAGAGGGAACAATAAGAACTGAAAAGAGCAGAGGCCTAACAACCAGGAAAACTTAAATAAAAACTACAGTAGCAACATACATCCATATCCCAAGACTATACACACCCCAAGAGATCACATTCAGTCTCAAATACATGCACACGTGGGCTCTCTATCTGCTGGCATGGTCAGGGGCTGCTTTCTCTGCCCCTGGACTGCAGCCTTGTGACAGTGGCTGAGATCTGACAGGCTTGTAGGTCTGAGGCAGATCAGCCTTTCAAGGCAGTCCTCTCTGGTTGCTCCAAACCCCCTGGAGCTGTGGAGGCAGGAAGTCCGTAGGAGGCACTTCTTTATTTCTCCACAGTATATTAGGAAACACTGTGCTATCAGAGATGATCCTTCTCAAGGGATACAAGCCCAATTTTCTTTTTGCCTGTAGCCATCAGACTGCATGATTGTCTGACACTGCAAAAACACAGTCTTCCAGATAAAGCTCAGCTTTACTGAACTGCTACATGTCCATCTTGTCTCCTTTAGCTGATTCAAAAATTTCCAGGAACAGCTTCAGTAAATGGAAGTTTCCTGATGAAAAGTACATTGTTCAAGTAATCTTTTTGTTGAGCAGAGGGATAACATTATTTCCTTTGCTTATTACTACTTGAATTTTTTTTAATAATGATTATCACAGTTGAATTTGACCATGATCAAGGTCTGAATGAACTTTTGGAACAAATCGGTAGTGGTAATAATAATAGCAATAACAATAATAGGAAAGCAGGTAATATACATTAAAGGAAGAGCCTGGTGTTGACTGATAAAGACTTAGACTTGTCTGGAACAGCCAACTCAACCTGAAAGCTCAACACAGCACGGATGGATTCCCTGTTGGTGAAACTGCCTCAATTTTGTATTTGAAGCAGAACATTTCAAAAAGAAAGGGTACCCCAGGAAAGAGGAGATTTGGGGAAGGTAGATATTAGCATCTCAGTATTAATGAGAAACAGTGCAAATTTTTGGCCATGGGTCACCTCATTGTTCTCTTTGCAATATTCCAGTCATGGGCTTTCTTTAGAGCAGATGTTCATTTCTGTGCCTGCTTTGTGATATTTCCCTTCTTTCTTTTTAATGGAACTCTCTTTTTGTTGTATGCTTTTTTATTTCAGCTTTACCTCTGGAAATTCTCCATTCCTATTTTTTACCTTCTAATCCTTCTTCCTCTATCCATCCTTTTCTCCCTGCTTCATTTAAACATTCATGCTTCTATTTAGCTCCTTCCTCTAGGTGATTATCTATTCTCTTTTAACTGGTGCCCCTCCTTAGTTTTTTTCCTTTCCTGTCCTTTCATGTCTCTCTGTCCCCTTTGCTGCTGCTCTCTCAATCTCTCAGCTTGCTGCTAAGGAAGCCCTAGTCCTTAGATATTGAAATGGCATGTTTAGTTCCTGCCTGTGATTCTGTGCTAGATACCTCTGTGTGCCTGTGCAGCTTCAGACCCAGTGTAAGCCTGGCTAAATATGGGAAACTAAGTGAGAAAGCAAAGCTGAGTGAAAGGTTGCTTACCTGTGCCTGTGATTTGTGGCTGTTTAATAATGGCCTCCTGATTAACACAGACTGCAATTCCAGAAATGCCACTGTGATAGATACTCAATATTTACCTAAATAGAGATGCACAATTCCCTTAACATTTAAAGCCAGTGCTAGCAGTACAGCTATTATCCTGGAAGTTGTTCCGCTGCCTGCATGCATATCACTGGTAAAACACAACTTTAATTCTGCACGGGTCCCTGAGGACTAACAAGGTGTTAAATGATCACTATTACATGCAGCTGTCACCATGCCTGCAGTTCTGTCAAACCAAAAGAATGATGTTGTAGCTTTCACGTTTCACTTCAGAACAATGCAAAAAAGTATGACTTAAATAACACTGCTGAAACTGACCCCTCAGGAATAATTTTCTCTGCTTTTCACAGACCTCCTCGTATTTTATCTGGTTATAGTTAGTTAACAAAAAAGAATTACAATGTTTGACTAGACAAAAAGTGATAAGATACCTGTAGCCATCCTAGTGCTTTAGTCCATCTCTTTTGGTACGTCTTAATGTGCAGCATGGTCACTTCAATAAGGAGCTCTTAAATACTTGCTATTGCTGCTTTTAGACTTGTTCCAGAAGCACAGATTACTTTAGTCAGATTACCTCTCTGTGGTCTCCTTCTCCAGGTAATGTGTCCCGAGCAGGCAGAAAGGAAGGGCTAAAGCACAATAGCAGATCAGTCATTAGTAAGACAAGGGTAAAGGCTGCCTGTTCTGTCCTGAGCTAATTTTCTCTCCTGCCTTCACCGCAAGTATAAACCAGGCTGATTAGTTCAAACTGCCACCCTGGCTCAATAAACCAAGCTGAGAGTTGCTGTTACGCACTCTGCTGGGGTTATAACTGTCTTTTAGGAAAGATCTAGGTCTAGGAATGGAGGTGCAGAAGTGCATTCACAAAAGATGAATACTAACCTGGATTGCTGTGGTATTAACTCAGAGTGCCTGTGAGAGCACACATCAGGTGCCGTCACATGTCAGAGCTGAGAAGGAGACATTTGAAAACTGGTTTGGAAAAGGACTTTAGCACAAAGTGTGGGAGGCCACATTTGGAAAAAAAATATAACTAGACTGAGTTGCACCAGCACTGCTGTGGGAGGAAGACTTGCACAATGCCTTGACTGCAGCCATGGCTGTTTTTCCTCACATTCGTGGGCTCTAATTCTACATAAAATAAGAAAAGGGGGAGTGAGAGACAACACTGCATCATCTTGACAATCCTTTCTAAGTATATAAAAGATGAGCTGTAAGTTCCTCAGCATCTTGCTACCATACAAGCCAGCAACAGCAAATTGCTATCTCTAGGGCCATGCAGGACAATGACAGACTGTTGCAAGCCAGCCTAATTCTGCCAACAGCAGTGTCCAGCCATGTTTTCCAATAGTTGGCTAATTAGTAGAAATACAGATTTCCAAGACAGCAAAAGACGATTAGAGAGCTTTGTAAAAGCCTCAGGGCTGCCTGTGAGACAAATCTCAGAGGACTGTGCTACAAAGTCTTTGCATGTATGCCCCTGATTTTAAGCTCCCAGAAACCAGTGTTGGACTGAAGGCCTGATGGACATTTATTACCTGAAACTAGCTGATGGTCTCTGCCCATCTTTTATTGGATAGCCACTACATTACTAAAGAAACAGGCTGTCAGCTCGTACTTCAAAAGTTGTGGACATTCAGGCTGGAGCTGTAAACTGGCCATGAGGACTGAGGTATCTCAGCTGCCTCTGTAGAGATCCATTGGTTCAGAACTGAGGCAAACTGGCACTGTGTGGGGAGAAAGAATTTAGAGCTTTTGCTGTACCTGTCCAAATTAAAGAGAGGATCCATTTCTGTGTCTATCATATATATTTATTTATTCATTTCTATACTTGCCACACACTAAAATTCTATAAAAATTAGAGCTCTGGAACATTCTCATTAAATACCCAGGGACACTGGTTAGCAAAAGTCACTGGAGGAGCAGAAACATCAGGATACAGCCTAAATAACAAATTCAGCAACCATGGAAAGCCAGGTGGATTTACTGGTTGTGCTACCCCAAAATTCGATTTTCAAGGGTTGTAACTTGTGACAATATTGTATAGCTGTAACTCCAACTTAAGCACTTGTTTAAGGTCCCATCTTAGAATTATTAAGGTTGGAAGAGACTTCCAAGAGCTCCCCCTTGAAATGAATGATAGAAATGAAAGAAGTCACCAAATGGTTATACTCAAGGTAGACCCAAAAAATGAAGTTAATACTTGAAGAGACCTGAAGGATAGGAAGTTTCCAGTGATACCAGGGAGGTTCAGTCTTCTCCAGTTTGGAACAAAACAACCAATTATAATTAGCCTCATGTTAACTACTCATATGAATACCCAAAAAAGGTCTGGCTATTTGTCCAGAATATGTTAGATCTGGAAATTGGGTCAGAAATCAGAATGTCTGGTCAAGTCGGCAAAATTCTGGTTATGGTGAAAATGTAGGATTGTTTTGGAGGTTGTAAACCATATATATGGCCATACTCAGCTTCTTTCTAGCCCAAACCTCCATTAGGCAATCCCACTGTACCTTATGTCATTCAGACTCCCCTCTAAGAGAGAGCCTGCAGCTGAGTAAATGTTGCATTGTTTAAAAATCAAAATTTTATGGCCAAAGTGAGGAGCAGAATTGTGAGGGCTCCAGTAGGATGTTTTGGTAACAGGCTGCTGTCAGTTCTGAGCAGCAGGGAGAGGTGATGCATGAAAGACAGACCCTGATGAAACCTGGGCTCACATCAGGTGCTGCTGTAGACACCAAATCTGTTGCTTTGAACTGCACTCTATAGGAAACCAGCAGCTGATATCGCCCACAGAGAACTGTGGTTTCTGAAACTATTGAGTGGTCTTTTTAAGGCAGTCCCATACAGAGCCTCCATTACAACAGGTAATCTCAGAGAGAAAAGGGGTGAGTTCCTTGGAAGGTACTAGGAAAAGATAATTTCAAGCTGTCTTTGCAGGAGAAGAGCAAAAAGAAATGTTGATTTTTATCCCTGTTAATAAACAATTCAGTAATGGAAACAATACTACATGTTCCAGCTACTTCTCAAAGAAACTGGCCCCAGTCTAAAGTCTTCCAAAACTGCCAGGGTAATCCTCGGAGAAAGTGTAAATTAAACAGCAGAATCATTACAGGGCATAGAAAATTATGCAGTCCAACTAAGAAGGACTACTATTGCTTTTTAGATTGGAAGACTCATTTAAATTTAATTAATCAGACCACCGTCACGTACAATTAGAACTGTATCTCTCAGTGATTCTTCTGCTTTGAGGACCACATGACCTTCAGGAAAACAGAGCTTAGCAAATTATTGCTTCTGAATTTTATATATTGAAAATTTGGTGGGTCACCTGCAGACATGACTTTTGGGTGTCTTGAAATGGTGACACAGGCAAGCCAAAGGAAATATCCTTCCCCTTCTGCCTGCAGTTGTTTGGGAGGAGCATGGGAACAGCTCTTGTTTTTGGTAAAACATCCCTCCCCCATTGTAAAAGCAGGTTTTTCACATCAGCTTCCCTCAAGGTTAAACATAACGGGTCAGGGAGTTGTTTGTACAGCCTCCTTTTAGTCTCCTCTAATATTTTGAGATCACTTGTGAGTTAGCATAAAAAAATCAGGGAAAGCAGCAATGCTGGAAGCAGCTCAAGCTGAAAGTCAGACTAAATGAACTCCACTGCAGTCACAGTCTCAGGTGGGAACTCTGATAAAATGACAGTGTAGAATGACAGCTTAAGAGGAACTTGTGGGTGGGTAGGCATTAAACCTGTCCCAGACACACAGACTCATCACCTAAGTCACACAAGAAGAGGTTGGTGAAACAGCACAAAATTATCTAATTGTATTAGGAAGAAGAACAAGTTATCTAATTCATGTGTTGTGCTGCCAGAAATCCAAATCAGAGCTCACAACAGTGGAATTTTGGATATCTTAAGACGGAGTGCGAAGAGTCAGATAAACTCTCATCTTTATTCAGGATCAAAAGTGACTGGATTTTTTTGTGGCCATCACAGATTCAGTCCAAATGAAGAATGCAAAATTTGATGGTGCCTGTCTCCTAAAACCTTCTGTACCATAAACACCAGAACAACAATATTTGGTGCTGAAACAGTCTCGCAGTCAGCTTCAGACCTAGATGAAGCAAAATCAACACCACAACTAAGGCAAAGTGAAGAGGAGCTTGCAGTGAGCTGTCTTTGTATCTCTGGTTTTATCTTACAGTCAAGAAATTACTTATGGTGTTTGAATTCTCTATACCGTAATAATGCTCAGTGGAGAAAAAAACTAAGAATACATAGTGCCACTGCTTACTGAAATAGCTAATGGTCCCTTCACAAGGCAGCTCTTGCCCTAGACTTGATTTCTTTTAGCATCTAAACAGTGCTAAGAAAACCACTAATTAATTCTTGAGCCCTTGCAAACAGCTAACTTCTTATTGTAAACCTTCTTTCTATGAGACAATGAATACAAAACTGTCAGGGCTGTGTCTCCACGGGGGACAGGCTTGGTGAGAGTGTGATAAAACCCTTGAAGCGTCTCTGGCCTTTCCTCTCACACAGTGCCCAGAGCAGCTGTTCCTGTAACAGTTCCTGAGCATCCAGAGGGGTGGATTTTGCCTAAGCCACAGTGTGAATGGCAGTCCTTGCCATCTGTGATGGACGGGGAGGTTGTATACTTTGCTGCTCTGGGCCACGCCTGTCTCCTCTCTGCTGATTAGAATCAGGGAGCCGTCTGCCTCGGAACAGGCTCACTTGGCATGCAGTGCAGCAAGGGATTTGCAGTTGGATTCATAGCTCTGTGGCTGCTTTTAAATAAATACCTCACAGGAGAAAGGGCAGGCATTGCAATGGGACTGGCAGAGACCCCCAGCTCATGTGCACCAGGCTCTGAATGCACTTGGACATGGGAAGGACCGAGGAATATTGTCCTTTCACAGTGATGCACTAAACCAGACCTCAAGAAAAGCTGTCATATTGGGACATGCTCCTGTGGCAAATTTGTTTATGTTGTTCAGTTTTTCTTATGACCTCTCAGTAAACCTGTTTTGAACACTTTCCTGTGTCCCACTACCCTTTGTCCAGTAGCAGAACTTCTCTGCACCAACCGTAGTGACATCTTTCTCTCTCAGTTCAGTGAAGGGTTCTCGGGTAGCCAGTAATCCCCTGGCCTTGCAGACCTTGGTCTAATATGAAGAAAGTAGCTCCCTGGATATGTACCCCAGTGCACAACTGAGCACACAGAAGTCCAACCTCTGAGAGGACAGACAGACTCTGGGCAGTGGGTGCTGAGCTGAGATACACAGAGGGATCACTGCTCCCCAGGGAGCCAGCAAGAAAAGCATCTGCCAAAGGGAACCCTCCTAACTTCCTGCCAGGGCATCAAAAGGAATGACACCATTGCTGACAGAGTGACAAGTGTGGAGTGACAAGTGTGGAAGGACAAGTGTGGAACGCATCACAACAAGGACTGATTTGTTGGTAATGCTCCAAAAACCCCTCATCCCCACAAGGAAGAGAAAGAACAAACGACCTCCACCAAAGCTGTCACCTCCATGGTGTCCAGTACCCTTTCCACATATTCATCAATCATAAAGCCACATCCCAGACAGGCAAGCCAGTGACTCTGGGGTAACATACACACAGACATCATTTGGGTTCCCTAGGGGATATCTGTTCTACAGCCTGGGCTCCCATTCAGTGATAAACTAATTCCCTTGATCATGAGATTGTACCCTTTCTCCTCCAGAAAGATACAAAGAACAACTACTTACCAGCAGCAAGTGCCCTGAACCTTCCTGACAGGTTTATGTTGAATCTGTCCTTGACACTCCATTGGAAGTGATTCCCATCCTTCACATCTATATGACAATAATTTCTAACTGGAAATTTCTCGTTCTCTGTTTCTTTTTGTAGGATAGCCAATGGTGCTGTAGCTCAATGCCAACACTGAGTTCATGCTACCTCCTGCAGTCAATATATGCCTGAGGAGACAGAATAAATAGTTATTAAACCTACTCTAGATTTGCTGTCATATTGTAACTAAGCACTGGAAATCAAATAAATATATCATAAGACAAGCAGTTAAAATGTCTACTGAAAAAACAGACTCAGGCAAAATGGCTTAATCTGCAGCATTAATGAGTAACAGATTGTTCCATCAATAGTATATGAGGAGCAGCATGCAAGAAGGCAAAACTCCTACAAATTCCCTGGGACTTGTATCCTTGTAAAAGGCCCAGTTCAGGAGAATACTCAAGAACATGATTAAGGTTAAGCATGTGTTTAAATTCCATTGATTCAGTGAGACAGAGGTATGAGCTTAAAAGTTTTTTGAATCGAGGTACTTTACTAAATTGAAGAACATTCTGTGCAAAAAGCTCAAAGACAGAAGCGAGAGCACCTGGGAGGATGGGTCTGTCCAGCTCTGTGCTGATGGTCATATGGAGCCATCCTGCATATGGCAAGGAAGAGCAAGTCTGTGTTTCTTTGACAGCCTAAAAACCTTCCCTAAGATGCACCTCCTAAGTCAGCCTTTGTGCCACACATTATCTTCTTTCCTAATGTAATCCTCAGTATAAGGAGCTGACTTTGCCTGGAACCAAGTGTATGTCCTGACTCCTTGCCTGCATGGGCACAGCTTCCAGAAGTGTCCCAGCACAATCACCTTGTACTCCCTGCTGCCCATGCACAGTTGCAGATGATCCGTAGCTGTTCCGGGATCCAAATAGGACTGGAGCCACACTTCACACATGGAATGAAAAACTAGATTCTTTCTCAAGGAGCTTGCTGACTTAATGAATGCTGAGAGGAAGAGAACAGAGGAATAAACCCGAGAAATCTCAAGGCCTTGAAGGACAGAAAGAGAGTCTGAGAAAAGGAGATAGTAAAAACAGATGGATAATATTTTGTCTGGTGAATACAAGCACCTAAACCCCAGCAGAAACAATACAAGGATATGGATTGTGTGTGCAGCCCTGCCCACCAGAAAGGCACATACCGTATTAATTATGTCTGCCATGCCATTAGCTAGATGCTGCAGAGCAAATAAAGAAATTGCTTCACAAAAGCAGTGAAGACAACTGGCCAGCTTTTGCTGTTAATTCAGATTGGCTCTGTGTTTCTCATCTATTATTATTCAGTTTAACTTACTCCTTTATTTCTAGTGTCTGATCAGGCGAAGCAGAAGTAATGTTCTCCTCCATACACACGCTATAATCTGTTCTATTCCCTTAACAACGAGGGTCACTATGGACAGTGCTTAGGAGAGCAGCAAAAATCAGTGTGATGGGTGCTACTGAATGGTCTGCTCTTCCATGAATGTTTTGCTGCCTAAAGCTTAAGAAGCCACATGGGCTGTTTAAAGAAAGGAGAAAATGTCATTAATTGGCAAAGCCTTTGGAGCCTAGGGCTTTCATCCAGCTGTTACACTGAGGTGAAGTGAAGCCTCTGGGGTGTTTGTAGATGGATGGAGCTCATGTTTTTCCTTTGTAACAAACAAGTTAGGTAAATGTGCACAAATGTTGTGGAAGAGAAGGACATCTCCACCATGCTCAGTGCAAAAATCCTTAGTTTTGCCTCCCTGGCAAGGCCAATTGTCTTGAAATCTAATCTTTACGTGACCTTTAATCAACTTGGTGCTGTTAAATCTAAGCTAGCTCAATTCATAGGTGGGATTTCTGCAAAGACAATGGGTCTGTTTAAATGGGTTTGCTGCTATTCATACCATAGTCCCTCTTTAAAATCCTTGGGAAGACTGAGTCTGCAGTCTAGAAGCAGAAGACAGTGTTTTCATTTTAACTGCAATTAGAAATCATTGCAATGACCTTGGAAGAGTCAATGACTTCCTGATGTGGGATAGGGAGGAGGGAGCGTTACTTGCCTGTATGAGGGACCATAAGGTCTGGAGCCGGGTATTCTGACCAAGTCCTTTGACATTCTGGAGGGAAAGGTTTTAGAATAAGACAAAGTCATGATCCTCCCTCATCTGCATCTCTGTGCAACTCACCCATCCCATGGGGAGGTGCAATGACAAGGCCCATTGGAGCTGGAGCTGCTGGGCTGACAGGAGGACTCCCAGCTTGCCTGTACCCATAGCTACAGAGGTGTGTGACTCTTGGCTGGCATTTCTCCACCTGAACATGGAGTGCTCAGTATAAGTGCTAGTTAGAAGCTTTCACACATGCCAGGAAGCCGCCTTGGTTTGATGCCATGGAATAGACACGTTCATTCTCTGAGTGTTGGGACCTGACCAAGGATGGCAGCAAACATTTCTGAGCGCAGGTGTTCCTGGCAGGTGTTTTGTTTCCGAGGAAGCTGCCTTCTGGCTGAGCTGCTGCCAGCCCATCTATCCGCCTCCCCCATTGCCACACAACCTCGCCTCCCCCAGGGACTTTCAGAAAGACCTATTTCAAACAGCAGGCACAGGCAATGAACACATCAGGCAATTAAATGGCAGATCAGTTCGACTTAGCTTCTCTTGGGAAAGCAGCCCTTGGGAGACAGAAGAGTGAGGCAGAAGGACACAAAGGCAAAGAGAAAAACTGAGAGGTATGGGAGAGAAAGAGGACAGCAGAAGAGCCAAGATGCAAACACAGCAGTCAGAAAGTGCCATGCACAATGTGGTGTGAAACCACAGCTGCAGGGGAGGAGGCTTTCAGGGAAAAAAGGACACGGCTGGTATAGGCAGCATGAGGAAGACAACACCAGGGAGAAGACATAGAGAGCGTATATCTAGGGGAAGGTAAGAACAAGATAGAGAAAAATTAGACTGGAAGGGGTGGGGTGATGAATATAGCAGCTGCAGGTAATGGCCTCGACTGCCTACCTGGATCTGTAAAAATGTAAGCTTTATGAATTTGGAACCATCAGCAAAAAATATGTATTTGTAATATCCTATTTACTTTATTTAAACTGATGAAGAATCACTGCATATTGACAGAAGACTTCCCTCCCTGAAATATGCCATAAACCCGGGAGCTTCCTGGTACCAATATGAAAAACAGACAGTGGAACTGACAAGCAGAAGGAAAGGAAATTAAACTGGCTGGTATCATTCCAGCCAGCTGAGTGGAACACTAGAGGAAAAAACAACATTAACTCCTAATTAGTTTTCAGTTTCTATCTCTAATAATCTGAGATACTGGTAGTACTAACCCACTTAGTAATGCTAGTCTCAGGCCTTCAAGAGTCATGAGTAAAGTATCAAAATTCTGAGAGTCTCTTCTTTTAAAAAGTCACATGATTCTTATTTTTCCTATATTAAAATAAACAACCCAAACCCCCCCAACCCAAATAAACAAGCAAAAAACTGTCTGTGATTTACATTTTCAAATATTAACTTCTTGGGGAGAGGGAGAACACTGTAATTAGGGGGCCCAGAGAAGGTTTGAGAGTCTGCAACACTCAGGGACTTTTCACTGTATGACCTTCATCCTGTAAGACTCCCCTTCAAGAGAAGGGGTCTTTTGCAGGATGTCCCTGTTAGCACTTCCTCCTCAGCTGGGAACAGTGCAAATCCCTCTCTCCCTGCTGCCAAACCCAGTGCTGCTGCTCTGCAGGACTCTGCCCCATCCTAGGGGTGCTCTTCTCACACTCCATTTACAGCACAGCAGGAGTCAGCCACAGGAGGGACATCTAAATGTCAGGCCTGGAAGCTGCTGTGCCAAAGGACAAATGAAAATATCTCACAGTGACTCCAGGGAAGCCATGTCTTTCCAGTTTTTCCGCTAAGGCTCTGTAGTACCATGCTATGCTCTTATAAATTCTCTTTTTGCATGGCTTCCATCCAAGCGCATCAACGTTATTTACATACACCCACCATATTTACAAGAGTGCTGTGAAGAAGCAAAGACAAAACCAAACCAAACCGTGCAATGAGTCAGTGGCAGAAATGCTGATAAACCCAGACTCCTTGCTGTCTTTTTCCTTATTAGGTAGACAATGCTGCCTTTCTTCTACCCCTTCAGCTGTCCTGTGACAGATTTTGAAGAATAAGTCTGGGAAGAGTTAATATTCCAGTTCCTTAAGCAGAGGAGCCAAGAACACTAAATCCAACATTAGGTATGACCAGGCAATAGGTAACAAGTTGGGAAACCCTAGACCTGACTGCCTCACACCTCAAGGTCAGCACATTAGAAATGCCTTTTTTCTACCACCTTTGATTTCTCTCTTTGCAGGAAAAGAAAGAAGTTGCTGAGTCTGAGAATATCTAGCACCAGTCTGACGTACACGCAAGAATGTGACCATAGTGTTTGTTTAGTTTTCTTCAATTTCCTAAACCTTATTTCCTCTCCCTCTTCCAGTCCAGCTGCATAACTGGCACTGTCCCTTCAGTGGTGAAAAATTCTTTTAGTCCCATACAGTCCTGACTGCTATTGTTCCTCAGGCCATGAGGTCCATGAAACAGAGTACAAATTACCAGCTCTTTCAGGGTCCACACGTAGCTGCCATGGAGAGGCTGAGGATGAATTTACCAGCCAGCTGCCACTTCACTCTCTCTAACCTGGAGCCAGTGATCTCTATTGCCAAAGCACTGAATGGAATTAGATTGCTTGCACTACAACTAGGAGGGAGGTAATCACACAAATAGGAGGGTGGAGAGAGAAGAAAGCAAAAAAAGTCAAAGTTAACAAGAACCAGGAGGGTGGGAGAAGATGGAACGTCTGGTCTACTCTGTCCTACAAGCACACACACACAGGCAGATGTGAATATGTACACACACTCCTGTCTGCTAAATCTGGGTATCTGGACATCCATCAGCTCAACTCTATATCCCTCCTCAAAGCGGGTTCTTTGGCTACCAGATCCCAGAAACAAATTGAGCCATTTCGTGGATCACACAGACCTGAGTCACTTTCTGAAATCTGCTTCTTCCCAAGGTCTCACTCTGTAAACAACTCAACCTTTCAGCTTCTGCTTGTCTGTCCTTCTAAATTTTCCACAGTATTTACACTGTAAATGGAAGGGGTACATTGGCAGAAGAAGCTGCAGCCTCAGTTCCCTGTTTCTCCACAAACAGAAGCCATGCATGGATTAGATGTTGCCTGCTCCCTAGAGAGCAGGTTGCACAGTGGTTGTGCTGGCACAGAGCTCTGTCACAGCCCTGTCCCTAGCACAGTCCTGGGGGAGTGGCACCATGGCTTTGGCAGCTGTGGCTGCCAAGGGAAGCTTCTCACGGGGCCGGAGCGGAGAATTCACACAAGCACCCTGAGGAGCCTTGGCAAGGCAAATGCTCCCATCTCTCCTGCCCTTTTGCAGCACTGGTGTGATTTATATTCCTGGTGCACAGCTGGAGGTGAGTTGTAGCACAGCACTGGGGAGTCAAACAGCCAGTTCCTGCAGCAAGGCAGAAATACAGGAGCTGGAGGTAACTAGAAAGGGGAGATGAAGTCCAAACTCTCCGTGAATCCTCACTTCCACTGTTCTTTGTCATGAGACAACAGGACTATATGGCACCTGCCGAGAGGAGAGCTAACAGAAATCCTGGCTATGCTGCAGTGGCCTTGTTCAAAACAATCAGATCTTTCTGACAGGAGTACTCCTCTTTTTTCAAATAATGTATTGTACTATGTCTACACTGTCATCAAGGGTGGCTGCAGCACCTGAAAACAGACTGGAGAGGGTTTTCAACTATCTTGCTACTCTTTTTCATGCAATGCATGAATGATCCAGATGCCTGCATTCCGTCTTTCTGCTGCTCCTTCTCTCACATCTTTAAATGAATTCTTCAGTAGACGCCCAATATGGCTTTTTCACTCTGGAATCCTCATCATCACGATTCTTTTTAGCACCATGGAGCTGTATCCAGTTTTGACAGAATTTAATGGATACGTGCTCCCAGATATTTGCAATTAAATAAAAGGAGCAGATAAATATGATAAATATTAAGTATGAGGAATGTACCTCCAGGTAACAAAAGCTGGCTAAGCTTTGTAGACTTTAGTTGTATTCTCTCACTCCTATGAGGCACTTTCTATAAATGAAAGGTTGGTCAAGACTCTATAGCTCGCATCAAGACCTACAGGTTTTTCAAAAGATAATTCATGGAGATACTAGGCCTTAAAACTGGAGGGATATGGTAAGAATTTCACATGTGCCTTGGTGCTGGCTGCAAGAAAGCCATTGGGCCCTTTGTCTGTACCCTGGAAATTCAAAATCAAGAATGCAGCATCAAGACATTAAAAAAAAAAATCAATAATTAGTTGGCTTTGAGTCTGTACATGTTTGTGCTTCCATATCTTTCTCCACAGGTAGACAGGTTAGAAACTGACATTTTAAAAAATGAAAGGAGAGATTCACATAATTGCATGACCCAAGAGCTTAGACTTTAACATCAGATTTTACAAGGCTTACAATAAAAACGTGATGACTGGTAGCATGGGGGATTCACATTTCTTTCTTTGTGCAACAAAAAGAGAGAAGAACATGCACACTCCAAATACCCCCTGTCACCTTTGTTCTTCTTGATCTTTTTGAATTTATTGAGCCTGTCAGCTGCAATGGAAGCCAGTTCCACATGTGATCCCCCAGTGGTAACGTTCACAAATAGGTTTGCAGTGTGTGACACCACCCCTATAATAAATGCTGTGGTTTATGAACTATTCCTAGGGCAGCAGAAAAGGAGCACTAAAAATTGATATAAATGACACGGGCCACGCTGCCTGGCTTTATGTCCTGTCTTTTTATACACTATTTTCTTTAATATGTGTTTCTTTCTAAAATATTTACCTTCTGAAAGTTCTATATTTTAATTCTACCTTCAGTCTTTTTTCTCTGCAGTGATTCTGATTTATTTTTGTTTCTCCATCCGCTCTTCTGACTCCTTCCCTTTAGCTGTCTTTTAGCATTTTGTAATGTATAATTTTGGTTCTATGTCAGGTTGGCATCAACAGAGTTGTGATCAAATCTTTTATCCTGAGGGATGCAGTGTCTCTGTAAAAAGACTTTGTGCCCTACCAAAGCAGAGAGACTCTCTCTGCACCATCATTTTCAGATGTGCCAGCTTCTTGAGCCCAATTTGCTTTCTGTGTAATCACCTTTCATCTGACTGCTGCCTTTGGTGACAATACCTGCATGTCCCTGTCCTAGTTACTGTGACTTGTTAATCTACATGTGCTGGGGAGAAGCACATTGTTACCTAATGCTGCATGTGGATCATTATGCTGGACTGGGGCTCTTCTGTTCTGTCACCAAGCCTAGATCTGTCATTTACAAGTCTGTCACTCTCTTATGGGCAGAGCTGAGGAGTGTACAACACCCAGGAACAGCCCAAACTGCCATATACTCCCTCCTGCCTGCAAAACGCTTTCCTGGCCCTTTCTCAGTTTTCAAGTAAAAAAAAAACAATGGTTTTTTTATAATTCTCACTGAAAGTTCCTAATTTCCCAATGGAAATTTCCCTGCATTCTCACTTTTCCGGCCAGTTCTGGAGAAGCAAGCCCTAGCACAAGCCCACCAGTGTCTGCTGTGTTATGTTGCTGAATTTTGGTCAGTGAGAGTTTGCCAACAAGGCCGGAAAGGACAAGGCCGTGCTCTGAAACAAGGCAATCCCACAGACTTTCAGCTTCTCAAGGGCTGATGCGATGGGGCCTGGGGTATTGAAGTGACTCTAGGAAACCAAGGCCTTAGTGATCTGGAGTCACAAATTCCAAATCAATAATCACATTTGGCCTCCCTGAGCCTCCTTGATGTGTGAGTCGATGCAGCACTCTCTTCCCTGGCTGGTCACTCCCTGCTGTGTGGTACTGTCAATACTGAGGGATTCATACAAGGTGTGGAGCATCCTCACCTCCCATTGCAGCAACAGAGCCATGGTCACTCCCCATCCCAGGGCCAGGCCTTGCCTGCCTCTTCCTGCGCTGCCAGCAGCTCTTCCCGAGCAGGGCGGGTGCTCTGGAACAGCTTTATAGCTGATGCATTGTATTTGCAGAGGCCATTGTCATTCCCGGCGCGGCTCCTTGCAGCTGGCATCCTGACTGGGGAAATATCTTCTTTAGGGAGAAGCATGAACGACGCAGCTAAAGATAAAAATAACAATAATTTTACTAGATGAAACTTCATGTTAAGCACTTAAAAAGCCATAAAAAGTCAATTTTCTTTCTTTCAATTATTTTGCTTATTCCATTAAAAAAAAAAAAAAAAAGAGAGAGAGAAAAAAGGAGAGAAGTTTCCTAGTTAGAAAGATGTCTGTTTTTCTCATCAGCACCCAGCATTTCACAGAATTTCTCACCTCTCTCTCCTCATTGCCCCCCAGACCTACTTAGGTCCCACTCCCTGTGACCAGGAAAATAGCCATTGTCAGGCTGGGCTGGTGCTTCCTGGCATGAGGAATGGAAGGGAAAGCAGCACTGATAAGTCCTGAGTGCTCGCTGCCTCTTTCAGCACACAAGCAGCTTTTCAGAGAAAACGAAAAAGATAAAGCCAGAAATTACTGCTCTTGCACAATATATGCCAAGTTCATAAGAGCAGCTTTTAACACTTAATCAAAATGGTTTGACAATGTAAAAATTAGGTTTTCAAATGTCATTAGTGCCTTATAATAGGTTCAATTTATATCACTCCCATCTCTGGGTTTTTTTCATCTCTGCTAATTGTTTTTATTAATTTCTTTCATTTTTTACACTGTTGTCTTGTTGGTTTTAATTTTTAATTATCATAAGACTTTTTCTTTTACCTTGTTAATTGGTTTAGGTTTGAAAAGACTGGTTCTGTCATTCTTTTTCTTCAAGGGCAGCTACAAGAGATTTTTATGCAGGTTCTTTCCCACTGGTAGGCTCTCTTCTGGGCTAATTTGGGAAAATAAGCACTTGCTTTTAGGGCAGTCTAAGCACCTTTTTTGTAGTGTGATTCACAGAAATGCTCCCTTATATTGACCTGTAAATTTTCTTCTACACTGGCATGCAGGATTCATTTGATATTGGCATAGAAATTGTACCTCTGTTCTGCAGTTGATATGCAGACTCTTTTCTGTTTGGAAGAAGATGAAAGCTCTCTTCTGCACTGGCTTGCAAGGCCTTTTCTGTATGGGCTCTCCTTTCTGTCACCCATCGAACACAGGCACACACAACATTTCTTTTCTCTTTCCATGTACAAGAATGTTCCAAGTCTTGGTTATCACTGGGCTGCAAGATGTCATTTGCATGGAGACGTATATTGGTGTCTTGTTGGGGTTTTTTCTGCCAGTATAAATGGAACTGGTTCAAATAATTCCACTGACAGTTTGGGGGCAGAAAACCATTTTGGGAATGGACATTTTTTAGGAAAATGCTGACACTTGCTTGGTTGTACTTGGCAAAGGAAAACCCTTGGCAAAGGGTGTCCAGGGGAAAATTTTAAAAAGTGAAAACAAAACAATCTAGACAAAAACTACAAGGCAAAACAATAACTCTCCAACTCCCTTTACATGTAGACAGATGAAGAAACACTGTGGGAACTCACCCCAGGGTGACTTCTTGCTCCTGAAGGAAACCAAAGGTGTTAAACATGGAAACTTTGGAATCTCTCTCCCATTGCCAGCAAGAGTGGGATGTGGCTTTGCACCAATAAAGCTGCATTACTTTGGTACCACAAAGACATGTGGAAGTTTATTCTTACTCTCACTTGCATTCAGTTCAGTCCTGCTGAAGATCTGCCTTCACCTTCCTACTGGCTCTCCTGGCCTGACTGCTCTGGAAGGCCTTTCAGTGGGCTAATGGGGCAGGAAACCCTTCACTTAGAGAGAGACCATCTTAGTAAAGAAGAGAGTCCTGGTTTTCTTCAAAGAAATAGTTCTGGCAGAATTCCTCCTTGTTCTCTACCATTTGAGGCAAGTTAAAACTGCTGATGTCCGAAAGGATCTTTGCAGCAGCATCACTTGTATGGCAACCCAAGTCCTCACAGTCAAGCTCTCAGGCATGAACTGCATGATAGTTTTATCCACTTGGCCTTTAATGGTGTTTTAAATTTTTGCTGCAGGGCAGGCTTGTACTCTTATGTGCTGCCCAGAGGTCTACACTGTCTACTTCTCCTGCACCCAGTGCAGCTTGTGTGTTTTACCCCTCAGCTTGTGGATACAAATGCAAGTGCTTCTTCCTTCCTGCTTAGCCTGGAGATCCATGTAAATGACACAGAGCAGATCTCAAATTAAACCTTCAGTGGCAGTGCTGATGGGCACAGTCCTACCTGACAAAATGCCAATATGCTGCCTGGTCCTGGGAGACCTCTTGGTCTCTGTAATGTTCTGCTGGCCCCAGGCAGCTTTCTGCTCTGTGATGGACCAGCATTGCTTCATGAAAGGTTCTCCAGAGCCTTAAAGCAGGAACAATACAACCTGTACCCGTGAGATGCCAAGAACCAACACAGATGCCTGATAAGAGGAAGGCCTTTTACTCGCCCCTCTCTATATTTAGCAGCATTCCCAGGCAGTGTTTCTAAAATTACCAGCTGCAGTAATGTGATTCATACCCCCATCACCGCCAGCAGTGGATAAGAAGAGTGTAAATGACATGCAGGAGAAAATCATGAGCAGTATAGCCCAAATCAGGGCTGTAATGGTATAGTCTTTAGTGCTTGTATTGACATCTATGCCAGGCTTTCAGGAAGAAGCAGTTACTGATCTCAGAATCCGTTTTCTCTCACAGCAGTAGCTGGGAATGTCCCAAGCTGCAAGAGAAAAAGCTTGAGATTGTTTTCAAACTGTGTTTTTGGGCAGGTCTGGTACAATGAATGATGACAAAAGATGTGCACAAAATGTTTTTGAAGGACACTGTGCTGCTTGGAATGTGAATGCTGTCACTAGAGCAGGGCCTTGCTATCTAAGAAGGGTCTCCATCTGTAGGAAATCAACAGCAGACAGGGCAAAGCATCTGTATCACCTATGGGAACCCATTCCTGAGATGGAAAGAACGAACGTTGTGATGATTGTCATAGACTGCCCTGAACCAGTCTGGAAGGAGGCATTACTGTGGAATCAGTCCAAGGGCTGGAACTGTTACGGTAAATACCATAAACATCTAAATCTTTTAGGAGGTTCAGTCTGCATATCTGAGCCATTATGGGATATTAACTAAAATGCTCATTTGAAAAATTACTCTGTGAACCAGTACAATGTAGCAGAGGAGCTGTTTTGTGCAGATAAATAATAATTGAAAACTGAGGCAGAAACCTGCAGCCATATCTGCTTGTGTTGTGATCTTGTCAAATCTCATCACCTAATTAGTAACAGGCCTTGCTGGGCCATGGAAGAGAGACCTGCAGGAGAGACAGCGCCTGAGAAAACAGTGTTTATTATTCTGAGGGAAAGCTCTTCTTTCAGAGTTGGTGCTGAATGAATCCCTCAATGAAATTAAAGGGACCTGTGCTTCTTGCAATGCTTAAAAAGAAGCAAATTGAAATGCTGATATTCTTAATTACTGTTCTTGATAAAGATCCTTGGGCCATGATGGGGTATTTATTCCGTTTATCCTAATTAAATAAATATTTGAGAATTCCTTTCCACCACTGTGAAATATCCCTCCTTCATCGCATCTGTACAACAATTTCAAAGCAAAACTGGGCTGTTCTCTTCTTCATACTTCCACATAGATTCCCCCGTGCTTTCAAATAGCTGTTCCACAGCCAGGGGGTGATGGTTATTGCCACTCATATTGGTAAAGCACACTTGGACCCTTTGGGGTGAAAGCACATATGTTTGCTATAAGAAGTTATGCCACTGTTATTGTCGCCCATTGTGGCAAGTTGTTAAAGACTAGAAATGAGGACAGTAATGCCATTAGATGGAGGAAGGAGATCTTGAAGATATTTTCCAGCTGAATTGCTGTTTGGCAGTTTGTTTTGGTGACCAGAATAAGTCCATATTCATCTACTGTTGCAATGGCCATGGGCAGTACAGAGACAGAAGGAAATCCTCTCTGTGCATTTTACAAACATCTTGAAAAAACTTCAAACCGAGATAAATACCCACAAAATGCTGCATAAGCCATGCACACAGAAAAGTGTAATTCCAATGGGTGGCAGCAGAGCCAGGCAACATTTTACATTTCTCTAGCATTTCAATAAAATGTAGGTAATAGAGAAGTCATAAGAAGACAGTGGCCTCCATTTCCTTTAACACAGGTGAAGAATATGAGACTGATGGAAAAGGAGCTGAGTTTTTAATGTGAGGGGCTGAAATACAGCAACCCAGTAATCTCCACTCTCCCCCTCTCTCTGTAACATTTACAATCTATGCATAGTTTCCTTCATGATATTTCTTCTATTCAGATAATTTTCATTATCTTCACAGAAATACCACATATTTCCTTTAGGGATTTTATTAATTTCCACCCATCCTCTCCAGCTCCACATTGGGTAGCATCCAGAGAAGACAATGGGAGCCCCAACAGGACTAGAACAATGAAAGGGTTAACAACTCCTTCCCAGTGTTGGGGATAGGGGACATAATTTTAAAATCAAAGAGAAACACAGTTATGAAGCAATTTTATTCTCTATTAACCCAATCAATGGAAGGTTCCCATAAGCCATTACCAGGGATTTCAGATGCAGAAGATGTCACGAGGGGTTAAATAAAGATGTTTCTTTGTTCATTAGTACTGACAGCTCAGGGAAAGAGAAGGAAGGAGGGAAGAAGGGAGAGAGGTAAAGGAAAAGGAAATTCAGGTTTGGGATACAAGGAAAAAATAAATTATCTATCAACATGTAAATTGTATTAAATTCTTGTGTAGATATTACAGGATATACTAAGGCAGTGTATTAAGTCGTACATTAGGGCCAGGAAATTACGTGGACCAATATTCCAGGCCTCATCCTGCTCAGTGGTGAGCCTGGAGGTGACCTTGGAATATCAAATCCAGATTTACACAGTGTGAACAATGGTGATGAAGGGATAACTGTGTCCATGCTTGTGATCCACAAAACAGTTGAGCCTCCAGCAAACATCAGTCCACACAGCCGTGATCAGTACTGAATCTTCTCTTCCCTGCTGGAAAGCCTCTAGGACAGGGGCAGAGCTGACTCAGGAAAAACATCTCTCCCAGAGACTTTTGACAGCCTTTCTTACTACCATATGTTGGCCTAAACAATATTATCTAGCAATTTTTAAGCCTTAAGATTCACACACAATGGCAGCAGCAGTCAACAAAAAATAACTCATTTATAAAAGGAAGTTCAATTGCATCATCCATCTTCAGTAAAAATTCAATATTTCCAAATACAAGTTGTTTTGATTTAATGAATGGGGAAATCATCCCTTTCCTACTTCCTAGCATGCTTATTTCTTCAAATGAATCCTGCATCATTGGAAAACAGACAGAGAAATGTTAACAGAAATGCTGGAAACTGCTGCTAACATATCCTGGAAAAGCAGCCTCATGGGAGGAGGAAGGAAGTGTGAGCAACTCCCTGTTCTTCCACAAGGTGTGGGGTGCTCTGCTTGCAATCTGCATCTGGCTTTCAGCTCTCAACTGGAAATTTAGATCATATTTCTTTTTATCACAAAGGGGAGACTCAGCAGAGTTTCTACTGTGGGAAAAGGCTAGAGGTGTAGAGGTCTCTATAGCTGGCAGAGGAGCTGGGAGGAAGCATGGAGTGATGCTGTGGTGAATAGGATACGGCCAGCTCTTGGAAAGACCTCTCACTTCTCATCTTCCAGAGTTTTTGATGAAACTGGTGTAGCTCTCCCTAAGGAGAAATATATAACTGCATTTCTCCGTGGTCATCTGGGTGTGTTTAATTTCTCTGGAAATCTCCCTTTTCCCTCCTGAATTCTTTAATTTCACACTAATGTAGTCTCCTTGTGCTGTTTGCTAACCACATACAGGCAGCTGTTTGCTCCGCTTGCTCCGGACATTAATAAAATGCCTGCCCACCCATGCAGCCAAACACAAAGGGGGCTGCTAATGGCATCTTTCTTTTGAAGTGAAATCCCAGAGCTTTCATTTGGTTCATGTTCTTCCCTGATAAAACTCTCCTGTCTCTGTCTCAATATGGGGCACTGTTATCTAGTCTCACATGGGGGCGGCAGGAGCTCTGAGGCTGATCTAGAGAACGCTCTACCGCCTGTGTGGCGAGGAGGAAAAGCCAGCGACCACAGCACAGCTGAACCAGATGTCTCAAAGGGGACATATGACCACCATTATTCTTGAGGCAATGAGGAATGTGCATAACAGATCAGAAGAGCAGGGAAACAGCAAACCTACAGATGAAGGGAACAATTTGAATATCCTAAGATGAGCTTGCTAGATAAATTTGGAGTATGGGCATCCACAGACAAATCCTGGGCATTGCAGTGCAGGTTTGGGACATGGCAGCATTATAGTAAATACAAAACTACTGTGTTCATTTCTGAGATAATGTGTTTATACACACAGATAGATATACTTTAGGAGAGAGGCACAACTCAGAGAATCATATCCATATATTTTCACCTCAGATTCTGATTTGGTAGTCAATTCTGCAACTATAAGGCATTTATGTTTCTCAGTAGCGCATCTAAGCCTATAACATACTCGTTAAAACATAAAGAAAAACAGCTGTTTTGTGCCACTGGGGCAACTTGCTACAGAGGACGTGCACATTGGGCTGTCTGACCTGGAAAACTTAATTCTGTATTTCTTGTTTCTTTCTCTAAAGATTGTGAAATCCATCTGGTTTTTCTTTGGCAAGTGTAGAAACAGAAGAATGACATCAAGGCACATAGTTGGGAACCACTGTTTTTGTAAGACAGTGCTTTACAACACAAGATGTTGTTTGGTAGCATATCCCCTTGGGAATCCCCTGGAAGAGAAGAAAAGTTGGGGGGAAAAGCCCTGCTGGTTGCATTTTCTTGGTACTCTACCACAGTCTCATTTGACTTCACAGTTTAATCCAAATAGACAGCAATCTTTAAAGGATTCTAATCCATTTTAACAGGAATTTGAGCATCCACACTGGGAAAACTTCAGTTTTCCATCATAAACACAAACTATGTCATTGCCAGATGAACCATGAAAAGCCCATTCTGGGAATAAGGTGAACATTTCAGGGATCTTAGAGGTCTATTCGAACCTTACCAATTCTATGATCCAAAACATGCCTAATTGCCAGTGTAAAGTTATGTCTCCTTTTAAGAAGTCTTGATCTTCAAAATTATTAATATAGTGCAAATATTTATGTAGTTGCTAGAGTTTACAAACAGGGATTATCAGCCCTACTCCCAGTACTTTCCATTCCAAAGATGCCCATGCTGTACTGTAAGGAACTGAGAACTGGTGTGACCATCCTGGCCTGTGAACTCAGGAGTTCCCTGAAGCCTGTATCCATTCCCATCTCCTCCCAGAGGCACTGCTCCTGCACCTCAGAAAGCCTCCTTGAATGCCAGGGATGTGAGCTCTAATGGGATGGGAATGGGTTCTCCTTTCCTACCACCCTACCCTGGTTTCATTCTTCCTCTGCTGAGGCTGGGTGACATGTTTCCATTGAGTTCACTGATTCAGCAAGATCGAGCCCTTGGTCTTAAATAACTAAAGACTGCAAACTGAATATTGTAGCCATGGCAACAGCCAGCTCAACTTTAAACCCTCTGATATATAAAAAGGCAATTTTCTTTATTTTTTCTCCCTGCATTTTTATATTTCCAGAACTTACAATGGTAATAATGGCCTCAGGCCCTAACCTCCACCAGCCAGCCATTAACTTCATGGAAATGCCTTCTCCATCAGCCCCTATTGTCGACAGCCAGCACCATTCCACAGAAACTGTAGGGTCTCACCATACTAACACGACTGGATGTCTCAGCTGTGCCACAGCCCTTTGCAATCCTGCTGCAGACTTTTTTCCTGATCATGACAAGTGAACTGGGACTCCATTCAGAGAGGCTGCAGGACTCTGCAGTGCTCCTAACTTCCTCTTGGAAAATGGGGAACAAAACATCTCTCATCAGACTGATTGCCATTGTGTCCTGCACACATAAGCTCATGGGTGGATGCACATGTTTCTGCCCTGCCCCTCTGCCTTCCAGGCTCATCCATCTTTCTCTGAGTGAAGCAGGAATACTTTCATGTCTCCGTTTTATTTGGTGTCCTGTTTCTGCCTCAGAAGCTTTGTCAATGCCATTGTGAAACCACTGGAAATAGTGGGAATAGTTCTTTGTTAACGCTGCTAAAGCACAGGCCACAAAAGGGATCTTTTGCATTTTAAGATTTTTTTTTTCACTCTTACTCAAAGTTTTTCTGAAACTTTCCTTCAAGAGCTAGAACTGGATTAACACAAATTAACTGTTTAGTATGTGTAAGATACTGCTTGCCTATTCATAACAGGAACAGAAGATCTCAATCCTGTGTGTAATTTTGTCCTTGATTTTGTATATGGCCAGTGGTTTAACTTTTGTGCCTCAGTTTCTCCTTCTGTTAAAAAGGAAAATTATACACTTCTATCTCTTCTAATGGTCATGAAATTAATTTCACTGTAATGCGTGTATAGTATGTAGAGATGGCAGGATGAATGGCAATGGTAGCAGCTATTATTATATATCACTTTCAGCAGATAGCAATTTCTACAGTAGGTTAAATTCAGGCCCAAAAAGTACTTGACTGTGTCTCTTTAAGGTCAAAAGCTATTATGAGTTGAAGACTAAAATGCTTTGTATATGATCATGAATAAATGAATTGAGTATCTCTGCCCAGCAATGTGGGATATGGAAACGATGCTGAATATCATCAGCCTGAACTATCAACATCCATCAGCTTTCCCCTTGCTCATCTCTCAGCTGTCGCAATATGAAACCCACTTTCCCCCGAGATTTCAAACGACTGGGGCTAAACAGCAAAAAAACATTTGGTGACTAAATTTGCCAGAGAAGGTCTCAGTCACGAATGACTAAAAACAAAATTATAGAGCAATCTCAGCTGACTGAGAGCAGAATGAAATGTGATTCATTTTCATCCACCCGGCAGGGACTGCAGGGAAAAAAAAGACTGGATTAACCCCTTCCCTGCTAGCAGTGCCCAGGCTGCCTGGGCTGATGCACATGTGGTTTGCATTCCTCAAATATTAGTTATTCTGCTTGTTTTGTAGGGCAACTCATAGCTTTTATTACTCAGGTGGACCAGAACAGTAGGTGGACTGTGCTAAAAAGATTAGTATGGTATACTTTGATATCATACACAGTTTATAGGAACATAACTACAGACCCCACTGCTCTCTGTCAAGCAAGAGAAAACTGCTTGCCCAAAAAAACTTGTAGTCTGAAGATGAAAGACGAAATCTGGACAATGATGTGGTGGTGGGAGAAAACATTTGTCAGCAAGGCAGTTAAAGGTGTCAGCACTGAATCACCTCACAGGAGATAAAGAATTGTAAGGTGCAGAACAGAGGTGGATAATGACATGGTTTTCTGAATACCTGCAGGAGGGATTCCTCACATGCGAAGGGCAGCAGAGGAGAAAACATGGAGATGGTAGTCTGGAAGTTTGACTAGGAGACAATGGAGCCTGCTGGGTGGATGCTTCAGGCAGAAGCTGTTGTTTCAGGCTGTCTTTCTCATCCAGGCTGCACTCACAAGCTTTGGGATCACCACTGGATTCAGGAAATGGTGCAGGAAATGGTGTGGAGTCTCCTGCACTGTGCTGCACCCTGGGGTGAAGCTCCCCAGGCAATTTCTGACCCTTATTGGAAGGGGGCAGGTGAGACACTACTGGAGTTGAGTTCCTCCCATGACAAACACCAGCACATGAAGGCTGTGTTAAAGTTGGTCATATGCACCAGATGGTTCTGCGTTCTGGCTGATCACCTGCTCAAATAAATAAATTAAAAGCATGTCTGCTGTCCCTAGCCCAGAAAAACTGTTTAAAAAAAGACATCAAAGTAAGAAAAATTACATTTTTGTCAGTAAACATCGCAGATGATCTTTTCTTCAGAATTTCTTTTGACATTTTTCCTAAAAGCGGAGTAGATAAAGTAACAAGTCAAGCAAAGGTTTTGAGAGGTCATACAGTGATCTCTCTGGCAACAGCAGCAAAGGAACCTGTCCATTAGTCGACCTTCTTGAAGAAGCATTGTTCCTGAGGTCAGAGACTGACTTAGGATATGACAATTTGGGCAAGGGTTGCTCCTTGGGTGTCTGATACCCTCCACATCACCACTGCACTGTAAATTTCTGTATAACCACAGCAGTAGAGTCAAGATACAGCAAGTCAAACTAATGGATGATGAATGTGATACTCAGAGCGAAGTGGTAGCACAGGTAAAGTGCTGGAGCAGGAGCAATTTACTCAGAGCTGCACAAATGCTGGATAGAAGGCAGACTTTCCCTGCCATCTTTCGAGAACACTAGATAGAAAACTCCCTAAACAACTACCAGATTAAATTGAAAGGTCAAGCCATGGGCAGGTTGAAAAAGCAGGAACTTTGTGATTCAGCAGCTTGTACATGGCACTGGAGTTGTCTAGGACAGGCTTGGCTGATGCCAAATGCTTTCTGCTTTATGCACACTGTGGTACAAACTTCTATGCTTGATTTGGTTTCCTTCTATAAATGGAAAAAATTCTCATGAACCTTAAAAAACATGTTTTAAAGTCATCTAGCTTTATGGCTTATTTAATAAATTTATATTTGGTCAGTTTAGTCATATGACCGTGCTTTTCAAACAATATTAACAAACCCCTTAAGTTGAGTTAGCAACAGGAGGAAAAAAAAAAGAAGAAAATACCAAAATTGTAGGTGTTTGGATTTGCTGTACTGTTACAGAGAAAAGAAAGCTCTGTTAATATGGGACAGTTAGGGTCTGGCTGGGCCAAGCAGAGCATCTCAGCAGGGCTATGACTCTCAGTGGAATTACAATTGCTGCACTGCTTCCCCTCTGTAAAACTGGCTTATGCAGAGCTGGCTCAAGTTTCATGGCTTGGCATGGTGGAGCTGCATAAAGAAATACGCAAAAGTTCCCACACTGCATTCCCAGCTTGAAGTTGGTTCTCTCACCTCTCTTTTAAGCCCACTTCTTGTGTTGATTAGATCTAATGAAAAATATTTGCTTTCTTTTATGGTTAGCGAAACACCAACATGCCTGTAACTAAATAATACTAATTGGCCAAATCCTTACATGGATAAAATACCTCCTGAACACCACAATGGTTGTCTTGTTCTCTGATATATCCAAACAAATCCATTATCTTCAATGGAGCAGCACTTGTATGATGGAGGGAAAAAAAGAAATTTGGCCTAACAAAACTCTTTCAAGAGAAGTGACTGAGTAAAAGGTCTGTGAATTTTGCTGATTACCAGTTATTTTAGGAACCATATGCACAGGCGCTTTCTGACTCATGTTGCTGTCAATGAAGGGCAGCTGTGCAACAGCAGATTTGAGCCCAGGAGTCTGGGTCTGACTCTGATTCACAGCATGATCTTCTTCAAACCACTTCTCTCTGGGGTCAAGATACTGTGTGAAATAGGGTTGGTAGTATTGCCCCTTGTTATCCAGTACTTACAGATCCCTGGAAAAGATTGCTGTGCTAGTGCAAAACCAGGAGTCCAAACTCCCTGGCTACCCTCAGAGAGCCTGAAGAGACATGATAAGGCAGGCTGGACTGAGCTGAATTTGAAGGTGGGAGGTCCAACATGGTCCCCTTTATGTAGTATGAGACACAGTGATAAAAGATGAGCAAAGCTTCCCAATGGAAGGTATTTGCAATTTCTAAGTACATATAGCATTTGCTTTAGTTCTAATTTGCTTTGCTTGCTTAAAGTAAAGCCAAAGAATGCAATTAGGATTTCATGCAGATGAAGTCCTGCTATGTTTTGTAAAATGAAATCTATTTCCTTGACCTGGAACCAGACGCCACAACCTGTTCACTACTTCAAGAGAAGTTGTAATAAAAATTTTTATCAGAATCACAACCAGCATCAGTTCCCCTCACTAATCTGTGCTGGATGGATACACACTGAGTAGCATTACTTGCCTAAAAACTTGTCACCCAGAGAAAGAGGAAACAAGCAGAGAAATGCTGTGACCTAGGAAAGCACAGCATGCCACTGGCAGACAGGGGAAGGGACCAAAGTATCGGAAGTCCTTGCTAAGTCCTAATTTGTGCCTTCCCAGAAGAAATAGATCACTATTTTTCCTGTCAGACAGTAAGTTTGCACAAAATAGTATTTTAGCATAAGATTATGAGAATAAAGCTGTTGATGAGACTGCACTGAATTTGCTGAGCAGTATTTGCAGGAAATCAGGGGAGAGTTTTCAAAATGTCAAAACAGTTCATTTTTGTACAAAATGTTTCCTATTTGCTTTAAAATATCCTTTGCTTAAGAAATTGATTTCAAGTAAAAACCAGAAAAAATAACAATGCGGGAGAAATGGACAAATAAGCTGAGAACTAAAAATTAAAAATATTGTTTGGCTCCCACAAATACAGAATTTCAATTTTAGTGGTTTTTTGGTTGAGCCACACAATCTATAAATTCATCATCTTCCCAACCCTGCTCCTGATGTTTTAAGCCATGTGCCCTCCATTGGAGAGATGGAGGTTGTCAGCTTCACACCATTACATACCCTGTTATTTTAGAGACAAAACTGCTTAAAACACTCTGCATGGGAGTTCTCATGAGCACAGTTCTGCCACCAGTTCTTTCATGGGCCTTGTGTGCTGTGAAGAATTAATATTTTCCAGTATTAATTAAATAATTACTTTTCACCTGCAGCTCACCTGTTGAATAAACACATGGGAAGATGGAAGGCAGCTCCTTCTGATGTCCAAGAATATTTGCGCAGCCAGGCAATCTCTTCTCATGTAATTCCTCTTGGTTTCTTATGGGCTCTGTCAAACTCGGTGATAACTGACACCAAACCACACTTGTGCTGAAAAGCCACTTGCAAAATGAATGGAAACTTGCCGCCCAAATGCAAAAAAGATAAGCAAAGATATAAAAGACATAATCTGACTTTGTATTCAGTCTGTGGTTCCAGGGGATCCCAGTCACTTAATTACCACACAAGACTGCAGTGCAAGGGAGAGTAAAGGCATGCAGTTCCCTTGAAGGAGCAGGTATGTGCTCCTGTGACTGAGGACAGGCCACAAAGGTAAGGGAAATTTTCAGGACAAGCTGCAATCCCTTCTCTGTGCTTTTTCCAACATCAAGGCAAACTGGTTTTGTGCAAAGCACAGCTTCATGCCCTGGTTAGAAGTAAACCAGGTGAAGATGTAATGGCGTGGATTGCACACAGCCATTGCACAAGTCCTAAATATAAATTTGGGCATCTGCCCTACTTTGAACCCTGCACTTTTGGTACTCAAGCAAGCTCATCTATGTTTGCATATGCTGCAATTGCACCTTACAGTCACATTGCAGACATGGCTCCAAGTGTCACCTTGGTGGCACCCCTTGTGCAGACACCCCTGCCACGTTGCACTGTTCCCATCCCTCTGTCTCCAAAAAGCTGTGTCTGGTGGTCATTGCACTTGGCATTCAGCCTGTCCTGTGCTTTCTGAGCCACAGCTCCCCACAGCCCTGCCTGCCAGCTCTGTCCCATCGGGGTTTGCAAGGGACTGATCACGCACAGACTCAGAGTAGGGAGAACCCAAAGTACTTGGGGGTGCAGTGGGACCATGCCCACATTATGTGTGTAGTTCCACAAGGGATGTTGCCCAGTCATGACCTGGAAATGATGAGAGAACTTGGGCATTACTGGTGACAGAGGAGGAGCTTGCTGCTCTGCACTGGTACCAGCCTTCTCTTGTTCCACATTGCACAGAAATATGTATTTAATTAAGAGTCATATGCTGTGCATAACTCTCCTGAGAGATGGGCTGGATCTCCCACAGAGCCACTAGGCATTTAAGGAGCAAAGGGCCTCAGAAGAAGGATAGGGCTTGTTTGTTTTTCCCTGTTACCTGGAGCATTTCCATCTCAGACTGCCTAATTTAAAGTGCTTCCAAGCCTGTGCTCTCTGAAGGCCTGGCCCCATTCAGCTCACGGAGATGGAAAACAATTTAGGTCTCGCAGCTACAGCAGGGTGATGCAGCTGATAAGGGAACTTCAAGGTTAAATAAACTGTTCTGTGGGCAGAGGACTGGGGAAGGATCTCCACAGAGCCAAGGAGCAAGGTGGGGAAGCACAGGCAGTAGAGAATGGGCAGGATGGAAACTTCCCTGAATCCAGAGAGATTTGTCCGAGGCAACAGCAAACAGAGAGCTTGGAGACAAGATCCACAAATAACTCTCTATATTTTGTCACCCTGTTGGGCCTTGTATAAGGGAAAACAGAATACAATTTTTTGCTGGGCAGTACTGTAATAAGTGAAAGGTAAATTAATTTTTTTTTTGTATACTTTGATAGCATTTTCCAGTCAAAAACTTGTGCTTTAGTCCTATCACCTCAGTGATGCCAAAAAGAAAATCACAGAAATTCCTGTGTGAGTGGATGTCTGTAACATATTTGCACAAGCTTTGTCACACAAAATGACATTTTCCCTGCAGGGAGGCAAACAAACCTTTTCAATCAAACAGCCCAAATGCATTGGCATTACACATTTCACCTATTTGCATGGCACATCTATTAAAACTTTGCAACACCCAGTACTCTGTCATCGCACTGCTGTCCAAAGGAAGAGAGCTTATCGTTCTCACATCACACATGAGGAAATTCCTGAGGGAATAAACACGTTGCACAGGGTGTACTACAAAAAGTCTTGGAATGAACCTTAGGGGTTGCTGCCCAGTTCGCCCCTCTAGGTGTCAGACATACTTCCATGGTAAACAGTGCACTTATCTCTGCTTACCAGGCCCAGATCCTAGAGGAAGGCAAATCCCAGTTTTAAGTGTGTTATCAGTCATGTACCTTCAGCTGGAGAGCAAAGAGGAAAGGGGCACTGTGTAGCTGGGGCTTTGACACTGCTGTTTTAAGCCATCAGTAGGGATTGGGCAAGTTTGTATCTTCCTATAGCTGTAATCATGCCACTGCTATTTTCGCATTTGGTAATTGCTTGCTGCTAGCAAAAAGTAGAACTCATAAGGCACATCCATCCTGCAGGGAGCTGAGATGGGGCTTTGCAATTTAGGCCTCTCTCTCTAGCAGAAGTATTGTCAGTGATGAGTAATCTGGGCCTGATGGTAGATCACCATTCAGGTGATACCTGGGTCCCTTGAGACAGCTTTCCTTTCATTTTCTCAACTGTTTGTTGTTTTTTTCTTGCAGATGCAAGAATGTAGTCCTTGAGAGTGTCCATTTGCTAGGTTACTGTGGCACTATACTCCCTAATGAAATTATCAGTATATTACATAAAGTGACTAAACAATAACTTCTGCAATAAATGAGTCAGGATGGTCACTGGTACTATCCTCACAAAAAGATTGGAGAAATAGGAGATTGCAGCCTACCCACAGGAGAGCTTGCAAATTGCCATAACTGTGTATAAATAGAAAGAAATGCAGAGGCAACTGTCAGCTAAGGTCCTGCTGACTCAGTGCCACCTTGTGTTTTTACCAGGAAGCACAGAAGCACAAGGAAGACTGTCAGTGAGGGGCAGAGAAGGATTCTAAGTAGGAACTCTGCCTACTTTAGTAAGTGATATTATGGATTCACTCAGCCAGTGAACAAACACAGGAAGCCCTTCTCCTGTAGGAATGCTATGGCTCTCAGCCATCCAAGCCTTCCTGGAGGAGAGCTGGCATCACTGGGGCAGAATGAGGTACAGAAGGGTAGAAGTTTTTTTGCTCTGCATCACAGTCAGTAAAGAGATTTGGAGCAGGGCCTTGGTTTTATAATGGTGACCTACAAAGTCTAACCTCTATTCCAGACTCCTGTGAGACAGAACTATGTGGGCAGCATTAGTAAATGTCATTATACAAACTTGCAGGATGCAACACAGAGGAGAGTAAGCTTATCCATATTCCATCTTTCTTCCTTTTTTCTTAGTGGTTGCCTTTGCAGAGGAGCAGCCCAGGAAGGCCATAGTTCTGTCACTCCTCAAGAGGCCTGGCGTGGGTGATTGAATCCCATGTTTGTGTACTGCGCTTCCACCAAGGTGGGAACACATAACTCTAGTGAGAGAGACAGAACTATACCCATCTCTGCTCTTGTCTTCCCTGAGGATGGCTTGTGCAGTCTGACGCCACTGCAGCATGAGAGGGTGCCCAGTGGTGCTGGGGGACACCTGTGGAACTCACACCCTATGGGACAGACTCTGCACTAGGTAGCACTGATGGGAGGCTCCTGGCCCTGGTAGCCTCTCTCTACTCTTGAGGTCTTCCTAAATCACAGACAAAGAGAAAGAGCTGGTTGTCAGTTTCCATTTCAGTTCTCATACAGCTCTTTAAAAAAGGAGGAGTGGTTTCTATTTCAGCATTGAAATTGTTCCCTAGGTAAACTTTGTTTTTCTGACATGAAGGATCTTATGACTTTGCCTGGAGCAGTTCAGTGCAGGCACTCTGACCCCTGCCCACACACCACAGTCCTGGCCTGCACCACCCACGGCTGGGCCTGCCTTCATCTCCCTGTGCCTATGCTGAGGTCCTGAACTCCATGCCCTAATCCAGAACTGCTCCTGCAGATCCATACCCAGCTTTGCCCATGCTTCTCCCTCAAAATCTGAATGCAAGCTTGCCTGGTAATGAGTAAAAAGCCTGCATATTAATTACTTCAGGTTCTAAGACCACTTTCATTATCTCATACTTTAATTTTACAAATAAGTAGACATAGAGAAAGCTGTAGAGATATAGATACATAAATATGCATTCTTGTTCCATCAGAAACACAGTGCTATAGCATTTTTTCTAGCCTAACCATAGCAGAGAATATTAACAGAAAAATTCACTTTTCCATTTAGTACACATAAGTACACAGAACCAAATCTCTCCCTGGAGTAAATTTGCTGAAGTCAAACAGGGCTTACATCAGAGATGAATTTGGCAGTCTGTTTTTACTGAGCTCTACAGCAGAAATTCAAACATATGCTCAGGCATATTTCCACTGAACATAGTGAAAGCATGAGGCCACAATCAGGAGAGGAGTGAAGTCAAAACTCTGCCACCATTTCATGACTATTTGGATCAGCCCATTTGTCTGACGTGCTCTTACCGTGTCCTCTCTTCAAAAAAATGGAGAACAGGGGTGGATGGGGACACATTTTCTTCACTGTAAGGAAATGCATGTGTTTGAACAAGAAATTTGAGAAGTAAAGGATAAAACACGGTCTGCATGAGAAAGACACCCCAGAGCAGTGTTTTCCATAAGAGGTCATGTTTCCACACATTTCCACAAAGCCCAGCTTATCAAAACTGAGTGCATCCTCAAGACTCACCCAAGCCCAAGTCACCAGGGGGATGAACTCCTTTAGTACAGGAAGTTGCTAACACAAGTTGTCTTAAGCCAAACTGCTAGAGAGAACCCTTGTCTCTACTGAAGACAGTGGAAGCTTTAGTATTGGTTCCAGTTACCCCAGAATTCTGTGTCTCCCACCTGGTTTCTGCTCTCTACCATTATTTGCTGTCAATGCACATAGGCGGGAAGCTTTTCACTGGATAATGAATTGCTGCAAGTAAGTTGAACCCATAGGAACACACCCTTGTAACTGCAAAAGGAGCATGGAGGCATCAATAAAATCCTGTCTCATCCTGTTCGTCTAATATTAATCTTAACAGATTTGAAACCAATGAAATGGATCTGAACACTCTGGATTTTCTTATGCACCTTCTTTTATAGAGTGTTTTCTTATTTAAGATGCTAAAAGTTAACCTTTTTGCTATGTAACACTGATTTCACATATAACTTTCTGTCCATGGGAAGAGAGAAGCTCATTATAATCACAAAAAATTTCTGAGTTTTGATTGCTCTTGGTAATTTCATTTAGTCAGTGCCAGTTCATTAATTTACCAAATACATATATTTTAAAATTGCATTTCATTAGGCTTTATATTTTGTCATGCTGAAAAATAAATTCCTAAGAGAATCAATCTGCCAAATGGATGAAGATGGGGTGTAAGCTCATTTAATCCAGGCTCTGTGTGTCCATGTCACTTCAGCTCAACTTTATCAAATGGCCGAATGGTTTGTGTAGAACATGCCAGCAATCTCTGTCTAGCTCTTCCTAGAAAAGGGTCCATATCAGAGAAAGTCACCATCAAAACTAGAGAGTAGAGAGACTGACCAGACCTTTAAAATAGTTTATTCCTACAGCAAATACCTCTAGTTCAGGGGCAAGTCACGTTGGAAGGAAAGACGGTGATTGGGAAGTGTCTCCTGATTCTGTCCGTGATGCACAAGTTGTGTCACTTAATAAAGAACCTCATTCCCCAGAACCCTTCAAGCCAGGACCTTTCACCCAAAGTGAATCAATTTTTAAAGTTGAAAGCCCAACTTTGAGATGGGAAGGAGAGTTTAAAACACTATTTCATTCTTTCAAGCTGTGCTACAAATGGCCAACACCTAGGGGGGAAACATTAACTCCAAGGACCAGTGAAAAGACATATAAATCACATAGGAAAACATCTTGGCCTAGCGGCTACTAACCCAATGGAGATAAATCTAGGAAAAATCTTCCTGGAGTTTTGCAGATTTTATTTTAAAAGAGAAGAAATAGAGGAATGCAGTTTATTTACTGTTTTTTCTTCAAATTCGACAACGAGTATCAGTCAGTATTATAACATCTCTACAATACATCTTTTCTGAAATCAATAAACCATGAAATAAAATATCATATCCTTTATGTTAAGCTGTTAAGCTGTTACAGAATTTTGACATTTCAATAGCAACCTTCTATTGTCTGGGTTTGCATTCACACCTCCTAAGGGTATGAGCTCAGCAAAGTTAGAGAAGATAGCGTATGAGATAAACTATAGAGAAGAGGGCACTTAGGACCACTTTGGGGAGAAAAGACAGAAATGTCTGGGCTCACTATCTTTAAGTCCCTTTCAGAGCCCACAATATAATCCAGGATTCAAGAGTCTCACTATCTCTTGTTGTTAGCAAGCAACTGTAAAGCCCTCATGCAAAACGTTCGCCTCATTCCCCTCTGTGTGCTGACCTACAAGGAAGATAACTGTGTACTTCTTCTATCAGTTCCTCCCACAGCCCGGGTAGCAGAGGTCTATACAGCATGTATAAATGCTCCCACGTTGCTGATGAATCACCTAGGAATGAATCCGAACTCACATGATGGAATTTCTGAAGTTTCCATTTGCTTATTTTTTCTAACACATGCACAGACATACATAAGAAAAGCAAGGCACTGAAAAACATACTGATACTGGTAAGTCATGTATTTGGAATATAGGAACTAGCAGGTGCAAATTGAACACAAAGACCTAGTAAATCCAATTCCTGGGAACATATTTCTGTTAATCTGGTCCTTTCTTATCCTATCACAGACTATTTGCTGATTGAAGACTGACTGACATATTGCATATTACAGCAAAGCAGGAAGCTATACTGAAAGAGGATGTTGTCTTTAGGATCTCTACTCATTTATTGCCAAGATGGAAAAGTGTACAGTAAATGAGGCAAGGAACTGAGAGGAAAGAAGAGGTGGGTCTCAAGACTAATGTAGCTGAATGTCTAGAGGGATGGATTTCCCCCTGCCTGCTGGTATAAATGTCATTTGTACAAATGTCTTGTTTTAAGCAAGACTCTTGAGCCAAGTACCATGAAAGGTCACTCACTGAAGATACCCTGTTTTCTTGATTCTTGACTTGAGGCCTGGGCTGTGATTTACAGGACATCCTGAGCATAGCTATCTACAACAAAGAGAGATGGGAGCTGTTCAGCTATATGAAGTGCTTCAAAACTCCCTCCTGCAATGTCTGTCCCTAAGTTTCCCAAGCAGGAATCCAATACAATAAAACGCCCTCCTCAGCCAGAGCTGTGGCACTAAGTTAGTTAAGAGAGTGCAACAGTTAGCCACTATAGTGATGGGTGCCACCAAAAGAGTCTAGTAGAAAGTTAATAATTTTCTCTCCAGTGTAGGGTTTGAATTGTATCCAGCAAATAGAGCCTGAAGCCATATGCCAAACAATGAGAAGGAAATAAAATATTGACTAGGTGCTTACTCATAAAGCTCCATCTATTCTGTGCACTGTCCTGAGACAGAACTGCTGGGTAAAAAGTAGTATGAGGAGATGCAGGTAAAGATTGACTGTATACCCAGGAGAAGACTCAGGCTTGTGTTTGCTAACTTTGTGTTTGACATTGCTTAAGATTTGAAGCTTATTTTTCACTTTTAAAGATGTTCATAGAAGAGTATGTACCTATGTGCAGGAGTGTTTCTGTGCTCCCCCGAGCAGGATTAAGTTCAGAATTGGGTCCCTAATTCCTTTAGATTTCAGTGGTATTGAAATCTATTAACAGTAGTAAACTGTTAAAACAATGATGAGGCAAACATAACTCACTTTAAAACCACGGGTGGCTCCTGCAGTCAGGGAAAAATAGCCTTTCTCCTTCTGAATTCTTAGCTAGATCTGCTGACAAGGCAGATAAATGCCTCTGAGAGTTATCTGGGCCTCTGCCTCTCTCCTTGCCTCTCCTCCACTGAGGTACGTGTGTTTTTCATGGGAATGCTGTCTGTGCCAGAGTTAGAAATCCAAGAGCAAAGGTTTCAGCTAACCAACTGTGTAATCTGAAGGACAAGAGGTCAGGGTCTCAGAAGGGAATAGAGAACAACCCTGAGCATCTCTGGGGAAGCCAATGGCAAGACCTGCACTCCATTTTTGTGGTCCTGACTTTAATGAGCTTTGCCAGGCTTTGTGCTTCCACTCTGCTGCCCCTTGGACATAGACAAAGGAGTACAGTTAAAGGAATTTACCTGCGGCCTCTATCAGAGAAGCAGGCAGACAAAAACTACAACCTCGAAACAGAGAGAGGAAGAAACAATTGGTTGTCAGCTTCTAATCAATAAATTCTCCTTGGACTGTTTCTAGTTCACCTGAGCCTGATCAATATCCATTGGGGAACCTTCCAATGGGACCAACTTTTAATTTATCTCCCAATTTCCTCTCCAGAGCCAAGACATCAGATCTAATTACTGTGCCTGTTTACCCTGTTTGCTTTTCCTCCTCGCCTGAACAGGAGGAGGATATCATGCTTCTTGATGGGGAAACAAAGATGTAACAGTGCAAAGGAAGTGCTCAATGCAAGAGCCCTGGATGCCACATGCAAACAGACATTTTTGGCCTTCCTAAGTAAAGGTGAGGGTGCCAGGGGAGAGCCAGAGAAAATAAATGAGTCACTGGAGAGATGACACCAAGCATGAGGAGACAAATGTGATCAGACAGTAAGAAGGTAATATGGAAAGACACAGAGGGAAGTAGGACAGGGAATCTAGTTCTTGGGACTGGTGAGCTCAGAGACAAGAATATAAATAAGAATGAATCATGTTAAATATTATTATTATAATGAATCTACCAGTTGGTCCTCAATAGTTTTGTCTTGAGCTGTTAAAAGTGACTAAGCCACTGAAATTCTAGGGTATTTGAGTACTTAATCCACTTAGTTTCCTTTGAAAATCCTCACTACAAGTTTTTACTTCCCCATGTCCCCATATAATGTATAATAGGGACACTTTCCCTGTGAATACCACAGGGAGGGACTAAGCCATGGAAATGGAATGAAGAAATGAATAGCTGCCTGGGTTCCATGTTCCTGGCAGTGATTATTAGTGACATAGTGTGATGCACTTACTGGTGCTTTAGAAATGCCAGTGACTACTGGTTATGGGATAAATCTGGAATGCACTGTTTCATAGCGTAGACAACTTCATTTGAATTTTTTTTTCATTGAAACTGAAGCCCTTAGCAGAAGGCTGAAACTGTCCAGACATCAGATTTAAGAAATGCTTCACCTTGGCCTCTTACTTGGGAATTCCCCAACCAGGAATTCAGAAAAGATTGCTTGTAGGCCTGATGGCAAAAGGATGGGAAAATAAAGCAGAGCCCTCACAGTGCTACAGAAGGCCTCAGGTACATTAATGCTTTAGCCTTACTAATGCCAAGGGCCTCCTATATGCAGCTTTACAGCCCTTCGCGTAAGCTGTTGAGTGAGTGCTTTTCCATAATGTCACTGGCAGTATTTTCCCTTTGTTGTTCCCATGCTGCTATTCTCTTTATTTTTTACTTTGGTATCCTCATGCTCTTGTACTTTTGCTCTCATGGTCTTGCACCTGCTTTGAGAGCCTGGGACCTCAGCCTTCCCGGCTGGTCCCTGAAAAGACAGTTTTCAGGGACCCTTTCCCTCCCTTCCCTTTCTCTCTCTCTCTCTCTGTGTTTTTCACTCACTCTTAAAGTAGATTTGTTAGAGCTGATGTGTGCCATCAGGCACAGACCCTCCTAAAAACCCCTTGTACATGTAAGCATCACACTTTGTGCAAGAACAGCTGTGACTGAGGTGCCACTATGACCAAGGGTGGTGGTTCCTGTGTCAACAAAACCATCAAAAGAGCAAAGAGCAGCTACCAAGACCAGCAAAGCCACTCATTAGCTGGGGAGAATGAGAGTACAAACACAAGCTGTACACGCACTCCTGCTTAACTCCTGTACCACTCTACTGGAGATGCAATTGCCAGATGCCCACTCAAATCAGATATTGCTGGTCCTGTGCTAGAAACCTGTTACATAATACCAGTTAGTGATTAATGTGATTTTTGTGTACTAGCCTAAGCCTCTTTATGGAGACCACTGCACTAGCAAGAAAGGAAACACAATGAAACAAAAAAATAAACAAAAATACTTGTGCCTTTTTCATGTGAATTTAATTTGGTAAAGAGTTTCAAGGCCTCTTGGGAAAAGCACTCTTTTGCCTATGTCTACATAATCATGGGTATGTTGACACAATTGCACTTGCATGATGTTTTCTAACAGTTCCTACAGCCCAAGTGCAAGAAGAACCACACAGCGGTCCTTCTGGGCCTGGAAGTAAAGAAGCTCAAAGTCTCAGGAGAATATAGAAAATAAGGATGCAGATGGTAAGGATCAGACAGAGCAATAAACAGATTAAACAGCAGGAAGACTGAAGCTTACCTGACAAACAGCAGTCTAAAAGAGCTGGGGATGTGAAAGATGAGAGGTTCATTTTTGGCTGGGAGGGGTAGAGAACTGTTGGGGGCGGTACTTGGTGGTGTCGCTGAGTGGCAGATGCTGCAGAACAGACCATGCTTGCCCCCATGAGTGATGAATCCAGATGAAAACTCAGAAAGGGCAAGAGATGCTGAGTGAGACAAAGAGGAGAGATAGAAAGATAAAAAATATTACAAAGAAACAAGACTTAAAAAAAAAAGAAAACAAGAAAAACCAAGAAAACAAGACTTTGGAAAACAAGACTTTATCCAGATCCTGCTGAATTTGATAGGAGTGGTGTTCATGCCTTTATTTGGCTGCAAACATGGACTGAAGATATCGGCACACTTGATACTGTAGTCTAAAGAACTGGCTTGGTCTCAGTGCAAGCTACTGGCATGAAGAGCCTTGAACTGGAGAGAGCAAGAACCTACAGTACAATGCAATCAAGAATCCTGGCCCATCTTCTTCCCCTTGAACTGATATGGTCTATGTTTTAACTCCCTGTGGAAAATAATTTTAAATGTCTGAATGTCAAGCAGAGCAAGACAGAGCCTTGGCTAAAGGAACCCTGGATAAAATCTCTTAATTTATCCCCTTTTGGTTTGCAGCATTTTCTTTCCTCCCTATCCCACAACTTTTACCACTTTGTATCTATGTGCATGAGTTGGAGATGATGTCAAAAATAGAAAAAACAAAATAAAGGGACAGAGGCATGATTATCTGTCTGGATAACAGCATGGAAACTTCTCATGGATCTCTTGGTTTATTGTCACCAGCAGAAGAAGCTATCCTTGTAATTAGCATTACTATTCAGCTTACTGAAAAGTGCTGCTTTACATCTGTGCATAAAAGTGCAGAACAAGGAAAAGAACCCAGTGAAGAGAGTCTAGAACCTGGCAGAAATGATTAGAGGTACTGCTCAAAACTAGTAATTTGCACTTGTTAAAAATGACAGCCAAGTATGCTCAGCACTTCTAAGTCACCTGAGTAACTCATTTTGGTAAATATGATTTTAGATTTCTACAGCATCTTTCAAGAATCTGAGAGAATTTCATAAGCACCAATTAAGACTCACATCCTATCATGTGAGACACGCAAGTACTGTTATTCCTAATTTACAAACTGGATTTAATGATTTCCCAAAGCATTGCCAGGGATGTAGAGAAGCAGTCTGCCTCATTTTAACAAAAACCCTTCACAATCCACCCAGCTTGTTAAGGAGTGAAGCAGTTTGGCCAAATGCATGCAGCTAAACTGTGACAGACAACACAGGATGCAGAACTGAGGCTGCCCTACTCCCCTAGCTACTCCTTTGGTTTCAGAACAGTCTCTCCCTCCTAATGTGAGGGCAGAGGATGAAATAGAATTTTTCCTCCTGCAGGGAATTTCAAAATAATTCTTCATTTCAAACTTAAATGAAAAGTTAAAAATCTGAGGAAAAGTATAAATGTTAGGATCTAGACATTTTATATCAAAACAGAATGATCCAACATGTCATTCTGTTACAGCATTTTTAATTTTGAATCAACATATTGAAACAAAAAATAAGTCATTTTATGTTGAAATGTCAACCCCAAACAAAATATTTTGTTATGCTTCTCCCAGCTGGAAAGCCTTTTTTTTTTTTTTTTTTTTTTTTTTTTTTTTTTTTTGTCAGAAATGACATTTTATCATTGCAAATTTCAGTTTAGGTGAAATCACGTTGTCTGATGGGAAAACATTTCTGTGACAAAAATGTTAATCATCTCCAAAGTGACTATGTTTTCTGTCAAGACAAGGAAGACATAAAATGCTGACTTTAGAATTCTGAGGAGCTGAAGTGTTCTAACAAAAAAGATCTGGGAGGCCTCTGAACTGGACTGAAGTGCTGATTGTGAAGAACAAGTAAATAGTTTTAAAAAGGATGTTCTGAATGAAGCAGAATCAAATAGCCAGATAAGTGAAGGAAGAAATTATGCATCTTTTTTAAAGCTCTATAGAAGTTACTTTTCTTATGCCCTGGAACCTAAGGTTATATAACTGGATAATGCATGCACTGGGAGGGCTACCAAACTTGTTTCTTGGCTCAGAGAAAGATGGCCTCTCCTTGCAATAGACATTTATGACAAAACACGTACTAAGTAAATCTACTAACTCCTCATGATGTTGGACCAGTAGCTATGCTTCATGTTTTGAAGCGCACAGTTTTATACCTCTTATGTATGGGTTATATACAACATAGTTCTTACTCAGTGGAACTTGAATTTGTAATAATCCAGGTTTACAGGTTATTTGTTACCTACAGGATTGCAAACAGTAGTAAGTGGTAGTAGCTGTAATCACTCACTACCCTGAAACATCCCTTCAGGTAACTTTCAGCTTCTGCTGGCTGCTTATTTATTTCTTTGGTTACATAACTTTAACATTCCTCTTTATCATCTGTGGTCTTCTCAACTCAGAATGGTTTGCTGCAAATTTGGACTCTATTGATCACCTGGCCTGCAGCTCACTGAGAAACACAGAATAACATCATTTCCACAACACAACCTGGCAGATACCTGCTTCTGGAAACCTTCCTATGTTGAAAATTAGTAACACATTTAATGTTGACCCCTCCATTTCTGCACCTTATTTTTTTTTGGATATACGGGTAAATCATGTTACTTGCTTCACTTTTGCAAACAGGAAAATGAAAGTGTGGTTGATGAGTGAAACACAGCTTTTCTTTCTGTGATGAAGTTGCTTCATCTCAAACTGCTCTCCCCTACAAAATTTCTAATGCTGCTTGTATTTGTTGCTTCACTCAATCTATTTAGGTCTCAGCTAAGTCAGAATGCAATAATACAATTACATTAAAAAAATAAGTTCAGATGCTTTTATTGTCATCATTCACTGACTTTGTGTCCTTTCTCTGTGGTCCATGGATGCAAGACCACATCTACTGGCCACTGAGTACAATTCCCACTGTTGCCCACAACCAGGATAAAACTCCCTTTCATACCTTTCTTTTTAACAAGTATCACCTTAATGTAGTTAGGTTATTTGCCCATGTACAGTTGTTCCCTAATGCTTCTCTCAAAATCTGTGCATTTTCAGCTTAAAAGTATCTCCAGCAAGGTCACCCCATTTCTTCTGGTGCTCCCATACCTTGTCTCTCACAGGTATACACCATGTATTTAAAACAGGTTTTCTAGCTTCTTTACTATTATTATCACAGAAGCATCTAGAGATTCAAATAATACCAAGGATCCTCTGGGCTAGGAATAATCTCTTTTCTGAAAGGTTTATAGTATAAGTAGGCAAGACAATAATTGACACTGCAAGAAAGCAGAAGATCCAGTAAATCATACAACAGATCAATAGGAGTGCCAGAATCCCTGGTTTTCGAGTAGGTCCCCAGCATCCACTGCATTTACATTGCTTCCAAATGTAAACAAAATCCTATCTGCAGTGTCTCCAGTTGCCCACCGCAAACCACACAAAGATGTGTGCCTCTCTGTGTCAGTCACAGCCACTGTGTTGTCACACAAACAAAACCTATGCTTTGGCTTCAACACACAGAAACCACCCAAAAACTTCCGAGGACTACCTGGGCTTGCATCAGAATTAAGGCTGGTTCTGCATCCCATTGCCAACACATGGGGTTACCAGTATCACCACCAAGACTAATGAGGTTCCAGTGGTCTCATCGATATGCAGCCATCTCACTCACTGAAACATCCTTGCACCTCTCTTATTCATGGAGAGAATTCTGCTCTGAAAAAAGTGTATTTTTGCTGTCATAAAATGAATCACAAAGTTCTTTTTTATTAATAGAAGCCATGTTTACTTAGATGTCCTGAACATTTCAGCACTTCCATACTTGCACATTCCTCCACTGGAGACACGTAAATATAAAACCCATCAAGTGGAAATGCATGCAGTCAGGTAGAGACAAGCAATTTTGATTTGTCACACAATATCCAGATTTTGTGGAGGCTGTGAAATCCTGGCAAGCAGCCTCAGCTGATTTCTGCCCTCAAGGCCTGGGGCAGGGGTGCTTTCTGCCTGACATGAATCCACCAACTCCTGTCATCTGCATGCTACGAGATTCCCTGTCTATCTCCTTATCATTCACCTAAATCATTTTAGCAAAACAGACAAAGCAGGTATGAGTGAGAACTTTCTCTTTTAGCACTACAAAAATAAAACAAAGTGCTGGACATACCCCCACACTGTATCACAGGCTTAATGTATTCCTTTTGTGGGGTCTGTCTTGCTTGTTAATACCAAGGAAATGCACGTCTCTTGACCTTGTCCTTCATATCTCCTCTGCTGCTTCCTACTCTTTGTTTCCTCTCCTGTCCCTTTTAATTGGGGGGAAAAAAAAAGCGCATATATTTTAAGCACAGGCCTATCCACTGGTAAAATTGTTGGCTCAGTGGAAAGAATATAAGCTCCTGTGCAGAGGCATGGATCCTGTCTCCTGGTACAGATCATAGCAGAGAACCCCACAGAACGGTGTTTATTGGAAGCCTCTATTTTATTTGCTTAACAGTTTAATATAATTTTTGCTTAACGAATGCTTCTCTCCAAGATAAATAATTTTCAAAATATTAATAAATACATATTTAATTATTCTTTAATTTTATCTATGCCTTGAGTGATAACTGCATTCAATTGGTTTTGGTAAGAAAAAAAGGAAACCAAGTAATTAAAAAATTATTATTGTTTTTAAAATTCCTGAGCTTTTATTTGATAGCTGTGCTAAAATGGGAATACAGAGCTGAGCCACCACTGAGGGATCCTGAATTCCTCTCCGGCAGTTTTATAAATTACTGCTTTGGACTTAAAAAAAATTAGAAATCTTTTAAACAAAGTCACCCTCAGCAGTCACCAAGTTTAATCACTAATTTTTTGTCGTAGTTCAGAATGTCAATAGGCCACACCTATTAAGGCTATTCCTGATCTATTAAATCCCTTCAGCACATGCATAGGCTGAACAAGGATTGCAATAGGAAACTTGGTTTCTTAGTGAAAAATTTAGCAAGTTATTACCCTACTGTAATACCATTTCATATTCATTAACTACCAGAAAGAGGAAATCAAGAAATGTCTTCAAAAGCACAAGAAAATAAGCAATTTAAAAGGGGATTGTCTCTCTTGGGGAAGAGTTTTCCAGTGCTCTCTGCCCAATAGTGCAGTTACAACGTTTTTTGCTCTTTTCTTGCATCGCACCTCTCCCAAACTCCAAACAACATGGTAAGAAGGAAATGTCATTACAGGATACACATTAGAAAATTATTAAAAATGCACAGCTGAACATATGTCACCTAGTCCAGCAGGGTAATTGATGTGAAAAGTATGAGAGCTATTTGCCATCCTTACTCAGATCACATACGGTCCTATTCTGTGAGAAACCCCAAGAGGAATTTATAGGATTATTCAATGAGTAAGGTACTATTCATGGTGAGTAAAGGTGGCAGAATCAACTTGCTACTGATTACGAGCCGCTTTTCCTCACTTACACTGCTGTAAATTTAAATTAACTCCACTCAATCAATGGCGAATAATTGATATAAAATCAGAGTAAGAGGAGAATTAGTCTATAAGTATGTCTAGAATGAATAAACAGTGAAAATTTGCCAGCATATATAACTCCCCCTTGAAGCTGTGCTGCAAGGTTACTTTTATAACTGATTGTTTCATTCTCAGAAGTGCTGCGCTGCTGCTTGAAGAGAAAAATATACTGAGCTTCTGCATGCTAAAATACCCAGTGTTTTCTGAGGTTTTGTGCTTTCTTGGGTGGTATGAAAATCCCACAAATCCCACTGAGTTTAGTTCAGGTCATGGGCACATACTAACGAGCAAGGACAAATTGGTCTTTTGGTAGCCTGTGAGGTATCCTGGCGTGCCCCACAGGCGTTTGGCTGGGTCTTGGATTTTCACCGGAGAAAGCTGGACTGGCACAGGATTGAAACGCCACATCTCCTCCTCCCAGCCTGTTCAGCAGGTGCTCTGTATAAGCAAACAAAGGAGCACTCTCTGTCTGCACCTTGCATGTTCTAAGCAATACCAAAGCCCTGTTAGGGTCACAGTGCCTCTGTCTGCACCTGGGAGGCTTCTGCTCCTTCCTCTTTTCCCAGTGCTTCATACTTTTTTTGAGCAAGAACTATCCTTAACTATATTTGTATAACAATTCCCACCACAGGCTTTGGGTCTGGTCAATGCCTCTAATTACTACCACAGTGTTGTTATTATTAATTAATCTGCAGAGACCTCATGATTCCTTTTGGGTGGCATATTTTTAACACCCATGACTATTGCCTGAATATTGTTTAATTTTAGCTCCACACATCAGATTTAGAGAATGGTAAAACTGCCTCCCTCCCTCTGTGATGCCAACCCAACCCTGCTCTCACCTAAACTCCTGCCATTGCTTTCTCTGTACCCCTTTCTTCTCCCCTCACATCTCCAAGCACTGGGTTGAGGGGGTGCCATCACCTCTGGAACTTGCAGATTAAAAGGCAAAAAATTGACAGTAAACTGCCAATGGCTCATTTACTGTTGACGGTGAGTCAATCAAAATCCTGCTTTCCCACTGCTTCCTGGCTTTCCCATCTGTGTGAATTCATGACCCGATTTCTGATGTGTTCCACACTGTTACTTTTTTCCCCTCAGAGTTTAATTGCTTCTGCTTCACATTTGGGTGCTGAAAAATTGACAGAAGCTGCACAATTCCCTCCAGCAATGGATCCTATTTATATTGCTGTAAACTACGTTTTGCAGTGATATGATTAGTAATAAAAGGAAGAAAATTAAACAGAAATTAGCATCTCTTTGTATAAAATCTGGCTATCAACCAAGTTTTACTCTAAGGGTCACAAGGAATGTTAATATTATTAAAAGCCCACCACAACGCTCAATAAGTAAGGAAGATACTAAGTGTGAGGAAGCTCTGGAAAGGATTGAGGAAGAGCTGTTAATGCACAGTGCCTGGGGAGAGCTGCCCCTGGACTGCTGGAGTGCTCCAGCACAGGTGAACCAGGTTCCTCATCTCCAGCAGCCACCCTGAGGACAAGACACAGAGACTCCAGCCAAGCACACTCAGAACATGCTGCTACAAATTTAGAGAGAAGGTTGTGCAGCAAGTTGCTGTGCTGTGAAAATCTAAGGATGTCGATAAGGCTAATGTCTTTTAAAAGACCAATCAGTATAGCTGAATAGAAAAAAGAAAAAAAAAGAAAAGCTTTTGGGCACATAAGCCCATCCTGAATGACATTTCAACTCTTTCTTCTCATTGGGTTTGAAATAGAGTAATTTCTTCTTTGTCAGGAGAGTGACTATAACATTTTTGTCAATACTTTTCTACCATTTTTTTTGTCTTGAAAACACATCTGACCTTTTACTTGCTGAATACTATACATTCAGTAAATAAAATCTGATACATAACAAAATCACATTTTGTTTACTTGAACACACTCCCAGAGCATAGACTACTTGATAGTCATTTTGATATTATTTCATAAGTACTTTAATTTTTAAAAAGTTAACTGAGACTACACAGGAAGACTCATAAGAAATATTAAGCTTAATAAACCTTGAGGCACTGATGTTTAATAGAAAGCTTTTTTTTTTTAATAAGTTGTTTTGATTGGGAAACCTTTGCATAACATGCTCTTGATTTGCTCTACTGAGATACACTCATTGCTAAAGCAATTGTTAGGGCTTGACTCGGCCTTATCCAAAGCCTGCATGGACTGATGGATACTTTTAATTCTCACGAGATCCCTGCAAAGTGCTGGACTCTGCTGAGATGCTTTGTAGGACAAGAGCAGGGCATGTGATGGAAACTCAGTTCTACACCATTTCCAGTGTCATTAGATTTTCCCCATATACATGAGTATGCTCATGAGCAGAGCAAATGCCCATTTTTGTTTGCAGTCTATTTGGTCAGGTAGTACACCATCGTATGTAGCAGGATAAAAGGCAGCATGGCAAGATCAGAGAGCAAGACCTGCTGCTCAATCAGATGGTACCAGACTTAGGCACCTTGAATGAGGATGTTGTTATACGGCCAAGCCCAACAAAAGCTGCTTCCAGCACTGGAATGGCTGGAAAACTACAGCTCTGATCAGCTTAGTAAAAAACACCATTGTCCAGAATCCCTCTGCTAATAAACTGCAATGTGATGCTAATACTCTGCTCGATTCTCTTCAGCAGGCAGCTGCTCCCAGAGGGAAAGAAGAAGTAGATTTATTCTGCCACCCACGGCACATCTAGGCAGGAAGTTTGGATACTCTTATCATTCTACCAGCCTTTTTTTAGCTCTCTTTGCAGAAGGTAATTGCTGTGTCATGATGTTTGCGTATGGCTCTGTGACTGTGCACATGTCTGCATGTGTCTGAGGCAGGCAGAGGCACTGATTTGCCTCAGAGCTGCTGCGTGTCACGACAGCGACACATGACAGCACATTTGCTCTGCCAAGGGCTATTTTGCTCCTCCCTGATTCAGCCACGAGGCTGCTCACACATGGAGGTAAACAGCACTTTATCATCCAGTAATATAGCACCTCTCCAACATCCTAAATCCAACCCCACTCCAAAATGTAGGGGTGGACATCCTCATTTACCTTGGACAGATGGGATCTGAGCTGTCTGTGAAGAATTTCTTTTTTCCCTCCAGAAAAGAAGCGATGTTTCTCATATTGACCCAGTTAGAGATGGATGAGATGGGAATGGGATAAAGACATTGTACTGTTTGGTGGAAAATCAACACAGACCAGCACAGTTCTGCAAGTATTCATACCTGACTTATGAGCCAAAGGCACGTTTGTAAAGAACTGACAGTATCACCCCAGTTACTAATAGTCACATCTTTTCATTAAACTTACATTAAATATTCAGAGAAGGACAGCAAAGTCAGGTTCTGTACAGGAAAATTAGTCCATTAGGAAATTATCCAGTCTTTGGTTCCAGGAAAGTCTTCTGGTTTTAAGTCAGAAGTTCTGTTTTTATCCTCCTCAGATGGTGACCTTGCCAGGGAATATCACTACGAATAGACCAAAAGCATGTCCCTAACCTTGTTAACTTCTCCACAAACTTAGCTGTGGCGGAGCAGCATTTTTTATTACCACTCCTTCCTAATATATTCTGATGCACAGGTAAGTGGACAGCACAGGTCTGAGCTTTCAAGGGCTTCAGTGGTGCTGCATTCAGCCCCCATCGAGTTTTGAAGAGGTAATGTCACTTTTCAAAAGATCCATGTCAGATTGGCAGCTTCTGGCAATTGTTAGTTTTGTACAATTGTTTTAGAAACTTGATTTGCTTCAATTCAAGGCTGAGACCCTGGAAGCTCTCTTTACATGTGCACAGAAACTTCACTTGTGTTTTAGTACCTGGCTGTGGATGCATATTCCTAACTCTCGAAACAATGCAGTCTAACAGAGAAGAGACTTTTCTGAGGAAAAAAGGAACCTGACAGTAAAATTCACAGGTGTGTCCAAGACTCCCTCTGTGAATTTAGGTAAGTAATTTCATCTTCGCTCTGCTTTTATTTCCCTGCGTTTGAAATGAAGGTGATAGTTCACCAGGCTCTTTTAAGGGTAACATTCACAAATTACTAATGTGCTCAATAAACCATGATTGAGCCGCAGAACCCAGCATAAATCTACTAATTAATCTGGTCCAGCTTTTGCCAATGGAAGATTTCCGTGTACACTAAACACTCTTTTTCAGTCCTGTACCAAAAAAATTAAAAAAGACAAAAAAAAAAAAAAAAAAAAGACAAAAAGACAAAAAAAAAGAAAAAAAAGACAGTCTTTTAGTCTTTTAACTAAGTGTTTTAGTCTTTAACTAGTCTTTTAACTGGATAACCCAATGCAAGTGGAAGTGCTTCTTAGAGGCAAAGAGTAGAAACTAGGGCTCCTGGGTTCTATTTTCAGTTCTGCCACTTACCCACTATTTGACTATGGACAAAGCACCTACCCTCTCCACACTTGATTTCATTAAAAACAGATCAAGAGGGTATTGCAAGGTTATTATTTTTCTAATTACCCCAGAGTCCTTGCATGAAAGGCCTTTCAGGAAAGAGGAGAATTTCACAGAAAATAGTAATCCATCACTTAGTTGCCAAGAAATTACAAAACTCTGAAGGCTGAACCATGAACAAGCTGTGTCATTGAAGCTTATTTCTACTTCTGTGTGACAAACACCTGAGCAAATCAACTGGGGGAGTAAACATCATCAAAGGTTATTAGTTAATAAGTACTAATCTCCCACAAACACTTGTATGCTAAAGCAGGCACCTTCAAAACACGGGCACCATTGCAAAAGGAATTTTGCTAAACCAAAGTTGCTTTTTTCTTACCCATTGCCCAGTAACTTTGAGTTGGCATGTGAGTATGTGCTGGGAAATGCATCTTGGAACCTTCTATCAAATCAAAATTCCTTCTGTTTATGTCAATTGTGCCAGTTCCTCCACCCTATGCAGAAGCAGTGGTGGGGTTTGATCTGTTTAGATGACATCACTCATACATTTAGTACTGCTCAGTTTGCTGTCACTCACCCACAACAGGCTGGTGGGGGGGCAGTGTTCCTGTCACACAGGCCTCGGCAGAGTTCTTGCACCAGAATGCCCCATGATCTGAGTCACTTTGCCTGTCCCACACCGCAATTCACTGTGTTTAATTTCTGGATACTATGTTAAAACTGTTGGATTCTAAGTCAGTTGCTTTGTCCTGTTAAAAACTATTCCAACTCGACTTTGTACTGGGATATGTTCAACTGTGACAGCTCTCCTGAGTCCTGTAGGATGTAAGGTACTGTACAGTAAAATGCTCCAGCCAGGAGCCAGCACACATTTGTTCATTTCTAAAAACCTTCAGTATCAAAGACATCAACCATCAACCCCAAGAAGAGCAAAGGGGTAGTTAAGTGCTGGAGGACTCTGAAGGCTCAGGGTAGATGTTATGATACCTCAACTGAATTTTTTTAGCAATTTGAGAAACTGCAATGCACACTGAAATCTCCTTCTTGAGCGTCTCCTCCCAGTCTTCTACTGATGATGTGTGCTTCTGAATATTCAGTGCTGAGAGAGAGAGTATTTGCTCACCTTTGTTCACTACTTTGAGTACTATTTGTACAAATAGGATTTTACAAATTACTGCTGGAGTGGCAGGTTCAAGAAGCACTCAAACACCTGCCTTTCTTACAGACTCTGTAGTTCTACTGAAGCTGACAGGACTACTCACACGCTACAAGTCAAACACAGACTTAAATAGCTATTATGTGAAGTCCCACCACAACTGAAGATTGTGTAGGAGAAGAAGTCACCCCTGACCTCTGGCCTCAGGCTGAAACACTCAGTTGCCAAGAAATGCAGGTATTTGGGAATTAACTCATCTAGCATCAAATGAATTTCATTACCTTTCCACAAAATGAGATGATGTTAGTGTGCAGTGATTTTAATGCCATTTACCAGCATTAGTTTCTGCTCATGGAAAAAATCTCCTTTCTTGTGTGTTACAGTAAAGCAGAATTTGTCAGATTGCAGAGAAACTGGGCACTTCTGCTTTTGATTTCTGATCACAGCTCTACCTTCCTTCACCAAGAAAATAGAAAATGATTAGTCATGTAGTGCCTATTGATTTAGTAGTCTTCATTTAAAAAATTATGTTTCTCAGTATTCTTTTTTTTTATTATTATTACTGAAGCAAATTGTAACACACTGAATTGGGAATTGGTTAACTCCTTCCTGTCTCTGCTTTTATAGCTCATTTTCTCTTTGATTGAACAAAAGCCATAAAGTGAGAACTGTTTTCTCTAAACATAGGAAATAAAAGACAGGCTTCATAAGAATGTGTCATGCTCAGGTTACTTGTGCCTCTTTCATTCTCACCATCCCCTGTAATTCCGTCTCTTCCTTCAAAACTCTTTTATCATAACCTTTCTAGGAGAATATTAGCAGGAGCATACAGTAGGTAACTGCTGATAGTGAGGGGACTTGGCTGAACTGTCACATGAGCCATGTGTTCTATTCCTTTGACAAGGGGTAAAATAACAGCCTGGTTCACTCCCTGGATCAGAGAGGCACTAGCTAATCTCACAGTCTTCCCCTCTTCAACAGGGATCCTCTTGCTTTTCAAGGAATACTGGGAAAAGTGCAAAAGGAAGTCTCGCTCTGCCTTCTGTGGATATGTAATGATTTCCAGTGAGGCAGGCTCTGCAAAAGGAGAGAATATCACTGAAAGAGAAGAGATAAAATCTGTAAAGGTCGCTGGCCTACTTTTCCCCATTTAAAAAGAAAGAAGTTATGAACAACAGATGGATCTCCTAGGTTATTAAGTCCATTCTCTCAAATCATAAGTAATATGCCATATAAATCTTCTTAAAATTCTTTGTCTACTACCCTAGAAACCACCACGCTTTCCCTCTTGAACGATCTCTCTAGTGTCCCTTTCCTGAAATATCAACAACAATCAGGCAGTTAAGAAGATTTGGATGTGAAAAATTCAGGACAATAGAAAGCCTGATCTGGCCTTTGTATTGGGACAGGGGAACTTAGACAGGTGAAAGAAAATAATCTTCATGGAACTAATATTTATGGGCTTGGGGCATAGTGGAAGACATACAGATTTACTAATGGATTCTTGAGGCAAGGGGATGCAAGCACCAGTCTGTCTTGGACAGAAGTGGTGTCAGATGCTGCTCAGAAGAAAGGAGTGATCTGCTAGAGCTCCACAAAAAAAATCTGAGCAATTACTACAGAGTCAATGTGAATTGCTTTGGTTGGACAAAGGTTTCCAATCAAACTTTGTAAGAGTGAAAATATTGTTTTGGTCAGATATCTAGGACTGATGGGATCTTAGAGGGGAACTCTAAGAACAGCAAAATGTGGCAGAGGAATGAGAAGAGGAGGCTTTTGTTATTTGTGTGCTGAGTTTCCAATAAAACCAGACTCCAAGAAGGATGAAGGAGGAGAAATCTACAGAATGAATACTATGCTCACTCAGTGAGGAGTGCAGGAGTGGAAGAAGTTCGCCAACAGGTATTAAATGATAGTCATTGTCCTAGATATTCATTCAAAGATTTGCAAAGCTGTTTTTCTAATTTTCATGTTTTGCCCAGTGACTGTCTTTTAGCTTTTTTAACAAACAAGGCTGGGACACCCAGGCATATATGCTCTAACTGGTAAAGAAAAATAGATTCATAGAATTGGTAGGTCTGAATTGTATCCACAGCATGAGTGCTCTAGAGATATACACTTGAGATCAGCCAGAAGCTATGGGCTTGAAAAAGGAATTTCTGGGTGAAAATCTCTGGCCAATGTCATGCAAAAAGCCAGGCACCATGACCTAATAGACATTTCTGGTTTTAAAATCATTGTAAAAAAATTGGGAAAAAGCCGTCTGTCCTATGCTTAGCTTTTTCTGCAAGCCCATTATCTCTCTAGGGTATCTATATTCAGCTTTTGGCAGCCTCAGGCTTGAAGGCTTTTAGAGATTATAATTCAACCACCATTTTGCACCTTCAAAGCTTTTGCAGGGAAGCCTCCAGGGATTGGAGTGAGGCAAAGTCCAGTTGCAATTCCAGTTTACCAGTTAAATTGTAGGCTGACTGATTGCAATGGTATCTGTCATCAGCACAGAACAACAGACAGAGCTGATTCCTGAGAACAAGCTGATGTGGAGAATTGTGTCACTCAGAGCTAGAAAAGGCATTAGAAATCCGAGAGGTCTTGACAGCAGTCTCAGGCTGTAGCTTCTTCCATTTTGTGCTTCCATACATTGTGCTTACAGTTCACCAGCAGCTTAAAAACAACACTGTAATCTTTGCCCTCCTTAATACCTTGAGCCAGACTTAGTTAAACCAGTGACGTCTCATTGCCTGCAACGGGGCTACTTGAAATTTGCATACTCTTAAGGGGAGAATCACGGCTCTCTTCTCCTAGTCCCTCTTTCACCCCCACAAATGCTCATTTGTTATTATTTTCTAAGGTTCTAATTCAACCAAGCCATAGTTTCCACTGCCTCTGGAATCAATATTTTCTCTGTCTTTTGACAATTTTTTTAAATTTTATTTTTACATGCAGTCTCCAAAAGGCTATAATTTACAGTTAATACCATGCAATCAAAGACAATGGCAGGATTCCTGTGAGCAGAGCAATCCTGGCTTCCTAATCATGGCTCTCATGCTCTACAGAAGAATTACAATCCTGTTCATGAAACAGCAAATACCTGTTCCCACAAACACATGCAGTATTTTACAGTTGTATTCAATGAGGGAAATCTGTGCCTCTCTTTGCTCAGAAATACTTGACTACCTAAACTAACACCCCTAGGGAAAGGCACCACGAGAAACCAAGATTCCTGGTCTGGGCACGTTTTACTCTATACTGCATTTTTGTGGGCCAATTGTGTTCAGAAAGGATGCCCTCAGGTGTGCAAGGTGATTTCTAGCACCATTTTGTGACAAAGGCAAGGCATGTAATGACTTCAGCAGGGCCCTGCCTTCCTAGCAAGTGATGCAAGGTGAGTAAATTCACATCTCATAATCTGCTGACTAACCACTATACAGAGTAGTCATACTAAGTTTAGTTCCTGCTATGTTTTCCACTAAGAAGACAAGTCCCACTGGATAACTCTGACTTAAGGAAAACAAAAACAGAAATGTAAGATAAGGACTGCTTTTGTTTGAGGTGGTTCTGCAGAACTCAAATAAAGGATAAACTTTGGTGGCAGTGTGAGGAATCTGCTCTAAGGCCTGGGTGGACAGAGCACACGACTTGAAACTCCTGTGTTTGGACATACCTAGCCCACCCAAGTATTCATGCAAGGCTGTGAGTGCCTCTGGTGCTGGAGAGGGCAAGCGGGTTGAGTTTTGGTGAAAGAAATCCGGGTACATCACGGTGTTGATGCATTTTGTTCTGCATTATTCTCTCTTAAGCACCGTCTTTCCCTGCTTGCAATGGCTTTGTTGGAGGACAATTACCTTTGCTAAATGAAAACGACCAGAATATGTCAAGGGTCGAGTAAAAAGCAATATACAAAGCAGCCAGAAGTAAAGGACTATCGGACAGGGAACTGTGTAATTCTTCACTTTCCATGAGGCCAAAGACATTTAATCTGCAGCTGCAGAAACAGTATTCCACTGGTTCTGGAGGGTGCCAGTGATCTTATTCTTTTACAGGATGAGATCAAAACAAACACCCTCAGGGCACAGCCTCAGGGTGCTTTGGTGCACTTGGGAAATGGCTGGAGTGTTGTGAGAGGCTGCTGTTCTCAAGCTGTTTGTCACTCTCAATCTCTCAAAGGAGGCAAAGTTTGGAGCAGAATTGCAGGGAGCTGCTTAGCCTATTTCACAGCAAAGCCATGGACTTTGTATACTTCAGGCAACTCCTAGGCAAAACTGCAGGGCTTAGCTCTCTAAGCTGCGGTGGCAGTAATTCTTGGAAAAGGAATCCTAGAGACAAGCTGAAATTTCATATCTTACTTTGCTCCATTCAACTTGTGTCAAAATGAAGTCTTAGCAAATTTGGGGGAGTTTTTGTTCGCGTAATACTGAACCATCCTGCTGCAACCAATCTTTTCTCAATGAACAAGATACAAAACAAAGTATCTTCATTTGCAATTCTCCAAAAGTACTAGATGCCATGCCATGTTATCAGTGTTCTAGTAAGAAGCAAAAGTCTGTTTATTTTGTCTTCCACTTTCAAGCAAATATAGTATGACCTAAAATCAAGTGGCTCCTTGGGTTTTCCTTTTTATGTTCTCAAAGGAATATATAGAGAAAATAGAGTTCTACACATCAGAACAGACTGTTCTCCTACAGCATCTCATCAAATGACTGTCAGGAAAAAAAAAATCCCTGTTTCACCTCAGAAAAGGCTGTCAAGCAATGAAGATGTGCTATTTCCCCCAGTCTTACTGCTCCTGTCCCAAACTCTTTCTCGAGAAGTGTTTACATTGAAAATGGCTGAGAATTGGGAGAATTTACCAAGAGAGACATTCAGTACATGCCCTGTTTCCTGTATTATTCCCTAGCAATTTGCAACAGACTACTGTAGAAGAACCAGTATCAAACACACACAGAAGTCACATTAGGTGACTCACAAGGGAGATGTAAATAAACGGCAGAGAATCCAGAAAAGGTGCTGCAGAGTTGTTGTGAAAATTCAGAGCTCCTGGCTTTGATATGAGTTTCAGTGAACGGCAGAGTGTATCTTTGAGAAGGGCAACCCAGGGAGAGAGGATAATGCTTAGTATATAGTGCATTCAAGAGGAACTGAAGGGGAACAAAGGCATGGCCGACAGTGTACCCATGTGCTGCAGACAGGCAATTACTCTATAAATCACAGTTAAAGGAGACCTCTACTAGCTGGCACCTACCACAGTCCCTCACCTCTCTGAGCATCGGCTGCTGTGATCATAGGCAAAGACAGACATTTGGCAGGGCAAAAACTGGTAAGTACTGAGATAGATAGATCAGCATCAGCACTAACTCCCCAACACCGCAGGTCCTGAAAGAGTAGGGGCATCTCTGCAGACTGAAAGTGCCTTGAGGGGACAAGTTCTCAAACTGATGCAGATTAGATGATGGGATATCTGACCTGAGTGGGGGTGGCCACAAGGGCACGATGAGCTGTTCTTGAGAAGCACAGGCTAAACCACTTATCATGATGGTTTCATTGCAGGGAACAGTCATGCACTATTAGTGCTGAAAGATTTCCAGCCCTAACGGCTAGGATTTTAAGAATCTATTTAACTTTGATAGTCTATAGCCCATCACTGGAAGTCTGCTTAAAGGTGTGATTCCTCTTCTTTGTATTGGAATTGCTGACAGATCCTTAACTATTATGGCGCTTACCAGCAGTAACCCATTTAAATAGAAAGAAAGAGGAGAGCATAAATGGCTTGTGCTATTTGGATTTGATTTACCCATCAGCACAAAAAAGTTCCATGTATAGGTCCTTGCTACACTATCCAGTCCATGAGTTTTCTGTGCTCTTTGTATACCAATATACTACAAAGTTAGAGAATGCATTTTCCTGGAGGAAGGATGCTATGCTGAAGGGAATTTTGGTGCTGGTTGTTTTTGAACTGCAATATGTGGCATTGTAATTCCGTGTCAGTGATTTAAATGCACTGATAGAGTTGGTGACAGCTTAAATGGCTCCAGCCCCCAGCCTTCCCTCACCCCTCCTCCCTCCCTGCAGTACCTCTCTCTTATGGATGGAAGGCTGACAAGTTCTGTGCAGGAACAAAGAAGAGTAGGAGAGTAGGTGGAGAGACCGGTAATTGTTTAGGGTGGGTTTTTTCTAGTGTTGTTTTAAAATATGAGCAAATATGGAGACATTCCACCTTCGTTTTTTCATGCTGACGTGCAACTAGCTGTGGATGCCAAGAGAGGCTGGTTGCAAGGCCACATACCCCATTGTCCCTGCCCTCCAAGTGCGAGGGATGGAGAGAGAGAAAGAGAGAGAGGGAGGGAGAGAGAATGTGAGTAGCCCTTCAGGCTGCTTTAGTCATCCTGTGCCTGCTCTGCAGCGACAGGCTTCTGACAGTAGACAGCCATCTCTCTGAATCAATCATCTGCTTTCTTGTTCCTTATTCCCCTCCCACCTCCTGCTAGTACACAGCAGTGCCCAGCACACTGTGTGACAAGAGACCATCAGGGGCTGGCTTTCGCCTCCTGAATTACTGCAGGTTAGCCAGGGGTGCTGCTCTGCCTGCTTGTTCGGAGTCACTCAGAGCCATGTGACAGTCACTACCTGGATCCTTAGGAAAACTGAACGACAAAGTGGGCAACTGCAAATGCAGTTGATGAAAATGATCATTGTTTCTCTTTAGATTCTTGCAACAAAGGCTGCCACTCAAATCCAGAGGGGCAAGAAGGCAAGTCAAGGCTGGAAAAGTACAGATATGCACTGTGCAGGACTGAATCCCGCTGGGAAATAAGATATCAGAGCATCTTGTTATCATTGCCACCCCTATTAATAACATCAGTGACTTCAGGTACAACCTCAACAACTCTGGAATGGTCTAAAAATACTGTGTGATGGATGGTGCAGTACCACAATCCTGATTTACATTTGTTAGAAGCAAACAACCACAGCTCACAGAGAGTAAATATGTGAAGCTGTCATCGCTAACTGGTGGGGATAAAAAATGTATTACCCTGCTCTTTATCATGTACCCTGACTCCATTTACACTTTCTCTCTGTCATGCATGCTGATACAGATATAATGGAAATGGAAAGGGTATGGAAAGAGTATCCATCAGAGAAAGGGAAAGTCAGTGACTCAGGTTAATCTTGTATCTTGAAAAAGTCAGTGGTAGGTGCATATATTTTGAATATCAGCACTTCATGAGGTCACTCCTAGCCCAAATTACATACTCAACTTCTTTTTATTAGATGGGTAGCTACACAGGTACTGGATGAAAATAGAAAAGATGCCTTCTGTAAGACAAAAGTATGAGACATTAATGAGTCTGGCGCTATATGCAGTAGCAGATTTCCAAAGCAGAGATTCATTGCATCCAACTTCAGCTACTGAAATTCAGCATCTTACAGGGAAACCTTATCCTTCTAGGCTCTCTCTGAAGTCAGGGGAGAAAAAAAGACCTCCAGAGTGGAAAGCAGATCTTCAATAGCCTCTAGCTTTCCAGAGACCATACATACCAAGAACCTAGGATAAGCACATCCTAGCTGAAGCATCTCAGTTACGTGCCTAACTTTAAGTGGGATGACTTTAGACTGATTTCACCTTGCAGGCTTCCCTCTCTGGCACTTCTGACAAGCAGATTCTCCCCTCTGGTAATGTGACTGCTGTTGACTGTCATTGAATGAGGAATGGGGGGTAGGTTAGGGTTTTGTGCCCTTAGTGGAGGGACAGCAGTGACTGCCAGTGGAGGAAAGAAGGGCTCAGAAAATCCAGAGAATGAATAATGTGGTCAGGGACACTCTTAGCAGACGGTCATGTGGGGAGCTTGAAGAAGGGGAGCACACAGCTGATGAAGGCTGCCTGGGCTGCCTGGATGGGTTAGGGTTACAGAATGCTGCAGACTGAGAGTGTGGCACCTCCACTCTGACCAACCCTTGCTCAACCATAGCTCTGGGGCAAGAAGAGATGTACAGAAAGAAGCTCTGCTGAACCACCTTAATGAAAAGACTGAAATTAGAGACACTCCCAGCTGCTTGTTTAAAATGACAATGTTTTTATTAGTGCTGAAATAGAATGGGAAAGAGAAGGAGTGTTGTGTAAAGTGTGTGCTGGCCTTTGTGCCTGCTGCTGGGGGTGTGATCAACAACACCAGCTGGCAGCTCTTTGGTTAAGAAAAAAAATAATACAGTCCTGGAGATTGCAATGTGAACAAGAGCAAGCAGAGCACTCAGCACAGGAAAAACAGCTGGCGAGGGACCCAGGCTGTGAAGGCACAAATTGCAGTCAAAGCCAATAAGAATATCCTTCTAATGCACAGGAAATTCTCTCCATCTCTCCAGCTTCCCCACACACTCCTTCTTGGCCTTCCACCACGCTGCTTTAGTAGTGCAAATGCAGATAGCTGAGGATTGAAAATCTTGGGAGACAAGCTGCCCATACTCCTTGGCCTGGATTATAACCATGGGGTGAGAAGTGGAGAGTGTGCTCTGCCACACACTGCAGGTTTGCACATTTGGTGATTCATGCAAGGTCTGAGATCTGGCAAGCAGTATCCCCTGAAAGCAGCTGGTAGACCAGAAAAATGTATGTGGTCCTGTTCTGCTGACCTCCACTGCCATGGGAGCCTCAGGCTCCATCCAGCTCTGCAAATGTATTTCATACACTCAGAGCTCCACCTGCCATTTCTGTCCTGAAATCTGATGCAGCTTAGCTGATTTCACTCAGTTCTGCCCTGAAGCTTCCCACTTTTCAGTTCTGCACCACAGAGATGATGTAAATCCAGTTCTTCCCTGCAACACCCTCAAGTGTTCTAGAAGTCATTTTATTTTGATCAAAGTCAGTCAGCTATGTTGTGTGTTGTTTGCAGTACACCTGTACTGATGCATTCACAGCATATTTATCACTAGAGAAGACGAGAAGCTTTTCCTCCCTTTGATTTGAGATACTAATTAAGCCTATTTTTATTGAGATTGAGGGCATTCAGAGCCTAAAGACCATCTTTGTTTCCTAAAGCCAACAAGGTGAGACAGAAGCAGGCTGTAGAAAGAGTTCATTAGCTCAGGAATGAACCCCTTCTCTGACACTGACCTACTCTATGACTTTGAGCATCTTACTTTACCATGCGTGACAAATAGCAATTAACTTGCTGCATACTCCACTATGAAGTTGTTAGCATACACAGTGATGAGAAATGAAATGCACGAACTACGAAAAAATAAGCTGGGAGGTCAAATCTGAGCTAGAGTGCCTACATGTATCTTTAACTGAGTGATAACTCAGACTTTGAAAGAAAAAAGGTGAGTTCAAAAAAACTAAATCAAAAAATAATTGTGCAGCCTTTAGCTCTAGATAATGGCAGCATGAGAAGTGGGATAATTAAATGATTGATATGATTTCAGAAAGAAAATGCAGTTTTTCTGGGCATGCACAAGGTTATCTGTGTCATTTAATTAACCTGCATGCAGGAGAGGAATTCTCTGTTGTTATCTCCTGATCCCAGTCCTATGATGTCTGCTGGGGGTTATTTTTTGTTTCTGTTTTCTAAGCTAGGTTGCGGTTTGTTGGTTTTTTTTCCCTAGGGATCAGCAAGAGCTGAAGAGATTGCTACAAAACAGAAATCTTTAAAAGATTCTTTAGAATGGTACTGACAGGGGAATGCTTTATATCAGTTGTCTTGTGTGGTACACTGATGAGGTTTCTCCCTCAGCTCCTTTTCTGTTGTGGTGAAACAACGTCATTTTGCAAGATCAGCACTGCTGGTAAGGGGGAAGAGCATCCAGGGCACTGCTCCCTCATTTCCACAATGTCAGTGAGCACTGGTCCCCTGTGAGGCACTGGCACCCCTGTGAGGGTCCTCCATCACCACCAATCTGCTTCAGCCCTTGTGCCCCCTGGCTTCAGCCCTCTCCACACACTGCAGCCCTTCCTTTCCCTGTCTCTAGTCCTGAACAGGGACCTGTACTTCTCTCTGGAAACAAACTCCACTCTTCCCTGCAGGCTGCACCTCTCTTTTACAGCTGCCACTCTATCAGGCTTTAGTTTTATTTGTTTTTTACTCCCAATATGCAGATGGAACTGTGCCTATTTACAAAGGGAAGTATGGGAGTCTCTGGGGAGAGAAGCAGACAGGCAAGGAGCTGAGGAAAGGACTCTAACATGTGGGTCTGGGACAGTGGCCAAGGCATTCATCTTCCAGTGAAGTTTGTCAAAATTCAGAACAGTCCCAGCCAAACCAGCACAGCTTCTTTGCTGTCATCCCTGGCAGAGATGCCAATGAACGCCTCAGCCATGAAGGCTCAGCTTCCTTCCATCTCCCCTGCACATGATGGAGGGTCAGCTGAAGGTGACACTGGGTGACATAAAACCATCCCTACAGTAGTTGCTCTGTCCAAAACACTGATCAGTCCTATATTGACATACAAGAAACACAGGAAGCTCAGAGATTGCTGCAGGAGTGGAAGAGTGAAGTGCTTTCAAATTTGGTCTTTCTAAAACACATCCCAGGCCATGTATGCTACAAGCCAGCACTTCTGTTGAAGACGTCGAGTAACAATATAAATCCTAAGAGCAATGAGTCTATATATAGTAGACAGGCATCTACAAGGGGAAAGGGAGTAAAAGAAAGGAAGAAGACAGACAGAGATATGTGTGCTGTACAAAGGTTTCTTAGAAGATTTTGCTCATGTTCCTCTATCGTTGTCAGAAAAAACAGGAATATATCTGAAATCTCAAATATAAAAGACTCCCTTTCAAGCTTGAAATTCATCTCTATGTCTTCCTGTTAGATGTCTACATACAGACTCAGTGTCACTGTGTATTTTTAAACCATCTGACATTGGTGCATCAGCCCTCTAAGCAAGCCACTAAAAACAAAGTTTGCTTCTGCAAAGCCTCATTCACAGTAAAGGGAAATGGAGATTGGTTTAAAAGAAGTGATCCCCACAATCTGATCTGAATAACAAGGAGTTCTGCGCAGAGAAGTGGCAGGACACAGGGCTGTCCAGCTCCTGTCTGTGAACTTCTGTTCTTATTTTGAGATTTTTGTGATTTCTAAGCTTGCTGATATTTGCTGTGTGACAGAATAGCAACAGTGATGCAATTCTATGGGACACGGTCATCGAGGCTTTGAGGAACAGCAGTGCTAGAAGCAGGCTTTGATGTTCAAAAATTAAAATTTGATGCTATGTCATACATGTTCATATCTCCACAGATCAGTTTTTGCTATAAATGGGGCCACCCCACTGCACTGGATTCTGTATCTACAAGAAGAATGGGCTTTTCCCTAGAAAGGCTGATAAACTTACTAGAAGGGAAACAGCCATGAAGTGATTTTGCAAGGGCACAGCAAACCAGAATCAGAGAGGCAGTTAAAATTCAAGCTTTCTGAGTCCCAGTCCCATCCATTAGAACATATTGCCTGTAATCTAAGTGTAGTGCAAACATCCAATTGATAAGCTTTTTACAACAGAGATGACAAAGTGGGAACTATAATCTCCTGGATATGCTGCTTTGTGGCCAGGAGAGGATTCTGTTGTAATTTTTTTTGTAAACTAGAAAGAGTAGGCTGCCTCCCCTTGAATAACAAAATAGTAGAAGAGGACAAATTATATTTGTCAGCTCTGTCCACAAACCCCACACAGTATTTGACCTCCCGGCCCTTTTCCTGCATCTATGAGAAGCAGAGGATTTGCGTGGGAAGCACGGTGAGAGGCTGGCACAGGAGTGCAGCCAGAAGTGAGCAGGCTATGGCATGATGGGGACTCATCACAACTGTCAGCAGTGACTTTGTCCTACTGGGTCAGTCTCCTGATGGAGAATGGAGTGAGCCCGAGCAGTGGTGACTTTGCTGTAGCAGGGCTGGTGTCAATATTTGAGAAAGTCCTAAGTAACTATGTAAGAAAGGTCCCTGTGGAACCTCCCCAATCCTGGCAACCCTGCCTATAGACCAGTGGCTCCTCTCTCACCTGAAAAAGGTACAGAAGGACCGTCCTAAGGCAGGAAATGACAGACCAAGGTCAAGTACTCTGCAGAGCCAAAATGAGGCAATGGGATTATTTTGAAAATTCATTTAAGAATACAACTTGTGGATATTCTAGGGGTGACATCTTCAGATAAAATCATTATCTGCCCTGGAGAACAGCAGTCAGGAAAAGGATTATCAAGGAAGTATATATGAGCTACATAGGCACATTTCACTGCCATGAGATCTCAGTTTCCAGTTCACATGTTCCCAAGGGCTATTTGTTCTTTTTAAAAGAATACTTAGTCAAAACTGGGAGCCTGCAGAAGGGAAGAAAATTTACAGATACAATCAGCTATCTCTTCTGCAGTTGCTTGCATTTACAATAATAAACAAAGTCCTGAATGTTAAGGGATGGGAGGATCCAGAAAAGCAGAGTTGGGAGAAAGATTTTACCTAAACCTCAAGAAAGATGGGGTATTTTCAGCAATATTCCTGTAATAGAGGTGCCCCATTAGACTGCATACCCCAAAAGCAGCACAACCCCTTGTTCTGTTTTCTATTCTGAGACTTCATTGATGAATTTCAACAATTTGGCAAACCTGCCACAGAGCACAAAGGTGTTGTGCTGCAAATGCAGGAGAGGCAGATTCAATGACAGCAGCACATGCGAAGGTCAACTAAGTGACACAGACAATGTGTGGGCCCTCACATTTGTGCAGTGCAGTGTTTTAGAGAAACAAAAGGCAGACAGGTTTAGCCTAGAGACCTCTAGACAACACTCCTTGAGGAGCCTGGTTCAGGCTGAGGCACCCACTGCAGAGTGCTCTGACAGGAAAGGCCAGAGGCTTGCTGTTTCCCAGCATATTTCTGAGTCACTGAAATGCTAAAATAAGAAAGAAATAGCAATATTTTGCACAAACTTAGAAATTTTTATTACCTCTCCATCTCCCACTTCTATTCCTGCTCTTTCCATTTCCTTCTATAGCATGCCCATGACATGGGTTTCAGTGCCATCAGCAAGACGAAGGAGCCTGAAACTCCCTCCCTCCAACCACTGACATTCACTCTCAAGCCTGCAGAGTCAGCAATATTAAGAAAGCAGCTACAGGAGAGCATGTGACAACAAAATAAAGTTAATTTGCTGCAATGTGGTATTTAACCAGAAGAAAATAACAGAGCAGTGCCCTAGCTACCCACAACCCTCTGCACTTGACAGCAGTGACAGTGTCAGCTTCCATCTGCTGGTGTTACAGTGACACTTGCCATGCTAAACGCTGATTAGAATAAAAATGGAAATGACATCTACGTGCATTACTCTGCTATTAATCTTGATGCCCTACGTTTTATGTTGACAGTGGGCTTTTGCGGGGGGAGCCTAAAAAGACACAGGGTTGTAGAGCTGGGGTTTTTTTTGTAGTTGTTATTAAAGAAGCAAATGTGATTCTGAACATGAGCATAACGCAGTGAATTACAGGCTCTTGGTGTCTCTGAAAGAAGACAAGATCTTTGTATTGCCACTTGTTAGACAGTGAGCCCAGTTTTAGAAAATATGTGTATGACTGTGTGCACAATAAATTTTTGCCACTAAAATGGAAATTCGATGTGACATTAGCATGAGTTTATTCAAATATTTAATGCAGGTGCCTGCAAATCATGTAGCTACCTTATGCTGTTAACTGACTGTACCATAATTGTGTACACAAGTGGTGCTCACAAATGGAGCATGGTTGATTAGAAAATGAGCCCTATGAGATGAGATTCTTCCTCACTGCAGTGGAGTGGCTGAATGGAGAAGCTCACATTTAGGGAAAGGTGTTCATTGCATAGAGCACTGTTTCAAGCCCATGGAAGGGTTAATTCACATTACACATCCTGGGATGTCTGAGGAATGCTCCAGCAATGACACAAGTCCTTTTGACTGATTTTGACAGTGCCCACCCACTAGTTTACCACTAAGCCTCAAAGGCAGGCCAAGAACCTAGAATCACAGAATGGTTTGGGTTGGAAGGGACTTTAAGATCATCTTGTTCCAACTCCCTGCCATGGGCAGAGACACCTTCCACCAGACCATGTTGCTCAAAGCCCCTCCAACCTGGCCTTGAACACTTCCAGGATGGGGCACCCACAACAGATCCGCTCTTCTGTGGTCTACTTCTTTTCTGAGTTGTGTTGGAAGTCCCTTTCTTTGGACAACACCCTAAACACCCCTTTCGGGAGGGGCAGATACTTTAAAAGCGTAGTAATTCTTTAGTGGGGAAGTTATCTTCTGTAGGGAAGTCCCCTACAGAACTGGAGCAGCCAAAATTCAGATTGCCTTAGATTAGGGCCTGTATCTGACCTGTCTCTTCAAGTTAAGTATCCTTGGTCCTCCCACAGAACCACAGAATGGGGAGTGGAAAATGTTTAAATTATTTCTGATTATCCTGAAATCACCACCTCTTCCAGTTCTTACATTGATGATGAAAATTTTCCTTTAAAAAAAACCCAAAAAACCAAACATAAAAAAGGAACAACAAAAAAAACCAAAAAAACAACCAAACAAAAAACCCCAACCAACCAACCAACCAACCAACCAACCAACCAACCAACCAACAAACCCAAACCAAAACAAACATAAAACCCCCCAACAAAACAGACTGAAAGGCAGTTCAGGCTAAAACTAAAATAAAATTCAGCCACTTTGGGCTGAATTTTTGCTTACACAGCAAAAGGTAGTAACAAATCGGGTGTATGACAATTGTATGAAGGAGAAGTACAGCTGTAAGGGCTGAGTGCTGTGCCCTCCTAGGCAAGATGCTTTCTCAGAGCTGCCTGATCCCATGTACAGAGGCTTGATGGGCCAGGTCCATCAGGCTCCATCAGGGTATCCAGGCTAACTCCCATCCTGATAGCTCTGCTGTTCTCCATGAAGCAGTGGTGACATGGCTATAGAATCAGAGCCATTCTCCAAGCTACCTGCTTGTCCTTGCCAGCAGATCCGATTTGGGAAAATACGTGCTTCACTTTCCCTATCCCTGTACCTGCAGTGTGATGACCAAGGTGCTCAGGCTTAAGAACACACATAATGCTATTTTCCAAATCATGGCTGAATTCCAGATTCAAATCTATAAAAATCATGTGCTATCATGATTTTGAATGTTATGTTCTATCAAAATTTCTAGCACCCAGCTTAACTCTGCCCCAAGCCCCTGGTTTCTCTTCCTTCTACAGGACATTCCCACCCAGGCTCCAGGCATGATGGATAGCTTCCCTCTCCCTTATCTCATCCCTACAACACTAAGGCATAAGGAGGGGCTTGGAGGGGAGGAAAGAAGATGCCTGTAGTGCCTGTAAAGTTGAAGATAACATTTAAGCTTTGTTACACCAATGAGGCTGCATTAAGCTCCCACGACCTTGAGCGAGAGCTGCAGCTTGGGTTCCTCTCCCAAAGACTTTAATAAAGTGAAAAATTGTTTCAATACAAAATATGATATTGGGACATTGTTCGTGCATATATTGAGCTTAAGTCAAATATTCTGTGTCCTCAAATCCGACTGATTAATAATTAGAACAAGAAATTCTGTCTTTACTCTAATGTGTTTAGGAAAACTGATGGATTTAATTTTTTTTATCAGCCAAAAGTAAGAAAAATGTAATCTTTCTTAAAGTATCTAATACAACAATGCAGAATAATTAGTTTCTATGAAAACAGGCATAATGGAACTGAATAATAAATCACTTTCTGTTTTGTATCTGTCTGTCTGATGGAGGAGAGATTTACTATATAGTATAGTGCATGATGCTGTAGGAAACACCAGGCAATAGAAGAAATCTATAAGGGGATAAAGTATTTCCAGCTGTGCATTATAAAGGTATGTTTCATCTTGTGACAAAGCCTCAGGGATAGGTCCAAATAATTATCAGGCAAAAGGCAGCTCCCCTTAGAATGCCAACTTTCCAAAATATGTTGGCCCCTAAAGCTCTGATTCTGCATCCCCCATGGTCATTATTTCAGTAGACCTGTGCACTTCCAGAGAGTTTTCCTCTACCCTTTTCTTGCACCTCCTTTGGTGCCTTAGACAAACTAATGCTGAAAGGGGCTGCTCCAGGCCCTTCTCACTGGGCAGTGCAATCCACATTTTGTAGCTGGACAAGCCAAGGCACAGGGAGATAGATTGCCATGGCCAAAGCCATGTGACAGGCAGTGAGATGCCTGAGCCTGGTTCAGAATCAAGTTCACTGCCAACAGACTTAACCCAAAGCTCTCTTAATTGAATTGCAAGGAATAACTCAAATCTCAGGAGGAAGTTGGATTCCCCAGCTGCTACAGCTCTATTTTACTCCTTCTAAATCGTAGTTTTTCCTAGTTTTCTTCAGCTTTCTTCTAGGAAAGGAACCAGAATGAAAGCAAGTAGGTTGATCTCTTGACTCTTACCCAGGTACATTCATGAGGTGTCCAAAACAGGCTTGCTGCTGGGCATTATCATCCTGCTGCTTTCATTGTCTGCTGCTAGAACATCATCTCTGTGCTGATTCCATTTGGACTTGACTCCAAAGGCATGATTTAGTCTGACTCCTTTTCACTTTACAGGTGAGTTCATTCTGATTTACACTGCCAAACCACAACAGAATCTATTCCTGTGGGTTTAGTCAATACTTCCAACAAAGAACATTCTTCTTCAATCCTGGCTTCAGCTTCCCTTCTTGGGAATTCTTTTCAGACCAAAAACATGTTGGAAAAAGAAATATTTCCACAGTGCTTATGACCTGAAATACAGTCCCATAGAGGAAGCTCCAGTGTTAGATTCAAATGCATAACTTCTCTTAGCCAATTTGATTCAATTCATATAGAAAGTCCAAAGGTCCACGTAATTCTTGCCGACTTCTCTGGAACACAATTCAAGGTACATCTATCTTTTTTTTTGTAATGGTAAATGGTCTCCAGCTCTTTCTCCTGGTAGTTGGACATCTGAGAGTCCTTCCATTTCATGAATTGTCAATGCATTATACACAGTTAGTAGTGACACTCAGAAATAGAACCAGTGAAATCTCTGCTTTTAGACAACAGTACTTCCACAATTTGTTTTTGTGTTGGGTTTTGGGGTTTTTTTTAAGGAAATATATGCAAGAAGGACTTTACCTAGAACTGATAGGCAGCATGCTCTGTAGTGGAGCATGACATCCTTTAGCAGTATATGACAGCATTACACAACAGTTTAGGTCTAGAAAGAAGAACTGAGCCACCTGACCAAAACCAAAGTGCGAACCTAAGAAAACAAAAGAAATATTCACAGCATATCCAGGTATTCACTGCTCCAAGAATGAACAGAGGTACCTTATTTCTTAGCTATAAGGCATCTCTCCAATAGATCACACTCTACAGATCTGCTTTGGTTTCTATTCCATATAGATTCATGCAGGCCTAATCCCCAATTCCACCATAAAGTACACTTTTGTCCTACACTCTTGGTATGCGACAGTCCAGACCTTTCCCATTTGCGAGGTCATCTGAGATTTACAGTTTAAAGGCATACAATCACTAAAACCAGCACTAGTTAAAACACCAACAAATTTCCCTTGTAAATAGCAAGTACAGTAATCTGTTCATGACACTTCTGTCAAAAAACCTATATATTGCTCATAAATGGCAGAAACAGCAAAGAGAATGGGGATCATGTAATGATCACACCTAGAAACAAATGCCATCTCCAGGTCAATATCCAACACCCCCCTCTACTGGATAAAGCCCAGACAGATAAAGTGTGCGTTGCAGGTGCACCCAGTCTGACTTGGTGCTTTTGCAGCGTCAGGCCAGCACCCCTGATGCTGTCCTTCTGCCTTTTCTGTACATAGGATCTTCAGAGCCTTGAGGCACCCAAGCTGGTAGAGATTCACTTGTAATCTGTTTCATGTGACAGATGTCCAGTGTGAAATATAGTGGTTGGGATAGACTTTTTAGAATGGCTCCTTCACTTTCTCACACCCAGCAGGGTCACTCCTGGCCCAGACTTGGAATTGTTTACACTTTCAGCTGTTCCCTAACATAGGTAGCTGTTCTCAAGCTGCTACAACCAGTGTCACAGGAAAATTACCACATAACATACATGACAAGTCACACCTACACTGCACGAAAGGTAAAATTATGCAGTGATGTGTCAAACGGATCATATTCGTGTATCACCCAACACGTACAGTTCATGAAAACTGACATCTCTTCATCAGCTGAAGGAAATGATAAATTGCAGAGCATGCAGGCTGAGGAACTGACAGGCTGTAACATTCTGCGCCCAGTAACATGTGGGCTGCCCATTCTCAGGGCACAAAACCAATGCTTGCCTTCCCCCACCAAGTCTATATACTTCCATATATAGATGGAATCACTAACTTCAGACAACTTCTAAACATCTCAGAGAACATACCCAAGCATCCCTGTCTGCAGGTTGTCCTTCCCTCCATCTGTAGATAACTATCTGCTCTGCTGCCTCTTGAGCAATCGTCCCAGTGAAGTGGAACTGCTGGAAGAGGTAGACAAGCAGGCTGAGGGGTCAATCACTGCTAAAGGTACAAGCCTGGAACTTCAGAGCACCAGATCGAACTCTCTCCTCTGCCACTGACCATGTGTACTTTGATACAAGTCATCTGGTCTCTCTGAGTTTCAGTTCTCTCTCTGTTAAATGAAACAGCAAAACTGTCCTGCCAAATGAAGTGTCATAAGTATGATAAACAATGCAAGCACTTAGATATACTAACCTACATTGATGTGTTCTAGCTTAAGCACCTTAGACAGACTAATAAAGGCTTTATGGAGCACCTGATGAAATCAATAAATAGATGTCTGTGGATTTCAGCACGCAGTGGTTAGCCCCCTGTTAGAGAACAGGTGGTGTCTCCATTGCCTATATAGCCAAGAAATGTTTGCTTTTAGACTTGTCCCTTGCACTTTACTCTTCCCAACACACATCTTAAAATGTAGGAAGGATCTCAGTCACTGACAACTTTGAGCCTAGAATTAGGTAGCTATATCAAGAAGGTAAAATAAGCTTCAAGCAGTAAATAGAGGAAAGACAATACCAAGCTGGGACAAGGGAGGTTTGAGTTCAGTTCTCAGCTCATTCACAGATTTCCTGCATAATCTTTGACGAGACATTTTGTTTCAGCATGCACCAGCTACTCATCTGCAAACCAAGGATGAATAATCATTCCCTTGCCCTTGCTTTCTATTTAAAGTGTAAGCTCTTGGGGCTGAGGTTTCCACTTATTGTTGACACTTCTACATCAGCCATGAAATGTTTCTATAAATTGCAGAAAAACTGTTACAGATACAGAATATCTCTACTGTTTGTAAACAGTCTAGCCTGGGTCCAGAAGAGCTACGCACACTGAGCACAGCCAATAAGCTCCACTGGACCCTGTCACAGGCACAGCAGCTGAAGCAGAGTGTTGTATTAAGAAAGCAAGATCATTTCAGCAGTAGATTGTCCCAGTATATTTGCATAGACCTGTGCCCTGCTAAATGGCCTCCCTCAATACAAACGTACTTGAGAGGTCAGTGATTGCAGCAGTGCTGGAGCAGCTCTGTGAAAGTCAGCTCATATCCAGAAGCAACAGCATTACCTAGTAATTTCAAATCTTTGGAGCACTCTGGACCTCTCTTACTCCTGATGAGGGAGATGTGATTCCATATATGTATATGGGGAGCCCTGAGCCCAACCAGGATGTTCAGGAAATGTTAAAGTAAAGGTTACAATGACTATAGAGAAACTCACACACACAGGGTTAATCTCAGTCTAAGATACACATCCCCAAATATTCTATTCTCACCTTCTTTCTATCTCCAAGAGACTTTTCCAGATCCCTCTCCTCTGACAGGAAGAGGTAGCAGAGCTCAAGGAGGATGTATTTGCTAAAGACCATATAGAACCAAGGAGCCACATCTGCACAATGGATTCAAGATCAGGCCCATTTATTTCCCAAAGATGGGCTGCATGAAGAGAAAGTAAGTGAAGGTTGAAACAAATCCTGTGTGAACACAGGGTTGATAATAAACATCATGCCATTCCTATTCCTTTAGCACAAGAGATACCAGAACAAAGAAATGGCTTCTGTGGGTGGGTGTAATTTTTTAACAAGTTACTATGTGGCTCTTGTTTCAAATTTTGCATGTTTATCTTTGCAATGTCTATTGCAAACACTGTAATTTTCCAGTACCCAGGTACATGGAAGACAAAAGTACTAATAATGTGACATCATTATTTTTTGTTACATAGCAACATCCCCCCCACCCCTTACACAACAGGTTATAAGTCTGTAAAACTCTGCATTTTACAGCACTATAAAACTCCTCCAGCTGTTATAAATATATCATTTTAAGCGCTTGCATTTAAAAAACGAAACAGAAAAATACCACTGAAAAGTTCAATGCTTTTTCTTCTCTGCATTCAATTGTATTAACTTCTTCCCTGCTGGTCTCCCAGACCCACTGCTGTGCTGGCAGATTTCCATGGAAACCAGGGGAACGCTCAAGATTCATGGAGGCTGTTTGCTGGTACAAAGCAACTATTTTGCTATGAGACATGTCCAGTAGGGGTGAGCCTTTAGTAAAAGGATGCATCTAGCTTGTTTGCCAACATAACAGGTACATGTTATCTGATTGGATCCAGGGCCATTGGCAATGGATTTGTAGAAGTGGAATCCAACATGGTTCTGTAAGATGGGACAATATAGTCACCTGTAGAGTTGTTTCCTCTCTGCAGGGAAAGGGACTGGTGCTGTGGCTATTGGCCGTAACTACAACTTATGCTCCAACAAAGATTTCAGTAAAGCACTTAATCCCACCAGAAATCTTTAATTCAGTCAATTGTTGGGTGAAACAAGTCTTTGCCACAGGTGTAGCTGTAGGTGAGACATATCTTCACTGAAGCAGGGAAAGAGGCAGAGGCTATACAGTGGCACAGGTCCAGGTCTTACCTAAGGAATGCACAGGCACTACAAGGGCAGGGAGTTGGGACAGCATCATCACTTGGCAATCCCCTTGTTTACAGTGGTACTTGTATTAAAAGATCTCTTTTGTTTCTGTTTTGGGTGTGTTGGTTCAAGCAGTGTCTGAAAAATGATGAATTAAATATGCACTATTTGAAACCAACAGAAGTTTTCCCACCAACTTGAATTTGAGAAAGACACTTCAAGTCCAACAAGCACCCATAGAGTCTCTTTTAGGAATCCAAAGAGAGACAAATCTCAGCCCAAACTTGTGCATTCTGTAGAAACAGAAACTACTGTAGTCCTCAATTACCAGTGTCTCCCATAGTGAAGAGATAGGGAAGAATATTGGCTTGTTGTTGCTTCTGCTTTAATTGAAACACTCCAGAGCAGGGCCTGGCTCTCACTTTGTACTGTGATGGGTGCTCTCAGAGCCATAATTCTACTAAAAGTATAAAGCTGTTGCTAGAACAGAAGCAAAACCAGTATTAACTAATTGCAGGTGAGTTTTACCTCAGGCATGCTCTAAGATGGGAGCCTTATTTTACTGGGCTGTGGATTTTATCATCACATCAAATGAGGCTTCAAAATTTTTCCTTTATATACATGCTACTATTATTTATATTTTCCTTGCCAGTGCTTGAAGCCATCATGACAATGTATTGGGTAATGACAGGATAATTGTTTGTTTTATTGATCATTATAAACCATTCTGCATCTCTACATGATTTATAGCATTTTAAATACTCTCTCCTCTCCATTCCCCTGCCATCGGGGCAGCTAAGTAGATCAAAAGCCCACTGGCTACAAGCAATCCAATTAACAATGACAAAAGAAAGAAAAATCTTTGGAAATAAATGAGTCCTTACACCATTTCTTTGATGGTTCCCTATTGATCCTTTCACACAGAAAAATGTGAAGCAGTTAGAATTGTGAAGAAATGAAAGTGCAGGAACAGTGAGGAAGGAAGGAAGGAAGGAAGGAAGGAAGGAAGGAAGGAAGGAAGGAAGGAAGGAAGGAAGGAAGGAAGGAAGGAAGGAAGGAAGGAAGGAAGGAAGGAAGGAAGGAAGGAAGGAAGGAAGGCAGGCTGCTAATGGGCTTTTTCATTTGAGTTCAGACTTTTCCATGAAGGTGTTTTGCTCACATATCAGGATGCCAGTGTTTCATGGCTGCGTCAAGACTACAGGCAGCTCAGGTTGCTGGTGCTCAGCCCACAGTCCAACAGCACTAGGCAATGTCCTCTGGGGGATTCATCAGAGCAGCTGATGGAGGCACAGGTCATTGTCACAGCACTGTGACAATGCCACCAAGTCCCAGGACAGAGAAAAGCTGTGGCCCACCATTACAAGTGCAGTTTTTTGCAGCCATTCATTTCCTGCCATGTGCACTGGGATATTTTTATTTATGCATGCAGTACTAATGCATATGTGAGATGGTTTAGCTACAGTTTACCCAATGGCCACTTACTCAACCACCAAATAACCCTTCCAACTTCCTACTCACAGTGTCACCCCACTCCTCTAAAAAAAGCATCAGGCACCATTATAAAGACTGTACAGTACTGATACCAAGAATTTCCATGCATTTATACCTGAAATTACAGCAATTTTCTCTGTAGAACCAGAGTTTTCAGCTGCAAGATATAAGTAGATGTCAGCATGTCATAAGCACCTTGCTATTCACACACTGCTGAACAGTATGAGGTGTCCCAGTAGATGAGAAGGGGATCACAGTAGAGAACAGGCATATAATCACTGGAATAGGTGGTGCTTGCCTGAGTTCTACTTGGAAATACCTGAAGAGACAGGAATTAGCTCATTTACGTACTTGAAAAGTCACAAGAGTGTTTTGAGGCTGTTGAGGAAACCACTAAAAAATGAAGAGGATGCTGGAAGAAGTCCCTTACCCACTTTAATCTTTATCTATGAATTTATTAGGAGACACTCACTGGAATTATCTGACCTTTCAGCAAATTGATTAGGAGAGGACAAAGGAGGGGAAGGGAGGTAAGTTGCCCCTTGGCCATCTTTGCAGGTTACTGCACAAGTAGGCAGAAATCCAGTAATGCAGAAGAGTTAGGCAGGGGAGAAGTCCTTGGAAGAGCCCTTTATCCACCTGAAGTTGCAATGTGAATGATGGAGTTGGGGCACTCTAGAGCTCATTCCTCTCTGCAGGTATGACTACAATGCAATCAGGAATGTGATTGCAGCACATACTGGCATCCTTCAGCTAGTTCAGATTTAGAGAACATGCTTTATCCTGTGCAACATCTCTTTATTTATTAAAGACAGGAGCCCCTGTGAAAAGCCAGCATTGTGGACCCATTTTCACTGCCATCTGGTTGAACAACTAGACACCACAGTCAAAAGGCAGGGAAAAGATTCTGGGTGGAGCCTATGTATTCAAAGCGTACATTGAAATTATAAAAATAAAACCTTATCATCATGCTCATTTGGCCTTCCAGGATTGGTCATCCTGGCCTGTCATATACATACATAGACACTGACTCATTTTGAAAATAGTTCACAGTTCCCAACTACCCTCACATTCAGGATGAACATGTCTTCACATGGGCTTACCTGACAGCTCTGAGAGAAACCCTTATTCCTCTCTATTAAATGTGATCAAACTCAGTCCTGATTTTTCATGTTCCTTTACATTCAAAATCAACTTTTCTTCAAGGTTTACTTTTTCTGCCATGAGACACAGGCAGAACACAATCAAGAAATCCACACTCTAGGTGCCTGACATAAGATTTTCTCTAAAATACAAAACTACCTTATAGCAATCAATAAAGTGCTAGAATAAACCCAGGCCTTCAGTGGAAATTCCCCTAGTTAAAATTGAGCTTACCATCATCTCAGGTGCCCTCACAGGAGGACTTAACGGAACATATCAGAGAAGAAACTCTTCTGTTATCATTTCACTATTTGCTTCAGTCTCCGGTTACCTTTGAAAACTCCAATCTGCTAAGTATTCCCTGTCCACTGTCTGTTTCCATCTCCTTACCCAGGAAGAGAAAGGACAACATATGGTTTTGAAATCTTACAGAAAAGACATTTCTGCAAAATCTGCCTGTTGAGTACATGTAACACTTCCCAGCAAAGTGAGCTGATGCCATCGAATGGGAATAAGTTTTGGAGGGAAGGGTCCCAAGCATAGAAGACTCCTCCAATTCATTCTGTTGGGTTACATAGAGGAAATACCAGAGTCATAAGGAAGTCTCCGGAAACAGCACGAATCAAATGCTGTTGGTTCGAACTCAGTGGAAGGGAAATTTCAGTCCCTTGAATGGTTTCATAATGCATCAGGGCACATCAGAAGCGAAGGAAACAGTCTGGCAGAATTGCATTAATTTTCATGAACCCAGCAGCCCTGGAAAATCATGAAAACTGTAACATAATGAAAGCCTGGAAGGGAAAAACCTGCCCTCTTCTTCACTGCTGGAGAATCTGAATGCGGATTCCATCAAAGGAGAGAGTCTGAGAATCCACAGTAGGAATAAAAATTAACCCTTTGGCTCATGGGACTGCAGAGTTGAAAAGTCACCGTTCTCCCAGTTACTTGTCTGCCAAAAGAGATAAACTCCTGTATGAGGGCTGCCCATCTCTATGCAATTAGACCTTAGCACTCTGCATGACACAATGAACCACTGCCAGCAGGAATTAAAGAAGACATTTTCTTCTGTCTTCACAGTATTTATTTTCTGCCCTCATTTCTCAGGGCCTGTCTCACTGATTTTAGTAGAAATGGTATGCATGTATTAGATTGATAATGTCCTAGATGGATGAATGATGTTCCCAACACAACAAACAAAAATACAGTTTCTTGATCTTATGTGAAGTGAAAAAAATCAACCCCAAGTGCAAACCCCTGCCAGATTGTGTAAATGAGGTTGTCCTTTCAGACATTCCCATCTCCTGTATTTTACTCAGAAGTTGCACCTCTGAACACAAAAAGCAAGAACTGTCTACATATTACTACTATTGTTACTGAGCAGAATAACTTAATTTTGAAAACTATCATGACACAAGTGTTGTATATTAAGTACAGTATGCCTACTTCATGCTACTGCATTGTGATGAAGTTACACCGCTGAATGTAAGCACAAGTTACATTCAGTAGGGCCACAAACGTACCTTGGTGTTGCGGATCTACCCCCGAGCTGTCCCAGCCTCCCAGGCCGGCTCAGGGAGATACCCTGCCGTGGGAGGACCTTGAGGTTTGAGTGCCTGGGCCCGCCCCTGGATCTCGGAGAAGGCGTGCCCGGGGCTCAGGATCCACCCACCTTTCCTGACTCTTCTGGTCTGTTGGTTATGTTATTGGTAGATTTGAATTGTACCCCTCCCTCTTTTGTTGTAATTGGTTCATGTATGCTTGTCTCCTCCTCTTGTCTCTCCCCTGATTGGTCACCCCTTCCCCCATATAAGCGGCTGTCACGGGGGCAGGGGCGGGGATTTTTTTCTTCTCTGCATCCGGAGCACCCGTACCTTCAATAAAGGAGAGCAAGGGGAGGACCCCTCCCGCACACCCTTTATCTCGTCAGCTTCTTTTTATTGACTACAACACCTTGGTTTCATTCCTACCTTTGCTGGTTGTGAAGCAGACAGCAATTAGCTAGCAGCAGTTGCTCTTCCAGGAGCTTTACTGACATCATCTCCAATGCCAGGGAACAAACAAAGCTCTTTTAGCAGGATAAAAACACAACATTGAGGTTGTTGTTGTTAAACAAAAATAACCAAGCTAATTTCAGCTCCATTTAAAAGCATTGGAAATAATCATTGCTCAGTGAATGGGAAAAGGACAAAATCAGAACAGAGAGAAATAATTTGTAGGGTTATGAGAGACTTCTACAAGCCATGAATACTGAAAATATTTTTAATATTACTCAACAATGCCATTTAAATACCTGCTGCCCCCTAGTACAAGGTTTTGGGAATCTTTCAATTTTAAGAATTTCTACATATGTATAGTCTTTTTCCATTTTTCCATCTTCATCTCGTATATAACAAATATTTACAATGAAAGAAAATTATAATTTATAAAGCCTTGTTTGCCCAAGTGACTTAGTAAATTTAGCCCACAGGGAAGCTGAGAGAATGGCTGATCACCGCACTAGGTGCTGTACAATTAAAGAGAAAGGAACATCACTGATTTAACTGGCATAGTAAAAATTTTGCAAATGTGCAAGTGAGACACAGATAAATTAACAGATTTGCTCCAGTTTGTCTAAAGTGCCAATCAGGGAGAAAGGATTGAGGCCACAGTCACTGAGCCACTGTTCGACGCCTTAACCACAAAACCATTGTTTTTGAAATTTAGATCTTAATCACACTGGAACAAACCCAGAACTACTTTATTCTCTCAGTGCAGCATCCCTAGAGATACCACTGTAACCCTAAAGATCATTTTGCTCAGAATGATCAGCATCCTGCTGACCACAGCCTACCTCATTCATTTTCCCCCTGGTCATGACATTTCCCGTCTGCTGGCCTCCAGAACTGCTTTCTCAGGAGCAGAGTGCTGGGACTTCTCACTTCCCCTGCATTTCAAACAGGAACACTTCTTACCAACAGGTACTGGCCTCCAGCTTCAGGTGCATGACAGGGCCTCTCTTGACCTCCCACCTGCCCCACAAATCAAGAGTTAGCCCAAACCCTCCAGGACTACAGAACAGAGCTTTACTTTGGCCACTGGGGCTACAGGAACACCCTCAGACAGGGCAGGGTTCACAGAACAACTAGCTTGTCTGCAGGTAAACCTCAGCAGACACTCAGGTGGTCTCACTGTAACATTTCCAAGGGAGGAACAGCTACCCCTCAGGAGAGGTGGGCTGTCATTTCTTCCCTCATGGAGACTACTGCCCTTACACTTTCAAAGGCCCTGAACAGCACTTCCCAGCCAGGGCCCTACTCCCCTTCACACATCAAACCCACTTAAGGATGTGGGGCTGCCCTTCCAAAGCCCACACCTGGATATGCTCCCTGTCCTTCCAAAGCCCACCCTGGCTGTGCTACCTGCCCTTCCCTGGCCCTTCTTCCTCCCAGCACTGCAAAACTCAGACGAGGCTGACCAGCTCCCCTTCTATCATAGGTACCTCCACACCATCTATCTTCTCTTCAGATGGTTCCTGGGCAGCTGCTCTTCACAGGACTGAAACCTGCTCACCTCAGAACTCATGCTCTGAGAAACTACTGCACTCGCAGCCTTTGGGCTCTCCCCCTTCAAGGGTCTTTCCCTTCATGGTCTTTGGACTGACCCCCTTTAGGGGGCTGTTCCCCTCAGGGCTCTGTTCCCCTCACAGTGACAAGACTTGCTGTCTCTCAGGGGCCACTCCCTCAGTGCCGGGACCCTCTCACAATCTCTGAGGAACTCTGCTCCCCTCACAGTGCCGGGGTCCTCTTGCCATCTCTGAGGGGATTGCTCCCCTCACAGTGCTGGGGCCCTCTCCCCTCCTCTGAGGGGCTCTGCTCCCCTCATGGTGCCCTGACCCTCTATCCCTCTCTGCAGGGCTCTGCTCCCCTCACGATTCCGGGACCCCCTCACGACCTCTGAGGGCATTGCTCCCCTCACAGTGCTGGGACCCTCTCCCTTCCTCTGAGGCACTCTGCTCCCCTCATGGTGCCAGGGCCCTCTCACCATCTCTGAGGGGCTCTGTTCCCCTCATGGTGCCCTGACCCTCTACCCCTCTCTGAAGGGCTCTGCTCCCCTCACAGTGCCAGGGCCCTCTCACCATCTCTGAGGGGCTCTGCTCCCTCATGGTGCTGGGGCCCTCTCACCATCTCTGGGGGGCTCTGCTCCCTCATGGTGCTGGGACTCTCTCCCCCTCTCTGAGGGGCTACTCCCCTCACAGTGCTGGTTTTGCCTGCTCCGAGGGCCATTCCCACAGGGCTGCTGGGGAGGGAGGGGCATCCCTGGAGATGAGGTGTGAGACCAAAGCACCGAATGCTCAGGGAAAATGACCATGCATTTGTGTAATCTGATGCAAATGGATGTATATTTATGCAAATGTGTGTTAAGGAGATTCTACTGATGCTCTGGCTTCAAATATTGGTAAGTGTGTGCTTATACCTATAAAACGTACTGAAAACTCCCCTGCAAGCTGCAATGACCCTGTCGATGTGTTAATACACACACAGCCAAGGCACTGTCTTTACCTAAGACCAAAAACTAGAGTACCTGGAATTGTTTAAGGCTTTAACAAGGCTGTTGGGTGTATTTGATCAAGAGTTTTGGCCAAATTCCAGTGAGTATAATTATACCTCATCTACCTACTCTAGCTCTCCCACCTGGTAAAATGTTTTCCTGTTTTCTTCTGGTGTGAGATACTAAATATCTACTATTACCCCAGACACTAATACATGGGTTTGCTGTTTCCCATGTTAGGAATGTGCCAGTACTCAAGCTGGGAATGTTTCAGGGAGTATGTGCTTCCCATATCTGTGACTCTAAGAGAAATGGAAGGGTCAATTAGGTGGTGGCAATTTTAATTTGTGTGATGAGTATTCTTCTGCTTCAACATTGCCTTGTCAAGGTGCCCAAAGTTCTTTCTAATTTGCAGGGGAGTTTATGTTCCAAGCCTAGAAATGTTTGTAAATTGATTTGTAGCTAAATATATATATATAACAACACCTGCATATATGAATGTATGGAAAGTGACTCTGTAACCAGATAATCAATGGATGTTGTTAAGTCCCTGAATTAAGGTTGAAACAGAATTAAAGTGGCAAGTAAAAGCTCTGAAATTATTGTTGTGTTAAATATATGTCTCGAAACATACCGTGGAATTGATTCAACTATCCCTTCAGAGTTGAGATGGGTAGGTACTGATATTCAGAAAGTATCAGGAAATTTAGGTGGCAGAGGACTACAAAAGTGGTGTTGAAGGTGGCATCAGCACAGCACAGCCACTTGTAAACTGAAGAGAACCTCTCTGTTGTCTCATCAATTGAAGTTGAAATAAATTGTAACAATATTGAGTTGAGGGATTTGATCTGATTCAGAGTTTCAGAGCAAATATTAAATAGCCTAGAATGTGGATGTATGCCATGTTTTATATTCATAAGAGTGTTTTTCCATGTGCATTAATTTAGTCACATAATGAGTGACTAAAATCTTGCTTTTCCCCAAAAGCACTTTTAAAAATTGCTACTACATTTCCAGATATTCCTATGTGCTCTCTAAAAGGAAATAAAAATGCAATTAGAGGGAATGCTAATTTCCTCAGGACTAGAACACACAGGAGGATGGATCATAGCTCTGTGTCTGCTCCCAGTCTGCATGGTGGGTCTGGGCAAATTGGCTCTCCATGCTTGCTTCCCTTCTCTTAAAACTGAGATAATGTCTCCAACTTTTGTAAGGCATTTTAAGACTCACTGGTGGAAAGTGTTGTAGAAATGTTAGATACTATTAAGGGTATTCAGAATTTTCAGTTAGAATTTTAAAAGATAGGAGTTTAGACATTAGAAATTAGGGCTGCACTGATAACTTCAGATCCTGTGTCAAGCACTGTTTTTATTTTCCAGAACGGCTTACAGAGTAAACCATTCTACAGTGTGTGAATTGCAGTTTTGTTTTCCAACAAAAGAAAAAGGTAAATTATTCTTTGTTTCTGGGAGTTTCTTTGCTGTTTTAAGGAGATACATGTTGGGTTATTTTCCTCAGAAAACAACTTAAATGACTTTTCTGTTCACTATAGATTTCACCTGCATCTTTTCATTGTGTAAGACATTCTTCTAATTCAGAGATTTTTGTAATCAGCTTCTTATTTTGTATACTTTAAATCACTTTTTTTCCCAGCTTTTGAACTTCTATACCCTGAAAACATGTTTAGAGGAGCCAGAATCCAGCTATTCCATCTGAACAGTTCTCTCCCATGTAACAGAAATAGAGAAATCTAGAGAATGGTGTGGATTGCCACAAATGAAAGAGGGCTGATTTTCCTGCCTTCACTAGGTACGTGGAAATTTCTGATTAGATCTATAGCACTTTCTTAGCAACTGAGTCAGGATTTGGTGTAAGTTATTTAACAAACTCGCATAGGAATGGACTCTTCTCGCAATTTTCACACAGAATCACAAAATCATTTAAGTTATAAAAGACCTCAAAGATCATCAAGTCTGACCTTAGACCAATCACCTCCTGTCAACCAGACACCAAGTGCCATGTCCAGCTGTTTCTTGAACACCTCCAGGAACGGTGACTCCATCACCCCCCTGGGCAGCCTGTTCCAATGCCTGACAACTCTTTCTGTGAAGAAATTTTTCCTGATGTCCAGCCTGAAGCTCCCCTGGCAACAGCTTGAGGCCATGTCCTCTGTTTCTGTTGCTTGTTACCTGGGGAAAGAGGCTGACCCCCACCTGGCTACAACCTCCTTTCAGGGAGATGTAGAGAGCAATAAGGCCCCTCCTGAGCCTCCTTTTCCCCAGCTCCCTCAGTCACTCCTCATAGGACTTACACTCTAAACTCTTCCCAGTTCCTTTGCCCTTCTCTGGACAGGCTCCAGCACCTCAATGTCTTTTTCGCATTTAGGGGCCCAGAACGGGACACAGGGTTCAAGATGTGGCCTCACCAGTGCCAAACACAGAAGGTTTATCACTTCCCTGGTCATGCTGGCAGCACTGTTTCTGATACACTCCTGGATGCCATTGGCCTTCTTGGCCATCTGGGCACACCTGAGTTCATGTTCAGTCACTGTCAACCAGCACTCCCAGATCCTTTTCCATCAGGCTGCTTTCCAGTCACTCTGCCCCCAGTGGCAGTGCTGCAGGAAGTTCTTATCTCCGAAGTGCATTTTATTATGTCTGGAAATATTCAATATTTTTCTTAAATTGGCATAATCTGGAGTAATTTGAACCTAAGCTTTTATGTTTTAAGAGAGTATTTCTAAACTTGATAGCAAAATGAGAAGCCTGTAGATGTGTTCAGCATTTGCCATTAGACCTTGGAAGTAAGAAAGGGCTATAAAGAAGCTGTGGTATGTGCACACATGTGTGTAACATCTTTACAACAAACAGACTTGGCCTCTTGGAATAGAAAAGTAAACTCTGCATTAGTGCGGAGTGGTGTAGTTGTAGTTTTCTGCCTTTGTGTGGAGAAGTCGGCAGGAACTGCAGCATTCCCTGGCATCCTGTTGGATACTGTGGCCTCCTCAGACTCCTGCTCGGGGATTCTCACTTGAAGGCTGACAGGCAACTCGAATGCTGCTAAGATAACTTTGCTGTTTCTTTGCTGGACTAATTTTCACAGTGACAAAAATACTCTTGCAAAAGTCACATTCTTTTCTGAGATTTGTCTTGGTTTACTGCAATGATATGCAACATACTAAAAGGATTTGCCTTGTGTTGTGATTGGCCTCCATCCTGGCCAACATAGCAGTGTTTGAGCTTGGTTCTCTAGAATTAACAACTGTGCGCTACAGTAGTGTGTGAGCTTCAGGTTCTAGCAAGCCCATATTCTCTGGCAGGGCACAAAGGGGTTTTGTAAAAAATGCTCACCCCTAGGTTATGCCATGACACTTTGTTTCCTGCTTCCCCCACAGGTTTGTTCCTTAAACATTTCTAGGAATTTACTCATGGAATGATATTTCTCTGGGGTGTCATCTGTGGCAGCTGGGGTTGCTGGAATAGGTGAACAGCCCATTTCACAGGTTTTTCCTTTCTAGAGTTTAAGGACATATATGATGTGAATCTGTCAATCACTAGAAGAAGAGAGCACCACTGCAATAGTGCTGCTCTACAGAATTGCTCTTGGAGCACCTCTGTGATTCCAGTTCCTTGGCCCATTCTGTTGTGTTACCTTGGGCAAATCACTACATCTCCATCTCTAGCCTAACACACCGAACACTTGGCACAGGCCCCAAAGAAAAGCGATCTCCATATATTTTGAGCTGTCTGCCTTCTGAAGGCATATCCCTCGTGGGGTAAAATTAGGAAGTGATCAGCATGGATCATAAATCCGTTGGCCTTGGCTCTGCATTTAACTTGTATCCAAAGTCAGATGCTGAGAGCACAGTTTCATGGTACACAGGGGCGTGGGTTCTCTGCACTTTTCAGCTGCACTAAGTGCATGCTGATTTCTCTGGGTCATGTTCTTCCTTGTCCTAGTACAGTTCGCTCTTTCATCTCCCAGCCTCATTTTGTCTGTTTGTAAAATCCAATGTGTACCTATTTGTCGTGGAATGCACTGGATAGACCTAGATAGAGAAGCTAGTAATGCACTCTATTTTACTCACCTCCAGGGGCCTAGGAGAGTTAATGTCTGCACAGTGCCTTAGCAAGTGTAAAAGTGCTTAGCTTCATTATATATTGATTTATGTGCAAGAAAACTACACAAAATAATAAAACATGCAATATACTTAAAATTGAGTGTAGGCAGAGGAAAGATCTTAAATCTAACCTTAAAACGTAGTACAAGTCATGTGAATGAATAGAGTTACGTGGGCTTCCCACCCAATCCAGCACAAATGGGAAAGGGTCCTATATTTGGAAATAGCACAGGGCCCAGAGGGGGGCTGTGTCTAGATGAGAATTCCCATGTGGAGACAGAGACACGAATTAAATTAGAATGGATATTAGAACTCTGGGCCAGATTCATACCCTCACTGCTGCAAAGTAAACCAGAGGAACACCAGCAAATCGTGGATGTAACGCCAGCGTGAGCGAGAGTAGAATCAATCCACAGGTAATAAGGGCAGCATCAGTGCCTGCCTAGGGTTTCATCCTGTGCTTTGTCCTAATTATGAGCAGTTTAATGGCATGCTAAAATACAAAACAGATTTATGAGCCGTTGCCATCTCCCTCTGCATTGTTATACAGCTGACTCAACAGTACTTTTACTCCTTGGCTAGAAGGTCAACTTAGGTTTTACTAAGCTGGGGCTGGGACTGGGGCTCAGAGGCTCACTGCCTCCCTGAATGCTGCTGCTAGAATAAATGCTAAACTGAAGTCCCATCTGCTCTCGCCATGTTCTGTCGAGATGGATATTTAAGATCCCACAGCACACCTTGAATAGAGGATAACTATATATCTAGCCAGCATTTTTCCTTCATTAAAAAAGACTCAGACCAGCTTGTACTTGAAGTCAGCAGAATTACTTCTGGTTTTTTTCTTGCAAAATCAGTATCTTTTCAGAGTGGAAATACTGAAGATAAAATGGGAGAGGAGTAATGTGTGAAATGAAAGAGGCAATGTTGATCATTGAAGAAAATAAGGCCAAAGACTGTGGTGAGATTACTGTGGGCTATTGCTTGAAGCGTATTCATTGAGTGCAGTGTACCTGTAACACTGCACTGCCTTTTGGGGAAAGAAAATGAAATGATGCACAAAGCAGATGATGAGCCACAACATTTCCTGGATTCTCGTCTCAGTGTAGCCCCTAATAGACTGTAGGCAAGTTCTTTCATCTCTCTGTGTCTCCATTTCATGACCTGTAAATAGCAATAGTAATAATTTGCTGTTTTCAGCCTGGCTGTGAAACTTGACCTGCCACAGTTAACAAAGTGTTTTGACATTCTTGTGGAAAGAGGAATGGGTTCAGCTGCATCTTCACTCTGAGTTGCTGATTGTTACAAAGTAGAAGGTTGCTTTAAGAGAAAGATCACATAATACTTCTCTTGTTTCTTATATATCTACTCACCTCCACCCCAAGAAAGCAGTTCTGGTTTAGACCATTATTTTTATGCTTGGCAAAAAAAACCACAATTGCTTTCTAGTATTTCTAGTAAAATCACAATTGCTTTCTTATTCCCTTTAGGGAATAAGAGCAAAGCTTTATTGTTCAGCTTTCTTCATCAATGTGTGCAGCTTTTTCCTCAGTAGATGCTTGACTTTTAGAGGAATGCTGCAGATTTGCTTTGCTCTCTGTTTTCATTGCAGCAGCTTTTCTCAGAGCAAAATTCTCACTCACCTTTAGCAGGAATTTGCTTGAAGAATTAAGACTCTGGCACTAACCCATCTGAGAGGAGCTTGCTCATGCTCTTCTGAAAAGAGACACCATGCCACTGATTACTGCATTAGCACTTTATGCCTTGGGCCTTGTATCAGTAAGTTTGTTAGTGAATTTCTCAGCTTCCACCAGAGAAGATGCTGGTTGAATAAGATTGACAGAGTAATTTTTGCCCCTTATTATCCATATATTGTCACGGAGAAACTTCAGAGTGGTGACAGTAAAACAACTTGATGATAGGATATTCTCAGTTCTTCTGCATGCTGGGATACAGGTATGAAGTCAGTGGGCAAGTAGAAGATCCTCTTTCTTTTCATGGGACATCAAGTGTGCACCATAGTGTTTGATACCTCCAACAGACTTATGTCCACATCTATCCCAATAACTCCTCTTCTGGGCTCAAAGCTAATTTAAAATGCGCTTTTATTGTAGGGACAATGTGGGAAAGGCAGATGTGGGCATGATATCCACAGCCCCCTGGATCCAGCACCTGAAATCTCAGGTGTCTGCTGGCCCCTGATTTGGCTGATAGACTGTAGCAAGCCTACTTCTCTTGGCATCAGCACCTCCCTGCTCAGTGTCAAAGCTGCAGTTCTGTAAACAGATCTCATCCCGGCATATATTATATTGCCATACATGCAACACTGTTCTAACTGATTAATAACAAGCAGCTTGATAGGATTTGGGGAGGCACTGGAGTAATTAGTAAGATAAGGGCAGGTTTCTTTGTGCTGCACTTTCACGGATGACAAAAGCTTTTCCCCTGAAGAGTTTCACTGATAAATCTGTATATAATAATAATATTAATAATAAAAGCTTTTTGCTAAAATGCAAGTTAAATATTCCTTTAGGGAATAAGAGGAAAGGAAGTGTTCATGTCCTGATACTGATTGGAGGCCAAGAGAATGGAAGAGGAGAGGAAGCTGCTAGGAAAAAACCTGCTTTTCCTTCTCTGCTGACAGCAAGGCTTGGGATTTCATCTCCAAATGGGTAGCATGGTTCATCTTGGCAGGGCTGGCAATTCAGTGCTTGAAGCCTGGACTGTCCACGCATCGCCAGGGCACAATGCACTGATTTCCACTGGCAAGACAGTGAGATGGGTTGCTGTTCTAAATTGAGCCCTTATCTGCCCTTCCATGGAGTCACTCCCACTTACACTGATCCAGGGATCGACAGCAGACTCTATGGGGCAAGTTTAAGCATTCACATAGCTGGTTGGTGGCAGTGGGATCATTAATACGAAATATTCCTTATTCGTCTTCTCAGCAGGCATAGTTTCTGTTAGCTGCCGTGAGAAATTATGAGTGTGGGTTTGACTCATACAGAATAAGTGACCAGGTATAAAACCTTAAAAAAAAAAAGAAAAAGGGAAAACTAAAAGGCTACAAATGTTGCTAAAGTGACAAGTGTTCATTTACTAAAAATATCTTTTAATATTGCTGGAACTTTTAATATAATCTAATTTATATGGAACATTTCTCACTAATTGAAGCTGTCTCTTTTTTTATTAAATAGAAAGGTTACAAAAAAGTATATTGACATTTTGAGAGTGATTCTTCTCAGGAGTACGTTGACTGTTATGAATAGGATTTCACATGATGTGAACCCCTAAATGCCTACAGTGATATGAGGAAACCTGCAGATTCTTGTAATTGTAAATGCAATAGGCAAAGCTTTGGGCTATTGCATCTCCTTTCTGGAGATCATTGTTGTAAAGCTCAAAGTGTTGTTTAGCCCTTGGTGTTCTCATTTATTTCCACAGCTTTTTCTGAAAGCACAAGTTTGAAAAATGGAAGTCTTTCAAGAATAATCACTCTCTAAACACTTAATGCTGCTGTGACAGCACTGTCTATCACTCAAGATTTAACTTTGGAAATCCACATAACATAGAGAAAAAAACCTTTTCCAATTAGCCGAGACTGGAGGCAGATTAGTTCTCAACTGCTGCATTGAGGGATGCCAGGGTGTGTATTAATGGACCACAGGAGATGACTTCTGACCATAATTCTGACTGCATTGGGTGACGCATAAAATGGTAACAGCAGCTCTCCCACCGAGAGATGCAGGAGCAGCCAGTTAATGTGAGCTACCCTTGGGTGTATCTCGTAGGTCTTAGTGATCTACAAACCTGTCAAGTGCAAAATATGTCACCTTCACTCTTTTATATAGATGGGGAGGTTTAGGTGTGGAAAGGTTAATAGATTGCCCAAGGTCATGCCATTCTTTCGGCAGACCTCGGAATAGCACCCATGCCTCTCTCTCTACTTTTACGGACATGTGCACGTGTTCAGGTCTCAGCCACAAAGTCTGTTGAACAAACTTTTCTCCTTTTTTTGATCTTTGGGACCTAATTGACACACATCTTCATGATCACTGGCGTTGCAGAATTAACAGCCTTTAAAACCTTTTGTAGTGTAATTCTCTTCATTGGAGCAAAGAGATGGTTTTCCCCAGTCAGCAAGATTTTGCTGTTTAGATCCACAGTGTAGCAAGGCTTGTAGCAGTTCTTGCATCAAGGGTTTAATGTTGCTTTGTTCAGATCTGTAGCACAGATTTCTATCACTTCAGCTAACAGGGTACATTGTTATACTGATATATGTCATGAGATCCTGACATTAAAGGATGCAGAATAAAGAAATAACCAGATGCACACTGTCAGGAATTTTTTTAATCTTGGCTGGTAATAGATCATGCAGGAGGGGTGGGTTCAGTTTCAAGTCTATCTGTAGTTCCCTTGCTCTCGGTCAGCTGTTTCTTCTCCTGAGCTTTCCACCCCCCCCCACCCCCAGCTTTCCTCCTGATCTCTTTTTTCACTCATTCCACCAAGAATCAAAGTTTCATGGTTCCAACTCAATCTTCCAAAAGACATGACAAAAGACATATTCCCATTCACAGTGTCATACATGAGAGAGAGCTGAGCAACCATAATAGTGGGCATTGCTAACAGTAATACATATTTATATTTTATTTAGGCATAAAAATATTCTTTCATAAGAATTAGATCTAAAGATTATGGGACATTAAATAACTAAAAAATTTAATCTGATGATAAGGAAATATAAGATGGATTGAATAAGAGGCAAATGCTGTTGTTTGCAAATGCAAATAACAAAGGCAAAAATAAATCACAGCATGATGCAGGCAGATTGGATGCCATCCTTCTGCAGTCCTATCCAAATCCCTTAAAAGAATCATATTCTGGCCCTTTCCTTACTGAACAGACATATATTATTTGGTTTCTTCCAGATAATGCTTCTAATTTCTGTGTGAATGCTGTACTGTGATTTTGGATGGTTATTTTTTACCTCAGTATTATGTGGTTGAAGGATGTAAAGAACGATCAAAAAACCAGGTTCTGGGAACTCTCTAATCCAGCTCTGAAGCAGCCTCTTGTTACTTCCTGGACTAATCACTCAGTGTCAACATCTTCAGCTTCTTCCATGTCCTGAGGCAGAGAGAGCAGTGCTGATCAAACTGCTGAAGGAGGGTGTTGCACCAGGACTCGTCTGCATTAAGTGGGATGATACTCGAGCTTTGGCTTCTCCTGCTGATTTTGATAGGAAAGGTAGTTAGTTATATTTTGCACCTCTGCTTGCTTCCAAGAAGCTATTGCACTGCTGAGCAAAGATGAGCCTGCAGTCGCTGTACCTACTGTGTTACTTTTTTTAGGACTACTACATTAGAGCCTCAGTGACCAGACAAAAAATAGGGCAGAGCTGAAACTGTTCCAGGGAAAGGAAGCGTCACAGAGAAGATAATAGCAAAGCAAAGCATAGATTCTAGCTTTTGTACGTCTCTAAAACTAATGTTTTGACTACTGGGCCAGAATCCCATGCACTCTGAAGCCTCTTTTCCTTAGGAATGCAAGGATGAGGATTGATTTAAATTATTTCTGTCAGTAGGAGAGTGTAAGCCACCACAGCGGTGACACTTTGGGTTTGTTTGTTGTTTTTCTTTTCACTGAAGTAATAAGCAGTTTTATACTCAGAAAGATATGGGTAGTACACTTTGGATAGTTCACTGAATGGATATAAATAAAATAAACGGCACAAGTTCTGCTAGTATAAAATTGGAGAGACCAACTCAAACTGTACAAGGACCCGGTCTGTGTGTTTTCCTTAGTTTTCTGCAGAAAATGTCAGTGAGGATAGCAGATAATTTAGATGTGGATTCTGATTGCTGCAGACTAAACTACAATATATGTCACACAAACCCATTCAGACAGTGCAGGTTTCATTAAATTATTTGCAGATGGATCTAATGAGAGTGGACAGAAACATGCAGGTATTTTTACTCTTCTCTGAGAAGGGGAACCCCACTTTTAAGCAACTTATTTTACATATCTAGCAAAACTTATACTTGGTTTTAGTACTGCAGTCTCTCATACTCCTGTCCAGAATTTACCTATTTCTTTTCACTTCAAGTTACTGCTTGAGATTTAATTGAAGCAGTCAGCCTGTGGGCAGAGCATTGGGGCAGGCATTGAAGCGTGTTCAGGTTGGTTCTCACTAGAAAAAGGAACAGCCTCCTTCCCAGTGCTAGGAATGCACACAGAAATAACAGACTAATGCTCCTTCAATGCCAAGGAGAATAAAGAAGAGCACATTTGTTAAGAAAAGACACTCTAATAAATACTGAAGGAATAACAGTATAGTCAAAGGTTAGTTCAGAACATTAGTAGTGGGACGGTGTAGATCCTACTAATAACATTTTATAGCAGATATTATGTATGTCAAAATTGTCAGCTGATTATAAATATCAGCTTCTTTTCCATAAGAAAATTGCTGTCCAGTCATCATTAAAAAAGTCTCAGAGCCAGTGACTGGAGACGATTAGGCTTAGACATGACTATTCCTGCTTTAGGGTGAGGGAGTATGCTAGATGATCTCCCAAGCTCTCTTCCAGTTTTACTTTCCAAGACTCGGTAATGTCAGTGACTTTACAATGGGAACTTTCTTCAGTTTTTATGGCAGTGAAGATTGCATAATATTATTTACATTTCCTAGGGGTATAACAAGAAGCTAAATCAAGTAATATCATGAAGCCTTGCTATTTCAATAATGTTAAAGCTTTGAATTTCACCAGCTTGGGTTAAAAATAACGAATTCCCATTTCTTTGGGTTTACCTTCTGGGTTATGGAACTAACCAGTTCACATGGCTGCATGGGAATCCTGAAGACAAGGGAATTCTATTTGTCTGTAACAGAATCTCTTGATACCTCAAAAAATACAACAAAAATCACTACCACTGCTGGTGCATAAAGCAAAACTCTTGAGATCCGTGTTAGTGAAGTGGTAAAGGGATGTAAGTTTTTGTATCTAACATCTACCAAATAACGGTAAGGCTTTTTGTACATCAAACCTTCCTTCACAATGAATCAAATGGTCTGAACACAGTGAGCTCTGCATGCCTGTGGAGGTTTTCTGAGCACTCACCTGCACAGGTTTACGGCAGACTTTCTTATGCCAGTATTCCCCTATGAAGGCAGTAAAACTGGGGAGGTTTGAATCCCAAAGCCAAAGGATATCTACCCCTCACTGTAGCAGTTTTTAACCCTGCCAAGAGAGGCAGCCCAGCCAAGGGACATGAAAGTGGCACTCCAGCTAAGAACTTTCTCATGTTGTTCCTCTATGCACACATTTGGTTTTTTTCAGACTTTCAAATCCCAGGATGCAAGCACTAAAGGTCTCCCTTCTTCCTGCCAAGCCTTGTCCATATCCAGGTGCCAGAGGGCTGCCTCCATGCAGGCTTCTTGTAGGAAGCCCTTGATAAACTAATACAATAATTGCCAAAGAACATGTAATTTTCAACAGTTCAAGAGAGAGTGAGCAGTAATGAGACCTGTTGCTTACTGTTTGAGGGGAGTTTTGTCAGGGAAGTAGGAGAGAAGGGAATGGATTGGTCTGAGCTAATGTGCAGGCAGAGGCCAGCTGTTGTCTGTGGGCTGTGTACAGTTCACAGAGCTCTGGAGTGAGATGTCTTCATGCCTTGGAGACAACCCCAATGTAAGTTTTGCACCTTAACCTCAGCCTGCCAAGCCACATTCAGAGAGACAACACTTTCTTCGGGTTTTGGGGATTCTTTTGCAGAAGGAGCATCCCTGCCCAGCTTTAAGCAAATCTCTTAATTCATTTCCAGCATTGCTGCTCAGACAGATGCAACAGAGCAGGGTGTACCCTGCTCTTGTCAGCCATTCAGAAATGTAGAATTGTGCAAGTACAGTTGATCGATAAAAAGCCCGTAACTGAGAACATGCAGAAAGATGTCACAACCCCTTTGGAAGGAATCTGTGTGACGTTTATTGGTGCAAAAAAGATTAATATCTGAGATGTAGAAACTGAGTAAAGTTGTCTTAAGGAGGATGGTGATTCTGACTAAACAAATAAGCTACAAACATGCACAGTGGATGAAGGTGTCACTGGCTTTTCATTGCTGTTGTTCAGTAACACCAGTTGGGATCAGGATGCCCTGAACTCAGCTCTGCAGGCTGTCCTTGCCCTGATGAGTTTACAAGCTGAGAAATCAGGTTCATGCTGACTATGTTTTAAAAATGTGGACCTAATAAATTACCAGGTTCAAATAATTTGCATTCCAGTAGGGTAAGGTAGCTCCCAGCTTGCTGAATGGTGACACTGAATTCTTCCCTCCTGCAGTATCAGTAATGGGCATAAGCCCAGTCTCTTTGTGCCATCTACAACAGAATATTTGCATTTCTTGAGTGACACCAGAGTTTTTTTTATCATCAGGCCTTTTAACAAGACTTCTGCTGGTTCTTTCTAATGGCTCCCGACTGTGCTAATAAGCACACTGTGTGAAATACGGCATATTTTAGGGGCACAGTAGATGAGGAGCAGCAGACCAGCCAGTGTGAGTGTAAAGTTTTGTTGCTTGCAACTTTTTCATGTTGGAAAATATCTCATGTGAACCCAGCTTAAAAAAAATAACCACCAAAAATTATCAACCATATAAGAACCACACATTTAGTTTAGCTTCAATATTTGACAAAATTATGAAGACTGACTAATCAATAGGACCATGGTCTCAAACTAGGGTAGCAGCATTCACTGAATACAAACATTCCTGACTTACCCTCCTGTGAGAGGAGAGCTGAGCCCTGTGGAGCCTATTATAAAAGACAGTTTGATGGAATAGGCTGAAATGGCAAGATTTAGAAATAAAAGAAGATCAAGACAACTGCACACAAAACAGCCCAGACCAAACAAACCTAATTACTCTCTATGGTGAGGGGAGTAAGAGAGCTGATAAAATGAATGTGGATGACATTTCTATCTGTTTAGACATTTGAAAGCTGCTGATAAAAATCTCCTTTCAAAAGGTTGGAGTCTTTGGCTGCTCAAGCTGTACTAGAAGGTCCTGTGTGTTGAAACCAAGATGAGCAATGAGGAGGTTGTTCTTGTGGCCACCAGGTTCTTAGAGGGGTAGGTCACTTGCAAAGACCCTCAGCACAGTTTCCCAGCTCTTCAGTGACTAAGAGCAAGGCTGCATGCAAAGGAACAGTGGGTTTTCTGACACTTATATAAAAAATGCTGCTACCTTCAAGGAACCAGCTAGACAATTCCTTCAAAAAGCACAAAATATGTGAGGGGAATGGGCTAGAAAATGGTTGATGGGAGGTAAAATGGGAAAAGGTGAAATGGAACCCTTGAAAATCCTGAGGTCACACAGCTGGCAATGTTTTGAGTGTTCCAGCACTTTCTGGGGCTTTGGGATCCTTGTTGGCAGGAACTAGAACAGCTCAAGGAAAGAAGAAAACATATTTCTATAAATGTTCAGCCATGATGTTGTGAAGCCTAATCGTAGCCTTGTGTGCAACCCTTCATACTCACTTTGGTTCAACAACTGATAAAACTTGGACACAGACAGCAAAAGGGGCAATTTGCCCTGGCTAAGAGGGTCTGTGCAAACACCCATGGACCACTTGAGTCTGTGGCACCAGCTTTTCTTGTGTTGGTGGCTTCTGCTGGCATATTTTACCTTGCAGCTGGGGGCAGAGGATAGGAATGCGCACACAACTGAGACATGCAGGGGTTTGTTTAGTCTCTATAAGCTTTAATTTGGAGTAAAAGCGTGCACAGCATTGAACAAGAATGTCTGCCTCCTGACCAGCTCCATGCTTATACAAGCCACTAACCTGGGTAGGATTGAGGAACAGATCAGTGTCTCTGACATATCAGCATCTCTGTAGAGCTGCCAGATGAGACTGGGATGTAGTAGACCTCCAGTTCATTTCCAGCTGGCTAAAAAATCCTCTCAGATGGAACTGACTTTCATACCAAAATTAACCTGGGCTGGTTTCAGACCAATATCTTAAAGGCGTACAGATTTTCTACTACCCTTTGAATCATCCAGTCCCCCCAACAGGGAACTTTAATGCCAGTGCAGCATCTGTTGTAGAATATTTATATTCAGGGCTTCCTGTGTGAAGCTCTGGATGGATGTGATTACTGAATGTGTTGGAAAAAGGACAGTTTACTGCCTGGGTTTTATTTCCAGCTATTTTGTATTTCGATGCAAGGAGCTTATATGCCATGTTGTAAATGGCTGGTTTTCTTGTATGATGTCTCTTTTTTTTCCCTCATTCTCTTAATGGGCTTCTTGCTAAAACTGACGTTTCATCAGCATTCCCATTATTAGTTATGATGCCAATAAATGGAGGTCTCAGTAGTGGGTGAAATTTAAATTAGGTTTGAAGAGCATTCAAATAATTCAGCGCTTTACTTTCATTTGGTAGTTCAGCTTGCACACTGTATGATTTAGTTATTCACATTTTAGTTACTGTGTTGATGTTGTTTAGCAAAGACCTTGTTTTGCCTGGGACCCGACTACAGCTCTCAGGCAGCCTAATGTTGTTTACTGTAGCTAGCATGAAACTAATGTTTTGTTCTCTGAGTTCCTGTTTGATGTTATAAGCCGAGTCACACAAGCTAGAGCAGGAATCATTTCCATTTTGCTTTATACTGCTCACATGAAAAACAGCTAGCAGTGGAAAAGGATCTATTTCTGAGCATAAGTGATAGGTGTACTTTGCTCTGTTGGGAGTTTGCAGTAGTAGAGTGTCTTGGATAGGGCTTTACTTTTCATTACAAAGAGCTATCCTAAACTGCAGTGATTGATTTGAAACAGGATACAGAAGACTAAGCAATCCAAATCTGTGTTATGAAAGAAATCTGCAAAGTTCACACCTTTCCCTTACACATCTTCAGTCATTATAAGAAAAATTCTGACTGAGAAGAAGTTTTCATAACTGAGACTTGTATGAACCTTGGTAAATATCTCCTAGTAACGAATAAGCTTGGTAGTAAATATTAGTCAGCGTTGTCTAGAGGTACCAGTATTCTTAGCTTGTATTTCCCAATGTTGATGGTAAATCAGTACATTTATTTCACCAGCTGTAAAATGAAGACACATATTACCATTATTCCAGGCCAAGCTGGGATAAGTTCCACCCAGATGTTGGCTTTGTCAGACCCAGTCAGCTCCCATCAGTTCCACATCTGCCTTAGACATAAGCCAGGGTTTTCATCCAAGACCCTGCATAGCCAAGGCAGCCAACACAGTCTGATGTCAGCTGGAAGCTGCAGCAGGCTCTGTTCCTCTGACTGGTGACCTGAGAGAATGAGCAGGGAAGGTTCTCTTTGTAAGGAGATGCCATCACAACACAGTGTAGTGTCATCACATCACTTGGTGCTGGCATGACGACATTAATTCATGATGTGGTTGAGCAATGCCTGTTTGTGAGATGGAGCAGTATCTCGGGACAATGTCCAGTTATCTCCATACATAGACTGCATCCTTCTGTCAGGTTTGAGACTCACCTGGATATGGATGTTATAGATTATACACTCTGATGTACACATGGGAAGCACAGAATGAAAATAATTGAGCCCAAATGATCACTCACCTTGGCATTCAATCCCATGTATCTTCTTCTCTTATCTGAACAGAGGCTTGAAATAGAAAAATTAAATACCATGGGCCAAATTACCATTTTATGTGTATGTAAATCAGAATAAATTCCAGTGAATTCAGTAATAGGTAAATCATCTGTCTGCAAGAGCAAAATCCCACTCCAGAAACATTGCAAAGATAGGTTTTAACCTTTACATTAGCACAAAGGATATCCCAAGCTATTAATAGGATGCATTTCATTTTTGCCCAACAGCCTAATTAAGAGCTAACTCATACTTGAGGAGAAAAGGAAGCAATTTGATTTATGGTACCTCATGTGATTAAATCACCGGGGAAGAGAAATAAGGATTTGAGATGGAAGGGGGGAGTTTTAAAACATATCATTTGTGAAGACTGGAATCCCTTTCTTCTTACAACCCTTTTGCCCCTGTGTTCATAGCTTAAAGAGGATTCACTGACTTTTATTTATTTGCCTAAACTACTGATTTTTCATCTTGCAGGGTGTCTTCAAAATCCAATGTGAACTTTTTAAGGCACCTAATGATCCATTCTATTATCCCCCAGGACAACGCTAGTTCCAGTGATTTCATGGGGAACTGATTCGGAAAATACCCTTTTTCTCTCTTGCAGTCTCCCAGGCCCTTGAATCATGTTGATATCTGGATGTTTCTTTTCTTTGCAACAGTATGGTGGTAGCCACAGTCAGCAAACAGACCTGGGGTGAGGGTTGATTGGGGGAACAGATTCACACTGTGTGTAGCCCAAACAAAGTACCTGTGGAACAGCTCAATTTCTGTGTCAAAGATGAGGCCTCATTGTCAGGCAGTTTTAAAAGCAGTTCAGATGCACAGGATTCCTGCCCTTCTATCTAAGCATATAATACTGCCATTTTTTAGAAAAAAGCCCTCCTTATTGATTTTCATTTTGTGATAAACATACTTACAAACTTAGATAGACTTGAGAAACTGTAAGCCAATACCAACAGAAAGTAAAGGGCTTATAAAATAGAGTGTTCCCAGATATTGTGGTTGAACTAATAAAGAGGCAGTTCAGGATATAATAAAGCTTTGCAAACTTTGGACATCAACTTCGGTCAGAAGTTTCGCATACGTGAACTTCCATTTGTGAATCATGCATGTGATGACAGTAATGTTTTTAATCTGTGCATCTCAGTGCTTTGAAGGTGTCTAAACATTTTACTGACTGGAAAATTGTGGCACTATGTAACCAAGGGATTTGCCTAAGGAAAGACAGATAATTTCTGATATAATTAGGGCTAGAAATAAAGTCTCCTGATACTCCTAGCTTAACCATTAGACCTATTATCTCTCATAGCCTAGTACAGAGAAAATACCACATCAGAACTGCTACACCCATTCTTCCTAAACAGCACTTCCAGAGCCTAATCTTATTCTGCACCTATCTTGAGTGCCTTTTCCAGCTCCTTCTCTAAAGGATCAAAGATGGAATGGAAATTGAGATCCTTTCTCTTTTTCAAATCCTGCCTTTCTCCCCTCAATTGCACTACAGGCCAAAGGGAGCTCAGGCTGGTTTGGAGGCAAAAATATGTCAGTCACACTGAAAACTCCACTCTACTTCCCTGAACCCCAGTCAGGACAGGATATTGACACCCCATTGCAAGAATAATCTGGCACATGGCACAGGAAAAGGTTCTTGATTCTGCAAAAAAAAAATTGCTACCAGAACAGAAAACCCTACAGGCTTCACTAAACTATGAATATAGCCAGAGTCATTTTGGCAAGGTGGGAGATATCAAGAAAGAAAAGAAATAGCTGACTAAAGGAAAGTAGTAAATATATTCTCACCTGAATGCTTTTTTTTTTCCCAATTCTTCCACGTCCATGACCTTTCCTTTCATTGCCAGCATAATTACTTAATTTTGCCTGTGTCCAGCATGTAGTCTCTCCCGTCAGTTTGATGCATAGACCATGTTATGGTTGTGGGTGTCAGGAGCACTGGAGAGGGAAGGTGTGATTGGGCTGTGCTTGTTTTTCAGTCAATATTACTTGAGTTCTTTGCTTCCAGCAATAGGTTGACAATCAGCAAAAGGTGGAATGTGCTTAGGGGGCAAGAAAAGCAGCTGGGGTGGTTAAACGTGGAATACATTCACCATTGTGTGTTATTAACCTGTATTTGGGTTTATCTTTTCATTTCTCTTTTATGCCCCTCTTGCCCAGGACATGAAAGGAGGGCCTGATTGACCACTGTTCTCCTTGGCCTTTTTGCTACACTTGACACTTTTGTCCTGCCTAGCACTTGCTACATTAAGCCTATGGGCATGGATGAATCATGAGCTACCTTGGCCATAATTCCAGGAGCTGTGGCAGATGCCTGTCTTCTGGAAAAATGTCACAGCCACCCACAGCTCATGGAAGAATTAACCTTGGGAGATGCATGGAATTGCATTAGAGACATGTGCAGTGCATCTCCTCCAACTGTAATAACGTCCAGCATCTCCTTCAGAGGACACATCTTCTGGAAAGCACCTCTTTGTGGGCTCTGTGTTTAGCCCCCATTACAAAGTGTGCTTCAGAGGTGCTCTGATGGGTTTTCAGTGTTCTCCTTGGAAAATTAACATGGAATACCATGGCAATATGTTGTATTGCACACAGTGTGATTCACCATCCTTTAGTTTGCAAGTAGAGTGCTCCTTGATCTCTTTTGATTTTTCAGTGTTTGCTATAGCTGCCTGCTTTTACTCTAACGCTAACTGGGATTAGCAGGCCAGAGATATTTTCCTGTCATTTTGGAATAGCCTGATTGGTAGCACTGAGAAGATCAAAATGACACAAGAGACAGAGACTATTGCTTTAAGGGAGTATTTCAGATGTGGGAACAGAGAGGAGGGGAGAAATGGAACTCTGGGGAGGAGAAAGAAAGAAGGAGAGAGAATTTGGCTTGGTAGAATCAGAGAGACTGCAGGAAAGATCCAGGGGATTTGAGGGAAGATAGCACTGTCACCTCTTCTTTGGACTAAAGAGCTCAATAGGGCAGGTGAGAAAAGAGAAAGATGAGTAATTGGATGGAGGTGAGAAAAGAGAAAGAAAAATGAGTAATTGGATGGTGGATGCAAAGGGCAAGGATGCACCTGCAGAGGAAAAGAATACGAAAAAAGTATCTTAAAATAGAAAAGAATTCACCAAGGTTAGTTTATACCACAACATCAGGAGGATTATACTGCTTTGACTTCTACAGAATAAGTAGCAAGATAGATTTGGATCATTCAAACACTGGATATTTAGGGGCCACCTGTACGTGGCCAGAAAAGAAGGCTGTGGCCATGTTAGAATGTGTATAATGGTACTAAAATATGCATGGTGAGAAAGAAACCAAGCTGGCTTGTATGTTGGGAACAGCTGTGTAAAAACTGTCTTTCTAGCAGTGTAGAGAACCACCAAGACCTCTGTTTGGGAATGCAAAGAGTCTGCTTTGTAAACCCAGGAAGAGAGGCATGTTCTGATTTAGGGCTACTGCAGTTCTGCCTTGATGCTTACCACTTCTACCTCGAGGGGAAAAAAACAAGTGCCAGAATGATTTAAAGACAGAATATCAACCCACACTGCTGCAGGCCTGCTTTCCACATTTTGTTGCTTTTATAGTTTTAGCTCTTGTTCCAAAAGAAGGACTTCTGAGTGCGTGTGTCTGTGTGTGTGTTTCCTTCCAAAATTCACACGCACAATCAATGACTGAAATTCTTAAGAAATATGTTAGTAGAAATTTTCAGAAGCTTGTGAAGCATACCATCTCTCTTACCTTCCCCCCATCAAAAAAGCAGCACTTTGTAGGGAAATTTTGCTTGTCTAACTTGATTTTTTTGTGTTGCTTTTCTTTCCATCATTTTCATTCCAGCCAAATGCAGAAGGGGGAAGACAATCTGGAATATGAGGCACACCTCTTCAGAATTGCAAGACCTTTGTTCAGCCCCTGCTTTGCTACAAATGTTTGATGTTAGGAAAATCACTTTAGGTGCCCCATATCTCAGTTTCCTAACTGTAATGTGGGAATTACACTTCATGTTATCTCGGAAGTGGTGGGAAGATAAATCTGTTAGAGACTGTGAGATGCTCAGACGTTATGGTGTGGAGATGAATGTTAGGCAAATATGCAAACTGGAGGCCTTCAGATCCCTCTCCATGGATTTTTTTCAGACCCATATCTAGCAAACAAGTATCACATTCCTGACCCCAAGGAAGGAGACACAACTCTTGATTTATGAGTGGGTCTTTAAACTGATGTGGAAGCTTAGGATGAAGGCTGTAGCGTAGCAGTAAAAGAATTTGGCTTTATGGGCAAAGAAGCACAGAGCAGTGCCAATGTCTTTATTTGAAAAACTCCCTGAGACATTGCTAAAACAGATTTTCTGTAAAATCTGTTGCATTCACAACTACAGAATGTTATGATCTAGCACAAAAGTTTTTATAGCTACTCAACTATAATAGAGGAATCCCAGGCTCAGGCCTATAAAAGCTTTTATAGAAAAGCCCTCCTTTACAGATTTCCTATGTATAATTCCTGCAAATCGGCAGCTATTTCTGTATCAATCAGGCTTTTAAACATTATGCAGGAATGTTGGTGATGTTGTTCTGAGCACAGTAGGACCTATTTGATTATCAGATTTTTTTTTTCTCCTATAATTGAAATCTAATTAAAATATTGTTTGGGGGAAGAATTTGGAAACACATGGATGAAGTTTAAATAATTACCAGTCACAGGTTTAGTTCCAGAGCAAAGTGCTTTTTTCATAACGTGCTTCTTTATTCTGTCTCCCAGCTATGTTGCAGTGCACTCTTTGCTGTTTTACAAGCTGTAACGTACAATGATGGTCATTACTATTCATAGATTCATAGAATTTAAGATTGTAAAGGATGATAAGATGATCTAATCCGACCTCCTGCTTAGCAAAAACCAGACATTTCATCCAGTTACCCTTGTATTGAGCCCAGTAACTTGTGTTTGACAAAATTGGATCTTCCAGAGAGACATCTACTCTTAATGTGAGGAATTCAAAAGGCAAATAATTCCTGGATAGTCCTTCCAGTATTTAATCATCCTTACCGTTAGAAAACCCTCAGTTCTGCACCTTGTTTCTAATTTGAATTTTCTGGCTTTAAATTCCAGCCATTGGCTCTTGTAATATGTCTTTTTCCACTAGATTAAGAAGCCCTTTAAAAACCCCTGTGTTCTCATGATAAAGGTACTTATATGATCTAATCAAATCACCTTTAGGTCTTCTTTTGAATTTAATAATAAGAAAAAGGTATTTATTTTGTAGACCCATTTACAGGCCCCAATCACAGAGCAAGGCCCTGGAGAATTGAGAGATTTTAGGGTTCAGTTTTTAGGAAACGGGTTCACTCCTCCTATGTCACAGATTTTGGCATGTCCTTGGGAATGTCACTCAGTTCCTTTGTTTTATATGTTCTCACCTATGAGATGGAACTACCATGAGTGTATATATACCACAAGTACATATTCCCCCACTGTAAAATGATGGGGGAACAGTATTAGTCACTGTGCTGAACTTAGGAGAAGCACTTAAGACGATAATCCTAAATCATTGTCCAACTAAATGAAAAAAACCCATCTCATGTTCAATATGGGTCAAGGTTGAGTATCTCCTGTACTGAACTCTGAAACAAGTGCTGATTCCTGTTGTGCAGTAACCATGTTTTAAATTAAAGCAATAGTGAGGTGTGACTACATTAGGTAGCTGAGTGCAATGCTGTGTGACTCGTTACGATGCTGACCTCAGCTATTTCACCTTCACATCATGCAGAAGTATCATTTGGATCCCAAAGACAAATGATTCAATGGCAGGTGACTTGGGCTTGAGTTAAATTGACTGACTGAATGCTCACATTTTTATTTTTTGCCACACCAGGTCTACTTTGAGCACAGATACAGGTAAAAGCTGGAAGAAAACTCTGTCTTCTACTGTCCCAGCAGCCTCCAAAGTGATTGTGGGACTGTACTCCATTTTACAAGCTGCTCATCAGCCCTTAGGCAATGAGACTAGGTCTTTACAGAGCTGGAAAATTTTACAGTCCTGGACTGGACTTTGCATCTCTGTACTAATGGCAAAAGAGAAAAAAACACTTGTTAAGTCAACAGGCAAATCCCAATTACAGTTCCAGAGTAGTCTTCCAGTCATGCCCAAGGCTTCTGTAATGTGAATATCCTCCAGAGTGACTGTGAGACTTGTCAGTTTGAGATGGAGTGCATGTACTTCATAGACTGTCTAGAAAAGATGTATAGTACAAAATGATAGTGCTGAAGGAATTGATTCCAGTTGTGGACTCAGATCAAGCCTTTGCCTTGGCAAAGTTTGGGCCAAAGAACCTGTATGCTTTTCTAAATGTACACTAAATGTACACTTAATGTCATGCCAGAACAGGCCCTGAAACATGCCGGTAAGTGCCCCATGGAGACAGCTGGGAAAGGATTTTGGAATAGTTTTGACCTTGTCACTGTGCTGTTTCTCTTTCCTGTCCATAGTAGTATCTGCAAAACAACATTTTGCTCTTACTTGCAGGTTCTTATTCACTCTGGCTCAAAAGCTGTGCAAACATCCATGATGCTGTTTCCTTACTTCTTGGGCTTTTGAAAACAATGTGGCCTTCCATGACTTGTGGTAAGTGTAAAAAATACTTCTTGTGCTTCTGTCAATGTTAAGTGCATTCTTTTCTCCTCTTTCTGAAACAATGACATCTGGCATCAAGCAACTCTATACATCATTAGTTGAGGAGGTTTAAGATCCTGGAATAAGAGCAAACCTCTGAAGTCAAGATGTGTATTAGCTGTTATCATTTGCTCGCTCTTAATTACCTCTTCCCCTTATTTGTCTCTCTTTAAGAGTATGCCAACAACACCTTCTAGCCTCTCACTCAGCAACTTGTCAAGACTCCAGGTATCATTTACTCCAGCATTTACGTGTTTAGCCATGGGGGGCAAAAATGCACTAGTAATTACAAAACTGTGGATCTTTACTAATTCCATGAAAGGGCTTCAGTTTTAAATTGACAGATTTGTTGTGCTGACTACTTTTCATGTACCAAGCCAGGTACTTGTGCCAATCTGCTTAGAGTTGAAGCTTGTGTCCTGGGACACTGACTGCTCTTCATGGGGAATCCTGTGCAGAACTGTGCTCCCTTAGGCATTCTGGAATCTCAGCTGCCCATCAGGAATGCGGAAGCAGAGGTGCTTCACTGTAAATTGCTAAGAGGGAGAGAAGGAGTATCCTTACTAATTCCTCTCATTACTTGCTCTGCACAGAGTGGATGTGTTTTGCTGGGACAGTGTGGATGACTGTCTCTTTTCATCAAGGTACTGCATGAAAGCAGAGGCTGGGGAAGGCCAATCTTGGTGTACCTGAAGAGGTAAGGAAAGAAACATGTCCATGCAGCAGTTACTGACTGCAAAGTCTCACATTTTTCCTGAGAAATATTCAGTCAGGGAAGAGTTAAACTCACACCTTCTCTAGCATCCACCTGCATTTGCAAATAAATCAGCCATAAGAACAACTTAGACAGCCTCCTCCTACATGGCTTCTCCACTAAAAGACGTGGGAGAACGACAGTGGTGCTGCCTGTTTTGCTGCAACCCTGTTGGTATTTCAGGTACTGTACCGAATTTCACTGGGTCCTGTGTGGATTAGGGTGCTTTCAGTGCAATGTTAGGCTGAATCTGAGAACTTACACTGACATATCACAAGCTGCTCTGCTGGGGATGGGCTGAACTCCATGTTCAAGGCCACATTTGTGGCTTGGTGGTGCTTGGTGCTGCAGGTTAGACAGTGTTTCAAATAGGCCACAGTACAGCAGCACCTGCTGCAGAAAATGTGAAGAATAATGTACATAGCAATGCTGTCTTCCCTGTCATTCTCAACAGAATACCAGGTGGAACATGATTCCACAGATTTGCTTCCCTCCCTTTTGGGACAGCATTGATTTTGAAAATTTTTGCCATGTAAGGTCTTTATAATACATTGTTTATACAGGTGACTCTCCCCTATGTGGAGCTTGGAAATTAAACTTGCAGCATTTTTAAGGGTGGCAGTAAAAGGAGGTCACTGAAAAATCTGTGTGTGTATATATATATATATATATATATATATATATATATGCCCCAGGAAAAGGGGTTTGGCTGGGAGGAGACAAGGTTAATCTAGCAGCACACAGGAGTGAATCAACACTTTTTTGTGCCGTGGATCTTGGCTTATTCCATGACTATGCCCCTTTACATTTAAGACTGTTTCCAACTAGCTTGCTACTAGCCAACCTATCCATGTAAGGACTGCAGAGATTTTAGCAACAAGTACTACGTAGTCAAAAACATTTGAAATAGCAAAACAAAACAACTTCATAGAACTAAACTAAAACATCCATCTCAGCAGTACAGGACAGTTCTTCACAAACAAGGACATAGCAGGCAAGGCTTTACTGTTAACAAACTCAAACGTTTGAAAGTAATTACTTGACATCTAGAGATCTGCTCCTACTGTAAGACCCTAAGATCAAATTTTGCTCTGAAGGTTATTGGTATCATACAAAACAATTGCAAGGATTGTTATTGCTACCAAACCAAAACAATTGTAAGGATTTTGGAGAGCCACATCTCAAGGAAATAAATCACTCCCGCCGTTCCAAATGTGTTGGAACAACTCCAAATCGCTGTGCCTGTGATGGGGAGTTGCTCTGCTCACACACACACAGCTCAAGCACAACAGGCTGGAGCATCCGGCGTTGGGGCTGCTGCATACATGCCATGCATTTGCAATTGTAGAGCAGCCAGCTGCTGGATGCCAGACATTTGGAAAAGCACTTGATAGCCGTGGCAATACACAGTTGTGTCCCTGAGCTTTTCTTACAGGACAGAGGATCAGATTGCATAATACAGAAAAATCCCATATTATAAATATCTGGCAATGGCAATGTTGCCTCATAGACCCTGGTTATCCTGTTGGAAAGGGAACCAAAAGTCTGGACCCTGTGGGCTCCTATCTTGAGTTAAATTGTATCTCTTAGACAGATGCTAACCCAGGTCCTCTGGAAAAGAAAGTAGGGATGTAACAGAGAACAAAATTTGTCTTTCAAGAGCTTGGAAAGCCAAATTCTACACAATGCAGAATGTTTACTATCTCCTGCTGACTCTGCCAGCAAAGGACAAGCTGTTTATCCTATTGTCGCTCTGTTTCCCATGTATACACTAGAGATTATCCACTTACTACTGCTGAAACACACTTGGAGGCTGTAAATTGGAAACTTCTGGATGACAGGTCAGTAACTGTGATTTTGACTATAATAGCCCATGCAAACCTGGATTAAACGGTGTGGCAGGTGCAGTTGAAATACGGGCTGCAAAACCAGACAATGTCCTGAAGAGTGTGCAAAGCATAGTTCTAGTCTGCAGTGGTACAGAAGCTAGAGAGGGAATACTAAAGTATTTCTTAATAATTTATTTAAGTATTAAATTACTGTGCATATTAATTTCTGTTGAACATATCAGGTCACGGTCTGATGTTTTTGCAAGTCCTATTTTCTGGATTCAGGAGTGGGTTTTGCTGCTGAGTTCCAATATGAGTTGGTAAAACAAGTTCCAATATGAGTGTTTTTCTCCCTCTTTGAAAAAAGAATTGTTTCTGTGAACCAGCTTGAGCTGGAGTCAGTGCATCAAGTCCTGAACATTCCATCACTGCTCCTTGCTGAAACTCTTGGTGTGCCTGGCCGTGACCACATGAGTTTGGATGGCACTCTCAGTGTTTGTGGGGTACCAGGAGTCCGAGTGTGGATCTGTGTTACTCCAAAATGTTTCCTTTATGCAGCAGAAACAAAGGGTGGAGGCAATTTCATTGATCAGCCGAAGAAAACCCCTCCTAAAAAGGAGGGTATGGAGCATTTTAGAGAAGCAACCTCTCCCTATCAAAATCCTTCCCCCTTCCCAAGCTGGAAGGCTTTTAAACCTCTGTGCTGGAATCCAAACTGCCAGGAGCTTCTGTCATGCTGCTGCACTGTTACAGTGGGCAGGACTAAGGAGCCTTTGCATCTTTAAAGCACTGATGCCTTATTTGTGGGGCTCTTCCTCGAGAGATCTGGCCAGATCTGGCAACCTTGCCAATAGGACACCTTTTCTGAAGCTGAAGAGGGCAAGGTGGTGCTACTTACACATTGCCTGGCCCCTGATTGTCCAGGTTTAGGCTATCTGGGCAGGAGAGCATGTGGACAGTGTTCCTGCCTCTGCCTTTGCCAGCTGTCCCTGCCATGCCAGTGGTCAGTTCCCGTGAAGCCGATCAGCTTGGGTTTGAGTTTAGGGAAGATGAAATTATGCTGCAGCTACCCAGAAGACAGCGTTTCAAAATCCAGGCCTTCAAAAGTCTGGCTCAGAAACCCTGCCAATTTAGGGGCTGCAGTTATTAATTCTGTTATTTTGAATTTGTAATTTACCCTCCTGTCGCGCTCAGGAACGCTCCCCAAAGTCATAGTGTGCTTTTAAAAAAGACACAGCTGCTATTATTATTATATTAAACGTAACTGAAGATTCCCATACGCTGCCGCGTCTCCGGGAGGTGGCCCCGAAAGGGAGCGCGGTACCCGGGCAGGAATGGCAGTGACAGACCCGCGCGGAGGATGGGAAAGAGCCGCGCGGTCCCTCGTTGCTCGGAGCGGGGGGAACCCGCCGGCGGGGCAGCGCCCGGGGCGGGGGCAAACGGGGCGGGGGTGGGTGTGCAGAGCCCTGCCGGGGCGCGGGCCGGGTCGGGGTGGCGCGGCCGGGGCGCCCCAGCCCGGTGCGGAGCCGGGGGCGGCGGGACCGGCGGGGGGGCGCGAAGCCGGGCGCATGCGCTGCGGCGGCGGGGCGGTGGGGGCCGGGGCGGCGCGGGGGGCCGGAGGGAGGGAGGGAGCGGGCGGGGAGGAGGCTGGGCCGGGCCGGGCCGCCTATTTGAGGGAAAGTAGCGCTCGGCGGGCGCTCAGTGCCGGCCGCCGCGGAGAGGCAGCGGGCGAGCGGCCGCCGGTCGGTGCCCGCAGCCGGCGCGGCGCTGCCCCCCTGCCGAGGACTGCCGCGCTCGTCGCACGAGTGGCGGCGGGGGGAGCCGCCCCGCGGGGCCGCCTCTGCCCCTTCCCCGCCGCGCCGTTAATGGAAACATGGCGATGGCGGCTCCGACCGGCAGCGCGGCGCCCGTCGCCCCGGCCCTCTGCGGCCACCTGGCCCTGCTGCTGCTCCTCGCCGCCCCCGCCGCCCACGGCTACAGCTTCCCCCAGCAGCACACGTAAGTGCCGCCGCCCCGGCCGGGACCCCCCGCCCCGCGGCTCGGCCCGGCGCGGTGGCGCATCGCGGGGCCGCCCCGGGGCCTGCGGGGGAGCGGCGGCGGCGGGGCCGCGGCGGGCGCTGCCGGTGCCGGCGGCCGGCGCTGTGCTGGATGCGGGCGGGCGCGGGGGTCTCCGCCCGCTCCCCGCCGGAGCGGCGGGGCGAGGAACGGACCCAAAGTTGCTGGAAAGCACAAACTTCCCCGGCGGGTGCCGGTCCGCAGGGCGGCTGTCGGAGCCCTAATGTGGCGAGAGGGGGGAAAGACCAAAAAGGACTTATTTTCCAGCCTCCCCATCCTCGTTTCAAGCACACAATATGGTACCCACAACCGGCCGTGCCCACCGGAGTTTGAGCATAAACTAATAATAGCTGGATAGTTCCACAGGCTATCCGAGCTGGCGGGTCTTCCTCTCCCTCCCTCTGGACCGACTGAAATTGATTGTAATCTACTGAAAGAGAGTCGGAAAGCAGCTCATTTGGGTGAGGGGGTGGGGGACTGGAGAGTCGCTGCAGGAAGGATATAAATAGATTTTTTTTTGAGGAAGAAGAAATTGCTTTAGAAGTTAATGTTTGGGAATATTTGCTAACACGGATGGCTCTCTTGTTTATCGTGATAACCCTAAAGCCTGTCCCCCTCCACACATCCATGGGAAACCTCGCCAAGATGTATTTTAAGAGGCTGTCATCTCCGTTATGAATTGCTGAGGTTTGTTGACACCAAACTGAAAAAAATCCAGACGATTCAAAGTAAAGGCTGACACTGTGTCCTTACAGTCTGCATTTCTGAAGGTGGGGGAAAGATTTCAATGACATAGAGTTAATAATAGCAGTGTTACCCTTAACTTCGTGCTGCCCCAGTGGATGTGCACTGCTTTATGTCACAGTTGTCTTGTCATTTGTGATTTGCTTAAGAATAGAAATACATTTCATATATATATATGTCATAGGAAGTATTTTTGAAAGCCTTTTAGATTAGTGTCTTTGATCTCAAAGTACATTTTTGCAAGCATGTAGTCAGGCCTTCTGAAAAGAAGGCTTATCGGCACAAGAAACAGTGTTGTTTATTTGGGAGAGCTGTAGCTTACTGTGTTAATATCTGGCTTCACCAAAGGCATGGTTGTTTATTCTGAAATCCTTCCCATTCAAAAAGATTCCTTCTGGATTCTTGTGCGGCATGTATTCATATTTTTAAATATCTTTGACCTTTGGGAGCCAATGGCTTCCCTTTTCTTGATGTCACGTAAATACAGAAATTCTTCAGAGTAAGACCCTGGGAAATGTCTACCTACAGGGGGAGGAGAGGAAAGGGAACAAGCCAGTTCTCGTCCAAGTACCACAGCCTTACGGCCTGATCCAGCCTTGCTCTCCCATGAACGATCTCTGATTCTGTGAGAATGTCTAAAGAAGCAAAGGGGATTCTGTATGTGGTGAAGCACAGCTAAAGTTTGTGGGATGTTTTTGATAATGCAGAAACCTTTCATGGATTACAAGTTGTTGCATTTTCTTCTTAAATTCAGAACATCATATAGAATAAATTTCTTTTGGGTAACAGTTTGCGAGTCAAAGCTGTGTTTTCTTTCTAGCTGCAGAAAGTTTTATAAGAAGGTTCCTCTACTGAGAGAAACATAAAAAGGCTTACAAATTGTAAATAACATGCTTGCCTTCCCTCACCCTGAGTATTATCTATGTTATTCCAATAAACCATGCCAGCATTTTAACTAAAGCAATTTTATTCCAGTTAATTTGGTGGGGTTTGCTAGAATAGATTTTGTTAGCTCTGTGCTCTCTTATCTGAGGTCTTATCAGAGTGGTCCTGATCCTGCACTGAGGGAGGCAAGATGACCAAAAGTGAACCCACTGGCAAAGATTCATAATTTTTTGCAAATATGGAGAAATGGTCCTGAAAAGGCCACTAAGTCTCTGTGTGCCTCTGGTGGGAATCAATGCCGTCTGGCTGCATCTGGAGAAGAGACACAGAAGGGACACAAGACCGAAACCTGACCTGATATCTTCTTGCTTGTTTGGTTCCCCTCATGACCTGTTCTGTGAACCTAGAGAAGAGAGGAGTCATGAATGGATATTTGATGATGATGCACAATTGCTGGGCAGTAGGTTAATGCTGTAACCTGTGGGCTGAAATGCCTGGCGAGCTCTGCCCTAGAGCTGCTGTGTTTGTTTGTTTCTTGGGAAGGAAATACTTAATGGGAGCAGAGAGTGCAATGGTAACTGACACCAAGGCTTGAACAACCTGCTGTAATTGACCATTCCCCCCTGGGTAGTTACCTGTTTGCACCCTTCTTGTTTTTAAAGAGGCTGGATACAACTTAAGTTTTTTGGGCAGATTCACCGGGAGCCGAGTTGAGCTGATGAGATGTGCTGCTGAATTCTTCCCATTACCAGCTAATTTTCTCCTACTTTGGACAATGCACTCTTGTGAATGATTCAGAACATTGATTAGAAACATGTTTGTCTTTGGAGGTTTTCTCTGTAAATCACTGAAGTCATGTTTTACTACAGGACTCTCAAAAAATGAGGCTGCTTTTTTAAGCAGCCCCAGAACTGTTTCATTCTGGCAGGCAGCAGACGGAATGATTAGTATATTTTGCCTTGGGAGGGGGGGAAAGAAGAAAATAAAAAAACATTTTTCTTTTTTATTTTTGGTTACAATTGTATTAATTATTGTCAGTGTGTTGATTCTTGGTTCTGTCCCTGATAAATCGCTGGTGTTCTACATTATCTCTCTCCTCCCGGGTAGCATGGTTTTAATCATCTTATGCTGAGCTAAGGAAAGCTCGGCTCAGCCAGTTGTCCAAAGGGGAATTTCTCATTGAGATTTAAAAAGCAAAATCCCAGATTGGAACAAACCCATTGGGGCGGGCGTGTTAGGTGATGGCCACTGACTGACAAGTCTCCTTTTAGGAATCATCACGTACAAGAATGTGCATCTTTGTGGGCAACTGGATTAATGGCTGAGGAAAGGAAGGCTGTTGGTTGCAGTTAATTTTTCTTTTAAATAGTACACAGAGGGATTCCTGTGGCAGCATGGTAACAACCTCTGCTTGAATTTCTGAGCAGTTTGGTATGAAATGATTGAAAGCCTGGTCAGTCAGGGGAGTCCTGTACCTGTATCGCTATTGCCTCACGGTAGCGGAGATCGTGCCACATTAGTGCGGGGGAATGTGGCTGCCTGTGCTGCCACTGGGGAGCAGAGCAAACCCCTTCCTTACTTTCCATCAAGGCTTTTTGTCACTTGGACTTGAAAGAAAATTGCCATCTGCTAGAGGGTGGCGAGCCATTTGCTTCTTGTGAGGAAGCAGGTGTGTGCAGAATTGCTGCGTGTCTGCTTGGCTTCGTTGCTGCTCTGCAAGGCATCTCTGACCAGGCAGCAGAGGAGAAAGAGATGTCTGCAGGGGGAAGTGTCAGCGTCGGGTCCAGGGTCCAGCCCTGCTTTTCCAACAGGTTTAGCACTTGTCAGATGTAGACAGTTGTTTTAGGCAGCAAGCTGGAGGTATTTCCCCTGTTCCTGTCAGACAGTGAGCAGTGAAGACTCCTGCTCAGAGCAATAAGGCCTAATAGCTTCCCGTCACCACTGGAAGGTGGGCCTGAGGCTGCCTCTTCCAAATTAGTTGCTTCTTTGTAGCAGATTTTGATTTGTACTTGTCATTTCACCCCAAATGAGGTTAATGATGCTGCTAGTGATGGCACATCTGGGCTAGCAGGGCTTGAAATAAATAACTCTGTTAGGACTGGATGCTTTAGGGTTTGCAGGATGCCATGTAGAGGAAGCTCCTTCTCTTGTTCTACTGCCCACCTGCTGTGCAGTCAGAAAATCTCTTCCAATTATGGTTTTGATGCTTGGCATTGGAACTCGTCTGGAAAGGAGCAGAGAATTTGGGAGATGGCCCTGCTTGTCTTCTGCTGTGCTCGGCTAAGCAGAGAGACAGCTCCCTGGGAGGGCAATCTACCACGATGAGTGACTGACAGATAATGTCCCTCCAACCCTGTGAGGGCTGAGCAGCCTCTGTGACAATTTGTACCCAGTCACAAATACCCAGTGTCCCTGCAACAGCCCTATGCAGGCTGTGCTTGGTGGCAGAAACTACTTCAAGGCATGCAGAGGCACCCTGAACTTTCCAGAGGTAAAAAAGGAGCCTCACAAAGAGGAACAAATGTTTATAAAAGCCGTTTGCAATATTTCTTGCTATTTAAAGACACATTTCTCCGTTCCTGTTACTATTCCTGAGTGCTTCCTGCTCAGTTCTCACATGGGGAAAGAACAGGGCTTTCTTGCCTGTCTTTGTGACACCTCAACACTGTAACCTGCCTGCACTCATCCCCTTCTTCAAGATTGTGGTTTCAGGAGTTCGAGTTTTTCAACTGTATACATTGAGAAATTGTTAATTGAAATTCTCTTGAGAAAGCGTGTGGGTTCCCACTGAAATCGATAAGGCTCCTGCACATAGACCTGAGGGTATAAAATGGGCTCCTGCTTGGTGTTTGACAGGCAGAGTTCAGCAGCTTTGTTGTAAAGAAGCTTTGTGTTTCTTGTGTGCGTGTGTGCAACAGCCCCTGAAAAGCTGAAGGTGGTTACGGAGGGTCTGAATGGAAAGCTGACCGTTTATCCTTGAATGAGCTTCCTGGTGTTTGGCTTCAAAAGCCTTCAGAACGGCTCTCGGCTCTCGAGGGCTTGCGTGCTGGGGCATCTGCACGCTGCAACACCGTACATGTGCACATGCTGTACGAGTCAGACAACGCTTTTTTCAGCCAATGAAATACTCAAGTGGGATGAAATAAAAGCAAAAGTCATTACCAAGCAACATACTTGAGTGAAGTATTTAGTAAGAAAGGACAGTATCTGAATGCTTCGATGTTTACTTTTCTAGGATCCTCTTGAAAGCAAAATGTGTTTTGTTAGCAAAATTATTTTTCCTCTCTGGGGTGTTGGTAATAGTTTGTTGTTTTAGAGTAGTTCCTGTAATCTAGCCTTCATCCTCGAGTTTATTATTGCTGGGTTGCGTGGGGAATGGGGTTGTACAAATTGTTGTTCCTGGAGAGTTAGTTTCTGTCAACAAGCAATTGACATGGTTTTCTTTAGGCTGAATTATTTGATCTTTTGGAGAATGCATGTGGATTTTCTTCATAACTTTGGCAGTTTTCCTGTGACCCTCCCCATTCTGCCTCAGCCATTATCTTTTGGTCATAACTATAATGAGAAATAAAAGGTGTTTATGCAGACTAAAGGATTCATTCTTCCTCTGTGAAGCAAAGCGTTTCTCGCATTGACTGATGCGTGAGTGATCGGGATATTTAACCAGATGAGCTTGTGACTGGTGAAAGGGCTGCAGGGCGAGACACACAGGGATCTGAACGCAGTCAGGCCAGACAAAGGGTGCACGGTCTGTGGTTTCTGTATCTATTCATTAACTCATCGCAAGGTCGTTATCGTTGCTTGTGATTAGGCTACCGTGCCACCTCCTCGGAAGCTGCTTCTCAGTCTGGTGGGGGACAGTGCTGGAGCTGTTGCGCAGCACAGCTTCTCCAGGGCTACGTGAGACTGCCTTTCAGGAGAACCAGAATCAATTCTCCTCCCGCACGTCTAGTTGGGACTGAGAACTCCAGAGGAGATAATTGCTGACAGCAATCAGATTGGGTGCTAAATGCCATATAAACCATCTAGGTCAATAATGATGGTAAAGCCTTGGGCACAGTTGTCAAAATAGCAGTTGAGTTTGCCTGTCTCTTTGTGCAGCGACGCCACTGATTGTGCGCAGAGTTAAACGCAAGAAGTACAGCATGCAACATGATTTTTAGCTCTGGTGTGTGTCAAAATCCCTGAAGTTCTTGCAGTGAAAAGGAGATCTATAATAAGAATGTCTCTTGCCTCCCTCGACCTTGTTCCTCCTTTCATTGTCCTTGAAGAGCGGGGATGGAGTTGTGCTTTCCATGGACTAGGCTGGAGCTACTTTTGCACCCGTGGATATCTCTTATGAGTCCCCTGAAGCCCTGGGTAGACTCTGAGTTTCCTTGGCTTCTGCTGGTGTGAAAACTGTTCCACCCTTTCCCACAGTGACACTTGGCAGATTCCTGAATCAATATGGGTCGTGCCTACAGTGAGTATCACTGTGGTAGAAAACCCGGAGTGATGCATTACAAAAGGCACGTTCATTTACCTGACAAAGGTTGTCTATCTTGAATTATTTATGAGGTTTCACAGCACACTAGTAAATTTTGTAAAAGCAATGGAGTCCTGGTAATGTGAGCCTCTTCACTGCAGCTTCCGTAGTGGAGTTGTTCTGAGGAGGTACAGGAGGTGGGGGATGGAGGAGGAGGAGGAAGAAAGAGGCAGCAAGTGGAGGGATAGAGAGAGACTGCTGTTTTCATGTGCAAATGATGAGGTGTGCAGAGCAATGAAGTGCGAATTAGTTAGATCATGCTGTGCATTGGAGCAAAAATCTGTGTAGTGTTCGAAAGCAGCCTATGCTTCAGGGAAGGGTGGGGGGTGAAAAGGGTGGGGAGTACAGACACAAGGACAGAGAAGGGTGAAAATCTCATGACCAAATACTGGCTGCTTCCCGTCTGTAGAAATGCTGTTTGCAGGAGTAGTTTGGTTTAAGTACATGCTCATTTTGGTGAGGTTTCCTTATCCAAGTTCCAGTAAAGAAGGCTCAAGCCAGAGCTGGCCCGACTTTTCTGTGGCATTCAGCAACTGAGAGGCTTGGAAGTGTGCAGTGCACGTGGCTGTGTACCAGAGAGGTTTGCCCAGGATAACCTGGAACATGTGTGTCCACAGGAGCATTAAGTCAGTGTTGTCTAACGCGGAGAGCAAGGGCAGTAAGAGTCGGAGTCCTAGCAGCAGTGTGTAGGCTTGCTTCGATCCCTGCTGCAACACCATTTCAGCGCTAAAAGTCAGTGCTGCAGCAGGCATAGCACAGGTTCACGATGTGGCTGCCATGGTGCACCTTATTTGTTGGTAAATAGAGCCTACCCCGTGCCTCCAGGCTTCTGAGCCTCTTGGCCTTGCAAGCACGAAGTTAGTCCTTAAACGGTTGAATTGGTGGAAAGAATTGGGAAAGTGTTGTATCCATCTCCATTGAAGTGACAAATGAGGATATGATTCTCCTTATAAATACCAATGCCTCTCAACTTATAACAGAACTGGGTCCTGAAACTTTTGTCACAAGCTGCCAGTTTGCTGTCAGGCTTTGTTTCTTCTCCAGTGGGCGCTTAATATTCTGCAGTCCAGAAGAATCCCATATCTGAAGTTTGAGTTCACATTCATTCTCCAAACAGGAAAGCAAAACACGGGGGCATATATCTAAATAATTTTCAGAGCTACCCTTGCATAAGCTACTTACCCTTCAAAAATGTATAAAGCTTTCAGTGATGTAATTTCTGTTGAACCAGAGATATTCTTGTATTTGAATTCTCACATCTATTAATTTTCATGTAATAATATCTCTCTGTTGTGGCTAATAAACACTTTCTGTATAGTATGACACAGGGAGGGTCATGAATGCAGTGCCTTGTTTGCATTTCTAACGTATAGTGGGTTTCACAGGCAGATTTTTGGCAGCTGTAACATGAACACCAAAATAGAGGCAGACTTAAGCCAAGCGAAGCACCTAATGTTCAACTTTATCAGGTGTTGCAGATTGAGTCAGATTCTGGGCTGTGAGTGGTTGAACGTCTTTTTATTGCTCCATAACGAACTCAGTAGACCCAGGAGGAGCCAAAGTGCCATTTCCTCATGTCTGAGGTAGTCCTGTAAATTAGACGTCTCTGGTAAGCATTCACTGTAGTGTCACATTCTTGGGATCAGTGTGTGTGGGAAGTATTGTGTGGGCTCATATGCTTCCAGTACCTCTGCAGGGAGAGGGATGCCCCTTGCCCAGGTAAAAGTTAACCTTCTGCAGCAGTGTGTCATGCACACCAGGGGAAAAGAGGGTGGAAGAAAAAGCATTTAATTATTCAAGGCCTGCAAGCTGAAAAGGGTTTCAGGACAGTGAGCTAGGCATGCGTCAAAGCTTCGTGGGCACTCTGCTTTCTCCTCCTCCCCTGTCTGCTCTGGGAAGGAGGGTAGATTACATGATTATGAAAAAAAATCAATATTTTTCTCTTCATGCAGCTCTTATTTTTTATTTATTCTGTTTTTGTTGGCTGGGAAGTCTTAATAATTGTTGATCAGTGACCAAACTGATGACATTATTTTGCCTCCCACAGAACAACAGTACTTCAAAGAGCACAGACCAAAAGGGACCCTCTCTGTGCATAGAGATGCTTTCATGCCCCCCCCTTGGCTGAGTGCTGTGGGATTTCTGATTGAGCCATTCCTGGTGTTAGGCTTGTTACAATGCAGAAGAATTTGCTGTTGTCAGTGTTGCTGTACTCTGCTCCAGCCTATGTAGGTTTAAAAGTTGAGAATTGTCAAGAAAATTTTCAAGATCCTGGGACAAATTCATCCCTGATGTAACAGTGCTGTGGGATTATGCCAGGGATAACTTTCAGGCGTTTGTCTTTTAAACGTGGTGGTTGTGGTTGCTTCTGGTGGGATTTTTATTGTGAGGTGGAGAAAAGAAATGTAGCTAACACATCTACTGTCTGCTGATGCTTTGGTCTCACTTTCTAAATAACCCCATTTAGCACCTGCCCGCCTGTTTGACCCAGCAGCAAAAATGTTGTGTTGGCATTTCTGACATCAATACCGCCTTTTTACCCATCATCTTAAGGCCAAATTGAACCCTTCTGTGTCACTTGCTCCTTGCTATGTTTATTTGTTTTGATCTAGTCTTTACTGAAGAGAAAAATCTAACCAGCTCTGTCTCACCTCAACTGCCTGCTAGGTGCTTGGGGCTCTTTTTCATGTGAAGTGGCTCCTTCCACAGGTGAATTTACACCCTCACTTTCCCCCTGCTTCCCTGTGCTCCCTCCCCAGACATGAGGACTGAGCATCTGGGTATGAAAGGGCTCTGACAGCCACATTTTGGCATGAGGTCTCACTTCAGCACTGTCATTGCTGAGCTAGCTCTTGCAGCCCTGTTGTGCCAGCCTTGCTCGGGCCATGTTTGCTCGAGCAGGCACAGTGTTACCAAGCCAGAGGTGAGGATGCATCCCAAGGCTGGTGCTCTGCATGGAGCGCTGCCTGTGACAACACTGCTGTGTGGGAATCTTCTTTTTCTGCCCTTCTTCTCTTGACACCACTCCAAGTGAATCCTTGTGCTGAAAGCACTGCTGGTTTGTTAGTTCATGAATGTGATTATGTGTGCTGAAAGCAGCCTTGCCTTTTTTATTTTATAAGGGCCTCTTAATAAATGTCACTTATTTGGGGACTCAGCTCATGAGCCATGGCCAGCTCATGGCCAGCCACCTTCTCATCGGGGAGTGGCTGCCAGACCCCATCCTCTTCTCTGGAGTCACAGCTGGCTGGTGGAAGAGCAGGTTGCCAGAAAAAAAAGAGTGTTTTTATGGTAGCTTCCATAATACTTGACTTTCATTCTTAGTTAAATCTACTTTTTGCTGTGTTTGTACCATTCCAGTTGTTCTCAGATCTCCCTGGATAACATGAGGGCTCTTGTACGTGAAGTTGCTTTCAGAGAACACCAAACAGCTGCAGAAAGGAAAGGTTTAGTAAATGTACCTGTCCTTCTTATGGAGGAATATCAAAATGATTGCAGTGTGGTGAAAGTGTGGTGAAATGGGACTTGGTTGGGCTGCAGGTGAGATGCTCCAGCTGCATTACCTGAGGCCTGTGTTGGGGCCACAAGTAATGCATGGACTTGCATTACTGCAGGTAACAACGTATGTTAGATGAAAGATTCATGTGCAAGGCCTGGTGGTTCAGGGCTGGCTGGAATTGGTGGCCAGAGCCCTGTTTCATCCTGCAACTGCCAACCTGCAGTACTGAACTGCAGTTTGTTGAACTGCTCTGAAGTTTGTGAGGTCCATTGCACAAAAGTCCAGATCCCATGACCAAAGCGAGGACTATTCCAAGTATATTGTATTTTTTGTGTCCAATTTTCCACATGAAACTAACCTTGCTTCCTCATTTGGCTTGGTTACAGTATTTATTACAATGACATTCCTCCTTCTCATTTTTTTCTACTGCTATGATATTGAGGTTTAATATTTATCTTCTAATAGTTTCTGAGTAGCAAAGTGCTTGCATTACTGGCAGTGATGTATAGTTAATCCTGAGCACAGATAGCTGTGAGAGGTCCAGACGGACTTCAGCCCTTAGTGGCACACTTCTGAGTGAGGAAATTAGCTTGGAAATTGCTGTTTGTTAAAATTGCTTCTGTGTTAATCTTGCTGTGATACCACAGCTTCTGGCAGTATGTGGGTTAGCAAGATGGTTGTGGCTGAGAATGAGGGCAGGTTCTCACTTTAAAAGAGTCTCAGCAAAGACCTTATCTTACACCTTTGCTCTGAGGAGGTTTACACTGAGGAATGTGGCCCATTTTTCGATTGCCAGGCCTATCTTCCAGGTGTTTTCTTATCCCCAGTTGACCTTCTGGCCTATTTTCTGTGCACTGTGTGTTAAAAGGTGACCAACCTGTCATTCTTGGCCAGCATCAGGAGCAGAGCTTGTGTGCCTCAGGCTTGTTCCTGGGGAGGCAGGTAATTCTTTCACGATACCCTCGGGATTGTCGTTTCCACACCACCCCCCGCCTGCCCCCCATCCTCCCTATTGCACTGTGAGCATCTTATCCTGCTCTCCATCTTCCACTCCTTGTCATGGTTTTGTACATGCACTTCGTGATAGCACTTGCACTTCCCTATTGCTCATTTTGCTGCTGAAACTAAGGCTCAGAGACTCCAGTAAGTCAGTGGTGGAGCAGGAAAGGCAACCAGATCACAGAATTCCTCTTCCTCTGTTAGTTTTGAGATAAATGTTTCTTCTACTATGTACTAACAAGACATCAGATTCAGCTGCAAGAACAGAAAACATGGGCAGGAGGACTTGGACTCCAGGGAAAGTGTCCCTTTCTTTGGTGTTGGGAGGGTGGGAACTGTCCTTGTGGATGAAAAGCTTCTCTGAAGGATGCTGTTCTTTGGGAAATGCCTGAACATCAAAGCTTGGGCAGTGCTGTTCTCTGTGCAGTCAGAGGGCAAGAGGCCTTGCTGCTGATTGCTCAGCACTGAACTTCTCCAAATTAAATGGGTGCCCTCTGCTGCATAAGCCCTATGTTGGCTTTTTGTGCCATGTAAATTATGGTTAGGCACCTTTCCCAATAAATGCTCTCTTTAAATTGCATTTTTGTGCTGATGATGCACTCATTTAGAATTGTATCTTGGGCTCATTGTCTCCTTGTGGCAAGTGACCAGTGGGACTGGTTACTGGGCAAGCTGTAGGGCAGTATCTCCTGGCCATCCCTTGGACATTTAACCCCTCAGACAGTACCTGAGACATCATCTGAACATTTCCTGTTCTCTGTGTGTGTCTTGGAGAGAAATTCTGGAGGCCATTAAGCTGGGTAATTTACATGCTTCTTGAGCCTGTGCCTAGGGAAATATATTTCACAGGTAATTTCAAATCTCTTGGCGTGTGGAAGAAGTCATTATTCTGAACAGAAAGGGGCTGGTGATGTCATGGGCCCCATTGAGAGGGCCACATTAGAGTCTGGGATTTTTCTCTCTTACAGGAAAGAGTCCAAGGCATTCTATTCATAGGTGTTTGGATGTCAGAAGTTTCTGGGTTTAATGTCAATACTCATGTAGAAAAACAGAAAAGAGAATTTTCGTGTAATCCTTAATTCCAGTTACATGTGAGCATTTTGTGTGTGAGAGCATGGAGGAGCACTGCTCTGAGGTACCCATAGGTGTGTGAATTTCCTGCTTTGGTGTTTCAGTGCTGTCTTCCAAGGGCAAACATCAAAGTTAGCATCAGGAGGTTGAGTTGCAGTTTTGACTCTGCTCCGAACAGTCTGTCTGGGTTTGAGTATACTGCTTCACCTTTGTAGCTCCATTCTACCCCTTGAAAAAGGTGGAAAATATTTTTGTCAGACATCTTAGGAGGATCTGACAGGTTAAAGTTGATCCTCCTTTCATGGGGTCCTCCAGGACAGGAGTGAATCCGTTTCAGTGGGAAAAGCTGACTGTGGCTGGAGAGGGGAAACTCAGACTGATAGATCAGCATCCTTTCCATGTACAGCAAATCCTGTAGCAACTTCTGAGTATTCCCACTGTGGTTCAGGGACCTCCATTTACACAGAATTGTATCCTTTTCAGAGGAGCAGTGGTATGTATATGCTTTTTCCCTGTGGGGGGAGCAGTCTTTGTCCCAGTTGGGTGGGGAGAAAGAGAGAGGAGGTGACCTGTGAAAGCTGGCAGCTTCATCCCTGTTGCTGTTGTGCTCTGCGTCATGCAGCAGTGCTGGGACAAAACTGAACTGGGCTTCGTGCTTCCACTCTCTCTGCTTCAGAGCTTGTCTGGATGCCACCTTACAGCAGGAAAGGTCTTACAAACAGCTTTTAGATGTGTATCACAAAGTAGTGAGGTAATGGCATAAAATGCAGTAAACTGTTATTTGTTTTTTTTAATGCTCTCCACCCCCACCCCCTTTTCCTTTCATTGCTGAAAGGGACTAATACAATGAAGAGCTTCTGCAAATGAAGGCAACTGCTTTTGAAATAACAGGGTTCTGGGTGTTTGGCTGGTGAGAGATGCAATAAGTGAGCATCGCTAAGTGCTTTATAATAACAATGATTGCAATGCTCTCTTAGGAGCCAGGAACTCTCAGGTAGGGGGATGGTGTGGAGAGGGCTTGTTTAAGGTGGGGGGTTTAACTAGATAGACATCTAGTGACAGTGATGCCCAGAAACCCCTGCGGAATGCTGCATATGGTGCTGTGAGAGACTACTCCAGAAACCCCAGGAAACTTGGACTGGCATGGTTTGAGGCTGAAGCAATGACAATTGATGCCCCTAAATAGCTCTTGTAGCAGGAGGTCTTTGTGGCAGAGCTTAATGATATCTTTCCTTGGTAGGGAGAGAAGCTGTCGACACAAATTCAGCAGAGTTCTGACTAGTCAGTAGTCCTCTCCCAAACTCACTGGCTTGCTTAAGTGATCAAACGAATCATTTGTGCTGAGTTTGTTTCTGATCAGCTGAAGTCTGCCATGGCAGGATGGATGGTGAAAGCATTCCTCTGGTGTCCAGTGGCTGCTAAGGGTTTACAGTGTGCTGTTTGCAGTTTGGCTACCTTTTTTTTGCTGCAACTCTTTATGGTATTGTGACTCTCTTGGCAGTAGGAGCATCACAGGGTGAAGAGTCTTGTGTGAACAAGAGCATGTTGAGAAGTTCTTTCTTTATAGGGGCTCCTGTCAATCCTTTATTTCCTGCTTCCTGCTGCAACATCACATCTCCCTCACCCTTTAAGCAGCATGCTTAGGAAATGAGAGATGACTACACAATGTATGTATTCAAAACTCAGTTCCAGCCATCAAGATGTGTCTCTCCTTTATCGTGCTTTGCCCCCATATCTTAACCAGACTCTACACAAATGACCCAAACAAGGGAAACTGTTTTGCTTGGTCCGGTATCACACTATTTGAGTAGCCAGGTGGTGGTGGTTGTGAACTATCCTAGAGTCTTATAAAAGCCTGCATCAGTTTGGATTGTCCTGCTGTTGCTCAGTAGTGACAGAGGAGCACAGGGCAACTCATAGCATGTAATCACAAAGCCGTTTGCCTATGCTTTAGTGGACAGTGTTCTGGTGGCATGATATGGAAACACTACCTGGACTGTCATCTTTTAGCCTTCCAGCCTGACATACTCAAATGACAACTTCACTGTTTCTCCAGGCTATGTAAAAAGTTCTCTCATCTCCAACCCCGAGTACAGGTCCTGCAAGGTGTAGCATTTTTGTCTTCTGGGATTGTTCAGCCTTCCATCTGGTGATGAGGATTTACTGGAATGAACAAGAAGATGCAACAAATGATCTTACTTCTGTCAAGCTCCCAAGAGAGTAATGAATTATACACAGAATAAACAAATAACCTGATATGTCTGTCATTATATCATAAAGGACTTTAATAATTCATGCAGCTTGCAAAATCCTTACTAAGACCTACCCTCTGTAACCTTATCTTTGCTGTGGGGGATGGGATCTCTTCAGCCTCCACTCAGATTGCATCTGTAAAACAGGAGTCAGCGAGGAGGGAGGTTTTATCATAAAACTTCATCTGTATAATGGGTTGCAAAGTGACGTGCAAGAGTTATCAGCCATTGGGGTCTCAAGGGGTGCTGAAAATGACAAGTGGCTGCACTGGGTAAAATTTATGCAGGTAGTGTACTCCATAAAACTGACACCTATTCACTTATTTATTAATTCATTGTGTTTCAAGTCTAGATTTGTGACAGGCTTTGAGATAAGGAGCCCAGTTCTAATCCTGCACGTCGAGAGTGCAAAGATGGCGCAAAGAAGCCACGGGCTTCTCTTGCTCCTGATGCGCATCAGCAAGTGTGCCATGGAAATAGAATTTCCAGATGTAAACTGGGAGCAGAGTTTTCAAAAAAGCAGGGAGGCTAAGACATTATGTCGGCTTGGGCTCTGAAAAAAGACAGTTAATTGTTTTGGGTAGGATACTGCTGGTATCACCAGTGTTGTTCCAGTACTGGAAGCCATTGCCTTTGGCTTATCTTGTGTGTGTTATTCTGAAGGAGATGGGTACTGGGTTCATGGCTGTGAGGCCCTTTTGGCAAAGGGCTCTACCCTGTGGTCTGAAGAAGATATTTACTGTGTTTCCTTTGCCATTTGTTCTATTCACTGTTGTATCAGTGAGAGGTCATGTATGTGTTTGGTCAGAAGAAATCGGTGCCTCTGTGGGGTCTTTCACAGCACTGCCAGGCACATGTACCAGCTCTCACATTCAGTGGCTTCTTCCTCTGTCTGTGAGCAAATCATCCACCAACAGATTGCAATTTTTCTCAAACCTACTCCTAGGCTTTAAATTATTCACTGCATTATCCTTTGGCCTCCAGCTCCTTTGCATATCAAATACTCCAAATCAGCTTTTTGTAAAGTTTGAAATTCAAGATATTTTGATTGGACACGCAGCTCTCAAAGAATAGTTATCGTGGCGCTCTGTCATACTGGGAGGGCATTTCAAGTGGGGTCCTGCAGGGATCTGCCCTGGACCTGCTTTTATTCAATAGTTTCATTAATAACTTAAGCAATGGAATGGGAAATATGCTTATAAAATTTGCAGGTGACACTGAGCTAGGAGGGCTTGGATGTACTTTGAAAGGCATTGCCAGAATTCAAAATGATCTAGAAAAATTGAACGGTGAGCTGGATATCAGCAAAATGAAACTCCGTGAAAACAAATGCAAAGTACTGCATTTACGAGGGAGAAATGAAATGTACAAATACAGAATAAAAAACATCTGTCTGGGTAGCAGTGTGGCAAAAAGGATCTAGAGAGTTATTGTGGATCACTTTGAGTCAACGAAGTGCTGTCATAGCAGAAGGGCACATTTATTCTTCAGTGTTCAGTAGGTTCTTGGACAAGGCTGGGGAGGTGATGTCTTCTTCCTCATACAGCACTGAGTTTGGCTTCTCTTGGAGTACCTGACCTCACCTTTTGGCATGAGCCTTTGGAGATGTAGGCAAATGGTAGAAAATTCAGAGCAGGGAAACAAAAAGAATGAAATATTTACAAAGCAGTGCAGTATAGAGAAAGCTGGGAAAAACTGAATTTCACTTTCTATTTATTTTACTACTCGAAAGGATGCAACGGAATAATGATCTTCCAGTTCTTAGGAACTTGTTAGATTATTTTTTAGTGTCAGCTATAGGTGGGATAAGTAGAAAGAAGGAATTGAGATTTAGGGTGAATAAGATGGGAACTTCTTCATCACATGCTGAAAAATTGAACTGTGGGGATCTTGGGTTCACCTTCAGCAGAGAATTTAATGAACAGATTAGACAACACTTCATGCAGAGGGTTCAGGTATTAAGATGTCTTAGTGCAATTAATGGTGGAAGAGGAGTACTGAAGCCCCTGCCATCCTGCGTATCTATGACTGACTGAACAGCTACTGCCTGTTCTGTTCTCAGGTGGAGTTAGACCTTGAATGGGTAATGCTTCTGTTTTTTGATAGAGAAATCATATTTAATAATATTTCATAGAGAAATCCTATTGTCCTAAATGTCACTGGTGACAAGCTGGTGGTTACTGTTGGTTTTCTCACAGGTACCTACAGGAATATTTGTGCTCAAGAGCTGTTAATGAAACACAAGTTTTTGGGTGTAATTTTCCCCTCAGACTTATTTTCCCCTCACCCAGCTTTATCTATCTTGCAGGTTGAGAAAACTCCACAGTTACCCTTTTTATTAAATTTTAATACTTGTTGGGGTGTCAAATTGGAATCAAGATGGATCTGATAGGGGGTTTGGCACTTGGAGGCTTTTTGTGTGTGGTTTTTTTCAAGACATAGCCTGGTGCAAAAAATTGTAAAGATAAGCAGAAGATAGGACACAGAAACAGATCCAGAAATTTAGTATTTGAATTGAGGAGAACAAAGTAATGTTGTGAAAGTGCTGAATGTAGACAATCTCTTTCCTGTTTCTTAAAGATTTTCCTTAGGATATAGTTCTAATCTTCATTTGTCCCATTCTTCCCCCCTTTAATAATGTCAAAGATGCTTTCTTATTACAGGGAAGACCAGATGGTAGAGGTGAATAATGTCTTGATAAATATTAAGAAAAGACTAGTCCAGCAGGCAGTTTTTCCCACCCTTCCTTTATATAAACACCTGGGTACATACTTTAAATTAAAACAGAGTCATAAAATGACAATGTGGGAGTCTTGATAATGTCTGGAAGCACGGTCAGTAAGTTATTTGGAAGAAAACAGGTGCTCTCTGTAAGTTGTGTCTTCAGGGCGAAAATAAAAAGGCAACTTGTTTTTCCTTGATGGGTAAATATTGGCTCATGTGGGGTTTTTACAGCCTAGGTATGTAAGAGAGCTCAGAGGGGGCATATCCTGCACACACACACATGCACGTGTGTGCACTGACACATGCTATTATAGTTAAAGGATTAAGCATCTTGAAGGAATAAGCCAATTATAAGAAGTTCCTGCACAGCAAAAATTAGACAACACAGTAATTAATAACCTTATTAAATAGCAATATTTGGGCACTGAACCAAAGCGTATGAATCAGGGTGAAGCATTCTTGGCTGAACACACTGCGTGAAGTGTAGACACTTGTTCAGAACACAGTTTGTGTAGAACCCAATAAGCTTTGGGGCAGTAGATCCACTTAGCAAGTAGTTTTACTCTTGTGCTTTTCTGTTTCTGTGACTCTCTTATTTTTGGGGCCAGGAAGGCAGCAAAAGAAAAGGATCAAATCTATTTTTTTTTTCTTCTAACATTCTCTTCTGTTCACAGCAAAACAAGCACTCTCCTAAGGCTTCTTTTAAGGAAAAAAATGTCCTCAAGCAGAAAACTAATTTTCTTTCCTCTTGTCCCAGCACTTTTCCCAGTGCTTTTGTGAGAGGTGTCTTGCAATGAGGCTTATGTTCATTAGTGGTTTGTGTGACTGCCTTGCACACCCCTACGCTAGCCATGAGGAGGTGTCACTGCAGTCCTTGGGGGGGGGTCTGTCCCACGTACCCTGAGCCACCAAGGGACAGAGTGACCCTGGGCTGAGCTGCTGTGGCACATCCCTGGAGCTGGCCACAGGCTGCCAGCGCATTGCACTGGTGCCTTCTCTGCAAGTGTCTCCAGGTTCTGTACAGAAGACCAGGACTCAGGCTGCCATCTGTTGTGCGCACAAGTGTGGGAGGATGTGGGCCAAGGACAGCCTGTCTCCTGTCTTTCCAGGCAATTAGCATTTTCTTCTGAAGCTACACAGCTGGAGCAATGGTGTAGCCTCAGACACTGATATGGACATGCACAGAAGTCTCAGCAATGCTTGGGTGACCCAAAGTACGAAATGTGCCCTAACCCTCAGAAATGGCTGCTATGACCAGTGGCAAGGCACAGCTGCCCACTGAGCAGGAGTGGGACACGTGGGATGCTTTGCTTCTTGGCCTCAACTGCAACAGCAGTGATTTGCCTCCTGATGTTCTACGTGACACAGTAAATAATTTTGAATATCTGCTTCTTTTTTAAAGTCTACTTTATGTAATCTTTAAGAAAAATCAGATATGCAAATTATGTAATCAATTAACATTTTTGTAGTTTACTGTGGAGAGGCAGTGGTAAATGGTGTTGTGTTTTCAAAAATCATTTACATTCCTGGCAAACGCTACACTGGAGGCTGTAATATATACAAGTGAAGGAAACAACCATTTTTTCAATACTAAAGATTTTTTTAGTGGATATTCTGAATGTGCATATGATAGTTGTAGAGTCGTCAGGTCAGGAGAGTCCTACGGAGACTCTGCAGCAAAGGGAAAGCCAGCTGAGATGATGGGGATCAGTGAGATGTGCTGGGCGTGTCACTGGGCGTGTCACCAAGAGAGGACAGGGGATGGTGGGGCTGCCAGGCTCCTTCCATGCAGTTCCTGCAGGCACAGAGCTATTAAGTGCCATCACAAATTCTTGAGCTCAAAGCTTTTCTCCTGGCCTGTTTTTTTTTACTACAGCAGACACCAAAGTGGTGCTCAGTTTTAGGAGAGGATTGTGCACATGGCTCGTAAAGGAGCCTGGTGGCTTTCCGTGAGCACCACCACAGCCGTGCCAGTGGCTTCCCAGCCAGTGCATCAGCTGTGTTCTTTATGCTTTATTTGTTAATGACATTTCACAAGAGCAGTAGGGCACTCCTGACAGCGTGTTTTGAGGAGTTATCGCTCCTGAAGCCCTGTAACGCACCTGAGGCGTGCAGAAATGGCCCAGGAATGCAATGACTGTCATGTCTTACTGCTTACAGCTTCCATAGGAGACACACTGCACACAGAAATCTCCATGTTTATCATGGGCTAGCAGTTTCTTTACTCTCTTAGCCTTGCTACAGTCGTCTTACATAAAATTTTAAGTGCATTAGTTTCATGTATTTTTTTTTAATGGTAACTTTCAACCTAGGCAACTGAGATGAAACCTCCAAATTTTGGGATGTGGCCCACTCTGCCGACTTAATGTCTTGGACATTATCAGGGCTAGAGGGACACTGTAATGGGTCAGACAAGGGTTTTGCCAGCACTTTGATGTGGGTGAAGGATGTGCTGGATCGAAAAAAGAATTTTTACTACCACTGGCAAAAGCTCTTGTATAGCCATATTACACCCAAAAAAAAAGAAGCTGCTTCTGCTGCTACTTTTTTTAATATAGAAACCTGGTGTCAGCTATGCCAAAATGCTGTCCTTTTTATTTGATAGTGTAATACATGTATCTATTTTTTTTTAATAGTGATGTCACAAGGCTCAGCTGGACTCTTTAGGAAGCTGCTTGTCTGTAAGGTTGAGAGCCAGCTATCATAAGGCTGCACAATTAAAGGGAATTGCAGCCTTTCTCATGAATGAAAAACCTAGTGGCTTTTCTCTAGAATAGTACTTCTTGGGGCCGAGGCAGGGGGTGGAATAAGTTTTAAAAAAATTTTTTTAGACAAATCTGCTGACTAAATTTAAATTAATTGTAAATCCCAGCTCAACTGAGTGCTCAGTGTCTCTTTTGCATATGCCAACAGAGTAATATTGATGCCTCTGTCTTCCTCTATAACTAATCCTTTCTGAAGGCTTGGCCATACGTGACATTTAAACGGATATGAGCAGTTGTTAATGTTGATGGATACAGCTCAAGATGGGAGGTAATTTTCCCTTGCTGTGGTGGTGTAGGTGTTCCTGGTGAGAGCTGACACAGGCAGGTGTCACTGAAATCGAGGATCTTGTACAGAGCTGGAAGTTAAGGAAAAGTGTCAGCTCCATAAGTGCTCAGTGGGGTTTCTCAGACCTGTGGCTGAGTGTGAGCATATAATTGATTTTTTTCAGTTCACTGGACAAACTGGAGGAGGGGAAAAATAAACTAATTTTTGGTTTTTCAAGGCATTTTTTAAAAATGAATGCCTTGTGTAAAAATAGATACATTTTGGTGAAAATTCTTTGGAAGATTTGTGGGTAACTTTGGTACTCAAGGTAACCTGGATATACCTTTGATAAAATGTTTGACTGAGAAAGGAAAATAAAAAAAAATATCCAAGACCCAACCCCCCTCAGCTCCATCTGTGACCTTAGTACCTTCACACTGGCAGCCCCACTGAAGGCTTTGCTCTCCCTCCTTTGGCAGAATAGGGGGTTTGCTGATATCTTTGCTCATCTCATTCCCTAGATTTCCCCTCCCCAGCCACACTTCCAAGGGACAAGAGACAGCGTTGCCTCTGCAGGAAGATGGGAAATAGCATAAATTACATTGAAAAACTGAGAAGGCTTGGTGTGCACAATTAAATCTTGTTTTCATCCACAGCCTTTTATGTTATTAACTGGTATGAATTTTGCCTGTGTAACACACGTCTGTCTGTCAGTCCCTCCCTCTGTCCTGCTCGTCCCCTCACAAGTGATGCTTCAGCTCTGCTCTGCCACTCAGCTCAGGGCATCTTTCTGCCTTGGTAATTCTGTCCAGCTTTTGGGCTGTGCTGTGTAATTCAGAGTCCTCCGGTGCCCAGCTGAAAAATAGTTGGGTTTCTTTGCTCCTTAATATCCAGAAGAGCCTCTCCATGGTTTGGGGGTTATGGGGGAGAATGTGTAGGCTGCCTGGGGAATGTCTCTTTGTATGAAGAATGAAATCACTTGGTGACTGAACCTACCGAAAGTGCAACCTCCTTGAGCTGGTCTGCTCCCTCTCACCAGCATTTTGCCCTGCTGCTGGCCTTACCTTCTACACCTTGTGCTCCTTCCCTCCTTTCTGTGGTGTACATTGAGACAGAAATGTTGATGTGAAAAAAGCACCGAAGGCAGTGCCAAGTGATGCAGAGGCAATCGAGTGTTGCTTTTCCAGGTCAGACAGGAGATTTGACATTTGCCTGGGCAGCGGCTGAAGCCAGGAAATCTCATTAAAAGGAGGAGAATTATCAAGTTCTATGGATTTAGAAGAGGGTTTATTTGTTGTTGTTTTTAACTTGGTGTTATTGCTGTAAGCAGAAATCTATGTGGTTGAGTGTCTGGAAGGGTGTTGTGCCTGTTGGAAGGCCTGGCAGCCAGCTCCCTCTCCATACGGGGCTCAGAATGAAGGCCATGCCAGTGGCAGCTCCCAGCCCTTCCTGCAGCCTCAGGAGGCAGCTCTGCCCGCAGTGGGCCTGGCAGAGTCGGTGCCTGGCACAGGCTGGGCTTTGCTGAAGGTGCAAAGCAGCTGAGCCCTCGGGCACTCGCTGCTCTGTGCTTGGCTCCTGACTGTGCCCAGGTCTCTCCCGTGGTGCCGCAGTGCTAATCCATTGCTGCAGTAGGACAAGACACCTCTGGCCCTGCTATGGCTCGAGGTTTGCTCTCTGCCACAGAGCCCTGCTGAAGCAATAAGCTGTTTTCTGTACTCCACAGCACTTCGACCTTGTTAATCACTCTGGGCTTAAATAATTATCTACTGCAAATGTTTATATAAGGAGAAAATAAAGCCTGAAGCCTTGCAGTTTTTGTTGTACCTTTTCCTCCCCTCTACTCTCTGTGGCACCTTGTGCATAAATTTTAAAGTTTTGAAGTTTATAACCTGCCCAGCTATAATTCTCAATGCTGTGTATTCCTGGTACTCTGCCTGCACGCAGTGCTGCAGAGAGAGAGCCGTGAGCTTAGTTGAGGCACCAATTTCCTCCCTCTCCCTTCAGTCCCTTGCTTACCTACTCAGTGTCAGGGCTCTGACTCTTTCTCTCTCTTTCTCTCCCTTTCTCTTTCTCTCTTTCTCTCCATCTCTTGCAGTATGCAGTACTGGGCCAGGAGGCTGGAGCAGGAGATTGATGGAGTGATGAGGCTATTTGGTGGAGTCCAGCAGCTCACACGGGTAAGCTGTCTTTCTTTTACCTGTGCTGCCTTTCTTGTGGCAATGGATGTTCTCATCTGCAGAAATCACCTGTGTGAACACTTGCACTAAGTCACCATCTCAGCTCACTCCATGTACAGGGTCATGGCTGGCTGTGCTTCTGGTTCCTGGGAAATCTGATGCATTTATCAAGTGTGTGGGAGTGAGTGTGGTTTGTATCTGTCTGTCTCTGGGGCTGCATGCCACTGCTATCTGAGCATGTACCTGTGGAGTTTTTCCTGTATGAAACACTAAAAAATATTGAATCCAACTAACCTTTCCTTCAGGGACTGAAGATAGTTTAATTTGTGTTTTAAATTTAAACTTGTGTTGACAAAGCAGGAAATGTTAAAAGGATAATTTGGCTAGCCATTGGAAGCTCCGTGCTTTTAAATACACATTGCAGGTAAAACTGTAATTCTTGTTTGGCTCCTGTTTCCAAGTGCCACAAAACAAAATTCAGTTACTGATGATGGCATCTGCCTCCTGCTCCCTAAGCTCCCTGCACCAGGATACAAAGGCTGCAGAAGCCAGACCTGCTCTTCTCCTGGCAGCAGTGCTCTGGCTTGGGTTAGGGCAGTTACAGAACGGCTTCATCGGGGTTTATTAGGTGTGGGATCAAAGAGCCTTTGAAACCTTCCCTTTTTCCTTTTCCCAGTAAGACTCTGTTTCCCCTTGCCCACATTCTTGTGCTGATTAGTTGTTTTGAAATTGAACAATTTGGAATTACAGTTATGGTGTTAATCTGAATAAAATAGGCTTCTCTAGAGTGATAAATATGTTACTCCAGAAAAAAAGCATGGGTATATTTGTGTTTTCTCATGGCAGTGACATGTTCTTCTCAGATGCCAATACTTCATGGGACTCCTACTGTCTGTCTTGCACTAGTAGCTATATTGGCTTAAACAGAACTGTTCATATCTTATACTCTTGGTTGTAACCCATTGTCTAAACACAGAGGTCACACTATTTTCTTTTAAATGCATTTTGAAATGAGTTTACCTGAAGGCTTGCAAAACTCTTCATGGTTCATCCATTCATTTGTGTTCGTATTTGAGCTCTAGAATGGTGTGTCTGGGCTTTATTTGCATTCATTTCAACTGAACTTCAACTGGATTGAAATAAACTTCATGTGCAGCATGAAAAGCATATACACCACTTGGGTTTCAACAGATATTTCTGAATGTAGCCATGCATTTGTACAATGCAGTTTTGCATGTTGGCAGGGTCTTAGATTCAGAGCTGGGGATGTTTTCCAGGCAATATGATGGTACAGCAGCCAGCATTCTCTTCAGCAGAGTACAGTTATAAAAAACAAAAAGATTGCTGCTACATTTTTGTACATGTCCTCTCTCACAATTTATTCTTACTAGCTTTGATTTTACTCCTTTGCATGTTAAATAGGTATATCATGTAATTTTTTTAATGCCATAATTAAATAGAAATTACACCTCCAATTTGCCAGCACTTGACTCCTATTGGCCAGTCAGTCAATTACAGGTAAGAGAGCTTCCCACTTTCCTGTTTAATTCTTCTGGTAGAACATAATGCAGTACTTCAGTGGATTAATACTGGATAAACTGACTACAGAGGGATTGAAGGGTTTTTTTGAAATCTGTTTTGGAATCTTCTTGTGAAGGGAGGAAGCTAATTGTTGTATCTAGTAAATGCATAAACCAGCTGAAGCCAAGAAATGAGCCACTGAAAATTCCAATGTGCAGCTCTTTGAACACCGGAAAGGACTGGTGGAGGCTCTCTGTTGATCTCTAGGGGGGAACTTGGGATGTGGAGTTCAGCTTTGATTCGTAAATGCAGTATCAAGTGGATGATACTTAAGAACCACATCGCTTGCTAGTGCACACTAGCACAGCTTCACTGATGGAAAATGGCATGGAGTGCTTAATCCTGAAGAACTCAGAGCTGTACCTGCAGGGAGTCCTTACCTACCAGTTGCACACAGATTCATCAGGGTTACAGTATGGGAGCTGTTTAATGTCATAAAGTGGCACTGTGACTTACACAGAGACATGGATTAAAAAAGTTAAATAAAAAAAGGTCCATATTCTGTTGCAACCACACTCAAAATTTAGAAGGTGGGCAGGCACAGGGGGGAAGGGAAAGCCCCTGAGGAGCTGTGGGAGCTGAAACATGGTGTAGCTGGAAGCTAATTCCACCCACTGGGATTTCACAGGAAGGTTTATTATTAAGCAAGAGTAGACCCATGCGGGGTGGGAAGGAAAAGGAAAAATGAGGCAAGTAGAGCCTGGTTTTTCTAAAAGTTGCTGATGTTCTTTGGGATTGCCACATTGGCCTGGGATATGTTTGCAAAGGGGACCTTTGGTTTATTGTGCATAGGGATATTAGAAGCAGGGGAAAAAGTGCTCCAGTGTCACCAAAGACAGAACTGGTCCTTGTGAACTTGGTGGGGTCTCTTGTGAGGTGGTGGGTGCCACTGCTAGCTCTCTGTAAGCACTGGAGGTGGGTCTATGCAAGAAATGGATCTTTCCTTTCCAGTTCACGCCTGACTACCAAAGTGACAGACAAAATAATAATAAAAAATACCCTCCTCTGAGATTTGCCAGGTTTACTTATGAATATTTTTTTTTTGGGTTTCTGTGAAAGGATGGGGACCTGTTCTTTGGTTATTGCCTGAAATCATAACTGTTATGGCATATGAGGCATGAAATTTATTGTCAGAAATATGGTGTCCAGGAACATAATGGTACTGAATATTTTATCTTCCTGGAGTGCTGCCCATTCCAGAAAGATTTTTGTTTTAACTCTTCAGTCATTTCCTTGAGCTGGGGTACTAAATTTTCAGCACCCCTGCTTTGCTTCTCTCCTGCCAGGTGGGCAGGCAATCACCTGGGGAGATTTTCCAAGCTTGTACCGTCCAGATGCTCCTTTGCACAAGGGGACCATTTTTCTGGAGCAATTGCAGGAGAGTGAGAAGCTCCGAGATGTAAAGGGGTATTGTGCCAAGGGCTCTCCTTTCAGCTGTGAGGCACCACCTTGCACCTCCTTATGTCCAAACCTTGAAAACACTGAAGTGCAAATGTCCCCGTTGGTCAGACTGGCTGTGGTGGGGCCACCCATATGACTGAACACTGTGGGCTTGGGGTTGCACGGAGGACCATGGTCTTGCTGAGATGATTCTCTGCCTGGCAAAGTCAGTGTTCAGCCCTCAGGGTACCTGTGGTGCAGTATCCTGTTGGCTGGCTGGTTCCTCCAGGCATCCCTCAAAACTAATCCCAGCACTTGGATAAGGGCATGTTGCTTTGCCTCCCTGTCCTTGCCTCCCTCACAGCTCACCAGAGATAATTGAGAGCACAAATCATTGCTAATTTAGCTCTGACTGGTACGATGATATGTGGGACCTTATAATGCTGGCTGAATAGATTGACATTCTTAAAATAATTATTTCTAGAATAAGGAATATTACACTAAAAATCCAAGTCTCTGACGTCCATTTTTTTCTGTTAGTGACTTTTTTGTAGCTATGATGGATTATTCACTTTGCAGGACAAAAAAATACTTTGTTTTGACATTTCTTGCTACACCACACTAAATTTCTCTTTCTTCTACTGTTTTGGCACAAGTAAAAGTTACTGACTTTAGTAAAAAAGGAATGAATATTTTGTGTTTCCAGCCTAGATGCTGCAAAACCTGCTCCAGGGTAGACTGTACTCAAGCGATTTCCCATGTTGGTGCAGCCCTGTCCCAACCTCCCAGTGTCCTGCTGTGCTGGCACTCGTGGCAGGACCGATGACAGCAGAGCTGTGTGTGCCACTGGGTTTTGTGCCTTACTGATCAGCTCCCCTGGATATTGTGTTAAAACTCCTTTTCTGGATAGCTGGGCTGAGGCTCGTGTCTGCCCTGGCTTGTTACCTAAATTGTGTTTGATCCTGTGTCTCCTGAGGTGAACAGCGAGTTGGTCAGAATATCCCCTCCTCCTCCTCTAGTACCTGTTATCCCTGGCTGCCTCCAGTGGCCTTGTTTCCTTGCTGACACTTAACTGAGGAAGCCAAAGCCTTTCAAATGAGAGGGGGAAAACCTAAGGGATGTAAATACTGAGCCCCCTTTCCTGCTCTGTCTTCTTTCCTCTCTTCCCTCTGGTTTTCTTTCCTCAGGACTGCTTCCATAGTAGGGTCAAGCTCTCTCCTGGAGGTGTTGCACCCTGCCACAGACAGGCTTTAGCAGGGGCAGGGTAGGCAGCAGAGAAGGACCTGAGCTGCACTTGCTTCTCCTCTCCAGTCTGTCAAGCTGGCTTTGTACCCTCTTCCCTTTCCTCTGGGCAGCCAAGGGAAGTCAAGAGACAGTGTCTGGGTCTGCCTTGCTACTGTATGACTGGGAGATAAGGATTCTGCTGGCCTTGGTGATGAGGAACCACTCAGTCTATAAGGGGTGAGATGGCCCCAAACCTGAGCCCACGGTGGGATGTGGGGAGCAGCCTGTTGGCTGAGCTGGGCAGGCAGGGAGCCTCTGCCTGAGCTGTGCTTGGTCTTCAACATGTGTGACTGTATGGAAAGGAGGATGAGCCCCGGGAAAAGGGAGACTCATGCTGTGCCCTTTGGGATGCAGCCTGCTGCCCCAAGGGGTTTGCTGATTGTGGCACAGTGGAAGTGGCTCATCTTGGTCCTTGTAATCAATACGTGATTTTTCTTCAGTGGATTTTAATGTCTGTCTTTTATTCTTGCTTGTTATCTTGTGCTTCGTTCTGCTAGTTGTCATCTCTGCCTGGCAGAAGTGCTGCTTTTCATTCCTCTGGGTTTTTCTGAAAGGGAAGGACAGATCCTGCTGGCCAGGGCTTGGGGCAGAGTGACTAGGGTCTGTGCAGGTGTCCCCACCTTTGTCTGCCTCAGCCTGCCTGTCCTTTCTTCTCAGTGCTGCTTCTCTGATATATCCCCTCTTGTTTTCAAAGCATGGCCATGCTTTAGTTGAGGCAGCTGCAGGTGAGGAACTGTGATTGAGCCGTGCACACACAAGAACTTGAATTTAAAAAAAACTAGTATTCTAGCAGAGTTTTGCCTTGGGTCTGAAGAGCTGAAGTGGCATCTGCCTTGTGTAGTGCTGCAGTCACTAGCATTCCTCCTGTGATGGGGTCTCCGCAGTACCGAGTGTTTCACGTGGCTCTGTGAGTGCATCCCTTACAAAACTGATGGTACGGAGTTACAGCATCTTTAATGCCAGCACCAGCAGGTGAGACATGTGTTTATCAAAGGAGCTGTCAAGGTTTTCTGTTCAACTTTTTTGATCTTGGGTAACTACTGGAATAATAAGAAGTTAGCCTAAATCTTCCAAGTAACCATGGTATTACATGATGTTTTATTTGTTCTTTTGTTTTTTCTGGGTGTAGAAACAGTCACCTGGTCATTCAGTAGGGCTGCACAATCTGCGAAGTGTTAATAGAATTTTAAATGAAGGATTCAAGAGAATCAGAACCCCCCTGCACAATGCTCTGGACGCAGTGTCTGAGAAGCCTGTCTGCTTCCAAAGGGCTCCGTCAAATAGATTGGGCATTCACAGAAGCAGTGATGTGGTCCTTAGACATGGCAGGGATGGGAACAAGCTGCTAATCTTCTGATATTCAGTTGAGTACTATCTTCAAAATACCACAGCAGAATGCATCTGGCCTTTTCATTTTGAGGTGTCAGCCGCAGCCCCTGGAATGGGAGACGAGTGATGCCCAGTGACTGCACTGTGCTTGACAGAGTTGAGAGGAGTTTGAACCCCAAGCTTGGGCAACACACAAAGCCAGCTGCTTATGCCACAGCAGCACTGAATCTTCCAGATGCTGCAAGGGAGAAAAGACCTGAGTTTTCCAACAGCTAGTGCCCATCTGGGGCCTGAGTAGGGGTATGGGCTCTGTAGCCCAAAGAGATGATGCCTAGCTCCAAGCCCTTGGTTCCCAAGCTCATGCATAATCTGTCTGATCCTTGCTTTCCTCTCCTCTTTTCCCTCCCCCTCTCCTCCCAGTGTGCACACAGCCTGCTTCCGCACACCATCACTGTGCCCTCCCCTGCTCCTCATGTTTGATAAGAGGAAGTGTGCGATGCCAGATAAACACATTCCTGTTCCAAACTGCTTGGGTTTATTTTAATCTGCCTGGGCCGTTCAGCAGCCTCAGCACTCTGTTCAGCACTGAGTGCAAAGCCAACACTATATTACCAAGGAGGAGCATTTAAATGTCCTTAGGCTTGCAGCAGCTTGGTTGGGAAAGAGGGATCCTCTGCCACCCCTTGCTTGGGCCAGTGTGTGCCATCGTTAGCCCCCTTACACCCATCATCTCACTTCTCACTCTTTCTCTCTACTAGAACCATATTGCATCCGTACTGCGAGATGTCAGGGAAACATATGCTCCAGCTTTTAGTACATTTGCATAATTAGAGTAATGTGTATGAATAATTTATAGCTGTATGTGGCTGCTCAGTGTGTGACGTTAGCACCCCTCACTAAATCCTATCCAGTGGGTGGTGCAGATCCTGCACCAGGGCCATTGTGCCGATGCAGTGTGCAGCCTGTTGGCAGATGCAGGGGCCCTGCTTTGAGACATCAGGGTGTGCATATATCTGTGTATGTGGTTGTGTCTGTGTATATATGTGTATATATATATATAATATGTATTTAGTTCAGAAAGATGGGCTCTAGGGGAAGAGCAGACTAGAAGTCTCAGAGGCTAAAATGCCTTAGACTCTTAGGCTCAATACTTGCTCCGTTTATGCAGAAGCTGTGAATGAAAATGTTCTGCAACATTTGAAAGCTGAGGCAGGGATTTTTCCAACAGGACTCAGGTGTGACTAGTTTGTGTGCCAGGATTACGTGTTTTTTTTTTTTAATTACTTTTTCAGATCATAAAACTTAGCAGCTTGCAGGGGAGAAGGATGAACATGCCTGCACTGTGTCACAGAGCCTGATCTCAATCAGTTGGTCCATAAATAGTAGCAAAGAATTGCCTGGGCACTGTCTCACTATTTACCAGCTCTTTAATGTGTGAGTTCTCATGTTGGAAAGTCCAGAGTCCCAGGTAGGTGTTCTAAAGGAGTGATCTGAGCAGCTGAATTCTGGTATTTATGTTCCAGTTAATTTTAGCTTAAACTATATTTGGTCCTTTCCAAATGTTTGAGAGCCTTGGCTGGAAAGCGCTGTGTAAACTGGAATGAAGTGCAGGCATGCACACTTCCTGGCTCATTAGTATTATCCATTGGGAAACTGAGGCTGGTGGTTAAGCTGAGCAGGTCTGCAGAACCAAGGTGTGGTGTAGTCTGGACTGTTCTCCATCGTGGGTACAGCCAGCAGGTCCTTAGAGGAGGGTGTGTTTAGAAGGGTAACAGGCAGAATAATAGTCCTTAAAGCCCTTGCTTTGAACCTTTTCACTTTACAGAATTACTTTGTAAAGATAATACACTTGCAGCCAGTTGGTGAGTTTGCACAATCAGAGGGGATTGCTGTTGAGTTTTATGGAGTCATTTCTGATTTATATTGCTGTCAGTGACAAGTTAAATGAGCCCAGCATTCAACAGACTGATGTTCAGGTGTGTGCATCTCCTGAGTGCGTTGCTTTGCGTTTCGCGTCCAAAAATGTAGCTGATGTACCCAGCCAGTCAATAACCATGTTTGTAAAATCCTCATGAATATTCAGTGAAACTCTTTGAATTGATGCTGTTGCCATTACAAAGCCATATGAATCCATGGGAAGGATGAGACCTTGGCTGATGGAAGCCTCCCTCATCCAGGTTGTCCTGCCCTTGACTGAAGGAGCCTGTGTGGTCCCCACATCCATTCCAGCTGAAGTTGTTAACTTCAGGCTGTGTTTAAAAACAAAGCAAGGCAAAATCCATACCAACTCTGCCAGAATGCAGGATGAATAATTAGGTAGTGATTATAAAAGTTTCCCTTCTTAAAAACATACATAGGTTATTCTCTAATGGAAAGTTAATTGTTTTATTATTCTCTCCAGATGGTTCTTTTCCTTTACATTCACAGGGGAATTGATATAGCCTGGAATTCAGTCTCCTGTGAGCAGAGCTGATAACCAAAAATGCAACTCTATCACTGATCAAGATATAAAACATAGAAAATATGTATCTGTATTCCATCACAGTTTCAGATTTTTCCTATTTGTGATTTTAAATATTATTTATAGGCTCTAAGTGCCCCTTCAACTTGAAATGCTACAGGCTGGGGAGTTTGCATTTCTCTTCCTGATAGGTTTGTCAAGCAAGCACTAGGTATTGGACACTACTGGATCCTGGCTTTCTTGTGGATGATCCATCACTTCCATCCATCACTGGACTACAGAGGAGTGAAATATGCAGGAAACTGTCATTAAATGCTTGGAGTATTGTATGGAGGAAGCAGTAAGATGTGTCACATCTCCTTTGTTCTGTATGTAGAAATGGAGGAGTGCTTGGGAAGTTGAGGAGGCCAGGGAGGAGGTGACTTCTCAAGGGCACAGTTGTGGTTGTTATGTTCCAGTGTGGCTCCAGCCTGGTAAATGGCAGTGGGCACTTTGCATGTTAAGTGAGCGTGTTTATTGTACCTCATTACAGCAGATCACCTCTGACATCTGAAGTGAATAACCTGAATGGGCCCCTTATTTCAAACACCATCCCATGCTGACCTGTTGGCCTGCAATGATGCTGCCAGTTTTATAGGTACTTATTTCCTTTTAATTATTTAGAGTTAAGATATGATTGTAGGGGAGGGAGAGAGAGTAGAGTCTGTTATTAGATCAGCATTGCCTTCCTCATAAGCAGATCAACTGGACTTCAATACTGGAGAGCTTTGCTTCAAGACTGAGAATCTGTGCCATGGTTAAAGCTGTAGTTTGCTGTTGCTTTATTGAAAGAGATGGCTATGCTTTTGGAGGAACTGCCTCTTGGGAGACTCCAGATCTTAGTAATCATCAGGGGTCTGTAGTTTTCCAAGACTTTGCATCTTACTTTGACAATGCTGCATACAGTGAGCTTGAAAAATTCCCCACTCTTTTGTGTCTCGGGTAAACCAGGTTCTCTCATGATTTGGGAAGTCATATACAGAGCAGAATGAAGGAAGGTGAACAGGCTAAGGAGGAAATGTAGCAGGAAGTTGATGCTAATGGCTATGGATTCTTCTCTCTCTTCTGTTGCTCTTGGGCTGATCAATGCCAACTGACATATGTGGGGCATCTCCTCTTTATTTTGATATATTTTGGAGGATTTCTCTGTTTCATTATTTAGTATTTATATTTGGGGCTGGTCGTTGTGATTCAGCTATTCACTGGGCTTGAGATTGTATTGACTTTTGTCCCTTTTCTAACTGACCTTTCACACCTGGAAGCATCCAAGACAGATTTAGTATGTGTTTGTTCAGCACCTACTATAACCAATAGTGTCATGCTTTTTGGACACTGACCATAGTATAAATATTAAATAGTAAGTAAGAGCACTGAGAAAAATCCTGCCTGAATGAAACATGAGATTTACTGATGCGAAGAGATGCTGTGAATGAGAGGCATGGCTATTTCTATCAGGGCAGTTTCCTAAATGCCTGGCTGATGTGGCTTGGACTGGTGGCAGGATCTAAATGTCTGCATGTGTCAGGAGCCACTCTAGGGATTGTTTAAGCAGTAGCATTAGTTATCATCTGTTGGATGCCCAAGCAAAGCCTTTGCTTGTAGCTAGGAGGTAGGGAGCAGATTTTCAATTCCCTGCTGTGACTGTAAGGCCAGGTAAATAGAGAAGAAGGAGACAGCAGGGGGTTTATGTGACTTGAGGAGCAAAGAAGATTGTAATGGTAAATGTTGGATTACTTTTAAAAACAAGTAGGTCATTGAAGATACCATGGTTGGTGAACAGAAAAAGAAAAAAAGGCAGATTTATTCCTTGTTCTTCTAAGATTTGCTACACTATAAAGCTCACTTCACTGCTCAGCATGCTGTCATTTTTAATTTTGGAAGTTCTTTGTTTCTGTCAGTGGTCCAGCAAGGATGACACTAGACCTGAGATTAGGGGCCTGGGCTCTTCAAAGGAGCTTAGGTTCCCTCAGGCATTATGAGTAGGCTGGTCCTTACTGTAGTGCTTGCTGGGAACATCAGCTGTTGTTCCATTTCCTGCTCTAGCAGGATTTGCCTGTGACTCCACAGGCAACTCAAATTGTTTAAAATTCAGCTTATCTTTTGTCTTCTGCCCCTTTTACAGAGTGCTGGAATGCAAGAAAAACATCCATCCCCATCCCTGCTTTTTGTAGAAAGCAACGGATGGCTACCTAACATTCAGTGATAATAAGTTGCTGTGAGGTATATACATGGAATATTCATAGAATCGATACTGGATATGTCCAATTCTGAATATAAACGATAGCTCCAATGTGTTCTTAAGTGCCCAGTGACTTGGTGTTCCCTGAAAAAGAAATCCTAGCATGATAATACCGTGCTTACCTCTAGTGCATTTCATGGCTGATTATTAAAATTACTTGCAAACACATTTGCTTTCACATCACAATACTGGAGAGAAGGAAAACATTACAGATTGGCTCTGTAAATAGTTAAGCTGAGCCTTGGATGAGGAAAATCCTTATTTTGCACACTCAGTCTGGTGGAGGGCTGGGGAGGGAACCTGTGAATCCTGACTCCAGGGCTTATCTACCAAATTGTCTCCCTTAATAACAACTGTTTGGTTTGTCTCTTCTGGCTCATTACTACATCTATTAGCACGGAGCAGTGAATCCTAGGAAAAGCAAGTGAGAGAGAGAAACTTCCAGCTTTGAATTCTCCCTTAGGAAACTTATTTCTGGCAAGTTTCAAAAGTGGCAGCTTCTTGTTTATATTCATGGGGTCTATAACACATGGCATTTCCTCGTTGGCTCTGCCCTCAGCTCCCTCCCATGACTGAAGTGCTAAGCCATCGTTCTCTCCTTGCCTCTGCTGTTGGTGTGAGTTTTTAGGTCTGTGCTCCTGATGCAGAGCCCGAGCAGCAGTTGATTGCCAGCTTTCCCTCCTCCTTAGATGTGTGCTAGCTCTCGAACGACATTTTGAGGTGCCTGAAGCATTCTGTGGAAGAAAATTAATTGGTTTTGACAAACCACAGCAGTCCCTTGGGTGCCTGGGAGTGCAACATTTATTGAAACCAGGCAGGAAATCAAAACGCTCTGGTGTTCACTCACCTCCAGTGCAGATGTATTAAAAAAAAATAAAAAGTAAAAAATCCTCAACCTTCCTCTGGATTTTTCACTCTGACATTTGGATTGTCCACTGACTTTCTAATAAAACCTCCTTTTTCTTTTAGAAGAGAGTTTAGTGGTCATGAAAGATGCCAGAATGACAGCCCAGGGAGTAGATGGTCTCTGTTTACTCACAGAGCAAATGCAGCATCAGGGCAAATGTACTTGCCATTGTACTTCCACCTTGACCCACGGCATCCCGAAGGAGGGTAGGGAATTGCAGGTTTTCAGCACTTCTAGACTTGACCTCTCTGCTTACACAACTTAATAAGGAATCAGGCTTCTCCTGCTATTGCAGTGCAGTATTAAGGGAGGATTTTTCATCACAGTGGTAAGTGTAACAACTTCAATGCAAACCTCAAACTGAAAGCACTCTGCTAGCAGAAACCATCTCTTAGCCCCACTGTTCTAGGAGTCTGGCCTGTCTTCCTAACATATTGGTTACAGTCTGATTCATTTCTAAAACATATGCTGATACTCAGTGCAAGGTAAATAAGATCCCTTTATACATGACAGGTGTGTTATGGTGGGTGTGAGTGCCCTTCAGTTGGCCACTGGCTTGAGGTCGCTGCTCTGCTCTGTGCAGAGCTGCTGATGGGAGTCATTAAGTTGCCATCAAGTTTGAATTAGTGTTGATTCACCTCTAAAAAATAACCAGCAGTGTTCTTCACACAGCTCTGAAGGCAGGGCTGGGAAATGAGGGGAGTAATTTTTAAACAAAAGATGGTTACTGCCCAGGTGCAGTCACAAAATAGGGTTGGGGTTAGTTTTACAGGGGGTGTCCACTTGCCAGCCTGTAAAGTGGCATGTGACTGCACATGCCCTGCTTGATGAGCCTGTTGAATCCTTTTACAGGTCTTTTGCTGTCTGTGGGTATCCCCAGGAGTGGTCAGTAGAGGAAAGCCATATACCTTCAGCCTGTAGGATCAAGTTTGTCACAGGTCCTAGCCTCATGGACTGGAAAGAATACTGGAGCCACCAGAAAGGCTGACTGGAAAGGATTCACAGACAAATTATGTAATGGGAGTTATTCAGCTCCTCCAGGACCTTATTGCAATAGATTTCTGGGGTTTTTGTAGATTCTTTTTGTGTTGTCCATCACCACAAGATTTATATGGGTATGGTAGGGGTGCACACTCTGAATGCAGTAAACAATATGGGGTGTGTTAGGAAGAAGGTCCTGATGTCCTTGTGTGTCCTCCATAGCTGCAAGTGCCAGACAGAGGTGGGAAACCAGCTTTGTCAGTGTGGTTAGAAACTCTGCAGGTGGACTGAAGCTCCTGCTAAATTCTGGGGTGACAGAGATGGGGAAGCCATGGACAGAGGAAGCATTTGCTTCTGAAGAGTTGCTGCGATCTGACTCCTCTCAGTTGTCGCTCCCAGATGCGGAGCAGGGGTGTGTGGAGGCTGTAGAGGGGACAGATGGGGAGCCAGCCCTAGGAGGTCCTTGAGAAGAGCAGGTAATGTGACTGCGGCAGTGAGGGGAGGGGTGGCAATGGCTGCTGGCTCTGCGTCACCGAGATGGTGACAACTCCTTAAGCAATTAATTAGCACAGCTGAGAGCCTGAGCTCAGTGCTAAAGGTGAGCTGCAGTTGTACCAGCAGAGATGCACAAAGGCTTTATTGTTATGGCTTGGGACCTTGCTGGGGGCTTGTCTTGGTGGTTGTTACTGCAATGCTTCTACAGGCTATTCATGATCTTGTAGAAGCATTGTCTTAAAAGTCCAGCAATGTGAGAGGCCAAAGAGGGAGTCATCAGTAATCCTAAATGAAGCTTTGGCAGGTCTGGATACTGCAGGAGAATTACTGCACAGGTTTCTTCTTCACCTTTTTTCTCCTCTAATGATTCTGCTTTCTGGCATAACAATTACCTACTTTGGATATCAATGTCTATGGGAAACTGGCTCAAGCTAAAATGGTAAATTAACTGCTTTGAAGCTTATGTCCCAGATGTCAGTAGTGATAGATTCTGTCGAGTGCTTTCTAGCTAGAAAAGACTTTGAGCAGTGTCATTTTTCATGGGAAAACTTCCCATATGCTTCTCCAAGAGGCTTTTATGGGCAATTAAGTGACATACTGTATGCAGAGATAACATGAATTCAGAGAGCTTTTGCACTTCATCTTCTCTTACACACCATACGTGTGATGTCAGTGGTCACCATGGGTTTGGCCCTTCATCTCCGTTACTTCTGCACGAGCAGGGTTTGCCACCCCTGCTGTCACCCATAACCAACAGGACTCCCGGGGTGTTTTTGTATGAACAGCTGTATGAGCATGACACAGCATGAAATTGGGATATGGGAGGGTCTGTGGCAGAGGAAATGCCATCCTACAGACAAGGGAGCCCACTGAATGGCATAGTGGGCACCAAGGCCTTTCAGCTTCTGAGACAATGCATGTCTGGTAACAGAGAGACAACACTCTGAACAAGGACTGGTGTCATGGCGGTGAAGATTTTCATGTAACTGAATGGCAACTTCTTTTTCTCTCTTGTTCTAACAGACTAATAAAGTTATTCTCACAAGGAGCACCTGTCTGTGTAGGGAAAACCAAAATGTGCTGCTTTTCACATACTGGGCAACATGACAGCGAAGTTTGGGGGAGAACTCAGCAAAAATCACCATTTTTAGATGCATGCAGAGTGTTTCATGACCCTTGGCAAAGGAAAGGTACAGGATGGATTGTGATTTAGGGGCTTTCAGAGACCCCTACAGAGATGACTCTCTGGTGGCACTGGTAGTTTCAGTCCCTGTGTGGCTCCATCTCCTCCCAGGAGTCGAGCCCCCTGAGATTTTCCTTGTTTGAGTCCTCTGTGCCAGCAGTCCTGAGGTTCCTGCTGCTTTGCATTACAGCCGTGTGTCAAGAAATCCCAGCTCCTGGGGTCAAGTGCTAAGCATTTGCTTCTTTATCAGATATTTACTTAGGAGGATTTCATTATACTGAATCTACTAGCTTTGAATAAATTCACATGCAGTAAATTTATTCTTGCTCTTTCTGAAGGGACTTGTATGCTAGAGAAAACTTTGAAGACGACCATTTATACCAAAAGCAATTACTTTTGTGGTAATTTTGTATGTATTTTACTAGAGATACTGTATTTCTATTTGACTATGAGCTTTCTCCCAAGTGGCACTGCTGTGCTGGAAGTAGAGAAAGTCAGATGCTTGAATTTGTGGCGCCCCAACATTTTCACAATGAACATTGAATGTATTTGTCTATGCACTTATTTGAACAAACCCCACCTGTCTGAATAAAGCTACAGGTTGATCTCATCAGAATCCACATGTAGTTGCTCCATGTGAAGTGGACAGGTGGGTTTGTTATGTTTTCTTAGCGTGGGTTGATTTTGGTGGGGTTTTTTAGCACCGCTAGTGTGTCAGCTTCTGGTTATTGGATTTCTTCAGGCAGGTGGTAGAGATGGTCTTTCATGACACTGCAGAGGGCATCTCCAAAGCCTCCTCACTCAATTCGTGATTATCCAGGAACCATACTCTGCAGTATGGCTAAGTTGAAGTATTGGCAAAAGCAGCTTACTATATGATTTGGAATAATAAAGCTGTAAAAAATCCTTCTGCAAATAACTTACATATGTGTGATGGGGCAAAGCTGAATGCTTCACCTCAGCAACTGGTTTGCTCTGTGCAAACCATAATATCATATATGCAGGAACACTTTCTAGTGCCTCAGCTGCACCCAGGATCTCCTGTAATCGCTTGACTAAGCCCAAAACAAAGTGGGAGGAAAAGCTCAAGTAAGAATTTAGGTAGTTAGGTCTGATAATCCTTCAAGTCCTCTCTCTACTGGTTTACTTTACACACTCTGCTTCAGAGGAAGGAAACCCAGCAGGTAAGTCTTGGTGGTCCCTGTGATAAAAAAGCGCCATTCTTTGGGGCTGGAGGTTTGGTTTACCAAAACTGTTGGTTGTATAGATACCAGTGGGGATAACAGCTGTCCACTCTACATCTAATTGTGCCCCTAGCATTTCCAGAGGGGAAACATGCATAAATCCTTTTAAAAAGGGGCAAGGGAAAACAGGGCAAACGTTGCACTAAAGAGAAGCATGTTTCTATTAAAATCCAGAAGGGTAGATTTATTTTTTTCTTCAACATAAGTTTCTCATTAACAAGATTTGTTTCATTTAGAAGAAGTGGCTCATTAACTAGTTTAAAAAAGGAAAAGCAAACCAAAAAGCTTAAAGAAATGTAGGCCCCTGTAAAATTGCAAATTCTATATTCCATTCTGGATTATTGTTTTATGGGAACCAGTGATAGTTATACTGTACATATCTACATATTTCACCAGAAAGCAAAAATTGTTTTCCAGGGGCAATTATTATAAAGAAAAAAAAAATTCAATTAATAATAAGCCATTGCTGTTGCAGTATATATTACTTATGCACAAGCCCGAATCTGAGATGAACAAAAGATATGTCATCTGAACAGCCCTCAACATCCCAGTCTAAGCTTTCTGGCTAGTTTTAACCCTTGCAACAGACTGATCAGGGAAATCACAGAAAATTTCCTGTTACTGCTGTAATGAGGTAGGCAGAAACGTCTGAGCATTTCTATGGCATGAGAATGTTGTGGCGTTTTCTGGGCTGTTCATTATCTGACTAAGCCACTCACATCTGGAGGAATCACACGTCCCACTTGATTTTTGACCTTTTTTCTTTGCATGGCATTTGGTTTAGGATTTAGTGACAAATAAAAAATTTATTTCTGGATCAGTAGGTCTGTGAAGTTTCAGTTAGTCCAGACAGGGCATGAACTTGAGCTGGTTTGCTGGCAAAAGAAAGACTTTAGTGATTCAGGTAGAAATTAGTTGTTCAGGGCATCTGGCTGGGTCTTGTCCTTGTCTTAGTCTGCTCTGGGAGCCTGGGTGGGATCTCTCTATCTTCCCGGTGGAGCAGTCTATTGATGGATTTCCCTCCCACGGTGAGGATTTCTGAATTCACATTCAGTGGATGTTAGTAACGCCCGTCACAGAAAAATCTAGGGACAAACTGCACATTGTTGGATATTTTTAAGAGGAAACCAAAAGAAAAATAAGCACACTGAGAGTGTTTTGTAATTCTTGTTTTGAAATTGGCACTTAATAGGTAGAAATTAGCCTGAACTGAAAGCAAAGAAAAACTTTGGGCACAACAGGGCTTTGCACTACTTTGTGACAATTTGTGGATAAGTACATTTTGGCAGATTTCTAGTTTCAGCTTCTCATGTGCTATTATAGCCCTCTTCATGGAGATCTAGCAAACCCTGGAGAAATCACACATGTGAACCCACTCAAATCTTCCCCCTGCCAAGCTTCTAAATGGGGGTCTAAGGCTCAAGCTGCTTCTAGTTGTTGTGGTCTGCCTCAGTTTAAGTTATTTTTCTCACGAAAGACTGAGCAGAAGTGAAATTGGTGCTGTAATAAAAGGTGTCCCTATTTCATAAGGACCTTAACAGCAGCTGCTGAGGACAAACATTAGCCTAAGAAGGTCTCCAGGGGTTGGCTTTGATGGAGGTAATCTTTCTTGTAATACCATTCCTAATGTGGATCTCTGTTAGCTATATGTAGTAATTTCTTCCTCTGTATTTGTTCTGGTGTATCTCTAGGGCTGCTTGTATGTGCTGTAGCATATTTACCTTATTTCTTTCTTTCCATCTATTGTGCTCTGGTTTTATAATATGTGTCTGTTGCAGATCTGCTCTCTTGTACACATGTAGTGCACCTCCTAGGTTCTCCCTTACCCCTTGTAGCAGGTTTGCCTTTTCCTCTGACATCCTTTTCTGAGCACTGCACCTCTGAGCTGAGGGTACATCAAACTACAGTTGCAGTTCCTGCTCATGGAAGGGAGCCTCCAAGAAAAATGGGGAGAGACTATTAACAAGAGCATGGAGTGATAGGATAAGAGGGAATGGCTGCAAGCTGAAAGAGAGTAAGCTTATATTAGATATTAGAAAGAAATTCTTCCCTGTGAGGATGGTGAGGCCCTGGCACATGTTGCACAGAGAAGCTGTGGCTACCCCATCCCTGGAAGTATCCAAGGCCAGAAGGGATGGTGCTCTGAGAAACCTGATCTAGTAGAAGGCGTTCCTGTCCATAACAAAAGGGTTGAAAGGGATCTTTAATGTCACTTTGAACCCAAACCATTCTGTGACTCTATGATTCTATTTGCAGCATTGGGAACAGGAGTGAGAGGGGCAGCACAGCAATGGTTGCCTCAGTGCCTTCGGATTCTCACTGGTGGCTCCCGTTCAGATATGTCTGTTGTCCAACAGATACTCAGAGCTTCATCTGTGGTAGCTACAGTCTCAGGCTTGTTGCATTTGGTTCTGGCCTATTTTCCTAGCCAGCAAATCCTTCCTGTTTGCTATTCATTTCTCCAGTCCTGACACCAGCTGTTATCAAGTGGCATCTTGATGCTTTGTGATGTCTGGAGGTGGTTTAGGAATCTTCTTACTCCTACTTCTCTTTCTTTGCATCACTTTTGCTATATAGATGATACCATAATAGAATAACACTTCACGGAGGAGTCTGTTGGATTTTGTTTTGACTATTACTGCTTGATTGCATTTGTCATTGTTTTTTCCTGCTTTTTTCTTTTTTCCATGCTTTGGATTTTTTTGGTCAAATATCGAGGCATCCAAAACCAGGGCAGAACAAGTGCTCCTCATGAGTAATACGAGAACTCTTGTTCAAATCCTCCCCTGAATTCATCATCCTCCCTATGCCCCACTGCAGTGTCTGTGCAGATGATTTCTCCTGTGTGTCATTTACAGCTGGCCTGCCTGTCTGGCCATTTGTCTAAAAAATCTGGATAGCTTTTAGACTGGTCAGAGGAATTCCACACCACTGACTTAACTGAGCTGTGGGTAACTCTCATCATCTCTGACCTTTTGTTTGCTCCAGCTCAACAGAGGGGTGCAGCATTCAGGCTGGGTCTCTGTCACATCCATGGTGTGCAATGAAATCATTCTTGAATCTCTTCTGAAGAGCAGCTCACAGCTGTAATTTTTTGTCCTTCTGACAGCAGTCAGAAGGACTTGGAAAATGGGGAATTGTCCAAACTGTCCCAGAGAGGGCCCTGGATATCACTGGGTGTCAGCCAGCACCAGACCACTGCTGCTTTCCGGGGAGACCTGGGGCTGCATCACCCATCTGTTGTCCCCTAAGAAGGGAAAGGATCCAGCTGACCAAACTCAATTACTTTGTCAATGAGGATAAATAAGGATCATAATCCAATTGTTATGGCAATTTCAATGCAGCAAACTCAAGGCAACTTTCCAAAGCTTCTATATTTATACCTCGCTCATTTAAAGCAGAAGGAGGCAGACCAGATTTCCCAGTCTTTCCCGTGTCCCAAGCAAATCACATTGCCAGCTCAGACAAACTTCTTGATGGGTGTGAGTAGGACCCTCTTTTTTGCTGTGTTTACTAGTAAGCTCTGCCTCTAGTTCCAGAGTCTGAAGACTGATGGTGACTTACAAAAATAATAAATGCATAATAAATAAGAAAACCATTTTGGCAGTGTAGTTCCCAGCTGTATAGCGTTGACTTCACCCACTCAGTACAAAGTTTGTACAACAGGTGGTGATCCCTTGTACCAAGACTATGTGGAAATCAGAAGTATTTCATTTAAAGCTGAAGTCCATAGTCTTTGTAATGTGAAAAATATAGCATAGCACAGTACTTAGGACTATGGGTGGAGGAATCTTCTGAAAGTCTATAAGAAATCTGAAGAAGATTGATTATTAATTATCAAGTCCTTTCAGGAATTTGTCTTAGTTTTTTTATGTTTCAAATTATGATAACAAGATAATGCACACAAATTTTCTATAGCTGTAACTGAGAGCTTGGTACAGGTTGTACTTGAGGCAACTGGGTCATCCTTTGGTTAAATTATTAAATATTCTCGTATCTCATTACTCGGGTACAACCAAGTGAAGTCAGCAGCACATCACCTGCAAGGTGGGAGCTAATGTTTCCTTAGAACGCCTGTGCAGGTAACTTGTGTATGATTCACTGACCCCTGGCTGGTGCGGACAAGGGGAGTCCTTGATCTCTGTCCATCATCCTGTGTATCAATATACTGATTATTGATGGAGCCTGATGATTTGTGCAGTGGGAGACCTCAGAGCCAAGGGCTTCCCCAGCAGAGCTGCCGTGCTCCACTGTGCTGCTGGCCAGGGGCTGCAGGGCTGCCTGGGCAGCTCTGGGGACACAAAGGTGTCAAGCCCAGAGGACTGATGTCCCCCCCGGTCTCCTCTTACAGACAGACCTGTGTTCCTGTGCTCACTGCCAAGTCATAAAATCAATTACAAATTAAAGGCCAGATTCATGAGTTCACTTCAGCTGCTCTAGTGATACAAACCAGCTGCAAATTCAGCTTTTATGCTGCTGCTACTTTTCCCAGCTTTTATGTGTTAGCAGCTTTGCTTTTAAAAGCAGTTTTTAAATGGCTTGAGATTGATGCTTAACTTCAAAGTGCTAACAAATATTGCATTGCAAATTCCTCCTTGGGCTACTCCATTACTTTTTTTTTTAAATAACTTTGAAAACAAAGGATATTCTTCAGGGGAAAACCGTGCTAAAGTGAATGATGTGTCTGAGTGTGCACATCAGTGTAATGTGAACACAGCACTGCAGTGCCAATGATTGCATCTAAACCCAGGATTTGCACAATTAAAAACACCTATTATGATGTATAATTCTGTTAGGCTAAGGAGCTCTCAGATAAAACTAAAAGAAATCTCAATTAAAAAACTAGTGCCATTTCTCTGCTCTTGTCAGAATTCATTGAATTGTGTGAGAGTTTGATTTTTTTAAGCATTTTTAAAATTAACTGTGGCTATTTTATTATTAACTTCATACGGAAAGTTCCTACTTTCACTTCTTTTAATAGTATTAAGCAAAAATACAACAATCATGATTAAGGTTTAAGATCCCAAGTTAAGCAGCATATTTCAAAACACAATATATTTAAAAATACTGTCCCGCATTATATAACTACCACACAATTTAATTTTGGATGGTTTCACTGTGCATTTCAGGTTGCAGATATTGCTAGTTTTGCAGTCCAGTCTAGTGTTAAAACATCAAATTTGCCGATTCCATCATGCGTGTTCTTTCACAGTTGCTTTTAAATATTTCATCCAAAATTACTGATATGCCTGCTCTGCTTTATAATACTTTTCGGGGGACTAATGACAACTCTTTGGGATTTGTAGGGGTTTTCTCATAGTTAAATTGGTAAGCACTCTTCTCACTTAGCTTTATCTTAAGATATATTTATTATAACTAAAAGCTTCTGGTGGGAAAAATTGCCCCAGCTTTATATCTAGTTTGGAAGGTCATTAAAAAATTAACTTTTTTCTAACAGCATCCTAACCATGGTTTGCCGAATTTTATAAGCGACCATTTCCATATGTCTCCATAAGGCAGGTATAAAACCATCTGACAGGTTAAATCAGAAATCAGACAGAGAGGGGACAAGGGAGGGGAGATTATATAATCCTCTTTAGTGGAACAAGTCGAAATCTCAATGTTTTCCCCAAATAAGCAATATGCTCTGTCAGCACAACAATAAAGCATGTGTGTGCATATTCATCACAACCTATATAGCCATACATTTGTGGAGTTAATCAGGGCTGGGAGGAAAACACATATGCATCCACGCAAACGGTCTTCCAAGAAATGAAGCAAGCAGAGACCATTCCAGGTAATCACAGCAACTTTCCTTACCCAGTGCAGCAGGACAGCCGATGGCACATGAGCTTCCCCAGGCTGGATTAAGGAAGGGAATTTGGCTATTAATTAGTAAGTTCAGTGGCCTTTGTGCACCGTGTGACTGTGCCTGCCCAGGGCAGCGGTGTGTGCCTGCGGGGGCAGGGTACGTGTTGCAGGCAGCGTTGTGTTGATGATGGCTCCTTTGCTCTCGGGAAGATTAACCTATTTTTAGACCAAACTGTTGGTGTGAGGCCAGGAGAAGCCTTCTATCTTTTAGATTTATGGAGGTTGCCAGGCAGATCTTAAACACTTTCTCTAAGCTGCATTTATTTGTATTTTGGCTTCTTTTTGGAGGCCAAGTTCCCTGTATCTCTTTGGATAGGACCCTCGATGTTGAAACGGGTCTGGAGTCTGTCAAGTAATCCAATTCATTCAACATTTGGAATTACCGTGCAAAAAGAAGTAATTTATTTTCTAATTATTCTCTGTCTTGCACAACCGTGCATCGCTGAAGTGTCACTATTTAAAATATTTATCTCTCTCCGCTGCGTGATCTGCTCGAAGGCCATGGAGGGGCGATGAAATAAAAGCACTCTTTCCCAGCACAGGCACATTACTTTGACTTGTCTTGGGCTGTTTTGACGTCTCCCTGTAAATACATTTATTTTTCATTAGGATGTTTCTGGGTTTGTGGCATCCAGGAAAGCCAAAGCCATTACGCTGTTCATCTGTTAGAGACAAAATGAAGATAAACAAGTGTAATGAACTCCCGCTGAAGCCATTTCTCTGTTGTCTTTCCCTTGCTGCAAGTGTGTGTGTGTGTGTGTGTGCAGGAACAGCCTCCCCGTGCTGGCTGGATGGGGGGGAGCTGCTCTCAGTGCTTCCATTCTTCATCTGCGAGGAGGATTCAGCTGGGAAGAAGGATTCAAGTTCCAAGTGTGCTGTAGTCGTTGGATTTTGCTGTTATGTCTGGAGAGCTCAGGCCTGGGGCATCACCTGTAGCTTCCACCAGGAAGCTGTGGGGTTTAACTTGTGATCTTGTCCCAACAGCAGTCTCCTCCATCCCTCTCCAATGTGTTACAAGGATAAATACACTGGAGATGGAAATGTGAGGACAGAATGTCCGAGGTCCAAGTAGGTACTGCTGTGGTTGTTGGTGGGGATTGAAGGATCATGCAGAGTACTGCATCCATCTCTGGCATCCCCAACACAGGAAGGACATCAACCTGTTGGAGCAAGTCCAAGTTCATTAGAGGGATGGAGCCCCTGTCCTATGGGGAAAGGCTGAGAGAATTGGGATTGTTCAACTTGGAGAAGGGCACACTTCTGTGTGACCTAATTATGGCCTTCCAGTACCTGAGGGGAGCCTACAAGAAAGATGGAGAGGGACTGTTTGCAAGAGCATGGAGGGACAGGGAAAGGGGGAATGGCATCAAACTGAAAGAGGGTAGGTTTAGACTGGATATTAGAAAAAGATTCTTTACTGTGACAGTGGTGAGGCACAGGTATAGGCTGCCCAGAGAAGTTGTGAATGTCCCATCCCTGGAAGTGTCCAAGGCCAGAAGGGATGGTGCTCTGAGAAACCTGGTCTAGTGGAAGGTGTTCCTGTCCACAGCAAGAGGGTTGAAATGAGATCGTCTTTAAGGTCCCTTCCAACCCAAACCATTCTGTGATTCTATGACATGTTCACTGCATGGATTTCTATTGCAGGCTGGATAGCCTTCATCCCAGCTATGGGCTCAAAAGAACTATTGGAGAGCCTGTGGCATAGTAGCAAATAGTCAGTACGATTGGAGGTTGGTGGATAGGGAGTTAAAGGCAGCCAGAGACAGGAATATTGTTTGGAGATCAGGGAAAGCTTGGAAAGGATAGAAAGTAAGCTGCAAAGAGGCATGAAGATGAGAATAAAAATGAAAGCGAATATTGAGCTTTCTAGGGTGGCACATATGCTCTTTCTTCATCCTAGTCTTTCAATTATTTCCTATTTATTTGAGCCCTCCCTCCTGAGCCCATCCCCACCCTTCCAAACTGACTTGCTCATTGAGTCTGAGTGAGTTTATGCTGAATTTTAAAATACCTTCTTTTTCTCCATCTCTAAACTGCTAATCTCTCAGGCTGAGGAATCCTGGGACAAAGAGGAGTCCGCAGAGTGGAACTCTGTAAAATTAGCTTTTGCAGCATTAGTGTTTGCACAGTTACAGGCTGAAGCCCTGCACTCCCCCCGCCTGGCAGCCTGCCTCCCTTCCCCGGGGAGGCCAGCACAGAGTGAGCTGCCTTCCTCCTCCTCTTCCTCCTTTTCCTCCTCCTCCCTTGCCACCATCCCTCTGCTGTGAGATGTACAGAGGGGAGAACTGGCATTCATTCGGACAAGGGTTTAATTTGCATTATCTCGGGCTTGTCTCCTGTTACTGAAATGTGTTCTCAAATACAGCATAAAATTGAAATTCTAGTGCTGGTGTCACATCATGGGGATGATTAGCTGGGAAAAGAGGGCACATGGGGGGATATTTTTTGGGTGAAACCAAGCTGAGACTTGGCACATGCTGTGCATTGCTGCCTTGTGCTGCAAGCCCTCTGATTTTGGCAAGGAATTTAATCTGGAGCATCCATATGCAGGATAGAGATGGTTTTGGAGCAGAAGAAAGGTGCAGAGGTTCCTGGCTGGTGTCGTGCTGTGATACCCCTGCAGGGAGAGACATGTCTGTGCCTTTGGGCGATAAGCAGGCTGAGTGGCTTTGAGTGAGTGGCTTTGAGCCCGGTGGCTGCAGTCACCCAGGGCCCTCTGCCTGGGTGCCTGAGAGCAAAACAATAGATGATGCCCTAAAATCTAGCACTGAGCTCCTTTCGACCATTTCTTGTGCTCTCTTATGCCCAATTTTGGTGTAAGAACACTGCATTTGAGCACCTTGCTCCAGTTTTTACTCTCTGCGACTTGCTCTCTGCAAATCACCTATTCAAACCCCATCCCTATTGCCTGTGCTTCTTTATTCCTCACTGCTTCTGCTGTTGTTTATTAACTTGCTCTGCATGGCATCTGGGGAATTTGTTCACTGGAAAAGCAAAATGAAGTTGCATTTCAGCCTAACGCATGTACCAAGGTACTCTCAGCCTGCCGGGCCTTGAGCAGGATCCAGCGCTAACGCTGCAAACCCTCCCCGCTTCCTCTCCCGGCCCCACTCAGCTGATTGCCTTCTATTTTTCCTTGTGGTGTTGTTATTAATAATCATATACCAATCTCCTCTGACAATCACAATCATTTCCTGGGAGAGAGCGAATCCAAGTCAACCACATCCAGCTACCCAGCGAAATGATGCTGTGTCTACCAGCCTGATGAATGCCGCTCCTGTCTGTGTCCTTTCTGTGTGTGGAGCACTTGATGATGCTGGAGGCTGCACTAGAGATTTTAAGCTGTCTGTTTCTCAAGGAAACTGGCTGCAGGGAGGAGACATGGCTGCCTAGGATTAAAGGGGATGGTGATTTTTTGGGAAATAACGCCTGGTTGTTCCTCTAGGTGCATCTGCCTGCAAAGGTCAGATGCAAAAGGACTGTCCAGGGATCTGGTGTCCTTAGCCCAGTTCTCCACCCTCGTGCATGGTTGTAACTGGTTTTTCAAAAGGTTTTTCAGGAATAGATTGAACCAAGTACCATGTGCTTCCTCCCGTATCTGTGCCCCCAGTTTCCATCCTCCTGTGAGACAAAGCCCAGGGAGCTCTTGATAACAGGTTTCTTGCTGGAAGGGATTCCCAGGGGCAAAATGGGGGTGAAAGCTTTTTCCCAGAGCTCACTGGTTTCTCAGTTATCTCCCTCTTACTCTCAGTTTGGCTCTGCAGGCTCCCAGGCTATGTGTGCTGCCAGGTTTTTCTACCAGAGCAATTTCCCTTGTTGCAATTCTTGACAGCACCACTTTTTCTCCTAGAAACATGAGGCTGCTGAATGTCTAGCGAACTCAATTGGCCTGGATGGATGGGATGAGCCAGCTGGGTGTGCTTTGAGGCAGAAACCACCCTTCCTGTGGTGACTGCAGCTTGCTGGGGTGAAGGGTTGTGCTTGGGTGGGGAGGAGAGCATAGCAGGGAATAGCTTGTCGGCACAGTGTGAGGGGCTCTTACATGGGGTACTCCCCATGTCTGTGGCTTTTTTCCAGGGTGCCTTGCTCTGCAGCCAACCTGGCTCTGCCTTTTCTTGCAGCTCATGAAAAGCTGTCTTTTTGGCTGACCGGCTGAACAGGGCTGGCTGTGCAATGTGGGAAGGTGGGGGTGGTGGGTACACATTCCACGTGCAGAGGAATTGCCAGGGGCTCATTGAAGTGAGGTGCCCAGGAAGAGCAGAGCTATGGGTTGTGTCTTGGGAAATGAGGTCAAGAAACCCTTGGGAGCTCAATTAACCACAGATGACCGGGACGAACTAGGACACCGATTGCATGACTGGCGAAGACAAGAGCCCGTGGCCTGCTTGGTTTGCTCCAGGCTTAGAATGTCTTCATTTATTTTGCCTTTATTTGTCACTATTTTGTTCTTGGATTCAGAGTAGAAAGCCCTGACCTGAGCTCCCACGCTCTGCCCGTGTGACCCAGCAGTGTCTGGGCAGCAGAGGCCATGAGTGGGGTGCAGGCTGCTCAGGGCACAAAACCAGTGCGTGGCTCTCCTTCCCTCCATGTTCTTGGTCTTTGCTCAAGCAAACTGACATATATTTGTATTTTCTGTATTTCCTTGTGGATCATTCTATGAAATATTGTGAAGTGGATCTTGTTTTATGTTAGAAGCTATTCGTAATGAGATTGGAGAGAGATACAGCGTTTGACTGCAGTGGCTGTTAATTTTAATATGCTGTGAATCTCGAGGTAGCTCTTTATTCTTCCTACATTGAACTTGCACGCTGCTGCTACAGTCTGCATGGGGGACATGTCGTGTGAACCAAAAAGGCTTAATGAGGAACAGAGGAAAGAACTCTGCCAGTATTTTGTAAAACATGAGACTTATTTTCTTAAACGCAGATCACAGTGTCTAGATATTTAGAGGCTTAAGATTTAGCAGCTCAAAGGAAAGGTTTGGAGGTAGTAAGAAGGATAGGGTGTGGTTGACAGAGACCTTAAAATTGCACTCAGCTCTGCTGGGCAGAAAATGAGCATGCGGTGGAAAATACCGGTTCCTGCTGGTCTGAGCAGACAAAGTCCTTCACAGGTGAGGGATGGAGGAGAGCACATCAGCAGCACAGGGCCACGGATGGCAGGTTAGTGCTATAGGATATGTTCCTTAATGGTTGGATGAGTTGGGCAGAGACAAGTGAAATGAAAGGGGAAAGAACAGGGCAGAGTGGTCAAGACCTGGGAATGAAGGCTTGGGAACTCTCGTAAGATGCTTCAAGTAGATTCTTGCCCATGTCCTAAACCAAAATAAACTATAAAAACCCACACGTGTCTGAAAAGATGTAGGGAAATCCCAAAGTGGTACCAAAAGGTTCACAGAGGGGATCTGAGCAAGCTCTCCGTGTTCACCCAGCTCTGAGGAGTGGCTTTGGGGCTGAGGTTTTCTGAGCTCTGGAGTCAGAGTACAAGGGTTTTTTAGTTTTACTGGGGTTTGGGGTATTTATTTTTTTATTGCAGCTGTTTTGCTGAATGGCTGCTCTCTGGCTGCCTTTGAATTCAGAGGGAGACTGTCACCATTGGTGTTCTGTTTGTCAGTTGTCTGTGAGCAGCAGACTGGAGATGGAACTGCATTTGATCATTTGTCAACTTTTCCTTTTGTGCTGAATATCTGATAACGTTTGCTGAGCGCTCATTCTGCGTATGCTCGTTTGATCAGCTGCTGCAACAATTGCAGGTGATGGAAGGAGAGAGGTTGGGACATGGCTAAGGCACATCTGCAGTTGAATGTTTGTCAACAGCAAGGTGCTCACTAGACTTGCTAATAACAGACATTGGGAAAGAGGTGGTTCCAGTCTTCTGCAGGCAATTACTGGTTCCCTAAATCTGTAGGTAGGCTGAAAGCATATTGAATTGCCTTTCCACAGCTGCTCTTGGAGGTGTGCTTCCCATCAGCAGCTGCCTCAGGGGTGTCATCCGATCCAGAGTAGACCTACACATTCTCAACGTGGGGATGACCTACAATGCCGAAATCCTTGGGAAGTGTCTGTGGGACCTGGCTTTGCTGCCACAGCCATTAAGGATTTTCATGGAAGAGAGAAGGCACATGGCAGGTTCTTTCAGTATCCAGACCTTGTACTCTGGGGCATGTAAAATTCAGCTCTACCGGAGGTCCCCTGCACAGAGAGTGCTGCTGGCATGGCAGGCTCTAGATTTGGAGGTCCAGGGAAAACAGAACCCACTGAATGGGAGAGGAGGATGCCTTTTCCTTGTCTCCTCCCCTCTGCTCAGAGCCTCCCTGAAGCCTGAGCAGAGCTGTGCTTTGACCTGGTTCCTGCTGTCAAGTGCTTCCATTTACTCTGTGAAAAAATTTTTCTGCTGTCTCTGGGATCCAAACCCCCAGGAGGAGCCCGTGACTGTGACCACTCCTTGCCCTGCACTTGCGCAGAGCTCCCCGCTCAGACCAGGCTCTGGGAGCAGCACCATGGTAGTTATTTGTAGGGCAGGTTTTTTCCACTTTTGTTTCTCATCAGAGGCTGAGTACCACACTCACACATGGCATATCAGGCCTCTTGCAGCACACTTCATTTAAAAAGCTAATTTGTAATTGCAAAGCAATACACATGCTTCAACAACCCCCTCCTCTCAAAAGCAAACAGAGAAACGCCACAGAGAAATAAAATAAAATGGGATGAGAATTATCCATGCTTGCTCTACTCCACTGTTTGTCTGCTGGGGGAAAAGAAGAGGTGAAGCAAAGTTACTAAAATAAATATATAAAAAATAAACAAATAGAAAAACAGCCTCTAACGTACTTAGCGTGGCAAGTTGTGAGATGGGGATTAGCCCTGCCTGTCTTGCCCTGTAGCGCGGTGTGCTCTGAATTGTGGGATCGCGGTTGCCTTTGCCATGCTCACCCGGCTGCTCGCAGGTGTGGGTGGCGGCAGGGAGGTGACAGCAGCGCTCCTGCCCTGCGGCAGCGCCCGCCCAGGACAGCGCATGAGCTCCTTCCGCACCCCTTGGTGTCCCCAATGTATTTTTGAGGGCGAGCAAGTGTTTTGTGCTGCTGTGTAGCTGTGGATTAGACCGACTCTGCCTCTCGAGGGACTCGTGAACAGCCTCTGCTCGCATCGCCGTGTGCCCGTGCCCTTCGTGAGCGCTCTTCGGGAGCACGGAGCGCAGCTGCGTCACGGCGCTACCAATGCAGCTGCTGCCCACCTCTGTCTGCCGCCCGCCGCTCCTGCCCTCCTTCGCCTGCCGCTGGCGCTCGCTCGGCTGCGCCGTCCTGCTCCCGAGCCCTCCCTCCCGTGCTGGCTTGGAGAGGGGAAGGGAAAGGTGAACCTGCTGTTGGGCTGTGCTCTGCAGAGCTGCCAGCTCCGATTTTGTCATCCCCGCTCCGCTCTGCCTCTGCGAGTTCAGCGGGGGCATTTTCAAAGACGTTCAGTGTAGCTCGCAGTATGGGTTGAGGGGCAGGGAGCTGGGGAGGAGCAAGCAGCTCCTGCTGAGGAGCCTTTCAGGGCTTAGATGGGAGGTGGGGGCCGGTGTGTAGCAGGATCCTGGCGCTGACGATATCTTTTACTGCAGCTTTTTTGCAGCATCAGAAAAGCAGGGTGGAATTAGGCCACGTAGCCTGTGGTATGAGCTCTGCTTGTTGGTATTGTTAATAGCTCTGCTCAGAATATGCTGACTTTTTCTGAACAAAAGCTAAAAAGCAACCCTTACAAATTAATCATTATTAATACTTTGTGCTCGCTTAGCTATGCATGCAGCCATTCAGGGTGGTAAATACCCATTCTTGTGCTTGATCTCCGTGGCTGCGGAGTGCTCGGCTCAACCTCTTTTGGATGGCAACAAAGCCTTGTACTGGGAACTCCTGTGTTTGGGGGCAGCTTGGCAATTTTGGGGCAACAACCTCTCTCCCTCTCCCTGCTCACATGAAATACAAGTAAAATGCTTTAAGCCTAAAGGAGTTACACTGATACTATGCCAGGATGACTAAAATGAGCCCAGGGATTTTATCTGGTGCCAGTTGACATTGATTCTGTGACTCCTTTATTACTCTGATGTGAAGGCTGACTTACAGTGAAGTTTGCTCTGGCCCTAAATTTGTCCAGCTCTAGTGAGGTCAGGGATTTCTTGGGGGTATAAACCAGAACAGAAATTTGTGGCTCATAAACTGGGTGGTAATGAGGAGTTCTTTTCCTCTCAGCTCTTGAGCTCTCCTGGCAGGATGGCCATGTTTTGCCCAGCCAGTGGGAGAGGACATGGCATGGGTTTCTTGAAGATCAGAGGTATCTTGTCCAGCTGAACATTTTGGGAATGCAGCAAAATGTTGCATTCCCAACACACTGAGAGCTGGGCTCCAGGGAGGAAGGCAGGGCCGGTGTGACAAGCACTGATGCAGTATCTCAGCCTGCTGATGTGCACAGCAGAGCGTGGCAGTGAGCAAGTGCTGTTTGCAGAGCACAAGGAGGTGGCAAATTGGGTTGTTGTCTCCTTGGGTTGTACCTTGTGTGCCGGTTTAAGTGCAGTTATGTGCTGCCAGGTGACTGGCAACCACGAGCTGCAGCAGCCTGGTCCCCTTCTCTGCTGGCATCCATCAGTGGCTGTGCACAGCCATGAACTGGGAGTGAAATACTCATCCCTCACTGGTGAATTTAGTCACTCAGCCACCAAGTTCACCAGGCTTTTCAAAAATAAGTTCTCAGCCTTTCAGTATTGTGACTTCTTCCACTCCAAGTGCTACCCGTGTAATCTCTTGCACATTTCAAAGCTACTTGAAACAGCTTCTTGCTTTAGTGCTTGCCAGATTCCCCCCCAGCTGCCAGGAAGAGAGTAAGCAGCCGCTGCCTGTTCTACTTGAGAAATTCAACTGCCAAGTGGTTATTTACAGCGGGCAGAGGAATGAAAATGTTAAATGAAATCAATTGCTGGCAATGTGAAAAAAGGAAGGGGGAGGAAAAAACCCCAAACCCTTACAAAATCAGGATTATGCTGGCTGCAAGCTGCAGCCACCTTAAAAGGATTGCAGACAACAAACAGCAAAATGCCGACGACAAAGCCGTGCCCGCATTAGCCCAGCCTGGTGCTGACTCCGACTTTTGTTTCTGTTTAATCTCCCTATTCTTGTCCACTTTGGTCCCCTTCTTGGCAGTGGATGGGAGATGGAAGAGCTTGGAAAGAAAGCTGGATTGTGTTAAAACAGTTGTTTCAATCCATTTCAACATCAGGCTCCCTGCCTGAATTTAACCTGGAGGTAAATGAAAAATTAAAAACTAAATTAACCCTATCTCCCTGATGAACATCGAATTTTGCCTTAAAAATGGGAGTATTTTTATTTCCCTTGACTTTTACAGGATGGAGGTGGTGGGAAGGTTACTGGGAGAGGCTGCCAGCCAGTTTAGTTCTGGCTGGATCACAACTTTTTTTAGGTGTCAATCCCTTCCTTTACATGGAAGCCTCAGGCTTCCCTGTTAAATCTCTACAAAGACAAGTGAATCACAGCTTTGCATTGGGCAGTGTGGCAATTAATCAGCCATTAAAAAGGAAGACCTGCTGTCTAATAAACCAATTAGACGGGAACTGGTTGCTTGTGTAACTAATGTAGTGGGGTTGCTGGTAAGTTAAAGGCTCCTTGTGGAGTGAGGAGCTGAAATAAGTCTCTGTTACAGGGCTTTAAAAGAGGAGCTGAAATAAGTCTCTGTTACAGGGCTTTAAAGAACATGTTGAAACCACCAGAGCACCAGATCTTCCTCTAAAACAGGAATCTCAATTTGCAGCCATACATTGCAGTAAACACTGTCCCCTCTGCTCACCTTGCAGTTGGCTGAAGAAAGTATTTTTAACTCTTGATGATGAAATGGTTTTAAAGTTCTCTTTTTTCTTAAATCTTCACTGGGTTTCTGGTCAGGGATGGAGACGATGATGAGGATGAATGGGTGAGAACACTTCTGAGGCTGGGTAAGAGAGGTGAGATGGTGCTGTGGGATGCTCTGTGCATGGAAAGGGATGAGCTTGCTGAGTTCCAGCTAACCCTAGAGCAGGATTTGATGCATTCTCCATTAATGCGGGACTTCCTTTAGCTTCTTTGCAGGATGGGACTGCTTTTAGGAGAGGGAGTGATGCTTTTGCATTGCACTGCCTTTGTGTTTGGGTTGGTGCTGGCATGGGGCAGGATTGCCAGCTGTAGGGAGGGTCTGTGTCACTGAAAGAGTGTGTTGTTATCTGTGCCTTGAGCAGTGTTTACTCCAGCAGCCACTGGAGCAAATCTCAAGTGTTTAGCTGGTTGCACTGGGCTTTCAATTCTTGGCAGTTCTGCTAATGTGCTAATTTGAACTGCTGTCTCCTGAGAACACACTCAGTCTGCTGGATGCTGAGCCAAATGGAGCTGGGGACTGACCCCAGCCTGCTACCTGGAGCTGCAAGTGTGGATTTCAGGAGCAGCCCTGTGGTCCCTCCATCCTGGCAAGGACCTGTAGGGATGTGCTTGGGTGGCCGTCCCAGCTGCAAAGAAGGAAGTGCCTTGGTGAGGAGATTCTTAAGCTGATTCATTGGTTTCCTGTTCAATATATTCTGCTTTTAGAAGAGGTGTGATTGCTGTCGTTGGGCTGCTAAAGTAACAAGATGTATGTTTAAGTTTACCTAATATACTGTGTGCAGCTACTTAGGAACAGTGCAAACTAGATAAATAAATCATGGCCTTCCTTCAGTCCTAGCAATGATTTTGTGTCTGCTCCATCATAACAAGGGGCCTATTAATTTCACTGGGAATGTGGGACACAGTGTTCACTTACCTTATGCTTGCATTTAACAGCATTCACGTGCAGAATTTTAGCAGATCATTCTAGGTCAGCCAAGATAGTTGTTGCTAATCCTTTTTTTGCAATTCCAGTAAGCAAGAATAATTTTAGACTAGATCTGTGGTAGGGAAACTTTGTCACTATAGCATAAAATGCTGAAAAGACAGTTTGGGGTGGAGAAAAGGGCATTGGGTGTACCAACTTCTAGTTTTGGCTCTGAAACTTGCTTGGTGACTGTAAGAAAGACTCTCAAGTTATGAGAGCCTCTATTTTCCAGGCTCCCCTCATGACACAATCTAATTTTTTTTTTTTTATTTTTGACTTTTCTTGAGTGCAGTATTTGCATTATTTATGTAATTGCAGTGACTGGGAGTACTGGCCTGCCCTACCCACTAATGCTGTCTTGTACCAACCTCAGTATGTGGTGGCAACACAAGCTGTACGTGTGCTTCATCAGTGAGGAGGTGATGAGCAGTTTAGAGTACCAGTCTGTGACAATCAGCTCCCTTTGCTTACTGCTGAGTAAATTCTGCATTTCAGGGCTGATCCTGGCCCCAGACTGTGTTCTATAAATGCTTTTGAGGCTGGTCATGCAGCATGGCCTCTACCTCTTCCTCTCCCTTGCTCTGCAGATCACTTGTCATGATCCCCAATTCCTGACCTAGCCCTCACTTAGGTCAGGGTCTCATCAGCCCCAGTTTAGCAGATTTCATCCTTACTAAAGAATAAGTGTGAGTTTACAGTCAGTAGGTTGTTGTGCTTTGCTGAGTCAGGCCTTTAATTACACCAAGCTTACGACAGCTCTGCATCCCGAATGGAAGATGCCGCTGTCACCCCTCCAGCCCCCGGCTCGTACCCAGAGAAGGTGCGCACTCCATTTGAAAGGTACCTCAGCTGCAGTCTGCTGAGCCAATGCTCAAATTGAGTTTGAAGTCATTAAGTGGAAAAGAAAATTTTTGTGACAAGTGATTTCCCTGAGCAGGTGACAAACTATAATGAAGCGGGGCGGTTTGGCTGGAAAGGTTTATGATAGCAGCTGTGTACCCTTCCTCTCCTGTGAGCAATCTGGACAGGAGAGGATTCGTGCAAAACTGTCCATGCCACTGCAATGCAATGTTGCCTGTATGTCAGCCTTGGATTAATTTTCACAGTCTTTCCCCAAAATATTCCTGGAGATCCTTTGGGAGCAAAGGCAGGATGGGTGACTAATTACCATTTAAGTTGTACTACACTTCCTAGCAAAGTGCTTGCTTGGGAAAAGCTTGTGAGCAAACAGCACCCCTGGAAAACGGTGTAATGTGAGGGCTCCGAGTCCTTTAGCTGCACTGTTGCTGGTTATAGCTGCACAGTTTCTTCCTCCTGCTTTGGCTGTGTTCCTGTAGGACAGGGATGTGCCTGCCACGAGCCGCTGGGTGTGCTGGGCACACGGCCTGGCTCTCACAGGTGCCTGCAGAGGGGGAGCACTGGGCACGGACACAATGAGCCACGGACAGAGCTCTTCCCAAAACAGCGAGAAAATGGAGAAGGGAGGAATGAGGGCACCAGGATGGCTCTTCCAGCATGGGGCAAGGTTTGGGTACAAGAACACTGAGAAGCTGATTTTAAAAAATCTGAAATGTGCAGTGCAAGAGCTGCAGCTCACAGCAGGATGCTGGAGCAGCACAAGGAGTTGCTCACCTTAATGTGTAGGTAGCCAAGTGTGACAGACCACAGCCATAACACTTGGGAGAGAGGTGCAGAGGCCAAGGAATAGGCTGTCCTGGCCAGGATGGTGCCTGTCTGTTTTTAATCTCAATTCTATGCTGTGTAGATACCTAGGCAAGAGATCACTTTTGTCTGGGGTAAAGATGGAGCGGTCCTTAAACAGGTACTATTCATAGTACACGGCTAGCCAGGAGGTTTCTGGGGTGTTCCTCTAAAATGGTGGGTGCCTTGTTAGAGGTGAGGGTTGGAGCACTGCAGGCCAGCTGCTCCTGATTTCTTTTTTCCCTGATTGCTGGTTATGCAGAGTGTGGGTGGGCTGTTTTTTTTCCTTAGTACAATGTTAACTGCTGCCTGAGCAATGCTGGGATTGTGTAAGGGTTATGTGCTCTGGTGGGGGTGCAGCCAGCTCTGCTCAGGCGGACCAGTCATGTTCCTGGGGAGCAGGCATGTGCTGCAGGTGCACTCACTTGTTGCAGAGGAGCCTGATCTCTGCACTGCCTTCTTGGGGTGAGCTGTTCAGGACCAACCCCTCACCCTTCGGGCTTATGCTGGTGCCTGCTTAATGGGATTTCTTCCACAAAAAGGTAGTGATGAATCGCCCAGGCTAGACACTGCTGTCTAAGGCCACCAGCTGCTGACCTTCAGGACAGTTGGATTTATACCTCGGAGCAGGTGTTGAATTCCTGATGCACAGAGCACTGCTGAGCTGGGAGCTGCTCGGTCTGGTCTGCTGTCTGTCCTACACTAGGCTAAATTATCCAGCTGTCCCCACTGGGATCTCCAGCAGCAGCACACAGTGTGGGAAGGTGGTGGGTGTTGACCAGCCAGGAGAGCCCCAATGTGTTAATGAGCCTCACTGCCTTAACCAGCTTCACCTACGACCCAAGCCCAGCTCGTCAGGTTTAGGAGCTCCATTTGAGCTCACCTTGCTGTATCTTCCTGAGCTGTGTTGGAGCTGTGCCTGCCCCTAGCATTGTCCCTGCTGCTGGCTGCATGGGTACACTCTGGACCCGTGTTACAGTTCCTTGCTGCTGCCCTGTCTCCTGGATGAACCTTGGAGTGACAGTGCAGGTAGCTTGGCCTCTAATCCTGTCTCTTGAATGGACTTTGGACCTACACTGCAGGTGACCTGTCTCTGGCTCTCTCTTGTTCCTGCCTGAGCTCTGTGGGTGGACTTTTCCTCTGACTTGTCACGTCACCTTGCCGTCCATTGGGCCTGTCACTACCTAGCCCTGCTCAGACTTGGTGGGACTGTGCTGGGTGGGCAAGGGCTGCCCTGTGGTCATCCATGGCTCCTGCCTTGTCTCTTGTGTAGAGCAGCCCCACTCTCACTGTTCCCTGGTATAGCCCTGTGGGTATAACAGGCTAATTCAGTGCTGTTCATGAACCTTGAAGCAATCCTCTGGTCTGACTTGAAAATTCACTTTTCTTGAGCTTCCACCTTCAGAGCCCTCTTTTGTCCCTTCCGAGGGTTTCAGGGCTGCTGGTGTTTGGGAGGTGTTGTGGAAAGGTTTGTCCTGTTCTGGTTGAGAGGTGTTGTGCAGGCAAAGAAAGGGTTGAAGATGCTATTTATAGGGGTGCCAAAATTTTAATGGGTGTGATGGGAATAGAGTAGGAATAACGTCTTGGAGGTACTAGGTATGCATAGCACTGCTCTGCACACCGGGGTTGAACGTGGATTGGGGGAGGGATCAACGGGAGCAAGTGATGCCAGCTGGAGACACCAGAAGCCTTTTAAAAAGAGCTTGGAAGCAACACAAAACCCAACACACTTGCATATTCCAAGCAATGCACGTAAGCAAGACTCACTTTTACATTTTTCAGAGCAGATTAGCGATTTTCTAATTAGGGAAAGAGCCGAATATTGAGCACTGAAATGGATAAGCGACTTAAAAAGAACACAGAAAATCGCAAAGTGAAATCACTTAAATCAGCCTTGTCTCCTCCCCCCCTTCATGCTTGGTATGCTGTTTATCTTGGCAAAGAGGGGGAAAATAAATTCCCTGGAGGTGGCACATACACACTGGTACCTGAATACATCAGATATATCTATGCAGGGAGTTAAAAGCCCTAAACTGCAGATTTTTGAATCACTCTTCTGGACCTGCAGAAATATGAGCAAGGCTGCATCCTAGGCTGGGGCTTGCTCTGTCTGCTGTACCCAGCAGCAGCTGTTGGCTAAATTTTGATCTGGATCTGTTTATGGATTAAGGTGATGATTAAGGGGCCAAACAACCCAGTAGCTGGGGGTTGTTTGGCCCTTTGACTGTCTTGATGCTTAGGTTTGTGAAGGAGCAGAACATTGCATTGCTTATGATTCTAAATGAGTTCCTGGGGCAGCTTCTTCCTGGATGCTGCCAGACCCAAAATGTTGTTGGCCATGCGCTGCTAGCAGAAAACATACTCTGAAGGCTAAAGACCTATTTTGCTTGTCAGGCCTAGCCCTTCACCTTTTCATGCCTTAGATTTACCATCTACAAAATGGGGAATTGCCAAAATTGAATTGCACCAGTCTGGATTGGTGCCTGGGCTTTGGAGTGGGCCAGCACGAAGTACCCTGGAGAGGTGCAGAAGGCAATTTACAACAGGAAGTCTTTCCTTAGGCTCTTGTTATCCCAAGAAATGAAGGTTTAGGGAGCCTTATGAATTGTAAGGATGCAGGGCAGGGAGTGTATCTCACTGTGCACACAAGCAGTGCTTGCACACTGCAGCCACTGCTGGACCATAAATAAATGTTAGTGGGCACTCTCTCTCCCAAAGCACCTATCACTGCTGCCATCCATGTGGAAAGAGGAAAGTAAATAGATTCTTGGATTGTCTTAAAGGCAGAGGGAATAGGATAGGATCAGTCTATTGGATTTGTTGAATAAACTACAAAAAATAAGATATAATTCTCTGCAGACACAGGGTAATGGGCTATGTTGTATTTTGCATTTCAAGCACCAGAGCATTTAAACCAAGCTGTCAAACTGGTGGGCTTGTTTGAATTAACCATGGCCTGAACTGGGCACAATATTTTTCTGACTTATTTATGCTCCAGTAGAATTTATGCCTGGTTGCAGCAGATGTGGTGTGCTGTGCTTGCCCAGGGAGGTGTGCTCTCTGCCCCACCATGCTTACAACAGGAATTATGTATTGGGGAGCCAAAAAGCTGCTTTGACATTTGACTAAAAAGCTGACCATGTATCTGGGATTGTATCAGTGGTGTCCCAGAGAAGGGAAGGTAGCTTGCTCACTGGAAGCTTCTGGTGTAAATCCAACCAAGATCACTCCTATGTTTTAATCAAAATTTCCATCCAAAAGCCACGCATCAGCATGACTCAGTTTGCTGGCTGCTCCACAGAGGCAGAAGACAACTCCTTCACCCTCTGGCACTTCCCCCTTGTCTGGCCAAGATGTTCAGGTGGTAAGATGTTTCAAATCAGAAAAAGCAGCATTGTGCTGACACTGAGGTGCTTGTGCCCATCCCTGCTCTGTGAACACAAAAATGTAGCTCTTGGGTTTTGCCCTAAGAGGGTATAAAGTATCAGGGAAACATTGTGTGCCCTTTCCTTTTAAATACGGCTTTGTAGTGGCCTTAAAGATAGGTAAGAGGGATTCGCGCATTCCCTGACAGCCGTGGGGAAGCGGAAACTTTTCATTTCATTCTCTAGATGAAGATCAGAGGTTGTGAGATGAGAGGAGAGAAGCTGGCAGTGTAACAACCCACAGGTTAATCATGGAACTGGCATTTGGGGGATCCAGCTTCAGTTCCTACTGGGTATTTCTAAGTATTTAGCCGAAAGCAAACACATAAAGAAACTGAAGCGCACAAAAACATGAGAAATGATCAGCCCTGCAGCAGGCTCTGTTGTAGCTTTAAGCCATCTAAAGAGGTATCGTTATATCCTATTAATTGTATTCCAGTTGGAAAACCTTCGCTGTGCCTCAGCAGTTGCCTTGCATGCATACAGAGCACATTGCTCTTATAATATAGATGGTATCTTCTGGCCACTTTTAAATTAACAGAGCCTCAGGTGTAAATTCATTGTAGTTTTCATTCCTATTTCATTGTAGTATTCATTCCTCTCCCCAAAATATCTTGAGAATTGGAGATTTCAGTTGCATAGAGGGACTTTGGGGGGGCAGCTGTGCCTCAGCTGTGCTCTCAGGTGTCCCTTGCAACCCTTCCCAACACGTTGCAGTCACCCAGTACTGTGAGCAGGCTCTGCTGGGCTGGCCTTGATAGACTGTCGGTCACAGGGCACAAGAGGATGTGGCTGGGCCAGTAATGCAGCAGGACTGAACAAAATCTATCTCCCCTGGGCTGCACCCTCTCTCTATAGCTACAGCAGGTCTGCCAGCCTGTTTCTCTGCTGTCTCAAACCTAGGGGCTTTCATCAGAATTTTATCTTATATTAAAATAAGCTTATGCCCATTCTCTGGCTCTGAAGACAAGCGGCATAGTGTGGTTCATGTCCTTGTGGCTGACCTCTTCTCCCCAAAAGAAATTAACCTCACCGGGGCTGTCGCTCTGCCAAAATGCCCTGGGGAGTCTGGGCCATGACTGTCCACTCTGGTGTGAATGATGGTGGGGCAGTGCTGTATTCTCCTTTAGTTACTGGTGTAGAAACAGACAGCAAGTCTCCAGTAGTACAGAGGTGTTAGGGCAGGGTCGGTGTCTGCAGATCTCGGCAAGAAGATGCTCTCGAGGCTCAAGTGCAGGGCTGCTGCTGTCCAAAGGTGTGTCCCTGTGTCTGCGGGGACCTTGAGGTGTGAGGATGCCCAATGTCATTTCTCTCCAGTAGCTGAGATTCTAGCTTGCAAAAATCAGGAAGAGTATAGCACTGAGGAGTTGCAGCAAGGCCTTGCCACCTTTGTCAACTAGCAGCCAACTTACCTCACTCAGTGCCCAGGCAGGAAACAAACTTGCTAAATGAGTATATTTACTGCAAATGAATTTGTACCAAATCTTGTATGTGCAGCAAAATCCTCTTAGATGAGCATCTGATAAAGGATTAAAACTATTAAATGATTAAAAAATCCCCTCTGCCAAATGGTGAAATATACAGATTATACGGTGCTTTGTTGTTTTGTTTTTCCCCTTGGCTTTGCTATTCCCACCCTCCTTGCCCAGTTTGAGGGGAGGGAAGAGAGGGAGAAAGGTCTCTGCTGCATCCCCCTGGGGCACAAGCGGTGCCAGGGAGGCTGGCGGAGCTGGGGGAGCAGTGGTAAACTCCATCGCCCTGCAGGAAGTGGGAAAAGGTCCCCCACACCTCTCCCAGCTGCATGCTGTGTTCTGCTTTTCTGGGAAGCAGATTGAATTCTTTTCAGTGCAGAGAGCTTTTCTCATGGGCACACTGTGGCTCCTGGGAATTTGGAATCTGAAACTGGTGAAGCCAAGGAGCAAGACTAAACCCTACAGAAGGGCTATTGCAGGCAGGATAACATCCCAGAGGAGTTTTCATGGGGACAGTCCTTTCCTTAGGCAAAACAGAGGAAGGATTGGTTTCAGGCTGAACCTGAGCTGGCCCTTGTCACCTGAGCTGCCCTGTCTTTGGGGAGGACCATCAGTGTTTTCTTCAGCTCTAGGACATGTCACCTCGGTGGCCTTGTCTGCAGAGATGTCCTGGACCTCAGCAGTTCCCTAGGATTTGCATCACCTGTGTTGCAGGTGGTGGCATGTGACCTCAGTTATGTTGGGTGGCTTACAGACAGGGAAGTGTCAGACCATCTCCCCATCAGAACTTCATTTCACTGTGTCATGTGCATGTCTCCTTCGGGTGTGCAGCCAAGCGTTCAGGGCTCAGTAGGAATTTCTTACCCCACAATTCTAAGGCAGTAGTTGGGACAGCCCTGATATCAGAGGAAAAGTGCCAAATACTCTGCTGTAGGAGGAGTCCAGCTAAAGCTCCTCCTGATACTAATGTTCACAAGGCTCAGGTATGCTTTGTCCTCACCCTGACCTAGAGGATGTGAGAAGACTCCCTTGGCTGTGGTCATGTGCCTGGCTAATTCCTGATAGCTCTGTTAGAGAAGGTTGGCTGAGAGAAGAGGTAGGGACAGGACACAGGCTACAGTTATATCCCTGAAGGTTGAAGTGAGGGTGAGACATCAGCGTCTCTGCTGTGAAAGGAGCTCTGCTGTGGGCTTGAGCAGAGCCAGGGTTTCCCTCAGGCTGCCTAGGGCTTGCTTCGTGCTGTCGAGTTGGACCCCACCAGCCAAGGGCTGCTGCTGAAAGTACCTGTTTCCCTGGTGTGCTGGGCACAGGTACTGCTCTGCAGAGGCTGTTTTGGGGTCAGGCTTGGATGAGATAACGCCCTCATTAATGTAGCCCTGATTAGGCAGTCAGGGACCGCATCGGAGTCCAAGTTATTAGGAGCTGTCAGCAGCCGAGCGTTCAAGTGGAAGGATGGGAGAGGAGGAAGGAAGAGCCAAAGGGGCTATAGCAATGGTGGTGTCAGCTCAGTATTTATGAGGGGAATAAGCCTCTGGTGTTTTATGGCCGGTAAGATGCTGTTTTCTCTGGGTCTGTTTGATTAGATAGGATTATCTTAAGGGCTCGAATGGCACATCATTGATTTCTGCTCATTTTCATGGGGACATTCAGCAGCCCTGATCTATCCCTCCTGGTTCCAGAGCGCTAAGAGGGGACAACCACTGCTGGGGGCAGCCCATGCCCAGAGGGGCTGTTTGGAAGGGGGTATCCCTTATTTAGCCTTACTCCAGCTCTCCTGCACTGTGCCCTCCATTTTGATTCCTTTGGGGCCATCACTCGCTGTCTCCCAAAATCAAGAGCTGGTACAATGATTCTGTCTCCTTGATGTTTCAGGGAGAGCTGGACAAGGGCAGGAAAGGAGAGAGACAGGAAAGGAATTTAGCAGCTCTGAGGGCAACTAGTTTGTAGCTGGTATAGCACTGTGGGAATGAGTCATGGTCAGAGGCACGATGAGGTAGGGACCAGATTTAGGATTATTGGGGAGGTGATGGGTTTTCCAGCTTCCTGTGCCCAAGCTCTTATTTAGCATTCATTACCCATCTGGAAACTTTGCAAAAATCATATCCCAGATACCAAACCCTCAGTAACCTGTCCTTGTGGGTCTCAGGGTGCATCAGGTAAGGGCAGTGTGGTGCTGGGGGCAATGTCAGGCGCGTAAGCCTGACCAAAGTGAGTCAAAGTATTTAAAGGCTGCAACAGAGAGCAGCCTCCCTCATTTCCATGTTGTAGCTGCTGGCAAAATCATGAAATGAGATGGTAAATTGCTTTTGTAGCTCTTGTCCATATAAATTGGAGGCTGAAGGGTTACAGAGCAGACTTTTTCAACAGGGTTATAGTCTTCTGGCCATGAGCAGAGGGATCTTTATGCTGCAGAGGCAGAGAGCAGGGCAAGAGAAAAGGGAGTGTAAGGACAGGCTTTGCTTTATCCTAACCCATTAGACATGGGAGAAACCAGTGCATCTTCAGCAGCATTGGAATCGATTGCCATGAGGAGAATTGCAGAATATTTCTTTGGCACATGTGTTCTTTGGCACATGAGGTTGAAGACAAGGACGGCATGGAAATGTGGGGGGTTAAAGGGACTGTTGTGAGTTTGGACAGTGATCTTGCTGGAAGGATACTGGCTTGTATTTTGGTTTCTGCTTACCCCAAGCAGTCACTGGTGGGTGGGTTACTTCTGCCTCTTCCCTGTGCATGGGGGACAGTGACTTGTGAGCAGAGGAGCATCCTGAGCTTGTGGTCACCAGTGTGAACAGAGGGGCTGTCTGCAGGAGAGGCTGGTGGGAGCTGCCAGGGCTGGTAACACCCCTGGGTGTCTCTAGTATAAAGTTCAGTGACTCTGTTCCACTTGGCATCACAGAACTGAATAACATAACAAGCTTGGGGACTGTCCTTTTTAGCTGGTGTCCTCTGAAAGCAGGGCCAAGGGAGAGCTCAGCAAGAGGAGCAGAGCACCACAGCATGCCAGGCTGAAGGATGTGGGTCACAGATGGCTCCTGGAATGGGGCTGAATTGGGGGCCTGTGGGCAGACGAGCCAGTGCAGACAAGTAGTTATCATGCTGCGGTGCAAGCTGGGGCCAGAGTAGAATATGGAGGGGAGACTGGCAGGACCACTCAGACCGTGGGGTTTACTTCTTCGCTTGGTAACTGCATTCTCTTTAACCTCTGCTTCTTTTTTTTTCCCTCTTAATTCTGGGGAAATGCTGGCACTCAGTTCCTGCTGGGAAAAAGTGCTGGAGCCCAGCACCTGCCAGGCCCTGCTTGTGCTGTGTCCTGATTAGCAACTTGTGCTGGAGCACATCAGCACAGGAGGCTGGGCTGCTCAGGGAGTGATGGAGAGAAGGAGGGGACCATGGAGCTCTGAGCCCTCTATTTGAGGAGCCTTTCTGCCTGGTTTGCCAGTGCTGGCAGGGCACGGGGGCTGCAGTGTGTGCTGCTGGCTCTGCTGTGTGTGCCAGCCTGCCCATGTCCTGCTGGCTTGCCATGGCCTGACCTACCTTTCCCAGCTAGTTCTGCTGCCTGAGCTTATTTTGCCTCTCTTCCTATAATGGAGGCATGAGCACAGGCTTCCCCTTCCCTCTGCCTGTCTGCCCACACAGGCTGAGAAACTGGTTTCTTCCCTCAGGTGATGCTCAGGATGCTGCCCATGCTTTCTTCTGGTGGTGTTCAGTAGGTGGGACTTGGATTAGACAGAGGGAAAAGAGTGGACAGATTGGGAGTTAAGCTGAGCCCTGCCAAGCTCATTTCAAGAAGGCCCTCAAGGTGCCGTTGGCAGTGTCCAGCCTGTCCTACGCTTTCGGCACTGGCTGAGGAATGTCCAGGACTTGCCACTGCAGTAATAAAACCTCGTCTTAGGCTCCCAGTTAGCCAAAGCTGGTTTTCTCTTCCCTGAGGTCTGGAAGCAGTAAAAACAACTGCCAAATTATTTCAGAGCAGTGTAAACCCAGAGCTCTGATAGACACCAGGAAGCCTGCATGCCGTTCCTGCAAAAAAACTTCCACTCCCGGGGAATGAAATAATCACCTGTACAAACATTTTACTTCTATCCGCTGGGACTATTTGCTACCATTACTACTAAAAATGGTCCTACGGCAACTACAGGCCACCTCCTCCTCCTCACTCCCACTTCAGTAATGAAAACACTCCCTTCTCTCTCCATCCTGAGGAGTTTTAATCAAATAAACCTGGCACACATGCTACTGAAAGGAGGATGCTCTCTGTCAGCCAAAATCTGTGCCTGTTCCATTTTCTTCTGATTTAATTTTCCAGAGATTAAGATCCTGCTCATCTCCACTCTCAGAACTTGGCTGCCTCTGTTTTGTTTGTTGGTTTTAGTCTAGTGGGTTTTTCCTTTCTGTTGGTGGCTTTGTTTTGAAAATCCTGAAACCCCAAGGGCACTGATTCCCGGGGACCCAGCCGGCTGTGAAATCGATAGGGAGCTGAGCCTTCCCACACCTGGCACCATCTCGCCTGCTTTTGCCCTCCGTGCCTGGAATGTGGGTTGTTGCCTTCCTCCGAAGGGCTTTGGCATTGCTGCAGAACAATGTTTCCACTGGGAATGTATTTTCCCATAGCAGGGGCTGTCTTCTGGCTGCCAGCTCCCCTTGCTCTGTAGAAGGTTGTCTGTCTGCGCTGCCATCTTTGGTTCAGCATGTCCATGTAGCCTGAATGGTGGTAAAAGTTTCACCCTCTTGTGCTGATGACCCCAGAGTGGGTCCCTCAGGGCTCTGTTCAGTCCTTTTGAGTATCTCCAAGGAGGGGGATCCCACAATCTCTGTGGACAGCCTCTACCAGTACTTGGTTGCCCTCACAGTGGGAGTAGGAGGAGAAAATTATCAGTTGTTTCCTTATGGTTTGATGGACCCTCTTGTGTTTCAGTTTGTGTCTGTTGCTTCTTTCCCTGCTACTGGGCAGCACTGAGAGCAGCCTGGCTCTGCCTTCTTTACAGCCTCCCTTCAGGTATTTGAAGACACTGATAAGCTCCCCCCTAACCATCTCCTCTCCAGACTGAGCAGTCACAGTGCTGTCAGCCTTCCCTTGGATGTGAGATGCTTCAGTCCTTTAACATCTTAGTGGATCTTTTCTGGACACTCTCCAGTAGTTCCATATCTCCCTTGCACTGGGATCCCAGACCTGGGCCGAGCACTCCAGGAATGGCCTCAGCAGTGCTGAGTGAAGGGAGAGATCACCTCCCTTGACCTGCTGGCACTTCTGAGGCAGACCTGGGCACCATTGGCTGTCTTTGCTGCACAGACACATTGCTGCCTCATGGTCAACTTGCTGTCCACCAAGGCCCCCAGCACCTTTCTCTGCAAAGGGAAAGGTGGAAGGGTTGTACCCTGGAAAGGGTGTTTAAGGCCCTGGCACAGGTTGCTGAGAGAAGCTGTGACTGCCCCATCTCTGGAAGTGCTCAAGGCCAGCTGGATGGGGCTTGGAGCATCCCTGATCTAGTGGGAGGTATCCCAGCCCATGCCAGGGGGCTGGAATGAGATGGTCTTTAAGGTCCCTTCCAACTCAAACCATTCTGTGATTAATGGTGGGATTAAGCACATTCATACCTCTCCCTTCTGAGTGTGCCAGCACTTGATTGCACCCCAGTCCTCTTGGCTTGGCAGACTGATGGGTTTTAGCTTCTACAAAGCATGGGGCTTTTGGTCTTCAGCCTGGAGCTCCCTGGTTTCCCCAAGGTATGTCTGATGTAGGGAAGACTGCCCATTTGAGGGAGAACTCCTGTGTTTGTGGTGATAGAGGGGAAGTGGCCCTAAAGCTGACCCACTCCCAACTGGCCTCTGAGCACTGTTTGTGAGGAGACTGAAACACCCAAATATTTCCAGTGCTCTTTGCAGGCTGTGCAGATGTCTGGGGTCAGTGGTGACAAATTATGTGGATTCCTCCCCCTTCCCTCTCTCCTTTCTCATTTCCATTATCTGCCTTTTGTAGAGGCTGTAATTTATTGCATTTTGCAACCTTGTAATTTATGGCTTTTTTATAATTCTTTTCGAGCTTTCAGAAGTAACAGCTCCATGTACCCCTGTGCATTTCATTGTCACACTTGAGGCTTTCCCACCTCCCCCTGCACTTCCACTCTTTTCTTGTAACTTGCCTGTTTACTTGCTAAATTATTATTGTGCACTCAATAAAAATTGCATTTAAAAAGTGATAACTGAAATGACATTTAACATGGAAAGCACTTAAGCATAATTACACTATATGCATTGCATCATTTTATGACAGTTAATGAAAAAAAAATCTGAACAGGGTTTTTTGTTGGGGGCTGTAGAGATTGAGTACTAGCATTTCATTGCTTCTAGAAACGTGGCTTTTATTTCCACTGGAGGCCTTTGTCCTGGGATTTTTCTGCTTCCTCCTCCCTTGCTACCATAGGTATCCTGTATCTCATGCAGTGGCATAGGGCGAAGAAGTCAATCCTGGAATTTCAAGGGGTTCAAGCTGGCATAACATGCTCAGAGTTTGGTATTCCCAACTGAAAATTTTGAGAGGGTTAGCTTCTTTGGATCAGTGACTTGAGCAGACTTGTTTCAGAGTTGCTTGTGTTGGCACCAGGGCTGTGGTGAGGGGGAAGGGGAGGAGGTGACAGCCCCTGGGTTGTCATGGTCCGACTGGGGATTCTGGGGTAACGGTGTCTTTGTGGCTTTCACTCCTGGTTGTGCCCTACAGGGGCTTTTTTGGAAGGAAGCTGCTGCTGGCTGTGGCTGAGAGCTAAACAGTTAATGTCCTTGCTTTATACTGTCCAATGACTTCTACAGAAAGGGGGAAAGTGTGCCAACCCCTCGTGACCCCGTGGCTCATATCCTCACTGATATGACTACTTGATTATTAGATTACCTGCAAATCACAGCTCCTTGACCATCTGCTGTGTGAAACTCCTCAGTTCTATCCCAGCATCTGTCCAGCCTGGCCATGCAGACTGTGCTGAATTCCTGAGCAGATCAGCCTGGCTTTTGCAGGCATGGTTTCTTCTGCTGTGCGTTGTCCTGTCCTTTTCCTACTCACACACTGCAAAACTCTGGCCTCCAAGATGCTTCAGGGGTGATCCTCATTCCTTGCTCTTCTGCTCTTCTCCAGAAAGCAAGATGAGCTTGGTCAGACAGTCACACAGGCTGCAAACCAGCTCTGTAAATCAGGTCTCTATCTCATACAGGGAACTGCAGCTGGCGATGCAGATCACAGGTCCTGCATAATCGGGTTATTCTCCCCTGTAGGAACTGTGGCTTCCTCCTTCTGGAAGCGTTGAGCTGCTGGGAAAAGGGGTGAGGGGTGGTGAACCTCTTCCTGCACCTTAAGCAAGGTGAAGAGACGAGAGCAGGGACCCTGAGTAGCAGGGCACAGGAAGATCTGAAAAAGCATTTGAGATGTAGCGAACAGATGATGGGAGCCACAGCGCTTGACATTTCCAGGTTGCGTGTGAGAGATTTTTGGAGCAAGCAGAGATAGACAGTATGTGTTTTCTGCAATTTGGAGGAGTGTTCTTCAGCAAGCAGTGTCTGTGGCAGGTTTGGATACTAGTCTGTGAATTGGAATAGTAGTGGGCTTGTGGGGAAGTGAACAAGGTAGGAGAAATTGGAAGCAAGCCTTTATTTAAAAAAACGAAGGGAGGAGAAAACCCCACTAGTGAGAACATTAGTGTCCATGAACAAACTCCCCAGCTCTAGAAACAGTGTGTTGCCTTTCTGTGGTGGTGTTGTGACTTGCCCTTCAGGTTAATAAACTGTTAATCACTTTATGGGTCATTTCATTCAAAATGTTCACCAAAGCATTCTAAGGTTCAGATACAGGACGTTAGTGAACTCAGGCATTTTTTCCTCTTTTTCTTCAAATGCACACATAACTAGAAACCATGCTGAGGCAGTAATAACCAATATAGCTGGGAAAGGAATCTCCTGGAGAGATTACTCTATGCTTTTTCAAGGAGGAAGAGGCATTTCTGGGTTTTGTATCTTTCTTTTTTATTATGATTTTTCTAAGTTGAGTTTAAAAAAAAAATATTGATAAAATCCTCATCCGCTTGACAATCAGTCTCATCTGGGAACTATTTGGTGTTATCTTGGCTTAATTCATTAGTAAGAATAAAAAAAGGCATTAAAATGGACATCTCTATTGAGAGCACTTAATTCTTTACAACAAGAGTCAATTATGCCCTGTTGAGTAAGTGGTTCTGCATGGGGCTTACTTGAGAAATTCCTCAGCCTGACAGAGGACCTGGGAAAATAAAATGGAAGGAGGGCAGACCCCTGCACTCACAGGAGATGTGCAAAATGCCTGTTTTACCTTGGACATGCCCCTGGCCTGAGCAGGAGGCTGGGATGCAGGGGCTGGTGACGCCAGGTCTGCTCTGCAGCCTGGCTCTGTCACAGGGAGGGAGGGGAGCAATTCTGCCGTGAGCTCAGCAAGTGGCTGGAACACGTTTGCTCTCCTGATGGGCCGAGACTGCTTCCCTCCCCAGTTCCTCTGGTACTTCACAGCAGCACTTCAGTGCTGAGGTAATGGGGCTGAGTGCTCCTGCAGCACATGGGGGAGGATGCTCCGACTCTGTGCACACTCTGGTCTCAGAGGAGAAAACACTGGGGCTTTCTTGTTTTGCTTCTGGTAACAGGGTTGTGTTGGGACCCCTTTGAGATGATGGCATCATCTCAGCATCAGACCATCACTGCCAAGTCTGGGGCCTCACTCAGGTGTGGAGCTGGGCATGGGTTTGGTACTGAGAACCAAATACAGCCCATAGGATGTTGTTGCGTTTCTCATTTCAGCAGGAATTAATTCCATCAGCCCCATTGTCTATGTTGTTCAGGAGATGGGGTGCAGGTTCCTGGCAGGATAAGCTGTGGCACCTGGTCTCCAGGACCATGGCAAGAGGGTTTTCTCATGGTGGTGATAATTTTGATAATTTGGATGAGGATACTTGTGTACAGTAAGAAAGGAAATGGCACTAAAAGGAGAAGCAAATAATGGAACGTGTTTCCTGCTGCCCTTTTTGGAGCTAAAATATAGTGATACTTAAAGATGTGTATTGATCATCCAAACACAGAGATATATGTGGTCTATACAATCATCTAAGTTTTATTTATGACACAAACCCAAGTCAGCACTATTATTAATATAATTGCAAAGCCACTTTTCTATTAAGTGATCAACTAAACTGCATTGCAAAGCAGCCTTGGGGGTTGCCCAACCTGGAGTGCAGTGACACACTTCAGGATTATGGGGGTGAGCAGGGTGCTGCTGCCACGCTGTGGGGCTCCACGCATGTGCCACTGGGCTTGAAAAAATAAACTGTAGAATAAACCCCTGATATTTGGAACAAGAGGCAAAATCCCACAGCCCTGGGAAATTACAGTTTTCTTTTTAGAATTCACTCCCTAGTTTTAGGAGGAAAGTTACAAGGTGGCATTAAAAAGCACCTGATGCCTCACTATCACGTCTCACCATTTGAGTTTAAATGTCTCATCTGAAAAAAATCCCAACCGGGTTTCTTTTCAAGCAATTGAGGCTGCTTGGGTTTCAGCTTTTGCCGCTGCTGTTTAGAGTAATGCTAATTAACATTCTGGGCAAAGGAGCATGGAGTGGGGAAGGGAAATGCTTATGATTTGTAAATGCCACTTTGCTCTTCTGGCGCTATCCCTCCAGGGAGAGGATTTCTTCCGTCTTATTCTTGTTTTCCCTCCTCCCTCCCACTGTCTTGGAGTAAAGCTGATGGTTGGGCACATATTTTGCCTTAAGCATATGCATGACTTTTCACTACCTGTGCAATGGTGGGTGAATCTGCATGGATGTGAGGGGCCCTGCGTGCATGCAGAGCACAGACGTGCTGCTCTGAGTGTACAGGAACTCGTGGCTTGTGCGTGTGAGCCTTTACCAAAGAAAGAGGCATGTGACAGGGTTGTCCATGCTACAAGTTTCCCATTCCCTTGATGATAAGCTACGAGGAAATGGGGATGAAATCAGAAATTGGCAACATGCTGTCAGGAGGGATTAATTTCTGTCCCTGATTAACTTTATGCTGGAACAGCAGGAGACGAATACTTTACCATACACAGTGCCCGATGCAACTTTTTCTTCCCCCAAGTAGATACGAATCCATCCCTGATCCTATGCTCCCCTTGTGTTTTCTTAGATGTGGCAGGGCCATTGCTCTGGATGTATAATGACAGGCCAAATACATGTTTCTTGATACTGATAGAAAGTACTGAAAAAAATCCATCAGTGCTTTGGGGGTCTGGGTTGAGCTGTGCAAGTTTTGTTTCTGCTTGTAGAAGCTTTAATGTGCTGGTCGGTCCCTAGAGCTCTTGGTGGAATATTAATACTCTCCATTCCTGTGCTACCTTTCCTCTAAGGCATCCCCAACACTTTGCAAAAATTAACAATAAATTCTTTCAAAGTGGGAGGTCGGTGAGACCATGCAGACCCAGGAAGGTGATTTGCCAATGATCACGCAGGCAGGTCAGTTCTGTGCGTGTGGCAAGGGGGGAATACAGACCAAGTCCCCTTTCTCAGCCGTAAGTGCCAGACAATTACTCCCTGCCTGTGCCTAAAGCTTAATTAAGACTGTGGCTGTCTTATGGAGAGCAGGTGTGGAGTCTAAACGGTGCTTTGTGACAGAGCAGAGCTGTGTGGGGAGCTGGGCCTGTGCAGACAGGTGGGTCTGGAGCTCAGCCCTGGGTTTGAGTGTGCACTTGTGTGCAGGGGAAAAGGGCTGGGACAGCAGGGATTACAGCCCTCAAATATTGGGAAAGAACTGAAGAAGAAGAGGCCAAGGGAAGTGGGGTGTATGCACAGATGTGTGTGATGGTGGTTGAGGAGACCTGAGCACTTCTGGCTGCTCTGGGAGTTCTGACTCCCCTGGCCCAGCTCTGGCTTTCTCACTATGGTGCTTTCACAGTGTGGGTGCTTCCCTGCACCCTGCTATTCCTGAGGGGTAATGGGGGCCTTGGGACTGAGTTTTTTCCCACCTGTGGGACAGCTCTCCTGCAATCTTAGCAATGTACATGGCCAGCAGGAGTGATACCAGAATTGCAGAGCATCCTGCTGCCTTCTCTTTGGCCATATGGAGAGCAGAAAGTCATAAACCCTACGCACAAGATTTTCAGAAGCTGGTATGTCTGGCTCTGTATGGGAAAGAAACAGTGTGCTCTGTGTTCCCTGTCCTGAACCTGTAACACAGCACTGGTGAATCACACCAATTGTATGGATCAGCTATCAGTGTGCCTTGCCCTTGGTCCTTCTCTCATGTTGAGGATCACCCTCCCAGGGGCTGAAGCTGGCTTGTTCTGGCTCCCCCTGACCAGAGAGAGGACAGGAGAGCCTGTGAGTCACTGCTGCATTGCTTAGGGCTGATGGAGGAGAATTTGCCACTGTTATCCTCCACAATTGCTGCTCAACCAAGTGGTGGCTGGTTTGGAAGGGAGAAGGATTTGGGATGTTAACAGGAGATGGTGCCAGCAGGGAGACAGCTCCACGAGTGTTGGAAACCTTGTGGGGTCCAGGGAAAGTGGATCCATGGGATGGTTACAAGGCCAAGTCCATGTCTGTCCTTCCCATGAGAACATTGGGCAGTCCTGTGCCTTTCTTGTGTGTCACAGCCCCAGCTAAAAGAGCAGCTGTTTGCAGAGGAAGAGATGTTTTCTGCTTTCCTCTGAGGTCCCCATTGTATTTTCTCTTTAGTTTGAAGGTCTCCTCAGCAGGCCCTCAGGACTGGGATGTGACTGCTGCACCTGCATGGCAGTGGGAGCTGGGTGCTGGCAAACCCTGCAGAAATAGCCTAGAGTGGGGGGTGGCAGCAGCAAGGTGGGTTTAGCAGGCACATCTGACTGACAACTGCAGGTTTTCATTGGCAGAATCATATCTTTTGGAGGTGGTGAAGATGAGGAAGGTGGAAGAACAGGAAGGGGTGGAACACAGCAGAGATGGATGCTGTTGCGACCAAATCAGGACTAAGGATCTCAGAATTCATCAAATCTGCTCTTGCAATTCCTGCTTGGGCACTCTTCTGTTGTCTCTCTGTCCTTCCAACAAAAAATGCGTGTCTTGTTGTACTCAAGACTTGGGCTCCATTTTTGCACCATTTTTTCTCTCCACTTCACTCCTGGTCTGTACTTTTGTTCCCCCCAAAGTTTTGGGTTTGAACACCTGATCAAAAGTCTCCAGCTTTGGTTGATGCCTGGATATTTTGAGGGCTGTTTGGAATAGCATCTTGGTGAGTGCTCTACCAAGGACATTGTCTAATTGTCACATTAATTGTAACTTGAGCCCAGGACACTTGGGTATGAAAAGCATTAACTTGTAGGGAAGGAATAAATGAATATGAATTTTTTTGGCCTACAAGAGTGAAAACTAAAGTAGGACAAATCTTCAGAATAATAACGGGGCACAGCAGCACAAGGCAGAAGTGCCTGTTCTTTGTTAATTTGAGGTCTTTCCACCAAGAACATGGTTTTTAATTGCAGCAAGAAATTTTCAACTTAGGCATAATAAAAAGTTTTCAAATGGGATTATGAAGTATCATTTTGTCTTGTGAAACACAGGAATTTCCATCACTGGAGATTCTTTAAGAACAGGTTAGAGGAACAGGTTAGGAATGAGGTAACTGTGGTAATTGTGTGAGAAATGACACATCCATGATACTGCCTTTTGCTGAGGGTATGGGAACAGGCTGGAACTACATGAGTTGATGAGATCCCTTCCAGCCCTATTCTCTGTGATGCTGCAGAGGTTTCTGAATTTTTTAATGGAGTCTTTCCATTCGGATGTCAGACCTCCATAGGTTGCCTTGAGAAGACTCATCCCATGGGATCTCTCTGGGTTCATATCAGTCCTGCCCCTGTGCCTCTCCAAGACTGTGCTGAAAACAAACCTGGGCTGAGTTTGCCAGCTGTAGAGTTTATTGCTGCTGCTAAAGTCTTGCTGGTGAGACTTTGGAGGTGGAACTAAGCTGAAAACTGCAGCTGATATGACTTTGCAGAGGGTCACCTCTTTATTAAAATCTCCAGGTACATGGTGTATTCTTGTTACAGTTCCTGAGCCCCACCGGCTCAGGGAGCAGAAGGCACTAGCAGGAAAAAGGATGAGTCTGGAAATGTGTGGAAGAAAGCTGTCTAGAAATCTGTTCTCCATATCCTCTGGGAATAAGGCAAAGCTTTATGAGCCTATTCCTCAACAGAGAGGACTTTATATTAAACATCAGTAATGACTTTCTAGCAGGCTGCCCTTTCAGTTCCTAAAGGGGCACCAAGAGAGTTGGAGAGGGACTTTTGACAAGGGCATGGACTGAAAGGACAATGGGGGATGGCTTCACACTGTCAGAGGGCAGGGTTACATTAAATGTTAGAAATTCTTTGTTTTGGGGTGGTGAAGCCCTGGCACAAGGTGCCCAGAGAAGCTGTAGCTGCCCCATCCCTGGAGGTGCTCAGGGTCAGGTTGGCTGGGGCTTGGAGCAACTTGGGGTTAGGGGAAGGTGTCCCTGCTCATGGCAGGGAGTTGGAATGAGATGTTCTTTAACCCTTCCAACCCAAACCATGCTTGATTCTACAAAAGCACTAAAGGACATCAGTCGGGAAAGCCTGGGCTCTCCACCACCAGTGGATTAGAGCAGAGTTTATAAACAGCTGTTGTGTGGGTCTTGAATGAGACAGAGGGCATAAGTTGGACAGGTGGGTCTCTTCCAGCCTTGCTTCCAGTGAGCCTGTGCCTTCACAGAAATGCTTCCAGTACTTGAGATTAGGGAGAAAAGCTTGTAAATGTGAATCTCTGAAGTGCAGAGAAAGCCCCAACACCTATATCAGAAGGTAAATCAAGAGAATTGCAAAGTTGCTGTTTCTAAAAGTTCAATTTCTTTAAAATAGATCATTACTCTGCAGAAAACTGTGGGGGTAAACTGTTGACAGTGCTGACTTATGCTGGCCTAGATTTCAATTGCTTTAGCTCTAATAAGAGATTTAGTTTAATTCCATGTCAGTGGAGTTATCCCAAATTTGCATCACTGCAGCTGAGAGCTGAATTTGGCCAGTGGTAGCCATCAATAAAAATAAAAGGCAGTGTGGAGTAATTGTTACTCTTTTTCTTGTGTGGTTAAAAAGAAGCCTGCAAAATAAGTCTGGGAGCTTTAGTGTTAGAAGCTGCACAGCACAGCCTTTTTCCACAGCCCTTCCTACAAAAAGCAACAGCTTTTCTGGCACGGAAGATAAAGCTGTTTTGGGAAAGAGGTCTGGTTATTTATTTAAAGTTAAGTCTTTGAGGATCTGGAGTCTTGCATCACTAAATGCAGAGCACAGAAGGGAGCTCCGTGTGCTTGGGGTATGCTCGCAGGGGATGGGGAACAGCTTTTGCCCACCTGCAGCAGCCCTGCCCCAGGCACTGCAAAAGAGCCTGGTGAAGTGCTTTCCACTTCTCTCAGAGCAGTGGTGGCCCCTTTCTCATCCTCCTCACTGCCAGGTAAATGGAAAATGGTGAGATCCCATTTTGGGTCCCTGTGAGCTTGTATAATTTCAGTGTCCTAAGCATTTAGCCTTGGGGAAAAAACAGCATAATAAAAGAAAACAGAGTTTTAAACTGTTCAGCAGCTGTGCAAAAGGCAAAACTGCAATCATATGGGGTCCAGGAGGGATCTGAGGAGCAGAGATGTGTCTTGCTTTATCTTTCCCTAATGATCTTCATCCTCTTCATTCTCTTAGGGGTTCTCTTAGGGGTTCTGGGGAAAACCCAGCATGATCCATTGTGTAGAGGCACTGATTCTGATAGAAATCACAGAATGGTTTGGGTTGGAAGGGATCTTAAAGACCATCTCATGCCACCCCCCCGCCAAGGGCAGGGATGCCTTCCACTAGATCAGGTTGCTCAGCGCCCCATCCCACTTGGCCTTGAACACTTTCAGGGATGGGGCAGCCACAGCTTTTCTGGGCAGCCTGTGCCAGGGCCTCACCCCATTCTGAGTAAAGAATTTCTTCATGATATCCAACCTGAAATCTAACAAAATAGCAAATCTTTATCTATGACAGCATCCCTTCTAGGATGCACCCAGGGTATTTGCCGTGCAATTCTAATGCTGTTCATCTGGAGTAGGTGTGTTCTGTGTAGACATAACTTAATCAGGCTGGTTAACTCTTTGACAGATCCTGAAGGAAAGTAGTTGAGGCACCTTTTAAAAAGACTGTGTTTTCCTTACTGAAGCTTTCCTTGTGTCCCATATAACAAAGACAGCAGCCAGACTCCAGGATCAGGTTGGGGGTTTTTGTTTTGTTTCTGTTTTACTGTACAAGCTTGTATTTTTAGAGATCATGTGATCTCTGACTGCATTTGGGCATTTTTCTGAGAAGCTGTAGCTGTTCTCTCCCTCTCGTACATTAGGACAGCAGGCTCTGCGGGGCTTGTGACCTGACCTGGCAGTAAGGCCCACGCCATCCAAGTGGCTGTGAGTGTGCAGAGGAGGGCCTGGGCAGAGTTCCCATACTCGTTGAGACCTTCTGTCTTCAACTGTGCAGCAATTTATTTTTGCAGCACTTTATCTGAAAGGAGAAGACCAAGTTTGAAGTTGTATGATACTGAATTTTCTTGCAGAAGATTCTCACTCTCTGCAAACACCCAGGCAGGTCTGTTGCTCTGAGAGCTCCCCGTACAAGGGTTTGGGATGATGAAGACTAAAAGCTGCTTTCCAGGCCAGGAGAGGTTTTCTGTAATCCAGGCTAACCATGCGTAGCCCTTTATCCCTGACTAGTTGCTAAATTATGCATAACAGTCTCAGGTCTGCTTTGGAGCTGGCAGGGCTGAAGTCTCAGCTGTAGAGGCTGGTGATCCTGTGCCGAGGAAGCAGAAGTCCAGCCAGTGCCATAGAGGATGGGAAATGTGGGTGCTGGAGGAGGATGGGGAGCACTGGAGGAGCTCCACCTCTCCATCCCTGGTGGTGTGGGCTGCCTTTCCCTTTTCCCCCATGTTCTCTGTGGTACTGCTTCCTTTTAGCAGATTCTTTTGTGAACTAGGGAGACCTTAGTTCTATGGTTTGTTGCCTTCAATTATGGCCGACCATCCCTGAGGAGCAACTAAACTTCACATTTCCCTGTCCTGCTTCTGCGGGAGAGCTGTGAAGAGCTGCTCAGAGGGTGCTTGCTTTTTATGAGATAGGTGGAAGGATGGAGCACAGCAGGGAAATGGCACTGAGGAGAGAGGCGAGGAGAGGGGGAGCCGGGGTTAGTAAATGTCAAGCTGTTTGCCTCCTGCGCGCGCTGGAGCACATCCGCAGGCTGCCAGAGCAGCGGCTGCGCTGAGGACAAGGCAGGGGTGGTGACAAGGGGCAGCTTGGGCTCTGTGGTAGCCACTGCCCACACTGCTTCCAACGGGGCACCTGGGCTTAGGGCTGTGCTCACAGAGCCCTGTGCTCACAGAGCTGGTGGTGCCCTCAGGGCTGGTGGCATCCATGGTACCAGCTCTGGAAGTTGGTGTGGGGTAGATGGCAAAGCCCTCTCTGAACTGTGGCACCAGTGCTCACCTGCAACTGCTTCCCTTTGCCTCCTCCCCTCGTGACTCCTCAACAGGGACAGCCAGCATCTAGCACCTTCCTGGCTGATGACTGCTTCTCCAGAAGGCCATTCCCATCCCCTGGCCGCTGCAGTGGTGTGTGACCAGCTCTGCACAAGGAGGTGCAGCACAGGCGGCACTGCCTGTCCAGGCGGGCTGTCAGCGAGGTCGCTATCGCTCTTATCACTGCCTGCTTGATTATCCCTGACGCTGCGCCGAGCCTGACATCCTCCTAATGTAATATAGACACCAAGATGATTACCATCATTGCAAGGACTATAAGCACCAGACGATGAAATTTAACAACAGTAGGTGCAGCAGTGATGAGGGGTGAGATGGAAATCGTGCTGTCTCTGCTCTCTGCCTATGGCCCTGAGCTGTTTCCATCTGCCAGCAGGATCTCTGGGGTTTGGCACTTGTTTTCCTCCCTGTTACCCAGCCACAGTGCTCCCTACTTGGCCTGGACTATCTCATGGTGCTCTTGTTGATCATTTATATTACTGGGCAATTCTCCTCCAGTCTCCCTCTTCATCAGAGGGATCTGCTCTGTGTACACAAGGCACAAGCAAGCGTGCTCAAGGGTTCTTCCCTTTTCAGTCATTCTCTGAGCCATGGGAAATGGTCGGACCCTGCAGTATGTGAGACTGAAAATGGGCCAGACTGATGCTTGTCTGAGGGAGACCATCAGATCCTGAAGCTCCAGGAGAAGCTCTAGCCAAGCATGCAAGCAAGCAGTGCCTCTCAGGGCAGGTATCCTGCTGCGGTGTTGGCTGGAGCAATGAATTCCCTTTGCAGATGCCATATCTGGGTCACTGTATGACACTGATCCCAGGCATAGGTCTGGCTGCAGGAGCTTGAGCTTGAAGTCTAACCCTGAACAGAGACCTTCCCTGGCTCCCATAATAATGCTGGGTGGGAAAACCATTTTGCTTTCCTGCTTGCTTGGCCTTTGTGTGGGGTATGACATGGCACAGCCCTATTTCTGGGGCATGAGGGTTATCTCAGGTATGTGTGGCTGTTATGCCTGCAGAGATGTGGTTTGGTCTTTGGCCTCCCTCACCTGGAGCACCCCAACTTTGAGGTGGAATGCTCGGGGAGCAGGAAGGCAGCCATTCTGTTGCTGCACGTAGCACTTTGCTCCTTTGCAAACATGCCAGGTCTGCACTGTGATTAAATGCTGCTGTTTGGACTGCAGCTGTCCAAACCTGGTGTCTTGCATTCATACAGGGGTGGGAAAAAAATTAATTTCTGGAAAATTACTATTACTCAGATCAGACTTGCCAGCAGGAGCCAGAACACCACAGCCTCTCCCTGCTTGGCCCTAAGCACACCCCAGCTGGGGTTTGACCTGTGGGTACAGCTGTCTCCTGGAGCCGTGGGGCTGGGAGCTGCTGGGGTTATCAGCTGCTCTGTTGGGGTTCAGCTTCTTGGTTTCTGTTGCTCTTGAGGAAGGTGATGGGGGAGTCTTGGCATGAAGGTGCTGCTGTGCACACAGTGCAGTGCTGCCCCTCTGATTTTGGGGAAGGGCTGCTTCTTGGCAGATGTGAAATGGAGCTGGGGATAGAGGGAATTGGAAGGGAGGGGTCTGTTTTGGGTTGCAGGTGTACCCCACCATCCCTGCCCTCCCATCAGTGTCTGCCCTCATGCCCTGGGTGAGGAGGCTGGAGACAGTTGGCAGGGAAAGCCAATACCCATAGGAGACAGGAAGGTGGAGGCTGAGGAGACAATTTTTACTTTCTAGTGGTGCTATACTGGGAGCTCTCCTGAGATTTGTTACTTTCCTTCATGTTTTATCATTGGATACCTTGAGCCATGGGAAGGTGTTGGGTCCTTTCATGGCAGCTCATCAAATGGTGATTTCTGCACTTATGGGAGTATTTCTGCATCCGTTCCCTTCTCAGGCTGCCAAGTTTCATGGTGCTGGGTGTGCTCACAGGGAATTGGGGAAAGGAAAATAGTTTCTCTGAACTCTGACAGCTCCTTGAATATATAGGCACAGAGGGAATTAATGGCAGAGATGAGCATCATTTATTGTGCACTGGGAGCAAGGCAAACAATGAATTTAGAGAATGGGTGTTTCAAGGCAGTATCAGATCTGCCTCCTTTTCTGTACAGGGGTTGCTGGGAACATGTGCTGGCAATTGGGTGTGTTACCAGCTCTGCTTTTAAGTGAGGCCACTTAGTACTTCTGGGCTGGTTCAAATAATTTTTGTGGCTGTTTGTAATTGCACTATGCTTAGTATTTGGGATTAAATTTTTCATGTTGTGGGTTGTCTTGAACAGTTGGATTTTTCTTGCCCCCATGTGCCACTGTTTTGTTTTGGGTTTTTTGGGTTTTTTTTGTTTCAACTCAGCACTTTCTATTGTTTGGCTGCTGTTAATATTCCCCCTCACTCCCCACTGCTCTTCCCACTTATTAGTTCACTCTCAGCATCCACTGCTGGACTCCTTTCCACCAGTGCTACTGCATCCAGCCTCAGCCCTTCCCAGACTTTTTATTGAGATTGCAGTTCATAATTTGGTCTCAGTTTCTATCCTCTGAGTACAACAGCTTCCTCCTCTGTGCTGCCTGAGGGCTACTCCCTCTGTAGGTAGTTCAGGGTCTCTCTGCAGCCCTTCTCCTGTCCAGTAACTTCAGATTTGCCAACCATGTTGAGCAGAACTAATACAAGGGCATTACTTCTTGTTTCAACATGGCTGGAGCAGTGCAGGATTTGGCTTTGTTCGTGTCCCTGCATTGCCACCCACCTGCCCCCTGCCTGTCAGGGAGGCTGTGAGGGGATGGGGCCTGTTCCTGAAGGTATTGCCAGGTAAAACCCAGTCTGCCAAGAGCACACAGCCTGCACCGCCTTCTCCCTGAGGGTGCCGACACAGCTGGGTGTGAGGGTACGAACATGGAATCAGAAGCAGCAGTTCCTTGACTCCGAGGTCACCGGTGTTACAAATTTCAAAACCAGGTCCCAAAGCACTGGATCACAGGAGAATTTCAATGAGAATGGCTTTGTAATCTGGATGAAACTAAAGGTTTTCAGCATCACTGAGGAATGTTCGGGATGTCTTTGACCAGAAAATCCTCCCTTTGATTCAGCTCAAGGAAAAACCCAATATAGGAAATGTCACCTTAGATAGGTAAAACCTGGCCGCGTTCTGAACAACCCATAGCAAAAATGCTACAGTGGAGACTGTGAAGTTCTCTGAATTGCCTGGAGCCCCCACCATTCATTCTCCTGCCTGTCTGGGACGTTCTCATGCACGTATGGTCACTGTTAATTTGTCTTGGATTGTTCTAATTAATGCTGGTGAACTGTTCAGCCACAAAGACTGCAGAGCTCTGCAGCTGCAGAGAGGGCCAGAGGAACAGCTCCTGGTTTCTTTTTCTGGTCTTTCCTCCCTTGTGGACAGGCACCATTTCTGTCCGTAACCAATAGGAGCCAATTTTCTGTTTCATAATAGGAAAATACTAATGTCAGGACTCCCTCTGTACCAAAAGCTTTCTCCTTGAAGATTGCTTCTCTTTGCTTTCCTAATTGCTGCTGCTCAGCTGGAGGTATCCTGCATCTTCCAAGCACATGACTTTGTTGTCCTGTTACTTACCAAGGGGAGGAAAAAAAGAATGTGAGAGAATATTGCTTTGTGTTGAACATTCCTTGCTTTAACCCTTTCTGTCCCAACGTGGAGTGTTCTTATCTAGTGCAGGAGGTTTTGCTATTGGTTATACAAGCTTTTTGGTCTGAACCTCAGGGTGTGATGGAGCTCTGATGTGAAGAACATCTAGAATGCAGATCCTGGGCTGCATCAAAAGTGGGTCAAGAGAGGCGAGTGATTCTCACCCTGTACTCTGCTCTGGTGAGACCTCACCTGGAATAGTGCATCCAGCTCTGGGACCCTCAACATTAAGGAGGAGGTGGAGGAGATGCAGAGAAGGGCAATGCAGATGACCAGAGGGCTGGAGCACCTCTGCTATGAAGACAGGCTGAGAGAGCTGGGGGTGTTCAGCCTGGAGAAGAGAAAGCTCTGAGGAGACCTTAGAGCCCCTTCCAGTGCCTAAAGGGGCTCCAAGAAAGCTGGAGAGGGGCTTTGGACTAGGCCATGGTGTGACATGACAAAAGGGAATGGCTTCACACTGAAAGAGGGGAGGTTTAGATTAGCTATTAGGAAGAAATTAGTTACTGTGAGGGTGGCTGGTCTCTTCCTTTGTCCTCACGGCCAGGTCTGCAACAAACCACCACTTAACAGGCAGAGCCTTTCACTTGTAACGAAGCTCTAGCAAAGAGAGGGTTTTGTCCCGTGGGAAGCATGATTCAGCTCCTAAGGATCATGCAAGCTTGGGTAGGTGCCAGACATGCTTAGCATGGAATTTGCAGTTAAGCGTGGAGTCTGCTACCTCCTTGGGGAGGTCCAGCTCTCCTTGTAGGGTTCTCTGTTCCCATATGTCTCCATGTCTGGAACTGAAGGTATTTGCAAATAGCCTGAGGATAAAGAGAGACGCAGAATCCTTTTTGCTTTGTGGTTTTCTTCATGTACCTTGATTAAGAAAAGATAAGGCATGAGGATTTTTTTTCCTAATCTCAGATGATGGCAATAAGATCTTCCCTTTCACCCTGTGTTGGTTGCACCTGAGTCTGCAGGCAGGTGGAGTTAACAAGTCACAAAATCATCTGAGGAGGTGACTGAGGGGTTGGTGGTTGTGAAGTCTTGTGGTGGGACTGATCCCTTCTTATTGGGGAAGTGCTGCTGCAAACAGCACTTCCCTTGGATGTGGAATTGTTCCCTGCAGTTGTGTGATGTGGCTTGGAAGGATGGCCCTGTGGGTCACTGCTGTTGCTTTGGGTGCAAGCATTTAAATCCAGATAATTGCATTGGCCTTCAGGATAATCCTGGTACAGATTTGTGCCTCTACCCACCATAGCCTCGCCCAGTTCTAGACTGGTTGTAGAAATCCTTATTTCCTGAGGGTGCCAAATTACTGTGGCTTGCTTAGAGATGCAGGTTTATCCCACTTCATGCGATCCCCTTGTTCCTGTTTCTGGTAGCTGGGGCTGCCCTGCTGCCCCAGTGCTGCCAGGCCCTGCACCCAACAAGCCCTGCAGGCAGTGCAGGGGGCTGGGGGTGAGCAGGGAGTTGGGCTTGCATTTGCCGAGTTCAGCGGGTGGCTTTGGGGAGATGGGCAGTGGGCTTTGGGGATGCCTTTGGGTGAGGGAGGGCACAGCATGAAGCGTGGTGGCTCTGCCTGTGCTGCAGGAGCGGCTCAGCAGAGGTGGGGATGGGCAGCTCAGCTTTTGAGTGAGAGGGTGGGCTGCTCATTGCTTGCAAGCATGAAGGCAGGCAGCTACAGAGCCAGTGGCGAGGGCAGCAGGTTGAACGCATTTCTGTTTTTTCTGGTTGCAAAGCCTTTCTTCTCTTGCTCCCCTCATTTCCAAAGCTTATATTGTTACCTAATCCACATTGCTAGAATTCTCTGTTAGAGGATCAGCTTTTCTGTGGGAAGACTGCTGTACTTTTCTCTAATATTGACTGTGTTTCATTCTCTTGCTTCCCTTCTTAGATCTACAATGATAACAGAAACCTGTTTGAAGTCAAGGAGAATGTGCCCAGGAAATTGGTGGAGAAGGTCGCAGGGGACATCGAGAGCCTCTTGGCCAAGAAAGTCCGTGCTTTAAAGGTAAGGAGATGGGCCTGTGTGCTGATCCTTTGATGGATATGTTCAGTTTAAACAAGAGGGTTGATGTTGGTGTAGCATTATGATCTCAGCTTCAAAGTGATTTCTAGGATTGTGTGGCCTTTTCTGGGAACTGCATCCTGCAGTTGGACAGATTCATATGGAGCATATGAGGCAAGGATGTGTCATGTGGGGATATACTCTCGGTATCTTCTTGCTTTTTATCTTCTCCCACTGTCATGTGATCACCTGAAGATGCTGCCACAAAAATACAAGTGGCCGCAAAAGCCTGGCAGCAAATTTGACCCAGTAATGTAATTGGGGGTATACTGGAAGCAGAGGTACTGCAGTGTCCCTGCTAAAGCTCATGGAAGAGTTTCAGACAAGAGGGCTCTTTCCTGTCAGGAGACAATGCGCTGAAGGGTTTGTGCCAGTGCCTGGGACTTGAGCCCTGTGACTGACTGCATATGTGAGTTGCCCCCATGGGTGTCTGCATACATTTCAAACCTATTGTCCAATTTGGTAACACTCCTTTTAAAATGAATTCGTTTTATCTGTAGTGGGGGAGGGTGACCTTGATCCATGGTGCCCTCTCAGTAAAACTCAGTGGTTGCTACAGCGAGGTGGCAGCAGGGCCATGCTCTGCTGCTTGGGAAGAGACAAGTAATTGCTTTCCTGGAGAGGTGGAGAACCCTCTCCACTTCACAGGGGTGTGGGTACTTCACCTCCAGGAGCTGAGGTGTCCTCTCTAAACACAATTGTATTGAGTGGCATGGAACTGTACACTGGGCATCTGGCAGTGTGGCCAGCTGGTTGCAGGCTGTAGCTTGATTCACAGCAAGGGCATCTGCAGGGTGATAGACAAGGGGAAGGCTTGGAGCATGTAACATAGCTGTTGTGTCCACAGAGGCACTGTAACCAAAAAGACTTGGTCATCCTTTGACCTGATAGGCAGGAATGGGAGCACAGGAAAAAGTGCTGTGGTGAGAGAAGGGATATTGCAGTAACTGAGGTGTAACTAAGGCAGTAAGAGTTTGGAAGTGACTTGTCTCCACAGTGGGTAAGAAGTAGCTTGGAGAAGGTATGCAACAGGAATCACAAGACACCTGTGCGGGCCAGGGGAGTCTCAAGACTCAAGATAGGATCTTAGTCAAGGGTGGTCAAAGTCTGGCCTGAGTGTCCAGGTGGTGTGAAGTCGTCCACAGTGCCTTACAAAGGTGGTAACTGTAGGGACTTGAGTGAAGAAGATTGTTGTTTACCCAGTTCCTTACTTTGAGAAGTAAAGAATAATCCTACTTGGGACTCACACCAAGTGTTTTAGCTTGAATGGAAGGAGCTGAAGTGGGACTAGAGAGGTGTCAGCACTGCATTTGGGATTGTGAAAGTGAAAACCAGGGAGACCCATTTTTTCTTAACATGGACTTTGCATCCTTGTTTTTATATAGTTTGTGTGCATACTTGAGCATGTATCATATTAAATGTTCCAGAGATGTGCAGCACCTATAGATGCTGGAGGAAGGCAGAGGTGACAGAAGGTAGTTGCAAACTTAATACTCACCTGGATAACCCATGGCTCCCGTGGGATGCACAGGGTAATAACCCTGAGTTACACAGCATGACTGTGCTGAGTGGTTCCAGTGTGACATTTGAATTTCAGTTCATCAGTCACACTGTTTTTCTTAGCCCTTTGCTCTGAATCACACAGACTTACAGAGAGTTTGTGCATCTTTTGGTGCTAGATCAAGGGTTGAACTGTGCCTGTACAAATAACCTTGTTTGTCTTCCAACTGTCTTTCTTTGTTGGGTTTTTGGGCAGGACTCGTTGGTGTGCTGTGAAGGGCTCACCTGATGCTGGACCTGACACAGGAATGAGTCTGGCAGTGTTGGTTAGGTAACAGCACTTGCTGCTGTCTTTATAGTGGAAACAATGATCCCTTGACCTAAATTAGTCTTTCAAGAGGACTCCTTCAGAGTCACTCTCAGATGGAGCAGATTTTTACATCCAGTTTCCATGTAAATTCTTGACATTTTGGATTGGTGGTACTAGCAACAAAATCTGGAAATGGGAAAGTTGATGGAGGAAAGAGAAATTCAATCTTCTAAATTTCTTCCACATGTTGCTGAGCTCCTTTGAAGCAGTGAGGCTCCTATAGCTCCTTCCATTCTCCTGCCTGTGTTTTCTTCTGTCTCAACTCTCCCCTTAGTTGAATCATCTCTCTTGGAGTCATTTCCTCCTCTTCTCTCATGACTCACAAGAGTGATGATGACTTCTTGAAACATATTTTTCAGCATCTGAGTCAGGTGGGACTCAATGTATTGGTGAGAGCAGGTGAGGAGGGAGAAATGGAACCTCTCTTTGTTATATGAATTGCCATGTCACTTGTGTGCTCACTCTCCTGAGGAGACATCCCTGTCTCCTTTGCTGCAGAAGAGAGAAGGGAATACTGCCTGTGCCTCAGTGGGGCTTTGTAGGAAGGTGCTCACAGCCTTTGGGCACACACCATGGTGCGCAGCTCAGAGTGCTGTTCTGATTAGGTGGTGATTCAGTCCAGTCATCAAAGAACCTGTTTTCCTCTAAGTGAAAATATTAATGTGTCTTTATTAAGCTATGTGCAGAGCATTTATTAATAATACATAGTTTCTTACCTTGTTTGTTGCATTTCTAAGAGGCAGAAATCAAGCACAAGAAAACCAAACCTGTCTGGCCCTGACAGCCACAGTGCAGCACTACGGCATGGATCTGGCACTAATAGGACACTCTGATTTCTCATGTACATTTTGGAGGCATGCTGGAGCCAGGGGTGTGTGGCAGAGAGGGTAATTGCTTCCTAAAATAAAGCATCTACAAGGGGCTGGTTATTTGGATGCTGTCTCTCCCTTTTTGTTCCAGAGCATCATATCAGATGCCAGTCTCATCATGGGACAAAAATATTCCTAGGAAGATGTTTTTGCAATCCCCACCTGTTCCACCTGGCACTAGAATATCTGCTGTTGGGTCTTGGGAGACTTCAACCCCATGTCCCACACAATGGCTTCTCATTGATGTTGATTTGCATCAGCACTAATTACCTTTTCCAGTGTCCTTTTTCCATGATGATTCCATTGCTTCAAGGCCAACCTCCCAGTCTCCTTTGGGGTCTGTATTTACAGCTGCTTTTTATTCTCAAGCTTTAACAGGAGGGGAGGTAAAAGAGATAGCCTTCAATACCAAAAATGCATCTAATTTCCTTTGAATTGGAAGTGAAAGACTAAGGCAGAGTGACTCCTCAAGGAGATGACATTACATTTACCCACTGTATTGCATTGTGGGGAAGTTCTAGAGCTACAGGTGAGGTGTGAGGAAGCAATAGGTGTGTTCCTGGCTGGGTGGGAGTTTAATGGGCTGCTCTTCTCCACACTCGTGAGCTTGTCCTTGTTAGGGCTAAAAGAGGCCCTTCTTAAGATGTGGAAAGGAGCCAGGTGGCAGGTTACCAAATGACTGCAAATCCCCCTTGAGTTTTCCTTGTGCTGGGAATCACAGTTGGCTGGCCCATGGCTTGACATTATCTGAGACTAGAACTCAACAGGTTGGTTTTTTGCCAGGTAGATTCTTTGTCACTTTTTCAGCTTTATTTCCTATCTCTTCATGTTTTCAGTGTGTTCAGATCCCTCTTTGCCTTTGTATGTGCTCAGAGAGATATGTATAGGGTGGGGCTTCTTTGGGAGCTTGTTTAGGAGCCCAGATGTTGGAGTTTGCTGTTGGTGGAGCACTGAGTGAACCAGGGAAAAGCCATCACCTGTGTGTGTGCATGGGGTGGCTCTAGATTCCCAAACTCAAGGGGCATTTTTTCATTCTTCTATAATACTGTGTGAAGTACATGAGCGATGCCACCAGGTCTATTCTTTCCTGAAGCTCCATAGACTGGGGGAGAAGGGAGTTGTGATTTGATGGAGGAGGAGGCTGAGAGGTGGAAGTTTTAGATGCTAGGGTATGTTTTAAGATTATTTCTGCTTTTTATGCAGTTCTTGTGAAGGCTGCTTTTGGATGCTGACTGCTTCATTCTTTGCATATTTAACCACAGACAATTTGCTTTGCCTCCTGAGAGCAACACATCCCACAGTTTACTGAGTGGGTTATGCCCTGAAGTGAACTATTCCTATACTGTGACCAGCCTAAAGATTACTGTCTGTGCTGGTGGCCATCCCCCATCTCCAAAAAGAGACCTCCAGATCCATAAAGCATGGTCTGGATGTGTGCAGGCTCTGGTGCTGCCCCGATGGTGACGTGGTTGGGTTGGTATTTTTTCCATAGCGATGATTTAGTTTTGCAAATTGTATGTCGCTGGCAAAGTCTTTTGAGTTAAGGTGAAGTTTGTTGCATTTCCTGTGGACCTCAGCTGTGTGCAGTATCAAATATGATGTGTTGAGCAGAAGTGCAGCAAAGTGGTATTTTGTGTATCAGAGATTTATAATGTGTAGTATGTACATCTGTGTGTATTTTATGTAAATGTATATGTGTGCAACAGGTTTGGTACACCTTGCGTGGCTCTGGTGATGAGAGCACTAACAGTGCTTACCAGGAGCAGGAGGAAGGTTTGTGAGGGTTTTTTTAAAATTGTGTTTTTGTGAAATTTAATAGCATATTTTTGTTGCTGCGTATTTAGCTCGTGTGGAATGAGCATCTGGGGGAAAGCAGGGTAGGAGGGCTCAGTGGTAGGAGGGTTCAAGGTTCCTGTTCTTTCAGCTAAGGTGTAGGAGGTTACAATATATTTCACTCAGATTTTACTGCAACCAGAGTAGTAAAATCTACACTTGGCATTAGACATTTTCTTTTGGCAGAAAAAAGAATACAAAGGACAAGACTGGGGATTTCCTGTGTTTTGAAAGCATCCTGAAGGGAAGTCTGGCTGGGTTTCCTGTGGCTACAAAGCCTGGGTGAATGTGGCTGTAGGTGTTCCCATGATCCTTTACCTTGGATTCTAAGGGAAGATGGCTGAAAGAGCTGGGATTTGGCTCACAGAAAAGGTGGTTGGTCTGGAGATAAGTAAGGCTTGGAGTGTTGTATTCCCTTAACCCTATTTTGCTGTTTTGTCTCCTATTTCTACCCCTTACCCTCAGCCTTGGGTTTTCCCACTAACTCACATTTTCTCTTGCATGTTCCTTCTGAAGCGTTGATGCACTTAGTACTTGGCCATGCTTTAGGATCCTGTGAGGGAGGGCGAGGTGAGAGTTTGGTGTGTTACCCCAAATTACTGACCAAATCGGCTTCTCAGGGTGAAGTTGGTCAGTGGGGGCATTGCTGCAAGGAGGAACTCAGGCCAGTTGTGCTTTTAGTTCTGGTTGAACGCTTGGTGCATTACTGCTCAACTGGGACTAGTTCCAAGCTCCATTTGAGCCTGGCACAAGCATATTTCAAGAGTGCAGAGGGGATTTAATTGGACAGGTTAATCTCTTTAACAATTCTGATAGCCCTGAGATTTCCCTTGCAGGTATGTGGTGAACAGAGTCTTTATCAGGTTTCTGCTCCCTGATAGGAACAATAAAAGGTGTCACTTGTCTGATGAGCTGCAAAAATTGGCATTACAGCAAAGCATCTCTCAGCCCAGTTCAGAGCATCTCCCCACTCCCTCCTCTCTCCGCAGCAGAGGCACTGACCACTGTCATGGCATGGGCTAGTAGAAATCATCAGGAAATCTTCCCTTCTTCACTGTTGGGGTTGTTGCTGTCCTCTGGTCTTGGTGGCAGGCAGCAAAGGAGGTCAGCATTCAGCAGGAGCAGCCCTGGGGTTGTACTGGATTTCTCCTTTGTTTCTGGCAGAGCAAGGACCTGTTGCCATGTCCCTGCCCTGCTGAGCTGTCTGGAGGATGTTCTTCCAAGTGCTCACTGACCAAGTCATTGTTGTGTTTAACTGGGGAGGTCCCAGGCCAGGAGAGAGAGACCCTCCTGAGCTGCAGTGCACCAGGGGTTCACATTGGCTGGCAGCATGTGGTGCTGCTGCTGAGTTTCCCTTCTGCAGTGTGGTACAGCCCTGGGTTTGACTGAGGGACCGACTTCTGGGCATGTCAGAAGGCTCCCAGTGGTCACCACCCCTGCTGGGTCCCAGCTAAGGGACACATTACCTGTCTTGCCTAGGCAGCAAAATGGGGTAGGAAAGAGGGAATAAACATAGTTCAGGTGAGCTCAGACACAGCCTGTGGGTTTGGTGAGATGTGGGGCTTCATTGCCTGATGCACTCCTGCACCATTCCAGCTGCATAGCCATGGACAGGAGCTCTTGAGTTGGTGGAGTAAGGGCCACAACCAACATGAACGTTGTGCATGCTGAGGTACAAACCATTTAAAGGCAAGACCTCTGTGCTTTCTTATTTCATAGTGACAAATCCAGTCCTCTTCCTGCTTCTTTGCTAATTGCTGGTTGGTGGCTTTTGTTTTTAATTCTGTTTTTAATTCGCTCCTAATCAAATCCTGGCTGACAGTCCCCATGTGTTTGTTTGTTTATTTATTTATTTATTCATTCGTGCATGTGTGTGTGTGTGTGTATGTGTCTTCTCCTGCTTCACAATTGTTCTTGTGCTGGACCTGCTCCAGTAATCCAATTTGAATCCAATCTCCCAGGTCTGGAATTCTAATTTACAGATTGCAGAGGGGAGTCAAACAATGCCCACACACCAGGATGGGGGTTGATTGTCTAATCTAATCAGGGACAATCAGATGTTTGTTACAAGTCTATCAAACCTGTATTGGGCCAGTCTGCTGAGCAACATAACCAGCTTTCTTAATAGCGTTAACACAATTTAGGGCTTCCTGCACTTTCATGCAGATTACATTGAACGTTTCCCTTTCTTCTCCCAAGAACACTTGGCAGCAACCCAGCCCGATGGGCTTTACAGCTTGGTGAGCTGCTGGGTACACTCTGGGGCAGCAGAGGCTTGCCAGGACCCAGGGGATAGCTGCTGCCTCCCCCGGCACTGCAGCATGTTGAAGTTTGGGGGGTCCTGGGATGATCCTGTTTTGTGGCACACGTACAAGGAATGGACTCAGTGCCACCTGTGCATCTGGAGTCACAGATGGGGGAGTGAAAAGCAATGGTCCCGACCTGACAGAGAGTGTTCAGTAAGTCTCTACAGCAGATCCCATGTGAGACTGATGGTAAAGAGCAAAGATGAAGAAACCTTTCTCCTCTCTTGCCCTTGGCAGACTGAGGTTATTGTTTCTGGTACTTGCTGTAAGAAGTCTGGACAGTTGCTGTTTAAAGAAAACACCTCTCTGGTTTTGGCAAGATTTTGTTTGTGTTTTTTTCTTTATGCCCTCTCAGGGCCTGAAGCAAAAGAGGAGGCAAAACCAGCTCTGCAAACGAGATGATGTCTCTTAGTATAGCTCTCCAACCCAGAGTGGAGCTTCCTTACGTACCCTGTGCAAATAAATAGTTGCCTGACTTTGCCCTTTCTGAAGACTGAAATATCCATCTGGTCCTTTGCCCTGTCAAGAGGTGAGCTTGTTCTCACGCTCCAGGTCTGTATCACTTAGCTCTGCACTTGATGCTTTTGCCCAGGGATTTATTTTAGGCTTACGGCTTCCTCCCTGCCCCAGAGCATCTTCCCTCGGCAGGCCCTGCGTGCTGCCCTCATCCCTGAGGCAGGCGCGCCGCAGGGAGGGAATCGCGGCTCTCTGCCAGTGCCTGCACAGCATCCAGGGCTGAGGTTCCCAGCCTGGATCACACGGCCGTGCTGGGAGCTTTAGCTGGGCTTTTAGCCTGAGCAAAGCCTGCCCTCGTGCCCTCTCCCTGAGAGCTGCCAGGCTGGTTTGCACGCACAGGAAGGAGGAATAGCTTCTCCCTGGAATGGGAACTAACCTTTCTTTGAGGGTTTAATTGCTGTGCATGCCTTGTCTTCCTGTGCTCTGCACCCCACACTGTGAGGAGCCCAGACACCTCTGAGATCAAGTGAAGAGAAGGATGAAATAGTCCTGAAAAGGTGTTTACTTCCCTTCCTCAAACTGTGTTATGTATTTGACAGCAGTTTGCGTGTTGTTTTTCAGTTTTTCCTGTTTTTTTCCAGCACAGGAGCAGCGCTCCTAGCAGAGGTGGAGGTGACTAAAGCCATTGGTGTGGGCAGGGGATTTGCAGCAGTTGTAGCGCTTGGCTGTCTCAAAACTCGGATCCTTCATCTTGGTCCTTACTCTCTCAAGCTCCTGGGGCCTGGTGGGGCTGTAAACTAAGAGAAGGCATTTGGGGGTGGTTAAAAGGGTAAAAGCAGATGGGTATGATTTATTGGTCTCTCTGTGAAGATAGATAAAAACTGGTGAGTGATGCAGAGGAGGAGGTCTCTGAGGGAATTGGTGCTAGGGAAGGGAATTACCATTTAATTCTTTATAGAACAACCTTTAAACATGATTGGGAAGATATGCTTGCAATGATAGCAAAATAAAAGAAACCATGTCACTGAAAAAAGGATTTATTTGAATTTTCTTGGTTAATTTTGGCATGAGAAAATGCATTTCCATGGCAGTTTGGTAGCTAGAGTTGCTTCTGTGCCCTGTCCTGTGCCTTTGTAGTCTGTGTGTAGTGGAAGAGGGTAAGAGGGGGATCTTTATTTCCCCAGGGTTGCTTGTAGGTTTGCAGGGAGTGTGTGCTTCTGCACTTACTGATCTGCTCTCAGTCCCTGAGGGTTCAGCCTTTGCCCTCCGTGATCCTTAAAGAGCTCTCCAAAACCCAGCTTCTCGAGCAGAAAAACCTCCAACCAATTTATTCTTGTTTAATGTTTTTTTCCCCCTGAATGTTTCAGATGCATCATTTGGGGTGGCAGGCTCTTATATTGAATGGGAGTAATTCACCTGGGACAGTGAATCATTTTGAGTTCATTTCAGGTGGAATGAGGCTTATTTTTTAAGGGTTTCATCCTCAGGCTGAACTAAAACTCAGTTATTTGTATAGCTATGTTTACAGACAGATAGTGAAGTTAAAGACTAATGAAGGGGTGGAGGCTTGTTCCTGGAGGTTAACGGACTCACGTAAAGCTTTTTTGTCTCAAAAACTCTCTTAAAATCCCACCTTTCTTTTTTTCTTTTTTTCCCCTTTTTTTTTCCCTTAAAGAAAGTGAATTTAGCAAGTTTCATTTCTGCAGCCCACAAACCCCAGATCAGCTTGGACATAGTTTATCTCAGTAGTCTCTGCACAGGAGTGCCTTGAATAGCAGGGCTGGCTGCAGGTGAGGAGCAGGAGGCATCCCTGAAGGTGCCTTGCATGATTAGTATTTAGCTTGGCTCTGGGCACGTGGTGCTGTGCTGTCACACAGGAGCTGGCACAGAATGTGCTCCCTGCCCTAGAATGGTGCTCACCAGGACCTTGCTTTCTGTCCCACATGGATTTGCTTTGCATCCACTGAAGCTTTCATGGAGCGAGTCTGAAATCCATCAGCATCCTGCCCTACCCCATAGCAAGGAGCTATTATATATTCCCAGAGCAGCTGATGTCCATTAAATGTTTGAGTGACACTACAACAATGTGTAAAATATCAGTGATAAGGATCTAGCAAATCTTAATAAAAAAAAAAAAGGCGACAAGAATGTAAATTGCACATACAATTGTGATAAAGAGCCAGAGATAACATTAAAGAGATTGTATCAATTTAATGCAAGTTTCGTGCCAAAGCCTGTCATCTGCTCTTTGAAGAGGAGTTGTTGGGAGCCGCGATATTCCAGCAGACAGTGCTCAAATCGTCCCAGTGCTCTGGAGCAGCCGTCCCTTCAACCAGCGTGCTGCGTGGAAGCTGTCTGCTTGCTGAGGATTAATGGAAACCTTTCCTGCCTCTACAATAAAAATAATGTGCCTTGGAAAAAATAAAGTGCCCTTCTGCCTGCTGGCCTTTGGGTCCCTCAAAATGCAATTAAAAAGCAGCTTAATACAGCCTTGCAATGAGAAATCTGTCAGCATTCAGAGGCACAATCTGAAGTGAAAGCAACGTGAAAAGGTTGCAAGCAAAAATATTTAACCGTGCGCCTGCCTGTCTCATGGTGCTCGTGGAGCCACCAGCTGAACTGGGACGTGACGGGCTGGAACTGGGGTAACTGGGGGAGCTGAAGCAGCTCCACAGACACAGAGCTGGGCTGCAGCAGGGCTGGTGAGGGTGTGAGAGCTCCTCCATAACCTGCCCTGGTTTGTGTGTCTCTGCTTGCCTGTCCCTGCCACTCACCTCTTTTCTGGGCTGGTGTTTCTGCTTTATGTCCTTGGCTTTTGTCTCTCCTCTGATGTTTAGGATATGCTACATCCTGGAAAGTTGCCAGGTAACATAGCAGTAAAGGCTGTTGGAAGTACCTTACAGGTTTGATGGAAGTGGTGACTCCAGTTTTCTGTGCAGGGCTGCCAGCTGTAGGTCAGTATTGTGCCTGCCAAAATGTCTTCCCAAAATTTTAAGCATAATAATGGTAAGTTAATTTTAAATGGTGGTTGGTTTGTTGGGGTTTTTTTTCTGCAGGCATGATAATTTTTAAAAAAATCCTTTAAGTAAAGCTGGTAATTCCGAAGTAAGTGGGGGATTATAAGGGCTGGAAGTGAAACAAGAACACAGGGCTCCAGTGAGTGCCTGGTTTTGGTACTGCAAAATGAACTCCTATCTTTGGCTGTCCCTTGTTTGCCATTTGTGTGCTGCTACCTGTACAAGGGTGAGTTGAAATCCCACCTCAGCTCTACACAAAGAGCTGCTGGAGCAACAACAACTTGATGGGAGTAGTGCTGGGAGCAGTGTTTCAGTTGGATGCCAGTAGATGGCACAGCTTTTATATCAGCTAATTATATAGGGAGCCAACGCCAGTCCGTGCTGTTCCCGTTGCTAATCTTAGCCATGCCTCACTCTCCACTCACACAGATGAAGATGTGTCTGCTGGTGTGCCTGTAATTGAGGAAGTTGGGTAAGCTATGGAAGATGCTGAGCTTGTCAGCATTGTGGGGCAGTGGGAGACCATGATGGGGAAGAGGAGATGAGAATCGTGTGCTTAGGTGAGGGTGGGAGCAGAGAAGCAAAATTCAACACAGTGGTAGTTTGGCTTCCAAACTGCATTCCAGCCAGTGCTGTATTCCCTTAGCATAGATGTATTTGACTGCTCCAGCTTTATGCATAGGGAAACTGAGGCTTGGAGAGCTCATTCTTTGTGTTTTATACACCCGGGAATAAGAGCTGTGCTTCCTAATTAAGTTCTGGAACTTTTAGCTACAAGGTGTCCTTCATGCGTGATTAGGACAATAACATCTCCCTGGAGCTCAAAGCTCCTTCTCTCAGCTCTGCTCATGTTTGGTGCTATTGTTCCCTGGCCACTTCAGGCTTTGAATGTGAATTTTTTTAACAGTTTAGCAATTTTCTGCACCCTTTTGAAAGAGTTGAACGCATCCTGAATCTTCTCCGTGTGTGATGTTGCCCAGCTGTTTGGCACCTCCCCTCAACCAAAGCAGCTGTCTGGCCAGTTCAGGATGGGCATGTGGCTCTTGCTGGAGAGGTACCCCCCACATTTGGGAGGGTTGCTCAAGGGCAGTAAAACAGCCCAATACAGGGTGGGGCTGCCCATCCCTCTGCGCCCTGGTCCTGGAAGATGTGTAGAGACCCCAACATTAGAGGCAATCTTTCTTCCTACCTTCTGCCTGCTGAAGAACTTCTTTTCATAACTGAAATTGATTCTTGCAAGTGGATGGAAAGGATATATCCCAAATCTTGAGGGCCTGGCGTGCATGTAGAATATAAACCAGAGTATATGTATGTGAGGCAGTAAATAGAGTTGTCACTCTAAAAGAAATGGGGTTTCTAGTGCTTGTCAGATCATTTTAAAACCATTTTTATTACTAGATTACATTCTGAGATAAAGTTTATTGTAGCAAAAAAGAGGGAAGGTGTAGGATTTGACTGCAGATTTGGAAACACACTTAAAACTTATGAAGAGTTTTTGAACTTGAGCTGAGGGCAGGCTGTCTACTTCAGGGTTTTCCTCAGGCCATCGCCTGCCCAGCACATTTAAAGGATGAGCTCTTGATTTTGGTGCAAACTCTGCCCTAGCATGTCACCTTTTATAATCAAGCCATGACCTACCATGCAGACATTGGCACAGGAGCTCCAGCTCACGTGTCTGTGTTCTGTGTAGGGGGCAGAAACCTTCCAGGGGCCCCGGCTGGGAATACTGAGGAACACCATGTTCCCTGAGTGTGGCTCTTAAACAACTGCCATAAGGATTTTGTGTCAAAACTGAGGATCATTCTTGGCATGTGCTGACTTTCTTCTTTCTCTTCCCTTCCCCCATGACCATTGATCCTAAAATATTTTGCTCTAGTTATATCCTTTTTCTATGCTCATACTTTTAGTGCTACATCTGCAAGCAACAGAAAACACTGTGTAGGTGCCAACTCTTTTCTTAGCTATTCCTTGCAGATACAAGTAGGATCCCGTTTTCTAATCCAGCCTCTTCTGTCTTTTCCTCCTAGTTGTTCCTAGTGGTAGTTGTCTCCCTTTTATATGTACCAGTGGCAAAGTTAACAGGGTGTTGTTCTCTTGATGCAGCATGACAGAGAAAACAGCAGTCATCTCCTCCTGCCAGATTTGGGCTTCAGAGTTGTGCTGGTTTGCATCCCCTGCTCCATCTCCCATCCTAGTTTAGGGGATCACAAGGCACATCACAGACTGGATGCTGGAAGAAGCAGCAGCTTTGCAAGTGCCGCAAACTCCACAGCCACTTGCAGGGCAGAGGTAGCTGGAGTGGCAAGGAGAAAGGTGGCTGGATTTAACCCTGAGCCTGGCACAGACCTGTGTTTACCATAACCTCTGGCTATTAAAAAACTAGATTTATTTTGCAGACAGACTAATGGAGGTAGTCCACATTGCCTTGATATTAGTTTTTCTGTCTCTCCCACTCGCAGCCCCATCTCAAACCCAGAACCTCTGCAAGGTCCCATTCAGAGTAGCTGCTCTTCTCCCTCTGTGTTGAGCATCCCTAAAACCTGAGTGTAATAGCATCTCTGCTAATTATATCACTGCAGATTTATTTCATGGTAATATTATAGCTGGCCTCAGGCATCACCACTATCATTGGAAAACATCGAACGATCACAGCTTCTTAGCTGCCTCCATTAAACCTGGGAGAAGCGTCTGGGCCTGTTTATAAGTTTGTCTTTTGATGAGAGCCGGGGATTGATGAGCTGGTGGATGCGAGGTTTGCAGAACGTGCCCTGGAGGGAAGCTTCCCCCGTCACAGCAGCCATAAGGTGCAGATGGTGGGATCGCGAGCGGAATGCAGACGCAGCCTGGGAAGCGGAGCAGGGTGGGAGCATCACCTTCATCTCAAGGCAGACCTTGCCCCCTCCCTGGCAGCACCACCTCGTGCCGAGGGCTGCACAGCATTCCGTGAGGGATGGCTCTGCGCTCCAAACCAGAGCTGCTGGCAGCTTGGTTGGAGCTGCTCCCAGGGAAGGGGGCGTTTTGAGCAAGCAAGTGGTCTTGTGATGCTTTCTGCTGACAGTCTTGGAGCTGGGGCAGAACAGGCACAAATACCAGTGCCATTTTTCAACCAAAAAAATGGTGAAAAATAATTCAAGAGTTTCCTCTCTGTTTTCCTTGCTAGAAATAAAATCAGTCCTGTGACTAGTGTGCTGGGTATGAAGGCCTTCTGCTACAAGCATAGCTGTAGGTCAGTGCTGTGTCCCCAGGGCTGTTCTGTTCTTGGGAGCCAAGCCTGTGGCTGCTTGGTGCTCCAGGCTGTCCTCCTTAAAGCACACAGCGATGGGATGGCTGGAGGTGTGCAGGATGAAACATTTGGTGCTGAAGACCTGGTATCCACCCTGTGTTTTAGAGGGTAGAAGAGAGTATTTCAGCATACATCCCAGCACTGCACAGGTTTGTGGTGTTTGTCTACATCTGAAGCCTGGCTTGCGGGGTGGGATGACCATCATCCCCAGTCAAGGTCTTCCCCATGGATGTCTGTGGTCCCCAAACAGCAGCCTGAGGGAACAGCAGAAGATTATCACAGATCTAAGACCTACAATGTGGAGAGTGTGAGCAAGTAACTTATAGATCTTGAAAGGGATTTGGATAAAAGTAGATCAGTTGTTATTGATTTTACTCTGTCTGGCCATAAAGTCCTTTTTGGTTATGGTGCTCCAGCACGGCAGTAAGTGGGCCAAAAACTTAACTGAAATGGGGTCAATAAATTACATGCAGACAAAAGGCACTTACACTCAGACTGCATCAAGTCTCCTGGTAATTTCAGCGAAACAGGCAGAGCAGAAATATGCTGATAATTATTTAAATTAGACTCCGAGCATTGAATTTTTTTCTTCAAGTAACAGCACTTCAGCACTTGTCCAGATGAGTGCTAATTTACCCAAATGGAAAGGTTTATTAAACATGCCAGCCACTGCTTTAGTAATATTTAGGACAGCAATTTTGCTTTATTATATCTCTTAACAAAGAGGACACAGGCTTCTTGATCCAGCACCAGAGCAGTCAGGGGATGCTGGGGAAGATCCACGTCAGCTCTGCCTGGTCTCAAATCAAGGTACATTATTTCTGCTTCAATTCTGCCTCTTTGCCAAGTGCAAACCTGGGACTTGATTTGAAAAAAACTTCACTGACTTGGCCAGTTTGAAGGGCGCTCAAAATCTGGACATCTTCTGGGTGCAGGAGTCACAGTTATGATTTGGAAACATTGAAGGATGAAATTGAGTTTGCTCCAGTGAAATGGGCCCTGAGCCAGGTGCTGAGGAAGATGAGCCTGAGCTCTTCCTGCTGCCCCTTGCTCACTCTAGGACATACTTGACAACTGTGTTGTTTTGGGGAGAAATTTAGGTGCATGAAGATGATCCCACCCATCATTTGCATCCTTCAATGCTCTGTCACACGCAGCCTCCTGGTCTTGTTGTCATCATGTGTGTTGTCATTGCCAGGACTGTCTTTCAGACTAATGCTGGCTTTGCTGTTTCCCTCAGGACTCTAAATTTCTTTGGTTTATGTATTTGAGAAAATGCTTCACAAACCCCAACAGACTGAGATTCTGCTAAAATACCCTGTAGTAGTCTTCTGCTGCTTTTTGTCTGTGGGTGCAGGTGTTTGGTTTTGTGGCTTCTCCCAGGACTCAGGTGGGAAATTAAGACTACTGGCACAAATTAGAGATAATGCAGAAGTGTCTTAATCTGAGAATCTCCTCACAAAGAGAATGGTTATATGTTGTGAATGCTTCTTGCGCATCCATCCAGGGAAAATTGCTTTTAGGCTTTGAAATTCCTCTGGGTTCTTCCAAATAAAGACCATTGCCTCTTTTATTGTGAGCATGCTCACCGAGAACATGCAGATTAGAAATACTATGAAATGTACCAAAATCTATGTCATGCTCTTAATATCTCTAAGTTTTATCTTCCATAGATATCTTCTCCCTCTCTTTCCCTGTACAAGATTTCTCTGTTAAACTATCACACTATAAATCTTGTGAGTGCCTGGAGCTCTGAATTCTCGCAAAAGATTTGGCAAGGGAGAACCTTGTGGAATTCTGGGTTGTACATTCTTCCAGTGCTTGGATACAGGATGAAGCCAACAGTGATAGAAGGGGAAGACTTTGCATCAAATCCAGGGGTTTTTTTTGTCTGTAGTACCATCAGAGTAATGAGAGGAAAGGCTGCAGCTGCTCTTCTATGCAGGTGTTGGATATCCCACAGGAGAAACTGAGAAGTTGATCATCTCTAAAGTTAAGTCAGAGACTCTCTAATCTCCACAGAGAGCTGGATTCACCCCAGACAGGTCATATACCTTTGTGTCCTGTTGCACTGGAAGTGTGAAAGAGCTCCCAGGGGGAAACATGCCTTCTCTGCTCCCCACCATGAGTGGGCAGGAGGCCAGGTTCTCTGGGGACCATTGCTGGTTCCTTCTCATGCTCCAGAAGGGGCAGAGCACTGTGCTGTCACAGCTCCTGCGAGGTGAACATGAAATTTTCAGAATGGGGAAAATGGATGGAAATAATTTGAAAGGAAACTCTTGCCCTGCATTATTTATGATATGTATTTTTCAGCATTTGGTGTCCCACAGGGAAGTGTGCTGTGACACCTTGTTTATGGTGGAGCCTCAGTGTGTTGTGGACCATCAGTTGGGCTCATCCATCCACAGTAACAGGGATGTGGGGAGGCAGCTTAGATGAGACCTCTGAGCTTAGACACCTTTAAGAAGTGCAGAGACATAGTCTGTGATTTACTTTTACTGTTCTAGCACTTTTCTTGCCACCCTGATTGGAAGTGCTTAACCTCCTCTTCATTAATCAGTTTGAATTTTATCTAAAATTCATCATCAATGAAGGTGAATTAGAGTCTGCTGCTCCAATCTTGGGCTGAAAATGATGGCAGGGCATGCAGGGTTTAGCCAGTGAGTGCACTGCAGCTTGGATCAGAGTGACTCTATTTTTGGTGGCTCTGCATTGACCAGGCTGGACATATCAGCCATGTCCTGTGTGCTCAGTTCCCAATAGGCCTTATAGGCAGGACATGCATGTGACATTGTACCAGTAAATCCCAGTGACACATGGCTGGGGTGCCACAACTCAGAGCAGCAATACAAGTCAGTCACCAGCTCACTGAGGTTGGCAGGGACCTTTGCAGATCATCCAGCTGAACCTCTGGCCAAAGCAGGGTGAGCTGGAGCAGCCTGCCCAGGCACTCAGTTGTTTCTGGGGAGATTCTGTCATTGTCCTAATTTTACAGATGGGCAGGGTAAGCCCTGGGCAGTGACTTGGCTGTGATATCTGGAAGGTGGGTGCGGATGGTGAGGGTGAGAAGGTGAAGAAGGCCTTGGGGCTGTAAGGCACATATGTGTGTGCTTACTCATCTTTTCAAGAGTTCCTGGCTGCAGTGGTGCTGTCTTTCTATTAAGGATTCTTTTTTTTTTTTTTTTTTCTTTTCCAGGAAGCAAAGTCACTAAGTTCTGTTAGACTTTAAGAGCTTTAAGATCAGAAAATAAATGCATCAGAGAGATTTGTCTTCTCAAAGGCCAGCTCCTTTGCTGTTGGATGTTTATGTAGAGGAATGAGTGGAAAACAAGAAATGAGAGGGAAAAGGGGCAGTGAATTCTGGAATTCTCTTTGTAGGGTCCTTGGCCTTCTGGTCACCAGTGAAAGTCATTATTCTACGGAGATTCTCTGTGACAAGGACTCTTGGGAAGTTGTCTTCCTCCAGTGCTCTGCTAAAGGTCAGCCTATGAGTTACACCATCCTGTCAGTATTATCTGGTCCATCCTGACTCGCCCACAGAGCATCTTACAGCTCCTGCCACAGGGTTTCCTGAAAAAAAATAGGCTATCTTTGTCTGAGCCACATCCTTGTGCCTCCATGTGGCATGAGCATCCCACTGGGGCAGCTCTGTTTTAGCCAGCCAGGGAGCATCTTAAATATCTGATGAATCTTTCGTGGCAGGATTTCAGCAATACCCTTTCCTTGGGAAGAGGTAATGACTCCAGGGCGCTTGCTCTTGAGCCCCTCCATCTATCCCAAACCTGCAGGCCTTCTCGCGGATGAGGCTCCCTCCTGAGGGCTGTGGCCAGCGAGGCAGGGAACTGGGGCTGATTGGCTGCGGTGCTGCAGGAAGCTGCCGGCTGATTTCCCTAATCCCCAGCGCCGAGTCACAACGCACAAGTGCCGGCTCTCATCACGCTGCAGCTGCCATTTACATTGGGACAAAAAGAGGGGAGGGTGGCCGGGAGAGGGAGATGGGTTCCACTCCTACTTGGGGTGCAAAAGGAATTATAATCTCACATTCTGCTCTATTTTCTGTTTATTTTTTCCCTCTCTCTCTAGTGAAGGCAGATAGCATAAGAATTAACCTCCAGGGACATAATTTGCAGGCTCCTAAGAATAAGAATTTCCCTGGTAGGAACATACCTAGAGGACCCTCTCTGTTAGGATACAGACAATCTGTAGAATGTTCTGAGTGTCCTGGATGCAAAGTGTCTCTGCTGTGGACCTGGAGGGCTTTTATAGCCCAAGTCTGACTCCCTCTTGCAAAGTACCTCACTGTGCTTCTCATAGGGGGTTTCAGGTCCTGCTATGTGAATCTGTTCTTCAAATGTTGCACAGTTGATCAGTGTCACAGCTTTTGCTGCATCTCACAGAAAAGAGGAACATGGTGAAAACCAAAACAAACCAAATTTTGCTGCACTTCTTGAAACAGCTTTGTTTGTCCCTGCATCCTTTCCTCATGCTTTCAGCTTTCCACTGTGACTGATGAGTGGGATGAGAGCAACTCAATGCTATGAAGCAGCAGCTCTGCAGCAAAGCCTTCCAGCAGTCTGGACCCAAACCTCCTTTCCACTGCTGCTGCTCTGGTCTAGCGGCTTAGCAAATGCTTTCATGCTTGTGGGTTGCCTCATTAGGGGGAGGAACTAATTTTGGAGCCAGTGATGCACTCCTCCCTTCTGAGATTGCATGCCAAGGCTGGTTTTGCTGATACAGCATCTTTGTTCACACTTGCATAAAATTCTTGCTAGAACAGTGCTCTGAAAACTCTTCTTAAAACCCTGGGCAATATAGCAGGATTTTATATGGCCTAATTTCCTGCACGAAGCAGGGTTGGTTAGACGTATCGGTCAGGGCCTTGTCTGTTGGGTTTTGGAGATCTCCGAGGGTGAAGCTCCTTCACTCTTGATCCCTGTCTGTTCTTCTGTCTAGAGACTTTCCTTCAGGTGATCTCTTACTTGGTGCCTCTTTCTCCCTTTGTTCTTTGGTTCCTTTATCCCATTAAACACATGGATTTGAATCAATAACCCTCTGCCCACAGTTTTCCATTTCTGGCATGCCCTGCATACAGAGCCTGTGGTTTAGGTGATGCCCCATCTCATTGCAGTGTTCCTGTTCAAAAGAGATAACTTCTCAGCCTCCTGTCATTCATGGAAAAAAACAGTATGCAAATAGCTACACATCCAGCCTATGTCCATGGATTGCAACAGGGAGCTGGATGTCACCAAGCAGAGGACACTCCTCCCTGGTACTGACATTGTGGAGAGACCCTCCTGCATGTTCTGGTGCTGACTTGTCACCAGTGGAGATGGTGTGACTGTCCTTGAGCACTCCCACTGCCCAGTGTTGGGTGGTGGAACATTGGAACAGGTTGAACAGGTTGGAGAACCCATCCTTGTAGGTTGGACTCAACTGGACACAGTCCAGTGCCAGTACTCAGTGGCCCCATCTGAATGGGGACCAGGACTTGGACATGTGATGTTCTTTTTGTCTGCAAGAGCTAAAGTGGGCTCAGAACTGAGGAAGGAGCTTGTTGGTGGTGCAGGAGTGGTAGAAGACAAGCTGTGGGCTGTATGTAGGACACCTGCTCCTGACTTCCAGCCAAGTTGAGCTGGAGGAGGGAGTCTTTTGGATAATTTTGTTGAAATCATCAGGAGAACAGCATGTCTCCCATTTACTTTATAGGTCTTGTGCAGGTTTCATGTGCCAGAGCTAAAATAATACATGATTTGTTAAACTGCCTTTTTTCACAGTTGTAGGAAACAGCCCAGCCATTCAGCCAGAGCAGCAGCGAGCACCAATCAGCACTGGCAGGGTGGGCTGTGCCGACTGCTGTCAAGAGGCTTTTTCCAAGGAGCCTGGTGGAAACAAAGGAGTCAAAGTGGTAAAACTACCCCATGCTGGACCTCACTGGCAGAGCAACCAAACAGGGAGGGCAAGGAAACTAAACAGGAGCAAAACTGATGACAGCATGTGTAGGGCAACATGTTAGAGAAATGAAAGAATCAATCTGGCTGATTTTTCCAGTAAAGTCAACAGATGTCTCCTGGCCATAGGAGTAACACCAGTGTGGGATTCATCTGGCCTTTCAGGTGAGGCATCTGATAGGCTCAGAGTATTTTCCCCAGTGGACTGTTGCATTTCCCCAGTGGACTGTGTGTGCTCCCTAGGCATGGCAGTTCGTTTAAGATTTCCTTTAATGCTTTGCTAAATCCAGAGCTTCTGCTGCAGTGAAGAAATAACTAAAAAAATGGGGGAAAAAATAAGTTGTAAAATTGCAGAATTTGGAATATACCAGGAGCAGCCACAGTGAAGAGGAATTTTTCTGTTCCCTAAAAGGTTTCCTCTGCACATTCAGTCTGTAGCTGAAGTGGGCTTTTTGCTGTCTTTCCTTATTGTAATCTCCTAATTGGTTTTCTACATTCACTCTTCAATCGCTGTAAGCATTAAAGTGTGGTGTGTCCCATTAGATACCCTTTTCCATCTACCTTACCTACTTAAGCAAATTTCAAATTAAGATTTTCTTTTTTCCTATAGCTTCAGCCTTTCTGAAGTGCCAAGTAAGTTGTGTGTTAGGAATACTGGTCTTGCAGGCAGTGGGTTCCCCACTCCCTCTCTTCTTGGGAAAGTCAGGGAGAAGAAGTAGCTCATCACAGGAATACCACCACTGCCATCCCTCTCTGATTTGGTCTTTTGAACACAATTTTGTGTTGTGGTTTTGTTGTTATAAAGGGAGGATGAATGATTCATTGCTGTCTCACAGCAGAGGGGTCAGTGGGTCGCCCACAGCCGTAACTTATTATCATCTGGAATTTAGTGTGCCGAGAGCTTGCTAACCATCTGTAACGCACACCGCTCATTTCCACGGCATGCTTGTAACCTCTGCTAATTATTTATAAAGGGTTAATTAAGAGGATTCTGCTCTAAACAGTGACCCAGTGTTCTTTGTTTCTGGTCCTTCAGCTAAAGTAACAGCAGTCTTACTGAAAACAACAGTAATTTATCCTTGAGAACAAGGTTTTGAGGTGCTGCATCAAAGCTCCACAAAAAACTGAATGTGACGTCTACCTCCTTCCTCTGATCACTGATTTTGTAATTTTATAAAAGAAAGCAATCAAGTTTGTCTCATTATATTGGTGCTCATTGTTCAATTCTATTATCCTTTTAGGCTTTTCTCTTAATGTTTGTTCCACTATTTCAGTAAGGCTTGAAATTAGTCTAATTCCCCAGATCACACTTCTTGCAGTTTTAAAATGTAGATGAAACAGATTAAGATTACTGAGTTCTAAAAATCAAAGAGACAATAAGGTAGAACCATTAATGTGCTGTTTGCCTGTTAAAATAGTCTGTTTGCTGGTCCTGTCAGCCCCTGTGCTGAAAGCAGAAGCAGAGGGCAGCCTGTATAATTAAAAGGCAACAGGTCTGCTCCAAGTTAAATGCTTTTTAATACAGCTTGTAGCTCACTGATAGAACTTGTTGCCCGAAGATGCTGTCAGAGCAAGAAATTTAGCAAGACAGAAGAACGAGGGGGAGCTTGTTGTGAATCTGAGCAGTAGCTCCGAGTCTGCAGTGGTTGTGATAATCCTCACTTGGCAGTGCTGCCATTGTAACAGTGGGTCTGTTTGAGTGATGGAAGCTTTCAAGATCAATGAGAATATCTGCAAATTGAGCTGAGGAGAAGATAAATGACCAAGGCGGTTCTCTGTCTTGCTTTGGGAAGATTTAAGGTAATTAGTGAAGCCAGGAAATTTTTTTCTTTTCTTGCAGACATATTCTGTAAGATACGTAGTTGCAGTTTCCAGCTGAGGAGAGTTGGGTCTTTCTCCGGACCATTTTCAGAATGTGAAAGTTGGTGGGACTCCAGGCCCACTGCTCTCTAGAGCAGTCTCTGTGCTTTTCCTGAAAGATGCATTAAACTTTCCCTTTAATGCTTTACAAACTCACCACAGGCTGAGACCACTTGGCAGAGACTCTCTAGAGAGCCACCCAAACATCTCCTGCTTTGCTGAGCCCCAGACTGCTTTGTATCTATGAGGTATGAATGGCAGGGAGGAGGGATGTTTCTTATTACACCTGCCTTAGTGGCTGAGCCAGACAGCTACCCTGTCTTCAACTCCAACAACATATATTTTTGAATTAAACTGGGAAGGAGAACAGGAGAGATGAGAATAAGCCCATTACTCTAATGAGAATTTTGCCATAAGAGAGGTGTGTGGGCATCTTCAGTGCTTCTTCTCACCTTCCACTTTGTTATTACTTTCTAAGCCTTTTTTTTCTTTTAATGAAACAATTTCTTAAGCAAGCAGTACTCTTTCATGCATTTTACCCATTCTGTCTATTAAAAGATCTTGACCTCTTCATTTCCATCTTTCAGGATAAAAGTAGTAAGTTGTGCCTATTTAGTAGTCAGTGTGTGGAAATCAGTGTCTATGGAACACATATTTTATTTGATTGCCTGCATTTAAGCCTGATTGTGATGTTTGGGTGATTTGAACGTAAAGTGGTATGAGAAGTATAATAATCTCTTATCAAAGGCAGACAGAGAGAAGGGGAAACAACTCTTTAGATTTTGGTAGAACCCAGAGAATTTTACACATCATCTTTTCAAACACTGTCCTGTTTGAAATGTTGTAGAGCTGAGAGCCCTGGTGCTGTTTAAAACTACAGCTCAAGACCTCTGAAAGGGGTGAGGCTTTAATGCCTCACATTTGTTATGTTTTGGGAAATTCAGCCCAGAAGTCAGTAAAGTTGCATCTTTCACTTGCATGCTACTAGATTCCACCAATCTTCACTGCTTCTAACAATCTGTCATTCTTGTTGGGTGTAACAGATAGAAACAGGCCTTTTGCCAACCTCCAAAAAACATGGGGTAATCTGCTAGCCCAGCGCCTGAGCAGTGTGTCTCAGAGACCTTGCCCTTGGCCTTTGCCAGGACAGATTTCTTGATCCATTTCCCTCCTATAAACGCAGGCACCATGATCTGGTCATGGTTAGGAGGGGTAGAAACACAGCTTCTGCCTTGGACTGTCTCAGTGTCCACACTTCCCCTGTGCCCTCCACGTGGTTTTCCAATGTACTGCTCCTCACCTGGGAGGCAATTTCTGCACCCCTAAACTGATGCCTTGGCTACTAGCCCAGCAGTCTCTGGCGACAAAATCTAGAAGTCAAATGAAATAACTGATTTACCCTCTACGTTACAACACTGTTGGACTGATGCTCATCAGGGGGGAGATGAGGGCACCTCCTTATCCCCTCTGTTGCAATCCCATGGTGGTACAGGGATGCCCCGGGGAATTGCTTCATGCTGCACTGCCTGTGGCATGGATGGAGCCTCCAGCTTTCCCAGGCACTTTATCAGAGCTGTGTCTGGTCAGAAAGGTGAAAATGCAGGGATTGTTTTTAAATCACTAACTCACATCTATGAAAGCAGGGAGTGGATTTGTTATTTCTCTTCCATATTACTGAGGCTATTGCATGTTGAGTGCCATCTGGATGTGGGGTCCCCCAGCGTGCAGGCGCTATGGGAGAAGGAAGGGATGAAGTGGGAGCTGTAACTCCCTGTCTTCCCTATGCCTCTGTGTGGCAGCTGGTGATTAAATTGTCAGTTTAATGCATCCATCCATTTAACTCAAAAAATGTGAAGCGAGAAGGAAGGTGAGGGCAGATGCCTTCCCTGCAGTGGAATGTCTGCCTTGCAGAATTCCAGCTTTACTGTTTCCCAATTAAAGCCCAGTAAAGTCTCTGGTGGATGGGAGTGACAGGCTTTTTGTTGTCTGATAAGGCTGGGAGGTCTTTGGGTTGGGAACTCTCTCCTAGGCACAGACACACACGTGTGTGGGTGTGTGTATTTGTGTGTTCATGGACACTGCTGGGCACAGCAGGGAGTTTTCCTGGGGAACTCTGGGACTGCCACAGCACAAACCCACTGCAGTGTTAGTAGAATGAATGTGGTTTCCTTGTCTCCAGGCAGCCATGCCCAGAGGTTTCCTTGTCCTCTAAGAAAGAATGGTTGTTGCAGTTTTTAGGGCTGTGCTCTCAATCTCTTAAGTAAATTACCAAGGAAAATGGTTGCTGCTCTTTTTATTCTCCTTGTGCTCTGCTAGTTCTGTTTAGGGCAGTTGTGCTGGATTTTCTTCCTTTTATCCTCTTGTTTTTTAGCATGTCTGTTTTTCCTTTCTCTTTGTATTGAGATTTGTCCTTTCTTTTATAGAAATTAAAATGCCACATCCCCGCTGATCTGAGACTGAAGCAAAACTGAGACTACAGAGTAGTTTGTTTCTAATTGAGGTTTGAAAAATATCCCTCAATAATGCTTTCAGCTTTTTTGCGTGGGAATATTTTGATTACATTTCTTATGGCAAGCCCACATTCTAGCATGGCAGGATAAGAGGACAAATGAGAGCAGTACTTCTACCATGAGGTGTCTGTCCTGAAGAGCAGGCGGCTCGGGGTGGAAGCTGTGTTGCATGTGCACATAGATGCTTGCATGTTGTATGAGGCACATGGTGATGGAAAATACTGTCAGGTTTGCTTACCCACCGGGCTTTTTCCTTTGGGCTTGTGTAAACTTTAGCACTGCTGAGCTCAAGCCCTTTGGGTATTCCCTGAGCATCAGGCACATCCTTTGCGCCGTTTGCAGAGAGAGAGGCCTGGAAGAAGGGCCCAAGACTTTCAAAGTCGGGTTGTGGTTCTGCAAAAGACAACTGAGAAAAGCCAGACTTGTATTATTAAGTTGAATTCCCAGCCTGGAACAAAAGCTCAGCTGGAAAACTGGTAGGAGTCTATAAGTAAAAACAACCCACCAGCTGGAAAATGCGACTGCAGTGTGAGTGTCCAGCATGGGCGGGCAGGAGGGGAGAATTGCCAGCAGGAATATTCTGGGAGTATTCATGGAGTTAAACACGCTTTGTAATGTCAAAATACAGATGGGTGTGGAAAGGCTGAGCAGCTAACAGCGAGCTCAGCGGTCCTAAATCTGCAGTTGGGCTATAAACAAGCAAAGCCCGATGTCTGTGGGCAGCTTGGCTTGGGAGTGCCTGGTGTCTGCGCATGGCTGAGCTCGGCAGTTAAGTGCCATCGTACAGCTGGCTCTGGGACCAAGGAGTCGGTCAGTGGCAGACAGCTAATACTAAAGCAGCTCTGCCATTTGGGCAGGGTTCAGATGGATAGCAACCCATGAAAAGAGCTAAATTTGGGGACAGAAAAGAGCATCTGGATGCTTAACGCCATCAGGTGCTCTGTGAAGGACAGACAGAAATGGAGACTGGTGAGGAGAAGTCTTTGGTCTGGGTGCAAGATATGGCATCCCAGCATGGTGATTGATGCAAGGGGGGATGGGGAGCTGCCACGCTGCCCCCACATCACCCATGTCCCTTTCTTGTCCGTACAATGGGAGAGCCATGAGCCAACAGCTTGTAGGCTTTGACAGCTCCCTTGGCTGCTTGTTACTCTTTTTCCTGAACATTCAGGTCCAGCATCTCACACTGGACATCAGGGAACTAATTTGTGTGTGAATGTAGAATAGCTGGCAGAGCTGAGACCCAAACCTCAGTGCCTGGAGAGGCCTGGAGTCTCCAGGGCAGCTGGACCAGAATGACAGGCTTGTGTCCTGTGTCCGAAAACAGCCCCTCTGGAGCCTGCAGCTCAACATGGCATTCGTCAGCACTGCCTTCCTGCTTCTAAACCAAGCACTTGTGCATGCCTGGCTTCCTCTGCCCCCCTGTCCAGGCTCTGCTTCATCCAGGAGTCTGAAGGCTGAGCAGTGCTATAAGGGTTTCCCACACCCTCTTTGTAAAATATTGCACATATGGATTGTATTCTCTTATGGAATGAAGTGTCCTTAATAATAACTGTCTCTTCTCCTGCTTCTAACTACTCCAGTACTGTGTCCCTCTGGGGTGCCCAGTGTCAGCCCTTCGTTCCTCCTCTGTTTACTTGCTTCTTGTGCAGGGTTAGAAAGCAAAGGGATGAAGTTGTCTGGACAGTGTAAATGCCACAGGGCAGGGAGCAGTAGTGCCAGCACTACCTCCATGGGTGAAGGGCTCATGATCCCTACCTGTCTCTGGACCCAGACCTGGCTCTCCTCCAGTCTCCCCAGCATCCTGTGGCAGGCAGGCAGGAGGCAGCACAGGCAAGTCAGTTAAACATTTGCTCAGCTGGGCAGCAGAGAGGGAGTGAATCCACGATTTTTGTATCCTTTTTTTGGCTAAAAGATCAAATTTACATTGAATAAATTTGTGTTCCACACAGTCAAAACAAATGTTAACTGCTTGAGTGCGTGCGAGGGGCATTGCCTGCTAACTAGGGCACTCAGAAGAGCGCTCGCTCCTGTCTGGAGGCAGCCGATTACTCTGAAGATTTGTTCTTTTTTAGAGCAACCCTTTGCAGGAGGCAGGGACGGAGGTGGGCACTGCAGGGAGAGGGATGGGGCAGCAGCGGCTGCTGCTGCAGCCCTCGGCTGGCTGTAGGGTGTCAGAGCCAAGGCTGGGCTGCCCAGGAGACCTCCCTTGCTGCATCAGGGAGGCTGGAAGTCAGGAATCCTCAAATATAGTGATTTGTAGTGCAAATGGCTGAAATCTGCTGGAGCTGCAGGACTTTGGGAACTGCTGAGCATCATCAACTTCTCCTCAAAATGAGACCTGTGGGGCTTTTCTGTTTGACCTGCAGGCATTTGAGAGGAGCTGCAGGAGGATGCTGGAAGAAAGAGAGATGTCTTAGCCATGAGCAGGGAGGGGACTAGGGTGCAGAGCCAACACCAGCCTCATCTCAAGGCTCTCCCCAGATCTTCAGCTCTGCCCTACTTTGTCACTCTACAGCCTCTTCTCTCCCAGCAGTTCATCCGTTTGCAGCTTTCTCTCTTAGATCATCCTGCCACCTTCAAGCATGAAAACTCTTCCTGAGGAGTGCAAAGCCACTGTGCCCTTGTCAGTCAGGTCTGCCTAGAGTGTTCAGGCGGAGAAGGGATGGCTCTTACCTCTCCCCCAGCCGTGTGTGTGTGTGTCTGTGTGTGTATGTGTGCACGCACTCAGTATTTCCCTGCAGGCAGGCATCCCCCAGCATTGCCCCACTCAAAACGTGGGTTTTCCTTGTGCTGAGTCTGTCTCCCTGCCCACACAGCACCTGACACGCTGGAGCTGAATCAGAGCACTGCAAATCCCCGCCAGAGAGCTGGGCTCTGGAAAGATTTAGAAGCCTTCTGCTGGGCATGGCTGGACTGGGAGCTGTATCTGTGGGGTCACATTGGTGCCCTGTGCTGTGTGTCTGAGTGCACAGGGGTTGGTCACCAGGCCAGGGCTTTTTCCATGGCTGCTTGGAAGACCTTTCTGCCCCTTGAGTGGTCCCTGCCTCAAGCAGAGCCCCGGGCAGTGCTGGTTGTGCAGCCAGGGAGGAAGTGACTGGGCTGACTGTGCTTTTCATATGCTGAGCACAGCTACAGCTGGTCAGTCATCCCAGGCACTTTATCACCCCTGTCTGGCCTCAGCCAGGAGCCGGTGACGAGTCATGGACACTCATAATTTACCTTCACTCACCTTGCAGAGAAGTTCCTGTCCATGTGCCCCAAGGCTGTGGGTGTGCAATCAGTTAAACCCACTGGTACTTCCCAGTAAGCACTAGGTACTGGGGAGCTACTTGGAGCTCCTCTCACACTGCCTGCCCTTCCCTGAGCTGACCTGACTCACCAACCACACAGAGATGCCCCTTGATTTGCTTTGCTTGGATGACTTTCTTCCAGCCAAGCATACTGGATCGTCTGTCAGAGGAGTTGGCTCATGGAGGAGGCCAGCAGAAACAGGGAAAGAGAGTGGGACTGTCCCTCCTCTGCTTTAAGTAACCCCTTGTTCATGGCCAGCTGAGGAGTGACAAAGAGAATTTCACTGCTTATTAAAACAAGGAGTCAGTCAATGATGAACCAAGGGGATGGCATCTGCTCCAGAAAACATATTTTTGCATCCACATGATCATCCTGGTCAGGGGTGCCCTGTAGCAGAACCCAAACAAATGTCACAAAGGCAGTGGTTTTATGTTGAATTAAGTGTTGTATTTCATCCTTTGCCAAAGATAGTTGATTTTTGAGCGTTTGATTTTGATATTTTTGCCAGTAAGCTTTAGTGTGATTTTTACCTCTTGATTATAGCTTGTAGGGATTTCTCCTTTGTGCTAAGAGAGAGCAAGAGAATCTTGAGTCAAACCCCTGGATCTGAGTGTCCAGGGTTTAACAGGTGCCTCCATTGCCAACTGCACACATTTTAATCTGTGCCACCTATGGTAAGGAGCCCCTCTGGCCCCGTGCCAGGGTGCCCTTAGGGGCTGGGGTCAGGCAGGAGAGATCTAAAGAGCCTCGAGCTCCGGGAACACTGGGGCTGGAAAGAGCCTGCCAAGGCCAATGCAGCAGTGCCCCAACATTGCTGCTCCTCCATCATTCTGAGCTGGAGGACCCTGGTAGTGTGCTGGGGTAATTAAGTAGGGCTAGGGTTAGGGTTACACCTAGGGTTAGGGTTAGGAGATCTAAAGGGCCTGGAGCTCCAGGAACACTGGCGCTGGAAAGAGCCTGCCAAGGCAAACGCGGCAAGGCCCCAACCTTGCTGCTCCCACTCCGTTCTGATCTGGACCCCCACAGGGGTGGGCACCTTGGCCCCGGCCACAAACTGCCCTGTGGGCTGGGCAGAGGCTCTAGAGAGCTGTGGAGCCTACAGCTGCAGGGACAGTGGCACTGGACAGGGCATTGCAAGGGCATCCATCATGGCAGGCTGCTGTCAGAGACTGGGTGTTGCCTGCCATGAAATATCTTGGAATGGCAGGGCCTGTGCCTGCTGGGAGGGGCTGGCCGGGCTTTGCTGAAGGTTTAGTGCTGTGCTGCCACCTAGAACTGCCCCAAGGCCTGGCTGAGCTGTCCGTCCTGGGCTCTTGGGGTGGCCCAGGTGCTCACCTGGGCCCTGACTGGCCAAGTGACCAGCAGTCCCACCTCAAGGCTGGGCACATGAAGGCCATGGGGCTTAAACGGCGGAGCATGAGGTCAGTACATGGTCACAGCCTAGAATCCTGCAAAATATGTGACTGCATCTGGTCCAGGCATGATGTCCAGAGACCTTCCTGTTTTGATGACAGTGGTTTTGATAAGGAGTGAGCTCTTCAGCTGCATCAATCTTATTCCAGATCTGTGTCTGGCCATGGAGCATGGAAAGCGATGTGACATGTGCCGCAGGGCTTGTTTTATTTTCTGCTTCCTTGCTGTTGCTTTCACGCCTGTTTTGCACAACCTCTGGCTTCTGAAAAGATGCCAGTTACCCCCCTGCACCTCCCTGCAGGCCCTGGGGCCAGGGCTTTGCTGCTCTGGGAAGCAGGTCTCAGAGTGGAAGTTACATCCCACCTAGTGCTCCCTGTATCCCAAAAGCGAAATGAGCGACAGTGGATGTTCCCAGTGCATGTCCTGCACTGCACGTGCTGGTCTGCAGGGGCAGATCCCAACCCCAGGGCAGCTTGCAAAGGGAAGACCTTCCTGAGCTCGTACCTGCTTAGCTTTAAGTGATGTGGGTCCCAGCCCCTCCTCCCCAGTCACTACACAATGATTTATTGTGTCTGTGATGTGCTGTTCCATGGATAACACCCATGTTCCAGTTCAGTGAGTTGTTCATTGGATTGATTGATTGATTGATTGATTGATTGTGTGACAGAGTCTGGGAGCTCCTCTGAACCTTCTCCTGCAGAAGCCCCTCTATTGCCGATAGTAGCAATTTCACAGCCCTGTCTGTGGTTTGACAATCGGCACATCACTCAGAGCTGGTGGAGGTAAAAACCCAGAATCACAGATTATTCTGAGTTGCAAGGGACCCACAAGGATCATCAAGTCCAGTTCTTAAGGGGATAACCCATACTGGGACTGAACCTACAACATCAGCATTATTAGCACCCTGCTCCAACCAACTGAGCTAATTGTGGCTGGAGGAATAACGGAGGGATGAGGGATAACCTCCTTAAGCAGAGAGTGGGAATAACCCCATTAAATTGGGACTGCCTGGCCCCCAGACACAGCACTGTGCTGTCGAGCTATGACTTGGGTTCTGCCTCTGCCATTGCCTCTTGGGCAAACTCAGACTTATTTCTATATATATATAAAAGGGACCCGTAGGATAAAGCTGTCCCCTGTCCTCTACTGTGAGGATAAATTCATAAGTGACTGTGAAAATTTCCATCCCTACTGCGAAGGGCCATGGAAATACCTGGAAAGGACAATAAATTTCCAAGCTGTGAGCATTGCTTAACCTAAGCTGCTTTCCATGGTCTCTGCACTGCAATACTGTGGTTTCAGAATCGCTCTACCATTTGTCCTTCAAAGAGCACAGCAAGGAAAAGAGTTTCTTTCCCAATTCCAGCATTATTCTGCTGGTGCCAGTCTGTTCCTCTAGTTTTAGATAGCATTTCTGTGCTCCATCTATCAGACCTCTGGGTGCCCTGGAATCAATCAGGAATTCCAGCCTTGTGCCTGCTAATTGCATGGCCGTTTGGTGGCTGGGAGCTCTTCCAGCTGATGGATGGTGTGTGTGGAGGTTTTACTCCATCTGAGTGACACCCCCAAGCAGCTCAGCATTGTGTGCTCGCCCAGTCGGGGGTGAGGGTCAGCACTGCAAAACAAGCCGTGCTGGGTGTGCATGGGGGTGTGACCTCACTGCTACTGGGGGAGCACTTAGGCTGTCACCATGGGAGCTCTGGCTGTTGAAGGGGTGCAGCCTTGGCTGGAGCACTGCACAGGCTTGTGCATGATGCTGATATCCAGGGACAGACCCTGCAGGCGCTTCATGGGCTCAGCAAGGTATAAGGAGTCAGTGTTCCTCGCTGGAACGAAGGCTATGAGGAGCAGGAATGATCTGACAAATCTAGCTTGCACTCATCCACAAGAAGCTGACCATGATGGCAGAAAAGCAACATACAGCTGGGTCCATCTCCAGTCTTGTAGAAGCCAAGGTCAGTGGCTGGACTCAAAATAGCTCCAAGGTCTGCGTGGCCTCCACGACTGCCCAGAGCTGCCCTGAGTGGTGTTCTGATAGCCCGGCACGCCTGGCTGGTGGTGCCTGTCCCTTGGAGAAACCTTCCTGCATCTGTAAACAAATTTGGACCTGAAGGTGGAGCATGCCAAAGTGACAGGTTTACCTTTCCGAGGCACTTTCATTTTGCAGGTTTGACTTGACGTGTCAGGCAGCTCCTCGGATTGTAACCCAAAAGAGTATTATAGGAGATGCTGTACTCCGGGTGACATTTTTAATCTTTCATCTCTTCCAGCTAATGCGTTTTGCTGATCAGTTTGCCAGGCAGAGCATCCTCGCTGGCGATGCCAGGTCTGAGTTCCTCCCGTCTGCCTCTCATTCTGCACGCGCTGCCACACGGCTTAACAATTGTGTTTTTCATGAATAATTTGTTCTCTCCACATCAGGCAGTCTGTGTCACTCTGCAACCTCCGGCTTTGCAGAGGGGAACAGCCAAGTGACAGGAACAGCCAGCAGCGGCGGTCCTGGGCGAGCCTGTCCTGTGCCTTCCTGCACTCCAAACAGGGCTTTAAGTAATTTCTCCTTCAAAGCAGTGTCCTTTGCTGCCTGCATGCACACCGTGTATCTCCTTTTTACTTGTGCTGTCTCCAGGAGCACTGTTTTTGTGTTAACTGGTGTGGAGGATGTTGTGCCCTGTCCCAGGAGAGTGCCTGGCGCCTCTGTTTGCTCCTTGCTTGTGGGGGTGCATTGGAGGGCAGTGAGCACCGAAACAGCCCTTGTCCCTGTTGTGCTTACCTGGGAGTTTGCTCTCTAGTTATCCCCCAGGTCCCAGAGCTTACATAAATTCACTTTTAAGAACAGAACCCACCCTGACACTCCTGAGGTGGGCATTTTGCAGTGGGCGCTCAGCTGGGGCTCTCCCTGGTACAGCTTTCCTTGGGGAGATTTCTTCCAGCTACAAGTGAATCTCATTGCTGTGGTCCCAACAGCTATTGCCTGCGTGACTTTCCTGGGATGAGCTGTGTCCCAAGACAGCCAGAGGAGCTAGTTCAGGCCTCATACTTCAGCAGAGCAGGTAACAGCTTTGATGAACTGTATCATTTGTCCTGGAAAATTCTTGTTAGCACTCTGCTGTTGACAGAGCCACCCAGGATTTGGATGTTGGGTTTGCTCCTCGCAATCCTCAGAGCAGCATCGCAGTCTCAGCAGAAGCCAGTTCAGATCCCCGTGTTTTCTCAGGAAAGCCCCCCCTGCCAGAGTAACATATGAGGCAGCAAGTCAGGGAGGGGCTGTCAGGGCTGTGGGGGGATGCCCGGAGCCCTGGCCCTTGATGTACAGGCAATGGGCACAGCAGTATTTCCAAGGAATGTGGTGCTTGCCAGCCCTTCTTCAGGAGACTGGTGTGGGATTATTTCTCCCACTGCATTTTCTGACTTTTCTCCCATCTTGTTCCAATGTTTCATCACAGCTGGCTTTTACAGCCATTCTTCCTTCCAGAAATACTGGAATTAGCCTATTAAAGCTACTCCCTTTTAATATTCCTCTGGAGTGCCAGTGCCTGCAGGCAGGCTCCATCCACAGGAACCCTGTCCCAGCACTGCTTGCTCTGCTTTAGTACCTGACCCAAAATCCATGAAAGTCAAGGTGAAGATTTCCTGTGGGCCTTCTGGGCTTTCAGTCAGGCTTCAGATATAATCATGTGTTCACAGTTGGGGAAACTGAGTCTAGAGTGGCTGAGTCAGGATATGGATCCAGCCATGCAGGAACTCAGTGCCCAGGTTCTGCACATCCCAGGAGCAGGACAGAGGGAAAGCCAGCCCAACTATTAGATGGAAAGGGCCATACTTTTGCAGTCAGGAGGGTTGAGTTTCCCTTCTGCCCTATCAGAGCTTTTTAGTGGCTTTGACCCAGGACCTTGGCCAGAAAGCTTTGGGCCCATATTTTCAGTGACCCTTAGGTGCTGTGGTTACACAGCCAGATCGGGAGCTCACAGTCAGACCGCTCTATCGGGTGCTTCTTGGATAACAGCCCATGGGCCGTCATTTCTGTTGGCTTGTGATACTCGGTGCATGTTTTCAAATACCAACTGGAGTTGTTTGCAAATGCCTAGTAAATCCCAAAATAGCCCCAATTTGCTGAATTTTGTGAATAGCATTCAGCCCACTCCAGTTACAATAGCAGCCTGCCTCCGTGCCTCGCCGGAGCTTTGCGGAGGTACAATAGTGAGAGGGGCGAGGAGTGAGGCTGGGCGAGCAAATGTTATTATTCCAGCTTGCTGCACAAACAAAGGATGCTATTTGTTTTCCTGGCTTCTAGAGCATTTTATTTGTATCAGCTCCGATTCTTCTGCTGCATGCCTCAGTTTTCTTTTCAGTCCACTCTTTGGGGACTCATTGTCCCAGTGAAGTGTGGTCCCTTTGGGATGGTGCTCCAGAGCTGGAGGACTGGTGCTGGGATGTGCATCACCTCCGATTGTCTCTCCCTTGCGTGTGGGTGGGCTGTGGCGGATGTCTGTCTGCAAGCATCCTTTCTGCTAACCCACAGTGGCATGTCCTCAGTTCCCCGGGCTCCGTGGGAAGTCTGGCAGTTCAGGGGCTGCCTTCCCCTCTCGCCTCAAGCTCCTCTTGCTCCTCTGTTTACACGATGGAAAGTTTATCGGCTGTGGTTTCTTCCCGGAGTCCAGCAATGCGACACTGATGAGGAGTGACAGGAAGGTCACAGCACAGGGGAGGAGAGGGTGGGGAATGTGCCCTGAGCTTGGCGCTGCCTCTCCGGCCCCTCTCAAGCACAGCCTTGATGGGGCATTGGGGACATCCTTAGCTGAGCTTGGGGTGGCCCTTCTTGTCCCCAGGATGTGTGTTTCATGTAAGACACCCTTTACAGCTCTGTAAGGTCCTTTATTTATTCATTGTTTGTGGTTTATTTCTCATTCTGCTTCTGGGTCTGTGGGGGTGTGTGATGAGCCTGAGCGAGCTGCTGAGGACAGGCAGGTGCCAATGACTGCAGCTCCTCTCCCCTGGTGGGGGGATTTCCCTGTCCCACAACCAAACCCAAAGGTCCTGTGCTTTCCTTTTTATAGCAACAGTTGGGAACGTAGTGAGCTGCAGAGGGAGGTGGGCAGCCCTGCACTCCTCCCTGTGTGTGCTCTGCAAGAGCCAGCATTGCTTGGCGGGGAAGGGAGGCTGGGCTGTGCACGTGCTGCAGAGCCATTGGGCTCTGCAGAGGCTGCCAAGCCACAAACCCCAGCCTGAGCATGGAGATAGGTACAACTGTGATGGGATGGGTCTTGCGCTGAGGGTCGGGGGGAGGTGGCACCCATCACAAATCCCCAGCATGCTCAAGCTTTATTTATTTATTATGTAAAGGAAGCGCTGGGTGCTGTGCTCCCTCTCTCCAGCACTGTCTGGAGTCTCAAACAGAGAGTGGGATTAGAAAGGGTAAAATTCTTCAGCATCTTAAAAATAAGAAGGAAAGCATTGCTGTCTCTTCACATTTGCTGTAGGCTGATGGACTATTGGTCCGCACCAAGCAGCCGCTGCCCAGCGGAGACCTCTCCAAAGCTGGCTGGGGTAATTGCAGGCACGGCGCTCAGCATTCATATCCGAGCTTGGCATCTATATCTAATCTGAAAATAAGTCACTATATATTTCATTAAACCAGCTGCTGCTGCTTTTATTTGCTTAGTTTGAATGATGTTCTGTTCTGTTGAAAACCAATTTGTTTTAGAAAAATGGTCTGTGTTTGCAGCCTGTGCACTGCATGGCCCATCCTGCCCCAGCCCTCCCATGGGAGATTCTCAGCAGTGGGGCTGAGCCAGCAGCCACCCACCCTGCAGGGGACAGGAGAGGAGGAGGTAGCCCGGTGGGTGACATCCTGTCCTGGGACACATAATCTGCATGTCCTGGCTTGGAGACCTTGAACAAATCACTTGCAAATGGTTCAGTTCCTCTGTTCCCTGTCTGTAAAGGAGAGATGGAGCAGCAAGTCTGGAGGTCCCTGGGCTGCCATAAGTACCTGTAGGTAGGTGGGCTGACAAGATTTACCTGTAATTTGGCCAAGATGAGGTGAGTGGGCTGGCTTCACCACTTCTCCTGCTGGAAAGCTGCCTGAAGTAATTGCCTGTCCTGCCGTGCTCAGCTTCACCAGGTCTCTGTGACTGTGACACAGCCTGAAAACAACAGCAAATGAAGCCTGTTAACTTTCCCTGTATAACTGCTCCTCCTCACTGAATCTGGAAGTTGAAGGAATTGTAATTTAGAACATCATGCCACAGCTGTGAGGGGCAGCAATGTACTCCCATTGTAAGGTGAAACAGAAGATTGTCATGTCGTCTCATGGCCCAGGGGTAGTTGCTTTGCAAGGGAAGCCCCCCCAGCCCCTGCATGAGGGAGGGAGAAGGGATGGGCCAGGAGGGAACTTCCTCCAGGCATCCTCTCGTGGTAGTTACGTGTGTATCTGTTAACATACGACAATTAGGAAACTTATTTCCAGCACGCTGTTTGCAGTGACAGATTCCTGAACCCCAGCCAGTGCTTTGCGAGAGGAGCTGTCGTGGAAAAGGAAATAATGGGAATCTCGAGCTTTTTATAGCGCTACCCATTCTCTCTCAGCTGCCTGCAGGGAGCTTGATGTCCCTGGCACCGCACATGATGGGAACCACGGCAGGGTGGGCATCTGGAGGGGGACCTGGATCTGGGGACAAGGTGGGACCTGGCTCCAGAGGAGGGGGCAGTCAGCATTTCTGATGGATGCCAAGGGATGAGGTTGAAGCAAATTGGTCACCCACTCATCCAAAACCTGCGTGTGCAAGGATGCTGTCTGTTGGAGGGAGCCTCCCATCCTCATCCTTGCAGACAGAAGCTCCCTCACTGCTGGCAGCCTGTAAGAGAAACAGGTACTGGGGAATTTTAAGAAGCTGGTGGTGATTTTGATGCCTTGACTGTTTGGTGGTTCAACTGGAAATGCTGCGGGCTTGCCTGGTTCTTGGACTGCAGTGGAGCTCTGCTGGGCACATGAATTCAGGTCCTGACCTGCTCAGTTGCCTAAAAGTCTCTAGAAATTTTCAATCCAAATGAGCAACAGAGACTAAAAATATTTATCTTTTTTTACTTAAAGGCTTTAGGACTCTCTCAACTGTCTGTAAACTACATCACCAGGAGAGGAAGATAAATCCTCCTCTTCTGTCCCAAAATGAGTCTGTCTTCTTACTGTCTTCTCACTCTGGTTACTAATTTCTTGGATATCCAGTTTGTATTAAAACTAGTCCCTCCTTTAGCCATTCTCTGCTGAGGTAGGGCTGGGCTGGAAATGGGCAGCACAAGGACAGGTCTGTGGTAGGAAAACATGAGCCGTGGTGATGGGAACAGGTCAGTGAGCTGAGGCTGGGACCTGCTGCTGCATGAGCTGAGTAGAAAAGAAAAAAAGCAGCAGGAAGCAGCAGTGTGGGAATTTAATATTTTTAATTATAATTTAATATTGTTTTTTCTGTTAACTTAATTTGCTGTAAGAGCCAAGGCTGGGCAGCAAATAGGGAAGGAAGCAGACCTCAGACTGATGATGGGAAATGATTCTGATTGTGTTTTTTACCTGCATGGCACTGCGCTGGCTGCAGAGGTACTGTGTCTCAGGGCAAAGGTTTACAGGAATGATGGGCAGCTGTGGATCACAAGTGTCCATGGATACAGGAGGAGCTGTTACTGGAGGCCAGTCTGGGGCAGTTTTAGAGCTCAGGGCTGCAGGAGATATCTCAGACCAGACCTTCCCTGTGCTAGATGCAGCCTCCTGGAATGGGCTTGCTGCTGCTAATCTTTCCTGAAGATATAAGCATTTTCTGCAGTTCTAGCAAAGGAGAACCCGCTCTGATGTCTGTGTGCTGTTTCTGCCTCCCCTTGTATCCAAAGATTCCGTGCAGTTGGTGTGAGGGAAAAGGAAAAAAGGTCAGAAATGTCCTGGCCCAGCTCTGTATCTCTTTCTTCCTTACTCACCTTTTTTGTACACCTCAAGGTCATTTGACTGTTGCTTTCCACAAATTGCATTTTCAGTTCCCTGTCTTGCTCTTGTGCTCAGCCAAGTCCAGCTGCTGTGATTAAAGCACCCAGGCTCTTGCTGCAGTGGCCCAATGCCTCCAAGTGCTGGTCTCCTTCACACACTCAGCCTTGTTGCCCAGTGAGAGGCTGATTTACCCTGCAGGTCTAGGTGGGCACGTGTTAAACACCACCTTTCCCAAACACATCAGCTAAAGAGCCTTTTCCGAAGGGCATCTCCCCCCTTCCCCACGTCTGCTTTTACCCCATGCTCTTCCATCCCCTCACAGCAAAACCTCCAGAGTACAAGAACACAGCACGTGGTGTGCCCTCAATTAAGGCACATTTGCCTGTTGGTATTTCAGAGATGGCAATGACCGCAATCCAGCATGTTTAAATTAGGAGTGACGGTGCAGGAATGTGCTGTCATGCTGGTTACCGAGGGCTCCTTCAGCGTGATGCTGAGATCTAGGGATGCCTGTTAAAGAGCATCCTTTTTTCATCCTGACTTTGCATGGCGAGGACAGAGCAGGCTTTGCTTGGCAGAAAGGCACAGAGGAGGAAATTGTGGGGGCTGTATTTACTGCTGTTAACTGTCAGTATGGGATAAAAGACCAGCTGGAATCATAAACTGTGTGTAACCCACCTTGGGGAGAGAGAAATCTTGGCTGCAGTGCAGGAGGGAGTTTACATCAGGCGTTCATGGGCATGGCCAGAGCTCGTGAGACCAGAGCTCTGTTGCTGATGATGTGTGCAAAAGAGGTGATGAGACATGGCCAGTGCAGCTACCCTCCACACTTTCTGGGGGTCCCTAGGGAGCTGCACCCCACGACTCCAGCCCTGAAACACCACACTGGGGCTGGGGGGACATCTGCTCATGCAAAGTCCTGAACCCTTCTGGCCTCTTCCCTCTGTGTCCTCCTGAAGGGAAGAACCGGGGTTTATAAAAGTGAAATATAAACTGTCATTAATTGTTCCGGTCTCCACGACTCAAGTTAAAATGATGCCGTGACATCTGTCTGAGCCAGCAGCTGGCTGTCATGAGGGGAAGGAGCACAGCAGTGTTTTGGAGGGAACGGATGCCAGATTCAACTCATCCCTGTTGCTTGGGAAGCTCAGCAGCCCCCTGAATGGTCCCTGAACACAGCACAGGAGGAGGGTACCAACAGCCCTGGGCTCTCCTCCTGCAACCCACAGTGAGACAACTGTTCCAGAAGCTCCTGCATGCTCCTCTCTGCAGCAGTGGTAAAACAAATTAGCAGTAACAATAATAGCAAATGCCAGCTGAACCACCCTGCAACATAGGGCATAAATCCCTGTGCCCTTGCTGGGCTGAAACTGCTGGTGCTAAGGTTGGGAGCAGCCCCTCAAAATACAAATTGTCATTGGTGATGTGGAAATGGTGTGGTTGTAGCCTCTTACCCTCCCTGTCTCCACTTGCAATTCAGAGGGCTAAGTGTTCCCTGCCCACACCGGGGGTGATGGCACTGACTCGTGCAGTTTCGGGGAGCAGCACACAGCTTCCCAGAGAAGCAGCACACAGATCGACTGTACCCATCGACAGATTTCCTCCCAGTAGCCTGCAGCCCCTTTGCTCCTCAGCACTTTTTCTTGGATTTTCAAAGATTTCTTGGTCCCACCTCAGCTCTCATTATTAACTGGATGTTTTTCTACCTGGTACGTTATTTTTGTGCCTGTGCCTCAGAGTGTTCTCTGAGGAATCTGGGCTGCTTTTGGGGGGAAGAATCAGGGTGAAGGGTGGCAATGTTTCTTTGTTACCTTTTTTTCCTTCTGTAGTAGTGAGGCTGTGCCGAGGATGGTGCTGGAGAGCGGTGCCCGGCAGGGCGCTCCAAGGGCCGTGTGTGCACACGTGGCCGTGCGTGTGCTTGCTGCACACTCACACAGCTGAGCTGGTGCCTGAGAGCCTCAGCTGCTTAATGGCAGCTGCTCCTGAGGTCGGAGTTGCTGCTCACGCAAGAACAAGCCCTGCTTTCTGGCTAGAGAAGGTGTTTGGTGGCAACTAGTTTTTGCCCAAAGCCTTATTTGTGCTACCTGTGCCTGGAGACCCCGAGGGAGTGGGTCACTCTTTTGCCTGTCTGTTTGAACACCATCGGAGAGAATTTTGCAGAGGTAGTTCCCCAAGGATTTTGCTAAGTGCTGTTCTTCCTAATAATTTTCCAAATGCCATTTGTATTCCAAGTAGGGTTTTACTGTGAGCATTAATAGCACAAAGAGTGTAGTGTGGCTCTTTCTTGAGTTAACTACTTGAGCGGTTCAAGTTTGAAACTCAATTTCCCTCTTTCATGCTGAAGTTGACCGTATTTCATAACAAGATCTGCATTTGAAAGGGAAATGATGTTGGGGAGCACCACACTGCTCTGTGCTGAGCCCTCCCCACAGCCCATTTCCCTCCATGCCACCCCAACCTGCCATTCTGAGAGCATCAGTGGGGCAAGAAAGATGAGTTGTATTATGAGGGGGTTTTTTGGGGTGTGTTGGTTTTGGCTGAGAGCTGTACTGAGTCTCACCAACTTTTCAGCCAGGCACAAAGCATGGAGGGTCACTGACATTGTCCTTGCTGACCTGAGCTGCTCCCATCACATCCATGTACACTCAGAAGGCTCTGCAGCTGGCGGCTCTTCCCCCAGATCCTGTCTGCAGCATGTTACAAGCCTCATCTCTGATTAGTATTGTACTATCTTATTTTTGTTAAAAGTAACAAAAATTGAAGCCCAGTCCCTGTTCTGCGATGTGAGTAGCATTTAAAGTTGATGATGATTGCAGTTCTTTTAGCCTCTTTTGTTGCACAGGGTGGTTTAGTATGTTTACCCACAGTATTTTTGGCATGTGGATTTCACAATTTGTTTAGCAATGTCAATACCATCTGGAGCATCGTCTATTTAAAGTACATTAGAGAGATGAGGAACAACCTATCATATTTTTCCATAGGGTGCATCAAGATTGGAAATGAGAGTCATTCAGAAAGGTTTAATGGGAAAGAGATGTTCATTGCACTGCACGCTTGCCTCTTATCGCGAGTGGTTACGGCTCTGGTGCCGTTCCTCCGCTGCTTTTCCTGATTGTATTGTGCCACTGTATAATATCTGCCTTGAAAAGCAAACAGAGCTGCCTTAAAGGGAGGATGAAGGGCTGGTACCTTTGACTTATTCTCCTGAATTGAGCAGGACAGCTTGCAAGAGGTGATCTGTGGAGAGGATATCAGACGTGGCCTGTGATAAAGGCTGTGGGGGTGTCTGTTCTTCCACTGCTCATGGAGGTTAATGGATGCAGTGTAAGGATTTAATCCCAGTTACTCTGCTTTTGGGATGCTCTGAACTGGACCTGCTACTGAACAGCCTTGTTGGTGTCTGTGGAGCCTACAGTGGGAGGGGTGGGCTCCCGTGTCACTTGTTCATGGGCTGGCACAGCTTGAACACCGAGTCCTGGTTCATGGCAGCTCCTGCTGCTGAAAGGAAAAGCTCTGCTTTTACTCTGTTGTAGATCCCCTTTGCTCTGAGTAGCACCAGGATTCAGCCCTTGTTCAGAGGCACCTACAGAGCTCCATGGACTGTGTGAGTGTGGGGATGGTGCAGCCCATCTTCACCAGCAGTGTTGGGGATGCAGGGTGGCTGCAGAGGTCTTTGGAAATATTTTTTCTGTCCCATACAGGAGTGCTGCCTCTGGTTGTGTCCTTGGGTACACACGTGTTGGGTTCTGCAAGCCAACAAGTCTGGCTTTCCACTGCTAGTGCCAGGGTTGCATTTGGCAGGGATTAACATCACGGTGCTTTCAGTTAGATCATTGTTTCTGATCGTCACAAGAGCACCAGCGGGACAGGCAGTCCTGGCCAGCAGGCAGCCTGCTGGCCAGGGCAGCTCCAGGAGAAAGGAGTATGATGCTCAGCTCGGCTCTGGTGGCTGTTTGGCATCACTGAGAGTCAGTGATGGCTGGTTTTCCACCCTGTGAACTCTCAGAGGGGTGCTGGGGGAGCTTAATCCGCACTCACTACTACTGAGAGTGAATCATTCACGAGCGTGAGCCCTCCTCGCTGAGTGCTCCCAGCTCCCATTAACTGGGGGGTTTCAGGGGGTGGTGGGGCTCCAAATGCAGCTCTCATCCTGGAGTGAGGAGCGAAGCCTCTAGAGGAGCTGGGGACAGAGATGCGTGATCGCTTGTAGGCTCTCTATCTTCAAAGCTGGAGATGATTATTTGACACCTCTGCAGCATGAAAACTGAGTGAATACTGGCTGGAGGGCCCTGAAGCTTGCTGGCCCCTTGGGCAGCTGGTCCCAGCTCAGCGAGATGTGGTCCCTCTGCAGTCTCCATCACCTCTCCGCTGCTTGCACTTCATAAACTGCTGCACTGCTAAAGGGCATTCTCCTGCTCTGCATCAAATGAGAGTAATTGAATTTCCCTTTCCCTTCGGTATTTAACATTATTTTCAGGTCGTGTTGGCATTAACGAGAGCCCGGCCGTGGTTTGCATAAGGATATTTATAGGCGCCTATGCAGATGAGAAGTGTCGTCTCCCCACATCATGTGCCCGGCTTGGACGAATAAATTTCACATTGTTACTTTGAACTGGGTCACCAGAAACTTCAAAAATATATTCCTCTGATCGTTTTGATACAGGTTACTTAACAAGGGAGATAAACTAGTACTTCCACACAATTGTAGGGAGAAATGGATTTGCAGAGCCCAAGGCAGTGTCGGGGCGGTGGAAGCTGTTCTGATACACGCTCTTCAAAGCTTCCTACGTTTTGCCAGCCTTAGCATTTTTAATCATTTTGCTGGCTGGCATTCATCTGGTGAGAGTATCAAAGCACTCCTGCAAACGGACGAGTGTTTCACCACAACCATTAGTACAATCCTGTGCTTGTCAGCCTCTTCCCCTTCAGGAGATTGCAAGAAAAAATCCTTAGCGTTTTAAGCTGTGCGAGTTTTTGCTCTCAATATAGAGCACAAGCTGTAATTAGTTCTTGCTGCCGGATTTGGGAATGTTAGGTTTGTTTGTTAGAGAAACTTGGGTTAAGCTTCAAGCTCCAGCCCCTGCTGCCCAAGGTGCTTGCAAGGTGGGAGAAGGTACTGATGGTCCATGGGAAACCTCCCAGCTCTTTCTCTGGCCAAGGGAATGTTGGCATCCCTGGTACAGGGAAAAGTATGTATTAGCTCTTACATGTGCCCACAGAAACACTCTCCTGCATCACACGATGCAGATAAATAACCACTCTTGGGCAGCTGATTGAAATTGGGATCCAGGTATTAATTAAAATAATTGTGTTGACCTTAAACAGAAGGGTGACCCATGGAAATCTTGGCATGCCAGCTGCACATTCATCACCTCGCAGCCAGAGGTGCTCTGCATTTTAGCACTGGCAGAGCGCAGCAGATCCGTGTGATTGGAGCTTGGATGCTCACTGGAGCAGGGGCACCAGGAACCAGTGCTGCTGCACCTGCAGCTGGGAGTGTTCCTCTGTCCCTCTGCTGCTGCAGGAGGATGGATGTCTGTCCTCCAACCTCAGCTGCTTCTTTCCCATGGCTTAAAAAGTGATCCAAACCAAACTGATAGAACTTCTCCCAAAACACTTGTTTTGCCATTGCTGTGCCTTGGTTTTCTTTTGACTTCGGTTTTGAATGGCTTGCTGAGGTGTTCACATGAGACTATCCAAATCCCTAATTTCAGCCCTTTTACACAGCTTAAAATGGAAAAAAATTATGACATTTCTATATGGGTCCATTAAGCTATGGGTATCAAATTAAGAGACCATCTTAGCAGGATTTGGTCTTCAGTGATGAGCAGGGCTAGTGAAGCTGCATTTGTTTTTAGGAAGCTGTTCCAGTCCATGAGTTAGCTTTGGACACAGCAGAATTATCTAGTCTTGGCACCTTTTACCTGGGATAGGGCTATAAATCATGGCTAACTTTAGATATTAATCATTTCTACGCATCTTTGTGTGAAGATGGCACAGATTTCCCCATTGGCTTTCTTGTAAGTTGTACCGACTGTGTGAAGAGAATATTTTCCTATCAAAGAAGCTAAATAGTTCATCTGTGCTCCTGGCTGTCCTAATATGTTTGAGAAGTCTTTAGAAAGCCCGAGAGAAATAATTCTAGATTACTGAAAGCAATTTGTCTTGTAGAAGGGGAACGTGCTTGCATTTAACTGTGTCTCTGTATTTTTGGTCTCTGATTTCCTGGGATGTAACTGTAAGATCGCCCTGCCTGCGCAGAGTTCCCTGCCTGCTGCAGTGGCTTCCTTGCTGCCAGCTGTGCTGGAGGATGAGCAGAGGCAGAGGAGGTGGTGCCTGCACGTGAACCTGTCTGTCCTGCCCTGGGAAGGGAAGATGAGTTGGATCTCACGGGCTGAGTGTCGGTCTGTTTTGTGCAGCCATGAGCTGACTTGCTGGTGGGAAAGCTCAAGCCCACTGTGCTGTGCTGGCTTGGAGGTGTGTGCATCACCATCATTGCCCTGGGAGCACATGATCTCTGGGGTCAGCTCTGACAGTCATCTCCTCCCAGGCAGCAGGGCCACTGTTCCTCGTGTTTCCAGAGGAGGATTTATCCTCTTTCCCCACAGACATGGGCAAGGCAGTAGCCATTGTCATGCCCCAGCTCCAACCTCCTGGGGCGTGACACAGAGCTATTTGGTCCTCTGAGGAGCTGCAGAATTCATCAGGAGAAGCTCATTCCCCCACAGTGAGCTGGTGTGCAGGGCTGTCCCTGCAGGTCCTGGTTTGCTCCTGTGCTGAGGGGCCTGAGTGCAGGTGGCCCAGTGGCAGAGCCAGCCCTGATCTCTGCGTTCAGCGAGGGGAGGGGGGCTCGTCTCTCTGACTTGTGCTGTACAAGCAAGTGCAGATGTTTTTGTTTAGAACACGTTACAATGGGTGTTTCTGTGGTGTCAATCAAACATTGACATTTTCCCAGGGTGAGTTTGCTGAGACAGCAGTGGTGAGCAGCAGCCATGCGCAGGAGGGTTATTTCTGCCTGGTTTTAAGCAGCTACTGAGAATTAGTCTTTTATATCCAGGGCAGTACAGCGTGGGCAGTAAAAGTAAAATTTCAAGCTGCAGGCACGTAATTAGGTTTCATGCCTGGGGACCCATGACAGAGAGAATAGAATCAGCTGGTCTGAGTCCTGGGTCTGCATCTCAGTCCAAGGTCGAGGTTCAGCATCTTGGTCCAGACTCCTCTGTCCTTGTGGTGCCTGTGTCTTAAATTGGGAGGTTCTGTGGAGCTCTGCAGGCTTACCCAGATCACAGCTCAGCATCTGTGGCAGGCAGGAGACTTGGGGTTTGAGGACAGCCAGAGACTGGCAAAGGGTCTGAGATATTCCTGTGGGAAAGGTCCCTCTCTAAAATAAATGTAAGAATGCTCTTGGAAAGTTAGTATTTGCTGTCTTAGGAAAAAAAATTAAAAAATCAAGAGGGCTTGCTTCTTCTCCCCAGCAGACTTTAATGAAGGCTCCTATAGAGTGTGTCTTAATCGCTGTGAAATTATCGCTTCATCTGTGTGATCCATCTCTGTGTCTGTATCAGATCCCTCTGAGCGCTTCGGCTGTCATGTCAGCTCCGCCACGCTGCCGGGACTGACTCGTCCGGCCCCCTCCCGGCTCCCCCTCACACTTAAGATAACATGGAGAGAATTTTTCAACAGACAGAAGACGGTAATCCATAAAGATGGATTTGCATTAGTGTTAACAAAGGCTGAGATAGTGACAAATGAAGGCCTTGCCTCTGTGAGGACTCTCTGCACTGGCAGTGGAGCACATGCTTGTGGGGATGCTCTGGCCCAACACAGAAGGTGGAGTGGACTGGCAGAGGTGAGGAGGGGCTGCCTTTGTCCTCCTGCAGTCCGAGCCTTAATACTGCTTTACTCCCAGCAAATGGGGCTTTGGTCCCAAGCTCTTGGACGTTCCCATGGTATTTGGCATGAGGAACACAGAGTGAAAACTTTATGGGGTGGCAGGGTGGGCTGGAAATGGGATACAGGTTCTGCCTTGCATCTGAACTGTTTTGCTGTAGTCACGGTAGTGTTATTTTTTTAATTCTTGTTGGCTGTGCAGCTATCCATCTCCTGTTTAGAATAATCCTATTTGTGTTGCAATAACAATAGAATTACTGCAGCGAGCATCAAAGCCCGTGTAGGTCATAAGCATTTTGTGTCATAATCTCAACTTGGTGATGATGATGATGACCTTTTGCTGCCTGCATTTCCGTGTACCTGTGCCTCATTCTTATTAAATATCCCTGCATTGAAATCTCTTGCTAATCTAATCTCACCATGTGGCTGCTATATAATTATCTCATTTTGTAAAATATTGCATCTGTCATTCTCCCCCCCCCCAACCTTTGAAGCAGAGGGAGGGTGAGGGAGAGCGGGGAGCAAAGAAGCTGCTGGAGGAGGCAGCAGTAATCCCACTTAAGTGACAATTTGTACATTATCAGTTTGTAATCGCTGGTGTGTGAGCCACCTCCTAAGGACCATGTTCCCATCACTGCAGGAGTCCAGGAGGGTGCCTCAAGCAGGAAATGTGCACTAGAATTTTTTCACTTTTTTGGAGAATTGTAATAAATTTCAGACTGCTCTTTTTGTCCCTGTGGTTGCTGCCTCAGTAAGCTCTGATTGCATCCAGCGAGGATGGTGAGCAGAGTCATTTCACACTGACCTTCCTCTCTGGTGTGGGGCTGGGAGCCAGCCAGTGCTGCCTTCACCCACTAAACCCCAGACAGAGACTGTTCCTCCCCAAAACACCTTTCAAACTTCTCATGCCTCTCATGCTGGAACCAAGGAGCTCCTGTTCTTCTCAGCTGGATAAAGATGGCTGCTCGCCCAGCACTGGAGAAGGGCAGCAGCAGCCTGGGACCCAAAGCCCCTCCCTGGGTGGTTGTCTCTGCAAGGTAGCCCAGGGCCCTTCCCTGCAGAGCCACCTGCTAATCAACAACTTAAAATAACAAAGTGAACACACAGCCATTGTCTAATAACATGAAGCTGTGGGGAATGAAGAGCCACAGGGCTCTGTTTTTGTAAACCATCCCCAGGGAAGGACCAGAGCGCATCTGCTGTGGCAGGTTCTTTCTAGAAATAGCAAGTTTAATTAATCATCCTGTTTTCTTTTCTTAAACTATTTAAATTCTTTTTTCCCCCCAAGGGATAATGCATTGCTGCCTTTTAAATAAGTACTGCAGTTGTAAACTCCTGCCACACTTCTGTCTGGGAGCACATCTGTCTTCTGGCTTGGAGCACATCTGTCTGTGCCTCCCAACCCATAGCTCCCATGTTCTGGCACAGTGGGAAAATCTGTATTTCAGAAAGGAATCACGTGGATACTTCCAGGCTGCAGAGGGTGTCAGATGCAGAGCCCTTTATCTTCTAAACCCCCTTATCTTTTAATTCTGAGACGTTTTTGTCTGACAGTTCATAAATTAAAAATGTTTCTTAGGTGACTTTTTGCTCCCATTTCATATGTATTTCATGTAAAGACTTCCCAGGCAGTGAGTTCTGTGAGGACTTACTTATGCAAAATTAGAAGCTCTGGTTTTACGTTCTTATGGGATACACTTGGCATGCCGCAAACCATGATGCTACAATCAATGACTGTGCACTTTAAAAATACTGAGAGTTGTGACATTTTCCTGTAGCCCAAGCATCACCCTGAAAATACATCAGACGTGTGCATTTATCACACTCTGCTCTGAATTGCAGTGAAGTTCGTGTCTGACCCTGACCTCCTGCTGCTCTCTGGTGGCTGAGGGCAATCCCGATGTCATAGTGGTCTCTGATCATGTGGTACCTTCAGTGCTGGCTAAGGACATTTGCACAGACTGCCCAGGTATGGGCGATGTGTGCTGGACACATGGGTTTATGGAGAGGAGTCTTTACAGCCTGCCTTGATCAGCTTTGCAGTGATAGACTCCTTGGATTTTGCCAAACCAGCAGCTGGGAAGATGGTGCCAGCGCCTGGTTGGCATTGCCATGCTGTTGAACCGTGGGCACGTGGGGACAGTGAGTTCTGGACCCTTTGAGGATGGGCCACCTGGCACTGCAGGGGCTGCCACCTCTTTCCAGGGGATGTGGGTGATGGTTGCTGCTCTGGGCACACAAGGGTGAGTCTCTCCAACCATGACTGACAGCCCCTCTGCCTCTCCAGGGGCTTGCCCTGCTGGCCCCAATGCCCATGCAATTGGGGTTGTTGCTGGTTTTCTTTCTCCTCTTACTGCTTCTGTTGTTTCTGCCTCCGCCTTTTGTCTCTACAGCATGGTCTCAACCTCTGGTCATAGATGGTTTTCACCACCACCTTGTCTTACTGCAGTTTCTCTTCAGGTGCTGCCTGCTTGTTCTCACCATGTTTCACCTTCTCAACCTACCTGTGTTAAACGTTTTCCCCGCTGTGCCCTTCCCATGTTTCTCCCAGGTTTCCAGGCCATCATCCTCAGAGCCACTCTCCTGTCAGGCTGCTGCAGAGGCATTTCTCTCTCTTCTGTGTCTGCAAATTGACTTCTCTGCTTCAAAATACCCCCTTGCCAAGACCTTCTGTTGTTTGCTCTGGGCTTTCCTCCTGTTCCCTCTGCCCATCCTGAAGTGCATTTCCCCACTTTGTCTCACATCTCTGCAGCAGCCTCCAGGAATACAAGCAGAGCTCTTCGATGGCTCCCAGAGGCAGTGGGTGTCGGCTGTGCTGTTTGCCTGAATGGCACGCTGGGAGCAAAATCCATCCCCTGTAGGCAGCTCTTTGCACCTCTGCAAGATTTCAAGGAAAATATAGCTGCGTATATATTGATAAGATGTACAGAGCAGAGAGGACAATTGAATTGCTGTGAGTGGCACATGCATCAGTGTCCCTGACAATCCGGTAATTAGCTGGCAGAGCAGAGCGAGCAGCGAAATGAGCCCGGCAGCTTGTTTGCAGACATTAGGGGCTGACTCCCAAGGAGTACCTGCTCCCTGCTCTGACATCTGGGGCCGTGATGAGACCTGATGGCTGCTTCCGCTTAAAGTCACCGTCACCTTGGAGATCGCTGCCAATGAGTGAACCTAGGGACAGCAAATCCTCCTGCAGGCACCACCAGTCCCTGCCTGCCACGGAGCTGTGTTAGGATGGTGGGTGCCCCCATTTCATTGCTGCCTCACCTCCTGGCTCTCAGATGGGGTTGTTGGCAGGATTGAAGGGGCTCACACTTGTGGCATGTGTGTCCAAAACCTTCTTCTTGGAGACTCCAGGTCTCTCTCCCTTCCTTCCTGTTCTGAAATTTCTGTGTCACTGGTAATGTGTGTCTGTGATGGAGGTGCCTTTGCCTCCAAAGGAAGCAATGTCCCACTCACAGTGCAGGGCCATTGCAGGCAGATAGATCAGCAAACATGCAGGTGGGCATGGCAAGGAGGGGTCTGCACCACAATTGTGAGCAAAAGTCTGTTGGGGCAGAGGGATGCTCTGGGTGAAATATTCCTGTTTGGGTTGTGAGCACTGTGCTATAGTCCCTCAGCACGAGCTTATGAAGAATTAACCTGCTTTGGAATAAGAAGGGTGATAAGTAATTGGATAAATCAGAGATCAGAAGATCTGGTGTAAGTTTTCTCAGTGCTGATCCCTGTAGGATCAGCACTGTTCAGTGTTTTGGTATGTAGTCTGGGAAAGGAGGCTGAGAACACCATGCCAAAGGTGCCTTGTGCTCCTGGCTTGTCCTGGACAGTGAGAATGAGTCAGGTGCAAAAAGCTGCAAAGGACATCAGGTGACGAGTGGCTGCCTGGTAAAGCAGCAGATGAAATCCAACATCATTGAAGGTGGAGTGACGCATGTGAGGAGAAATGATCCTCGCATCTGTAAGCAATGCCATGGTCTGACCCTGCTGTTGCTGGTGAGGAGCTGTGCCTCAGAGTTAGGATTAGCACTTCCATGAAAATATTGACTTGGTACTCTGTAATGATCCAAACTGCAGGTTGAGTATAATGGATTTTTAGGAAACAAAGAGAAAATGAAACCCAGAACACAGTTATGGACTGTTGCATTAATCTACTGCGTGTCTGCATGGGAAATAAATACTGCGTGCAGCTCTGATCCCTACTGCAGAGAGGAGTGGGGAGCCAGGGCAGGGACAGGGCAGCGTGACAAGAACCATGAACATCCTTATGAGCTTTGGCAATGTCAGCGACATTCAAAAGCTGCAGAGGGGTAACCAGGGCTGGGCAGGCAGGGCTGGGCACTGCGGGGTCTGTAGGAAATGTCTTTTCTTTGCTACTGCTAATCAGTTGCTGAGGCATCAAATTAAATTAATAGATGGCAGGAGGAAAGCAAACACACGTGGCTCCTCTATGGCAGGAGGAAGGAGAACGGCGGAACTGGCTGCCAGATGAGTTTAGAAAGCTTCCAGAAGTAATTACACAAATTTGTAAGAGAAAAATACTATTGAGAGTGTTGCTGGCACTGGCAGTGATGAGCTAAATCTCTGCATCACAGGATGCTGGAGGTCAGGAGGATGCAGGGGCATGAATGGGTGCTCGTGGGATCATATGACACTCCCTGGGCATCCCCAGTGGCTGTGCTTGGGGAGATGGTCCTGGATTGACTGAAACTGGTTCATCTCTGCTCTGGGTGGTGTCACCCTGCTCTGTTGGGGACATTTGCACATACTGCACAAATGGAGCAGGGGTTTGGTAGACTGCAGAGTAGAGGAATTGAGCACTGGAGAGCTGAGCACAGCCATCGCAGTGCTGAGATAGCAGCAGGGCATCATGCTGGCATAGCTGTGGGTCCTGCTGGGGTGAGGATGGCTGGCGGTCCTAAAATCCTGGTACCAGGTGGATATGAGGGTTACAGTGACAGTAGAGTGAGGATGTGAGGGAGTTGAGCTCTCAGGGGATATCTCTGGGCAGGAGGCATCACTCGAGGAGCTGTAGGTGGAAATCGGAGCTCTGCATGTCACCAGGGCAGCACCCAGCATTCCTGTAGGACTGGAAAGCTTGGGCTGTGTCTCGGGGAAAAAAGGTCATTCATGTTCCTGTTTTTCTGGCTTTGTGAAGGTGTATTGGGCTGTTACCTTCACGTGAAGGAGCTGGAGAGAGGTGGGGAACAAGAAATACCATCTGGTTGGTGACCATTGGTATTCCTTGACCCTGACACCCTGCTTGGTGCCCAGACAGCTTGTCACTGCTGCTGCAGTGCTGCTGCCATTTCAGGGACCAAAGGATACCCCAGCCACGCAGGGAGAGGAAAAGCAAAGCAAATAAACAAGGAGCACAACTTAAAACCTCTCCAAGTGTGCAGTGTTTTGTGACTAATACTAACGTAATTGCTGTCATGCTTTTAACATAATGCTTTTATCTCCCAGATAGACTCCTTCTGGTCATTAATCTCAAGGATTTCTAAGCAACAGAGAATCAGAGAGATGCAGCCATTATCCCCAAATGTGGTCAGAGGGGTGCAGAGCATCCCATAGCATCCCAGAGCACACCCTATACTGGGGCTGTGGGCTCTCCATGGGGGTGTGCTCACAGCTTTGCTCTGAATTCTCAGAAATCCTGGGGCTGTACAAGGCTCTTAATGGTTTTTTTTTCCTTCTTTTGTACCACTGTGCCCTGCTGGCCCACAAACCCCTGGCAAAAGTCACCTGACAACTCTCTCAGTGTGCCTGCGCCATCCCCATCCTCTGCTCAGCATCCCTCCGTCCCTCTTTAACCTTGAGGAGCAGCACTCAAAGCAGCTTCTCCCTCTTTCCCAGCTCTCTGAGGTTCATAGACACAAAGGCCAGGAGGGACAGTTGGAGCCATCAGCTCTGACCTCCTGCCTAACACGGGCCAGGGAATTTCACCCAGTAATTCCTGCCTCCAGCCCCTACCTTCTCTTTGAGCTGGAAAGCACCGCATAGATGGACCCAGTGGCAATGTGTCTGGTTTTGAGGTCATGCTGGTCTCATGTAGAATCGTCTGCTGAGGTTTTTGCTTTTGGTTATTTTCTGTTTTGTTTTTCTGCCTGCTATGAGCTGGGTCAGATCTGAGGGTGTACGGCTGTGCTGAACCTGCTCCTGCTGCTGGATCAGGACCTGCTTGCAGAAGCCTCCTGGTGGAAGCTTGCTCGAGGCGAGACTCTCCAGGTCGGTGTTGCTGGAGACTCCCAGCCACACAAAACAGCCTCTGCAGTGGTGGCAGAACCAAAGGAGCAGGGGTGAGGAAATCCAGGATAATTTCCAGGAAAACATCTCACTGCCTCATTTATTTACTGCAAAGGTCTCAAAATGTCACCCGGCCCCCTGAGACACTCAGCCGTGCTGAGGGTGAGCTTCCCTGTGGTCTTGTGACTGCTCAGGAGGAGCAGCCCTTGCTGAACTGCAGCCTTGCCCCAGTGCTTATTTAAGGTGACAGTGAGTAACACAGGGTGCCAGCTGTGCTGGATCCTGCAGCACGAGGATGCTCTCAAGACTGCTGCAAGCCTGAGCGAGGCTTTAACTATGAGGTCAGTTGTACCTGCTAAGCCGAAAATTATCTGCAAGCCACCTTGGGAACAAGGGTATCATATCCCTGCAACTGCCTGCAGGCACTGCCACTGCAGGGAGTAAGGGAGAAGGGCTTGGGGAAGGGGCCATGGCCAGGACGTGAGAGCCACAGGGCACATGGGCTGTGGGGAGGGCAGCTTGGCTATGTGTCCCCATCCAGTCTGTGTTATACACTCCCTTGAAATTGTCTGAATTTCAAAGGAGGAAAATTAGCCAAACTCAAGCACTTGCTCCCACCTTCCCCTGCTCCCCGTCACCCACAAGAATGAGAGAGTCTGGGGTGTTTTTCACCATCAGGCAGAATCTCATCTCACACACTGCTCCCAGCTTGTCCCCAGCCAGCTCTGCCTTGTCACCAGGGCGTGCCAGACCCGGCAGAGGCTGTGTCAGAGGGCAGTGTCCGGCTGCAGAGTATTTCAGACCTTTCTGACCTCACTGACTTATGAGTTCTCCCCTCCCTCCCCTCTGGAAAATCAAAAAGGATTTCCCTTTTTTTGTCCTTCCTCCATTTGGAAACCAGGAGGCCCTGTGGATCACATGGAGGGAGAGGGATGTAGAGGAATGCAGCAGACATCTCCCACACGCTCTGCCCATGTCCATCCCCAGTGCTGCATAGCTGCCGGCTCTGGCTGGGCTGTGCTCCTCCCCACTGTCCCTGGGCTGGCAGGCACCGGAGGCAGCTCCCCTCCACTGACAAAATGCTTCCGACCACACAGTCAGAATAATTTTGACATTTTGGGAAAGGAGAGAAATCTCACTCGGCATTGTGCATGGTTGGCGAAACTGTCACTGACGGCATGAATAAAGGTGGACAGCTCTCAATCAACCTTGATTTGCTATTTAGTTCTAATTCATACATATTATCAGCAAACCCTCTCTCAGATCAGGTTGGAGGACTCTGTATGTGAGTGTTACATTGTGTTTGGGTGGTAATAACATTTGTGACTTTTGGTGTGCTGTGAACCAGGAAGGTAGGATGCCTCCTTAGCCTCTAGAATCCTGCAGGGATTATTGTGGGCATCACCACTTGCTTTTTTGGGTTTGGGTATCTCTGTTCCCTGTCCTGCAAACACAGCCCATGCCCAGGGAAGCTTAGAGCCCTGGGAGCTATGGCAGAGTGGGCTTTCAGACCTGGTACACCCTGACCTGCTGCAAAGATTGATGTGAATATGTGGGAAGCAAATCCTGGGCAGCAATTTTGAAAAGAAGCCTGTCAAAATCTTAGCAGGCATGGCAGAAAGACCAGGTCTTTGCTTCATCTCTGTTCATTGAGGGAAGCATTCAAATATAACAACCTTTACCAGGCAAATGTCATTGGTGAAGCACCAAGATTTGCTTTGTTCTTGTCAAAAGGCCACTGACAGTGCTGCACCTTGGCACCGCTAGGGCTCCGTGTCTGTCCTGCACACTGGTCCTCGTTACTGGACTTGGAGGGCAGGAAACCATCACCTCCTGTGCTCTGGCAGTGGTTCTGGTGCAGAGGGACCAGGCATCCATGGCCCCCCAGATCCACAGCCTGGCCCCCAGCAGCCACTCCCTCCAGTTCGTTCCTCTCCCAGAGCTTCAACAAGTGTGTGCTCCAAGGGGGTGATTGCATTGAGTGTTTTACTTCTCCTCCAGTGTATGGTGCCATATGGGAATGTACCATCAGTCAATTATGGCTTCTTTTCATCTCTAAATAAAATGATTTGTTAATTTGAGTGAGTGATCACTGTGTGGCCTGGATGCTTTTCCTGCAATGGCGAACAGCTTGCACGCTCGCAGAGATGGATGGTGAGCCGGTGCCACTGGATACTTTCTGGGGTTGTTTTCAATTTAGCTGTGAATTGAATGAGAAGAAAAACGTTTCTCTTGGCAATTTGATAGGCGCTAGCTCTTCTGACAGATGTTGGAGTTTATTATCCCACCGGGACAATGTTTTGTAGTTCAGAATTGCTAATTGCTTTGAAGGCTTGGTGCTGCGGGAGGAGCAGGATGAGCTGTCTGCAGGTAGCGGGTGCTGCCAGCACCCGAGGACCCGGCGTGATGGAGTCTGTTGCCTTCCTGCTAATGGCTTTTGACTGAGGCTGCCAGCCCGGGCCTTGGCACTGCGTCCTGGAAGGCTCTGTGAGGTTTGTCAGCAGGACTGGTGCTGACTCCTGTCCCTGGGGAGGGGTGGGCTGGGGTGGAGGGAAGCCCCCCTGTGCTGGCACCCATCCCTGTCCCACTCTTCCCCGTTCCTGGCAGGGAGAGCTCACGGAGTATGTGTGGCACCAGGCAGGCTCTCCTGGCATGTGGGGCATTCGGCCCATGAGGCAAAGCCCAGCAGCTGGTATAGATGGTGCCTGGCAGTGTTCCCTCTGGTGCAGGTGGCACAAGCTCTGTGGCACCCAAACCAGACTGGCGGTCCTCAGCCACCTTGTGTGTGTCATGATACTTTGGGGATATTTGGGGGCTTTCTGGGTGGTGCTGCATGTGGGCACACTTCCTGCTGTGACCTTGGTGCCAGGGAGCTGTGGCATGAGCCCACCCCCTGCAGCCTGACTGCCCATCCCCAGGGCCATTTCTTCTCCTTCCTTGCTGCCTGTTGGCTGCTCTCTTAGTTTCCCAATGTGCCCTCATCACCACACATCAAAGAGCCCAGCATATGCCTGTGGTCTTGGGGAAACCACAGCGCTTCAGATGATGGCAGTAAGTCTGGGAGAGTCCTGCTCCCCTCCAGCCCTCCCCATGTGCTTCAGTGGCTCCAAGAAGAAGTCTGAAGATTCACAAAAACAGTTAAGAGGAGCCACGAATTGGTTAATGCAAATTGTTAGCAAGGCCATCCTCCCGAAGTGGAGCAGAGGCAGCCGGAGGTGAGCGTTTGCCTCTGCAAACAACAGCACGGCAGGATCTGGCAAGACCATGCCAGCACTGGGGCACACGGGGTGTTTGCTCTGCTAACCGGGCCGTGCAGGTGCTGCTGGAGCTGGATTAGGTGAGGATTTTAGGCAGAAAGCTGCGCGAGCAGCTCTGATAACAGCAGCAGTAGCAGAGACGTCACGAGGATGTGCTCCTCCCTGCATCGAGCTGTCTCTTTGCCCTTCATTTGGAGGGTACCGGGCACTGTTGGGACCCTCAGCTTTGCTGTCTGCAGTGCCCAACATGCCCCAGCACAGGGAAACGCAGCCTGGGGCTGCACAGTCACCCCAGGAGAGGGAGCCGTGCCCAGGGGTTCGATGGTTCGGGGAGGGCAGCAGCAGGGATTGCTCCCGGGAAGCTCGTACATTTTTGGGGCCTTGCTTGCCCACCCGCTCCCAGAGCCTTTTACAGAGCATCCCCTTTCTCTGAGGCTGCCCTGCCACCCCTCACATCCCTCCCTGCTGTGCGGCGAGAGCCTGGCAGCCCCTGTGTCCTTCCTGTGCCCTTGGAGATGGAGAAGCCTTTTGCAGCGTGGAGCACAGCACGGGCAGAGCCAGGCAGCAGCAGTCACCTCAGGGTCCCTCTGTGGCGGTGCCCACTGTGCTGCCCCTGGGGTTCAGGGCCCTGCAGAGAGCATGGGATGCCAGAGGCTGTCCAGGTGGCTGCCCACCATGCCCAAGCTGGGATGAGCAGGCAGCAATGAGTGCCCAGCCCTGCTCTAGCCCTGGGTGAGTACAGTTATGTGTGCTGTGCTCCCCTGATGCTACTCCTCGGCTGGAGCTTCATCACTTCCCCATCCCCAGCCTGGAGCTTTGATGGAAGTGCCTGCAAGGAGCTGGGCTGCATCCATCCTTCTGACCATGCTTTGCCTTCCCACAGGGACTTGTGCCCTTGTTCCTTTGCTTCTCTCCTTGGTATTTTTATCTTTTTAACCCTTAACACAAATACAATACCTGTCCTGGGTCTGGGATTCATGTACCAAGTGGGGCCTGGGTGCAGCCTCTTAATTTTGCCTTTGACTCACTGTCTGGGTTCAGACAAATAACTTTACCCCTCTGTTCATGGTGCCCTGGGCATCAAGCAAAGATTAGTGTGGGCCAGTATAAAGACCCTCCCTGTGTTGTTAATGGTGAGAATTAAACCAACTCTGGGTCCAAAACCAAACCTTGGACCCCAGCACTTCCAAGCCTCAGGGAAGCCGGAATCTGAATTTGGCTCCAAACCTCCAATGTGTGTCTAATTAGAGCTGAAATAATGAAATCAAGGGGCATACCTCCTCCTTTCTAATGCTGTTTGTGCCCAGCCCTTGCTGGGCTGGATCCTGGCTGGGTACCTGGGGCTGCCTGCTGGAGCCAGGCATGCTTGTGCCTGGGCCTCTGCGTGGGAGGGGACTCAAACACACTGGGTTTTGAGTGAAATTGAGAAGAAATGCAATCTGCACGTGTTTTAGTCCATATAAGGTTTTGTGAAGGATTCTTTAGGGGAAAAAAAGGTATCCCAAAAATGGGACCAAAAGAAGCTGACACAGCTAGAAATAAAATTGTCTCTGCCGGTCTCCTCCCACCCTGTCCTGGTACCAGAGCTGTTGCAGCTCCGTGGGGTGCTGGTGTCCAGGGATGAGTTGCTTGTCTTGATGTCCCTGTGAATCCCTGTGAATCCTTGTGAGTCCCTGTGAGTCCCTGTGAGTCCCTGTGAGTCTGTGCCCTCTGTCCATCCTCGAGCAGGGTGTTGGCAGGGGGGTGTGGAGGCACACATGACTTGCATGCTGGCATGGGGTTGGGCAGGAGGATGCCAGAGAGGACAGGCCCTGGCAGAACTTTCTTCAGGGGGCTTCATCTTTTGTCCCCTGCCCCGGCTTCTTCTGCCATAGCAGGGAATGGAGGGTGAGCCAAGCCACTCACATGCTGCTGTGTCCAGCCATGCCTCCCCCAGCTCTGCTGCCTGTAGCCTCCCCATCACTGGGTTGGAGCACTGCTGGGTGTTTTGGTGCAGACAGGGCTCCTGTGACCTCCAGCTCACCCCAAATTCCCTGGGGCAGCTTCTTGTGCCACTGGTGTGTATGGGTCACTTCCTCCCCAGACCATCCCTGGGGCCAACCAGACAGGCTTGTATCAGTGGGAGGGTGAGGAGTAGGGGCTGTGTCCCCCCAGCCACACCAGTGGTAGCCATGTCTTGTGTCTGTCCCTGCTTGACTTCCCTGGGGAGGGGCCTCCCTCCTGCCTGGGTCTCAGAGATGAGGACTGAGCCCTCTGCCCCATGGGAGAACATGTCAGAGAGGGTGGTGAGGTACTTGGACAGGTTGCCCAGAGAATCAGTGAATGCCCCATGCCTGGAAATTTTCAAGGCTAGATTAGATGGCACTTGGAGCTGGTCTAGTGGAAGCTCTCCCTGCCCTCGGCAAGGGGTTGGAACTAGATGATCTTTAAGGTCCCTGCCAACCCAAACCATTCTAGGATTCTATTATTCCATGTCACCTGGCCTGCAGTGGGAGAAGGCTGATGGATGGAGCACAGCCACTGTTACACCAGGCACCTGGGGCATGTGCTGCCAACAGCACCTCTGGGGATGTGGTTTGCAGCCTCTCTGGGGATGTGATTTGAAACGTGTGTCTCTTCCCAGGGCTTGTGTGCCACTTTGTCCCAGTGGAGCTGTGCTGGGAAAGGCAGCAGGCTACACTCAAGGCTGCAGGGAAAGTGCAGCAAGTCCATGCCGTTATACGGAGCTCAGTGATGGGCACGGAGAATAAGGCTGCACGGGTGGCAGCTCCCATGGAAGGAAGGCTGTGAGCTAAGCAGGAAGGGCAGAGCACAGCATCCCTGGTCCTTGGATGCACTGTGGGATTAAGCATAGCCGCTGTGGATTTGTTAGCATTGTAATGAAACAAATTTTCTTGCTTGCGTGGTATCACAGGGACCAAACACTGCTGGAGCAGCAGCATTTCCCCAGCTCCCTGTGCTGCTTCAGTCTGTGATTCCTGAGGAGGAGCTGTGCCTGGAGTGCTGGTGTTTTACATGGAGGGGCTGTTGGATCTGGGCACTTAGTGCTTTATTTCAGCTTCTGTCAGGGCTGTGGGGAGAGGAGAGGTGGGAAAAAAGGCTAAGAGGAGAAGTGATGGAAATCTCAGCTGGCTGTAGGAGAGATGGAGAAGCAGATTGTAGTGTAGAAGTCTTTGATTGACCACAGTACCATTTTGTGGCTTTTTTCTCCCTCTCTCTGGATAACGCTGCAGCATGACATCCATGCCATTAAACAGGCCATGTTCAAAAGAGAAAATTGCTGCTATTTTCCCCCTTTACTTTACTGCCATAAAAAATTGATCCCACATAGCATCCTTATTTCAAAGACTGCTAAAAAAAATACAAAATTCTCATTTTGGTTTCTGACAGCTGCATAAAGCATTTTTTAAACAAAAGGGACATGAAACATGTAAAAAAAACCCCTCAACCCCTCCCATCCCGTGAAGTTTTTGTTCCAGAAAGATGCCCTTATTTTGAGAAGTGAGTGGGGAGAGAGAGCACAAGTGTGACAGTATGAGAAGGGATTTGGTTTCTCTCTTGAAGCTGGTGATCAAAATTATGACTTTGCTGGTAGCTGGACAATAGCTGGAGCAGCAAACCCCCTTGCTTCCCTGGCAGGAATGCAATGGATTTCCTTCAGTAGCTGCATGCTTTAAGGGGTAATGGCAGAGAGCTTGCACCAAGGTGGAAAAGCAGCAAACTGGGAAGGGAGCTGAGGTCTGATGGGGCACTTGGGGTCAACAGGCTGACCCTGGATGCTGGGGAGAAATGGGGTGTCTGAGCTGCATCCTCCTGACCACACCAGCGTCTTGCATTATCCCTGCTCATCCTCCATGGAGTGGGACCTCCCTCCTGGCTGGCAGAGTGGCACCCTGGGAAGGTGATGGGGAGGAGGAAAGTGAGAGGAAGGAGTGGGAAGCCCAAAAACAGATTTAAATGGGTAGCAGGTCATGGCAGGTCCCTGCAGAGGGAGGGAATTGAGCTAGGTCAGGTAAGGACTGGGTCAGCTTTGAGTCAGTGTTGATGGAGCACGTGAGAAGGATGGAGAGGTGTGGGATGAAGGGGAATGTGGACCTGGTGGAAGGGGACTTCAGAGAGCAGGGTAAAGGGAGGTCAGGTCAGCTCAGCTCTCACTGGAGGAGGTAATGATCTTAATAAGAATCATCCCATTTAAACAAGATGCTCTTCTGAAAAGACAATTAAACAGGGAGAGTGTTGAGAATCACCGACCAAGGCTGCCAGGACCCCAGCGAGCAGCAAGCTGCTGCTCCCTGCTTCCCACCTGTTCTCCAGCTCCTCCTCTCTGCTCTCTTCCTGATGAACTCCCAGCCTCCTGCAGCCACTGGGCACAGGTGCAACTGGTGCCCATGCCAGCAGCAGGGGTGGGTACCACACTGCAAAGCCAATGAGGATTTCCAGCTGAAAAGTTTTTCCTATGCTCATTGTCTGACTTGGCTGGGTGCCCTGCAGGTCTGCAATTACTGGCTTGATTCCTGGGGAGAAGCGTAGTGATGCCAACAAGGTATCCCTGATGATGTTAAGTGGGACAAGGCTTGACAGAGGAATGGAGAGGGAAGGTGACAACCCAATGAGCTGTTTGAGCTGCACAGGTTATAAATGGTGTCACTAAAGCAGTGTCACTGCAGGCCCAGCCTGCTCCCTCTGAGCGAGCAGGGCCATCAGCAGGGCCATCAGCTATGCCACCAGATCGTCCCCATATCTTCTCCCCATGCCCATTGACATCTGTTTGCCTTTTGTGTCCAGCGGGCCTCTGAGTTATGAGGCTCTTTCCTCCACCAGGATCTCAGGGAGATGATGAAGAGGTAGATGAGCTCTCCATAAATAGCTCTGCCATTAAAAACCCTCAGCTCCTGTTTTAATGTTAGCAGGATTAGCTGTCTGCAAAAGCAGAGGCTTAAGACTCGGCGGTAGGCTTTGCCCTGGTAATACGTCTCTATTTTCTCAGGCTTGATTTCTCCAGCCAGCCTGGCTCTAAACGCAATAAATTTTGCTCTTCTTTACACCTCAGCTGATGACTTATTTTTTGGAGCCTGTGTCCTTGGCTAGCCAGAGACCTTTCAAAGCTACATTTTGTGCTTGCTTACTCTGAAACCAATGAGGTCCTTACAGAAAGGACCAGTGTGTAGCTATTAGGGTTGAAGGATATCACTGGTGCAGTTCTCCAATCTCCAAATTAATCTTAGTTTTGATTAATGGCCTGGATGCAAAAGGAGATGTGCTAGTCAAATCTATTGGGGTGCCATGTGGCTTATGCAGGTAGAGGAGGGTCAGGCTGTCACCAAGGAGCTCCATGACCTTGAGGAATGGGCAGATGTGAAGAGCCTGGGATGGAAGGATGACACGGTGCAGAAGGATAACACAGTGCATGGGTGAGCACGAGAGCTTCTTCTGCAAATGGAGGATTGGCTGACTAGAAAGTCTGAGCTGTGATTGTTGGTTGTAGGGTAACCATGAATTGCTCCTGTAATGTGTTTGTGGAAAAAGGACATGGGATGTAGGGAAGCTCACACAGGAGCCCGACACAGTGAAACAGGGACTCAAAATGGCATCCCATGGGGCTCTGGTGGCCTGTGATCACCTTGCTGTGTGTGTTACCCTGGGTATTCCAGCAGCCTGGGAGCAGCTACCTGTCCCCTTCAGCCATCCCTGCAATAGGGTGACAGCTTCCAGGGAGGGGAGAGATGGGGGCTCGTGGGGTACCTGACATAGCTTTGTCTGGGACATGTGCCTGTGAGCATGAGTCAGAGCCCAAAGGTTGGGGGAGATCCCCCTGTTCTTGTAAATACAGCAAGGCGGTGAATGTGCAGGGGGAGGAAGGTTGTTCAAGTTCATATACAGCATCGATCCCGGAATAAATGAGAAATTTCCAGTGGATAGCTTCAGGCTGCAAACCTGAAGGTTTCCAACCACCAAAGGAAGCTGATTCTGGAAAATCACCCTACCAGCATGAGCAGAGGCAGTCAGCCAACCTGTCTCCAGGCAAGTTGGTTAGCAGTTTCCAAAGGTGTCCCCAGGAAGCAGGTACCTGTGGTTGGTGACCCCAGACCACCTCTCTGGCCACTGTGGCTCTAAGCCAGTGGAGAGCAGAGCTGTGTCTGCTCCTGCCACGTGCCAGCATGGCTGGGGCACTGTGGTGCACTGCCTGTTTGTTTTGGGTTTGGTTTAATTTATTTTTTTTTCACTGCAGTATAAACCCAGTGTGTCTTTAAGGCCATGCATGTGTAGGGGGATTTGCTGATGGCTCATCTTTCTAGCAGGCTTTTTCAGCTGAATGTCAGTTTATTGCTTTTGCAAATTGTCTTGTGCCTACACAGAACCGGCTGCCTCAGCAGAGGGCTTTGCCAACAGCCTCCTCTATAAAAGGGTTATTAGGATAACAAGAAAGAAAATAGAAACCTTTGCAGAATCATAACAGTATAGCGTAGCCCTCCCCCTCCCCTCTCCCAATTTATTACCCTCAAGTGCTTCTGAGTTGGACTTAAACCATTGCGCTGCTGAATACAAACAGCAAGGTTAAAGAAGCCCAGACAGGAGCAAACTCTTTGGCAATTATCTGGTCAACGGCAGGGCACCGATCTGTAGCTCGGTGTAAACATCATCAGGAAAATATGCACAGTTTGCAAATTAAAAAGCAATTGCATTGTCTCGACCCAAGCCAGAAGCCTTCTGGTATGATTAGGGTCTCACTGGTGGAGCCAGCCAGAGCATCCTTTGGGTCTCTGACATCAGTCCTTCGTCACAGGAGCCTACTGCTGGATATTTCTGTTCTGTCTGCAGTGTTTGTGTACCTGTCTGGGGGGCATGTTTTATCAGATGGTTTTGTTTTCAGAAAAACCCACAGATTTCACCAGTAAAAGGAAGGCAGGCAGAATAAGGCGAGAAAAAGTCAAGGCAGTCTTTTTATGATAGTTTTGAAATTGTGTTTTTCTAAGCTTTCTGGAGAGGGAAACAATAAGTGAAATGTTCTGGTTGGCACACTGCAGATTTGGCTTGTTTGCTGTTTTTCTAACTTTTAGGGTCAACTTCTTTAATAAAAAACATTTTTGGAGATACTCTTCTCCTCTTTGCTTGTTCTGACTGTTGTGCCTTACAGCTCTCTCTGCAAGAGGGGAGTTGTTCTCTCTTGTTTGAAGCCACCTGCAGCAGAGATTAAATGACTTGATGAAGGTCACAGAAAACCTGAGCAGAGCTTGTGTCTTTGAGCCCTGAAGTAGTAAAAGGCTGGACCCGGCTGCCTCTTTCTGTTGCCTGATTTCCTTGGGGTTCAAGAATCTTTATTGCTAATTCTGAGTTATACACTGAAGTGCTGAGCCTTGGAGAATATTATGATCTAGCAGGGATTTGCATGAGCACAGGTTGTGTGGTTGGACATGGAGACACGTGGGGCAGTTTGGTGTGTGAACAAAACACCACAACCAGCTGCCCTCCAAGTTTCAGAGGTTTTGTAGGTAACTGCACATCTGCTTTCATTTAAACCAGGCCTTTTGGTGGAAAAGTGGTAGAAATCACTTCCTCAGCAATCAGATTTCCCCTCACTGCAGGTCAGCCCTAAGCTGTGTGGGACAGAAGGGCTCCCATTCTGCCCAAACCATGACACCATCTCACTTCAGCTTCTGTGGGTTCCTGCTTCTATTTTTCCTGACCACGTTGTTTGAGTTCAGCTCAGTTCTATCTTTCACTGGCCCCATTCACTGAGCTCCTTCTTTTCCTTTCCTGCTGTTTTCCCACTTTCTGCCAAAGCCAGGAGAAGCAGTATTTATCTCCAGGTGGAAGATAGAGACAAAGCAGGGCTTGTGTGCCAGTGGATGGAGGTGACAGTGGGACTGAGCAATGCACTCCCATAGCAATGCTTTGTCTCCACTGCTCATGGCTAATGAAATGCATGACAAGACTCCAGCATTGTCCTGGATGCTGCTGGGCTGTGGCAGGACAGGGATTCCAGTGCCAGCCACTCTCTGACATCTTTTGCCAGATCACCCTCCAGGTCAGCTCCAGTGGTGGGAGGACTCACTGGGGCATTTCTTTTTGAGATAACCTCGCAGCCAGTACATGGGGGGATGTTGGTGGGGAGAAGCCATGCTTGGTCCCCAAGGCTGAGCTGCCAGGAGCTCCTAGGGCACCTGGCTCCAGTCATCCACTCCAGCAGCCTGGTCCATGCACAGCGCCTTGGGTGCATGGCTGAACTGCCATGTGGGACTGATGACAACATCCTCCTGAGTGAGCTCAGCCACGAGAGGAACTCCAGGGAGGTGTCTTGTTGGGGCACCAAAGCTTCCAGAGAATCGCCCAAGGCAGGTTTCTTGATGCAATTTCTCTGAACTGCTGAGCATTCCTCCTTTTCATTGTTATTATTTCAAAGTGGAGAAAAGGACCTGGTGCCTTTGAATTGTGTGTATGCAAAGGCTCTTTTTTTAACCATCAGGTCCCTCTAGTTAGGCTGGGGAGAGCAGTTCAGGAGCTGCATTGCTTTGGGTGCCTCTGCCAGGAGCAAGCCGCCCTATTCCCACATCCCTGTCTGCAGGAAAGATCTGTTTGGCTCTGCTCCAGCCCTTGTCACCTACACCACACTCCCCAGGCAGGCCCAGGAGGTGCGTGATCATCGGTGGTTACACCAGGCAGGATAAGCAGCTTGGCTCCGCTTAAGCTGGGAATCAATAGGGGATTAATTTGTATTAAACACGCGCTGCAAAGGGAGGGTTCGCCCTTCTCCCCAAGGTGGTGTGGCCATGGATGGGACTCAGGGGCCACTGACAAATGCTTTGTACACATTACCCTTCAGCACTCAGCAACCAGTGACCACCAGAAGCTGGTGAGAGGGATGCTGCTGTCTAGGGAGAGCACTGGGGAGCTGGGAGCACTGCCAGCACTGGGCTCCCACTGTTCCAGGAGCACAGGGAGACATCTAGGTCCTCCTTCACATGCCTCCATGCAGAGCTCCCATGGGTGCTCTACCCCCAGCAGTGCTTTGTGTTTATGGGGCTTTTAAGGTGATTCCTGGGGGGTTTTTGCCTTTTGAAGCTATGAGCCAAATGTATTCCCACTGACGCCAGTGTACTTCCATGGATGCCATTGGAATGACTTGTGCTTCTTTTGTGCCAAGGGAGACATCTGCACCAAGGCTGGTGGAGGAGTTTCAGAGAGCGGGGTCACCGTGCCAGCCCCTGGTGGGACTTGAAGCTGCATCCTGCTCCTCTGAAGATGAGTTTGAAAAAGGATTTCCTTGCTTTCCCTTTCCTAAAACTGCTCTTTAGAGCCCATAAAAATTAATAGCAAAGCTGAGAGAGGTCATCACCAGTTTGTCCTCCTGGAAAGGCTCCCATCAGGAGAGGTGATGGACACAGGAAGTTTTCCGGTCACCCCTGCAGCCTCCCCAGAGGAAGCCAACACATGTGGAGAGCTGCTTAGGGTTTGCTATATCAGCCAGGATTGTTATCAGGACAGTAGAAGTCATGCAGGTGACCTTGAAGGGACACAGCCTGCCTGCCTGGCTGGATTGGCATCGCTGCTCCCACCAGTGAGACTTGGTCCCTGGGGAGCAGCCTTGAAGAAGGATCTGGTGCTTGTGACTTAGGGTGTCACATCCCACAGGGACAGTGCCCTGAAGCTGTCCCATCTTGACAGAGAACTGGGAAACACGGGCAGGGTATGTCCAGCCTCCAGAACAGGGACAAGGACAGGTGCTGGGGCACTGCCTCCAGATCAGCTGCTGGTGAAGTGAGCCAATAAGGGATTCAAGAAAGTCTGGTTTGTATGGGTATTATATCCAAAACTATGGTTTATTTGGAAGGAAATGAGGCTGTGATGGTTTTTTTCTTTCCCATGTTTTATGTTGATTCTGCGTGTGTAGAGCAGGGCCTGGAACCAGCCAGGTGCTGCTCCCCACTCCTGTTTCACTGTGGTTTGCTTTCTCAAGAGAGGACAGGGAATAAAAATGTTATTCGGTTTTCTCTGAAAAACTCTTGACATTTTTCCCGTAGCTCTAATACCAGAGCTAACCTTTCCCTTGGGCTTTGCTGGAGGAAATCAGTTATATTGGATGCCTTGGTGTTACAGTTCTCCTCTCCCCACTGCTTCCTCCCTTTGTGTATGTTGTTTCTTCTCACTGTTATTTTTGTACCTTCTCTCTCCAGCAGCCGTTCCTGACGGCCTTTGAGCTGTTTGGGCTTGGGTAGTGTCCTCCATCCCATGTCCTGCTTTGAGAGTGTCCCAGCCCACCAGACTGTGATTTTGAACAGGAGGGTGAGCAGGCAGCATCATCCCATATTCCCATGTTTAATATTAAGTGGCAAGTGGTCACCTTCAATAAAATATGACACACATTTGAAAAACGCAGAACTGAAAGGGAAACCCAACAAGACTGATTGTGGGGTTTGGGTTCAGTTTTTCAAAGGCACATTCTGCTTGCCTGGGTCTGGCGCTACATCAAGCACCAGCTTGAACCACGGACCTGCCGCAGAGAAACTGCACACGTGTGAGCTCTCCCCCTCCCTTTGTACATACATTGTCTCCTGGGGAAATGCTCCATTTTGGGAAGCAACTGGAAATGTTTCTAACAAATTATATAAAAATCAATAGACTCCCTGCTGAAGGGTCTGCCTCCTGCGGTGGTGAGGCAGGAGAAGGCATCTCAGTGCTCTGCTCCTGCAGCTCCTCCTTCGGCACGATCCTGGTTGACAACAGGTTACCCCGAGAGGAATGATAACACCCTCATGTTCCAGTTTATAAGGTAGCAATCAGATCAGGTCAGGTTTATGATCCACCTAGCTTATTACTATCTCCATTAGTAGCTGCTAGCAGATGTTGGGAGAGAAGGATTATTACTCTCGCAGTGCATACTTAGCTGGCAGATTATTGAAATTTCTTTCTAATCCTAAGCAGTTACTTGGGAGGTATAAATCCTTGAGTGATAGCACTTACATTCCTCTGTACTTTGATCTTGGCTAGCATAACCGATGATACTCTGATTAATCTGATTTCTGTTCCCTAAAAAGGTATCGTGTCCCTGGTATCTTGAGGCACTGAGTTCCACAGGGAACTGTGCTTCTCATCGTCAGATCTGGACTTTGAAATAATCGAGCTTAGAGGTACCTTCTCTCTTGCATGGGGATTTATACTCCTGTGTCCTTTGAAATTCGTTTCTTCCTTTAAGTGAATCAAATCCCCTGAATGTTTTCAGTTTGCCACAGCACAAGTTCCTCCTGTGTTCCCAGCAGCCACGTGCTCTTCCCTACCCAACATGTAACCTTGTCCCCCTGCTTGGCACCGCAGAACCACGTGCAGTGTCACAGATGAGGGACACACTGATTCATAAGCCTGCTGTTAATATGACAGTTTTATTTTCTACTCCTATCTGAGAACAAATGAGAATCTCTGGACCATCACTTGCACTGAGGTGTCTGTGCCTCCATCTCTCTCTCAAATGGTCGGGGTTAATTTGGAGCTGCATCAGTGTGCCTGACGGGTCCGAATTGTTGTTCGCCAGCGGTACCTTGGATGTGCTTGCCCTGAATTTCCTCTGTCTACATGCTGTTGAATTCCCTGAATTAGCTGGCTCCTTCCAAAGCCACTTTCACACATATTTAGCCTCACCTGATGTTTTTCTTTCCCTGCCTTCTTCTTACTATAAATGTATTCCCCACTTAGGATGCTCCACTATTCTGTTCTTCAGCCAGCATTTTGATCCCTGTGCATTGGAAGACATCCTTCTCCTTCACCTTCTGCCCTTTCCCATCCTCTTTGTTTCCCTTTCTGGGAACTGCCTGGGCTCAGCTGAGATCTGTAGCACAGAAGAGTGTGCTTGACATGTGTTTGCTTTTTAGAAGGTGAAGTGGCCCCTGCATCTGAGCAGGGCTTTATAAACCTATGAGTTCTTTCCAAGGAACAGAACAAATGCACCTTTAAAGGTCCTTGGAAGAAAAGCTTTACCACAGGTTTTCTCAAGTCAAATATCCACCCTCCCCTGCACTCAGACATTTTTTTCTCCTTTCCTCCCACCTGAACTGCAAAAAATTAGGACATGATGGGAAAGGTTGAAATGGATGGCAGTGGTTCTCTAGACCGCAGGCTTGGCATGTCTCAGCCCTGCCGGGGTGTTTGAAGGGAAGACAAATACTGATCTCATAGCACCTTGTGCAAACACGGTGGTGTAACCCTGGCTCCCTCCTCGGCACCGGCTGGGCCCCGGCTGGTGCTGGCTCGGGGTCTGGTGCCTGGCATCATGCTTCCAGAAGGAGGCAAAAGAAAAGGCAGAAGGACTGAAAAGAGGATCAGAAAGCAACGGCCCATTTGCAGATAATACAAGCAGAGGTTGTTGGGTTTTTTTCTGGAGAAGATGAATGTAAAACCTGATAACAGCCTTCAAATATGTAAAAGCCTGCAGATGCTGGGCAGGAGGCAGTGACGAATCCTTCCTCCATCCCTACACCTGCATAATTTTTAAATCCCTTGTGATCATCCCCTCTGCTGGAGATTCCATCTGCCCCTGTGTAGTGTGAGCCAGGGAGAAAGTTTACCTCTGCCCCACACTGTTCTCCAGCACCCTGGAGCCTCTGGCTGCAGGAGCCGTGTCATGCAGAGAGGCTCAGCTCAGAGATCCCAAAGGTTTAGCAACCCTGACTCAAACACCGGATCGAATTGTATTTATCCTGTATCTCATGATTTTGAAGGTCATCTTCCAGCCAGACGAGAGGAGCGTGAAGGGTGTATGGATTGTGCTGCCGGGGGGAGCTCGTGCTTGCTGTGGTCACACTGACAGCAGCCCGACAGCAGTGTGGTTCAGTGGCTCTTGCCTTGCTCTGTATTTCAGTGTTGGTGCCATGCTGGTTACACCAAAGTGCTGCCCTCTAAGCCAAGGATGTCTCCAAGGCTCCTCTCTAGGGCCCGCTGGGGTCACAGCAGCAACTGCTGCAACGTGCTTCAACCCTAACATGGGACATGCACGTGTCCTTATGGACAGTGTTGATTCAGCACCTCCATACTTCTTAGTCTGCTGTAAAATCTTGGAAAGCTGGTGATATCTTCAGTGAGAGATTTCTTCTGGCTCCAGCACTTCAGATGTTTGTGCACTGAATGACAATCAACCGAGTCTCCCCTGCAGCTGGTTCAGCAGGGACAGCAATAGGATGCAGTACCTGCAATGGTCAGGTGGGATCCGAACGCTTTCCTTCTGCTTCACCACTGCCCAGCTCAGCCTTCAGCAGGGACACATCACTGCAGCACTTATTTATATATTTTCCCTTCCCTCACTCCTCAGAGAAATCAATTCCATTCCCCAAACAATGGCAAAGGCCTTGAGAAGATATTGATCTATGGCAGAGCCAGAGAAAGGAGCATTTGTGACACAGAGATGCTCTTTTGTAAGTAAAAGATAATTACCAGATCATGGGGACACTTGCTGAATAGGATGACATTAAATAGGCATCAGAGTGAAGGGCAGCAGGGCCTCGGAATGAAGCATCGGAATAGTGCTGTCCTCCCCGTCAGCACCAGCTCCTCCTCCCTGTTTCCCTCTGCCATTCCTCCTGCTTCCCACCCCAGCCCCTCTTTTTGTCCCCCCACTCCTTCCACTTTCATCTCTCTGTCCTTTCCCCTTGGTTCCTGATCTTCTTGTCCCATCCAAATAAATACCCTATAACACTACCCCAAATGCAGCCCCCCATTGCTGGCTGGGGCTCCCAGCTGCAGCAGGGATGTGCCCGGAGCAAGTGGGTTCCTGTCCCCCAAACCAGGGCAGCAAAAGGGGTTGCTCTCCTTGCCTTGTTTTTGCTGGTACTTCCAAACCCTGTTTTATTTATTTCAGACCTCTGCAGCAGCACCGAGCTCTGTAGTAATGAGCTCCATGGTGATTTTAGTAATTTTGAGGTAAGAGGTCTTGTGTAGAGCAGGAGATGTCCTCTGCTCTGAAGTTTCAGCAAACAGGACTGGGACAGGGGTGACTGCTGCAGGATCTGGAGCCCAGCTCCTGGCCTGTTCTGGCTCAGGAGATGATGGTGGTCTCTTAGCATGTTGGTACTAGCATGGGTAATCAGACCACTCGATTGCTGGTGGGTGTGGTGACCATAGCTATGTGGGTGTGGTTAAAAACAGGGCTGGGTGTGCTGAGATGGTCAGTAACTCCTAGAGCAAGAGCAGAGCTGGAAAAGTGATGCTTGGAAGCCTTGTCTCCATCTGTGCTCTTCCTGGGACCTCATGGGAGGCTTTCCCTGCTGGAGCAATGCCTGACAGTGCCATGACTGATGGTCCAGTTTGGCTCATGGAAGAGCCACAGTGGATTTGCTGCCTGGGCTCTCCAAGGCATCCCCGTCAGCTGCCAGCTCCAGGGTACACAGTCCCAAAGCAACACGGGCCTTGACACAAGGTGCATTCCCAGATACCACATTGTCAGGCAGCTTCCCTGCCTGAACTCGGTGTTGTGGGCACTTGAAGCCACATGGGGATGTTGGGTCACAGGGCTGGATGATGATTGATTCACTGATGACTGGGAGAGCCGCTGCCAACTGCATCTCAGGAATTGGCACAGCTCAGTGTATGAAAAAACAGCCCACAACTCAAAATACTACATCGTAAAATCTCCCTTTGTATTTACACTGATACTGGTTGTATTCTCATAATTACTTGCTGTTACACTAGAAATGGTTTATGGTTCATTTTTCGAGGTTAATGTAAGAGGAATGACCATCAGGTCATGGGCTCTGCAGGTCCAGGAGGAAGGAGAGAGGGTCCCGTCCCTATGTGGGACACTAGGAACTGTGTGTCCCATCAGCCATCACCGTGTCTCATCCAGATGGTTCATGAAGTCTGACACTGCAGCCTGAATGCCTGCAAGGTCTGTGCTCCTGCACTCCTAAAGAGCTCAGAGAGATGCAGTCACTACCTGCATATCTGTGTGGGCAAGCAAGGCCTGGATGCCCTGATTCTGGAGGTTTCTTTTCATTCCAACACATTTTCAAACCCCCCCTTCTCCAGCACTTTGGTTCCTCTAACACCTCCTACCTGATATCAGCATGGAGTTGAGGATAACTGAGTGCTTTCCCTTGCTCCAAGGGTGAAAGGGCTTTGGATCTGAGGGTATGAGCTGGTAACAGCCACAGCTACCTCCAGTCCTCCCCATCAATGGGCATGGAGCTGGCATCCCTGGCTGGTGCTGCTGCTGTTATTGCTGCCTGCTTCCTGCTGCTCCCCTGCAGCACCTTTGGGGTTTGCACCTTTGGATCCTGTCAGGATGGTGCAGGGCTGAGCAGGGTGCTGTGATTTCCATTCCTCTGTCAGCTGGTGACTACCTCAAGCAGCCCCATGTCCGGGTGTTATTAAATGTCTCAGAGTTATTCCCTGCCATCAGCAGGCGAGAGCTGGCTTCGCAGCCTGACCAGCACTGTGCAAAGACACCAGACTAGAGCACCTTGTGCCTTTAAAATCAAAAATAATAACAACACTAAAAAGCTCATTACCATTATTGAATAAAAGACCAACAATTTTTTTAAGACCTCTTTTAAATATTGTTGCTGCGTTTCCAGCTGTTCAAATCTTCTGTATTTAGTCATCGTAACAACAAAGTGCTGCGTCTGATTTGAGCAGCGGGGAGGCAGTACCATTATTCAGGAGGATTTTAAGCAGTTGGGTTTTCTTCCTCGCAGTGGTGCTCTCTCGCCTGTTAGAAGTCCCTTTGTTGCCTGGGCACCTCTGGCCGCGGTGGAGGAGATGGCACCCGCGCGTTGGCAGCAGGCCCTGCCAGCGCTTAGCAACGCAGCCGTGCCACACAGGTGCCACGGAGCCGGGCAGCGCAGGAGGCTTCCAAAGGCAGGGCAGAGCAGCTCTGCCGCTTCTCCAGGGAGCTCTCACACTGCGGAGCTCGTGGGGAGAAGGAAAACAGAGCGAACGACACCCTGGCTGCTGGTGGTGCTGCAGCTGCAGGGAGCACAGGGCTGTTGAGGGAGGTCCTCTTGGCTGAGCTGACCCTGGGGGCAGGAGGAGGTGGGGATGCTGCTGGCAGAGTCTGGCAAGGTCTGGCAGGGTCTGGCAGCGTCTGGCAGTGTCTGGCAGGCCAGGAGGGGGCTGTGCTGTGTCAGCAGTTTGGCTGGACCACAGAATCGATTAGTTTGGAGAAGAGCTCTAAGATCAGAGTCCAAACTCTAACCCGACCACCACGATGTTCACCACTAAACCATGTCCCCAAATGCCACATCTACTATCTGCTAAATCCCTCCAGAGATGGTAACCCACCCACTTCCCTGGGCAGCCTGTTCCAGTGCTTAACAACCCTTTCAGTGCAGAAGTTTTTCTTCCATTCAATCTGAACCTTGCCTGATGCAACTTGAGGCCATTTCCTCTTGTCCTATTGCTTCTTCCTTGAGCGAGGACACTGACAGCTGCTTGTCTAGAACTTTCTTTCAGGTAGCTGTAGAGAGTGAGAAGGTCCTCCCTGAGCCTCCTTTTCTCTAGGCTGAGCCCCCCCAGCTCCCTCAGCCACTCCTCAAAGGACTTGTGCTCCACACCCTTCCCTAGATTCATTGTCCTCTGAATGTGATCCAGCACTTCTTGTCATCAGGGGCCCAAAACTGAACCCAGGATTCAAGGTGTGGCCTCAAAAGTGCCCAATATAGGGGGACAGTCACTGCCCTTGTCCTGTTGACCACACTATTGCTAATCCAAGCCAGTTGCCATTAGCCTTCTTGCCCACCTGGGCTCATGTTCAGCTGCTCTCAACCAGCACCTCCAGGTCCTTTTCCATTGGGCAGCTTTCCAGCCACTGCCTGACCTGGCTGCAGAGGTACTGCAGCAAGGCAGTGTGTACAGGGTGAGCGTCCTGGAGGTAGAGTCCCTTTGCTGGCTGCTTGAGCTGGATGAATGACGTTACAAAGGGGACATGGACACCTGTAGCTTGCTCCTATCTTGGGGAAAAAGGTCCTTGCTGCAGGTGGCAGTGCGGTGCAGCCACATAACGTGGGATGGGGCCTGGCAGCCTCCCTGCAGCAGTGTGTCAGTGATCCATGTAGGTGACATGATTGCTGAGAACTTGGGTTTGTCACCCCACATTGGTGGGGATGGAGAAGAGGGTGGAGCCACCTGGTGTGGGAGACTGCGGCAGAGGCTGGGGAGATTGGAGAAGCAGGAGCAGGCTGAGGACAAGGACATGGCAGATTTCCTTCCTGTCGAAAAATGCTATTTTGGTACCATCTCCCCAAGGTGGGGAGGTTGGCAGAGATGTGCAAAAGCATGCAAAGACTCTCAGAAACGTCTTGAATGGCCTTGATCAGCTGGCTGGAGACAAACTGCTACCACACAGCCTCTGGGGACCACGGGGGCTGGTGAGCCCGGAGGGAAGGACACACAGTGTGCCTGTGTCCATGGGACAGCCAATGAGGGCAGGGCCCACAGAGGAGGTGGCAGAAGTGGCACAAGGTCAGCAGGTGGCTTGCAGTGACCTGGCCCCTCACCCGTCACATTTTGGGTGCTGGACCGCACGAAAGCTCTGTAAACAGGAGTGACCACATTGTCCCTGGGCTCCTCGCCACCGCGCCGTGCTCCCCAAAAGGTTACCTCCAACCAGAGGCGCATTGTGGGTAATGAGATGCAAATTGATAGCAAGACAATAAGACTGTCTTGTGAGCCCTTCGACAGGGGCCAGTGTTTAAAAGTCAGCCTGATTGCCTCACTGGCAATTTGCATAGCATTAACCAGAGAGATTTTCTTTTTAAACTTGAACTTTTTTTTTTCCTAGAGGTCACCTCAAAGTAATTACAGCTCTGGCAGTCGCTTCATGAAAGAGAACTCTGGTTGTGGCTGGAGTGTGAGGAGGAGACTTACCCAGCATGGGCAGTGGGGAGACCTGTCCATGGGAACCAGGGTGGGTTTTAGCATGTGCACTGAGATAGTTTAGTAAGAGAATCCTGCTGGGTGCATGTGGGTGCTGGGAGACACCAGGGCTTGAGTCGCAGCACATGAAAGGGATTGATCCCTTCTGTTGTTATTTCCAGCACAGGTACAACCTCCTCCTGGGTTTCACCTGCTTTGCTGGTCTGGAAGGGGATAGAGTGACCTCACTGCCCACTTGAGATGCTGGGGTGAAGTAGGCTGGGGAGCCAAGCCCTGGAGTATTTGCACCTTCTCCTTCTCCACAGTTTAGTTCAAGTGGCGATTTCAAGCTTTTTTCTTTGAACTCATGGTAAAAATTACTTGAGACCTCAGCCAAGGAGTTTTACAGGAGAGTGCCATCAGGTTGCTGGGGGCACTGTGCCTGCTCTGCTCTGACCCGGGCCATTTGCTTTAACAGTTGAATTCTTTGGATTTGAAGTGGGCAGGTGTCCCTAAGTCTTGCAACTGGACAAGATGATTACCTCAGGTCACTTCCACCTGAACTGTTCTGTTCTACTCTCCTGTATTCTGGTTTTTAGCAGGTTGATTGCTTGGTGCAGATTTTTGTAACCCATGTGATTTGACCAAGGTGAGAAGCAGTGCTTTCCCTGGCAGCTCTGCCAGCACTCCTGAGGAGCAGCCTGGAGCAGTGAGCAGCTTGGAGGGACATGGGGCTTCCCTCTCCTCCCCAGAAAAGCACCCAGCCTGGGAGCAGGCGTGAAGCTCTTAGCTACGCTGCTGCAAACACAGAGCCGGGCAGTGCTCTGACAGAGCACTTCTAGTTATCGAGGCTGTCTTCAAGAAGCGCGTGCTCCGTGCTCAGCCATCCCGTGTGGACATGGGACGGTCGCTCCAGATGGTGTCTGTCGGCTGCGATGGCGGGTGGCTGGCTCTGCCGCCGGCTGTGCTGCAGCACGAGCGGTCCCTGCAAGGCAGCACATCCCTGCCGTGGGAGGCAGCGAGTCGGGGCGGTGATGGGTTTGAAGAGCCAGCTGGACAATTTTATCACCATTAATATCATTTGTAGTTATGCAGGCCATGGCTATGATACAAATAATTAAATCTCATGCTTCACAGCATCAGCTGATCGCTTTCTGCAGTCAGGAGTGAATCTCCTACACAGAGCGCACGCGAGTGATTAACTCTGTAAGAGGGATTGGTTTAGGTCTCCTTCCTTTGGCTTGTTCCTCAGTTTCCTTCCTCCTGGCTGCAGCTTTCTCCTCCTTCACAAAAGCCCTGCTGCTGTAGGATGCTGGAGATGCTCCGAGGAGATGCCATCCCTGTTCCTGCTGCCTGGTCTGCAGGTAAATCTGTCTACTGGGCATATCCTCTGCTCCTGCCCAGGGGCTTCAGGTCATGTGCTCATTTTTCTCCCACCTTCTGGCAGTCCTCAGATCCTGAATCCTTGGGATCTTTCTGGGCTGCCCCAAAGCCCCAGTCATCTGCCAAGCCAGCATCTGGCCATGACCTCATCTCACAAAGTTCTTCAGCATCCTCCTCCTCCTTGTCATCACCTGGAGAGGCTCCATTGTCCAGGCTGAAGCCAGCTGAATACACACACATCGTTTCCTTTCTCTGTAGCATCCTTTCGCCCTGTTTTTTGCAGATTATCAGAGGTGTTTGGCCCAAGAGCAGAGCTCGCTGCACTCCTCTGGGTTTGTCAGCACCTCTGGCACCCTTGATGTCTTCTCCATTCCCTGAGCAGCCTCTTTCCAGGACAACATCCGGGCCAAGCCTGGAAGGATGAAGACCAGCAGTGTGAAGGCACCGGGTTATTGACCAACACTGTCTCAGCAGGTCACTGTGGCACTGTTCCTTCTTAGCTGGAACAGCAGAGCTGTTCTTATGACTCTGTGCCTCGTCAAGGGAACCAGGGTGGGAAAACTGAGCAGAGAATATTTTTATATTTTTTCTTCTAATTTTTTTTCCTCTTTCCCTCTTTTTTTTTTCCATTCCTAAAGATTGAGTATAATCAGAGCTAATCAGAAAATTATGAGCTGTCTGATTGCTGATTAGATTCCTAATGTTAATATAGTCAAGAAGCCTCTCTTAGTGTTGTATTTTAAGGGAAGTGTAAAAATAACATCTTAGAAGGAGCAAACCAGAGCTGCTGGAGCAGCAGGAAACCCAGCACTGGCAAAGGAGAGCAGGGTTTCACCACTGGCAAGAATTCAGGCCAGCAGAGAGGGAAGGAACAGGACTACCCAAGCTGTACCCAGGTGTGAGGGGGCTGCAAAGCCTGGAAGGAAGAGCATAAAACCAGCTCTTCCCACAGGTTAGTCCTTGAGCACACTCAAACCTAGGAATTTTGCTGCTGTGCTCTGGAAGAAGGCATGCAGCTTGCTTAATCGTTTCCCTTCCCAACAAAGGAAATTTCCACAGATAATTTAGTTCATGCATCTCCCAGCAGCATGGCCCACCTCACCTGCTGCTGCAGGCAAGGGGCAGCCTCAGGTGATGGGGACAGGGAGCCTGGGATGTGCCCAATACCTCCGAGTGGGACCTGCAAAGACTTGCTGATAGTGGTGGAACAATCTTTGCCTGAAAGGCAGGGGTGAGATACCCTCTGGAGTGCCAGTGAGCACAGAGAGGATTCTCCTGATCCTGGTGGGAGCTGAGGGAAATCCCTGTCTGCTTGTTCTTGGCTGAGCTGTTGCAAAACTCTTCAGAGCCTTCCAGAAGCAGTTTTAGAGGAGGAGACACTGCATGGTGGTGGCCCAGGACTGAGGTTTTGCCCTTTTTCTGTGTTTAAGTACTGAGGATCAATCCACACGGCTGATGCCTCGAGCAGTACAGTGGAGCTGCCAGCCCTTTCCACCACTTTCCCCTGCAGTGCCCACCAGCAGAAGCTCAGCACTAACTCTGGAGCTGAATGCAGGTATTATGTTCTGGCACACCAATGTTCCTGTTAATAAGCTCCTCACCATTCACAGGGTGTTTTACTTTGATTCATCCCGACAGCAGTGCTGTATAATGGACTATATACTGTAATTGTCCCCCATTGTCACCACTTAATAACTTAGTATGATGTTATCACAGCCATTCGCAGGTTTTTTTGCAAACTTTGATGAATAATATTTTGTTCTTAGTGAATAAAAAAAAAAAATGAGGGAACGGTGAAAGGAGGCAGAAGTTGGACAGAAGTCTGCTCTAATTGCAGAATGGGCTTAATAATAGAAATGTCCGTCGCAGCATCCAGGCTGCTTTTGTTTCTGAGTCTCTGGGAACATCCGCTGGGCCAGTCAGGATGGAGCTGCTATTAAATACCATTTATTTTTTAAAACATCTTGATCAGCAGGAATTGGCTCTGTGCTTGGGGAATTTATTTTGCTTTGCTTGCTTTTGACAAGCCCAAGCTCAGACGCAGCAGATGGGATCCATGTCCATTTCCACATACAGGGATAAGGGGTGATATCCATGGGGTGATGCTCATGGGGTGGGTGCAAGAGCCCCAAAATGATGAAGAAGAGCGCAAATGTTGGTCATTCTGCTGTGCATGGCTTGGGCACAGCAACAGCCTCAACATCTACCTAAATACCTGGGGAGAACTTTGGGCCCAAGGTTGAGGAGCTGCAGGTAGCAGAGCCTGGACAAGCATCTTCTTCACGTTTGAGCTCACTGGTTGCCTCTCCAGGTTAGACGTGCAACATCTCAAGTATTTGTGGCTCCCAAGCATTTGGTCAGCATCTCAGAATGCTTATGGCTCCTGACTCTGTCTAGCAGGGGAAGGAAAAGTCCAGAAGAGATCAAACTCTGAATGTGATGAAAAGGAAGGTGGGGAGGTGGATGCCTGGGCTGGAGTGCCCTGGGTAGGAGGCAGGGGAGGGCTCCTCGGCATCAGGTAGGGACATAAATGAGTTTTTCTCTGTAACACATGTCCTGACCTTTTTTTAAAAATTAAATCTATTTTATTAATTTTTTCTTTTTATCAAATCGGTCCATGAAACATTAAAGATATGACTGTGGAAAAGGTCAAGAAACGTGTAGTTGTTGAAAACTTGTTCCACTTGATGGCTTTTCCTTTAGGGAAGCTCTTCCACGCTTTCTCCTCCCCCACCTCGGTCTTTAAAACAAAAAGTGTCAAGTTGCCTTGAATTTTGCATTTAACAGAAACAGCAAAACATGTTCCTGGAGCAGGACAGAGGGAAGGGCACCGCAGGTTCCCTTGGGGATCTGCTATGTCAGCCCAGTGTTGCCACAGGGAAAACGTGAGCTGGGAAGGATTTCTCCCCACAAGCACAGACCCCTAGGGAGGGTTGTAGCCATGGGCCTAGGGAAGGGAGAGGCTTCTCAGGGGGCTGGTCTGCAGTGAGGACATGTCTCACACAGAATTAATAAAGACAAAGCCCAAGAGATGTGTGTAGAGGTAAGTTGTCCGGGTTTCAGGACATGTGCTTTGAGTACTTCTCCTTGGCTTGGATGTCTCTATTCCCATGGGAATGGAAGGCAGCCATGCCTGCAGATGGAGAGGGAAGGGAGCCCCTTGTTACAGGGGCTTTAGTAGCAACAGCACTTTCTGGGCATCACATCTGCCAGGTAGGAGCCAGATTTGCAGTAGGCAACAACAGTTGCTCTCCTTGCAAAAGGACAAAGAGAAGGAAAGAAAGAAAGAAATTAAGATTATAACAGTCAGGAGAGGATCTGTATTGAAATTCTTTGGGCAAATTACATTACAATAGTGTCAGAAGTCCATGTAAGCCAGAAAATGGGGAGATGTGGGGTGAAGTAGAGTGGACGTATCTGCCAGAGGCCAGGTTGGGTGTTGGACACATCACATCCCCTTGTATCCATGGTGGCTGTTCTCCGCTGTTTGGTTCCTTCTTTCATAGTAACTGAGGAAGCTGGGCCATGAATTGGGCTTGCTAGGCTGTAGAAACGCAGAGTTGAACAACACTGAAATGTTAAGCTTCAGATATAAGAGAATAGGTGAATGGAGGGCAAAAGCAAAGCAACAACCATCCTGCTCCATGAGCACAGCCAGGATTTGTCCTGTGGCCCTTAAGCATCAACGTAGGGATGGGGACTGAAGGGAAATACTGTGTGAGGATTTGGGGCTTTGAATAAGAAGGTGCAGGAGTGGGAAGGCACATTGGAACATCTTGACAAAGAGCAATGAGGTTTGGAACTTCGAGCTTTGCCAAAGAGTGGGAGGCTAAAGGGCCAGGAGAGGGGGAGTGAGCATCTTGATCTAACAAAGGGGTGTCCCAGAGGGTTGGAAATGGGTTCTGGCAGCCTGGAGGCTGTCCCTTGTCCCATGGAAATGCCAGGGGGAGATGGAGGAGTGTTGAAGTGACTGTGAGGTGTCACACTGGGAACAGCAATTTGGTAGCCTCCTGAACTTGCTCCCTCCCACCTCCCTGAAACTTCCCCATCCCACCTGGAGCCACTGGGGCTTCTTTGCTGTTTTTCTGAAAGTTTGAGCAAGGTTAGTTCCAGCTATGGTCCTTGTTTTTAGAGCAAAACACCACTAAAAAGTCCTTTCTATGACGTTTTGCACTGCAGTTGCTTTTTTTGTGTTTAAAACTGACAATGTCAACTTCTCTGCTCATGTTTCTATCACAGTGGCAATGGGGGCCTGAGTTACTGCTCAGTGTGTCTGACCCCTCTCAGTCTGTGCAAGGGTGGCTGGTGGCACTGGAGGACATCAGAAAGATGCCACATGTGTCCCTGGAGGGTTTCAAGTGGGGAAGGTTTGGGGGTTTCTCTCGGGGTTCACTGGGGTCATGGGGTGATGGTATTTTGGGGCATCGCCATAGGAATTTCTACACACTGAAAATCTGCCTTAGCATAAAAACTCACTAGCAGAGGAGCTCTGGCTGCGCTGGGATGTGCCACATGGAAATCCCCACACGGCAGCAGATAATAAACGAGGTGCTTTTTAAAGCTCGCACATCACAGCGCAGCAAGAGGTGATGCCTTAAAATAAATCGATTGTAAGTGGTTTCCAGTACAAACTTTCAACAGCCTCCGCTTGAATGAAAGGCAAGGAGCTAAAGGGGAGGATTTCAAAGGCACGAAAGGCTTCATGCCCGCGGAGTGGGGAGTCAGGGGCCTGCCAGGATGCAGGCTGCATTTTGGGTTTTCAGGGATGCCCTCCTGCATCTCACAGGAGCTTCTATGTTTTTGGCACCATGTGGGGAACTGCAGGGAAGAGAGAGCCACTCCTTGAACTTCTCATCTTCACATGGGACTTATTTCTCCAAAATACAGAAGGATAATGATAAGGAAGGATTTTTTTTTTCTTTGAACACTCTGGCTGCTAAGTCCTGGCCAGGCAAATTCCTCCTTCTCCTGCCCAAGTGACAAGCTGTATCACTTCCTTCTTTTTCCTTTTATTTTTAAACACCCCTGTTCCTCCAAGCTCTAAGTAAAATTGATTTTTAAGTGCAACTATCTCTTATAATTGCTGCTGAAATGCCTTGTGGTTATTGTAACAGATTTTGAACTGTGAGGAGTCCTTCTTGATGATTGTAGCAGGAGGTCCACAGGACATTTGAGTGTGATTTAGGAAGCACTGTTTATTTGAATGTTTGGAGTTTATCTGGAGGAGATGGGGCTGGAGCAGTAGGCTGAGATGGTGACTAAAATGCTGACCCTCCCAACACTGCAGAAGCTGAGCCTGCCCTGGGACCTCATGCCAGAAGGGGCTGTCTCCCAAAATCCTTTGTGGGAGCCATGTCTCTCCAGTTACCCATCCCATGGGAGCCATAGCATGCTGGTAAGAGGGGAAAAGGAAATGGAAGGAGCCCAAGGCAGCACCATCTCCTCCTCCACAGCTTAGTGAATCGCCTGCTGTCACATTTCCCAGCTCTGACCTTCCAGCAAATGCATCTTGACCCGAATTATTTCTGGTCATCTGAAACCTTATTGTGCAGCAAGCAGCTGCTTGTCACCCAGCAGGAGAGTCCCCAAGCCCTTCCTGTCATGGCAGAGCACTGGCAGATCCCCTGCACTGTGCCGGGATGCTGTGTTTGTACCTGGTAACTCTCCTGCCCTGTGCCTGCCATGCTGCTGTTTCCAAGCCCAGGGCAGGACCCTGGAATTACTTGTCCCCAAAGCGGCTGATTACAAGAGCCATGGAGCTTGCCAGGCTTTTAGCTTTGGTGCCTGGCAGCCCACCCTGTGCTGCAGTGCTGCACTTACCGAGGGGCTCAGATTGGGATGAGCAGCACTGACACTGCTGGGACACATCTGTCCCACCCACAGCTGAAAAACAACTCTGGAGCCACATTTCTTGGGTGATTTCTCTGGGATGCTGCTGACGTGCCCCAGCTCTTCAGCACTTCCTGGAAGGCAGCCATCAATATTCCAGCTTCATCCCAAGAGAGACTTTTTTCCTTGACAGCCAAAATTTTAGATGTTAACTGGTCTGACTACTGTGGAAGTGGTAGGAACTTTTATCAGGAACAGGCTGGGCTTTCCCTGCCTTGCTCATCCTGTGAGATGGTGCTCCAGAAGACAGTGACAGGTGTGAAATGAGCACTATTTAAAGGTGCTGGGCATGGACAGCTTGGAGAGCTGTGCTGCCACAGGGCAGCTGAATGCTCCTGCTTGGCTCTCCTCTGCCTGAATGTTGGGATCTCAGAGCAGAGGTCACTGCCTTCCTCTCCATCAACTACAGAAGATGCAGAAGGCTACCATGACTGCAAGTAGTATGGCAAAGGGGATGGAGGAAAGTGATTTTTCTCATATCCTGAGCAGAGAAGGCAAGCGTGCCTGGTTTGGCTTCCCAAGGGACCACCTGCATCCCAAAACTGGACAGCAGCACATTCCAGCAGGACTTGAGCATGATATTTAGCAGTACAGTTTAAAGTCATCTCTAATGCAAGAGCAAAGTTTGCTGCCATATGTCCAGGGTAAAAGGCAGGAGGATGCGGGATGAGGCAATGCCAGTGTGGCCAAATGCTCCTTCTGCTGACTCCACTCAGAGGAAGGGGACAGTGAGACAGGCCAAGCCTGCCTGCACCTGTTCCTGGCCTCATCTCTGCATCCTGCATCCCACAGCTCTGTTTCACTGCTGATGGAGGTATGATGGGGACAGATCCTGCACCCTGGTGTGCACCCTTCCTCCCCCAGGTGGGATGGGGCAGGAGCCAAGGAGCTGTCTGAGGAGCTGAACTGACGTTTTTCTGTTTCTGGTCCCCAGGGGGAAGTGTCCCCATGGGTTTACAGGGCACAGTGCCCCTGCCCTCCTCCTCCCCTCCTGGGTGACAGGGAGCAGGGACAGACCTGCTCTCTGCTTGTGATTTTGGAAAGCAAGTGTCCACCCTCATGGAGGACAGGAACACCAGGAGAAGGGTAAGAGAGAGAGGCTTTTCGGCAAGGGGAGAAGAACTGAAGAGAACACCAGGCACAGCTCGTGCCAGAGGACGCCTGGTTCTCTGCACTGTCCTTTTGCCCTTGGTGCTTTGCTGTTTGTGGGAAGTTAGCTCTTCTGGAGACCTGAGTGATATTTTGGGGTAGGAGAAATGGCCTGAGCAACAATGCTCTCCCTTTCCTCACCATCTCTGCAAAGACATTGGTACCTCTCTTCTTGAGATGTTTCACTCCTCCCCCCCGTGATTGTTGGGATGGTGGTGGTGTTTCCTGTTGGTAAAAATTGTGGCTCTGGAAAAGAAGGAGAAGCAAGAGATGCTGACAGGGGAACAAGAGCCGTGCACTGCCAGCCTGCAGAGCCATGAGTTACTGAGGTGCTCAGTAAAATGATGGAAGTTGTGGCTCTGGGGCTCATCCCAGGCCCCCAGTGCCACGTGCTGGCTGTGCCACTGTCCCATGTGGGGTCTGCAGCAGCTCTGGCTCTGGTTTAGCTCCAGCTTTGCACTTGTGACCTCACTGCTGGCAGGGCTGGCTCTGCAGAGGTGTCCCTGCTCCCCGCCCTGCCAGACCCCAGCAGAGAGCACCAGCTGGTACAGCGCTGAGGTCTGGGAGCCCTTGGAGGATTTACCATGTGCTCTTTGCCAGTCACTGGGGCTTTATCTGCCCTCCCACGAGCAGGAGAATATTAGCAGCCAGTGGTGGCTCCAGCCCCATCCTCCCTCGCGCACAGGCTGGATCCAGGCAGAAGAGGAGAGATGAGCTCTATCCATCCCTCTCCTTCCACACAGCCAAGGGAGTTATTGACAAACAAGTTAGTGCTTTGAAAGAAAAATGCTGCAGCATATTTGAAGCTGCCTCCGTGATCAATACTCAGCCGTGGCTGAGCCTGCTGCCGACTGGATTTCAGATGACGGCTGTGGGGGTAATAAGAGCCCTGGGATCAACTGTCTCAGAGATTATTACAGGATGAGATGCTTCGCTGCTTTACAGTGTTTACTCAAGATTTATATTCCCTATGTGTACATAAGGGGGTTGTCGTCTTTTGTCGCTGTTGATCATTTTTTGATGGTGGCGTGCGCGCTGTTGGTCGGGCTTGCTTAGGGGTGAATTCCGTGAATGGGAGAGAATGTGCTGGGGATGAGAGGAAGAGCTGGGGTGGAGGCACCTGGAGCTGGTGGTGGGAGGTAGGACCATGAGAAGGGGCCCTCTGCCCTGATGCATACAGGCAGAAAGGATGGAGGGAGGCATGTGAAGCACATGGAATGGGCTTTTCCTTTCCAGATGCTCTGCAGTGGCAGGTGAGGCTTCAGGGCGCCCCATCCATGGAGGAGGGGCTGGTACCAAAGGAGTGGGCTTGTGCCATCCTCATTCCTTCAGTACGGAGGAGGAAGAGCTGCAAAACCAGCTCCTGGGGCATTTTCCTCACCGGGGGCTTGCATTCCTTGGCTTTGTCGCGTGTGTTTGGTTTCCACCTTCTTGCCTTAATCTTTCACCAGCATTTTCCTGCCTTGGGAGGAGGGCTGGAAGGTGTGATGCCATGTGGCACTCCCCGGCCTGGTAGTGCAGGGCTGTTTGAATCTCCAGCAAAGATCTCCCCTCCCAGCTGTGTGCTGGGCTGCAGGAGGTTAATGCACTTCAGAGCCTTGGGGAAGGCGCTGCGATGAGGGTGATAAGAGCCTCGCTGAGGGAGTTAAATGAAGGCTTAGCAGGAGCAGATCTCCCTCAGAGCAAATATCCCTGGGCACACACAGTCGCTGCGTGACAGGCCACTGCTGGGGCTTCCACACTGGCTGTGGGGAGAAGCTGGGAACACCATGCCAGACTGCCCAAGGAGCATCCCCCAGCATTGACATAGGCTTGGGGGGCTTGTGTGGAGGCTTGGACACAGGGGTGGCATTGCTGCTGTTACACAGGGCTGCTCAGTCTCCTTCTGCAGAGTGTTTGCTGTAATCCTGTTTTATAAATCCAGCCTTGGTCTTTGGCCTCCCTGGGCTCTGCTCTGCTGCTTCCCAAGTTAAACCCACTGATCTGAGTGAGGCAGGAAGAGCCAGGGCATGCTTATTGCCATGGTGGGGCTGGGAGAAGAGATTTAGTAAATCATTGGACCAGTTTCCTTTGGAAAGAGTCTGTGTAAAAATATCGGAGCAATGCAGAATAGCCCCAGGTGTGATGGGGGAGAAGGGGTGGCAAGGAGGAGGTGAGCTTCACCGCGGGAGCCTGCTCCGTCAGAGACAATCCTCCTGCTTGCTGGCCCCTTTAGCAGTGGGGATGCCAACAGCAGGGATGGTCCCCTCCACTGGAGAGGAGGTCGTGGTCCCTGCCTGTGCCAGCTCTGCTGCTCTGAGCATTCCCCACTGCCACACTCCCAGCAGCTTCAGGGCTTCAGACCAAGTGTCCCCAAAAGGTGCTGCTGGGGGTGAGCAGACATGGCTGAGCCATGCTCAGGGTGGGGCGAATGAGTTCGTGGGGGATTGGGCTGAGGAGCCAGGTCCTGGAGCCAAGCCAGGGAAAAGCTGCAGCCACGTGTCTGGAGTTGCCATCCTCTGGGCAGATGGATGTTCACCCACCTTGTCGCCCCCTTCCTTTCCTGCACAGCTTTTGGGAGGGAGGGCATGCCGTGCCACCTTTGCTGCCACCTGCCCATCCCGAGTCCACGGCGTCCCCGAGGCTCCTTAATCCCAGGCGAGCTGGTGTGCCGAGCAGGGAGCTCCTCATGGATCTGCCCGGCTGAGCAGCGAGGCGGAGAGCAGCTCCATGCGGAATACAAACGAGGCCGGGCCACGATAAGCCCATGCAGCACCTTCCCCCTCACACGCCCCGCTGTCGGGATCTCCAGACACCAATCCCTTGCAAATCTCCTGCTGGCCTTTCATGACCTTCAGAGTCATTTCAATTCAGTGTTTTCAGCCTCTAAATCTCCTGTCCTTAGCCCTGGGTTACTTCTGGGGAAAGAACTGTGCTCCTTAAAGTGCCAGGGCAGCCTCTGCACCACAGCCTGCTGGAAATCTGCAGGTATTTCACACTCATGCTTTATTTTTGGTAATTCCTCTAATTTTTATTGCTGTTTGAACCCCACAATTGACAACCCCAGGTCTGAAATCTGGAGAGGTTTTGCTGGCTGCCCTGTACCCTGCTGGGCTCTCCGGTGCACTGCCTGAATCCCAGGCATCTCACAGTCCCTGCACGCAGCACACCTTGAGCTGGTCTGATTGATCTGTAACACTTGAAAAATAATGGTTTAATCATTATTAAGGATTAGAAATAATCCTTGAGCTGTATCGATCACAATAACATTATTCATGATGAACTCATTTGGCATTAATGGGGACGTCCTGTAGCAGCGTGAGGCTCCAGGCAGACCCGTCACCTTCCCTGGGGAGCCATCAGTGGGGTTTGCAGGAGCAGCAACAAACCTGCCCTAACAAACAGCTCCAGGTCCTGTCCCAAACAGCCTCATTGGGGGACCCTTTCTTATTGGCACAGTTTTGGAGGGTCCTGAATCCGACAACCACACATCCTGTTCATGTCAGCAGCCTGTCTCTGGGCAGGAACTAGATGGGCTCCCCCTAGCACCAGTCAGGGATGTGACAGGATGGGACTGCTCCCATGGGAGCCCCCACATGGCATCGTTCTGGGTCTGTCCCCGCACAGGGATGGAGGTGAGCAGAGGAATGGCTGGCTGCCCACTTGGTCCTCTCTCCTCCCAGTCACCATCTTGATCATGGGACCAAAATGTCTTTAGCGAGGAAAATGCTCCAGAAGCAACAGAGCAACAGCTGGAGGGCTCTGGGGGCACTGTGCCTGGGTGGATGTCCAGGGGTGGCCAGGAGCCAGCACAGCACCCTGCTGCAGCTGTGCCATCCTGCCACAAACTCCCCCATCCCTGCAACATGCTATTTATCAAACAAGAACATCTGGATTTCTTTTCCTTCTTTTTTTTTTTTAAACCAAAATTGTGTCTGGTTTGACTTTGACAAATTGACAGTTTCCAGAGGAAAAATATTTTCTGTCGAAGTGTCATTCCTGGGCATAGTCGTCCCTTACTGCACCATTTGCAACCCTCCAGGCACTTTGCACAAGGCGATGAATAGTTAAAGATGTCCATAAATCTTACCCCAGCCCATAATAAACAAACACAGTCTTATCAAGTATAGAAAAATGCATATTTCATCACCACTGCCTTAAATGCGACTCAGAATAAATGCTTGTCTTTAATCAGCCATCTCAATATATAAACAGAGCACAAAAGCTTGGGGAGATGAGGTACAGAATTGGGCCATGGATTTTCTAGGCAGCTTGGGGGCAGGGATGTGGCTGTGCAGGTGAGACCATGAAAAACTGACCTGAAAATTCACAACACTTGGCTTTTCTGTCTAGCCACGTGTTGTTTTCCATTCCCTTCTCTCTGCCACTGGAGCCATAAGGATTTTGCTTCAATGTTCAGCTGATAGCTGATCTTTCACCTTGGATGCCGACCACTGAAAGTAAGCACTTTGAGTTGGAAATCAAGATTAAGAGAAAGCGAAAAGATTAAACAGGAAAGTTTCGACCAGTACGTGCCGAGATTATGCAGTGATGGATTCGTGTTTCCCTGCATCTGATAAGAACAAGCTGCATTTTCAGGCAGGGGAGGGCCGGATCTGTGATGTCTTTCACCTTACTTTTGAGTGCCTGTGCTTTGCCACGCTCACAGAATTACAGCATCTGCTGCCATGGCCCTGCTCAAGCCATCCCGCCAAGGCTAGGGCTGCCACTCTGCTGCATGGGCAACAGGGATGCTGTGGCACCTTGGGAATTCCTTTCCCGTGAGCTTCCATTTGGAAAGGCTGAGACATTTTGCATCACTGTGTGCTGATGGGAGTGCTGGAGAAACTGGTGACAGTGGGAACAGCAGCTGTGACCTGTGGCTGTGCCCAGGGCTGGTGTGTGTGTGTGTGTGTGTATGCTCTTATAACGGCCACTGTTGAGGCCCTGGGGAAATAATTTCCCAGGGATGTAGCCGGACTTCACTGCTGCCCCTGTGGGCTCCTGCCAGCCTGCCACATCCCTGAGGAGCAGAGGAGTGCTTTTGTATCCTGGGATTTGTGGTTCATGGCATGGAAATCATGTGTGCAGTAGCACTGGGAATCTTGTGTTTGCTATGTGAATCTCTATGGTGCTGTGTGGGTGGTGATTTGGGGTTGTTGTTTAACCCAAGATGTCACCCCACTGTCAGTGCTCCTTTCTCCTCCCAGCCAATTCAGTGTCTGAAAACAGCCAGGGCTCACCTCTCTCCCCAGGCTCTGGCTGCCATCATCACTTGCATGGAGCAGAGCATGTCCAGCATGGCTGGTCAGGGGATGGAGGGAAATGTGTTCATTTTGCTCTTGGCTTTATTTGCTTAGTGATGGGGAGAGGATCCTGTGGAAAGCCTGGAGTTCTTGCCCTGTCTGTCCCCTTCGGCTCTTCAAAAGACCAGACTGCAGCTTCTTCCTGGCACTGCAGTACCCGAGGGGCTGCCCAGCCTCCAGCCCTGCCCTGCTGGGCCCTCTGTGCTGCTGAGGGGTTTCATGGCTGAGCATCCAGTGAGACTTCCCTGGTGCTGAGCATTGCCTCATCCTACTTCCGGCAAATCCTGGTCCCTCTGGTTACCCCAGTGTGGGCATGGGGACATGCAGGGGTTAATCTGGGTGGACAGCATCGTGCACTTCTGGGCCCCAGCACTGGGGCATTTTGAGGGGGTTTTGAAAGGTCTTCCCTGCTCTGCACAGAGCTGGAGGCTGTCCAGGTACCTGGGTTCAGTCTTTGCCCCGTGCAACAAGAGCCTGCCCTGCTCCAGCAGGATGCTGACAGCTGCCAAAATGCAGGGCTCAGCCCTGGTTGAGTTCAAGTGGCAGCGATTCCTCTGGAGATCCTGGCCTGCTCCAGGAAAGGCAGGAGCAAGCAAACTGGCTCCCTGCTCCTGGAGCACCCTTCCAAGGTGCTGCCCACAATCCCTCCTCCTGCCCCCTTGCCTGTGCTGCAGAGGGGTGACAGGGTGCTGCAGGATCCCACAAAAAGGAATGCTGGGTGCTGGGGTGGCACCCATGGTCCTGGGTTGGTGTGGGCAATGCCTGGATCCCCTTGCTTTCCCTAGGCTCATTTCTCCTCTCCTGCTTGCTTTGCAGAGACTCGCCAACGCGGCAGAGAAATTCCAGAAGGCTCACCACTGGCAGGACAACATCCGGGTAAGGCTCCATGCGTGCCCCAGCCGCTCCCACCCCTTCCCTCCTTTGGGATGACTCTTGGCACAGAGATCACTGTCCCATTCCTCCTTGCCCATGTTCTTGTCCCCCTCGTGAGTCGCCGCTGGCTATGCCGTGCTCGGTACACCCCGGCCCCACCACCTGCCACAACTAATGAGAGCAAATGAAGTGATTTTGAGCTCGTTTGCAGCCTCACCTCAGTCTGCACACACCGTGAGGAGAAGGCAGGAGGTGAAGGTCGAAGTGACAGCTCAGCTCGGAGGGTGTGGGGGCTGGGGAGACTCCTACTCTCCCCATCTCCGGCAGCCAGCGGGTTTGGTGCTGAGAGGGGCCTCGCTTGGGGTGACAGCAGCGGTGGCTCATCTGTGGCACATGCCAGCAGTTGCGGTGGGGGCTGTTTCTGGGAAAGGAGCAATCTGGGCTGGGAGAGGGAAGACGCGGGTTTAATGATTGCATTTGACTTTGTAATTCTGGCGGTGATAGCACTCAGCGGGAACCTGAAGGATTCTGTCTGGAAATGCTCTCAAATTATAACCATAATACAAAAGGAAGGAAAGATTGTTTTTCTCCCAGTGCGAACGGAGTCTGCAATAAAAAATACTCCTGAGCCACCCAGGCCCTTCCTCTTGGGTAGGGCCAGATTCTGCCCAGCCCTGAGGAACCCCCTGCACTCACTGAGGGGACAGCCTGAGGACAGTCCCACTGCCAGGCTGTGCTGGTGTGTTTTGGGGGGTATTTCACAGTCTGAGCTGCTGCTGCTCACACAGACTCTCCTGCCATAGCTGACAGTTGCCAGGGATGTGGATGGAAGTGGTGGGAGGAGCAAAAGAGAAGGCAAGGGGTTGACCTGCTTGGCTTTCATTTGCCTTGTGGCCAGCATGAGGTGGACACTGGTGGCTGATTCTGTGTCCCATGGGCACGCAAGGAGCAGGATGAGCTCACAGGGGTCTTCCTGTCTGCATGTGAGCACTGGTGAATGACTGTTACCTCTTCCCAGGCCAGTACAGAGGAGGTGAAGAGGATAATGAGATTTGGTGCAGGCACCAGCTGATGCCAATGCCGATGCCATGCCAGGACCTTGGCTGCAGGCTCAGGGCTCCCAAGGAAAGCTGAGAGAAGTGCAGGGTGAGCTTTGGGCATCTCCATCCCCAGCGTTGACTCAGTCTCGTGTGTCCTCCAGGGTCAAGAGGCACATCCCTGAGCAGCACCTGAAGCTTGGCTGCAGGTACCCCAGGGGCACTGTGGTGGCCCCATGCTCCCCATGCTGGGCTGGCACCCAGAGTTGGATGCCTTGTGACCAGGGCATGTGCAGGGCGGGCAGAGGGTGGCACACCCTGTTGCATTTTGTAGCAGTCCTTGGGGCTTCTGCTCATCCTCTGGAACACAGGGATGGGCTCCCGCTGCAGGGGCTCTTCGCAGCCCCAAAGAGCTCCTCCAACCAGACCTGGCTGCCTTCCACTGCCAGGGGAATAACAGTCAGGATACAAAACACGCTGGGAAAGGCTATAGCGCTGGGGAGCTCTTGGCTCATTTTGCCATTCACGGCACAAACCTTTCAGAAATCCACTTTCACAGAAAAAAAATATTTTTAATAGCACTGTTTGCAACCACTTAATCAAGGTAATTAGGAGCGAGTCACCCAGAAACAATGTGCAGCGATGCGTCACCGCAGAGCTCGGCACAGCTTTATCAGGACAGCCCAGGCCTGGCTGGGACACTTGATGGACTGGTCCAGCTCTGTGCACAGCCCCCAGGGTGCTGGGCACAGCCCTGCCTGCCTCAGTCCTGCCTGCACCAGCCCGAGCTCCCGAGCAGAGCAGAGGGATGGAGGCGCTGTGTGCATGTCTCGCTGCCGGGGCTGAGCCTCCTTTCTCCGTCCTTCCTCCATCAAATGGCCGGGCACGGTCAGGCCGGCGTGCAGCACCGCTGAGCCCGGCTCTGCGGCTGCCCCCAGCTTGCTGCCGGGGCTGGCACGGGCAGCAGGCAGGGAAGGCGGCAGCACAGCATCCCGGCTCCTCCTCCCCTCCCTCCCCACCGAGCAGCTCGTTCCTGCTGGCTGCAGCTCTCCCCTCCTCTCCCAGCGTGCTGCGTCCTAACCCCGCGCCGGAGTCGATGACAGATTGCGGCGAGCGCGGTTATTTTTGTGTTTCCATCCAAAGGCGCCGGCAGATGCTGAGTGTTTGCGCTGCATTAGTGCTAATGGCAGCCCCATTAAACCTCACTGCAGATGGGTTGCTATGGAAGTCCGGGGGAAAATGAAACAGGAGCAAGAGCCTGAGCGGCTGGGAGCTGCTGCCAGCAATCACTCACGATCATCTCTACGGGGAAAGTTCCTTTTTCCTTGCTGTTTTCTGGAGTTTCCAGCTACATGCCAGCCATGCTGGCCTTTCTGGAGCTGAGTTCAGTCCCCCACCTCAGGGGGCTTTGCAAAGTGCCTCCCTCTTCCCAAAACAGTCCCCTCATCCTGTCCTGCTTCATCCCTGCTCCTTGTGCTTGTCCACCCTCAGGCCCCCCATGTCTACCAGCCATGCCAAGCCGGGGCTGTGTCCCCATATCAATCCTGGACATCAGACCATTTTCCTTGGTCAAAAGTAGCCTTGGCCTCAAGGTCACCCATACTCTGGACACCCCTCCTGAGCTCCCTTCAGCTTGTTTTACCCCAGGGCTGGGTGGCAGCTTGGAGTGGCATGGTGGGCAGGGATGGGGGCAGAAAGGCTGTGGGGAGAGACCGTTCCCTTCCCTGCCTGCACAGTGGGGGTCTCTCAGGGATGGAGCTCTGGAAAGGTGAGAGCTGGGTCCCGTTGCCAGAAGACAGGCTCCCACCACGGGACACTGCAGCCACCTGGCACTCATATGGTAAGAAACCACAGAAAATTTCCAGTTTGAAGCATCCTGGCCAACCAGTTTTCCCAGTGACAATCTTCTGGCCTACAGGCTTCCATCCAGAGGTCTGCTGGGATAGTCTCGCTCCACTCCATGCAGAACCATGAGGGTTTGTCCTTCAAGGCACATCAGGGCTGTCCCCCTGCTCTGGATGGCCCCGGTCTTGTCCCCCAGCTGTGGCAGTGGTGCTGAGACTTCCCTGTGCAGACCATCCCCAGCAGCAAGCGGAGGTGCCAGTACTCCAGCCCACACTGCAGTGCTGTTTTCCAGTTTTCCATCCTCTATTTGCTGCCTTGCTTGGGCAAGGGACGTTCATCAGTACCTATAAAAATGCTGAAAGGCCTTGTTGAGTTTTTTGCTGCCATCCTTTGTATCCATCCTAACTGACAAGCTGCCATGTGGCCTGTCAGGCATCCCAGTCAGCTCATGTTCTTCCAGCTCTTCATCTGCATGCTCCACTCTGAGTTTTCCAGTGCCTTCAGTTCTTTTCCAGACCTTCAGCCCCAGCCCAGCAGCATCAGTGGGGCCTCAGGCGTCCCACACTCCCATGGTGTGTGGGAGCGGGGCTGTGCTGACCTGGGGGATGCTGTCAGAGGTGCAGATCTGCATTGCCAGCCAGGAAATGCATCCCAGGGCATCATCATCATCATCATCATCATCACTGTGTGTCGGTCGCTGGGGCTGCCGGAGCTATTTGTGCCTTTAAGGAACACTCCAGCGCTGCAGAGATCCATCCCTGCATTTATGTGCGCTTGGCAGGATTATATAAATTGCCTTTAAAAGTTGACTTCTTTATAAGCCATTTTCTGCTTCATAAAATGTTTATTACTGTTGTTTTTCTCCTAGTCTTCTTCCTCACTGCATTTTCCATCACAATACGGGGAAGCTCCCCACTTCCTCTGCCTGCTACCCCCCTGCCTTGCACCTCTCCCCACCTTTTGATGTTGGAAAGGGCCCTTTGGAGGGTCCTTTCCCCTTGGAAAAGAAAAATAGCCATCCATTGAGCTAAGGATGTAGGAGCTGCTGAGGACAGGGTTTAACCTCTGGGTGTTTTTGGGGTGCAGTGACATTTGTGGAGGTGGCAGGAGATTACAAGTGCTGGACAGCCCCACGCCGCTGCCTCCATCTGTAACCCCCCCTCTGTAAGCACGTGCAAAATAACAAAGCCCAGATAATTTCAAGCTCCATTAGAAACGAAACTCCAGGGAAAAGGGGATCGCTGATCACCAAATGGGGATGGACAGGAGGAATAACAGAGACTGTGCTCCTGGCTGCCCAGGAAAAGTGCGGGATACAGTGGGGGGACATGACAGCATGGCTGGGTGCCTGGCCATGGCGAAACAGCCCCGGGTGCCTCACCCCTCCCGGTGCAGGATCCTGCTCCATCCGGCACCCCTGGCTCTGTCTGCAGGGAAGCAGTGGCTGTGCAGTGCCGTGCCACGCGTGGGCTCCGGCTGCCATTCCCGTGGGTTGGGCATGGCCACGCAGGCAGGGCTTTGTGTTCAAAGCAGCATCAGAAGGGCAACACCAGCTCCTTATCCCCCTTTCATTTTTCTCCTCCTTTAATTACAGATCCTACTTATCGGCTGAGAACAGAAAGATTGTCACCGTAACCTTGCACTTGCCCTTGTAGAAGGTTTACCTAAAAAGTTAGAAAATAAAATCAAATACTCTAATTTGCAGTCGTCTTGCCATTTCAAACCCAGTTTTCATTACAGCACAGAAAGTGCATTGAAGCTGTGTTTATAACCCCCTTTTAGATAACAAATCACATTTTCTTTTGGCTGGCGAGTGTGTAGAATTGATATTTTTTTTTTCAGTTTAATGGGTTTGTGTGTTCAGGAATGATCTCCATCAACTGAGAGTCTTTATTGTGTTTGATATAATGTCAGCTTTCATTACGCTCGGAGAATTACTGTGCTATAGCACCAACCTTGCTGCTGTAGTGCCGGTCTGGCCGAAAAGCAGAACAAGAAAACCATTCACAAAAACCCTGTGAGGGTGCTGTTCCCTCTTAAAAACCAAGGATGGGGCTTGAGGGGGCTTTCCTAACCCCCCACTCTGCAAGACAGCTGGGCCACCCACGGCATCTCCATGACTGCCATGGTTTGGTGTAGGGGTTGCTGGCTTTTCTCTCAGTGCTGCTTTCCCATCCCATCCCATCCCATCCCATCCCATCCCATCCCATCCCATCCCATCCTATCCCTGGAAGGGCAGCGGGTCTCCAGCAGCCTCTGTGTGTGCGCTGGCATCCCTGTGGCACCTGGGTGCAGTGGAGGGAAGAAGTGGCCGCGCCTCGTTCGAGGCAGCCTCAGAGGAGCAGGAGCAGACAGGAGATGCCATGTAAAGAAGAATAGCTGGTGAGGTGTGATCAGATAAAACATCTTCTTGGGGAGATGAAAAAACTGTTGACAGGTCACTTAAATATTTCCCCAGCTCTGTCAGAGAGGCAGAGGGAGGAAATTGCTTTTTAAAAAAAGATGCCAAGGCAGATTATGATGACTGTTTCCACCTGTCCTGGGTAATGCATACGGCCCCTGATGGTGGATGGGATGCAGGGAATTCACAGGGCTGCAGGAGAAGTATGGTCCCCACCGGACTCCTCCTTGGTGTATGCAACAGCCTGTGGTAGCTGGGGCTAACTATGGATATTTTCCTCTTCTGGGGACTAGGAGAGGATTCGTCATGGTGCATCTGGACAAGAGTAGCTCCAGCCAGTGGAAATAAAGGTTCAGCCCCTACCAGCCACAGCCAGGCATGCCTGTGATCGCTGGTAGGAATTTCTCCCAGGAATTCATCCAGACCCTTTGGGAGCCTGATCCTGGCTGTGACCCTCCCACCACCCCATGGCAGGTGTAGCAGGAACACCTTCTCCACCGTGTTGTTCCCCAGCCAAGAGGTTGCTGTGCCTATGGCTGGGCTGGGACATCTCAGGCTGAGCACTCACCTGGCTGAGACCCCAGCTGCCAGCTAGGACCAACTGACCAGCTCAAACTGGTCCCCAGGGACAGCCATCCGGCAGTCCCATGCCATTCCTCGTGATGCAGGAGGGCTTGGCAGGGCAATGCTGTGGTGGGGATGTGCTGTGTCCCTGCTCATGCCCTGCTCCCCCTGGCCATAGCGCAGGTGTGAGGCTGCAGGAGCTCCGTGACATGCTGCAGGATGCCTTCTGTGTGAAAGGTGTTGCAAACCAACAGGCAAAAGCTGTTGCTATTTCTGGGTGCTTAATTGTTCAGGGACATGAAGTACCTAAATACTCGCTGTCCTCTCTTAAGTGCTGATGGCAGAGGAAAGGTGGGCCTGTGAGCAGAGCCCCCAGTGCTGTGTGGGCACACCAGCTCCTGCTTGCTCTCCCCACCCACTGAACTGCCCACAGGCCCGAGCAGGTACAGCTCTGGTCACCTGGCTTGTCCCCACAATGGTATGCTGGGGGCTGGGATGCTGGTACTGCCACCAGCCCCATCCAGCGGCTGGAAAACAGGCAGATGCCAGCTCGGGATCCATCTTTTCTTCCTCACCACCCTCCGAGTTCCTCCTAACTGCCTGAAGGCAAACTGCGGCAGGATTTGGCTCTTCCAGAGCCAATTAAATCTTGAAAGGGATTTGCTGACCACAGGGGTCACCTGTGCCGCTCGGAGAAATGAAACCCACAGCCAGAGGCTGAGAGGGACTGAAATCAATGCGCTGCAGCAGGATCTGCCTGCAAAACTGCCCCGAGGAGCTGCAGCATCCCCAGGGCATGTGACCAGAAGGGTGACCCTTACAAGATGACAGTGAGCAATCCTGTGGAGTACAACAGATCCTACAGGTCCTCGGGAGAAGGATTAGCCAGATCAGGTAATTTTACAGGAAAGCTCTATAGGGGAGAGCGAGTCATAACCCTTCTGCAGTGTCCCTGCCAGCTGCGTGCTCCAGCTGGATGACTAGAGCAGGGAGCTGATGTGCCACCAATAGCTCCTTCGAGGCTTTTTTAGGGTGGTGGCAGCTGTGTGTGTGATATGGTTTGATTGCCACCTCGTTAGGTCACTGACTTGGAGGTTTGGGCCAGCACCCCTCCATCCAGACATCTCCAGGCTGCAGTGAGATAACAGAGTACTGACCTTTTCAGCATTATTTTTAGTTGCTGTAATTGTTTTAGGCAAAAAAAAAGATCTATTTGAATGCTTGTAGAGGGCTGTGTCTGGGCTTCTGGGAGAGGAGTGCCCCTCACCACACACCTGAGATGCCCCCATGCCCCTCTTTGTCCTGGGCTTTGTCTGAAACCTGTTCTGCCGGTGTGTGGCAAGGGAGCACTGGTGCTGGAGCAGGGTTCTCCCTTGTGCTGCTGGCAAGGCTCCAGCTTGCAGCTCTCCAGAAGCTCACAGCCTGGTTTCGTTAATCAGCTTTTTGCTTGGTGTTTTGGTGTGAAATTGGTGAAGGTGTGGAGCACAGGGCTCCTAGGGAGTGTTCAGGGGATCAGGCAGGAGCCAGGGTCCCTGGGGAGACTCTGGCATGCAGCATCCCCAGGGCCACATCCAGGAGGTCGCACCTGCATCAGGCCTTGGCGGGGGGCTGCCCAGCACCACTGAACGACAAGGATTTGGTGCAGGTGCGTTGATTCCTTGGTGGCTTTGCTGGAGAAGCCTGAGCGATGGCTTCAGGGACAGTTGGCAGGTCAGTCTGGGATTGCACTGAACTCCCAGAGTGCTGCACTGAGGGTTTAGGAGCTGAAATAACCCCGCACTTACTCACTGGTGACACGGCCATGTGGTGCCGTTGTGCAGGTGCCATTTGGCAATTTAGGTACAAGGAAATGGGCAGTGGTTAACACATCATGGAGCAGCAGCTACTCCTTGTCTGCCTCCCCTGCAATGGGAACCTGTGTGTGCTTCTTGCAGGCCCGTTTGCAAGAGACAGGGACAATATTTTGCCTTGAAATCCCTTGACATCTTCACCCCCTTGTTTTCTTTATTGGTATTTATTCTGAAAGGCTCTAGAAATATCAGTGCTATTTACACAGACCTGGTGCTGAGTTTAATGTGGACCAGAGGAAGAAGAGGAGAGGATTATGTGAAGGAGGCAAATGTGGTTTTTAAAAAAAAATATTAGGGAGAAGAAATTGTAGGACCCCTTGCTGCCTCTTGGGAGACCCATGGCATCTTTTTAGAGCATCTCTGAGGGCTCTATCCCTCCTTCCTGGAATAGCCACCAGTTTCCAAGTGGCAAGGACCCAGATGCCCTGCCAGCTCCCCCAGGCTTCCTTGGACCCCGTGCAAAACCCCCAGCACCAGCAGGGTTGTGGCAAGGATCACGGCACCTGGCATCAGGGCACATCTCAGGGCCAGGGCCACGCTGCTGCTGGCTGTCCCACACGTGCTGTCTCGCATGTGGAAACCTCAGCTCAGCATGTAGTGTGGCTGAGATCTCACCCAGCTGCTCCTGGGGCTGTCAGGGCTTCAAAGAGTGCATGGCAAGGGCTCTGTGATCCCCAGGGAAATCGGTGGGAGAGATGTCCTTACAGGAGGCCTGCTCTCGGTGCCGTGCCGTGCCATGGGAGTGCTGGAGTGGCTGAAAGCAGGATCAGGGCACCGAGCATCTCCTGCCCGAGCATCTCCTGCCCGAGCATCTCCTCGTGCTCTCTCCACCGCGGGAGTGGGGCCTCGGCGGGTGGGAGGGGAATCCAGCTTTCCGGAGGAGCCAATGGAAAATAGAATGAATAACAAAGCACCTTCTGGATGGCCGTTGTTAGTCACACTCACTCCTGATTAAAGATCATTAAACATGAAATTAGCTCGTTTGTGTTACCGGTCTCCCGGGGGTTCCTTTAATTAGGAAGTGCAGATGGCCGCGGACCCGGGGAGACGGCGGCGCCGGCGAGGGGCAGGGCCGTGCGTGGGGCTGGGAGCGGCACGGGGAGGGCAGTTGAAGAGAAATTAATTTTCTTTTCCCCCTTTCTTGTTGTTTTAAACCCCTCAGCATTTCACAACAAATCACAGATAATTAATAAGTGCGTTCCCTTAATGACTGGGCTTTTTAATAGCAGAAATTGGAAGATGCATCAATTTTTTTTTCACTTTCCCCTCCCGGTGCTGTCTTATCTCAATCATTAAGAGTCGCAGAGCCCGCGGAAGCAACAGCCCCCCTGCTCAGGAGGATGCTGGAATTGCCTTTTGCAATCCTCATCCTGGGGGGACATGGGCTGTGCAGCCTGCCAGAATGCCCTGCTTTCGATGTCCCCAAGATCAGCTTCAGGGGCTTTCCCACCTCTTGGTGATCTTGAGTCCTAGCAAGCAGGGAGAAGCCACTGCAAACCACTCTGGGGAGCAGGTTTGTGGCTAGAGGGTAATGCCGGTGAGGGGTTATGACTGCCAGCGCTCAGTGGGGCCAGGGTGGTGGAATGGGTGGTGCTGGCTGCCTGGAGAGCTGCTCACACCTGCTGGTCCCTGTCTCCAGCACGAGCCCATGACCAAGCTGGGATGGATGTCACTGTGCCACCAGCCCTGGCACAAAGCTGGGTCCAGGCTGGGTGCAGCACAGGCAGCAGCGGAGCAGGAGCAGGCAGGACTGGGATGTAGTCACTGCCTCTGAGGTTTTGGCTGTGTTTCTGCTCTGGGTCCAGATCCCTTTCCTCGTTAGATAATAACAGCAATAATCACCCCCAGGCGCTGCCTGTGCTGGGGAAGGCTGGTTGGCTGCTGATGGTGATTGAGTGGCAGACGTGTCAGCACCACGACGGCTGCCGGTGTGCCGGCATCGCGCTCGGTCCCGGCACGCAGGGAAGAGTCTCCGAGTGCCCTTTAATTACCCTTTCTGATGGTACACGGAACGCTGTTGTGACAGCATCGCTGCTCTCCCAATTGCCTCTTCAGGAATTTTATCAGCTGTCTTGCGTCCTGGCACTCTGGGAAGAGGAATCCAAGCAGACCTTTCTGCTTAAATAGGCTCTAAATACCCCAAATTAATGACGTGCTTTTCTCTGTGGAAGCAAGGACACTTTCCTCCCTGTTTCTGCAGTACAGGGAGGAGGCCAGGGTGGCTGCAGGGCCGCTGCCTGCCATGCTGCCTGTACCTGGCTCTCATACAGCTCCTGATGTTTGCAACAGAACCAAAGCACCCCGGCTATGGTGATATGGCACAGCCTTGCACCTGGTGATGGTGAAGAGGCCGTGGTCACACTGGTGTCACCATCACAGGGCTGCTGGCTGTGGTGGAGGCTGTGCATGGCCCTGCAGTGCTGTATCACACCAGCAGTCATGAGTGGAGGGAAGTGCAGCAGGCAGTGGCTAGTCCTTGGAGGGTGGATGTGGAGGATGTGAGGTACTGAACATGTCCCAAGGACAGCATGGAGTGGGAAGGGTTTGATCCCCAGCAATGTGGGGGCTGCCAGCAGCATGAGAGAGGTCCTGAGGGGACAAGTCAGGGGAGGGACTCCTCTCCCATGCCTGTCCTTGACCGGCACTAACAGCTCTTCCTTTTCTCTGCAGGAGGAAGACATCGAGTACTATGACTCCAAGGCTGACACTGAATATGTGAGTACACATATTGTGCACATTGAGTACACACTGACAGATGTCTCTGCCACATACCCGACACAGTCACCACCCTGGCCCAGTGCTGAACCCCTTGCCAGTCTGTCCCAGCGCTATACCAGGGGTCGTGGCACAGCATTTGTCACAGCTGGTGTAACCAGATTCTGCAGTGGGCAGCGAGTGCCCAGTATACAGCCGTGTTCCTCCAGCTGAGCCGTGGTGACATCTGTCCACAAGCACCGGGCCTGGCAGCAGGCAGGTGGGCAGGTCGCTCTGCTGCCTGCAAAAGTTTCTAAAATTAAAGCTGCCATCTGAAATTCAAATGAAGAGCAAACCTTTAATTAGAGACTGAATCTAATTCTCTGCCCTACTCTGAGCATAGCCATCCTGTGATTTCTGGCAATCAGTGCTCTAACTACAGGCCCATCAGCTCCGCTCTCCTGGCGCTCCCAAGAGAGATGGCATTTGCCGGCTCCTCCCCGTGGTGACAGTGACGGTGACTTCATTCAGGTGACTCCATTCAGGTGCTGAGCCACAGGCACAGGGAGCTCCACCAGCAATGGTTGCTACTTTGCAGCAGCTTGCTTTGCCCTGGGGAATCCCACTTGGCTGCCAGGTCACCCAGCTCCTACACTGTGCTGTGGGATCCTTATGAAATAGGGGCTTGTCAGGACAGTGATGCTCCTGGTGTGGGGCTGCTGAGCAGAGTCCTTGGAGCTGACCAGGAGCCCCAAGCACAGCACGGTGCAGCCTTGGGGACAGCCTCAGCCAGTGGTGGTGCACCAGGACTGGTCCTTGTCCCAAGGCAGACCTGGCAGCAGATGTGCCATCGAGAGATAGTAAAGCAGCAGGAGAGGAGGAGTGGCAGCACGTGGTGTTGGCAGCAAACCACTTGCAAACCACATGGCTTCATCCAAAAATAACACTCAGGTGACCCCAAGAGCATTCAGAAGGCCCTGTGCAGAAGGGAGGGGGACTTGATGGGGTCCCACCAGCTTGGGTGACATGCCCTGCACTGATTTCTGGCTCTCCTCTCAACCCACCTCGGAGTCAATGCCCCAGAGCAGAGCCAGGGACAGGCTGGAGTGGAGGATGGATGTCTTCAAAGCAGAGTTACTGACTAAATGCCAGTGCCATTGTCCCCAGGCAGTGACAGTAAGAGGGCTCCTTGGCAGGGAAAGCCACCCACAGAGAGACTGGGAGGTGGGACAGAGAGGCTGGGCAGATGCTGTGACTGAAGTGGAGGGCACTTGGCTCTCCTGAGCAGGTCTTCCTGCCCACAGTCCCACTCATTCAGAGCAGAGGATGCAGAGGATGTCTCCTGTCCCTCCCCAGTCTGGGGGGAGCTACCAAAGGAGGGAGGAGAGGATTCTGCCATGGCTGCTCTGGAGAGGATGGAGCTAATGGGCTTAAAATACATTAAAGCGGATTTTGGATAGAAGTGAGGGAAAAACTGGCTGGTGATTGAGGCAGGAGGAGACAGCCTGGGGAGCAGGGCAACTCCCAGCCCAGGGGATGAGGAGCAGGACTAATGCATCCACCGGGCTGGGCTGGGCTTTTGCTATCACTGCTGCAGGGCAGGGGACAGAAGCTGGATGTCCCCATGCCCACTGTTCCCCTGAGTGGCACACCCCCACCCATCCTGGTCACATTAGGCAGGATTAGGAAATAGGAGGCATCTCAACCTCAGAGCTGTGCTCGTGGAGCCCTCCCAGCACATGGGACACTGGGGAGAAGCTGTGCACTGTGGCATGGCACAGTGTCCCTGGGGACTGCAGGGTTCAGCTCCCTGATTCCTGGTCCTTCCCCAAAGGAATTGACATGTTGTCAAGGAGGAACAGCCCTGCAAATCCATCACCAGCCACATCAGCTTTAATCCTGCTCTGGGGAGATACCAAGCAAAATTGCAAAGTTGGGGGTATCCTACTGTTAAGGTACGTGGGTTTGGCAGGGAGGGTCCTTCCCTACCTGTGCTGTTGCTTCCTTGCCAGTGAAATCCCAGCAAATTTCATTCCACCGAAAATAATGGGGGAAAAAAGAAGATGCTGCTGAAGTAAAAAAGGAGGGAGATGATACCAGAAGGTCTGAATGGAACGTAATAGTGCTCTTTCCATCCTTTCTTTATTTAACTTCAATTTTTCTATTTAAATGGAGCAGGATGTAGCTGAGCCAGAGTTGGTGCTGATGGACAATGGCTGCTCCCCGTAACTGGGGCTTATTCACAAGCCTTACACCAGCTTTAACTGCAGTGACAAGGAAATGAGCTTCCTATTCATTTTGCCTGCACCTCGGCTCCACTATCTCCCTAAACAGACTTTGGATTTCCAAGTGGTTTTTAACAAATGGGAACATCAGAAAATTTTCCCGTGGGTCCCCAAAGCTCTCAGAATGTTTGCAGAAGCGAAGTTTTCACGTTTTCCTGCTAGCAAGGGCCGTGGGGTTTATGCAGGGAGAAGTGTTGAAATCAGCAGACGTCTCGGTTAGGTATCACAGGCAGAACAGCACAGAAATAAAGTAATTTTCCATCTTTTGTGTTGTGTTCATGGCAGGAGATGATGCTTGTTAAAGCTGAGCCTGGGATGTACTGTACTCAGGTGGAAAACAGCACAGCTTTGAGAAGGTATCCTGGCCCCGAGGTCTGCCCTCCAGCACCCACCCACCCACCTGAGGTCCTGGGGAGGGCTGAGAATGAGGGGCTGATGGTGAGAGGCTCCATGCCAGCCTTAGCCCCCCCTGGTGCGGGGGAGGCAGGGGCTGCCCACTCACTGCTCACCCCTCTCACTGCTCACCCCACTCACTGCCCACCCTGCTCAGTAGATGCAGCAAGGAGAGGGAGGAGGGGGGAAAAAAGCCCCTAAATGTCAGCAGCAGCAGATGAAGGGTGTTGGAAAATTTAATCTTCCAACTTTCTCAACTAATGTGACATTTGGATTTCCTCACGATAAGCTATCAGCCCCAGAAGTTTCTTTCTTTTGCCTTTTTTCTTTTTTTCTCTATTTTTTTAAACTTCTCTCCTCTGGCTGGTAATTTAAAAATAAATGGTCTAGAAAGATCTCTAAACAGTACCTTTGGCAAAGATTAAAAAAAGCGAAGGGGGATAGGGGAGCAGGCTGGCGGGAGAGGCTGATTGTTATTTATAACCTGGGCTGCTGTAAAAGCAGGAATGTGGCTGGAGAAAACACCATCTCCCTCCTTGGCATTAAATTACTGCATTTCAGGAAAAACTGATATATTTAAGGAGAAAGACCCTTCTGCACAGGCCTGGAATTTCTCAGCCATGGGTTGGGGGCTGGCATTTATATCCATTATTAGCAGAATCACAGCATGTTGATATGAATATTTCACTGGCCTTTGCAGACTTAGCATGGATGGGCACCCCTGGGAGATTGAAAAGGGTGTGCTGGGATCTCTGTGTGGTGTGTTCTCGATCAGGCGTGTGGGGGGCAGGCCAGGGGATGCAGGGATGCTGCCGGGATGCTGTGGCCAGATCAGCCCTGCGTTTGTCATCGGGGCTGCCATTTAAGCAGACATCATTAGCTGTGATGGCTCGTTCCCATGGAGATGAGCAATGAACAGGGGTGTTTGCATCTGCGGGAGCTGCCGGGGACGAGGCATCGCTGCTGCGCCAGGTCACATCCCCGGCTCCATCCACAGCTCCAAACCCTGGGGACCCCGATAGCCCTGGTGCCCGTGGGCAGGCTGGCTCTCCTCAGCTGGCACCAGCCTGGATGGGATGGAGGGCAGGCACTTGCCCAGAGCGTGGCAGCCTCCAGTAAAGCTGTTGGGTGGTGCTGCTGGTGCTCACCGCGTGTTGGGGCATCTCTGAGTTTTGTCCCCTGTCTGTCATTTCGGGAGACTGAAGAGAAAATGTGACTGACAGCCCAGCTGCTAAAGCACTGGAGATGGCAAAAGCTCTCAGGGAGTGATGACTTCTTGCTGAAGCAGTAAATACGTATCATATTGATATATTGCCATGGAGTTGATTTCTAATGGTGTGTAGCAAATAATATATTCAAACTGTAGCATCTATTTGTGTTATGTTGTACATACTGTAACAGATAAATAGATGTTTCCAAGTTCTTTTGAAATGTAATGATGAGGAATGCTGCAAGATCTGGCTGGGGGCCTGCCGAGATGCTCACAGTTAAACTGATGTAAATTCAGGAGAACTTGAATCATCTGCTTTGCTGTAATCTAAATTTAATGCAGAATTTCTTCCCTCGGCCTTCCCAAGGTGTCTCCTTGTATCCCAGATGCTCCACTACCTGCCTGGGCTGGTGACAGCTTCACCTGCCTTCATGTGACTGGAAATTACCCTCTTTCAGCAGCCAAATTCAGCCTCACTTAAACAGAAATAACTCAGTTGAGGTTGGGAGATTTATGGATAAAGGGCAAACATAGCTTGGATAACATCAGCTCTTTCCACTGGTCTGTTTGCCATATAGGTGTCAGTGACGCGTGAAGTGCCCCACGTATAGATAGCTGTATATTTGTCCCCGAGATCTATACATGTGCCTCTTTACAGCTCCATGAATGAGAGCAGCCAGACAGCACCGAACCTGGCAGCATACAAATTAGCCCCTCAGAAGTGGGTGAGATCACGGAATAATGATAAACAGAGGAGAAGTAATTATATACAGTAGTTCCAGCTTCGATGAAGTGGGGAATAGCCATGCCAGCGTGGGGGAAAGAGGGAGGGTTGGATTTTCCAGCTGCTGGTGGTGGCAGGGGCAGTGGTTGGGCTGTGGCAGGGTGCCCTGCTGATCTGAGATGGGGAGGCATGGGGAGCTGTCACCAGGAATTTGCTGGGCTGAGGTAAAAAGGGTTTAGTGTCAAAGCGGAGTTTTCGGTGCTGCAGATGCCCTCAGGCCACGGCTTTATCCCAAAGCCTGTTTTCAGCAGGCACCTCTGTATCACTGTCTGGTGCTCAGAGAGGTTTGCAGGGATGAACAGTTGTGTGTGTTTTCCCCCAGAGACCTGAGCCCCCCAAGGATGGCAGGCTTGGGGTCGGATCCGTTCTCCGGGTAGCCCATGGCCTCTGCTGCAGCACTGCGGCTTTGCAGGGGCTCCAGCGGTCAGTTTTGTGCCTTTTCTCCAGCTTTACGTGAAATAGAGAACATAATCTGGGTTTTGATCTCAGAGACATGGCTCCAGGGAGTTGGGAACAGTCCCTGCCTGCCTCCTGTTTGGCTACTGCAGCTGTAATTAAGTTCAGCATCTTTCTGGGCAGCTGGAGCCCCTGCACTGGGGTCGGCTGGGCAGCGTGTTTACACTCACAATCCATTGGTTGGAATTAAAGCCCAAACCTTGCATATCAATCCTGTTACTCTCCCGAGCTGTGGCGAATGGTTTGGCCACCCCTCTCAATGTCATGGGAATGTCACCACCTCAGTGGCCAGCTGGAGTGTTGCAGGGGAGGTGACGTTTCTCCATGTCACCTGTGAAGGGGAAATGGGAAGGAGGACAGAGGGGAAGGTGGACAGAGTTGTCCTGTGCCCCAGCTTGGGCTTGGCACTGTGTCCTGTCCCTACCTGTGGATGGGGCAGGCAGCTCTGTGCCTCTGTCCCTCTTCAGCAGGGCTGGAGCTCCAGGAGCACAAAGAGCAGGTGCTGCAGCATCCTCCTCTCCCTCCTTCCTACCCTGAGCATCTCACAGCTGGCTGCAAACAGCCTTACCCAGCTGCTGGGCTTGTGGCAGGAATGGGCAACTCAGAGCCAGCACCTTCTCCTGGGTTTCTTGCTCCTGGTGGGGTGACAGAGGCAATTTCTCCAGCTCTGTGGTGAGTTCACCCCCATTCTCCCTCTTCCCTGCAAGGCCCCATGCTTCAGCTCCCATCCTGTCCCTTGTCTGCAACCACCCAGCAGTTCTGCCTGCACCAGCTCAGCCTTGCTTGCCTTTACAGAGGGATTATACCCTCTGTGCTATTCTGGCAGCAGGGCTGGGGAATGGAAAGGAGGGCTGGGAAGGTGAGGGAGTGTGTTCCAGCACCAGCAGTGGGGAATTTGCTGTCTCTCCACCATAATTAAATATTGTTTGCATTGCTTATTGACAGAGCGCTAAGCTGCACTCCGTTTTAATTTGCTCTTTGATAGTTGCCTTTTGCTGCTAATTGATTTTCAAGGCCTTTTTTTTAATTTTTTAAAAATATTTTTTAATGTCTGATTTAATACCTGCTGTGCTACCAAAGCTGGAGAGGCAAGAAGTAACTGGCGCTCGCCTTTATGATTATCCGTTCCTGGGACCTGCTCCCCTGTGCCACCAGCACTGGCACAGCCTGCAGGCCAAATCCACAGGAGAGCCAGCAGGGCTGGTCTCCCCCAGGGAACATTTGGTGATGGGCTCCAGGTGGTGGCATTCCCAGCATCCATCCAGCGCTGGAACGCTGGCTGACCCCATGTGCTCTGCTCCTTCCCCAGGATGATCCCGATGGAGAAGAGATCGAGAGGGAGAAGTCTAACTCCTTGAAGCTGGAGTTCACTGATGATGACAACTTCAAGACCAAGGTTAACTATTCATACGCTGCCGTGCAGATCCCCACGGACATCTACAAAGGCTGTGAGTGCCCCTCCTCAACCTTTCCACTTCCTGCTGCCTAGATGGGCATCCACCTCTCCTCCTGGTGCACTGCAGCCCCAGGCACCATCACATCTAGGTGCTCCAACTGGGTCTTGGTGCCAGGGCAGTCTGGCTCCCAGCCTTGAAAGGAGGCAGAGCCACCATGTCAGGACAGAGGTGACAATGTGTCCCTCCCCTCAAGAGCTCAGCACAGGCAAAAGAGGCAGATTGGGGATTAGGAGTTATTGGGGAAGGGATGGGGAGCAAAGGAGAGGTGGTGATTATGGTACAGAGTAAGACTCAGCTATGCCCACATGGTTCTGGTCCTCCCTGCAGAAGAGCCCAGCAAAGCTCGAGGAGGCTCAAAGTGGGCACCAGGGACATTCAGAGGGATGGAACAGCTCTGTGCAGGAGCAATTACAGAGGCAGCACCTGCCTGCTTGTGGAAGGGAGTGAGACATGGCCGGGCAGTGGGAGAGGGCAAAGCAGGGATGCTGCCTGTCTTCAGCCTGCTTGGGGCTGAGGTCATGAAAAAGGAAAAGAAGCGGCTGCAATCCCGCAGGAAGGCAGCCAAGGGTAACTGCAGGTCAGTGTGATGCCCCCCCGGGGCAGTCCCTGCTGCCAGGACATGCAGAGGGTGTCAGCCCTGCGGCCATGCCCCTGTGGTTCCCGGAGGGCACAGGCTGCTCCAGAAACGCGGATGGGGCTGGTGGGCCAGCCCGGGAGTGGGCAGGGAGGGAGGGATGGGCAGATGGGATAGGATTGTGCTACACCAGCCAGTCCCCACGGAGTGGGGTGACAGTCCCTGAGCTTTCAGATCTCTCCGGTACCTCGCCCTGCTGCGGTGGCACATGGTGATAGTCGGTCTCCATTTCCCTCTAGTGGCTGCTCGGCACCGAGCTGGGACCGCTTCCAGCTGGAGGGCATCCTCCAGCACTCGCCGGCCGCATCCCATGCCCAGCCCCAGACCCCGCTGTCATGGGCATCCCCAGTTGCCCCACACCACCCAGGGCACCACTGTCCCCACACCTCCTTGTTTCCGTGGCACTTGCTGAGGTCTCCTGGGTCTCCTGGGTGGTGACAGTGGCGATAGGGGCCGAGCGCACGTTCCTGCCCCACACGGAGCGTTCCCGGTGCACGGCTCGTTACGGGCACTGCTGTGCTCGCAGCCGCATCGGTGCGGTGATTTCGCCGCGGAGGCAGCGGTGGATTAGAAATTTGCAATTAGTTTTATTACCCAGCTAGCGCAGGGCAGGCAGCTAATGAAGCAGATCATGCGAGCCGGGTGGGCTGCGCGGGATGAAATATTCGTTCCTCCTCAGCCCTGCTCGCCAGCCGACGCCACGGCTGGAGCCCCGCCACGGCCACATAAATCACCCCGCTCAGCCCTGAGACGAGCGCAGGCTGGAGATTAACGGGCTCCAGGGACTCACAGCTGCTCGGAGAGGATGCTGGAGACGGGATGGGGCCGCGGATGGGGGCTCACAGTGCAGGGACACCCTCCCGATGCCCCTCAGCAGGCAGGGAAAGGGGCTGCAGCCACAGGCACAGTGTGTGGGCACAGGGATCAGGCCATGTCTGGCCACACCGGGGTGCCCCAGAAATCCAGGGTGCAGGGAAGGGTCTGCAGCTGCTGCTGGACGGAGAGTGGTTTGGGGAGAGGGCAGGGGCCACCTTGTCCCGCCAGGGACACCGGTGAGCATAGAGTCCCCGCAGAGCTGTGGGCAGGATCATGTCCCGGTGGGACCGGCGGAGAGGCGCTATCGCTGCCTGGCACGCTAATTAAACCCTGCGGCGACGCCCGCCGCTGTCACCCCTCGCTACACACACAAATTACATCCTATATGTGTTTTATTTACTGTGCCATTTTTAATTAAATCTGCAATCGCTCGCGGGCAGGGCGGGGCTGGGCTTACTCTGATGGGGACAGGAACGAAATGGGGGCAGGGATGGGGATGTCACCAATGGGGCTGGCAGCTCTGGCCTTGGCAGGAACCATCCCAGCCATGGACACAGCTTCATCACTCTGAACACAGTGAATGTAGGGACTGTATTTGTTCACAGGGATGAAGTGGGGGCTGCATGTGTGCCCAGGGAAGGTGTAGGGGATTTGTGCTCAGAGATAATGTAAGGGCTGTGTTTGAGCACAGGGAGGATATAGGAGTTGCATTCAGTACAAACAACTGATGGCTGCTGGGGCCCAAGGTCTGGGGGTGTCGGTGCGGCCAGGGATATCATGGATGTGTCAGGGCCCAGTCCAATGTCCGGCTGAGGCTGGAAGCACTGCCCCGGGCTGTTCCAGGCAGGCAGCAACCTGGCAGCTAGCTTATAGCCACTTCTCCTGGGAAAAACCACATCCTGTGGCAGAGCCAAACAAGAAATCATCCTAAGTGCCCAGATAACAGCACTGTGTGTGGGCACAGTGCTGAGGAATGGCTGGGGAGATACGGATAGAGTAAATCATGGTTTGAAGGCACGGCTGCCTGAGGGAAGGACAATTCTTCAATTCTATCCCAGTTGTGCTGGGATAGAGGGATTTAGGAGTCACCCTGGGTGAAACATACCCACATCTTGCCAATGCCTCAGGACTGTGGTGAAGGCTTGGACGGGTGATGACGGCATTTCCAGAAGGGACAAGCATGGGAGGAAACCTTAGGAGAGCCAAATATACTCATCAAATGCACACTGGCTCCCCTGCAGCACCATGTTGGGTTGTTTCGCCCAATGCTAAGGAAACGGGGTGCTCCTGGGAGTTCTTGCACCCCAAAAATACATTGAGGGTCCCCCAGGCTGGATTAGCGCCTGGTCTCAGGGTGCTGCTGGCTCTTTGCTTCTGCAGTGGCACCCACCACTAGCTCCTTCATGCTGCCGTCCTGGGGCAACCCAGCACCAGTGGTCATTGTGGGATTCCCCTGGCCTGCTTATGGCTTGGGGTACCCACAGCGTTTGGAGTCCCCCTACGAGCACAGGGAGGTGCCATCCCAGCTCCCTGCCAGCCAGCCAGCCCTGTACCTGCCGTGCCACACTAGTCCCCCGTGCTCTGCCAGCCCCCCTTGATTAATCACAGGCTGGGGCTGCCAGCAGCTTATCTTTTGCTTTAATAGCTGAATAATTTAAAACTGCTGTTTGCCAGCATCTTAATTGCTTTTGTGTCAGGTGCAGGGCCAGTGGGAATGCAGAGTGGGCCTGAGAGACTCTACAGGGCCCATGGGGACACAAGCCTTGGGTTTCCCAGCTGGTGACTGTCCCCAGGGAGTGAGGCTGGCACAGGATGTTTTGCTGCAAAGGGGATGAGATAGCAGGACGGCTGTCCCCAGTGATGGCTGTGTCTGCCCCAGAGCAGATGGGGACAGTGAACACTCTGGGGAGCCCTGAAGGGCAGCTCGTTTCTCTGGGGACAAGGGACAGCAGGGTGGAGCTGGAGCCCTGTGGATGTGACAGGGTTGGGGGGATATAGAAGAAGCTGCAAAGCCCTCTACAGTCCCCATCACCCATCAGCCCACCCCCAGCTCCACTGCTCCGTCCACCCACCCACCTGTCTGTGTGTCCCACAGCCACTGTCATCCTCAACGAGCTGAACTGGACACAGGCGCTGGAGGACGTGTTCATCGAGAACCGGAAGGAGGATCCCTCCCTGCTCTGGCAGGTCTTCGGCAGTGCCACCGGTGTCACCCGCTACTACCCTGGTGCGTGGCATGGGGAGGTCGTGGGGCAGGGGGGCTGTGACCAAGGGCGGCTGAGGCCTTTCTCACTGTTAGATGTGGATGAGCAATCCCCTGGGCTTGGGGGCTGTCTGACACATGTAACGGTACTGTGCCACAACCCATTGATGTGAGCTCCCCACTAGAGCCTGCTGCTTCCTCAACCCTGGGTATCCCTCTGCATGTCCCCCTGTCCTCCACCCCAGGACAGCCCTGCCTTGCTCACCACCTGCCTTCTCCCCACAGCCACCCCATGGAGAGCCCCCAATAAGATCGATCTCTATGACGTGCGCCGGCGGCCCTGGTAAGGGGGTGCTGGGTGGGGAGGAGGGTCCTGGCCGGGAGCAGTCAGCTCCCTCCCCTTTTCATTTCATTTTGGCATTGGAAAAGGGACGCCATAACATGGGCGGGGGCATCTGAGCTGTGGTGCTTGGCTCCTTTTCTCCTTCCCTCTTCCTGGGAAAGCAGAGCAGGATGGAGAGATAAATCTTTGCGTGCAGATGAAAGTGTGGAGAGAGCCCTGTGCCCCCTAATCACAGCCATGTCTGTCAGCACTCAGTCCTGGCCAGCATCCCCATCCAAATGAGAAAACAACTAGCTTGGAAACCATGAGCTGGGAGGATGGGGAGAGGAACAGGCAGGCAGCACCAGGCTGTGGCTCAGTGATAGCTGAGCAGCTATTTAGACCACACCAAGGGAGATGGGATTGAATGGGCTCCCCTTAGCCCAGTCGGAGGTGCTGGTGTGGCAGTGCTGGTTATCAGCTGGAGCTGTGGGAGCTACAGCCCCATCCTGCCTGCACTCACTGCCTAAAACTGCAGTTGTGGAGAGGAGAGTGGGCACAGGCCTCTGCCACATGTCCAGGGAGCCCTGTATCCCAGGGGATCGTCCCCCTGCCCAAACCAGAAGCTGCCCCCTCTCCTTGTCAGAAAATTAATGGCCCTGCTACTATGGTTAATTGCCTTTGATTGCTCCACATTAATTATTAACTGTTCCCTGCCAGGGTGTTTGTACAGGTTATTACAGAGCAGGGACAGGAAGGCTCTTTTGGAGCAGGGGCTGCTGATGTGTATGGGGGCTTTTGAGTCCAGCTAGCCCAGCTCCCTGCCCACTAGGCAGGCTGGCCACCTGCTTGCCCACCCAGCCATGGAGGAGGAGCAGAACCCTTTGTACTGGGGGCAGCACACCCCCCACTTTGGGGTCCACTCCTGCTTTCACGCCGGGGTCCCAAGCAGGACCTTCAGTGCTCTGGGGCCATGATCCTGCCCGCAGCCGTGGGGCCGCAGGCACCACTTGCCCACCTTCCCCTCCCTTGATGAATGGCCCTATTAACCACAGCCATCTCCTGCCGAGCCCAGGGTATTCATCCGAGCCGGGCAGCCAGAGATGGATGCGCTGCCACAACCCATTACGGGCAGCATCTTAGCCAGGCTCTGTGCCGCACCGACAGCCCAGCCCCGGGAGCAGGGCCGGCACCAAGAGCCCCTGCCCTGCCAGCAGGGAGGAGGCCTGTGGGCAGCTGCCCGTCCTGCACCCCAGCATGAGAGGAAGGTGCTGGGGGACACTGCACCCATGTCAGGAGAGCCCCATGTGCCAGCATCCTGCATCCCACCCGGGTAATCACTTGTAATTAGGAAAGATCAGGCCCTGGGATTAACAATCAGAGCCTGCCCCTTCCCCAGTCCTCCCCAGTAGTGGTGAGTAATTGATACTAATAACACACTAATTAATTCACACAAGGCCTGATCCTGATCAAGCCAATAATGAGGCTCCCCTTGGCCTTCAGCCAGGGCAGGATCAGACCTCATGCAATGGGATGGCAAGGTGGGGCTGTGCCTGGCCATGTCTGGGATGGGATGGGATGGGTGCTGAGCACAGTGCCAGCCCCCTCCCAGACAGGATGGCACAGCAGGGCTGGGAGCAGGACTGGGAGCAGCACCCCAGCTTCAAGGGGTGAGGAAGGGTTCCCTAATTGTTTTCAGCAGGGAAGATTTACGTAGTGTTATTATTTTTCCTCCTCATAGCTAAAAATAACCTAATCAGCCTGGCCTTTGGAGCTACCAGGGGGGTAAATAGCATCTTAATATGGATGTGTGTGTCAGCATAATCAGCACGCAGGAAAGGGCCTGTGATGATGGAAGAGTTTAGCATTTAGAGCTCATTAGGCTGACACGGTGCGGAGCGGCGGTCGCTTGCCGTCTGCTGTGCTGTGCCACAGGAGCCACATCCTTACCTCCACCTGCCCACAGCCACCTTGTCCCTGCTCCTTGCCATGGGGTCACCACAGCCCTGGCTGCCTGGGGGCTCCCAGCATGGCTCCCCAGTGCCTGTGCCCTGGCAGAACTTTTCTCTTTGACTGCAGCCGGCAGAGTCAGGGTCCTCCCCAAAATGAGTTGACCCTGTTGACTCCACTCTATACCCCACAGGTACATCCAAGGTGCCTCCTCCCCGAAGGACATGGTCATCATTGTGGACGTGTGAGTACACGGTGGGGGCCATGGCTAGGCCGAGACAGGCCAGGGTGGTGACACAGCTCGCCAAGGTGTCGCTGTCCCCACCAGTGGCCATGGGGAAGCTGTGTGGGACAATGCTGTCAGGGAGCCCTGTGCTCCCTTGCTGCCAAGCCTCCAGCACCCCTGTTTCCTGCAGGAGTGGCAGCGTGAGCGGCCTCACCCTCAAGCTGATGAAGACCTCAGTCTATGAGATGCTCGACACCCTCTCAGATGACGACTATGTCAATGTGGCTTCGGTGAGTGCTATGGGGCGAGAAGAAGGTCTGTGTCCCCAGGCACCTCCCCAGCTCCCCAGCACAGGAGCCCTTTGCCCCCACACCCACCTGGCTAAGGGCTCTGCAGACAGAATTTTTTTTTTTATCTTCTTAACCACCCACCTGCACATAAGCAGGGAATTGACTGCTCACAGCACGGCATACAAAAGCTGCCCCTGTCATGGGGCAATTGGCAGAGATATTCCCAGGTGATCCCAACCAGCCACCTTCTGTCCATTGCCAGTCACTGTCACCTTGCACACCATGGCTATGTCACCAGCTCGTGACTTCTGTGTGTCGCTGGGTGCCCAGCCCGTGCTGGCCCTCCCTCGTCTGGCCACCAGCACGCCAGCACTAATTAACGTGTCTGGCCTGGCTCCATTAGCTGGATCACTGCTCCCCTAATGAATGGGCCCCATTGCCAGTGAATGAAGCCATAAGTGAGAGGCAGCACCTGCTCCCGATGATGGCACAGCACAAGCTGGGGGGTCCTGCAGAAGTGAGGGTGCAGGCGAGCCCTGCGCTGCCAGCACCCACTGCCAGCACCCATACCCACAGCCCAGTGCTGGATTTGTCCCAAGCCAAGCTTCAGCCTCAACATAAGCCCTCCCTGGGAGGTGGGACACATCCAGGTCACCTGCTGCCCATGAGAGATGAGTGTGATGGGTGTCTTGTGCCTGCTGGTGTCTGCCCTGTCTCCTTTCTGTGACCCACTCCCCTCCATTTTGCCTACCAGTTCAATGAAAAGGCGAAGCCGGTGTCATGCTTCAAGCACCTGGTGCAGGCCAACATCCGGAACAAGAAGGTGTTCAAGGAGGACGTGCAGGGGATGGTGGCCAAGGGCACAACTGACTACAAGGCTGGCTTTGAGTATGCCTTCGACCAGCTGCAGAACGTGAGCTGGGGACCGGGCCACGGACTGGGGGACAGGGTGCACCTGTGGGTGCTGGGGACGATGAGACAGCTCTGAGTGCCCAGCTGCTGCCCTACACCTGGGGCTTCACTGTGCAGAGGGCTCCTTATTCTCCCTCTCAGTGCTGGGGGAGACATCCCACCTCCTGGCATGCTATAGCCAAGGTTTTGCTCATGATGCTCCCCTCTGGGTTATTAAAAGTTAGCAGGGCTGGGTGGAGGGGCCAGACCCAACCAGATGCCATGCCAAAGGCAAATAGAGATGAATGGTGCTATTAGGTGCCAAGTGGCATTAGCCGCAATGTCATTCCCCAGCTGACAGCATCCCTCTTCCTGCCCATTCACCCCAGTCACCCTCACTCCAGAGAAAGGGGCTGGGAAGAGATGGGTTGGGGCCAGCCCTCCTGGCTGCATCCAGCCCTGTGCCCAGCACTGCTGGCTCCAGGTGTGGCCTCAAGCGCTGTATCTGCCCCACAGTCCAACATCACACGTGCCAACTGCAACAAGATGATCATGATGTTCACGGATGGCGGTGAGGACCGCGTGCAGGATGTCTTTGAGAAGTACAACTGGCCCAATAAGACGGTGAGAGGCTGTGGGGCTGTGTGCTGGGCTGGGGCTGCTCACCACGGAGGGAGATGGCTGCTCCAGTTCCATTGCTGGCTTCTGCTCCATTTGCTTCCTCCCCATCCTCCCTCCTCAACAGCCTGCTCCTGGACAGAGCTGCTGCCCTGGTTTGTAGCTGGCTCCCACCTTGCAGGAGGCATGGCACCGGGAACACTGTGGGATGTTGGGGAGGGAATGGGGCTGGTGAGCTCTCTGAATGCTGCTCCCGAGGGCACCCCAAGCATGGGGACAGGGCTGCTGGCAGGCAGATGAATCAGCAGGAGGGTCCCCACTGCTGCCCAGTAACTGGAAACCCGTGGGTGGTGGGGTTCTGGCCCATGTTTCACCCTCAGAGAGCACAGACGCTTCTGGGAGCAGTGATGCCCCAGAGCAAGGACCACTGGGGTAGGTGGCTTGAGCCAACAAGTGACAGGACAGGACTGGCCAGGGCCAGGCAAGGAGAGACGGGGACTCTCTTGCTGCCAGCACAGCCAGCACTTGCAGGAGTCTTCTGTACACCTGCACACACTCTGTGGGCCATGGCAGGCAATGCCATGCAGTCCTTGGGGAGGTTGTCATCAGCTGGGAGACCCGGGTGTAGAAAACAAGGGTGCCCAATGGATGGCCCTCAGTGCCACACTCTGCCACAGGTGCGGGTCTTCACCTTCTCCGTGGGGCAGCACAACTACGATGTGACCCCGCTGCAGTGGATGGCCTGTGCCAACAAAGGTGAGCAGGGCTGGCACCCAGCGGGCATGGGGGGCTGCAGGGTGCTGGGCTCACCCCTCGGCTCCAGCAAAGCACTGGCTGCAGCCCTGGAGGGATGGGCAACAGGACAGCCAGACTGCTGGACAGCTGGATCTCCAGCTGCCTTTCTCTTTCTTTTCCAAGGTTACTACTTCGAAATCCCCTCCATCGGCGCCATCCGCATCAACACGCAGGTATGGTCAGGGGCCAGGCCAGCAGAGCCCTCCTGGGCTGCCCTGCCTGGGGGTGAGTTCAGGCAGCCCCACTGTGGAGAGCCCACAGGCTGGCAGCGAGCATGGCAGCGAGCTGGGGAGCTGAGCTGAGCCCTCAGCCAGGCCCTGCGCTATTGAAATAAGTAATTCATCTTCTGCAGCTCCCCACGGACCTGCTGCCTTTTGAGTGACTAATTATGAAACATCAGGCGTTAATCAGCACAGAGCAGAGCTGAGCGTGGGCAGGGAGCAAGCATGGGCACAGCCAAGCCCAGCAGAGCCAGTCGTGTCTGCCCCACACCTTGTCCCACTCCTCCTTTTCTGCCCCTTTTCTTTATCAGATGTGCACAAGGTGCCATGAGGGCAGGTGATGAAGGTCCCCAAGCAAGGCAGCCCCTCAGGGCAGGGCTGGCATTGTGGCACGGGGGCTGCGTCCCTGCCCAGAGATCTTGCCTTGGCAAGGTGAGACAGGACAAGGGAAACCTGCCCCAGGGCAAGATCCCAAAAGGCTGGCGGTGGCAGCCAGAGAGACAGTGATGACCTGGTCCAGGCATGATGGAGCAACCCCAGCCCCAGGAACGGCTGGGAGCTGGGGGGCTCTGGCTGGTGCTGCCTGGGCGTCCCTGCCCTGCCCCTGTGCATGGCCATTGGTGAGCAACACTTTGCATCTTCATGGGCCTGTTGGGGTCCCAGCTGGAGCAGTATCCCCAGGTTTGGTGGCTGCCAAGCCCCCTCCCTAGCTTACCCTGCAGCTGGGGGCCTCACCCCATTAATATTCCCTGGGGTGTGCATAGGGACAAGGGTGTCACCGCCTTGGAGCAAGGAGACATCTGGCTCCCATATCATCCTTTCCCATCCTGTGTCCCTGCAGGAGTACCTGGATGTGCTGGGCAGACCCATGGTTCTGGCTGGGAACCGAGCCAAGCAGGTTCAGTGGACCAATGTCTACCAGGATGCCCTGGTAAGGACCCCCCAGCTCCGGGGTGCAAGGAGGGACCCTCACCCCTGGGTCCTACACAGCCCCGAGGGGCATGTGGGTGGGGACACCAGCCCCAGGGTCTTGCACAGGCCTGGGGTGCAGCTGGGGACACCAACCCTGGTGTTCCACACAAGTCCAGGGTGCAGGTGGATGGGGACGCTGGCCCCAGGGTCCTGCACAGGACATGCCCCATCTCCCTTGTCAGGGGAGTAACCCCCCTCTGCTGCCCAGCCCTGGGTCCTGAGGCCAGTGAGGGGCCATGGGACATCATTCTGTGCTTGTGCAGGGCCTGGGCCTGGTGGTGACAGGAACGCTGCCAGTGTTCAACCTGACAGAGGACAGCAGTGACAGGAAGGTAGGAGACTCTGCTGCTGCTGCCCTGGCTGCACTGGGAACCCTGGTGTGGGGCCACTGTGGGGTGGGGAAGGTGCCCTGGCAATGGATGTATTGCTGCAGGAGGGACATTGTCTGCTCTGCACCCCCTCCCTGGGGTGACACCAGAGATGACTTCCATCCCCAGGATTCAAAATGGCCTTGGCTGGTTCTCGTGGTTCAATGGGGACAGCTGCAAGTCCCTGGGGAGTGCCGTGTCCCATGGGGGGCTGCTGGGGGGGCTGATACATCCCACCCTGTGACCCTGCAGTATCCAAATCTGACCCACGTGTCCCCAGACGGAGAAGAGGTCCATCCTGCTGCTTCCCTGTCCCCGTGCTGGTGGTGGCAGGTGACAGCCCTGCTCCCACCCACCTCCCTCCCTGCATTTCCTTCCAGAACCAGCTCATCCTGGGTGTGATGGGGATCGATGTGGCTCTCAACGACATCAAGAGGCTGACACCGCGTTACAACGTGCGTGGGGGCCCCTTCCCCTCTGTCCCTGCCCTGCAGTGCCTGATCCTGGTGTGGAATCCCTCTGATGGGAGCCCCGTGCTGTGCCCCAGCACTCCATAGCACCTCCAGCAGCATTGGCACCTAGCAGGAGCCACGGGTGCAGGCAGGGACTGAGACAGGCAGGAGAGCAGGGATCAAAGCTAGGTGATGCTCTGGGACCCAGAGCAGAGCCAAAACCCTTGTATGGTCAGCAGCAAATAAACCTTACAGGCCCGGGGAAAGGAGGCAGTGGGAGAAATCCAGATCCAAACTCTCACCCCAGGGATGAGAGATTCTGTTGTCCTGAGAAAAGAAATAGATGGATAGAGCAGGCTGAGCCCTGGGGGTGATGTGGGATGAGCTCTGCCTGCAGAGGAGAGGGTGATCATGCCAGAGCCACCTGGTCAGCCTCACCCCTTCTCCTGTCCTCCTGCAGCTGGGAGCCAACGGCTATGTCTTCGCCATCGACCTGAACGGCTACGTCCTGCTGCACCCCAACCTGCAGCCCCAGGTGAGGAGGGGCCCGAAGGGGCAGCAGCTGTGGGGATTAGCCAGGCCCTGAGGGACACATGGCTTCCCAGGGTCCTTAGGAGTAAATTGCAGGATTTGTGCTGAGTTTGTCTGGACTCTGGCAGCTGCAGGAGGCCTGAGCCCTTACCTGGCTCTCCCTTTCTCCCTGCAGATCATCAATTTCCGTGAGCCGGTGACGCTGGACTTCCTGGATGCTGAGCTGGAGGATGAAAACAAGGAGGAGGTGAGCAGAGCCAGGGCAGCTTTTGTGGCACAAGCTGGCCCCTCCTGCAGCTGCAAAGGGCACTCAGCCCCTCCAACCTGCCCCGGGGAGTACCTCATCCTCAGGGCCCCCACACAGCTCCCATGGAGCCATGGTGGGGACAGGAGCTGGGCCACTGTCCCCTAGGTACCATGACGAACCTTCCCAGGCTGCTCACCCCTGCACCCCACGGGTCCCCAGTGCCACCCCACTGGGATGGGTGACCACAGGTGCATGGCTGAGCTCTGTGGCCCTCAGTTGCCTCCTCTGTGTCCTGCAGATCCGGAGAAGCATGATTGATGGGAATGACGGGCAGAGGTTCATCAAGACCCTCATCAAGTCCCTGGACGAGGTAACACTGCAGGGGAAAGGGGTCACGGCTCGAATTGTCGCTGTGCTGTCGTTGCCCCAGCACTGGGGATCAGGGGCTATGTCTGGCACAGGACTGGGAGTCAGGGCCCTGTGTCACGGTGCCAGCAGAGTCCTGGCACCACCCAGGCCTGACCGGCTCCCTCTGACCCGCAGCAATACATCGACGAGGTGTTCCGGACCTACACGTGGGCTCCCATCAAAAGCACCAACTACAGGTGAGTGTCACTGCCACTGCACCCACACTGCCCTGCACCGGCTGAATCCACACCAGCACAGGGCTGGGGGCTTGTGCCTGCATCTCCCAAAGTCCCTGAGGCCACCAGGGATATGTCACATGGGCTGTGGGGTTGCCAATATGTCATCACATCATTGTACACAGGCAGTGATGTGCTGGAGGGCACTCCTGAAAGTGCTGCCTGCCAGCGTTCAGTACTGTGGAGCTTGGACACAGTCCCCAGGACTCCAGACAGGCTGCAGGGCTGTCCAAGGGGCCGGACAAGTGACACCCCTGCCACCACTTGCCTGTCCAGCCAGGGGCTCATGCAGGTCCCTGCCTGCTCTAGAGTGGGTGACGGTGACACGTGCCCACCCTGCAGCACAGGCAGTGTCTCTAGAGGCAGAGGAAAGCAAAGTTCTTCATTTTTCGCCCAGTTTGCACCAGGTAGGACCAATGTGTGTAAGAAAAACCCTGACATTGCCATTCCTGTGCTGTACAACTCACGCTGCCTTCATCCTGGGAGGAGCCATGTGGGCCCCCTGCTGCCCAGTGTACCACCCTCCTCCTCCTCCTCCTCAACATCCACCTCAGGAAGGGCTGGCAAGGGTCACAGCCACTACCCAGCACTGCCAGATGTCCCCAGTGCAGCCCCAGTCCTGTCACCATGGTGTCACCCCTCTGGGGCCAAGCAGCACTGGTGAGGAGGGGACAATAGCACAGGGTGACACATCCATAGGATGAAAGCCCTGCCATGGTTCTGCTCTGCTGCAGGAATATTTCCTGGGTTTCCCTGGGACACCATCAGCACAGGGTGCCACCAAGACTGAACAGAAAAAAGCCACTATTCTCTTCCTGACACCTGTGATTTGGGGTGCCACCACCTCTGTTGTGCTTTTTGGAGTGCCACCACCTCTGCCATGCTTGCTGTGATGCTGAGACCCACACAAACAAGATTATCTGAAGGGGTGGTTTAGGGAGGAAGCCCAGATCCCAGTGGCTCTGGTGCAGATGTGACATCTGATGAGAGTCAGGAATGTTGTCCTTGCTCACTTATTCCTGGCAACACCTGGCACAAACACTGTCACCAAAGGCCAGTGGCCACTGTGGCTGGCACCAAGGAGCCCAGTTCCCTCTGGCAGTGTGTCCTGTGGGTTCAGCAGCCCCAGCACCACCTCCTGCCAGGTTCCCACCCATCCCACAGCCTTCATGCCAGACTCCTGGATGCTGGATCCCTCTCATTCCTGGCTTACCTGGTTCTTGGTGTCTGTGTAATGGTTGTCCTTGGTTTCTCCTCTCTGGGAAGGCTTTGTCCCCGCTTTCAAGGGCTGTGACTTCCTGCCTTCCTCCCTCACAGCGGTGTCGTGTTCCTCTTCCACATGCATCTCCCTTGGTTCCTGGGCTGGCACATCCTGCTTATCTCAGCCCTGGCTAGGCAGATGTGCCAATTTCTGTGCTCATGGGTACTCTCAGGACAGCCTGGGTGCTCTGGGCATGACCCTGGATGCCCAGGATGACCCTGGGTGCTCTGGGGGTGACGCCGGATGCCTCAGGACAGCGCTGGCTGTAGTCCCTGGAGAGAAGGATGCAGCAGCCTGTGCAGGAGGCCAGTGGGGCTGCTGCCTGCCATCGCTTGGGTCAAGCTGCTGCCAGCAGGTGCCAGGCAGGATCTGGGAGCTGGCCAAGGATTCTGGGTGGGTGTAAAGCCTTACACCAGGTGTCTGCTCTCCCTCTCCACAGCCTGGGGCTGGTTCTGCCTCCCTACAGTACCTACTACATCCAGGCCAACCTCAGCGACCAGATCCTGCAAGTGAAGTGTAAGTAGCCCCTGGCTCTCCCTGCCGCCCTCTCGCACTCCCCCTCACCCCACACCAGCCCGCGGCTGTCGGGGGGAGAAACATGAAGCAAAGACTTGTGAAAGTTATAGGGATCACTGTGAGAGGCAAAATAAAGAGAAAAACTAAAGCTAAGAGAGGCGTGAGTAGAGGTGAGCGCACAGGGGGCAAGTGAGCTGCCTGCCTGGGGTGCCCCGGGGGGGCAGGGTTTAGTCTTTGTGCTTTGCACCCCAAAAGCCCAGCCCGGGGCTGCAGGCAGGCGCTGCTGGCGCAGGCAGGGAGGTGCTGCCTGTTCGTCTCCCGGGGATGAGGGATGGCACTGTAGCAGTCAGTTAATTTGTGAGCCTGGGGAAGTTTGCATGGATTTCTTTAGTTTCCTTTGGTTTATTACGATACTTTGGTTTCGGTTTAAGCCATTTATTCTTTTTATGAGTTTGGTTTCGGTTGGTTTTGATTTTTATTTGGAATTAATCCGTGTACATGTGTGTTAGCCTGGCCCCCTCTTTCTCTCTCTTTCTCTCTCCCCTGACCCCCAAGCCTTTTCCCCACCTCAGGTCCACGCTGCTCCCAGGGACCCTCTCCCCCATGGGAGAATCGGACCCTTCCCTCTCCCCTCCGGTTCCCCATTTTTCCCCCTTGGCCACCCAGGTGGCCTGACCCCAGCCCCACTCTGGATCCGGCCCCTGCCACCCCCTCCATCCATGGACAGGAGCCCCCTGTCCCTGTGGGGACGAGGCCAGGCTGTCCCCATCCCCGGGAGGGGGGGATCCCCCGTCCTCCCTGGCTCTGTCCACCGTGCCGTGCATGCCCCCTGACTCAGTGAGGACATTTTGATATCAAGACTGTTGCAACTGTTTGCTACTGATTCTCATTTTCCTTTGGAGTGTTGAATATATATCTATATATTTCTCTAGTTATATCTTTGCATTTTTTTTGTTCTTATTTCACCGTGGCCTTTTCTTTTCTTTTTGTTACTGGGTTTTTCTTTTGTTTTCTTTTCTTCATGTCGTTTTTTGCAAGAGGTTTCCTTTTGGTATGATTATAATACACAATATTTTTATTCAAACGTCGATTGAATAAAATATTGTTTGTGCCCCCCTTCCCCCTTTCCACCCAACCCCCTTTTTTTTTGTTTGTTGTTTTTTGTTTGTTGTTTTTCTTGCTTTCTCTCTATGGTGGATTCACACAGTACCAAACAACAAACTGAAGGGCAAGTATTTTCAGTCTCAGACCACTCACCTTCACCACCCCGTCCCCTGCCCCGTGTCCAGTCCCCCCCAGCCCCCTGCTTGCCCATCTCCCTGCCCGTTTGCCACGCCGAACCTGCAAACCGCCACCAACTCGCCCTTCCTCCCTTCTCCTTCTCCTCTTCCTCCTCCTCTCCTCCAGTTCCCCCTTTATTTGAAAGCAACATGTCTTGTTCTGTTCATGAGAGCTTTGTCACGAAAATCCCCACTCCCTCCCTGCGCATCACTCCCAAACCTGGTTCGATATCGTTCAAGAGCCGATCTTGTATGAAACTGCCGTTTTCGATCCACAAGGTTTTTTGTAGCTAGTTGGATGCCCTGCTCTTCCTCCCCAACGCTGCCCCTTCTTGCTCCTCCCGCTCGTCTCCTCCAGCTCCTTCTCCCCCTCTCCTGGCTCCTCTGCTTCCTCCTCCCCAAGACAACTCAACCTGAAAGGGATAGGGCTGTGCAGGGAGCAGGGGGCTGTGGGGTGGGCGCCCAAAGGTGGCAGGGATGGAGGGCAGGTGGGGGGCCCAATCCTCTACTGCCATCAGCCTCTGGGACAGGCTTTTTGGGGAAAGCCCCCAAGCAGGAACCCTCTGCAGAGATGGGGATGGGACCACCTGGGGCCGTGCCTCCCAGCTGCACAGGTGACAGCGAGCCTGGCCCCGTGGGCATGGGGGATGGCTGAGCCCAGGGGTGCCACACTGCCTGCCCCCACAGCTGCTCAGTGGCCTTTCCCCCTGCCCTGGGGACCAGCATGGCATGAAGCCTCTGGCAGGTACAGTGCCATCTGTGCCCCTGGGAGCAGCCAAGTTTGAGCCCAGAGTCACACCGAGGCAGGCCAGGGTGCCAGAGTCGGTATCCCCCTGCAGTGGAGTGGGACATCATCCATGTGATACAGAGCAGGATTTGGCCCTTGGTGCCTGAGGGGCCCCCTAAGGCTGGACCCACAGCTCCCGCACAGCCCCACGGTGGGCCAGGGGACACCCGGCACAGCGGTCCCCATGGGACCCGCCACCACTCTCCATCCCACACAGCACCCAGCACACGGCACCCACCAGCAGCCTGCCCCGCAGCACCCGCTCCTTGGCACAGGCAGGGAAACAGCTGGGGGGACGGGGGAGCACTGCAGCACAGGAGGGGACATGGGGGACAGGGCCACGCGGGCAGGACAGTGGAGAGGTGGAAGTGTCAGCCCTGTTCTATCAGCCTTGAGTTGCCTCCTCCCAGCGCCCCTGTGATGGCAATGCTGATGGACCAAGTACGAGTGTTTTGTACTCCTCTCCTCCTCCTCTTCTTCCTCTCATCGGCTTGTACCCAGCCCCTGCCTCCAGCCCTCAGAGAGCAACAGTCCAACCTCTGGCTGTGCCGTGCAATGCACCAGGAGCTGGCGGGAGGGCAAGGGAGTGGCGGTGCCCGTAGGGGGATGACGTTGTCCCCGGGGTGTCCCATAGCACCCCTCCATGTACCCCCTAACCCAGCTTGCCACTGTGAGCTGAACTCTGTCTCCTCTGCCGGGGACATTCCCAGAGACACCCCAAACCTGCTGGGCTGCATCCCCCTCTTAAAGCAGAGTGCGCTGGCGGGCGAGTGTGGGTCCCTGTCCCCATTGGGGTCGCACCGCCCCGGGAGGGAGGGGGCACCGGTGCCCGGCGACAGAGCCCGTCAGCGCATTGCACGGCCCTGCAGCAGGGCGGGAGCCTCTGGTTGGACTGTCCTCGGCAAGGTTCCCCTCTGGCCATGTTGATGCCTGAAAACTCCTTTTATTTTTTCTCCCGATAACCGAGTGTTCTAGTGATCCTCCTCCGGCCAGGAGCGCAGCATGTGGTTCCCTGCCCTCGCCCACCACCCCTTCCCCGAGAGAGAGACGTCCCCCCGCCCTCCCAAACATGCATATATATATACATGTGCGCACATATATATATGTGTGTGTGTCTGTGTGTCCCTGCGTACCGGCCGCGCGTACGCAACCGTGCGCCTTCAGCCCGCGACCGAGCAAATTCGAGCCGAGATGGGCAAACCTCTCCTGATTTGGCTCTAACCTTCCTTTCCGTGCGGTGCCAGCAACAGCAGAACGGCCTTTTCCTTCCTCTCTTGTTACCAAGAGCAGCAAATAAATGCCTTTTTTCTTTTTTTTCTGGTTCCCTCCCCTCTCTCTCTCTGTCCGTCTCTCTCCCTCCTGGCCCCCGGCGCCCCCATCCCCACTCCCCGCCGGATAACCTTCCCTTTCTGTTGCAGATTTTGAATACCTGCTGCCCAACAGCTTTGAGTCGGAGGGACATGTGTTCATTGCTCCCAGGTAGCTTTGCGTGTGCGCTTGCCGAGGTGTGCATCCGCCCCGGCCCCGCTGCCGACCCCACCATCGCCCCCATCCTCGCCTCATCGTGCCTTGTCCCCGCTCCCGTGCCCTGTGGCTGTGTGTGTCGTGTGCCCGCTCGGCCGCGGGGCTGCCGCCGGGACCCCGGCCCCGCTGCGCCACCCGGTTGCATCCAGCACAGTATATATGCACCCGGTGCAGCCCGACCTCTGCGCGTGCATATATAGGTATAGTTTCTGAAAATCCCTGCCGGGCGAGGGGCCGGCGGCGGCATCATACAGTCGTGCTGGCTGCGGGGGGATGGGAGAAGGAAGGGGAGGTTTTGCCTCCAGTTTGGGATGCCCAGGGGGTTTGGGGACATAAGGACAGCGTAGTGGCTCCTGAACAGACAAATATGTGCCCTCTCCTGGACCATGCCACCCCCTGTTGTCAGCTAGGAGGGATGAAGGGCCATCCCTCAGTGGGGTGTTTGGGAAGCCCCACGGCTCTGCCGGCACCCTGTTCTTCCTGCTACTACAGTACAATCTCTGAGCAGCCCTAATTAACATCACCAGCTAATCATCTATCTGCTGATGGGTCATTATAGCAGCAAACGTCCTTTTAGAGGATGTTATGCCAGTGCAGTTTTTGGGGTCTGCAGTGGGTGGAGGTACACCGCAGCCACCTGCAGGTACCCCCTACCTTCCCAGCCCACAGCAGCTGTCCTCCCCTTATGCCAGCTCTGGATAAACCAGCCCAAAACATACGCTGTGCAGCCCTGGCTTTTGGGGGAGCTTAGTCCCCAGGCTGTATGCTGGGCAGTGGGGGTGAGGAAGGACACATGGAAGCCAAAGAAGAGTATGAATGAGAAACGGGAAAACCCTGTTATTGAAAATTGGCCCGTAAGCACATCTAAGGGGATGGATAGGGAGGTGATGCCTGAGCCCAAGGCCCCAGGAGTGGGTCTGCACCCACAGTCCTGCTCGGGCTGCAGTGATGGGCTCCGTGTCCAGTGTGGGGCTCTGCAGACGGTGCAGCTGGAGAAAACAGCGAGCTGTGGAAGTCAGGGTGAGCCCTTCAGTGTCCCCAGAGCGGCTCCATGAGCACCTTGCTGCCCTGGGTGCTGCCTGGTGTGAGCAGAGGGCAGGGAGGGGCTGTGTGCCGGGGCGTGTCCGGCACCCAGGGCGACTGTATGATCTGCTGCCGGCACTGCTGCACCCACGGGCCACTGGAAATTTTCAGAAACCGTATATCCCCCGTCCCCCGTGGGTGTGTGAGTACCTGTATCTGTGCGTGTTGGTGGAGATATTTAGGTTGCTGCTCCCCACCCCCGAGCAGGGGTTGAGGGGCTGGGCCAAGCTGGCCAGGGTGCCCCACCTTTTTCAGCTGCCCTGTGGGCATGCTCCCTGCCACCCTTTGTTCCAACATTTGTCCTCTTAATGGGGTTTTTGGCAGAGTCAGGAGCTTGGCGGAGGGCTTGTGAGTGGGGGGAGCCCTGAGCACCCCCCACTGTTCACAGCCACACCGCTGAGGATGGGAGGCTCTTGGCACCCTGGGGTGGCACTAATCTGTGCCACCAAGTTAGAGCCTCATGGTGACCAACAGGTTACAGCTGTCCCTGGCATTGGTGGGGCTGGGACTCTGCACTCTGCACTTCAGTTCCAGACTGAAGCAAGGACATGGCACCCTCCATGGTGCCTGTCCCAGGAGGGGCTCAGGGCCAGTGATGCCCATGGGCGAGCACCCATGTCCATCAGCTGGGGCTCAGCCAGCACCCAACCATCTGGGCAAAGGGTACAGGTACGGCTTTGAGTGCCTGCCTGGTGCTGCCAGCGCAGCTGTGGAGGCTCCCAAGGCAAATCCCTGCTCACACCCACAATGGAGTCCCCAATCCCTGGGGTGCCACAGGCGCAGGGCAGGGTGGGCACAGCAGTGCCCACCTGACCCCACAGGTAAGTATGGTGTCAGAGGCACCCAGTCCCACCAGTATGGGGAGAGATGGACTCGGTGTTGTACCACTCTGGGCAAACTGGGATCCATCAAACGTGGCCCTGGCAGAGGTGACAACACCTCAGTGCCCATGGCAGTGACAGACCCGGTGAGTGGTGTGACACTGCTCAGGTGGCACTGCAGGCAGCAGGGGCTGGGTACCGGGCAGTCTGCAGAGATGCCCACAGCCAGTTGCCCTGGCAGGGTGACACTCCCAGGAGAGGTGGCACATCACCACCATTGTGTCCCCGGCAAGCCTGGGTGCTGGCAGCACAGCCAGCACCCACCCCGCCGTCCTCGGGGGAGAACTGACCTTACCTTTTCCATCCCCACGAACGACAAACCTTGTCCCCCAAAACCCAGAGAGTATTGCAAAGACCTCGACTTATCGGATAACAACACCGAATTCCTGGAAAACTTTATTGCCCTCATGGAAAAGGTGACCCCAGACTCCAAGCAGTGTGAGTAGCTGGGATGGCTGGTGGGGGGGCTGCCGGGGGGTTGGGGGTGGACAGGGATGCGGGGGCAGATGGAACAGGGGATGAACTATGGTGGGGTTGGGGTCCTGGGAGGTGCTGCTGAGTGGGTGCTGGGGCAGGGCAGGGGACATGGGTGGCCCACATGGACCCAGCCCTTACCTCCTCCTCCTCTCCACCTTCCTCCCAAGGCGACAACTTCCTCCTGCACAACCTGATCCTGGACACAGGCATCACACAGCAGCTGGTGGATCGGGTCTGGAAGGACCAGGACCTCAACACGTAGGTGGAGGGAGATGGCCCAGGATGGGCAGCACTGTCTTGGGACAGAGGAGGATTGGGATGGGCTGTAGAGACAGGGGCACAGCAAAACCCCGCTGATGGCTGGCGTACCTGGCCCCTCTCCTTGCAGGTACAGCCTCTTGGCTGTCTTCGCAGCCACCGATGGCGGCATCACCCGTGTCTTCCCTAACAAGTGAGTGTCCACCCTGCACCGTGACATGTCTGCTCCTGCTGCGCCACCTCTGGTGAGACCGGAGATGACAGTGACAGTCTTGGCTGTGGTTGCTCCCCGCCAGGGCCGCGGATGACTGGGAGGAGGAACCGGAGCCCTTCAACGCCAGCTTCTACCGGAGGAGCCTGGACAACAAGGGTTACATCTTCAAGCCGCCCTACCGGGATGGTGGGTGCCAGCTCAGGGCGACAGGGTGTGACCTAGGGTGCCGCTGGCTCCATGTGTCCCCTGATGTCACCCCTGCATTCCACAGCCGGCTACCGGGGGCTGGACCTGGAGAACAACACCATCGGGATCCTGGTGAGCACCGCTGTGGAGCTCAGCATCGGGGGCAAGACTCTGAAGCCCGCAGGTAGGCAGGGGGCTGGGTGCCCTGGCACCGGGCTGGGGGGTCCTTGCAACCCCCCACATGCCAGGGCTCACTCCATCTCCCCACTGCCCCAGTGGTGGGGGTGAAGCTGGACCTGGAGGCCTGGGCTGAGAAGTTCAAAGTGCTGGCGAGCAACCGGACGGACCGTGACCAGCTGGGCACCCGCCGAGTACGTCCTGGGGGCTGGCACAGCCAGGGAACAGGGGTGGGACAGGACAGGGAGGGAGGTCTGCTTGCTGGGGGGCACTGCTGCAACATGGTGCCTGTGGTCACACTGGGCTTGCTCCTCAGGGTACCTGTCCCCAGCCCTTCGGGACACCACCCTGCATGTCCCCTTCTGGCTGGGAGGACAGCTCTGGGGGGATGACCATCCTGTTAACCTGTCCCTCTACCCTGCTTTTGATTGACAGTGTGACCCCTCAAGCAGCTGTGAGATGGACTGTGAGGCCAACAACAAGGTAGGTGGGCGGGGGTGGGGACAGCTGGTGGGGGAGCAGGGAATGGCTGGGAGGGGTCCCTGTCCCCTGCTTACCCAGCCTGTGCACCCACCCTGTCCCCTGCTGCTCCCCAAGCTCAGCCAGACCCAGCCCACCTCACAGGGTTGAAAACCTGGGGGTTGTCCCATGGACTGCAGATCCTCCTGAGAGGACTGTTAAACCCTCCAGGGTGGGAGGTGTCTCCTGCTCCCTGCACCCAGCATGGGTGCTCCCTGGTGCTGAGATGCTTCTGAGGCTTGGGGACACCGCACTGGCCCCCCTGCCTGACAGCCTGCCACCCCCCACCCTGCTGGTCATGCCTTGCCCTGGGCATGGCCAGGGTTGGATGACACTGCCCTCCTTCTCCAGGACCTCATCTGTGTCCTCATTGATGATGGCGGCTTCCTGGTCCTCTCCAACCAGGAGGATCACTGGTACCAGGTGAGTGGTGCCTGCAGCTCTCCTGAGCGTGGGATGCCAGCAGGGAGCTGAGACCCTCGAGCTCATGCCATGGGTGGTGTGACACAGCCCTGCTTGAGTCCCCTCCAGGGGAGTCCCATGTCGAGGTGGCATTTGGGTGCAGATTCGGTGTCCCCATTTCAGGTGGGCAAGTTCTTCAGCGAGGTGGATGCCAACCTGATGTCTGCCCTCTACAACAACTCCTTCTACGCCCGCAAGGAGTCCTATGACTTCCAGTCTGTCTGTGCCCCTGAGGCCCCCAGCAACACGGGCGCTGCACCCCGCGGTGTCTTTGTGGTGAGCACCCTCAGGGATGGTAAATTCCAGGTGGTCTGAGAGCTCAGGGACCCCTGAGTGTGTCCCCAGTATGCCTCACAGGGATCCGCTGGCTCACTGCCCCCTCTTTGCCCACAGCCCACTGTGGCCGATCTCCTGAGCCTTGCCTGGTGGACCTCGGCAGCAGCTTGGTGAGTCCTGCCATGTCCCCTCCCCGGGTCCATTTCCACTGGGGAGTGACACTGGGGTGTCCTTGGGGCAGGGACACCTGACATGGCCATGCGTTCATTCCCCAGGTCCCTGTTCCAGCAGTTCCTGTACGGCCTCACCTACAGCAGCTGGTTCCAGACGGGTGAGTCCCTGGGGAGCTCTGGGCTGGGGGCGGGCAGGGGCTGGGGGGGTTGGTGGCCCTTGGCCCACAGCACTGTGCTGGCACAGAGGAGGTGGCGGCGGATGGCATGGAGGCCAGGGAGACGAGCTGCATCATGAAGCAGACCCAGTACTACTTCAGCACCGTCAACGCCACCTACAACGCCATCATCGACTGCGGCAACTGCTCCAGGTGGGTCCGTACTCACTGTCACACTCCCGGGCAGGCCTGGGGACACCCCCGAGGCTGCCTTTGCCCAGTCCCCCATGCAGCAGCCTGGGTGGGGGTGACAGGAAATGCTGTGCAGCATTCGGGGGGACTGTGGTACCCAGATGGGGGGACAGAGAGGAACAGTAGTGTCCCCATTGGCTGTGGGTGATGATGTCCCCAGGGCTCCTCTGCGTGGGACCAAGCCCTGGAAGCCCATCAGTGCCGAGTCCCTGGGCAGCCCCTCAGTCAGAGGATGGAGAGGGAGGTGGAGATGAGGATGGGGATGGAGACCAGGGCAGGGAATGGGGATAGGGATGAGGTTGGGGACAGGGGTGGGGATGAGGATAAGTACAATCATAAAATTGGGCCCAGGGAGATGCTGCTGGTTCAGCCTCCCCAGAGCCACGTGGCAGCAGGGCTGGCACTGCGGGCTGGAGGGGATTGGGGCACAGGATAACTGGGGTCCCGCTGCCCCAGGCTCTTCCATGCACAGAGACTGGCCAACACCAACCTGCTTTTCGTGGTGGCTGACAAGCCCATCTGCAGTCAGTGTGAGTCTGTCAAGCTACTGCAGGCAGAGGTAAGAGGTATCCTTTGATGTCTCAGCTGCATCCCACTGGGATGTGGTGGCAGCAGGGTGAGGAGACATGTAGGGTCTGTGGGACAGGCACTGGGGCAAGGACCTGTGGAGTTTGGCAGGGGTGGAGGGAGCTGGTCTGTGGCCAAAGGGGCTGGGGGTGCCCTACAAACCCCCATTGCCCTGTCCCCGGTGGTTTCCTTGACCTGCAAAGCTCCCCCGAGGGACCCCAACCAGTGTGAGCTGGTGGACAGGCCCCGCTACCGGAAAGGCCCCCACATCTGCTTCGACTACAATGCAACAGTACGTGGGGTGCAGGGGGGAGCAGAGCTGGGGGTGTCCCCTGGCAAGGGATGGGGGCAGTGGGTATCCTCTGGTGGGGGGAGCAGAGCCATGGGTGGGTCCCCTGTGGGGTGTTCCTCTGGGGAAAGTTTGGGCAGTGGGTTCCCCCTGAGCAGGGGAGTGGAGCCATGGGGGGATCCCAGGGGAGCAGAGCTGAGGGGTTCACCCCTGGGCAGGGGGGGAATGGGAAGGTGAGTGCCCCCCCAAGGGGAACAGAGCCATAAGGGGATCCCCGGGGGTGCAGTGCTGTCTGGGGCCCCTCCTGATAGGGGTTTGGAGCCCTGGGAGGATTGGGAGGAGGGGTTAGGAGCCCTGGGGTATGTCCTGGGGAGATGAGAGCTATGACAGGTCCCTAGGAGAGCAATGCCTCTCCTCCTGGGGAGAGAGCAGAGCCATGGGGGTCCCGGGGAGAGCAGCACCTGGGGTCGTCCCCGGGGGCTTTGCCGTGGGCCAGGAGGCTCACACGGCTGCAGGGAGGTGGCAGATGCCCCTGCCAAGGCAGTGGGTGCCCCCGGGGTGCCGAGGCACTGCCGGGGGTGCCCCACGGCCCCTCTCTCTCTGCCCGCCCAGGAAGATACCTCAGACTGCGGCCGAGGGGCTTCCTTTTCCCCCTCCCTGGGGGTCCTGCTCTCCCTGCAGCTGCTGCTCCTCTACTCCAGCACCAGCCGGCACCCACTGCCCCCGGCCGCCTGCCTTTAACCCCCTGGCCGCCCCCGCCAGCTCTCTTTTCTTTCAACTTCCATCTCCATGCCCTTCCCCGGCCCGGTGGAGCGGGAGCGGCGTCCCCTCCACCGCCTCGGGGACCCCCACGGTGCCGCCCCGCTCTCCCCACCGGCCGCAGCCAAAGAAGAGTCGGGGTGCGGACAGGGGCTCCCCGGCAGAGCGGGGACCGGGACGGTGCCACGGCGTCGAGCCCTCCCGGCCGCTCGGACTTGGAAAAGTGGCGTCGGTGTCCTCCGCCCGCGACCCCCCCATCCACCTCGCCTATTTTTTTAGCCTGAAGATTTTAAAGCAGATCTTTCTACATCGAGTTTCCAACATTTTCACCTGGAGACCGGCGGGGTTTATTGTCAGCAACGAGGACACATGGGGGAAAAAAAAAAAAAAAAAAGAAAAAGAAAAAAAAGGGGGAAAAAGGAGAAAAAAAAAAAAAAAAAAGAAAGAAAGAAAGAAAGGACTTGACTGTGCGGGTCAGTATCATTTGTTCTAGCGGTACCGGCCCCAGGGCGTGTGGGCAGCTCCAGCATCCCTGCGGGCTGGGGCTGGGAGCGGGCAGGGACGGGGGCGGGGGGCAGTGGCCTTTGCCTGCGCCGGGGCACGATGGAGCCCCGCTCCCTGCGCTGGCCTCAGCCGTTCTTGGGCACAGATACTGGGGTGAAAAGGAGGGGGGAGAAAAATGTATTTTGTTTCTTTTCCGTTCTGCAGATCACTGTGAATCCTGCCCGCTCAGCCCTGCCCCCCGCCCCCCCCCCAGCCCTGCCCGGACCCCCTCGCCCTGCCAAAGAAACCGCAATGGCCGGGGGGACGTGCTGCTTGTCCCCTGGGGGACATGCCATGTTGTCCATGTTGTCCCCGAGAGGGTCACGCCACATGCCCCGCCGCAGGACGTGCCGCACGTCCTCGAGTGCCAAGTGGAGCGGGAGGTGCCACATGTCCCCAGAATGGACGTACCAGGCACCCGTGCCCGTCCCTCGGGGCACCGGGGCTGCTCCCCGGTGCTGCGGAGGCCCTGGCTGGGGACACGCAGCGCTGGGGGGGCGGGAGGTGGCCCCGCAGTGGGTGCCCCGAGGGGCTGGGGCTGGGGCGCTCGGGTGGGGGTGTTGTCCCCCCAGTCCAACACTGGGTGCCAAGGAGGGGGACGATGTGGCTGCTCAGCCCTGGCTCCCCACAGACCCCACTGCACCCCACAAAGCCAGCCGGAAGAGGTGCCGCGGAGCTGGAGGGGCCCAGGGCAGGGTGCCCATCTGTGACACCTCGGGGTGCCACACCTTGCCCCTCGCTGGTCTCGGCAGCGCCGGGGGTCCCTGGGCAGCCTTGGGGACCCTCACCCCCACAGGGCATCCCGCTCAGAGCCACCCCATCAACCGGGTCCAGGGGAGCCCCCTCGGCATGGCCACCCCGGGGGGGCTGGGGAGGGTGCCAGGCGCTAATTAGTGCTGGGGTTAATTAATGGTCATTCTGCTTGTAGCTTTTTCAGTGTGTGTTTGGTTACTGTCTCTGGGAACCGTGTTTGAACAGATGGCTCTGTGTTACCGGGAGTGTGTGTACTTCTGTAGTCTAGTTAGGTGCTCTGCCAGAAAACCACCACTATACATACCTATAAATATATACATATATAGTCTATTTTAAGTTAAAAACCAATGAGATGAAGGGGCGGTGTGGTCCCCGGCCCCCCGTCCCGCCGGGGTCACCTCCTGCCCTGTCCCCACCTGAAAGCTTCTCTCTGCTCATTCAAAGGCATTGGGTTTTTAATTGATTTTCTTTAATTTATTTTTAATTTCTTTAGGTTTCGATTTTTTTTTTTGTACAGAAGAGTTGGAAAACTTAAAAAAAAAACAAAAACAACAAAAAGACAATTTGTAAGATATCGTGCGTGTGACTCCTTGTAAAATATTTTCAAATGGTTTATTACAGAGACTCAGTTATTAAATAATGTTCATATTTTCACTTCACAGGTGGTGGCTGCGTCATTGCCCGGGACGTGGGCACGGCTGGGGGAGCACAGCATGGGGGGGTGGGCACAGGATATCGGGTGGCTTCTGCCGGGCGGGACACTGCCCTCACACCTGCTGCACCTCTGGGAGGGCAGGGACACGGGACACGCAGGGACACCGCCGAGCCGTGGGCTCATAGAGCCCCACACGCTGCACAGGAGGGGCTGGGAGACAGCAGAGGCTCAGCCCCCCCCCACGGGCTCTCCCATCTCTCTGTGTCCCCACAGCACTGTGTCACCCCTCGCAGGCCCCACTCCCCACTCCATGCCCGTGTCCTTGTGCCTGTGTCCCTACACCCGGGTCCCCCTGTTCCGGGGGGTCAATGTCCCCGGATGCCCCGCTGTGTCCAGCCCACCCGTGTCCATATCCCCATTTCCCAGGGTTTGTGCCCCCCCATGTATGCATCCCCATGACTGTACCCTCATGCCCCATAACCGTGTTCCGCCACCCCTCTCCCTCTCGTCCCACCATATCCGTGTCTCCTCATGCCTCCGTGTCCCGCTGTGTCGGTGAAACCCCTCACGTCCGTGTCACTCGTTTTTCCCATGTCCTCCCGTGTCGGTGTCCCCCCACGTCCCTGTCTGCCTCTCCGTGTCCGGGTGTCCCCGTCCGTGTGTCCCGTGCCGCCCCGCGCTGCCCACGTGGCCTGACTACAAATCCCGACGTGCCCCGCGGCGCCCCGGCCCCGCCCCCAGGGCGGCCCCGCCCCGGCGCGCCCGTCCCGCGCATGCGCAGCGGTGCTGTTTGTCCGCGCCCGGCCTGGCCCAGCAGAGGGTCTGAGCGCGGCCTGGCCTGAGGCGGCGGCGGAGGAGGGAGGGTCCGGGGTCGGCCGGCCGGGGGCTGCGCGGGGCTCGGCGGGGGGAGGCGGGCGGGTGGGGCCGGGCAGCCCCCGCGGGGCCGCCCCGTCCCGCCCGCGGGGCCGAAGATGCGGCGGTACCTGCCGGTGGCCCGGCAACACTTCCTGGCGGCGCTGGCCGGCACCAGCGTGGTGGTGAAGTCGCTGAGCGCCGCCGTGGTGCTGCTGTACCTGCTCTCCTTCGGCCTGGACACGGCCTACGGGCTGGGGGTGACGCCCGGCTACCTCCTGCCCCCCAACTTCTGGGTGTGGACGCTGCTGACGCACGGGCTGGTGGAGGAGCGCGCCTGGGGGCTGGCGGCCAGCCTGGCTACGCTGGGGGCGGCCGGGCGGCTGCTGGAGCCCCTCTGGGGCGCGCTGGAGCTGCTCGTCTTCTTCGCCGTGGTGAACATCTCCGTGGGGCTCCTGGCGGCCCTCTCCTACTTCCTCACCTACGTGGCCTCCTTCCACCTCGACTATCTGTTCGCCGTCCGCATCCACGGCGGGTTGGGCTTCCTCGGAGGGGTCCTGGTGGCCCTCAAGCAGACGATGGGGGACAGTACCGTACTGAAGGTGCCTCAGGTCAGAATGAAGGCTGTTCCCATGCTCCTGCTCCTCCTCCTAGCTCTGCTGCGGCTCGCTGCCCTCGTCGAGAGCAATGTACTGGCCTCGTACGGCTTCGGGCTGCTCTCCAGCTGGGTCTATCTCCGCTTCTACCAGCGGCACAGTAGAGGCCGCGGAGACATGAGCGACCACTTCGCCTTCGCCACTTTCTTCCCCGAGATCCTGCAGCCCGTGGTGGGTGTGGTGGCCAACCTGGTGCACAGCGTGCTGGTGAAGGTGCGGGTGTGCCGCAAGACGGTCAAGCGCTACGATGTGGGTGCCCCGTCCTCCATCACCATCAGCCTGCCGGGGACAGACCCCCAGGACGCCGAGAGGAGAAGGTACCACCTGCCCTGTCCTCCCCGTGGGGATCGTGTTTAGAGACAACGGGGGTGGTGTTTAAAATCCAAACGAGGAGGGGGAGATTTAGGTGCAAGGGCTCAGCAGGGGCCGTCTCCATGGGGTCTGCTGGGGGGCTGCCCTGCCACGGAGGTGGTGAAGAGCATTTCAGGGATCTGGTGGGACATTATCCTCTTCTTCCAGATGTGGAGCAGCAACGGAAAGGCAGGGAAGGGGCAGGGAGATCCTGGGAAAGGGGTAGACAGGATTTGCAGTCCCTGCAGGAGGAAGCGGGACAGCCTGGGGACAGGGGACAACCCCTGCTTGTGGCAGCCTTACACCAGTTTACCCTGGCACAGGGGAGGGCAGTGAGTCAGCCCCACACCCCAGCACTGGCCTTCCTGACTTCTGGCAGGAGGGTTTGGACAAGGTGCTGCTGCACAGCTGGTGCTGTCTCTTTTCCCTGCCCTGTTTTATGCCTTTATTCCCCATTCCTGGAGCAGCCCATGTGCTGTCTGACAGCCTCCAAGTGCATCACGTGGTGTGAAAACTGTGTGTAGTCTGGGAGCTGGAGTGGATTTCTGTGGAGCAGTCCTAGGTGCTTCAGGTTTTCCCTAGCACTACTGAATCCACCCTTTCCTGCTGGGAGGAGGCCAGGGACTGACTTGCACAGTGCCCCATGGGGCAGAGCTGTTGACCCGGGGTTAACCTGCCCACGTGCCCTTGTCCTGCAGGCAGCTGGCTCTGAAGGCCTTGAACGAGCGGCTGAAGCGAGTGGAGGACCAGTCGGCCTGGCCCAGCATGGAGGATGATGAGGAGGAGGCGGCAGCAGCAGCGAAGGCTGACAGCCCACTGCTGCCCGACCCCAGCGCGGCCGGGAAGAGTCCCAGCCAGGAGTCCAACCTCATCAGCTTCCAGGACGCCCCGGCCCAGCTGTGACCGGCCCCCTTCCCGCCCTGTCTCCGTTGGAGAGCTGCTAATCCCCCTCGTGTCCCCCACAGCCGGGAGCGGGGACTCCTCCCGTGGCACAGGCAGGGGGATACCTCATTCCAACGCTTTGCTGCTGCTTGTGGCCAGCACCAGGTACCAGGGACGGTGACAGACCACCGGGAGGACAGGAATTCCTGGAGCTGCTCCCCTCAACGCAGGGCAGGCCATGGAGTTGGCACAGGCAGTGGAGGCTGTTCAGGAGAGGGACACAGGGCTGATCCTTGCCCCAAGCCACTGCACTGGCCCTCGTGGGATCAAAGTCAGCTTCTCCTCTGTGCCAGGGCTTGGCCAGAGCACTCAACACTTATTTCCTCCTTTCTGAAGGTAGTTTTGTCCCTGAGACAATGGGAATGCTGGTGCGTTTCTCTTCCAAATGCCTTTCCCATGGGGAACCTCCCCCCACCCCAGCAGGAGCTCACCAGGACCAGTGAGAAGTTTGTTGGGCAGGAGGGGACAGGACACTGGGCAGGAAGAGGCCACCCAGCCCTTCATGGTGGTGCTCCAGCACTGCCAGTTCCCAGGCTTTGCGCGGTGGGGATTCTCTCCTCCTCCCTCTCCTGTCCCCTCCCCCTGCGAGGAGCTGCTGCCCTGTGCTGCTCCCCGGCTAATCCGTTTGCCAGATTACACTAGAAGCTGGAATTAATTTTTACAGTGGGGCTCTTGCTGCTTCCTCTGGCAGCAGGTTTTCTTTGCTGCAGGTAGAATATGGGCTCCCCCTTTCTCTTCCCTCCCTCTGTGTTGATGGGGTTTTTTTCCTGGACAGAGAGGATGCTCCCTGTGACAGCCTCCACAGCTCCTGATCCACTGGGCAATTCCCAGCCCATGATGTGGATCAGCAATGTCATGATTATTTTTTTAAAGGACCACACAAGAAGGTTTTGTCAAATGGGAAGAACACAGACGTTTGGGTATCAATAAAGAGTTCTTTGAAAGCCTTGGCTCCTGCAGGAGAGCACTGGCAGGGTGGGGGGCCCAGCACAGAGCAGCCCCTGGGGCCTTTTGTCAGGAGACTGGGGAGGGGGTGTCTCCCCAGGTGCTCCCAGCAGGAGGTGGGAAATCTGCAAGGGAAGATGTTTGCCTGCACCCCAAGTCATCCCGCCCAGGGAGTAAAGAGGGCTTGTTGCACTCTAGCTGCCTGAAATTTTTATTGAATAAAAGCTCTGGATACAGAGGAATTTTTCAGCCTGGGAGCTGCTCCCAGCTCTCCACCCCTGCCAGGAGCAGGATACGTGCTGGAAGGAAGGGTGTTGTGCCAGCAAGGAGGTTTCTTCCTGCCTTCCCAAGGGTTCATCCCCCAGATCTGTGCTTCCCCCCATGCTCACACTGTTCCCTGTGCCTCTCGAAGGACACAATGACTTGCTGACTGCAGGTTCACAGCCCGGCTCAGTAATTTGCTCTGTAAACTGACCCCACCTCACGAGGCTGAGCCCAGCCCATGGAGGGGTTTGAAGGGGTTTGTGCGTGGCAGTGGGTGCCCAGACACGGGGCCTCAGGGCAGAGTTGCCCACTCTGATCCCAGGGAGTGCCCATGCCAGGGGGACACACATGCTGCTGTACCGTTCCTTGGGTGCCACCACCCTGCCCCAGCCCTGCCAAGGCTGAAGCCACAACCGTTCCCTGTGCTTTCCTGGCCAAGCTGCCCCTGTGGCAGGAAAGGCAGCGTGGTGCCTGCCGCAGCCTCCCAGGAGAGGGGACTCCCCTGCCCTCCTCACCAGGATGGTTCCTGTCCTGCCTGCTCCAAGGCAGTCCTGTGTGGGAAGGGAAAAGGAGCAGGAATCCTGAGTGAGCCTTCCATTTCCCAGCACTGAGCACCAAGCTGCCACAGGGACCGGCAGCTTTACCTGTGCTGGGGAACATCCCCACCGAGGCAGGGGTGAGGTGTCACACACATCGCAGCTGCTCCCCAGGGACAAGACACTATGGACAATCCAGGACTAACAAAAGACGAATAGGTAAAACCAAGTTCCAAGGAGACCCTGTGCAAGCAGGGGGGCTGCAAGGGGAGGCCCAGCTCGCTCTGGGAAGTTCAGGTCAGCACCAAGCCCTCAGTGCTGGCTCCGCTTGCGGTACAGGTACGCATTGCTCACCTGGTTCATGATAACCAGGCTGGTGACAACGGGACACAGCATGGCGAAGTACCACGAGGCACCGGTCACCGTGGTGGTGAACCAGAGCGAGCACATGCCCAGCATCAGGCTGGCACAGCCCAGCAGGTAGCCCACGAGCCCTGAGGTTGCGTGGTACAGCTTCAGCTTGGCCAGCGTCCAGTTCTTCATCAGCTTGGGGTAGAGCAGGAGCACGCCCCCAGCGCACTGCCCGCCGGCGTACAGCACGGCCAGCAGCCCCGTCAGCCCGTGCCAGGTGACAAAGTGGCCCTTGCCGTTCAGGTGCTTGTTGTAGGTGATGATTCCCAGCCCCAGGAGCGCGCAGAGCAGGGCGAGCAGCTGCAGGGCCCAGTGCGCCCGCACTCGGACTTTGCGGGAGAAGGAGCGCAGCAGCGAGGTCTCCGGGGAGAAGATCAGCAGCGCTTCCGTCATCAGGAACGAGAACTGGGGGGCAGAGGGCAGCGGGATTGGCACCAGCCGAACACCCCTGCGCCGCCGCTCCCGGGCTCGGCACCCACAGCCCGAGAGCTACCGCGGTTCGGCACCCACCGCCCGGGGCTACCGAGACTCGGCACCCACCACCCCCAGGGACTCCGCCGGCACGGCCCCTGCCTGTCCCACGGCAGCGGCGCGATGAGCGGGGCGGAGGGACTTACCGCGAGGGCCATGAGCAGCGGGTGCCAGGAGAAGAGACCTGCAAGGGAAGGGCAGGGTGAGGTGCGCTGAGACATCCGGCCCTCCCCGCAACCCCAACCCCGGCCCCGGCCCCACCGGCACTCACTGGATCCGGGCCGCGCCAGCACGGCCACGGCGGCGGGGAACCCCAGCGCCACGAGGTGCGCGGCGGCGCCAGCTGCCACGCGCAGCGAGCGGTACAGCCGGGACTCGGTCTCGGCCGTCAGGGCCATGTTGCCCGGCGGGCGGAACCGCCGCCGCCGACACGGCCGGGCCGCGGCGCGGGTCCCGATTGGCTGAGGCGGGCTGTCCGTCAGCGCTAAGGCCCGCCCCCGCCGCCCTGTGCCGCCGCTGAATGGCGGGAGGAGCTGTCGCTCAAGGTGAGGGTCTGCCCCCGCCCCGCCGCGCCGCCGAGGGATTCGCGGGAGCGGCGCTACGGTGGCCGGCGGGGCTGGGGCTGCTGCGCGTTCTGCCATGGGCGGCCGCATCGAGTGCGTGTTCTTCAGCGAGTTCCACCCCACGCTGGGGCCCAAAATCACCTACCAGGTGAGGAGCGAGCGGCCCGGGGCCTGCAGCGGGGGGCTAGGACTGGGCCATGGCAGCGCCCATGGAGGGGAGGGGGGACGGGGAGAGGGGTGGCGGGTGTTCGCCGGAGTGGGACGGGGCTCGGCTGGAACGGCGCCTCCTGTGCCGCCGCAGGTCCCGGAGGACTTCATCTCCCGAGAGCTGTTTGACACCATCCAGGTGTACGTCATCACGAAGCCCGAGCTGCAGAACAAGCTGATCACCGTGTGAGTGCGGGCAAAGCCCCGTCCCTGCCCCCGGGGACCCCCTGTCCCTACCCCCAGGCTCGGTGAGGAGGACAGCTCGGTGGTGTGACAGTGCCAGCCCGCAGGGGCTCCTGGCCCCGTGGCCAGCAGGCTCACTGTGGTGCCCCAGGTACCCGTGCAGAGGGTGGGTGGTCTGATTTGGGGGTGGCTGGTGCTGCATGTGCTGCTCCGCCAGCGTTAAATCCAGGAAAGTCAGACCAGTCAGGAGAGCCGTGCTGGTTTCAAAAGGAGACAGTTTCCTTTTCTGAGGGCTGACTCTTTTTTCCCCTTCTTCAGACTGTGATTTGCGCTCTGAGCATGTAGGGCTTAGGCATCATTTTTTCTGCAATGTAAAGAAGCCCCCACCTCCAGAGCCACCCGGGAGCTATCCTTGTGGGGGACTCGAGCCTCCCTGAGGGCGTAGGTGCAGGTCGCAGGTGTCTCCCCACAGGACGGCCATGGAGAAGAAGCTGATCGGCTGCCCCGTGTGCATTGAGCACAAGAAGTACAGCCGGAATGCTCTGCTCTTCAACCTGGGCTTCGTGTGCGACGCCAGAGCCAAGGCCTGTGCGCTGGAGCCCATCGTGAAGAAGCTGGCTGGCTACCTCACCACCCTCGAGGTGAGGCCTGGGCACTGCCAGGCTGCCTCCCGAACCACCCCACAAAGCGTGGACACCTCAGCAGTGTCCTGGAGCACACTGGGGGTCACTGAGCATTGCTGGGATAAGGGGCCGGGTTTACAGTGAGGAGGGGATTGTGTTGGTTACCTACAGATCACTTCCATTTTAAAGGAGAGTAGGATCTATGCTCCTATAGCCAGTAATCCTGTGGGAAGGAGCTGACTTGACTTTCTCTTCTCTTCTCTTTAGCTGGAGAGTGGATTCATCTCCAATGAGGAGAGTAAACAGAAGCTGGTTCCCATCATGACAATCCTGCTGGAGGAGCTGAATGCCAAAGGGAAGTGCACCCTGCCCATAGGTACAGCAGCCGTGCCAGCCCAGCAGCGAGGGCAGAAGCAGGGCAGGGCACTGCTGGGAGATGCCTGGGCCATTCTCTGCCCAGATTGGCTCTGCCTGCACTGGTCTTAGCAGCTCCCTGCCTGTCTGTGCTTGGAGCTGGGGGTGTCTGAGCCAATCTTGCCCTGGGAGGCTTGAAGAAATGGGTGGGATGGGGTTATGGGCTGCAAACACTTTCTTCTGTCTGACATTGTGGTGTCCTGGGGCTGTTGGTTGCAAGTTCCTGAGGGAGCACAGGTTTCCATGGAGATTGAGCCTTCTCCTTTTTTGGGGCAGATGAGTCGAACACCATCCACCTGAAGGTGATTGAGCAGCGCCCGGACCCCCCCATCGTGCAGGAGTATGATGTCCCTGTCTTCACCCAAGACAAGGATGACTTCTTCAACTCCCAGTGGGATCTCACCACGCAGCAGGTCTCTGTGCTTGCTTCTCTGAAGGGGATATTTGTTTCCAGACCACCAGAGAAGTTGGGCTGTCCTGGAGATCACCATGTTAATGAGCACAGTTTGGTGCTCCCCTTGTGGTGCTTGGTGCTTGGTGCTTTGGTGCTTGGGCCTGTGAGCAAATGATTAACCAGCACGAGCATGAAATGCACCTGGGGATGGACCCTGCCCATCTCAGGTGCTCCCAGATGCACTGGTGCTCCTGGGCCTTGGGGTGATGCCTCTCTGCCCTCTTAACTCTTGCCTCCTCCCCTCCCAGATCCTGCCCTACATTGATGGATTTCGGCACGTCCAGAAGATTTCGGCAGAAGCCGATGTGGAGCTGAACTTGGTGCGCATCGCTGTGCAGAACCTGCTGTGAGTGCATGGAGTGGCTGGACAGCCCGGGGAGGGGGGTGGGTGCTGCCAGAGAGGGTCTCTCACCTTTTCCTGTCCATCTGCAGGTACTACGGGGTTGTCACACTTGTCTCCATACTCCAGGTGGGTCAGGCCATGGAGCGTGGGGCTGTGAGCAGGATTTGGGCAGTGGCTGTGCCATCAGGGTGGCCGTGGAGGGGGGATAGCAGGGTTGGGGTAGGCCGGGCCTGTCTCTCAGAGCCACAGCTGAGCAGAGCTGTGTTTCTGTCACCTTCCAGTACTCCAATGTCTACTGCACCACGCCAAAGGTCCAGGACCTGGTGGATGACAAGTGTCTCCAGGAAGAGTGTCTGTCCTACGTCACCAAACAAGGTACAGTGACCCTGCCTGAGGATGCTGGCACAGGCGGGGGGACAGGGCAGCTGACTGGTGACTTGTCCCCACAGGGCACAAGCGAGCCAGCCTCAGGGACGTCTTCCAGCTGTACTGTGGGCTGAGCCCTGGCACCACCGTGCGAGACCTCATCTCCCGCTACACCCTACAGCTCCAGAGGGTGGATGAGAGGTTGGAGCATGCTGATCAGTCCCTGAGGACAGTGGTGACACTGGGGGTGGCAGAGAGAGGGTGGGAAAGTGAGCAGGGAGTACCCAACCCCTGTGTCTATAGGGTAGGAAATGAGAAGCAGTGACGGGGCATGTGGATTAGAAGGGAATGCGGGGAGCTGGGGCATTTGGCACCTCAGCACTGTGGTCCCAGTCTCTTCCCTCGTCATCCCCAGGAGGCTCATCCAGTTTGGTTTGATGAAGGGCCTTATTCGGCGGCTCCAGAAATACCCCGTCAAGGTCGCCCGGGATGAGCGGAGCCACCCAGCCCGGCTGTACACAGGCTGCCACAGCTACGATGAGATCTGCTGCAAGACTGGTACGGTCCATAGGATCCTCTGCTCTCTGTGGGCTGCACGGCTGGTGGGAGACACGGGAATGTCGGGCTGCCCACAGCAGTGCTCTGGTCCTGGACTCTTGCCCCTTTGGGTGCCTTCAGACCTCAGGGAGACACAACTGTGGGCCAGACTCTTTGCCAAGCCAGGCTGCCAAGCCCATGCTGCCAGGGACAGGCCTCGGGAGCCCACCCAGGCCCCCCAACACCGCCACGGGGCACCACACTGACACCCCACTAACACCCCACTGTCTTACTCCCCAGGCATGAGTTACAAAGAGCTGGATGAGCGCCTGGAGAACGACCCCAACATCATCGTGTGCTGGAAGTGATAGCAGCAATGGCCCTCACTAGAGCCGCGTCCCCCGACGAGTCCCCTTTGCGTCCCCCGTGTGTCCCCCCCGCCGTGTCCACTCCTCCGCGCCGCCAGAGGGCGCCAGAGGCCGCCCCGCTCCCGCCGGCCCGCAGCGAGTCCTCCGCGCCGCCAGGGGGCGGTAGCAGCGGCGCCGTTGCCACAGCGACGCGGACGCCATGGCCGCCGTGCCCGGGCCGCTGCTGCCCGCCGAGGCCGAGGCGCTGGTGCAGGCCCTGCAGGGCATCGAGCTGCGGGACATCGGCGGGCAGGGGTGCGGGGACATGGCAGTGGGGTGTCCCCGGGGTGTCTGGGGGAAAGAACATGAAAGAGGGGCTTTAAATTTGGGGGGTCCCCTTTGGGGCTGTGGGAGGAGAGGAGGGGCTCCAGTTTTGGGGCCTTCCGAGGGGTCATGGTGGGGGTAAGGAGGGGTTCCCATATGATTTAGGGTAGAGAGGAGGGTTTTTTGAGGCAACCCCAGAGGGTCAGGGTGGGGTGGGGTGAAAGAAGGGGCTGCAATTCCGGAGCCTTCCTGAAAGGACTGAGAGATAGGAGGGTCCCCGATCTGAGGGTCTGTGTGGGTAGGGGTGATGAAAAGGGCCTACCCAGCTCTCTGGTGTCTCCAGTGTGGTGTTGCTGGGGGCAGGCAGGAGGGCTGGACTGCCCCAGTGGAGCTGTGGCCCCAGGCTCAGAGCACAGTGGGGCAGTTGGGGGTCACAGGAGCAGGTTTCCCTGCACAAGGGAGCCTTCCTGAGCCCGTGGCCAGAGGTCTGTGGCACTGATGTCCTCGCTGGCTGCCCCACAGATGGCTTTGGCAACACGAGTATGTGGAGAAGCTCAACATGCACGGCATTCTGAGTGCCTCAGCGGGCCAGGAGCAGCTCCTCACTGAGCTGCTGGTCAGTCATGCCAAGGTGAGCTTCCCTGAGTGCAGGAGTGATCCCCATGCTGGGCCTTCAGCCTCCAGATGGGCTTGTCCTGTGGGCAGTGTGCAATTTTGGAATAAAATACTGAAGAATCTCTTGTATCTCTGGAAAAGATATTTGACTGGTGACTTGCCAGTTTTGTTTTTTTAAAAAAATTAAAGATCAAGCTGTGGTATTTGTACTTGCTGGTGTCTGGTTTCTCTCTTGATTTTGGTCTCGTTCATGCACCAGCCCCTCAGGTTGCAGATCTCTGCTGTATGCCTGAGGTGTCCCAGCTCCAGGGTGTGAGATGGCCTGGACCTGCCCAGCTCCTTGGGGTCACCTTTCCCCTCTGCAGCCCCAAGAGCTCTGCCCTGTTGTGAGAAGCTGCTTGTTTCCGAGCTGGGTGAATACAGAGTGTGCCCCAAGGCCACTCTCCTCCCTGGGAGACTCCAGTGGGGCTGACCATTAGCAACAAAACTGGTTCCCCCTGCAGCACTGGTCTGAAAGGCTTTGCTTGCCCATCCCTGTCTAGATTCCTGTTCTCATTGGGGAGCTGATCTCTGTGGAGATCTGGAAGCACAAGGTCTTTCCTGTGCTGTGCCGGCTGGAGGACTTCAAACCGAGAAGCACCTTCCCCATCTACGTGGTGGTGAGTAGAGGGGGTGGTGGGAATGAGCCTGGAAACGGGGAGGACACAGCTGTGGCTGAAAACAAGTGTCACTCTGAAGGTCTCAGAGCTGAGGTTTTGCATCCCACCAGGCTGAGGTGGGCAGAGAGACACAGTGGGAAGTGCCTGGCTTCCCAAAGCCATGAGCTGCAAGCCCCTGCCCTTGCCCACAAGAGGGGCAGGGACTCACTCGCAGGGAAGCTTTGCTTTGTGGAGAGCTGTGCCCTCTAATCCCACACAGGAGCTTGCAGGAGCTACTGCATGGAGCAAAAGCCATTCCTGGAGGCAGCTGTGCTCCTGGCTTGCAGCTCCCAGCGCTGCCCTGACTCCCAGGCAGTGATAGCCCTGGGGTATTTGCCCTCCTCTGAGCACTGTTTTTCTCTAGTCAGAGGCTCTCTGGGGTTATGTGCCTCTGGGCTGACAAATGTAGCTTTTTCTTACTGAGCTCCCAGGAGCAGTGCTCCCTTGGGCCATGCTTGGCAAGGGAACAACCTCTAGAACTGGGCTTCCTTGCAGAGGGATGCAGCCCTTGACCTAAGGGAAATCTGCCTGAGGCTTGGAAGTTTTAACCCATTTTCAGTCTGGGGCAACACCTTGCTGGGGCAAGGTGGTGTCTTCCCTGAGCAGCCGATTGCCTCAGGGCAGTTTATGCTCAGTTTATGCTCAGTGGCTCCCAGTCTCAGACAGGGCTGTCTGCCCCAGTCCCAGGGCCTGGGAGAAGCACAGCCATGCAGAGCACTGTCCCAGCTGGGGCTGTGGCTCTGCGCTGGTTCCAGGGGCTGCAGCTTGCCCAAGGGCAGTGGTTATCCTGCCCCTGCAGATCAGGCAGAGCTCTGCCTGCTGGGAAGTGTGCCTCTCCATTGGTGTGTTGGAGTCTCACAGGCATGTTAGCATAAATATTGATATGAACTGCATGAACTGGAGTTGTTTTAAAGGTTGCACCACTTGTATTTTTCTCTTGGACTAGTTTTCGGACACAACTACATAAGCAGCTTCTCAAAAGAGCCCTTTTCCCTGTCCCAGTGCCATGTTCTCAGTGCTGCTCCACTGTTACCTCACTCTTGCCATTCTCTTCCCACAGCTGCACCATGAAGCCTCCATCATCAACCTCCTGGAGACGGTCTTCTTTTACAAGGTGAGAGACAGGTTCAGCTTTCCTCAGTGGAAAGTCCCTGGGGGTGGAAGGGATTGTGGGGACTGACCCTTTGTGAAACCCTTGTTGTCATGAAGGAGATCTGTGAGTCAGCAGAGGACAGCATTCTGGATTTAATTGATTACTGTCGCCGAAAGCTGACGCTGCTTGCAGCTCGAAGCACCAAGGCACAGGCAGTGCCCTCAGCGGAGCTTCGTGCTGATGATCTGGCCAGCCCCTCATCCATGCAGGTGAGGAGAAAGTCCTGTAGGTCACTGGGGACATATGCAGTGAAGAATGTGGGCAGCCTGCAAAGGCAGAGGGAGGCCTTTTCACGGAGAAACCCTGGCTGCAACCCTGGTACCTCCTGCCCATCTCAGAGGGTGTCTGGTGCTCCTCTGTGCCAGGAGCTTGGCTGTGCCAGTGGCTGCATCCACCCTGTTCCACTCCACAGCCCTGTCTGGCGACAGTGCCAGCCTGAGGCTTCCTGCAGGATGTGCTCAGAGCTCTGGGGTGGGACATGCTGGAGAGCTGATGGGCAAAATATTCTGTAGAGGGGTTTGGCCATTTGTTGTTTCTCTTGGAAACTGTGGATATCTCTCCCTGAAGCTTGGGAAACCACAGTGGGTCAGAGGGTTCACCTACAATTAGCAATTGTCATAATGTGCTTCCCCCAACTTCCTTTGTTCTCCAGAGGAGAAATACCTCCTCTGTGCTGGTCCAAGCCAGCTGTGATCCCGGAGCTTTTCCCAGTCAGGTATTCCCAGGCTGACACACACACCTTCCCACAGCAGGAGCTGTCTTTGCCTCTGGTGCTTCTCAGCACCTGAAACTGCACATCAGGAAGAGTATCTGGAAGAGAAGGGTTAAAGGGAGAGCCCAAACCTCCCCTTGCCTCCGTCCTTTGGCTTGTTGCCCAAACACATACTTCTCTTTCAGAAAAGGGAAGGAAGTGGAGTGATCTGGAGCACAATGGGGATGTTTTCCAGGAAATGTTTTCCCAGCTGGGGAGGGGAAGGGGGTGTCTCTGTTAGTACTTTGACACGAACTTAAAAACCCAGACATTTTCTAGCCAATAGGGTTCTCAAAAGCACTCATATCCCAAGGAGCCTGGTTTCCTCTGATTGATTCCAGCCTCTCCTGACTCTATGTACAATAACCCCTATGAAAAAGCTGTTCCTGCCATCTCCTGTGTTGTGGAGCCTGTTGTCCTTTGGAACTGTGTGTAATGGTAACCCCTGTTCTGCTGTTCCCTAGAAGGACAGACAAAAGATAGTCCCTGCCTCGAGACAACAGAGATGAGGCCTGGATACAAGAAGGAGCCGTAGGAAAAACCTCACTAGGGCAGTTTGGAGAGGGAGGCGGCAGGGAAGAGCCCACAAAACTCTCTTAGTAGAGTGTGGGGCACCAGCACAGGGAGTGCAGAGCTGCTTACCACAGAAATCTGGAAGGGAGCTGTTCCAGTAGCACTGTGGAGAAATACAAGATGCTGAGGTCAGTGCTCTGCACACTAAGTGTGAGCTGCCTCTGGGACAGGAGAGAAGCTGTGCGTGAGCCAGGGAGAAGGACTTGGCACCTCTCAGCATGGCCCTCCCCATGGTCTCAAAAGAGGCTGAGTCAGAGGGTGGTCAGGCTGTTATGGGGGACGAGTGGGGTGTCCATGCTGTCTGGGAAGGGGAGGAGGCTGGGTGGCCGGAGAGCATGGCACAGTTGTGGGCCGGGATAACCACAGGCAGATATTCTACTTGGCTGTTCCCAAGCTGGAGGGGAGAGGCAAATCCAGGAGGGGTGGGTATAGGACTGCAGCTGCACCAGGACCAGATTTCTCCCTCCTCCTCCCCTGGTTCCTCTGCTGATCACGCAGCTCCCCCTTCCTTCAACCCTCACAGGTCTCTACAGGGCCATGGTGGTACAAGATGGTCTCAGAAAGGGAGAGAGGCGCAGCCTCTTTCAGGGGGTGTGCTCCTGTGCAGGAACACTGCAGCCAGTAGCCACCCATGACCTATTAGGGGCAGGGACATGGGGGATGAGCAACAGTGGAACTGCAAGCACTTTTGTGGCTGCACTGGCAAACAGGCAGTGTTGGCACAGCTGAGGCAAGAAACTGTTTTTCAGGGCTCTGTTTTCCTATCCAGACTGTGGTTACCAATGCAGTCAACAGCCTGCCTCCCTGTAGCTCCTTGGAAATGGGGCCTGAAATCCCAAGGCTGTTCCTGTCCTTCCACAGGAGCTGCAGAAGCAGGCAGAGACGATGGAGTTTGAGATTTCCCTGAAAGCCCTGTCTGTGCTGCGGTTCATCACAGATCAGGTACAGAGGTAGGTGCCCAGGAGCAGCCGAGGATGTGCCCGGCTCTCCGGATGGGATTCCTGTGAACCCCTTTCAGCAGCTGGCTGTATTCACAATGGCAGTGGCACTGTGCCCTGGGAGGCAAACACTCCACCCTGCTCCATGGTACTCCCGGCAACCCAGACCATTTTTTCTTTCCTGCCTCTCCCAGTTGCCTCAGGGAGCATTTGTAGATACAAATTCTGGCATTAATCTGCGAGTGCCTTTTTCCCCTTTCTGTCATATCTCCAGTCTGCCCCTGAGTGCACTGACACGGATGCTGAACACCCACAACCTGCCCTGCCTCCTTGTCGAGCTGGTGGAGCATTGCCCCTGGAGCTGCTGGGAAGCAGGTATGGGTCATGCCCCGTGGTATCTGTGCTGGGGGGCACTGTGGTGCTGTGCTGGGACATCCATCCACTGAGGGATCTGCTGTAGGAGCCCTTGCAGAGCTGCTCCCCCTCTACCCTTCCCTCCAGCTCCTCAGTGCTCCCTGCCTGAAACTGTTCAGCTCAAGAGCAGCTGCAGCACAGCTGGGCTGGGGACCCAGCAGTGCTCCCAAAAGCTGATCCTCACACAGGGCTGGGTCTCTTCTGAGTGATCACAGCCAGCACTGGAGTGTAGCACGTCAGCCAGCCCCACGTGCTCCTCTGAGAAGTCTTGTGGACACAGAAAGACCGGTGTGCCTGTCACAGCTTCTCTGCACCTTTTGGGGCAGCACTCACTGGAGCCAGGCACTCACTGGGCTCTCCCAGGTAGCAAACACTCCCCTGATACTGCTGCTAGTCCCTGAGCTTAACTTTTGCCAAAGGCCCCTGATCAGGCTGTGCCCATCGGCCATCACCTCCCCACTCTGTAGCCAGGCGAGCCCCCCACAGCCCCCCAGCTTCCCAGTGCCTGCCCTGTGGTGGGGCACAGGCTGGGGCGTGGGAACCCGCGCTGCCCCAGCCCTGCATGGGGTGGGGGTCACCGCGGGGGCAGGGCAGGAAGAGCTCTGGGAAGCACGTGGCTGTGCCTGCTGAGAGCAGCCCAGCTGGATGCAGGAGCTTTCCTCCTTCCTCCAGCCGCGAAACACATCCCTTCTCTCTGCCTGTGTGCTCGGGGTGTAAGAGGGAGCTTTGATCCAGGGCCCTGAGGGAGAGACTGGAAAGAGACGAGCACAAAGGCATTTCCAGGCTGTGCAGATGCAGGGTCACATCCTGCTCCATCCCCCCGAGCCACACAGTAGCCGCTGGAGTTTGTTTTGTCATATCTGTTATATTCATGCTACTTCTGGCTTTCCCTGGTGGAGGAAACTCGAGGAGAGTGGGTATTGGCCAAGCTGGTACCCCAAAATTGGTCTCTTCAGCCACTCTGTTGTTGCAACCTGGGCTGCCCCACTGCCTACCAGTGCTCTACACTCCCAGCCAAATACAGAGGGAGACGTCTCAGGGATCATACTGTGCCTGCCACAGCACTATTGGTTTAATACTTGTCCTTGCTGCTTTTCATGCTCTCTGATATTTTGCCTCAGTACCAATTAGGTTGCTATGCAGAGCAAAGGGTGGGGAAACTGAGGCAGGCAGAAGCAGAGGGTGAAGTGAGGCAGTGAGCACAGGCCAGTATCCCCGCTCTGAGCTGTCTTCCCTCAGGCAGCACTGTGTCTCCCTGGTTCTTCTGTCCCTCAGGCAAGCTTAAAAAGTTTGAGAATGGCATGTGGCACATGGTGCCCCCTGAGGACCAGGTGAAGATGACCAAACTCGATGGGCAGGTGTGGCTTGCCCTCCTCAACCTCCTGCTCAGCCCCGAGTGCCAGCGCAAATACCGCTTTGATGGCTTCAACAAGAGCCAGCTCCTCAAGGTAGGACCCTAGAGCATGAAGGCTCTGGGCCCTTGCCAGAACTGGGCACCTCCAGACATCTGTCCCCATCCTCACTGAGGGCTCCAAGGAGCCAGTGGAGGGAGAACAGCAGGTCTGTCACTGTAGAGCAGCAAAGCTTGTGTTTGTGAGTGCACCTCATGAGACCCCAATAGATCTCTCTGCCGGTGCCCTCCAAAGCCCTGCTCTTGCCCTGCTGCATCCCCAGCTCTGACTCCCTTGTCCTGACCTCTCTCTGTTCACTCTTCTTTCCCCCTCCCTGGCCACAGCTCCGTGCATTCTTGACAGATGTCCTCATTGACCAGCTGCCCAACCTGGTGGAGATGCAGAGATTTCTGAGTTACCTTGCGGTGACAGAGCCTGCTCCCCCCAAAAAGGATCTCATCCTGGAGCAGGTATCCTGTGGCTCTTCCTTCACCTCTACAGCCACTCTGCTTTAAGCCTGATAGCTCACTGGCCCTTTTTTCTTCCACCAAGCTCAGGTCTGGAGTGGTGGTGCCCTGGAAAAACACCCATTGCAGTTACGCCCTTATTGCCAGCAAAGCTGCCTGTGGGTGATGTGAGAGCCTTGTCCTGCCCTGCAGTGGCCAAGCAATCACATCCAAAGTCACAAATGCTAGGTTATAAACAGCTCTCCAGGTCACACAGAGTCCCTGGGATGGCAGCTGCATGGGGCAGACACAGACACTGGCTTGTTTTGACAATTAACTCTTAATTTGACATTTATCAGTGTTTTCCTTCCGAATTCTGGACTCCCCAGGGAAGTCCCTTTTTACAGCCCTGGTATGAGGCTGCTTGGCACACTGTACGATCTGGTGATAGAGTCTGGAGTTAAACTGGTTCCAGCTGGTGTCTGGGCCTTTGGGTGTTAGGCCCTGATGGTCTTTAAACAGCCAGGAAGTTCTTGGGGGTTTTAATCTGTGCAGTGGTAATCTCTGGAGAAAAGTGTTTTTATGTGTTTCTACTGCCTTCTCATGAGCTGAGGGGAGAAACTGAGTGTGGGGGCAGATCTGCAAAGAGGCTGCTGAGAAGAACTGGGAGCTCAGAGGCTCTTCCCCACTGCCAGAGGCTCCCACACCACTTCCTGGAGGAGATGGGTATGTTAGGCCATGGCTGTCTGGGCTGTCCCCAATGGGAGCACACTGTCCCCATCGCAGCTGGCTGCATGGCCTGGGAGGACGGTGATGTGCCCTGTCAGAGGTGGCTGTGGCTGAGCTGGAGGCATGGCCCAGGCTGGGAGCTGGGGCTGGGGAAGCTTCAGACTGGCAAGCTGAGCTGATGGGGCTGGGGATGGCAGCAGGGCGCAGGTGGACATGGATTCACACCACATGCCTCAACTGCCAGCATATTGGTGGCGCAGTGACAGGCAGCTGCCACGATGGGGACCTTCTCCAGCCCTCACCCAGGCTGCAGCCCTCCTCTGTAGCTCTGCTTTTGTGCTGGTGCTGCTCCTGCCCCTGCCTAGGGCTGGGGCTGAGCCCCAGGACAGGCAGGGAGAGCCAGCTGGAAGCACAGACATGGGCGCCCTGCTCTGCCCAGAGAGCGGTGAACTCACTCCTTGTTGCTGAGCCAAGCTAAGGAAAGGTCTTTTTCCATTTGGCTGCTCCCAGAGCAGCCTCCTCCCCTTCCTTGGCTATTTTTACTCTGCTGGAGAAGGCAGTGCTGTTTGAAGCGGCATCGTCCGCTCCAGAGCCCGAACTCCACGCGCTGCTCTTGGCTGGGATGTTTTCTTTTGAGCCAGCCAACCCTTCCCCGGGTGTTCATCTTCAGGGAAGTGACGAGAGGAAAAATCTGCTCAGACAAACGGCTCTGGAGCACAGGGTTCACGCTGCTGCCACACGCAGGGTGCTGAGGTCCCAGGGCTTTCTGTTCAGGAGCCCAGGCCTCAGGGCTGAACACTCATTCCCAGCTGGAGCCTAAAGATTTTGCCTAGTTTCACCTCAATGCCCATTGGAGAGTGGATCCTTCCCCTCCATGTACCCAAAAGCACACCCTGACAGCCTCTGCACCTCTGCCTCTGCTTGCCCTCCTGGAGGGCCATGTTTCTTGTCCCCAGGGCTGGCTGCCTTCTCCTGGAACCACAGCACCTTTGTTCAGCCTGTTAGCACTCCTTCTTCCTGCTCTGCCTCTCCCACCAGGTTCCTGTCATCTGGGACCATATCCTCAAGAAAAACTCAGGGAAGTGGGAGGCCATTGCCAAGCACCAGGTGAAGCATGCCTTCAGCCCCACTGAGGAGGAGCTGAAGCTCCAGGCACGCAGGTGAGGCCCTGGTACAGGTATGCAGGGCGCCCTGTGGGGCCAGTATCCCCATCAGCAGGAGCTGGAGCTCAGCATGGGGAGGACTGAGGCTCTGTGGTACTGCCGGGAGATGTCCCCTCAGTGGCAGGGTGCAGAAGGGTCAGCTCGCTGCTGGTCAGCAGTTCCCTGTAAGCAGTCTCACCCCTCTCTGCCTGCACAGGTGGGCACAGACCTACAGCCTGGACATGATGGAGGCTCTGGCCCCTGACAAGCCCCGCTGCAGGGTGTGTGGAGTAGAAGCGGCCAAGCGCTGCTCTCGTTGCCGGAACGAGTGGTACTGCACACGGTAAGGGAGCCCTGCCATCCCCTGTGCCCCCTGCAGCCCCTCAGCACTCCCCAGAGCACCACAGATCTCACTGGAGAATGCTGGAAAAGCTAGGGATCCCACCGCTGCTCAGCACCCCTGGGTCTCTGCTGGCCACGTACCTCTCCAAATCTTGCGGCTGATGTGCTGGGCTGCTGGTGGAGGAGGTGCTGCTGAGGGTTGTGTTGCAGCTGCGAGGTGCTGAGCTGCCTCTGCCCACAGTGACAGCAGTGACTGGCTGGGTTTTCCGTGGTGACACTGTCTCCCCCTTCTCCACCTTGGTGGGGCAGGAGTAGGAAAGCACCCATGACCCCGTGCAGGTGACAGGCTGGGATGTGGCAGCTGGGACAGTGGCAGTAAATTAAATCTTCTCTGGTCCTGAACCATCTGGCAAGGTCTGGCATTAAACCATCTTAACCCTCAGAACTGGGGCTGCATCCACCCCCCTCTTGGTCTAATGCGGGGCTCTATCAGCTTTCCCCCAGCTCCCAGAGGAGTGTAGTGCTGGGCTTTGTCCTTGCTGCTGCTTTGCTCCCCGGGATGGATGTGGCTCCACTGCCCCTGACAGCAGCTTTCCCCTCTGCAGGGCGTGCCAGGTCCAGCACTGGCAGAAGCACAAGCCGGCTTGCAACCTGATGGCTGAGGTGCCGGGGAGTGTGGATGACCTGTAAGAGAAGTGGTGTCTGGCATCTGGCTGGTGGCTCAGAGAGGCAGAGATTCCCCCAGCATGCAGCCCACAGCTGGAAAGAAGCTGGCAAAGGCCTCTTCTGCCTGCTCCCAGCCCCAGGCAGCACTAGCCAAGGTCATCCTCTCCTCTCCCACCACCCTACCATGCTGCCTTCTCCTATAAACCTCCTTGTGCACTCCACAGCTGCTTGGCTTCTGCTTTTTTCTCCTAGCTAAAGATGATAAACTGCTTCCTCCCCTCCCCTGCACAAAGTGAGAGGCGTGTGTCCATTTTTCCCTCTGCAACAGCAGAAATCCCAGAGAACAAGAAGTCTATAAGGTTGTCGTTATCTTACTGCAGCTGTGGAGGGAAGGGGGTGAGAAGGCTGCCTCCGTGCCACCTCTTACCATCGTTAGAGCAGCATGGGGAGCAGAGGATGTGGTTTGCATAAGCATCTTGCTGTGAGAAAGTTTCTTGGGTATTTGTCATCTCCCACCTTGCAGGGACGATTCACCCCATTTCCTCCCCAGTGATGTGATGTTAGCAGCAAGGGCTTGGTCCCCCTGCCCACCAACATTACCAGTAAACAGGGTTTACACCTTGGGGTGCATGCCCACCTCTCACTGGCCAGCAGCTGCTGCCAAAGGGCTGGAGCCTTGGTCTGAGCACAGCGGGGAAAGGTTGGCTGTGTCCTTTTTCTGATGAGGTGCCTGAGACTCCCTGACACATAAAAATAGGCTTTGCACCAGGGCTGCTGTTGCAGGAGCCATGAGAGCAGGCAGGAAACCATCTCAGTCCAGCTGCAGCCCTGGCTGAGCAGCCCGAGCTTGGAGCTCAGAATAAACTCCTCACCCCAAGCATAGGCTGCACATGCAGTGCTGCAGCCAGCCAGAGCAGGAAGGCTCTTCGTAGCTCTCCGCCTGCTTCTCACCCGCTGCAGGGGTGCTTCCAGCCCCTTCCCCACTGGGAAACTGAGGCAGAGAGCGCAGTTTGTCCTGCTCCTGGGAGAGGAGGCAGAGAGAGCGGGGCTTCTGCAGCAGGCCCCCCCTTCCCCCGCGGAGGCTCCGGGAACCTCATCCCCGCCTCCAGCCCGCCCCGCCGGGCTCGCCGGGACCGGAGTTGGCAATCCGGAGCCCGGGGCACTGCGCCGTTCCCCCCTCTCTCCTGCCTCAGTTTCCCCGCGGTGCCCGATCGGGGCGGCCCCTCCCGGTCCCCGCCCCGGCCCCGGCCCGGTGCCGGCCCCCGCCCCGCCACCGAGCAGCGCCCGCGGCCGCCGGGCCATGGAGCTCATCGAGCTGCGGGAGCTGCAGCCGGAGCCGCGGCCGGGCCGGGGCCGCCTGGAACGAACCAACGCGCTGCGCATCAGCCCGGCCCGCCGGCCCGGTCCCGGGGCGCATCCTGACCCGCGGCTGACGGCGGCACCGGGCGCCGGGCACCGCTTCGAGCCGCGGCGCCGCGGGCTGCACACCTGGTGCGATCTCTGCGGAGACTTCGTCTGGGGCGGCGGCAGGAAGAGCCTCCAGTGCCGCCGTGAGTACCGCGCCGCGCCCCGGGCCCCCCGCACCCCCGCCGCCGGGCATCCCGCCCCCGGGCACGGGCATCCCGGCACCTGGCACTCCCGCCTGGCACCGGGCGTCCCGCCAGTCGGCTTCCTCAGCGCTGGGCACACCCGCCGAGCACCGGATATCCCGCTACCGGGCATCCCCCTCCCCTGGGCACCCCACCACCGGACAGCCCTACAGGACACCGGGCATCATGGTACTAGGCAGCCCCACTGAGCACCGGGTGTCCCACAACTGGGCATGGGTTTCCCAGCACCGGGCATGCTGCCACCGGGCACCCCCACGGGCTCCCGACCGTCCTGGTGGTGGGCCCCCTCGCTGAGCACCAGCTGTCCCACCACTGGGCACAGGCATCCCAGCGCCAGGCACCCACACCAGGCACTGAACATTCCAGCACTGCATTGGGTACAGGCATCTCGATACCAATTACCCCCACCAGGCATCCTGGTGTCAGGCACTTCCATTAAGTTGGGATCACCATACTGGGCACTGGGCCCCTGGGCACCAGGAACTGCCACCAAATACTGGACATCCCTGTGTTGGGCACCCACATCAGGCACTGGGCAGCCCCTGGTGATGCCTCACTGGGCATCACACATCCCTGTACTGGGCACCTGCACCGGGTATTCCAGCACTGGGTACCCACATTGCCACTGGGCATCCCAGTACTGGACACTGATATTGGTCCCCATACTGGGGATCCTAGTACCAGGCACTGAGCATGCCATGCTGGCCAGCCCAGCAGGGAGCACAGACACAGCGGGACTGGCCATGTTGGTGCTACCCCTGAGCCCCTGAGCACAGCATGAGCAGGCAGCTAACACCAGCACCATGTGTCAGCCCTTATCCCACCATGCACCAATGCCCTGACCCTGGCACCCTGGTTGTCCATGGTGGTGACTTTGGTCCTGTCTCTGTCCCCAGACTGCAGCTTCACCTGCCACTACCGGTGCCGGGCCCTAGTGCGGCTGGACTGCAGTGGCCCCCCAAGTGCTGGTGACGAGGACAATGGCAATGAGCAGGTGCTGGAGAAGGACACCAACGTGGTAGGGCCTGGGCCTGTCTGTGAGGGAGAACTTGGCTAGCGTGTGGCAGACCTGGGGGCTATGCTGGGCTGAGGGGGGCTATGCTGGGCTGTGCCATGCGAGGCCACATCATGGCAAGCCAGGCTGTGCCATGCCAGGTTGTGCCAAGTCTTGCTGGGCTGTGCTCAGCTGTTCTGGGCTGAGCTGAGCTGAGCTGTGTAAGGCTGACATGCTGGCCTGTGCCATGCCATGCCGTGCCATGCCATGCCGTGCCAGACTATGCTGCGCCATGCCATGCCAGGCTATGCCATGCCAGGCTATGCCAGGCTATGCTGCGCCATGCCAGGCTATGCTGTGCCATGCCAGGCTGTGCCAAGCCTTGATGGACTGAGCTGGGCTGGCTGGGCTGGGCTGTGTGAGGTCGTGCCATGCCGGGCAGTGCCATGTCGGACTGTACTGCGTCGAGCCGAGCCGAGGCAAAGCCCTGTCCGGGCGGGCGAGGGTGAAGTCACCGCCGGAAGCGGGGCCGCCGCGCCGCCCCCGGCCCGCGTCACCCCACGGCCGGGGCGGGGCAGGGACGGGGACCGCGCTGAGCCGGGAACGGGGCAGGACGCGATACACGCCGCGCCGAGCCGAGCCGGGACAGGAGCGCGATAGGGACCAGCCTGAGCCGAGCGGGACCGCGATAGGGACCAGGCGAAGCAGGACTGGGACTGAGAGTGGGACCGGGCGGAGCTGAGCCGGGACTGCGACCGGGACGGGGCAGAGCTGAGTCGGGGCAGAAACAAGGACCGGGCGGAGCCGAGCCGAGCCGCGATAGGGACCGGGACCGAGCGGAGCCGAGCCGGACCAAGGGCCGGGCTGAGCGGAGCCGGGCCAAGGACCGGGAGCGGGCTGAGCCGCGCCGGGAGCGGACCGAGCCGGGCCCCGGCCCGGGGGCCGGCCGGGCTGGCGCGGGGCCGGGTGTGTCCGTGTGCCCGCCGGCCCGGTGGGGCTGCGGGCCGGGCGGGCCGGGCCGTACCCTCCGCCGCCGCCGCCGCCGCCGTGCCCGTGGCCGGGACAGGGGCCGGCGGGGCCGGGGGCTGCGGGGCGGCGGCGCTGGCGCTGCGGAGGGGCGGCGCGGGGGGCACCGGGGGCAGCACGGCCAGCAGCGGCTACTGCAGCCAGGAGGACTCCGACTCCGAGCCCGAGCTCTTCTACACCGCCCGCACCTCCCTCGGCCGCCGCCCGCGCCGCCGCCAGGTCGGTCCCGTGACGTAATGGGGGGACACGGGTGACGTCATCGGGAGAACATTCCCCCGGGCTGGGTGCTGGGAAGGAGGCGAGGGTGGCCTTGGTGTGTGGGGAAAACTAGAGGTGTGGGTGGTCTTGTCTTGGAGGTGAGCTTGGCCCTGCTGTGGGGCAAGAGTGGGGTCAAGCATGGCCGTGCCGTGGGACACGGTGGCCCTGTCCGGTTGGATGTGGGGTGAGTGAGGCACTGTGGGCTGAATGGGGTTTCGCTGTATGGCACGGGCACCCCAAGGTCCATCAGGGCTGGAGTAGCTCCCAGCTTTGGGGGTGCCGGGACAACTCCCCGGGCAGCTTCACAGCTGTCCCCATCCTGCAGAGACCCCCGCAGGGTCCGGCAGTGCCTGCATGCTGTGAGGTGGCTGTCGGGGCTGGGAAGCCCTCAGTGCCGTGGGGACACGTGCAGCACTGTGTGGCAGCTCCGTGGCCCCACGTAAATACTCATTAGCGGCTGCGGTGGCGGGGACGCCGAGCCAGGACGCTCGGTCCCCCCGTGTGTGGGGCCAGTGCTTTGAAGTGGGGTGCCGGCGGCAAGGGCGGGCTGCACCCCCAGCCCGGCCCTCCTGCCTCAAATCCCAGGGTGTCCCTGCAGGCGCCCAGCCTGCCCAGACGCTCTGGTGCCGGGCTGGCGGCTGCCGGCGCTCTGCCTTGGGGACGCCTCTCTGATCTGGGGTGCCGGGAGGGGACGCTCGGCCCCGGGTGTCCTCGCAGCGCGTTCACCCAGCCCTGCAGCCTCAGGGACGGGCGCTGGGGGAGGGGGGGCGGCCGGTGCCGGTGTCCCCGGAGCCGGGCTGGGGCCGCGGTGAGCTCAGCTGTGCTTCCCCCGCGCAGCCCAGCTCAGCGCCAGCCGGGCTGATGCAACCCCGTGCAACTTCCCGCGCGTCTGTCGGTGCTGCGGGATGGGCTGGGGGCCGGCGGGACACCGGGGCAGGCGGAGGGGCTCCCCCCGGCCGCAGTGCCGCTCAGCCTGGCTGCTGTCACGCAGGATGAGCCCAGCGAGTGGGAGAAGACAGAGCTGGATCAGACGCAGGTGGAGCAGCGGATCAAGGAGTACAACAGCCAGATCAACAGCAACCTCTTCATGAGCCTGGTACGGGGTTGGCACAGGGCCGCGGGGGTCACGATATCCTACCCTGACCCCACTCACCACCCCACTGGTGTCTCGCAGAACAAGGACGGCTCCTACACCGGCTTCATCAAGGTGCAGCTGAAGCTGGTTCGCCCTGTCTCGGTTCCGGCCACCAAGCGGGTCCCCTCCCTGCAGGCGGGGCGGCCACACCCCCAGGGGGTGAAGCGCCGCACGTCCTTCTACCTGCCCAAGGGGACCGTCAAGCACCTGCACATCCTCTCGCACACCCGTGCCAGCGAGGTCATCGATGCCCTCCTCCGCAAGTTCACCGTCATTGACAACCCCCGCAAGTTCGCCCTCTTTGAGAGGTCTGAGAAGGATGAGCAAGGTAGTGCCCCAGGGTGACCCTGTCCTCACAGTGGTGGCCATGTATCCATAGTGGCAGTTTCCCCTGGGTGGTGGCAGCTCCATGGTGGTGACAACCCTAGGGTGGTGGTGTTCCCCCGGGTGGTGGCAGCATCCCCATGACAGTGGTGTCCCTATAGCATCAGTGTCCCCGTGGCGATGCTGTCCCCGTAGCAGTGTCCCCTCTGTGATACGTGGCCGCTGTTGCAGTGTATCTGCGGAAGCTGGGTGACGACGAGCAGCCCCTGCGGCTGCGCCTGTTGGCCGGCCCCAGCGAGAAGGTGCTGAGCTTCGTCCTGAAGGAGAATGAGACCGGAGAGGTGAACGTGAGTGCAGGGACTGGGAGGGCGCTGGCACCCGCATTCCCTGGGGAGGTGGCCGTGGGGGGACGCGCCAGGTCCCTGTTGCGATGGCAGCCCTTGTGCCTGCAGTGGGACGCCTTCACGCTGCCGGAGCTGCACAACTTCCTGCTCATCCTGCAGCGGGAGGAGGAGGAGCACGTGCGCCGGCTGCGGCACCGCTACGCGCGCTGCCGCCAGAAGATGCAGGAGGCGCTGGCCACGCGCACACCGGGGTGACCGCGACGCTTCATCCGAGGCCAGCCAGAGCACCGCACCCTCGCTCGCCGGCGGGTGGGGGCACCAGGGAGGGGGGTGGAACGGGGCACCACGGACCCACCGGGCTGTCAGAGCCCCCACGGGGCTGGCCCAGAGAGTGAGGGTTCCTGATGGGAGTGAGAGCGAGTGTCACCCGGGAGTGGGTGTCCCCAGGGGAGCATGTGTCCTGGGGGGAGTGAGTGTACCCTGGGGGATTGGGTGTCCTCAGGGGAGCGATTGTACCCTGGGGAACTGGGTGTCCCCAGGGGAGCGAGTGTACCCTTGGGGGATTGGGTGTCCCCAGGGGAGCGAGTGTACCCTGGGGGATTGGGTGTCCCCAGGGGAGTGGGTGTCCTGGGGGGAAGCGAATGTCCCCGGAGAAGTGAGTGTCCCTGAGCAGAATCAGGGCATCAAGCACCAATAAAGGCATCTTGGTGACGAGGCCTGGCCTTCGATGTGTCCTTGGCGGGGCGGGCTGGGGTGGGAAGGGACGGGACGCGAAGTCCCCGTGGTGCCGGCGCGCCGCGGGATGGCGGCGGCGGGACTCGAACCCGCGGCTCCCGCGCGGCCGGCGGCGGCGGGCGGGGAAGAGCGCGCGCTCCCCGCCGCTGTCACGTGACGCGGGCGCCGGAAGTGGCGCGGGCGGCGGCGCAGGCGGCGCTCGGTCGGTGTCGCCGGGCGGCTCCGGGCCGCCCCCCTCCCTTTCCCCACCCCGGCCCCGCTCCCGCCGCCGCCGCCCCCGCCATGGGCGCCAGCGGCTCCAAGTCGCGGGGGCTGTGGCCCTTCGCCACCCCGGCGGCGGGCGGCGGCGGCCCCGAGGGCCCCGGCGGGCAGCAGGCCCTGGCCCGGGCGCGGGCCGCGCGCGCCGCCACCCCCTTCGTGTTCACACGCCGCGGGTGAGACGGGGGCGCGGGGGGCGGCTGTCGTGGGGCGGAGGGGCTCTGCTGCTCGGCCGGTCCAACACGGGCACGGCACGGGGGTCGGGAGGAGCCGCCGGCAGCGCCGAGCCCGCGGCGAGTGGTCGCGGCAGCTCCCCAGGGGAGAGGGGACCGGTCTGCCCCAGCCCCCGGCCGGGAGCTGGGGGTGCCGGCAGGCTCTCACCTTAACGCCTCCCCTCCCCTCTCGGCAGCTCCATGTATTACGATGAGGACGGGGATCTTGCTCACGAGTTCTACGAGGAGACAATCGTCACCAAGAACGGAAGGAAGCGCGCCAAGCTGAAGAGGATCCACAAGAACCTGATACCTCAGGTAATGTGCGGAGAAGGTTGGGGGAAAGTGAGTGGAATGTGCTACACTGACATTTGAAGTTCTGGCTTTACAAGAGCCATCTCCCTCAGGGCATGTTGCTGGACAGGTGGAGGCTCTCTCCTTCCCCCAGTTTCTGCCTCAGAGGCACGATTCCTGTGTGTCCTGGCTCACACCCGTGTCACCTGAGGCTGTGACAGGAGAGGGAGAGTTGGTGGTACCCTCCAGCTGCCCTTTTTGGAGAGAAGCAGTGCCCGAGCATTTCAGAGCTGCTAGGCAAGGGAAGATTGCTCAGCCAGGTATATGTTGTGGGGCACAGAGTGCCAGGCAGCCTTGCATGGCCACGGTGTCTCATTACCAAGCACCTTCCATGAGGTGTAGGGTACTGTGGTGGCTCAGCCAGTGTCATGTCAGTGCAGAGGGCCAGGCCCTTGTTGGGGAGCAGCAGCCAAAGTCTGTCAGCTGCTGACGTGAGCATGCATGTCACCTCCAGCTGCTCAGCAGTGTTGACAGCTCTGTGCTTTGCGCCTCAGTGGAAAAGTCTCCTCTTTAAATAAGCAAGTGGTGTGAAGCTGGGCAGGGGCTGCATTGTCAAGTGAGGGTCATGGTGCAGGGGCAGGAAAGCTTCCATGTAGGGAATCTTCTGGAGACTTAAATGGAGGAAAGGGCAGATCAAACCAGGACTGGAGAAAGACCCTATAGGAGTCTTCCCTAATTAAGCAGAAAGGCATGGCTGCAGTGAGCACCTGGGATGAGCTGTCAGTGTGCTCTGAGGAGTGGCTAGGCCCCCAGCAGGATGGGAGCCCTCTGAGCACTGTGCAGGCAATTATGGGCGGAAGGATTTGGTGCTGCTTCCTGGGCTGGCATTCTAGCAGAGGCAGGCTTGGACTGTGGGACTGACTCCTTGTTGATGTGGGTTGAAACTCACCCAGTTGGAAAGCTTAGCCAAGCTGAAGAGAGCAGGTACCAGCACTGAATAGTCCTTTGCTACGGCAGGCTTTGCTCTGGTTCTATGGGTGCAGGTCCAGCCCGAAGCCCCCACTCCCCCCTCTGCCCCAGCCCCCCACCTGCCAGCAGTTCCTTCTGGTGCTGTAACAGGAGAAGGCTTGGACGGGGCATGGGAACGGTTCCTGTGGTTGGTGTGGAGGGAGCATGCATTCAGCAGCCTCCCCTCTGCACAGAAAGCCGCTTTTCTTGTGCGCCAGCTGCCCCGGCTGCGTTCTCTCAGAGAGCTCTTTTCATTCTTCTAAATCCCGTGAATGAAAGGTGCCGGATGAAAAGCCCAGACAGCCAATATCTGCCAGTCACGCACCAGCTGCTGCACGGGCAGTGCCTGGCAGAGAAGCTCCCTCCTTTCTCGCCCTGCCATGTGTGGCAGCCAGCCGTGCTGCCCTCGGCTCTCCAGGGACGAGTGCGAAGGGCAAAGTGCTGGTGCTTTGCGTGCTGCTGCTCAGGCGTACCTGGTGTCACAGCCGCTTTATGGACCCTGTTCCCTCCGCTTCCTCGAGGGCACAGTGTTCTCTGTCACTGGGTGACTGGCAGGACTCAGAGATGGTGATTGGCCATGCCTTCTGCTCACCACTTTGACTCTTCTTTCAGGGCATAGTGAAACTAGAGCATCCTCGCATTCACGTGGATTTCCCAGTGATCATCTGCGAGGTGTGAGTCCCAGACATTGCTGCCTGTGGGCCGGAGGCCCTGCCCCACCACCCCCAGCCTCACCAGGCCAGGCTGCATCGTGTTCCCACCGAGGAGGACTCCGGGTGCATGGCGGGACAGTGGCTCTCCCCTTGCCTGGAGGTGAGGTGGGATGGAGCAGGCCCTCACAGGAGATGGGTGGCTTTGTCAGCAACGACTGCTTAAAAACATCCTCGCTTGAGTCAGAAGACTGAAATACCTTTTGTAGCCTCTAGCCGACGTTTGATGGGTAACTGGAACTGCAAACGAGCTGCTGTGATTGAGCTGTTAAAGGGAGAGCGAGCCTGCACTTCTCACCAGAGAGAATTCCCTGCTTCTCAGGTATGCGGCCCAGGGAGAGCCAGGGCATGGTAACACCCTGCCCTGTGCCCCGAGGTCCCTGGGGCCCGCAGGTTAGATGGCCAGTGTTGCAGCATGTCCCTTGGCACCGGTGTGATGTGATGCTCCCCTGTGTGGGTTTGTTGATGGAGGATAAACAGGGCAGGCTGAGGGGTCTCCAAGCACATCGGGCTGGCTGCTGCTCTCCTCTCGGGAAGGAGATGGAGATCAGATGCCGCTCTCTTAGACCTCGGTCTCTTCCCCCACTGCGTTTCCCTACTTATGCCAGCACTGGGGACATAAGCTTTGTTGCTGCCTGCTGGAGATCTCCGCAATCCATGGCCACTGCTGGTGGCAGCAAGGTCCCAGCTCTGCAGCGGACTTGCCTCCTCCATTGTCACACTGGCTCCTGCTGAGCGCCATCCCTCGCCTGCTGCGGGGCTGGGCTGCCGGGCAGCTTCCTCACCCCCCGCTGCTGTTTGAAAATACCTCCCTGTAGGCTGGGCCTTGACTGAGCCAAGCAGGAAAGGAATCCTCTCTTCCTTCCCTGTCCCCCCCCCTCCAAAACAATCAATCGGCGTACCTGCCCCGGCTTGGAAATCTCCCTGGCGATGTGAACTGTGGTTCCTCCCGCATCCCAGCTGGTGGCAGGAGGAGAAATGCGATGCACTTTAAAGGGAGGCTTTCTGCCCCACCTCGGAAGGTCCTGCTCTTTTCTCCTCTTTCCTCCCGCCTGAGAAGGTCGAGGTCTTGGTGGCACCGAAGAACCTCTCACCCCTGCGTGTGTCCAGCTGCTGGGGGAAAAGCCTGACCCCAAATGCCCCATGGCAGCATAAGGAGTCCCTGCCTCCCTGCTCAGCTGCACTTGGACTGGGCAGGCAGAGGAGGACCGGCAACAGGCACAGCTTTAAAGTGGGTCAGAGCCTACTCCCCACAGCAGCCAGCTCGGCTTTCCTCCTCTTTCGTTCCAGAACTTATTTACTTTCTAAGCACTTCAGATGTTTGCTACCTCGATTTTTAATTTAAGCTGCTGGCACTTGGCTGCCAGCCCTGTCGGTGTCCACGTTGGATGTATCCATCCCCGCGTCCTTTGAGAACCGCCTGGGCGCGGGGCCACATTCCCGGCTTCGGGGAGATAACAGCGGCGTGGCTGTTGCTGTCTTCCTGTCACCACCTCTTCCCTTCACGTCCCTCCACCCGCGGTTCCCATCGACAGGAGCGAGCACACAGGATGAAATGGATGTGCTGGCTGCCACCAGGCAGGAAAGTGGGAGGGCAGGGCTCGTCTACACTGTGATGCTGGGCGCTTCTTTCAACATCTTTTGTTCTCCTGCTTGCTTGAAAGAGTCTTGTCTTAAAACAATCCCTCACTGAAGTGTTTCTTATTTGCACCACCTGCTCTTGAGTTTCTCCCTGGCCGGAGCTCCCTGGGAAGGGCATCCCTTGGGCTCCGCAGGAGAGCAGGAGCTGCTGTCCCCAGGAAGAGGAGAGAAAACCGTGGCCATGCTGTCTGTGCTGCCTTCCCCCACTGCTGTTTGAGGGCACAGGAAGCTGCACCGACCCCGCCTTGGGCATGGGGGAAGGAGGAGGAGGAGTGGGGAGGGGGTTGGCATGGTTTGCCTGCCCCAGTGGGAGCCCCTTGCCTGGCTACCAGCCAAAAATCTGCTGGCAAGGGACAGCCCAAACCTGGGGGAGGGGGCAGAGGTTGGACCAGCGTAGCAAGGATGCTTTTGTCCTTCCTGACAGGCTGCCCATCCTTCCCCCAGCGTATTAAACATGCTTCCCCAAAACCCATGCCTTCTCCTGCCCTTCTACCCCCTCAGTGTCACCAGAGTGGCAGCGAACCTCTGCAGGCTGCCAACAAGCTGCGTCCTGCCCTGCTTCTTCCCAGGCTGGTCCCCACAGCAGCCAGCCCCCAGGACCCCAGCAATCCTGCAGCAGCAGGGCCTTGGGAACACCTGGAGGGATCTTAAAAATGTGAAGGTCACTGTAAATAGTATCTGTGTCCACTGTGGTGTTGGAGCAAGCAAAAAAAAAAAAAAAGAAAAAAAAGAAAAGAAAGTTTTCCTTTTGATTCTTTTTTTTTTTTTTTTTTTTTTTTTTTTAAACAATTTCTGTGCAACATTGTGCTTTCCTGTGTGGATGTGTAGCCAAATCATACTCACCAACACTAGGCTCCTTGCTCCTTTAGCGTGTGGGTAGGACCCATGGGTTTGGGAAATATACACTACTTATGGTCCTTCCTCCCAGTGCATCTGTCCACTTTTGTTAAATTTCAATAAAATTATTTGTAGAGCCCACAAGTCCCAGAGCTGTCTTACTGTGGAGGGCAGCTGTGCCTGAGGGGAGGTGGACTTTGCCACTGGCACTTTGAACTCCCTGTTTCTGGTTTTTTTTTGGGAAGAGGGTGTTTTTGCACATGTGACTGAACTGATGGTGAAAGACCCCTGAGTCATAGCCATTTCCAGGTGCTCCAGCTGGCACATGGCACTGGCAGGAGCTGGTGGCTTTGTCAGACTGTGACTCTCTATTTGTAGCTGCCATGACATCTTTTAAATATATAACTAATGTGAAATAGATGTAATTTCCTTGTTCAGCCCCGAGGGCTGGAGCTCAGGCCTCTCTCCCCTTCCGCGTGGGGAGGGAGGGGGACCCGGGGTTCGCAGGCAGCCCAGCCTCAAGCTGACTCTTCCCAGGGCTCCGCCCGGGCCTCGCGGGGGGGAGGATCCGCCTGTCCGCTCCTTCCTCGCCTGTCCTGCCAAATCAGTGCCTCATTAATCACGGGGCCCTGACGTTCTGGAGCCGGCGTGACCCTGTGCCGGGATGCCGCCCGTCCCTCGAGCTTTGCCGGCTGTCCGTGGGGCTAGTGTGATCTCACTTTGTGCCCCACGTCCTGTCCCCGACAGCCCTGCAAGTGTTTTCCTGCAGCCACCGTCACCTCTCATCATTTCCTCCGCGCAAGCCGGCTCGGAAATGAGCCGCTGATGGAAGCTGTAATGAGAGTGAGTGGTGCAGTGTGTCCTGCCAGCCCTCTAGCCTGTGCAGGATGAGGCTCTGGGACTTTAGCCCATCCATCCATAGGGACCCCAGCCTCAGGAGCAATGGATGGATCCTGGTGGCTTACAAGGATCTATCCTTGTGGTGGCTACACAGGGTGGTACAGCTTGGTGAAGTTACACAAGGCGGTGCCTGTGGCTCTCTGGCTCCATGACTGTCCCTGTGCCTGCCAGGGCCACCACAGCCCCCTCCTGCTCCCCATGGGGCAGGGCCATACCCAGAGCCCCCAGCCCAGGACAGGGGCAGGTACTGATCTCCCCTCCTGGCTTCATAGCTGCTCCATCCCCAAGCTGACCTCCTCTCACACCTTTCCCGGACCTATCTGGCGTAAGCTGACATGATTCATGCCCTGTTATCTTCGTTTGCCATCCATGAGAGATTCCCATCCTGCTGCCTGCATGGAGCAGCTCACCCACTCAGCTTGCCCTGGCCACTGCGCACTGCTGCCAGCCTGCACCCCTCCACACTCTGGGAATGACTTGGAATGATCTCATGCTCAGCAGAGCAAGGGGAGGCTGGATCTGCCCAGCTGCCCCCTACCAAAAGCAAGAGTCTTCCCCGTGGGAAGGGAGGAGGGAAACCAAGTCAGGTGATGTGGAGCCCCGCTGAGGGGACAGCAGTGAGAATCTGCGTCACATCGAGGACTTCCAGCCCTCCCAGCAGTGGAAATCTGTGACCCCTCCAGCCACCCCACTGCCGGTGGGGCTGGATACCTTCACACGAGGAGGATGGAAAATTTTAGCTGCTGGCGAAGGGAGCCTGTTTACTGCCCAGAGGGGAAGGGCAGCGCCTGCAGCGCTGGGACTTCTTGGCTCCCCACAATCTCTCCCAAGGGTTTTGGCAGCCAACGCCCGGCCAGCGGCTGACCTTCCCAGCCCCTCTCCCAGCCGGTGCCTGGCATTGCGAGCAGGCCAGGCCGAGCCATGGGGTGCAATTTGGAGTGGCTGGTTTGGATGCAGTGCCCATCCCCAGCAGGGCTGTCACCCTCTCAGTGGGAGCTTCACTACAAAAGCTGACACCCAAGTGGTGTCATTAACTGGAGCCAGCTGCGGGTGCCTGCAGCCAGGGCTTGGCACTGGCGGCACCAGGAGCTGACACCGAACAATGCTGGGCTTGGTGCTCCCGCCTGATCCTTAGGGAGCTAGCGGGTGGCTGGGGAGCACTTCCGTAGATTCAGTCCCGCTTCCTTCCCCTGTCGACCCCGACACACCCTTGCAGTCTGGTGCTTCCTGCATGGGGGCACCTTGATGGCCTCAGCCCAACAGGGTCAGCCCTGGCCAGAGCAGGCAGGAGACAGGCAGGACATGAGGATTGCCACATGGCTGGTCCCTGAGCCCTGCCTGTGCCATCGCCTGCCAGAGGGGACCTACTGGAGCTTCAACAGTGCTCTGGGAAGGAAGCCCCCCCAGCCCAGTTACACCCATGGCCCCCCTTGTCCTCTCCAGGCAGGAAACCCATGGGGCCATGGCTGAGTCAGCAGCACCGATTGCCCTAGCCCTGCACAGGATGTCCTGTCCAGCACAGCACCGCCCTGGCGTCACCACTGTCCTGGGGACACTGCTGTTGCAGGGACACTGCTCTTCTAGGGTCACCACCACCTTGAGGACAGCAGCATTTTGATCCTACCATTTTAGGATCACCAACATTTTAGGGACAACACGATCCTGGTATACCGTCCTGGGGTCAGCACCATTCCAGAGTCCCCATTTTGGAGGGATGGTGATCCGGGGGACACCACTGCCCTGGGGTCACCACCATTCTGGGGTCAATACAGTTTTGGAGTGATCATGACCCTGGGAGCACCACTCCCCAGGGGATAGTACCAACCCCTGGGGACACCACCACCCCGCTGAGGACAGCCCCATCCCGGGGTCACCGCGGTTTGGGGAGCCCCAGCCCCCGCGGCCACCGCAGCTCCGCGCTCCCCCCCGCAAACCGTGGCGCCCCCTGCCGGCCCCAACCGCGGCCCCGCCCCGCCCCTTTCCGCCGCGTGGGGGGGCGGGTCCTCCCGGGCCGTACCAATCGCCGCGGGACAGGGGGGTGACTCCCCGGCGCTCGGTGCCCGGTACCGCGGTCCCACGGAGGTGTGTGTGTGCGGCGGGGCTCCGCCGCCGGTCTGGAGCCTTGGGGCCCCACGGTGGTCGGTGCCACCAGCCCGGCGCGGGGCGGGCGGAGCGCGGGGGAGGGACCGACACCCCCTCGGGTGGTGCGCGCCGGAAGGTTTAAAAGCGGCGGCGGGGGGAGGTGGCGGTGCTGGAGGAGCCCGCGGCGGGGGATGGCCTGAGGCGCGGTGAGAGCCGCGCGGGGAGCGGGAGCGGAGCGGGGCCGCCGGGGGCCGCGCCCCGGCGCTTTGTCTGCCCGGCTCGAACAAAGGCGGCGCCGCGCCGGCACCCGGGGGAGCGCGAGCGGGCGAAGCCGCTTGGGACCGGGATTCCCGAGAACCAGCACCCCCACCCGAGGGCTCTGCCCGCACCCCCCGGGATCTCTCTGCCCCGGGAGGGGACTTGGGTCAGGGTCTGCCTTGGGGGGTGCGGGCGGATCGGCCCCTGCCTGCACCCCCTCCTGCTGGCCCCCCTTCTGACTCTCGTCTCCCGCCGCCCCCAGGTCCCGTCGGGCAGGATGCGCGGGGGCTGCGCGGCGGCGGTGGCTGTGCCCTGGCTGGCCCTGCTGGCCTTGGCCCGGCAGCACCCCGAGAAGCCGGCGGCCCCCCTCCATCTCACCCGCCGGCCCTTCCTGGTGGCCTGGAATATGCCCACCCAGGACTGCAAGCCTCGCTTCCAGGTGTCCTTCGACTTCAGCATCTTCGACATGAACGCCACCCCCAACGAGGGCTTCGTGGGGCAGAACATCACCATTTTCTACAAGGAACGCCTGGGGCTCTACCCCTACTACACCCGTCAAGGTGTGGCCGTCAATGGTGGTGTCCCCCAAAACAGCAGCCTGTCTGAGCACCTCGCTCGCCTCCAGGAGGGCATCGACAAGTACATCCGCTCATCCACCAAAGAAGGGCTGGCCATCATCGACTGGGAGGAGTGGCGGCCCGTCTGGGCTCGCAACTGGAAGCCCAAGGATATCTACCGGGAGGCATCACAGGAGCTGGTGTCACGGCGTCAGCCCAACTGGTCCCGTGAGAAGGTGAACAAGCAGGCAGTGTTTGAGTTCGAGTCGGCTGCCCAGGAGTTCATGGTGAGCACCCTGCGCAAGGCCAAGAGCTACCGACCCAAGCAGCTCTGGGGGTTCTACCTCTTCCCTGACTGCTACAACCACGACTACAGTAAGAACAAGGAGAGCTACACTGGCCAGTGCCCGGACGTGGAGAAGACCCGCAATGACCAGCTGGCATGGCTCTGGAAGGAAAGCATGGCGCTCTACCCCTCTGTCTACCTCGACCCACTCCTGGACTCCACTCCCAACAGCCGCAAGTTTGTGCGGGCACGGGTGATGGAGGCCATGCGCATCTCGCAGCAGCACCACGATGACTACTGCCTTCCTGTCTTCGTCTACACCCGGCCCACCTACACCCGCAATCTGAATGTGCTCAGCCAGGTAGGGCTGCGCTAATGGGACATCTTCATCCCAAGTGCTGGGCTTTGGGGTCAGTTGAGGTGGTTCCTCTGCCTGTGTATCTCATCTTGCTCCCCTGGAGCAGGGTGGCTCTGGAGGCTGGTGTCTGCACTCATGGTGTTACTGGCACCCCATGGTTTGACTGTTTCCATGTGGGTGAGAAGTGGCACCGTTTGGCACGGGGCTGGCCCTGGAGAGCAGGAGGGGTGCCTCCTTTCCTAGGATCCCCAGCTCAGCCCCTCTCTGGGCTGGATGATGGGGTGCCACAAACCGTTTCCCTTATGGATGGGATGTCTGGCAGCAGGACTAGCACCAATGGTGACCATCACCAGGGTAGTGCCTGGGAAGTACTGCAGGACTCCAAGATCCTGGCAGCTGGGACCCTGGGGTGTGTGAGCCCACAGCCCCTGTGCTGTGCTGGCTTAGCCCCTGAGGAGGAGGGCAGTATGGGGAAGCCTTGTCCCCAAGTTGTTGGGACAGTCCCCTTTCCCTGGAACAGGGATTGGGTCTTGCCCCCCTGACCCTGCAATGGACACTTTGGAGCACACTGTGCTGGGGCTGTGGGTGCTGCATGGGGTCTGTGGGTACTAACCAGACCCTGTCCCCACAGCCGGATCTGATCTCCACCATTGGAGAGAGCGCGGCGCTGGGTGCAGCTGGGTCCATTTTGTGGGGTGATGCAGTTGACACCAAAAACCGGGTAAGTTTGGGGTCAGTGTGGGAGTAGATGATGAGTGATCACCTGCCCCCAGAGGAGGACCAGTGGCTGAGCTGTCCTCTCCAAGGTACTTCTCTCTGGGTCACACCAACATGCCCCCGGTGTCTTTTCCCTAGGAGTTGTGCCAGATCATGAAAAACTACCTGGAGGGGGACCTGGGACGCTATGTTGTGAATGTCACGACAGCAGCAGAGCTCTGCAGCACAACGCTGTGCCAGGGCCGGGGTCGCTGCCTGCGCCAGGACAGCAATGCTGATGTCTTCCTCCACCTCAACTCAACCAACTTCCAGCTGCGGCGCCGGGATGATGACCAACCCGAGCAACCCCTCTTCTGGGCCGAGGGCCAGCTCTCCTCTGCTGACATACTCTTCCTACGGACCCATTTTCGCTGCCACTGCTACCAGGGCTGGCAGGGCAGTGGCTGCCAGACACGTGCTGGCCCCCGCAATGATGCTGCCCCTGGCCCTCTGGCACCGCTGGGACTTGGGGTGCTGTTGCTGCTTGCAAGCTGGTGCTAACTCCCCATGGACTGAGCTGCCCCTTTCTGTGGTGGTGTAGGAGGACCCTTATTTAAGATATCCCTACCCTGCCTGGGAGGCAGCTATTTATGGAGGGCCGTCCCTCACCGGGGTGGAGAGGGAATGGGGGAAAGCGATGTGTGCTTGCCCCATCTCTGTCCTCCCTGCTGCAGTGCAGGTGCCACTCATGGGGATGGGGGGAGGAGGGTGACCCCTTTCCTGTTGTAAGGAGAGGGATGGGGGCAAGAGGGACACGGGGGTGGGGAGCAGGTGCTGCGTGGTGCTGGGCCCCCCGTGTGCTGCCCCACACTGAAGTGCTTTACCTCGAATAAAGCTGATCAGAGAGAGGTGTGGGCTGCTTTGGGGCGGGGCGGGCACGGGGCTCTCAAGTCACAGACGTGACACGCCGGGGCGGGGGGAGAAGCGGTGTGGGTTGGTATGCAGCTCCGAGAAAGCTCTGCGGTGTTGGGAGCTGCTCCGTAGAGCCAGAGCCGCTCGGGGAAGGCGCTGGAGGGGCCGGAGCAGCCCCGCGGAGCCGGAGCCGCGTGGGCAGCCACGGCCGGGCCACCCACGTGGAGGCTGCGTGCGGCCCGGCCCCGCCCCGCCTTGGCTCCGCCCCCAGCGGGATTCCCCGCGTGGCGCCGCCCCCAGCCCCGCCACAGGCGCGGGCCGTGTCCGGGATGCGGGACTGGAGCCCCCGGGAGCGGGATCGCCGTGTGGGGACACCGTGCTGTGCGCCACGGCCGGGGCTGGCTACAGCCCCGCCGGGCCGGGCGCAGCCCTGGGCCGCGAGCGTCCCTGAGCTCCGCTGTCCCGTGCCACGAGTGTCCCCCAGCGGTGCCCTCGCGTGGCTTCTGTCCCCGTGCAGCCTGTCCCGGGCGCTGTTCCGCTCTGCCTGTGCCCGTGCAGCCTCTCCGGGCACTGCCCTGCCCTGTGCGGTGCCCGTGGGCATGGAGCGGCCCCGCGTGGCACAGCCACCTTCCTGCCCACGCCCTTCCCTGCTGTGAGTGTCCCCAGGCCGTGCCCTCCTGTGGCTGCGGTCCCCACGCGGGAGTGTCCCGTGACAGCCCGGGCTGTGCCGTGCTGGGTCCTGTCCGGTGCCGTGAGCTCACTCCCAGCAGCGCCCTCCTCCCGCCAGCGAATGGCCGTCCTCTCCACTTCCCGAGCGGCGCCCGCCCGGCTCAGCGCACGTCCATCACCGTGACCTTCCTCCCCCCGCCCCGTCCGTGTCTGTTTGTCTTTCCAGCCCACTCACCGCCGGCCAGTCATAGGCTGTTGACTCTGCGCATTCCTTCCCAGCCGAGCTCGCCGCCGCCGCTCATTACGCGGGGCTGACGCTGCTGTCGCACTGCGGGGCCCCTGTGCTGGGCTCCAGCTGCTGATAAATTCAGGGGCTCTAAGGAGGTGGGAGCGGTGACCCTGGGTGACTGGCACCGCTTGGGAACGGAGGTGTGGATTAACGCCGGTCCTGACTCGGGGATAAAAGCATCAAGGTCTGCACAGGTCTCAGCTCTCCCCAGGCAGCTCCAGGACTCACCCCGAGCCCACCAGCACCATGGCCTCAGCGTGGTCCTGCTGGCTCCTCCTGCTGCTCATGCCTGCCCTGGCCCACACTGGGGGGCCTGGCCCTGTCCTCATCAACCGCCCCTTTGTCACCGTCTGGAACATCCCCACCGAGCGCTGTACCGAGAAGTACAACGTCACCCTCAGCCTGGAGGTGTTTGATGTGTTGGTCAACAACCGGCAGTCCTTCGCCGGGCAGGACATCAACCTCTTCTACAGCGACAAGATGGGTCTCTTCCCCTACTACACATCTGAGGGGGTGCCAGTGAACGGGGGGCTCCCCCAAAATGCCAGCCTGGAGACTCACATCCACCAGGCCACCCAGGACATCAAGGTGACCCTGTCCAGCCCTGACTATAGTGGGCTGGCTGTCATTGACTGGGAGAAATGGCGCCCGCTGTGGATCCGTAACTGGGACTCCATGGAGATCTACCAGCAGAAGTCGGAGGAGCTGGTGCAGCAGCAGCACCCGCAGTGGCCTCCCAAGGAGGTGGAGGAGATGGCTAAGCACCAGTTTGAGGAGAGTGCCTGTGATTTCATGAACAAGACCCTGTGGCTAGGCGGGAGCCTCCGTCCCAATGCCTCCTGGGGTTTCTATGGTTTCCCTGACTGCTACAACAATGACTTTGATAGCCTGCCCTACAATGGGACGTGCCCAGAGGTGGAGCAGCAGAGGAACAAGAATCTGTCGTGGCTCTGGAAGAGCAGCCGGGCGCTCTACCCCAGCATCTACCTGCCCCTCCGCCTCAATGGCACCAACAAGGTGCTCGCCTATGTCCGGCACCGCGTGGCCGAGGCTTTTGCTGTGCAGCGTGGAATCCTTGACAGTGGCATCCCTGTCCTGCCCTACTCCCAGATTGCCTTTGAGCGCACCGTGGATTTCCTTTCCCAGGTGATTGGGATGTGGGGATAGTGGGCACCTCTTCGGCTGATGGGTTGGCACCGGGGAGTCATTAGCTCTGCTAGGCCTGTGTGGGGGCTTTGGGCACTGCTGACTTCTCCTCTCCCTGTGGGTGCAGGAGGACCTGATTAACACCATTGGGGAGAGCGCAGCTCAAGGTGCCGCTGGCATCATCCTCTGGGGCAGCCTGGACTACAGCACCTCCAAGGTGAGTGCAGAGAGTGGCACAAGGTCCCTGCCAGCAGGAACACCCAGTTCCTCAGCTGTGCAGGGCTGTGACACCGAATGCCATTGCAGGAGATGTGCCTGAGGCTGAAGGACTATGTGGAGGGGCCCCTGGGCCACTACGTTGTCAATGTGACGGCCAGCGCTGACCTGTGCAGCCAGATGCTGTGCTCCGGCCAGGGCCGCTGTGTGCGCCAGGACAACCGGCAGGGCTACCTCCACCTTGACCCCTCCCGCTTCGCCATCAACCTGCACGCTGGCAAGCCCTGGCTGGTGGCTCAGAGCCTGGAGCCTGGTGAGGACGTCTCCTGGCTGGCCAAGGAGTTCAGCTGCCAGTGCTATGACAAGTGGCAGGGACCCCATTGTGACACCAAGGGCTTTGCCAAGTGACCCCCCCCCACAATCCTCCCACCCTGGGGACACTGGGGCAGACAGGGTGACACTACCTCAGCACCCTCACCATGAGGCTGAGAACCAGACTGTGGGGCTGTTAATAAAAACAGAAAGCACCCGCAAGTGTCTCCTTGTCTTCTGCTGCAGCACATTTGGGGTGGGAGGGTCCTCCAGCAGCACCAGTGGTGCCTTGTGATGCTGCCAAGGGCTGTTCTTCGGGCAAGGGGCTGGGGATGTCATGCCTCAGAGAAACCACCATAAAAAACAAAATTTATGGGAAAAGACATAGGAAGAGGGATGATGGGGAAGGAGGATGAGAAAAGGGGGCATGACAGGGAATGGCTGAAGAGTGGAGGCAAAGGGGGTGAAAAGACGTGCCTGTGCTGCTGTAGTGGAGGGAGTGTGTTCTCCACCTCCTCACTGTGCACAGAGGAGTGGAGTGAAACCAATGCCTCCACTCTGATTTCCCCTGGATAACCATATGCAAAGCAGTTCAGCCCTCAAATGATGTGCAAAAGCACTGATTTCTGTAACCCAGGCCACAGACATAACTATACCTATTTCAAAGCAGTTAGGAGAAGGCATGACACCCCAGCCCAGCCCAGATAAAGATGTTGGCATCTTCATCTGGATGTTCATCTTGGGGTGGGGGAATCACCTGCTCAGTTCTCTGATTTTAGGCCCTAATTCAAGTAATCTCTCCTTGTTGGGACTGCACTGCATAGCACTGTGTGTGTACTGGGGACTTACAAATCTGCACCCTTAATTTTTAAACTGCCTAATATAAACCACTGCAGAGTTACTACAGCCAATTTGTTCATTTCTTCTTATTACATTGAGGAGGATCTGAGAATATACCACTGGAGACATAATTAGGCCTTTGGATTCCCCAGTCATCGCTTTCAGAAACATACACTCTGTTATTACCAAGCTCTTTGACAAGCTGGGGGCCCCTGAAAAAATCAGTCATAATTGGATTTTGGCCCGGAATTAATAGTTTTATCTAATTCTTATAGAGATAGCTTGGTAAATGTTGTATGTAAATGTTGGAAACAATATTATCTTAGTATTTTTTGTATGTGGAATGTGATTTAACTCAAATGAACACTCAAACATGCTCCTCCCAAGCTACAGTGTGTCTGATATTTGCCCTGTATTAAATGCTGAAATTGAAAGCAAAGTTCACCTTGCTATTCACACAAAGAAAATTACCGTGAATTTCAAGTCCTCCTTATGCCTGAAGGGATCAGAGCTGTGTGCTTGTAACCGCAGGTAATTTAATATGCTTCAAATGTTCAGCTACTGGTTCCTAACTGGGGGCTGGTCTGAGGTTCTCCTGGACAGTATTATCTCAATCCCTTAACTGAACTAAGCATTGATGTGGGCATCATGAAAGATACATTTCCTCAGCAGTGGCAGAGGCTCTGTCAGAAGCCACAGAACCCCAGCAGAAACCCTGTTTCCTGGTGTGGGCTTGTGGCTTTTCTTAAAGAAAAGTGAGGCTGGGAAGTGACAGACTTCCTTTATTTCTTGAATCAGCTCCTTTTCTTGTTATTGAAGCTTGGGCATGAATGCAGTTTGCCACTTTCAAGTAATAGTTTTGGATGTGTAAGAGGATTTGCTTTATTCATCCTACTTATTGTAGCTATTCTTCTGTCCTTGCCTCTTATACTGTATCTGAAGATACCCAAGACACTGGATTTCATGTAATTTAGCTTGTCTTACTCCAGACTCTGAGGAATAGAGACTTGAAAGACACTGTGTGTGGTGCCAGCAGACAATTTGGAAGCACTGAACATCTGCTGGGTTGTTTTTTCCAGGTCTGAAAACCTGTATTTGTGTAGGGCTGTGCAAACCTAGCTGGAGTGAGCCCACGCTCGGAGGGAGGGTGCTGGAGAGGAGCCAGCAGTAATCCAAGCACGGGCCTTGGTGTGGGTCACATTTCTGGCTGCTCCATGGCTCTCGGGCGGGATGTGCTCATGGCGTTGTCACAGCAGCTCCTGTTTTCCATGCTGAGCATGACTGAGGAACCTGCTGTGTGCAGAGCTTGCTCATCCACTGTGCTACAGGGTTCACACTACATCAGTTTCTAGGCTTTTTCCATGTGCTGCTCCAAGAAATAAGGGAAAACTGTCACTTAGAACTGTCCTTACATTGCCAAGTTTTTAATTTCAATGACTCATTTTTTGCCTGGGTTGCTTAAGCCTCATATCTCCACAAATAATCCTAAGTATTTACCATGGTTAACTATCCCAAACAGAGAGAATTGAACTGCTGATTGCTCTGAAGATAGAAAGATTATTTTACAATCTAGAATGAAGATGCTTGTAGTGAGGAGCTTTTAAATGCTTTGATCTGACCAGGACATAAGTAGTTCAGCTGAAGTGTAAGGTATAGATTAAATCTTGCATAAAACAGATGGAAGGAAGCCCTTCCAAGCAATTCACAGATTTGTATTTTCAGATACAAGCAGGAAATTAGTGGCCTGTTATTTAGCTAATAAGAAAAGTTCTCATCTGCCTTGTTCCCTGACTAAAAAAAACTCAGAACTGGTATAGGGAGAAATTTCCCACGTTGTTAGTAATCAGTTTAGTCAGACTCTAAGAGATTGTTTTTAATTTTGTCTTGCCTTAACAGTCCATGCCTCTGGTTAGATGACCAAGGGGGTGGCAGTATTTTGAGACCCCAGGAGTTGTTTTAGGACCCCACTAGCTATCATTTGCTGTTGCATTTCACTCCATCCAAAGCTCTGGGCAGAAGCCATAAAACCAAAACCAACAGTGTGGGAAGCAGGTCCTTCCAGACCACTTCTGCAGCCTTGGTGGCTGGATGCTGAGCTTTCCCAGATATACAAACCTCTTTTGGAACAAATAAAGCCTTCCCAAAAGCAGATCGCGGTAACTGTACGGCTTGAAATTAAAGAGATGGCATGAGGGTCTTTAAAATGCCTTCTATTCCATTCACATTGCAGTGCAGGCTTGTGGCACTCGAGGGCTGGTCACTCAGAGCTCAGGCAGCTTTGTGGGCGTGCAAACACACGACAGCTTCAAGGGAGAGAGGGGGGCTGGGTGCTCTGCCAGCCCCGGGCAGGTTTTGGTCACTCTGTTTAGCTGCAGCTGCAGAAAGCCCCCCTGACTCCCAAACACACACTGCCCTGCTGTGCCCAAAGCTTCCAGGTGAGCAGCTCAGCCAGGTGTAGCCGCTAAGGGCACTCAGAGGTACCTCAGAGAAACGTGAGACCAGCAGGAGGAGGAGGAGGAAGAGGAGAAGGCAGCAGCACAGAAACTGCCTCCAATGACACTTGAGCCTGTGAGCAGCCCGAGGTGCTCCCCAGAGCCACAGAGGTTTCACTGGCTTTGAATAAAGCACATCCCCATAGATGCTGATAGCACCGAGGGTGTGCACAAGGCTTCGCTGCTTTCCTGTTAATACTTTAAACTCAAACTTGCCACTTCTTTTCCACGTGCAATGTCAAAGCTCATTTGTGATTACTCTTTCAAAAGTGAAACATCAGCTCCTACAGAAATAATTTCAAGAGCTTGAATGCAAGATTCTGTATCCCAGCCCTGCCTCAGTGTCACTCAGAGCAGCATGGAATTGAACAAAAAATTTTCAAGCTACCAGTTACCTAAAAGGTAAGTGGCTCTTCCTTACAGTGTTTTTGTATCTCTGTTTTGTGTTTGAGAATCACCCACTCCTAACCTTTTCCCTTGCTCAGGCATTTCTAGAAGAGATCGGAAAAGATTTCTAAAAAACAAACCATATTTAAGAAAGGTCTAAAGTATTCTTCAGGGGCCACAGACTCTGCTACTGCCCTGGACTTGACATCCCTTGTTTCCGGGAACTAGCAGGGATATAAGCCTTCATTCCTCTGATTCAACAGATTGCAATTTCAGAAGTTACTTGGAAAAAAAAAAGTAAGGCCCGAAGCACCGTTTGTGGGCTCTCACAAGTGTTTAAACATCCAGCACAAACAGCAGACCTTGCTTTAGGTTATACAAACAAAAATGCCTCTGCATTTGAGAACTTGTCCTGCTTTGTTCCATAACTTTTTTAATCTGCCATTACTGGGGCTGGGCAGCAGAGCAGGACTTTCACCACAAGAATGTGGGCGCAGCAGCAGCTCCTTTGTTGCGAGTTCTCCAGGCCAGCCTCAGGCAGGGCTGGTATGTGTGGTGCAAGGGCTTCCACGTTTTCTGTTCGAGAAAAGTGTAGTTTGTGTTTTTCACTGCTGGTGGGACTGTCAGAGGCAGAATACTCGTCCTATTTGCAGCATCTCTGCTGCTCTGATTTGGCAGCAACTCCTCTCCTAGTTATTTTCCACCCTGGGGCTTTAAAAACAGGCTAATCAGTGTCCTGTGCTGGCATTAGTAAATCAGCAGGAGCGTTATCAGCAGCCCGAGGAGGGTCAGAGTGAGGCTTTGGAGTGATTTGAGTGAAGCCGCTGGCTTGCGCTGTATAAAACACCTTGTAAACTCATTTTCCTCCTGTAACATGTTAAGCACAAAACCATACAGTGCTCCAAACTCTGCTCTAATCTGCTGGTGCAGACTTAAAGCAAACACCAAATAATATAGCAAAACATTTTGTGGGACTGTTCTGCATTTGACTGTAACTTCTCCGGAGGAAAAAACTGATTTGGCAGGTTACTGGTCCTATTCCCCAATTAAGACATAAACAGTTGTAATCCTCTGTGCTATTGGGCAGACTTCAAGGGTAGTTTCAGCAAAAACAAACCAAGCTGAAATTGAAGCAGGGAGGAAAAAAACCCCAAATTTGGAGGCAGTCCCTGCCCTCAGTGCAAAGCATATATTCTTTATTATCGTATTTGTTTTAATACACACCAGCTGATACCTGCACACAGCAGATACCAGCTGAGATAACGAGGAGTTCAATATTTAAGGCTTGGCTTTTCTCACCATAGCAACAAATCTGTAAGGAGAGTAAGAGGACAGGGGTAACTGGCAGCATCCAGCACAGCAGTGGTGTTGGAAGCCTGACTCTTGCCAGAATCTCTCCCACACCATCGCAGTGCCTGATGCAGAACCACCATGGATGTCTGAACACAAGCACCCACCGAGCCCTGGGGAGTGTGTGCTGTGCAAAGCATCAGCAGAATAAACACAGAGGTAGGTGTTTGCTTCCTTGTCTTCAAGGCAGCTGGGAAAGAGGGTGGTCTGTACTTAATCTTATTTTCCTTTTATAAAATTGTGGGGGTGGTGGCCCTTGAATGTGGGTTTGCTCTTCCTGACTGCATAAACCAACTCCTGGGGCACAAGTGACTCTTCACAGTCACTGGCCTAGAACAGAAGAGCCCCCCAAAGGTACCCTTTTCTCTCTGCACCTCTGCCACTTTATCAAAATTCATTGGAAGAAACAGATTTTCTGTCATAAATTTATTCATTATGCATTTATTCACACTGACAAACACCTATGTTGCTTTTTATTCCATGGATTAACACTTGTTTATCCACTCATAGAATTTGTTGAATTAGTAATTATATTCAAATTGAATGAAGTAACTTGAAAAGCTGTCATCAATGTCCCATCAGGTACTGAAACCAGGTGAGCCCAAGAAGAATTGCCACCAAAATCTACTAGGAGATGATCTTCAGGATGTTGGTCAGAAGGGTCATGAAACCTTTTCCACTTTAATTGTGGCTAAAGGGTATAATATGAATGCTAATTTTCTGCCAGCTACCAAAAAAGCCTTACCTTTGTTTCCTAAGCAAGAAAACATTACTTCTGCCTATGCAGGTTTATCACAAAATACCTACCAATAACCCAGAGTAAGGGAATACATCTTTAATATGCCCTGATCTGAGTCCTTGGTAGATAAATTGATGTCAGTGTTATTTTAAGAAGGCAGTTAATTAATGAGGAATCCCCAAGTGAGATAGAAGGAATACACATCAGAGTATTAATTTCCGTTATGGTCCAAGCTTGTCATTTATTTCTTGTACTACACAGACACTGGTGGAAAGAAACGCAACACCAATGCAAGCAATTTGCCAAAAAATGTGCTTAATGTAATATTTATATAATCTTCTTACAGGCTGCCTGTTGTGAAGGGGAGCTGTGATTAAAGATACATTTTTTCTTAGTCAAAGGTTATGGAAAATCTCAGTTGTCTGGGATCAAGAAGCAACACTTGACTACAGCTGCACATACAAAAACTGAGCAGCACAAAAATAGCACAACAAGCACTCCAGCAATGCACATAACAAGATTTCCCTCTTCTAAAGAGCCTGAGAAAGGCCAGGCAAGCTCCTAGAGTCTGACCAGACTGGAGATGAGAATTACCACTCACAAAGATAAGGCTTCCCAAAATCTTAAGTTTGTACTCTTGGGGTACCTTAACATGCTTCAGGACAAGGATACACCTGATTTTTTAAAGATCTTATAGTCTGGACAGAAGAAACAGGTCAGAGAAAGAAAAAAAAAAGGTACAGCATGAATAATGACTACAAGGTGACTACATGAATAATTGCATCGTATTAACTTTTGCTTGCTGGTTCACCTATTGGTTTCTGCCTTTTATTCTTCCCCTGCACACTTACAATCTGGGTAAAGATTGCAGAAATATCCTTAAGAAAGAGTTGTGCTATCTGGCTGAACCAAACGCAGTGCAATCCTGCATGTGGCCAATTTCCAAGGAATTTAACAAAGGACCCAACAGCTTAAACCTTCTGATGAAGCTGAGGAACAAAAATCCAATTGATTTACTCATCTTTAAATTATTGTCATCCAGAGGTGAAAATTATTGTCTCCACACTAAAGCAGGAGAAATGTAACCTGTGAAGAACACAGTTGATAGGATTGGTGTCCCCAGGCAGACCAGGCCAGCCCCAGCCATGCTGTTCTGATAAGCCTGACCAGATGTTTTTCCTTGCCAAGCAGCTGAAGGAAAAATGTATTTTTGTGGCCTTCTCTTCAGTTCTTTGAAACCACAAAGCCACATTTAGGGCAAAATATTTTCCAAGGCCTGTAAGTGCAGAAATTTTTCCAATTTAACTATTTTTGAGGAGGGCACAGGACTAAGTCAAACATTTTCCAAATCGATGACCCTGCTTGCTCAGTTTATCTAAGCACAAGCTAGGATCAAACATCCCAGGCACAAACTATGAGTATTTACCTTGAACACTCTTTTCTCCTGCTGAGTTCTCCTAAATGCATACAAATCGTCAGATTTTTTCCCCCTCTCATGAATCTGTTCCTAGTTCCACTTACCAAATTAACTACACCTCCCCATTTTGGACAAAATCTCAACAACCTCATTAGTGGTTGACTGCACAGATCTTGAGAAAAACCCAAGATTTCTAGCAAGTTTTGCTATTAATACTTCCACTGGTTTATCAGTAATTTAATGTGTTTTGGTTCTAAGAACACTGAAGTCCTCTGCACAGTTAGGATCCTGCAGCTTTTCTGGGAGCACAGCTGCTGCACACAAAGGCCAAGGTGTGCCTTCCCACCTTGAAAAAAAAGCTGTGGAGGAGGATAAACGTGGTTAAGCAGAAGAGAAAAACCACTAAAAGAAAAGCCTGTTTGATGTCCCGTGAGGCTGTGCCCAGCAGCCTGTGTAGAGTTACAGGCTGCCTTCACCACTGGTACTCGGGACCTTTTGTTCTGCCAAAAGGAGGGGAAGTTTCTGGCTGATACTGAGCCACATCTCACTGGCCAGCGGGAGAGGGGGCTCACTCTGAACCTTTTTACCAACATCAAGCAGTAAGGAATCCATGCAGCTGGGTGGTTTTGTTGGATTTTCTTTGTTTTTAAGGCCAAGGACAGGAGGGTGAGCTGCTGCAGTGCCCAGCCCCCCCGAGCTCCATTTCTGGCCCTGCCTCAGTACCTGCTGCTTCACACCAGCTGCGAAAAAAACCTCTTTTCTTTTTTTTTAAAGACAACATGGGGATAAGGTTTCACTAAGCCTAGAAACTGTGAGTAAAATATATTTCAAGGGGAGAGCAGATGAAACCAAGGGCCTCTCTCCTATCCCAGGGCTCAGAACTGTATGATATTTCCTTCAGAGGAACTCTCAAACAACTCCAGTGGTGCTTGCTTCAAGCTGGGAGCAGTCAGTGACCAGAACCAGAGTTAACTAAATCAAGTTTTGAGCTATGCCATCTCTGCCAGGGACAAGTGCTCTGCTCCAGAACAGCACCAGGGACACCCCACAGCATCCCCTGCCTCATGCTGTTAGCAGTGGACAACAAAGCCTGATAATGCAGGAAAGGCCACAGTTATGTAAAGCCACTTGAGCTCCTTAAGAAGATAAAGCAAATTAATTATTAACAGTCCAGATGAAATCACAGAGTGCTAAAAAGGATTAAGTATTGTTCAGAAGGTGGACACAGGTGGCTTCCACCTCCACAGAGCCCAACACTTGCACTACGGCACCTCGAGAAGCTGTTCAGCTCTAGGGATTGCACAAGGAGCTGGATCTTACTTTGACAGCTCCCCAAGAGAAAAGGAAGCATTCCTTAGCATTGCATCAACAGTGAAACATTTTTCTCTTGCATTTGCCCTCAGTTCCTAGAAAATCCCCCCAAAGAAAAGGAAGCTTTCCTTAGCATTGCATCAGTGGTGAAATATTTTTCTCTCACATTTGCCCTCAGTTCCTAGGAAATCACATTTCCAGAGGGGCTGTTACAGCCTAGGATTGGAGAAGTGGTAGAGGCCTGGTCTCTCAGACCAAGGTAGCTCAGAAGTTGCTCTGAGTCAACACACACACACACTTGAAGGAAGTGGTACCAAGCACTGATCTCAGCCGCTGAGTTTCCTCATTGCAGGAGGCATCATCACCTGGAGATAAGCATGCAATACTCCCTGTCTAAAAAACCCACACCAACAAACCACCCTTTCTTTCATGTGGCTCAGTTTCTATAAGCAATTCAGAAGTTGTATTTTATTAATGAAAGTTTTAAAGCATTAGGTGCCTGATCCCCAGGCAGAGCCAGCATAGTTACAATGCTTACGTTAGCAGTGGGGGTCTGAAACCAGCTGCCCAGACAGGTTGGGAGCAGGATGGAGGTGTGCAGATAGATGAAAAGACATCCTTCCAAGGTAAAGAAAATTTGCATGGGAATTTTAGGCAAAACCAAAATCAGACAAAATCTAAACTCTGTTGCTTATGTTGACCATTTTCATCTTAAAGGGGGAGTTATTCTGATTTTTCACTAGTAGGTGGCTTCAGACTGATGCTTCCTTAACCTTCGTTCATTTTCTGTTTAGCCCCTCTTTCATCTGCAGTGGTGTTTCCCCCTCCCCAAACTTGTTTGCCTATCTCTGCAGGCCAAAGGCACAGAAAGTCAGATAACTCTCCTGAGCACAGTGCTGCCTCTCCAGCTCCTCACCCCAGTGCAGTACATAAAGTGTGATAACAGCTCTGAAGCTTCTACGCACACCCATACGGTTCATGCCTACCTCAGAGGGACAGCCTAATAAAATTACAAAGCTGTGAGGCAAGGCAACCACAAAAATAACCTGCCCCAACCTGAACAAAATAACACACTTCGGTACTACCCCAAGGATGGTATAAGGAGCTAGAGGATTTTTATCACCAAGCTTGAGCTGCCAAAGTGTCCTCAGGGATGCTGTATGGCAAGGGCAGGGAAAAGCTCCAGCCCAAAGCAGCGGGCGGCTGTGTCCCGAATGCAGGAAGCTTGGCTTCACCTGGGAGGTGGATCCCAGCCCCGGCTCGTCTCCTTGCCTTGCCTGGGGCTGTTGGGAGGGTGAGTCTCGCTGGGTCAGTGCTGGGGTCCCCTCTGGCTCCATGGAGCAGCCGCGGGTGCTCCTGGGCCTGGCCGAGGGCTTGTTGCTGACCAGAGCCCCATTGCTCCGGCCACTGCCGATCCCTACCTCCTGCCCGCGGCCGCACTCACACCCAGCTCTCCAAAATGGCTACAGCCGCCCCACCGCCCCCGTCCACTAGATTTTTACTTATTTATTTATTTGTTTATTTTTAAAGTCGGCTCGTTTTAACAAAACACGAAGCCCAGCAGACAGCGGAGGGACGGCAGCGGTGGCGGCAGGGAGCGGCGATGGGGCGCGGTGCGGTGCGGTGCGGTGCGGTCCCCAGCCGTGGCCGGCAGAGGTGCGGAGCCCCTCCCGCAGCCCGCGGGGCGGAGCGGATCGGAGCGGATCGGAGCGGAGCGGGGGCTCCGGCGGGGCGGGGGCTGCGCGGGGCCGCTCCGTCCCTCCCTCCCTCCCTCCGCCCGCCCCGCCCCGCGCGGGGCGCGCACACCCGCGGGCAGCTCCGCGGGGCTCCCGGGGCCCTGCGCCCGTGCGCTCCGTGCCGGCCTCCGCCGGAGCCCAGCCCGCCGCAGATGTGGGGCTGCCGCCGCCGCGGCCGCTGCCCGCAGGGCCGGCGCTGCCGAGGTAGGACCCCCGGGCCCCGCGGGAGCGGAGCTGCGCCGCCGCTTCTCCCCTTCCCACCCCCGGGTCCCACCCGCGGGCAGCCCCCGAGCCCCGGACAGACCCACGCGCGTTCAGGGCGAGGCCGGAGGGGGAAGGTGGTGTTTTCCTGGACCCCCGGTTGGAATTTTCCCTCCCGGCTCCACCGAGGAGTGAGGGTGCCCGGCATCTCAGAAAGCTCGGGCGGTGGGAAATGGGAATTGCGGCTTCTGCTGGAACAGCCCGAGGCGGAGGAAGGTTTGGGAGATGTGGCGTGGAACGAGGGAATCGTAGTGTACCAGCAGCTGTTTGCTTGCCGAGTTATTTTTGGAGATCGCTTTGCTGTGATGGATTTTTTTTTAAACTGTCTGTGGGAAGGCGGGTTTACATCTCACTCCTCCAAGCCTTGGTGCTCTCCATTGGCTGAGGAAGGTGTAAAACCAGTGCTTTGGCAAATACTGGTCCAGCTGGTTAGCTCTTCTTCCCGTATTCCTAAGGGCAACTCCATAAAAAGCACAAAATCTGCACCTTTTTTTTCTTTCTTCGTGAGATTTGGCTGCTGGCTCGTTGGGGCCTTCCTTGGAAAGGGCTCTCTCTCCCTGGGGACTGAGGGCTGCTGTGTTTGTGAGGCACTTCGTGTAATTCAGGCTGACAGCTGTGACGCAAGTGCACCAAAACTTCTGAACATAGGCTCAGTCGTGGTTATGTTTGGATATAATTTCCCCACTTTCTAGGAAAATTGTATTATGAAGGCTGGAAGATAAACCAGGCGCTCGTGCTGCTGTGGGGCACGATGGGGAGGCTGAGATGGATGCGGCTGAGAGGGGTGTTGTTCGTGGGTTTGTTAACGGGACCAGGGAGCCTTGCCTGGCTCCCGGAGCTGCCCGGTGCCACAGAGCCCTGGGTGTCACCAGGTGCCACAGAGCCCTGGGTGTCACCAGGTGCCACAGAGCCCTGGGTGTCACCTGGTGCCACAGAACCCTGGGTGTCACCGGCTGTAGGGTGGCTGTGCCTCCTGTTTGGTGAGTCACAGCATTGCTCTTGTTTACAGCCATCCCTGTGCTTCTGCCGGCCTTGTAGTCGGCAGCTGCCTGCTTCTTCATAGCTGGCTCCAACCTGGGCATGGAAAGGGATTTCAGTAAGGTTGGTGTTTCAGAACCTCTCGGACTAAGAGGGGGACACCAGTTCAGCTGTTGAGACAAGGTGGTGGCCATTGCTTCGTGGCTGAACTAAAACCCTTTCACTGCTCCTTGGGTCATTCCCACGATGCTTCTGCTGGTGTCTTCCACGAGCAGGGATTTGTTGGTTGTGCCAGGGGAATTGGATACTGCCCTCGCTGCTCTTGTCAACACCTGGCTTATTGTTGGCTTTGTAGCAGGTCCCATGGTGCTCCTGTGGCTCTTTAAAATGTAAGGAGGAAAAAAAAGATGTTAATACCAAAGAAACTTGAAGACTCTGAGATTTTTTGAATCTTTAAAGGTGTTAATTCTGAATTAAAGGTTTTATGTTGGCAAATGTCAGAGAAACTAGTTCATATGAGGCAAAAACACACTAAACCAGCTATAACTCTGAGCAATCCTATATAGGATATGATTGATTTTGTAGTGCTCTGCAGAGAGCTGAGGATGAGACTGAATAAATGCCCTTTGTGGGACTCCTGGTGCTCAACGAGTGCGTTGCAGAGCAGTTTGCGAAGTTTCCAGTAAGTTTGCTTAATGTGACCTTACTCAGTTGCAAGGCACTCCCATAATTATGGCTGCAATTAAAAGCAATAACATCTCTTTACATAAGATGCCAGTCCTTTTAAATCGATGCATCATCTAATGAGAGCATTCATGTAGGGATAGCTGTGCAGGATGAGGACCCAAAGCTGAGAGCATTTTGGTGAGGATTTTGTTTCAGAACTTTCTTGAGGTCATTTGAAGGAAGGATCTGCTATGAATTAGGACATTTTGTAATGAAAATGTACTGATTTATAAATATAACCCTTACAAGTAGTAGGATGTTGTTGAATTGAATGATCGTAACACTATTTTTTTAGTGTATCATCCATCCAATTTAAAAAAAAATCAGCCTGGTTGCACCAGTATTTTTCTCAATTTGATTGCGTCAATGTTGCTTATGCTCTTATGAGTAAGAGATTTGGTAAATCCAACTTGTGGACGGTCTTTAATTGCTGGTGAAGCACTATGGATGTGTTTTGAATAGCTCACTGGGCTTGCATGGTTTCCTTGGGGCTTAACCTCTGTGTACGATGCCCACAGATTTTTCCTTGAGATAACAATATATATTACACTTGAAGTGCCGGAAAAGATCCTGTATTTGGGGAATGCTTCAGCTTTCTTCTGAAAGAAATGACCTGGTGGACTATTCCCACCTTCCCACTCCACATGTTTTGTTTTGTTTCTCTTTTTTAATTTGTTTTCTTTAATTTATTGAATCTGTTGTAAGCTTGTGGCCCCACACCCTGGGTGGGGCAGCTTCTTGGGAAGAGTCACAAGGCCAGTGTAGTAGAAAGAGTAAAAACTCTCAAAACACAAGTGAGGAAGCACCAGCTGTGAGCCTGAGAAATACAGGGTTCCTTGGGTCTGCTCTGGTTTTCCCCAGAAGCCATTTTTTCCTATTTTAAGAGAAATAATTAGTCTGTTAACCTTTTCTCACAGGCAAAGCATTTCGTTTGCGGTCTGTGAGTCCATAAGAGGTTAAGTAATTAAATTGTGAAAGGGAGTAAAAGAGAATAATCAACTCCAAACTCCCTAGCCTGTCTAGTTGGGTTCTCCAACGGCTAAAATTAAGTAATTTAGGTTCATTCCTGACTTAACTAGATTTTTACCAGGCACTGCAAGTGGGGCTGCAGGAGCATCCCGCGTTGCCTCACGCAGGTTGTTATTTTCAGTGGCGCTGGATTGATTTTGGGCAGGGTTTGGTCCTGCAGAGGGGCAGCACTGGCCTGGTGTGCTCTGGCAAGGTACCCCGTGGGGCCAGGGTGCCTTGTAAACCAGGCTTGTTCCTGGGTGCCTGCCAAAACCTGGCCCTAAGGATTGTAATCACACACTAATTATGAATCCTAATCTCCAGACTGAAGCTGTTACCTGCTGAGGGACTGACCCGGTGGCTGTGGGGTGGTGCTGTGTGCAGTGGGGCTGTGTGGAGTGAAATCACAGGATGCTTTGGGCTGGAAGGGACCTTAAAGCTCATCCCATCCCACCCCCTGCCATGGGCAGGGACACCTTCCGCTATCCCAGGTTGCTCCAAGCCCCATCCAGCCTGGCCTTGGACACTTCCAGGGATCCACGGGCAGCCACAGCTTCTCTGTGCCACGGCTTCGCTACCTTCACAGGAAGAATTTATTCCTAATATCCCATCTAGCACTGCCCTCTGTCAGTGTGAAGCCATTCCCCTTTGTCCTGCCACTTCATGTCCTCGTCCAAAGTCCCTCTCCAGCTCTCTTGGAGCCCCTTTAGGCACTGGAAGGTGCTATAATGTCTCCCAGAGCCTTCTCCTCTCCAAAATCACTCTGATATGGTGAGCCCGTGAATTTGTGTCCATGCAAAGAGAGGAAATACGTGTTTATTTTGTGTAAAGTGTGTCAACTTACCCGTGCTATTGTAACAGTGCAGTTTTAAGTGGCTTTAGGGTCATACTTTGATTCTGTCAAACTTCACTCTCATTTGAGAAGCTGGTGGATGGGAGGCTGTCCTGGATGTTGGTGTCTGCACCATTTAAGGGTCTGAAGTAATGCACTGGAATTAATCCTGAAGCCCTTAAGCATGGAGCTGCCATGAGTACAAATGATGAGTCTCCTAATTGCAACTGACTTTTATCCATGTGATGGATAAAAAGGATGTTTTGCAAATGTTTTATTAATAAAGTGGGATGAATTTATCATGAGTGCCCTTGTGGAAATAATGTGCCTGTTACAGCTTTAAATTCCATATTTCAGTGTAATTTCAGTGCCTGGATATCTGAAATGCCTGTATGGCATTAGTTTCCAGATGATTCAGTATATTGCTATATTGTTTACAGGCCATGCGTGAATAGAAAAATGTGGGAAAGGATTAACAAACAAAAAGTATGAATAAAGGATTGAGTGGAAGTTGACCGAACTCATTCCTGAAGTTTTTTTTTTTTTTACATTTTCTTCTGTTTCTGCATGGTGCCCTGTCTTTGTGTGGAGCTGGCCTCACACATGTGGTGCCTTGGCACTGGGAATCGCCAGGAGAGCTGCGTGACCCAGGCTCCCTGGCAGCTGTTCCCTCTAAACAAGAGTCACAGCAGCCCCCGCCAGCCCCGAATCTGCCGCGGGGTTGGTGCTTGTCACTCGAGTGACACCTAAAAATGGCTTGGACATGCTATTCCTGCCTTGCTCGGAAAAGCCACTCGTGCTGCTGCCGCTTTGGAAGCGGATTCCCACGTGAGGGATTTCTCCATTGCAGCCAGCAGCAGGCTTGGGGAGCTGTCTCAGTCTGAGCTGGCCCTGCAGAGGCTGCGTTTGATCCTGGGTGTTTTAGGTGCCTCAATGGGAAGGTTTCCCTAAGCAGCGAGAGCTCCTCGTGTCTGGGTTAAGTACGGTTTGCCAGTGGGTAGTTTAAAACAAAAGATGCAAAGACAAAATATTTGTGGTGATTTATTTATAGCTAAAAGCTTCTACATGACCACACCCCTCCTTTTCACATGAGGAGCACAACAACCGTGAGGTGTTTTAATGGATCTGAAACTGCTTCTGATCACTGCCGCAACTGTGTTTGAATTTAAGACTGGCTTTTTCTTCCCTTTAAGTTTCCTTTTATGGCGCTGCAAATCTAATTGATGTTGTTGGTTATTAACAAGCAACATTTGCTGTTCATGGGAACCCTGTTGATATCCTTGAGCTGTGCAGCATTTACCTTCTGCATTAAGGAGGGGGAAGAAAGAGCTTTGTATTTTTTTTCTGCTGCCCATGTGAAACTGGTTTCTCCAAAACAATGAGATTTCAGGGGTTCATGACCTCATGCAATTAAAAAATGTCAGATGGCTTGTGAGGGGTGGACTGATGGGGTGAAGGAGGAGGGGGAGCAGCCCTGTTACAGCTGAAGTCATTACTCATCTTTGGTAGGAAACTGATCTAGCACCTTCTTTTTTTTTCCTGAGAAATGCTCCATTTGGGGATTAGAGTAGAGGAGCTGAAAAATCCAAGCAGTTCTGGAAGAGATACCTCCCACAGATTTATATCTTGGGGTTTTAACTGATTTTTCTTTCCCAGGCTGGGCCAGTTCCAGGGATTTGGGCTCGCCTGGTGTCAGTCTGAGGTCTGATGGGACAGGTCAAAGCACTGCATGTCATGTACGGGGAGCATTGGCAGGGCACCTCTTCACTCCTGGTATCCAGTTTTTCCTCAAATGTTTCCGAGACCTCTGTCCTGTGTGAAAGAAGGTTCAGATGTCCCTGGTGCTGAGGGGGGACCTGAGCAGGCACAGACCAACGCAGGCTGGGGTGGCTGGAGCCAGCAAGCCTGGGCAGCTGCTGTTTCACTGGAGGAGGTGGGTGTCAGGGCAGGTGTGCTCATTTGCTTCTGATTCCCTTGCTTTGTTTTCTATTTCTGTATCCTGTTTGGCTTTCAATTTCTATTTAAATTTTGGAATGTGTTTTTTACACATTCTGGTGCCAAAGGCTGTCCCTTATGCCGTGTGTGATGGAGTATGGCCTTCTGTGCACCTGAATAATTTTTTGTATTTTCTCCAGGGACACTTGTGCTGAAACAAAGTTATTTTTTCAAAATATAAAGAGAACTCAGGTGGGCTGTGAGTTTTTTTGTTTGTTTTAAAGAGTAGGCTTCTTTACTAATATTATGGTGGAGACTCTCTTGGTGAACTTTCCCCTTGCAAGACTAATTTATAGCATTTGTGCTGTTTACTCTGTCTGCACTCTGTAAATTTGATTATTTTGGCTGTCGTAATTTTATTACTCTTATTAAGCTTCCTCATTTGCACATTGATCCTGTTAGTCTCAGGAACCTGATAAGCCATCTAGCTCTACTTGCAAAATGCACAGAAAATGAGAAATCTGCCCTGGAGGCTCTGATTACTGCGATTCACGGTGATTTAGATCTCTGTGTCTGATCTGTATTTTTTTTCCCCTTCGGTGCTGTTTTAGACTACCTGACTTCATTGCAGTTTGCCAGATTAAGATGAATTTTTGCTTTTATTATAAGTTCTGTCATTGGTAGCTTCTGAAAAGCTTTGCTCTAGTTTGCTTGTATTTTTATTTGGATGAATACCCTCCTTTTTCACAGAGCTTAAGAATATTTCCAGCGGCAGCTGCAGTCACATATGCTGTGAGTTGTTTTCCTCCTTGTGTCAGTGTCAGTTTTCCATGCTGGCTTTCCAGAGGGATTTATTCTTTACTTTCACAAAACCTGCTGTCCTGCTGCTGTTGCCTGCAGGCCATGCATGAGCCCAAGTGTAACTGAGAGGACTTTGGGCCTTTACTCTTTGCTCTTGCTTCCATTGCCATGGGCTTTTCCCTTAGTGACCTACATGTCCCATATGTTAATACAGGCTGGGCTGTCCTCTGTTGGACCTTTGATTCCTGTCCCCCCTTTTAAAATTTGTTCTGGCTCTCGGAGAAGTCTAGTCCCTCTTACAGGGGGAGGCTGTACCACCTCTCCCTCAGTGTCTCCTGTGCCAGGGCTGGTTTGGGTGCTTCTCTCTATTTACATCTTATTTATGTCACTGCAATGTTTGCAGACCCCAGCTTTGTTCCTGCTCCCCATGACCTCTCTGCACAGTCACTGCTGCTTCCAGTGAATTGTTGTTCTTTCTTTGGTGATGTTCTTCCCTCGCCTGGTCCAGCATTTCCTCCTCCTCCTCCCACAGTTTGACCTTGTCTTGCTCTTGTCTCCCTGTGCTCTTTTCCAGGCGTTCACATGGCTTCAACTTCTATTAAGTGCTGATGACTCACAGATTCACTCTACACCTCCGAGGCTTTGTCACCCAGCCCGTGGCTGTTTTCCTGCTTGCCTTTTTCCCTTTGATTTCCCCATCAGTCATTCAATATTTCACGCCCCACACCCCGGGCGGTGCTTCCCAAGCTCTCCTATCTGTTGGCTTTTAAAGTGCTGCCATCTGATAGGTAGCTCTGTCCCAAAGCCTTCAAGAATTTTTAAAAATTAATTTGGTGTGCTTCATGCATTTGAATCGCATGCAAATTTTGTGTACTCTTTGTTGTCATTTCTCCTTTTTCATCTCATCAGACAACTTCCCTAACGCATGTAGTAAGTTTTTACAGATGTTTTTCTTTGAAGTGACAGCTCTTGTGGAATTGTACTTCTGAAGTCAGTTGATAGTGTTTGGTTTTAAAGATGGCATAAAGTGTTTTAGTTCCACTCTGAGAAGGCAGCTGCCCTTGTTTTATAATTTTTTTTTATTTAGCAGCCTAGACCTACTGTTATGAGCAAGTGGGATTCATAGGATCCTAGCTGAGTGACAGGAGAAAGGATGTGTACACACCAGAAATGTTCAAATATCTAATATAAAAGTTACTGAGCATCATTCATAAGCCTGTCAGCCTGGGTAAGGGCTGTCTGTTGTACTTAAAACTGTCAGTCCTTTCCTTGTGCTCCTTTTAATTACGTTACTGCTCATAACTGCAAACTCAAACTCAGAATTGGGGAGGTTTTCTAATATGCTTGTGTGATTGAAAAGGAGTAGAGAGCTTTGTAGAGACACTTTCAGACTGCTTAGCAGGGATTGCTTGTACGCAGGTTCAAGAGGCACAAAGGCACTCATCCCAGTGGATGCAGGTGTGTTTTCCTTTTACCTTCTCTGCAAACACTACAGATTAACCAAGCCTTGTTTCCCATGGTTTTATCAGGGCTATCAGGTAGCTGAAGTGGACTTGCTGCTGTCTCACTCTTCCAAGGAGGTGGGGAGTGTCTGGGGGTGTACGCAGCAGCCTCGCAGAGCTGTGCAGGGCTGGACGTGCTGTTGCTGTAGTAACATCAGGTGCTACCAGAACAATGTGCAGGAGTGACTGTCCTCAGCGGGCTTGCCATCTCGGAAACTCGGGGCTTTCACTTCACCTCTGGACATGTGAATTCAAATAGGCAATCTGTGCAAATGCCATGTGTGTTGATGTCCTCTTTCTGCACTTCTTAGAAACACAAGCCCCCTCATGTAAATAATATAGAGTCCCTGGTATATAGCAAGAGGTTTTATCTACAAAGGGATTTTTAACACCGGGTTGCACTCAGAAGACATAAATAATGGATGCCATCTTTCCTTTATGTTCCGTCATAACAGGAAGATTTAAAACATTGCTCAACTTTGTGATGATGGGAATAGTTTTAAGCAATACTTGGAAGCACCTCTTGAGGATCTTGCCTGTTTTTCAGAGAAATAATTTCAGTGTTCTCTCAGAGGTAAAGGTGGGAGGTGACTGCTGTGTTACTTGTGTAAAGATTTAGTGAGTTGTCCTTCAGATTTAACAGAGTTAATGCAGGCTACCCTTAAATCTAACCCTTCATGCCAGACTTAACACAGGAAACTTCCTTGTGTGGAAACAACAGCATCTCATCAAAAGGATTTATCTCCAGACATTAAATTTCTCCACATTTAAAAGAGAGAAATTGTTTCTTCTGAAATGTGATCAACATCTAAACAAACGTATTTATATAGTTAAAATTAATAAAAATACTCTGAGTGACCATGCTTTGAGGAATGGTTCACATAAAGATAATAAAGGACAGAGTGACAGTGTAGCAAGATTTTTTTTTTTTTTTCAGTTGATACCACTGTGTCGGTGAATCTCAGTATTTGCTCTGGGGTTCTCATGCAATCCATGTGTTGCTGCTGATAACCTTTATCTCCCCAAGTAATCTTAGGTCGCCTGATAGATTTTATATGCCTGCAATGCAATGAGGCATATAAATATAGTTCTGTAGACAGCGATCCAAGACTTTATTGGTACAATTCTTACAATAAAACCTTTGTATGGCTGGTGCTTGTTTCGTGATCGTTAGGTCGTCATGGTTTGGAAAACACAACCGTGCTGGAATCCAGCCACAACACTGCTGGAAGGGATACCTCATTTCTTTGCATGCGTAACTCTGATGATGTTTCAGTAGACAATGAGGAAAAAAACATAAATGCAAATTATTGTGGGAATTATGTCTCTCCAGCTAAAATAAGTGTGGTGTGAGGCTCCTGAGTGCCCAAACCCTTGTCAGATCTTGTGTCAGATGTGTTGATGATTGTTGGAATAGATAGGAGCTTATTTTCTTGCTAATTTATCTGACATGAACATTTTATGTTTGGATGAGTTATTTTCCTTATCTGTCCTAAGGAATATTTTGTTTTAGCTTAGGATCTCTTTAGTACCTGAGTTAATACAGCTTTATCTGTGTAGGATCCTGGGTGTTGTTTAAATCTATTCCCCAGTTAGCACTGAAGAATTTTCCTGTCCTTAGTAGTAGCTCATTCTCATCTAAAGCATGATTTTTTTAATCAATCTCTTCGATAGATTGATCTGTAGCCAGGAAATCTAGCAGTAAAATGAACTCCTACAAAATAATTTCTGAAGGTGTGTCTTGCTGAGGGCAGATTCTTGTTTTACTTCTGAATTCTTAATGGCTTTTTTCTTGTCTTTGGGGTAGCAGTCTTCTTCAAGACAGCAGGAACATTTTCCCTTTGGGCAGTGATCGGAAATAAGATATGGAGTGAATGGTGCTAGTAATAAAATTTACTTGTTGCTCAGAAGAAATGAAGGAAGTGCTAGGGCCGTGTATCACAAGGTCTGGTCCCTGTGATTTCAGTTGGTTTGGAATCAAGTCCCAGATGGAAGGACCTGTGGAGATGGCATGGAGAACCTGCTGAACCTGTCATGTCGGATGCTTGAAATTTTTGGGGACTTAGTGGGCTATTTGTCATTTTTGCTGGGTTGACTTCTGGGACATTAGACTCTGGGAAAACAAAAAGCATGGCACTTTGGGTTGAAGAAGGAACCATAGGCAGTCTTGACGAGATGGGAAGTCTTCATTTAAGAAGCTGACGCTACAAAATGTCCTGAGAGCCTGAGCTGAGAAGGTGTGAATGAATCAGCGTGTGTCACTGTGCTCACGCAGTGTTGCACCTTTCTGCCGTGATTGCTCATTGTGCTTGCTGAGCTCTGAATGGCAAAGAACCTACTCTGTTCTCTGTGGGAAGCTCTGTGAGAAGTTTTTAGCTCCTCAGGGATCTCTTGTGCAGGATGACTGTTCCCAAGGCATACTCTGTCATCATCCAGGAGTTCAGGATCAGCCCAGGGAGGAAGAGAGGTGCTTTTTTGGTGCAGCTTCCTTTTTCTCTGGATTTCCTTGTTAACTGGATAGCAAGGCTGGGTTAGTACCTGCCATACAGAGGTCACAACATACCGAGCAGAAGGGCATTGTGTTTTAGGCAGGCTGATAGGGACTGCTCTTCCACAGGGAGGAAAAACCTGCCGCGCTTGATCTGCACTTCAGGAATATGGGAATTACCTGAGGGAGAGAGCAGTCTGTTCCCTGCTGAGGCCTTGGTGTAACCAGGGATGTGACAGAACACGCCAAGTGTCCCAGCTGCCCTGCGGTAGCTTTGGTCATTATAGCAGAAACTGTGTGCAGCTGCTAGTCCTTTCACCATGGAAAAACACCCCAACGAATTCTTGGTCCAGAAAACTCATCAGCACTGTGTCTCACATCAGCTGTGTGGGGAGAAATCTCTCCCATTCCACCTGAAACCCTGGAAATGCTGGAGTGTTATTACTTGTGAACAGAACGGGTGAAGCATAGTTGTGTGTTTGGTCACTGACTCCTCTCATTGGCTTGCAGTGTTGTAATAGCCTTGCCTATATTAGATAGCTGCTGTCCTGGGGTGATGCTTCCAGCTGCATAGATTTTGGCCAATGAAGGACTGCTACCAGCCTGCTGAAGGTATGTTTGACTTTTTTTTCCCCTCCGTTAAAAGAGAGAATCAGTTATAAGTTCAGTAGGAATTATCCTGTCTGCTTTATACAAACACTGTGATGCAGTGGAGCAGGCTACCTGTTAGCTGGTCAGAGCTAACTAATCCATGTGAAATTGGGGAGCTTTGGGTGGGTGTCAAAGGTGTGGATATGTAAGATATGTGTGTGGCTGAAGGCTGTGCTGGTGTGTGTCTGTATTTCTTGAATAACAGCCATATGTAATGATCTTTGCAAAGTCTGTGTTCCTCTGTGTCTCCTCAAATTGTGCTGGAACAAGACTGGTGCTGTGCTGGAGTTGATGTCTTTCTGAGCAATTGTAAAAGGGGGGCCTCACAGCCCTGTCTCTGTACCTTCCTAAAAGGGGATAAGGACTTAAACTCTGATCTCTCCTCCTCTCACTATTCCCATATGTAGAAAATGCAGATGTCAATCTTATGATGGGATCATGTAAACTAATTCCTGTTTGTCACTTCGAGCTAGAGCAGTAACCTGCCAGTTGCAATAGAGAGGGTTTGGATTTGTTTTTCCCAGGTAATTATTGCCAGATGTGTGTGTAGAGGTTGGATACTGTGGGTTTTGTCAAAGTAAGTAGCTGAGAATGTGGGGCTGAAAAGTATACCGCATGACACAGTGGTAGGAGAATTGCTATAGAGAAATTGAAGTAATAGGTTAATGATGAAATATAATTTGTTGGTGTTTAATATCTAGAAAGAAATTGGGATATTTAGTTCTGAGTGTGGACTCACCCCTCCCAAATTTTTGTTTCATTTGGGTGAGGAAATAATGCAGGGTTGCTAGATGGACATTTCTTCCCTGTAGCTTTCTGTATCCTCTGACTCTGCCTTGTGTGCTTCAAAGCCAAGTGCTGATGTATTTTAGTTCTGCGGAGCTTTGCTATCTCCTGGCACGGCCATCCCGCTATCGCTTGGCTGTGGCAATACATTCCTGAAGGGTAACAGGGAATTCCATTTTCCAGGAGAACTCTTTGGGCACGGGCGGCTCGGAGGGCTTAGTTCTCAGCACCGAAGCATCAGCACAGGGACGGCCAGCCCCGTGCCCCCCCGGGTCCCCGTGCCCCCCCGGTCCCCGTGCCCCCCGTCCCCGTGTCCCCGCTGTGTCCCCCGGTCCCCGTGTCCCCGCTGTGTCCCCCGGTCCCCGTGCCCCCCGGGCCCCGTGTCCCCCGGTCCCCGTGTCCCCGCTGTGTCCCCCGGTCCCCGTGCCCCCCCCGGTCCCCGTGCCCCCCGGTCCCCGTGTCCCCGCTGTGTCCCCCGGTCCCCGTGCCCCCCGGTCCCCGTGTCCCCGCTGTGTCCCCCGGTCCCCGTGCCCCCCGGTCCCCGTGTCCCCGCTGTGCCCCCCGGTCCCCGTGCCCCCCGGGCCCCGTGTCCCCCGGTCCCCGTGTCCCCGCTGTGTCCCCCGGTCCCCGTGTCCCCGCTGTGTCCCCCGGTCCCCGTGCCCCCCCCGGTCCCCGTGCCCCCCGGTCCCCGTGTCCCCGCTGTGTCCCCCGGTCCCCGTGCCCCCCCCGGTCCCCGTGTCCCCGCTGTGTCCCCGGGACGGTGCCTTTTCTCGCGGCGGCCACTGGGGGGCGCCCGCGCGCCCGCGCCGTGTCCGGGGTGGGGCCAGGGCGCCGCCTGGCGGCGCGGGCGGTGCCGGCACCCGCGGGGCCCTGAGGGCTGTCCCCAGGCCCCCGCGATGTCCCCAGGCCCCCGCGATGTCCCCAGGCCCCCGCGATGTCCCCAGGCCAGCGGCACCCGCGGTGATGTGGCAGAACCCCCCTACCTGACCTCTGGCTGGGCCACGGATCCCTGCTGGATCTCAGCTCTCTCCCGGCTCCTCTGCGCCGTACGAGGGCCTGTGAGTGGCTGTGTGCTGAGCTGGGCCTGCTCCGTGCGCTGAGGGCGTGGGCACCTGGAAGTCTGGAAAGTTTTCTCTCTGTGTTCCGAGTAGCGAGTGTGCGCTGCCAGAGAGATGGTGGAAGGACGGGAGGAAGAGCTGTTGGGTGGTTCATAGATGTTTTATGGGCTGTCAGACAAAAGTGATATCTTTACTAGGGAGATGAGGTACACGGAAGTTATTTGCTCTTATTGTGAAACTTGGATTATATGGCTGCCATATGATACAGCATGTTTAAAGATATAAGTTGGGTTTCTGTAGGATCAAGCAGAAACCTTGGTTCAGTCTCTTTTATTTCTCCCTGTCTCTAAATAATTACCATTTGCTGTTGGCATTAACCTATAAGTTTCCTGTCTTGTCAGTTAGTTGTTTCCAAAGAGTAAGTGTTAGCCTGTCACTTGGCTCAAGCACGTTCTTTCCATGCAGCAGCTCAGTTTCCAAGACTGCCCTTCCCCTTGACGTTTTCCTCTGGAGGGAGGTGGTTTCTCAGGTAATCTCTGCTCAGCATAGCCCTGAGAGCAGATGCTTTCTGTAAAAGCCTTCCTGGGATAAAGGCTTGTTCATGGTTTCCCTGTAGCAAACAAAGCTGGGTTTACAGCTCTTCATCTGCAGGCACCAGCTCTGCTCCTCCAGCCCTTGTGTTAACCCTGATGACAATGAGGTTGTGCAGAAGGTGATCTCTATTATTTGTTGGGAATCTAACGAACTACACTTGTTCTGTCTTTTCCCAGGAATTGAATGTAGTGCCGTTGTAAGCCATATTTTGAAATGAGACCTCAGGAGTGGCACAAGATTCCTCTATTTGCTTTCTTTGTGTCCTTGGTCAAATGGCTCATTACTGCACTGAGGTTTAAAAACCAACTTCAAACCAACTAACCCTGGAATAAGTTTGATCAACATAATCACATAAGCTTGTCGTCAGCCAAGCTGAACGCTTTGCCTCACAAAAACAAAGGCTAGCAGGTGTCTCTGCACACCTCTGATGTTATTGCAGACACCTGGACAAACTCTTAACTGAAGTTTTGTGCAGGTGCCACTGGTTTGAGTCTGCCTGAGCAGAGGTAAATTAATTAACTGGCACAATGCCTGGTGCTTTGAGGACCAGACTTAGAAATGTGGTTGTTCATTCTGCAGACTTCTGAAAAATGCTATTCTTGTATGAACAACATCAGGTCAGTGTTCTTAGCTTGAGGCAGGTGAGTGAGCCAACTTTTAGTTCTTGTGCAGAGTGTGGATTTGCAGAAAGGAAGTACAGTCTGGAGACTGAAAGGATTTAATAAGTTTTCTACTTAATGTGTGTAAAACAAGTTTTAAAAGTGTGGTTTATAAATTGGAATTCCTGCTGATCTTTTATTTCTGTTAATGTTACACTGTTGTGGACTCTCCTGGCTTTACTGGAGGCATTACTAGGAAAGCTGGAGGATCTTGCTGTTGGCTTTGCTGTGATCACAGGAGGGCGAGGTGGGGACATTCTGATGCTGGACTCTACCCTGGAGTCCCTCATCTGTGTGTTGCAACATTCTGTGTGTGCACAGGAGAAATACTTCTGGGATGAACCTGGAACCGAGATTGAACTGTTCCTGCTCACACCTCTTTTGGCATCTGTTGGAAGTAAATACACAGTTGACAGAGAAACGAAGAAGCTTTCAAGCATTCAGAACCTCCCTCTCTCCGCTTCTAGTTTTCTGACCATTGTAATGTAATTCCTGTGACCCCTCTGCCCCTCCCCACATCAGCCATCAACTTAAAACAAAATCAGGAAGAAAATCTTGGGTAAAGATATAGTGTAGGGCACCAACAGTGGAAAACTGTAATCAGTCTTGGAAGAAGGAAATAACTCAGAACAGAGGGGAAAGCAGGTCAAGCAAACATGGCTTTGGAAAAACAGTGCTGACTCTCGCAGAGGTGTCTTGCCAAATGTCTCTAAGAACTGATTTTTCATTATTTAGAAAGGTACATTTTGGCTTGTAATAGAACAGAAAAACTAAAAATTATCCTTGGGTGCTCAGAGTCTGGTTAGTATTAAAAAAGAAAGTATGTACTGGCCTTCACTTGTGTTTAGGCCAGTGTCATAATAATGGAGTGATTAATAATAAAAGTGTGTATTCCATTTCACTACTATATTTTCAGTGCATTGCATTTATTTTTTGTAAAATATATAGGTAGAGAGGTGTGTATGTATATATATATGTATGTGAAATACTGAGCTTTTTTAGGAGTTTGCTCAGCCCATTTAATGAACTGGGTTTCCCCAAGCTGTAAAGCTGATACAGGAGATGTGGAAAGGCAATAGCTGCGTGTTGTGTTTAGTCAAACCACTGCTCCCACTGCAGCTTCCCAGGGCCGTTTGTAAGCAGCTTTTTCTGGGAGCTAAATAGGATATAGGAAACCTATGGTTTATTTATGTTTTTCTGCATCGCTATTAGTTTAGCCTTCAGGCCAAAACAGAGTTTAATTGGAAAAACTGTATCATTGAATGCATGACTTAAAACACACTGCACGCTCTCTGGGCGTGCTATTTTTAGGTTTTGGGTTGGTTTTTTTAAAAAAAAAAAAAAAAAAAAAAAAAAAAGGCTTTTCCGAGGCAGCGTGGTGCTCTCCGCAGCCAGAGCAGCGCAGCAGCAGCAGCACAGAGCGGAGTCACCTGCTCGCAGGGCGACCCTCGCCCGGGCCGGCTCCTCCCCGGGGCCGCTGCCCGCGGGTCTCGGCGGTACCGGGGCGGGTTCCCCGGCCGTGCCGGGGGCAGCGCGGGGCTGCGGCTTCCCCGCTGTGCGGCCCTGCCCCGGGGGCGGCCCCGCCGCGCCCCGCCCGCCGCCACTGCGGTGGGAGCCGGGAGCGGCCGAGGATGGCGGCGGCACCGGCGGCGCGGGAGCTCACGCAGAACCCGCTGCAGAAGACGTGGGAGCCCTACGACAACGGGCTGCCCGCGGGGCACAGCGCCCAGCGCGGCGGTGAGCGCCACGGGGCCGGGGCAGCGCCGGCACCCCGCGGGGCCGAGCCGCGGAGCTCCTCGGGCCGTGCGGGGTCGGGGGGCGAGGGGATGGAGCCGAGCCCGGGGGCTGCGGGGCGGGGGCTGCGGGGGCGGCGGTGGCGGTCCCCCGTGGAGGGTCGAAGCCCGAAGCTGCTGGCTCAGTGCCCAGCGGAAGGCAGGGAAGCTCAGCTGGAATGAATACGTTTTCTGGTTGCTTTTGTTGGTGTTTTGGGGGCTTGTTTGGGTTTTTTATGTATTACACGCTCTGGTGTCAGGGAGCGTGTATATTCAGTATATTCTTAGAGAGAGGCCTAAAAATGTCACTGCGTTCTTGTTTTGGTTCTCGTGTTCCTTTCGGTTTGTTTGTTGTTTTGTTTTTTTTTTCTTTCTTTTTCCTTTAAGGCCAGTGCTGTATCAGCCCATCTGTTCTATGAGTTAATGACTTCCCATATTTTGAGGTGCAGCCAACCAAGTCATCAGCCTCCTGAGACTTTGGCTGTGGTGTTTGTGAACCATAGTTCATTAACAAACTTTGCCTCACAGGTTGCTTTTTCCCCCCTCTTTCTTTCATTTCCCCCCCTTACTTAAGTAACTGGGGTCCGGTACACAGCAGTTTTGCAGACAAAAGGGGCTTTGTCGTGTGGAATTGTTTGTATTTGTCATGCAAAGAGGCTGTGCTGACAGAGCTGAGGCTCTGCCGGTGTGGCATGAGTCCATGGGCTGCAGCACTGGCTCTCTCTGCTCTTGCTTTGGTCCAGCCCTTGCTGAAAAAGAAAACTAAAAGAAAAACCCACCCCAAACTTTCTTGTTGTGTGCTGGGCACAGCGTGTGTTTCTGTGGGAACTGTGTTACTGCAGCATCTGAAACATGGTAGGTTAAGAGGAGAGGAGTGCTGAAATAGGAACAGGGTTAGAAAATGTGTCTAAGTGCTCTTGTAAACATGCTAAGAAGACTGCTTCATTTTAGCCTTAATGTGGCATCTCTTTTCCAAAGAGAGTAATATCTGTCTGTTATAGCTCTGACACAGATATTGTTTTACAAAAAAAACCCCAAACCAAACCCAAGAACAAAATTGCATATGGGTCATGTGTAATTTGGTAATGTACAGAGTGTTCTTGGCAGAATTATTTAGCTTCACTTGACTATAACTTAAAAAATATTACTTGTGTCTGTGGGATTTTTTTGTGGGATTCTATAAGTGTAGTGCCTAAGACCCCTTATAAATGAGAAAAAACCTTACGCTAGAAAAAGATATTTGGAACTTTTTTTGTTTTTTAATCCTTCTGCTTTTGCAGCCCTACCCATAACAAGGCTGCAGTCATTTGTGATACATAAGAATTGCAAACAGCCTGGAAAGGAGCAGAAGTTACTCTTCCTTGATAAAACCATTTATCTCATTTCCGCAAACTGAGAACACTTGGTAATTTTTCCCATGCTAGTGTATTGCATAGTCCTTTATCCTGAGATTTCCATGTGTCTTGCATTGCCCTGTGTTCTGGTGAGGCAGTGTGACCTGTGGGTGCTGTAGCTGTGCTGTGGCAGCTCAGGATGGACTGCCCAGATGGGTGATTTGGAGCTGTGTTGGGTTGACCAGTTCCAGTTCTCTGCTGCTTCAGGTAACTGTGTCAAATGTTACTGTTCCAAAAATACCAGCTCAAGGTAGAAGTGGTTTTCTTGTCCTCAAGTGTAGTTTTACAGTGGAAGCAATGAAGTTAGCCACTCTGTGTTCTGAGCTTCTTGGCTAAACAAGATGAACTCTTTCAGTCTCTTTTGGTTGGGTTTTTTATTTTCTCGTTGGTGCTGCTGACCTTTATCTGCACTACCTTTAGTCTTTATCCTTCTAGAAGGTGGATGAGCAAAATTGTACACACTTCCAGATTTGTCTACAAAAGGACTTACTGTGTTAGCTGTTTTTACTATGATTTTCTAAAGGTTGTAGCAACTACAGTTGCCCGAGGAAGAAGAAATCTGTTGAGCTGTGCCAGGGTTTAGCTGTCACAGGGCTTTGAAGAGAGCCAGTTCTTTCAGTCTGTGCATTACAAGGTCTTCGAGGAGGAGTTGTGTCCGTGTGCAGCCTACTGAGCAGGCGGCTTTTACAGCTGGTGGCACTGGCACAGCCAAGGTAACTGTTCTGATGACCTTCCAAAGTCAGACCTGGAGGCAGTAGAAGTGCATATTGTTATTAATAGCTGTGGCTTGCCTTTTGTGGTCACTTGTGAAAGGTATTGTCTGTAAATAGGTTGAATTAAAACTGTTCTTGGCATTGGATGTTCAGGTTGCTTTAAGCTCTGAATCAAGCAATGGGCTATAAACATGGGAATAAAAAATAAATAGTCAAGTAGGCCCTAGTGAAAGTTGTTTTGAGAGGCCAGCAGAGGATGTTTGTAGTGTGAGATAAATACTGAACTTCCTGTGGTTAAACATTTCCCCCCCATTACAGTTAATGGCTTTGTTTCTGTACAACTGCAGGAATTTGGTCATGCTAATAATTGTCATTTGCTATTGGTACAGCAGTAGAACTGTACATTTAAAAAAAGTATCAAATTATTATCTCTGCTCCAAAGAGCTCTACCCTTTGAGCACACGCTGCTTGAGTGTATTTATGTTCCTAATCCTAGGAACTGAAAATAGGAGAGTGAATGAGGTGAGATAGTGCCTGAGGAGCAGGATGTGTGATGGGATCATTGCTGTTGGCATCAAAGCTGTAGGAAGCAAATAGTAACCCTGAGGAAGTGGATGATAGAACTGCTTGGAGCAGCTGGTGGCACAAGGCTGGCCAGAGGACAAATGTGAATTCTGAATCCCTCGTACCAAGGTGGTGTTAAAAACTGGTGGTTTGGACAAAAGGAGGAGAGACAAATTAGAAGATAATGGACTTCTGCAGGTCTAGGAGCAGATGCCTTTCAGGAAGAACAGCAGGATGGGGAACTTCTCCTTGTGGGATGCAAAGAAGGGGGACTGGTTATCATCATTGATTTAAAGGATGTAATGGATTGGCAGTGGTTAACTTGGATAAGTGATGGGTAAAACATGTAGGACTAACCTTATTTGGAAGGGTGATTGTGTTGGCTTATAGTCAGAGATATTTTTGTATGACCCTCTAAATAGTACAGGATTTTTGGAGAACAGGCCTTGAATTGAAGGCCATAGAAACAGCAAGAATGCTTTGTAAACTTCAGACTTCTAGCAGTAACAGCTTGCTACAAAAAACATCCATCCTTAACACATCTAAGGAAAAAACAAAGTCTTATTCTGGGTGAAATGAAAGAACAGCTGATAATACATTTGGTAGTAAGTGAACTTGGAAAATATCAACTCTTGACTCTGATTTCACAAGATCCATGAGAGTTTGAGGGCTGATGAATTGCAGCACAGCTGATCTAGATTGTTCCATGTCCCAGTTTGGTTTCACAACCTTCTTTTGCATTTTCATTATTTCACAATAGAGTCTAAGAGGCAAGAAATAAGCATGTAATTTCTCCTTTCCTTGACTGTTAAGTCTTAAACTTCAGAAGGGTAGGCAGTCATAATTTTACCCTCAAGCTGCAACTTGCTGTGTTGTTCTTTAATATTTAGAAATATTAAACTGGGATAATGACTTTCAGTTGCAGCACTTCATCACTTGGCCATTTTTCCTCACTGGTATTTTGGGTGTGTTTTTTCCGTGTTCCCACTTTTTGGCGATGCTGTTTATAAACATGCTCTCTTAAATGCATATATCACAAACATCTGTTTTAAAGAAAAAACGTCTGAAGTCTTAGAGCATCTTTAGCAAATGATGGTGTACAACCTATAAGTTTGGTTTTACTGTTCTGAATGCATGTGTTCCTCTAACAAAATTAGTGTTGATGGCACATCCATAGGCTGGGGCTGTCAGAAACTCTTAGGAGTTACATACGCGAAGCAGTAAGTAAAAAATGAGTTTGTTTTCTGGAGACAAGATTGTGTAGAGATATTTCTGAAGGTAAACCAGTCACTCCAGTGGTAGGAATGGAGAGAAAACTGCCCTTAGGAGTCTGCCTTGGCTCTGACTTACACACCTGTAGCTACTTTTGTACTGGAAGGCTTTTTTCATATAAATTGAATGGTGGTGAGGTGCTGTGAAAAGGGGGATTGAGCACTGTGCTGTTGGAAAACCAGGAGTTATGTATATGTAACTTGTGGTATGTTTGGCTATTTTTGTCAGTCTGCTTCCTCATGTCAAACTTGCTTACATTTCTTCAAAAGAAAATGTAAGCCATGAGATGTTGACATTGCAAATACCTTAATGAGAATGAATATTCCTCCCTGCTTGCAGTGAGTGTTGGCAACAGTTTTGAGAAAACTGTGGTTTAGATAAAGTGAAAGATAATTTCTTTTAACTTTGGAGTATTTGATACATCCTCAGAACTTTGCATTCTGTTCTGGTCTTAACTTTTTTACTGAACTAATGAATAAAATTAAGCCTTGTTAATTAGACAGGATCCTAAGGGAGGAAATAAAGTCTGCTGTGCTGAGTCTAACGTGTGTTGAGGATGCTAGACTGAGGTACAGAAGTAAAATAGCTGCTTTGTGTGCTTTTATTTTCAGTCCTGTCATTTAGCTGTTAATGTGCAGTTTTGGCTAGCGCAGGTGCCTTTGGCTTCTACTTCCCAGTGCACAGGTGTGTTTGTCACTAGGTGCTGCCTGTGCAGGTGGTGTGAGGCTGCAGCCACTGGTGGCCATCTAAACCAGAACATCAAACGTTTCGTAGTGCCCTGAATTTTAGACTATGAACTGCCGCCCTGTTGTTAAAGACAAGTGCTAAGGGGGGGCATGTGCTGCAGCACCATGTGCTGTGTAGTTTACAGCGCTATGGTGTTTTGTAAAAGCAGAGTATTTGGGATTGTTGGGATCAGTGGTATTCCTCTTTATAAAGGCAGGAGCATCTGCCTTTAGAGAGTAAAAACAGTCTTAGCCTGGTACCTAATCAGAGTAGGATGTTCAGTTGTTTGATTGGGATAGTTCTTTTGGTTTCTGCTCTGTGGTTACCCTCAGATAGCAGTGCACAAAGGGATTGGAATAACAGGTGATTTGTGCCTGTTAAACTGGACACATGGGGCTCTAACAAAGCCAGCGTTGCTAGTTTTGTGCTTTCTCTTAGAAAATGTATGTAAAAATGCAAGTGATAGCAGACTTGCACATTGAATGTCCCTTGTGCATGTTGTAGTTGTGTTGATCTGGTTTGCTGCTCATTTATAAGATCTATTACAAACCCATTTAGGTAGTAGGACATAATTTAGAAATGTAGCTATTGGTGTCATTTGTGAAGCAACCATTTAAGTGGGTTGCAAATCTCTTCGTGGCAGCTTCCCAGCCCTTAGTTTTGCTCCAGTACAGGTTTATCATTCCATTACCAAAAAACAAATGTTCTGTGAGAAGGTTAAAATGCATGGCTGACCCCAGCAGCAGGAAAAAAAAAATTCTGCCTGGAATGGGTAGAAAAGCCTGTTACAGCACAGTTCCTTGCAGAGCAGGAGGCGTTGGGGCTGTGTATGGAGCCTTTCAATACAGGTCCTGGTTTGTCTTTTACAGCTCTTACTTCACTGCTTGTACTGAAAAATTGCTTGAAACTCGAGCTAGGTATTTCAGGTAAAGAACCTTTTGAACAGGCTTTGAAGAAAAATGAATTCTCTTAAAATTTCTAGGGGCCCAGGAGGTTCTCTCATCTCAATATTTTATTTTATTGTCCTTAAAGCAGGAAGCAAAGCTGTTAAACTTAATAAGCACTGTATTCTTGGCACTCCATAGACTGTTGTTTCCCCAGAGACTTCTTTCCCACTGTTGGAGAGTGGGGGTTCACAGCCTGAACCTATAAGAAAGAGGAAAAAGGACAAGAAATTATTATCTTTCTTGTTTATAGGCTTCTGCACAGAGGAACTTACCCTGAGGGCTTTTATCAATGTCCTTCCAGAGACTTGGATGTTTGGATGGATCTATTTTGCTTTGCATTTAGTTCCTTGCAGCTTTCATTACATGGATTAGTTGAGTGTTCCATGGATTTGAGGTTGGGTACCATTTTACCTCCTGTCTCTCCTGAAAAATGGAGCATTTTTAATGGTTTTGGTTTCCTGTTTTTCAGTGTGCATTTTAAGAAAGCACATCTGCCTTTGCTATTCTGCTTGTTCTTTTCTGATCTGCTGTGTTAAGTATCTGCACCAGATTTGTGCAAGTGACCTTGTGGGATGGGACTTGTAAATCCAAAGTTTGGGAATCTTGAGTAATCACTGAGATTTAGTCTTTTGGAGTGCGTTGAGGTCTCCTCTATCAAGACATTGAGGAAATTGATAGACGTGTGGGTTGTATAGAAATTAATTCCCTTAGAGGGTGGAGGGAGCTGGTGGTATCTGCATCACTTTAATATCTTCTTTCTTTTTAGGCAGTTCCTTGTAGCTGATAGATTAATGCAAGGTATCCTTAGTTTTGTGCCATCAAAATGTTCGAAAAATTGCGAGTTGAAAGGAAATGCCTCAAGGTTTTCAGATTATACGTATAACTGCTTCAACTTCCTACGGTGTTGGGGTTTTTTAAAATTAAAATGCTCTGGCTTTGTTTAAGAGTATTTCTGTACATATATCTATATCAGATTATTGTACTTGATTGTGTAGAATACTTGTGCCTTATTTTTAGTAACAGCCAAAATGAGCTCTGCCCAAGAGAGATTGTAGTGTTAACTATACTGAAAGGAGAAATAATAAGTAGTGAGTAGCATGTCTTACTATATTGTGTTAAGCTGCATCTGTCATGCTCGTTGTGCACACCATCAAGAAAAGGTTGAGCCGTGTTTAGGTCTTACAGATGTAAAAATTATTTAAAAATTGCACACACCTTGCTGTTTCCTTTCAATGCAAGCACTGAACTGAAGTTCCTAGGGGCATAAGATGTTGATTTCCTTTATTTTTGGTATTGTTTCTGTGTGCGAATACACAGGTTTCTTCTTTTCTGCCTGTTTACACCTCACACCTCACATGTCCATCACTGCACTACCACTGACTCGCCCTTCCAAAATTCAGCATAAGAAACATGGTCAGGTTCACTGTAAACCCCCAAAATAGCGAGGCACAGGCACAGTGCATGAGCTGCTTGGATGGTCACCTCCTCAGAGAGCACAGAGAGGGATTTTCCACTGCAGCAGAAACCTTTACTTTGTAGGAATGTTGTTGTAAGTCCTGGTTTCTTATGTTTCTGTTCCAGTATGTATGACCAATTGCCCTACTCTGATTGTCATGGTGGGCCTCCCAGCAAGAGGAAAAACCTACATCTCGAAGAAGCTGACACGCTATTTAAATTGGATCGGAGTGCCTACAAAAGGTGACGGATTTACTTTTGTTTACATCAGAAGGACAAGGCACAATGTTAGGTGGTTTATAAATCTGTTTTCCAGTAATTTTGTTGCCAAGTTTGATTACTTAAAATCCTTCTGCTTTGATAATGAATTTTTAAGCAATGACATACACAGGCACGTTGCTGTTTAAGTGTTAATTAATCAAATTCTGTTGACTGTCCCTTTACCTTGTTCTGCTAGGTGCCTAAATCAACTTTTTTCCCTTATCATTAAACACTGCCCTTTTTTGTTGACTTTTTTTTCCCCCCTTCTTTCCCTTCCTTTCTTCATGTGGGTGAAAAGGAATGTTGTTTACAGTTGAGCAGTCGGCGCTTCTGGGTTAAACTTCGAGACTTCTCCATCTTTTTTTCTCTTCGAACTTTGTGCTACTTGCAGTTCTCTACTTCTTTGTTTGTGGAATGACTTGCAGTTCTTTGTCTAAATGTGAAGAGCCCAAGGAGCTGAGGCAGCCAATTGCCACTTGTTATCACCTTCTTAAGGATTTGTGTGTGTGTTTTGGGCAGGAAATGGCTCAGATTGGCTGGGCTCCTGTGGTATCTTCTGGGCCCAGTAAACAGGACCTAAATCCATTTGAGGTTCTGAGCAGCCACCTCCCCTTCCTTCTCCTCTCTCTCTGTAGAAGAGCAAGACAGTTTTAGTGTGTTGTGACTCTGTGTCCAGTGCAGTAATAGCAGCTTTATGCCTGGTTAATAATTTAAATGACATTAAACATATGAGATCATACTGAAGCGTGGAGTTTTGGCTGGATATTCAGAGGTGTATTTCCTAGAAGCTCTAAGAAGTCAAGATGAAAAGTTCTGGCCTATATTTAAACTGCCTTTTGATTCTAGGTTATAGCTTTTTGTGTAGGTGTTTTCTTAAGCTTTTAGAAACTTGTCTAACGTGCTTTATTTAGAAGAGACATTATGGGGGATCTATTATATTGTTTAAGTATGAGAGTTTACAGGATTTAAATTATCCTCGGTTTTGACTGTTTTCATATGGTTTAACCCTTCTGGTGACCAATATCAGATAGTTGGAGAGTTCAGTTTTATCCATTAGAATGAAATGGAATAACAATCCAAGTAGTTTAGCCTATGTCCAAGGTGACAAAGTGCTTATATATTAAATACACAGCTAACTTAAATTTATGTAGGTGTGTAATGTATATGTCATTGTGCATGAGCACTTCACTGTGTGAACTTTGAAGAGCAAAAGTCCAGTATTGGACAACAAACAGGATATTTTCCACATCTGGCTCATGCTTGGTTGAATATATCCCAAATACTAATTTTACTGTAGGTGTGGCTTGGCTCAGCTATGGGAAGAATTCTGTAGGCTACTGTGAGCAGCACATCAGGAGTCACACACTTTTGCTTAGTGAAAAATAGGTAGAGCATTGCTGCCTAATTTTACAAAATTGCACAACATAAACTTACCATATGAGCTTCTGTCTTGAGTTGCTGGTTCTTGTTTGTAAGAAAGGGTGACTTGGGATTTTCTTGGAAAACCACAGAGCCTTTCTGTTTGTGTCTTCAGTGATGCAGTTTAACTGAAGTTGAAGTCAATGTAAAACACCTCACTGCCTGGCTGAAGGAACAGATGACATTTTGCCTAATTCTTCCAGTTGGTGGGACCGAACTGATACAGGATCAGTATCAAGTAGCCCTAACATCTGCTACCCTTTGGCTCTTAATGTCTTGAAATTAGTGTGTGCTTAATTTAGCAAGAGTTCTTGTTCTCTGAGACAGATGGCTCAAATGATGAGGTTATGTAAACCAGAGAAAAGATAAATGCCATCTTTTCATGTAACATTAAGCAAGCTGGAGAGTTCGAGAACAGAAGGTGGAGGTAAATAACCCAGGCTTGGTGATGGTTGAATCATTTCAGCTGTCATTTCTGTGTTTTCTTCTTTCCAAAATCCTCTGTTGTTTAGAATCTGAAATGGTTAAAAACACAGAGGACTTTTGTCTGCGCTTTTTGAAGGAAACGAGGTCACTTAGATGTCTGAATAGAATTGTGTTGCAATGTGGTTTTTAGATACTGAGCCTTGGAAACTTTTTTGAATAGTTGTGGTTGTGATACCAGTTAGCTTTGGGAAACTTTTCCATAGGCGTGGATGCTAAGAATAAAGGCTGAAGATTGTCCCACTAGATAGCACTTTTTCCTCTGCTGTGTATAACCCTTTGGCAGTAACTATTCCTTCTCATGAAATTCATTATTTTTGATTTTTGAAGGGCTGTTGTGTGACAACACTGGCCATCTGAATTTCTTGCACTTTCTGTTTTTCTTACAAGGACCAACCTTTTCATGTAGCCACTGTGGCCACTGCACATTAAAACCATCACAGAATCACCTGGATTGTTCTATAATTCATGTCATATGGTTGACCATGAAAAATTCCATCAACACTGCTGAGCTCAAACAAAACTTGACTTTTGGGGAAAAAAAAAATTCTAATATCTTTATGCTCTGCCTCCAGTCCCAACAGCAATCTCTATATAGCAGCTGGTACTTGAGCTCTTTTATTCTATGTCTTTTTTCTTATTTGCAACCTTATAACTTTGTCTATGGCTTCTTTTCCTCTTTCCAGAAACATCTGGCAAATAGTGTTGTACCTTGGCAGCATCTCAAACAGAATACTTCAGTGTGATTTAATGTTAAAAAAAAAAAAAACCAGCCAAAAGCTTTGCAGTTCAACAGAAAAAACCTGTAGGTCTGAACCAACTTAAACATTAATTAGATTTCAAAGGCCTGCTTTTGGAGCCTTTGAATGAGATTAATTAGGGTTCAGTGTCATTGTCTGCTCTGTGGCAAAGCAGAACTGTCTTGGCCTAATCCCATACCTGATATTGTGACACATGTTTGGCCGCAGACCTTTTACACCTTTGCCCAAGTAAGGAATAGGTGTTTTTTTAACCACTGATATGAGATCACAGTAAGATTGTGTCCCATGCTTAGGAGGATTTTTTAATAATTTGTTTTCTAACAATTTATCTTTTTTTTCTTCCAGTAAGTGGAGCACGGGTTGTGAAATACTAATCCTTAAGGAATAGAAATATTTGAGCAGGGTTCTGAAAAAATGCTTCCACTACTTGAATTTTGAGTTCTGTTTACCAAAAGCAAGATAGTTTAGTTCTATTTAGAACTCTGCCTTGTTTAAATAAGAGTTTTAAGTTTTAGGAGGTGCTATCAGAATACTGTTTCACTGCACATATACACAGAAGAAAAAGCTAATAACCATAGTTATTAATTATTATTAATACTAATAATCATTAGTAGTCCTTTCTAGACTTTGAGTAACCCCTGAAAAGGAGGAAAAGAATTTCTTTTTGTTGTTCAGGCAAACTGATACACAAAGGCACTACAGTATGGCCACTGAAGTGGAGTGACTACAGCCCAAGTATTCTTTAGCTATTTCCAAGATTTATTGCTGTCTTGCTATTTTAAACCCCACAAAACACAAAAAGAAGTATGATATGGTGTTTTCTTACAGGCCAAGTTATTTTATCCTTGTGGGAAGTTTGGTTTCAAAGTTGTCATAACTTTTGTCCTTTTCATGTGACTGTTGTTGCCTCCCGCTAATGCTGTTTTCTCTTGGCAGAATTTAATGTTGGTCAGTATCGTCGAGATTTGGTGAAAAAGTATAAATCCTTTGAATTCTTCCTGCCTGACAATGAAGAAGGCTTGAAAATCAGGAAGTAAGTTTTGATTGTGGTTGGTACTCAATGCTAATCGTTTTAAAATGATATCCTGTGTCATTTGCTCTTAGAGATGGCTTGAAGTTGCATTTTTCTGTGCTCAGGAAGACCCTTAGGGAGACTGCAGGAAAAGACATTCTAGAGAGGGTGAAAAAGTGATTTCTTTAGGCTGATTAAAATTTGGAGTCTTTGTTTCATCTCAAGCATCAAAAATGGAGGGAAGTCCTTTTTGATTCTTTTTCACCTTTCAGTAGGATGTGACTACTGTTACTCCTGTAGATACTTTACGATATTTTCACTCAAAACCTATTTTAACAAATAGTTATTACTTTTCCTACCTTTTTGTAAGGTATCAGCTAATAGATGTGATTTTTTTCTGCTGTGTAATTACTGAAATCCCATTTTAGAGCTTTTGCTTTGGTTCATAAAGAAAAAAACCCAACATAACTGCTTTTCTTTTTGGTTTGCATAGAGGAATTGTTCATTTGCAGCACTTTCAATTTGTATTTATCATTATCTGCTTAAATGAGTGGGAATCAAAATGACCATTTTTTTCTGCCTGAAATTTTCTTTTTGGCCACCATGCAGGTGCCTCATTCAGTCAGTCAATGCACTACCTCAAAAATTGCCATGTTTTGCTAGTGCTGTGCAAAGCAGGGAGAGCACCAGAGTGAACATCTGTCCGGAGGAAGCGTTTGAGTCTCTGCTCTTGCCTGGAAAGAGGCTGTGCTTTAATGTCGAGACAGACATTGGGAAGAAAGGGTAGATGAGGAGAAAGGTCAGAGCAAGAGGGAGCTGCTTCTTTCCTAGAGGAGATCAAATGAGAAGGTCTTTTGATTTTCTTCAGCTTTCACTGTACTTTTTAGTGCGCTCAGGAAAGCACTTAGAGTGTGCAGTATGAAATGAGAAGGAGCAGAAATTTGAGACTGATGGAAATAATATTTATTTAGGGTACTTAAAATATGGAGTGTTTTGTTCTTAATTCAGCTTAAGCATGAAAAATGTCTGGGCTTTCCTACTATCTGAACTTTCTTTTGTGGCTGTCCTTTGCCTTGTCTTCTCTCTCTCTCTCTCTTCCCTTTCCCCCTCAGCAGCATTGAGTGTTGCTAAAGGCAAAGGAGAGCAGCTTGCATAAGAGCCTCCCAATCCTTTGGCATAAAGAGCAGTTATGAGGTGCATTAGCCTTGCAAGCCACTATTTTTTGCCTACAGGTAGAGCCAAACCTTTTAATGTGCCTCTGTGTCACCTATTAGGCTAAATGGTGAGGGATGTAGCATGAAATGGGCTGTGTGAGATAATCTGCCCAGTTAGCAATGAGTAAAGAGGATTTGTGTTTATTCAGTGAAGACCTGGCTGATGAATCTCAGCTCCTTACATCTATTAACTGTGCTAATGTGGAAATACTGTCAGGATGGGAAAGCCTTCATTTCTCTTTCAAGATAAAGCTGTGCTTGCAGAATGTGGTAAATAGAGGGGTTATGATTTTCAGACTGGAAGTCAAAATCGAGGAGCAATGCAGGGAAGGGCTGTTGAAATGGGCAGGCTTTTATGTTGGTACTGCAAAGAGGCTGTACTTACTGGGAATAAATGGGGCTTTGTTCTGCTAACAAGGAAATTATGTACAATGTTAATGTTGCCCTCCAGCATTACTGATGTGTTAGGAATCATAACACATGATGACTTTGAAGGTAATGCTGATTCTGGGGACACAGGAAAGTTGCATATGAATGCGTTCTTCTCCAGATTTAACACAAGAGTGAAGTATGTAAGGGTGGGGATTTTTGCTGTTCGTGTCCTCAGCTGTCTCCAGTACTGATTACGCTGGGTTGGTGACTGCAGTGGGATGTTATTTTCACCTCAGTCACTAATATTTGATGCTAACTTTGTTTTGCTCTCTGGTTTAACAATTTTTTTTGCATAAGTGGTTTTCACACAATAGCTCAAAAGAGAGTAAATTGATTACTGAAATACAGTTGTCTCTCCACTTTTAACTTAGGGCCACAAAATAAAGGCCTTAAGTTGGTTTATTTTATTTACCTTTTTGGTTTTTGAAAATCAAATGAAGGAGCATGTATCTATGAATAGGTAATTGGGAAAAACATACAGTTGCAGGGATGATTCAGTGATGTTATTTGAGATCAGTGGAAGTTATTTTAGATCGCTGATCAGCAAAGTTGATGGGTGTTCTGTGGACATGTGTTGCTGTCTCAGTGACACAGAGGAGCAGGATGACTTGGCCACATTTCCTTAGTGTAGCTTGGCTCACCTCTGTTGGTTTTCCCCATGTTTGGAGGGAGGTATGTCTTTTGAGGTAGATTATCTAACATTTGCAGGGCACTTTGCTCACAGGTGCATTAATAAAATGCCTTTAACTAGCATTTGACTTTGGTTCTCTCCTTTTGAAGACAGTGTGCCTTAGCAGCACTGAACGACGTCCGGCAGTACCTCAGTGAAGAGAACGGGCACGTGGCTGTAAGTTTCTTGTTGAAGACACCTTCTTGAGATGCCTCTGCACTAAACACTGTGTGTCTGCTGGATGATACACAGCCCGACTGATTCCAATAGCTCTCCAGTATCCCAGGTTTCTTTTCTTTGGCAGTTCGATCTGCCTTGCTACTGCAGTGAAGTGAGTGCTGAATTTCAAAGTGATGATGCCATTTTGAGCAACTACCTTTGATTTGAGGGGCTAGCTGAGAAGAGAATAACAGCAAGAAAAGAGTCCACCTTCTCTCCACATTACTATAGGACTTTGCTCCACAAATGCTGTTAAACACATCTGCTGTTTTGCTTGCATGTCTGTTTGATAGTTTAGTGTTCCAAGTGGAAGGTAAAGACTTGCTGAACAAAAAGTATCCTCTGTATTGCTTGGCAGTTGTGTTACTGGTACGAGAAGTGTCTGAAGGGAGCAGGAGAAACTCCAATTGGTGCATACCTGAGTATTTAATAATGGGACGCAAAACATCAGCTTGATTATCAACGTTGCATGTTCAGACTAATTTGTAAATTTTTTTTCTTAAGACTACTGACACAACTCTGGGGTTTTTATTAACTAATCAGGGAAAACCATTAACTATAATTACATGGATACATGAGGTAAATGTTATGCTTTGGCAAACTTCATACTCTAGTAAAACGCTGATGTGTTCAGAGCTAAACTGAGTTCCTAGAAAATGGGCTGCGTTGATCATCTTATTCATGGGCAGGATTTACAACTCTTGTAAATCTTCTGCCCTTAAATTTTACACTTGCATTTTGAATAGCAGGTTAACTTATGCATTAGTATATTTAATGCTGATAATGGACCAAGGGAAGATTCTCCCCTGTATTATGAGTTAGGCTTAAATTCTGGAGGCGGGTTTTTTCAAATCCAAAGCTCTGCTAGTTGTGCTTTCAAAATATTACAAATTTTTAGTATTTAGAAAATAATGTGTGTAAAGTAGGAATGTTTTGTTTTCCTGTTGAGCGTGTTGAGTTAGCGGGGTAAAGGGAAGGGGAAGTGTTTTCATTGCTTTCCTTCACACTGAAGGTCTTTGAACCCATATTTTTGTTGCTAACACAGTGCTTTCCACAGGCTGTGATGTTTTTTTAATTCAATTTTCTGTCTCCTTTTAATTGTTCCTAGGTCTTTGATGCTACAAACACAACTCGAGAACGTAGAGAAACTATTTATAAATTTGGTGAAGAAAATGGGTATAAGGTGAGTCAAAAGCAAAGCAATTCTGAGCTATTGTCTGGTCAAGTAAGACAGTGGTAGTTTTACCCTTATCTGTACTCTTAAGTGCACTAGCACAAGCCACATCCTTCTTAGATGTTTAATCAATAGTGTGTTTTGTGTTCCTAAGCATTGTTTGTGATTAGAAGCCATTCAGTCCTTGTTTTCCTCGTCTTTAGTGTTTGTACTGTTTGGAGGTAAGGTATTTTGTGTTATGGCTTCAATTCTGTCATCCTGGACCTGTCATTCTGGGTGCAATCTCAGAAAGAACTATGTAATTATGGTTCTTCACGCAGTTCAGATTTTTGCTGCAGAAACACAGGGATTTTGTGTTAGTTCTGTACCGACTGAAAACCTTCTGTGGTTTTCTGCCTTCTGGTTTTACATTTAGCTGTTCTCCAGTCATCTTTCATTTCCTCTAAACTTAATCTCCATAAACCTTTGACACAGCTAAACACACACCTCCTTTTAAGTGAGGGTGCTCCATTAGCTGAGAGACTTCTAAAGTGTTATTTCAGAAGCAATAGTTACTGTTCGTGGGGCTGGACTTGCATCCTCTGCATTTATTTCTTCCTCTTCCATCGTATGTTTTTTCTACTGCAAAATTTCCCACTTGCAAGCATTGTTGGGGAAAAGAGTACAGAGCATGATGTGTCATGGAATGGTCAGCCAGGAATTTCTGATGAGAGGGTCTGGAGAAGCTTTCTGAGTAAATGGAGGGAAGTTTTAAGACTTGACTCTGTTAAAAAGGCCTTGGCATGGAAGTGGGCAACATGCTGTTTGTGTGTGTTGGTATCCAGAGGTGTTTTCATGCATCTTCCTTCTTCCTCCCTTCTCTTCATGTGGCTCCCGTTTGGACTGAAGACTTTTTTTGTGGAGTCCGTATGTGTCGATCCAGAGGTCATTGCTGCAAACATTGTGGTGAGTATAGGAAAGTTTGCTTTAACTGCTTGACGTTGGGAGGTTTAAAGTAGCTCAGTATTTTTAGCAGTACATTATAAGATCTTCCAATAGCAAAACCCCCACATTAGCTCTCATTAATGGAAAAAAATTCATTTTTTTTCTCTATGTGAGTGTTACTAGCTCAGAAGTTTAATTCTCTGAAGAGTAGTTTTTTGCTTTACATGTGTTTTAATGAAGTTGCAGACAAAACTTTGTGTTGTGTTTCTCTTTCTTCCTATTTATTTAAACTTCCATGAAGAAGGGAAGGAAACTTAAATACTCTTCTCCTGGTTTTCTTTTAAACAGCAAGTGAAGCTGGGTAGTCCTGACTATGTTGATTGTAGTAATGATGAAGCAACAGAAGACTTCATGAAAAGAATAGAATGCTACAAGAACTCATATGAGACTTTAGATGAAACTCTGGACAAGTAAGTGATGAAACAATACTGTGATCACAACTGGTGATCACAGTATTACTAAAATGTTTTTTTAAGGGTTGGAGCATCCTGTATCAGGGATTAGGGCTTTCAAGTCATGTATTTTAGTGGCTTGAGCTCTCTCTTGTTTGGCAAATTAGAGAGTGTTGGCTCTAGGGGTGTAGCCTGGAAACTTCCTTGTTTGAGGAAGATTGGCTAGTGAGTCTAGTCTGGGACGATATTCTTTTTGATTTTTCCCACTTGGGAGAATGGTATTATTCTTCTGGGATAGAAACAGCATTTAGCAATTATTCCAGACTTTCTACAGTGGTTGGGTGGTACTTGTTTTTTTGGTGTGTAGAGGAGACATGAGCGATTTGTAAGCATAACTTAATTGGTTGGCATGGTTAAGGTTAATTATGAACACATCAGTCTTAAAAATGTGACTTCTAAATTAATTCTTTTGTGTTTGTAAATTATCCCGTAGATGCAGGGCTGTGAGAAACTTAGCTACAATATTTATCCTCATGCCAAAGCATTTTTCTGGTTTTTATTAACTTTAAGCTCTTGCAAGTAAGGTAGGGATGAATCATGTGAGGAGGAGTCCCATTTCTCTTGCCACAACCCAGGATTTCAGAGTGGGATTTGGAGTTTCAGCCATCCCAGGTGCTCCTGGTTTGTTCCAGGCCCAGAACTACAGAGAAGGCTGGGCTGCATTTTAATGTAATTAAGCGTGAGCAGCGTGAAGCCAGTTCAATCGGCTCAGTTCATGCGTGTAATTCCTGTGATGGACCTAATGGCTGTGCCTGGCTGGAATAGTAATGATTAACTCCAGGGAGCACGGGCAGGAATGAGGTGGTGATGCTTGGTTCTCACTACTGCCGTTTGGTTTTATTGTAAGTTTTCTTGTTTTATTGTGGTGTGATGTCTCAAACGCATCGCTAGAAACCAATAATAGTTATTTTCAGCTTATTAGACATTTTTCCTTGTGTGAACTAGAGGCTGCTCTAGAATTATAGCTCAGATGATAAAGGATAAGCAGTGAAAATTGAAATTATAAGCTGTCTGATATTGAGAGAAGGTAGTGGAGGGGTAAATTACAGTACTGTTAACAAAGAGTTGTTCAGAGAGCTGGTGAGAAAATGTCTTGCTTCAGACTATTCCCTGGTTCTTCTGGTGCCCTAGTTTTCCTGGAGGGATTAATTGAGATGGGTAATTAGTGACCATTCCTTTTGGCCCCTGGGTGCAATCAGACAAATACTTGCTGACGGAAAGTGTTTGTAACCTTGAAAAAAAAATCTGGTATTGTAAAATAGCTGGATATCTTATTCAACTGTGGTAACTTAAGTGACTCCACTGAATCTCCTTTTCAGTGTGTGGGCTGTATTTTTCCAGGAGTAGGATCTAGATTTGGACAAAGTGCAAGTAAAGGAAGCAGAAAAGAAAGTGATGTGAGCAGCTCCATGTGAAAAGGAATAGAGTTCGTCCTGTACCTTTGATGTACTGTGTTGTTTCTTAGGACTAATGCATATTCCATGGCTAATTGAGGATTTTTTCATTTCTTTGGCTTGTTTTATAATGAGAGGGAAGGTGGAAAGATTGTGGTATGTGCTGATAGAAACAATGTGGAATCTTCTTTTTTTTTTTTTTTTTTTTTTTTTTTAAACTTGCTCACGAAAGGGATCTTTCTTACATTAAAATTATGGATGTCGGAAGGAGTTACCTCGTGAACAGAGTGATGGATCACATCCAGAGCCGGATTGTCTACTACCTCATGAATATCCATGTGACTCCTCGGTCAATCTACCTCTGCCGACATGGAGAGAGTGAGCTCAATCTGAAGGGGAGAATAGGAGGAGATCCCGGGCTGTCTGTCAGGGGGAAAGAAGTACGTACTTCCAGACAGGCGTGACTGGGTTCTGTGTGTGTTTGTGCCGGGCAATTACAGCTGTCTTCCTCTACAGCCTTTTCCTCTTAACGAGTTTAAAGGACTTTTTTAGTTGCGTGTTTGAGTAGTGGAAACAGGATGGACACTTTGTGTGTAGTGGTTTGGTACGTACTCTTTTGTCTGTTTGTCTCTCTATTGGCTGAAATTCCTTTTTATCCTACAGCACAAAGCAGTTGGCAAGAGGGCTTTATTTTTTAACTATATTTTTGCAAAATCTTGATGAGTTGGGTAATTGGGAACGTGTACACAAGTTAAAGCTGAAAGGAAAATTCCTGGAAGGAAAGTTACAAACTACTGAAAACTTGTATTTTCCTTGTACTCCTTTTCTTTCTCCTGTCCCTCTTGGATAATGGAGTATGTTGTATTTCTTAGCAAAAACTTTGACAGTCTTTTGGAAAAGCTACAATGAGTTTACAGAGGCTGGAGCCCATGTATTCTAAACTGAACGCGCCGTGTGTTGGCTCTGAGCCCTCATCCAGTGTCTCTTGGTTTTTCTTCCAGTTTGCCAAAAGCTTGGCACAGTTTATTAATGAGCAAAATATCAAAGATCTGAAAGTTTGGACCAGCCAGATGAAAAGAACAATTCAGACTGCTGAAGCCTTGGGAGTGCCTTATGAGCAGTGGAAGGTTTTGAATGAGATAGATGCAGTAAGTTCTCTTTTAAATGTCTAATAAGTTGCTTTGACTGTTAGGGGTGAAGAAAGGACTTAGTTTTTTTTATATGTCTTTTATGGGATAAAAAGTCATTGAAGCTGCTTCTAGAGGCTGGAAAAGATTGTTGTTAATTCCTGTAAACAAGGCAAAACATGTTATTGTATTTTGCCATCGTTAATTTATTCTTCTTCTGTCTTTCCCAGTAAAACATTCCCCTGTAGATGCCATGATGCTGTGAAATTTTGGGTAGGTGGGGGTTGGAAAGAAGTTTGTGGTAGGGCGGGTTTCCTAGTTGGCAATTTCCAGCTGCACCTGTGAGATATATTAGGCAGTGCAACAGATAAAACATGGCCTTGCTTGCCCACAGGTGTAACTTCACCTGTACAGGGATTTAATGATTCCTGCTAACCACATCTGAGGCAAGCTGAGTGTCCTGTTCATCGTGTGTGTTGATTCCAGTGTCACAGTAGCAAAATACAACTGTTAAAGGTTATTTATATGTGGTTTTATTTAAGAGTGATATCTGCTTTTTGCACTGCTGGAAGTACATATTTTTAAAACTTATTTTCATTACCAACAGGGAGTGTGTGAAGAGATGACATATGAAGAAATACAGGAAAATTATCCGCTTGAATTTGCACTGAGAGACCAAGACAAATACAGATACAGATACCCTAAAGGGGAGGTATGCTATTTTTAATCTCTCAAGTTGAAGGGCTTCCTTGTCTTCTTGAATACATGTATCCTGGCTTTAGGATGGAAAAATAAATTTTAAAATTAGTGAAAAGGTTGTTCCTTTCTCCACAGAAAAGCACATAGGATCTTGCAATGATTGAGCCCAGACCATTTAATTTGATTCAGGGCTTGAAAAACAAAACAATAAATTTAGAAAAACAATGGAGAGCTTTGATTTTGTGGGCATTGTTCATGTGCTGGTCCTGCAGTGATAAAGCAGGAGCAATTATTGCAGGGCTTCAACTGTTGCATGAGCAAATATGCTGCCAAGGTGGCCTGTTTCTATTCATCTGGGCTCTTGGTGGTGGCTGTTTTGTGGGCAGCCCTGGCTGAAGTGCTGGGGAGATCTCCAGCCACGCTATTAAACTCCTTGCCTCTGGGAAAATAAACTTGCTGATGGTTTTTCCGAAGCAACCCCACTACAGTGCAGCGATGCCCAGGTAGTCCCGGGGCCATCGGTGGGCACTGAGGGCCGAGGCTTTGGGCAGCAGCGAGGAGGGATTGGCCCAGCTGCTCCTGTTTGAGCTGTGAGGAAGCAGAGCTCTGCCTTCTTCCTTTGCAGTCCAGAGCGATCACTGTGACAAGAGCAGTGTCCCTGGCAGTGTGACCCCAGTCCTGCTAATGAGGCGTCATTAAGCTGCAAAGTTCTCCTCATCCATTTGAACAAGGAGTGTTTGTTTTTCAAACCAATGCAGTCCTCGGGATGGTGACAGGCATTTCAAACTCCCTCAGTGCCTTGTGGTGATGGGTTGGTCACATTTATCCGAGGCAGTTTTGTGTCTGGTGACAGTGTGAGGAGTTTGCACAGCTCTCTGGGGGCCGGGGGCTTTCTCTTGTCCACAGGTCAGTCAGCAGTGCCACTTGGTCCTGCCTGGGGTTGAGGACAAAGGCTTTCTGCTGTGCTTGGTCCCTGTCCTGCTGGGCGTCGTGCTGAGCTCTCCACATGTGCAGTACATGACACATTCTGGATGTACATGACACGCTTTGGAAGTACTTGGCACGTTTTGGAAGTAGTGTCTTTACCCTGTGTGTGAAAATTAACTCAATCATGCCCATGCAGGAGCCCTGCTGTCCTCCTGCTGCAGCGATTCCCTGTGCGCAGCCATGCAGGACAGGTCACCAGCAAGTCCTTTGAACTGACTCGTGGTGGGATGGTGGCTGCAGTCACCAGGCCAGTTCAACACACCCATGACTTGTTTTGAAAGGGCAGCCTGAACAAGTCAGGCTTTGTGAACTCTTTGCATGCTGACTGTTGGCTGGGCTTCCTAGATTTTTGCTTGGAAGAGAGATCCTTTTGAAGATGAGGTATGGAAAATAACATGCAAGACTCACATTTGCAGATGTGAATTAAATCCTAGGGATTTTGTGGAAATTCTTGATCAAAGTGGCTAATTTAATAAAGCTTTTCCGTGAGGGGTATTTGTTCTGTGTATAACAAAATGTGTTATGTGAATGCTCAGGTCTGAAGCGTATTCTTAGTTTAAGGAAAATTATTACTGCAGTATTTGTCTGTGCACTAAGTAACATTTAGAAGATGACTAATATGAAAGTAGGATCCCCTCTATATACATATACTGTTCAAAGAGTTTTCCATTTTTAATGTGCTGTTTTTCCTCCCCACCCAGTCCTATGAAGATCTTGTTCAGAGGCTGGAGCCAGTAATTATGGAACTTGAAAGGCAGGAAAATGTGCTTGTCATTTGTCACCAAGCTGTCATGCGCTGTTTGCTCGCATATTTTCTTGACAAGCCCGCAGGTAAGTCTTCCTTGATACGTTACAAACAGTCTGTTTTTCTAAAAATTTACTGTTTAAGGTTCAGACAGTAAATTCTAACAATTTGCTGTATCATTAGAGGCTGGTTTTGCTAGGCAAGTACCCAAGTGTAATTTTTCATATTTGACCTCCACGTGAAACTTGGTACTTGTTGTTATTGAGCTTCTCCTCACCTGAAATGCTGTGATGTTTGTTTTTGCTCAGTTTGATTAGCATCGCTGTTGCATGCTGGGGAAACAGATATACTGTTAGGTAAAAAGACATTCAAGTGGTTGACCTGAAACATAACAGAGCAGTTACCTGTAACCTGTATTTCACATGTAATTTGTGGTTTGATTCCCTAGAACAACTGCCCTACCTGAAGTGCCCACTGCATACTGTCTTAAAGCTGACCCCGGTGGCTTATGGTAAGTGCTATTAAGTATATTTAATATACAAGTCAGGCTGTACTGTCTCTGTCATCAGGAAATGTTGTGAAGCATTTAAAACACACTTTATTTTGCGTTAAAATAGTTAGGCTTGACATTGCATGTATGCTTGCAGAGCTTTGTTGGAATAAATGAATCCTTTGGAATACCGTTGCTTTGCCTTGTGCCAGGAAATATGTGTTTCTGAAGGCCTGAAACCACCAGTGGCTCTAACTGCTGGAGGGGACAGTTGTGTGCTCAGTTCATACTCTGTTTCACTAATTCTTCTGACAAACCCATGCATTTACACTTCTGGTATGGCAAGATCTGAGTTTTTATTGATGTATTGGAGGCTACTGCTTTTCAGAAGACAGGCAAATTTGCCTATGTGTAGATTTATTGTCTTGCAAAATGTGTTCCCTTAGCCTTAAATAACTGTTCTCTTTTCCTGAAGTATTTTTTTTCCACGGTCCATCACAGTACCACATGAACTCACCTTGTTTGTTCATGTTGGCACTTCTTTGCCAGCGGCTGTTCCTGGTGGGCTCAGGGGCTTTCACTGAGCATTGTGGGCAGTGTGGGGTCTGGCTTAAGTACCCTACTTAGGCTTTAGGCTGATTGCTAATGGAATTTTGTGTGTTTCCACCTCAGCTTAATGTGTGCCTGCTGTTCATTTTCATTAAGTCATGGCTGAGTTGTATCTGCTGATATCACATTTCAGAAGATCATTTTAGGCAGAGAATTATCTACGCAGCTTATCAGGAAAAATGGATTGCCCAAAAATATTGGTTCAGTCAATAATTGGAAGCTGTCTTTGGTTACCAGCAGTGAAAAATAGCAGTCTAGACCTGTACTTTGTTTTTTGTTACGTTTCAAAGTTGAAACCAAGCACATTATGAAACAAAGTAGCTGCTACACTGGGAAGTCTGTCTGAAGAGGTTTGCCATTTGATTGCAGTGTCCTTACAGGAACGACAGCCTGTGCTGTGGTGACATCTGGTGTTCCCAGCCTTGCATGACAAGCCAGGGTTTTGAAAATAAAGATTCAGTGCAGTTAAAACTTTATTTTTTTTTTTTTTTAACCTGGATTCTTCTGACCTGCTAGTCTCTGCCTGTTTTCCACAGTGAAGCTTTGTTTTGGGATTGTTTTTTGAGGGGGTCTCTGGTGATTTTTTTTTTGTTTTTGTTTTTGGTTTTTTTTTTGTTTTTTTTTTTTTTTTTTTTGTTTGTTTTTTTTCTTTTTCGTTTTTGATGGGGAGGGAAGTTGGGTGACTGTTCATAAATTTTGAGAGGGCCTGGATGTTTGCAGTGTTTGCTCACGCACTAAGTGAGGAAGGAAACAAAGTGGTATGTAATATTGTCCTTGCCCTTTTGGCTTCAGTGAAAGAAATATTATTGTCCTTTTTTAAAGTGTTTGATATGTATGTCTGATGAGCACATTTCAGCCAACCTACTTTTTGGAATTCAGCCATCTGAAAACACAAGGACTGTGTAAGTTATTCCTACAGTACTGATCTGTGGCACTGTTCCAAGCTGATGTGTCACTTGGCTCCAGCCAGGCAGGATGCAGGATCAGACCTGGTGTGTTCAATACCTCCCAGCTAATGTTCTGGGGAAGTGCCTCCCCTGGGGGTTTGCTCTTCCTGGTGTTGGAGAGGAGCATCATTCCTGCCTTAAGTGTCTGATCTACAGCAGGGGAGCATCTGTTACAGCCTGACAGGTGGGTTAGAGTAAATGAGACCTTTACCTGGCAGTCCAAGGTAGGGGTGGTCTATGGAAAGAGAAACTGCAGCTTGCTGTGGTGTGAGCTTAATTAAAAATGAGCTGGAAATATGCACATGGTAATTACTGTGGAGCAAGGCATGTCTCTTTAGTTCATATTGAAATTTTTCCATATGATCCTTTGGATTTTAGCTCGTGGTAAGGACTGAGAGGTCTCTGAAGTGTCTGCTGCGTACCAGTCCTGCGTAATGGCCAGCAGCAGGGCTCAGAGCTTGTTTTGGCTTGGTCTCAAGGATCACAGTGCATCTGTGGACAGAAGGATGACTAAGGATCCTGTTCCAGGGGGAGATGTGTGCTTTTCCTCCTTACAATGTGTTTTATGGTTCACTATTTCTCTGAGTGCTGGCTCTCCTACAGTGTTTGCTCACAGTGTTCCTGACAAATGAGCTTTCTCAGAACAAGCTTCCCTGAGGGAAGGCAAATACTGGCCTTACTAATTTATTTTTGTTTTTTCAAAGTGCAGTAGCTTTCTAAGGAAATTCCCTTTTTCTGTCATGTAGCAATTCTATGGAGTGTGTTACAACTTTAGGGAATAAGCGAGGAGAAAAATCTGGAAACCTGCCTGTGACAGAGGATGGAATGGTGTGTCAGAGGAAGTGACTGTTAATGGATGGTTGTGGAGAGTAGCGGTAGCTTATAAAAGTCACGTTCATGGGAGATAAGTCAGGGTTTGGCGATCAGATATTGCTTAAAGAGCTGTGGCCATGGTGTATTGAGTAATCCTGTCATTCTCTGTGTCAGTTTTTACTACCTGGGAAGTAGTTGTTTCTTCTCACTGTTCAGTTTTTCTTGCCTCACTGGAGTTTTGAATTTTTGATTATAAAGCAGAAGTTCCTTTTCAGGAGTCAACTTTGAAGTTCTGTTTAGCTTGGGGTTAAAACTGGCATGTATAGAGGAATGGGGTTGCTAATAGCATGTTGCACCTTCTTGCAGTTGCTTTCCTGTTTATAAAAAATGAGACCAGTATTTATCTTCTTAGAATTTCACTGTATTACAGAAGTCTAGGATGTTTAAAACACAAAAAACTACAAATAAGAACTTTTTCACTGAACCTTCATGTATGTTTAAAAAACTAAGATTTTTTTTCAAAGAAAATAGTGATAAAGCCAAGGTGAGGAGATGGACTATCAGATTGACAATAATGTTCATCCAGGTGGAATTGATTAATTTCTGTAGCTTTAGCTCTTCAGAATTCAGGAAACTCTAGTATAAATCAGAAAGGGAAGGTGATTAACCAACTCAAAATTAGATTGCATCTTTATTAAAACTTCACTTTCAAAGCAAATGTATTTAAAATGTGTTTTCTATCAACAGGATGTAAAGTAGAATCTATATTTCTGAATGTGGAAGCTGTAAACACACACAGAGATAAACCTGAGGTAAGAATATTTTTCAAATTGGAGAATTTGATGGAATGTCTGAACTGTAGTGTACTGTCTGAGCTGATTTCCATTGTCCTCATGGATAGAATTGATTTGATAACTCAGCTTAGTGTATTTTATTTTACATATGAGGGTTTGCTACTGGTTTACTGTGAGTGGGAGCAAATTTTTTATAGAGCGAATTTATATATGAATTCTAGCTGGAATAGTTTATCTTTGAGAAATGAGAATTTGAACATGTGGTGTCTGTCTAAAAACCGTGTAAAGTTCTGCCAGGCTTTGTCACTCAGCAGAAGTAGGTGTAGCCAGCAGTTGTGTTATGAATGCCACGCTTATTCTGGAGAGAGAAATCATCAGCTTTTTCATCACTGCGGTCATTGCTGTATGAAAAAGAGGAATTGATGATGTTACCTGTGTTTTAAGCCAAAGCTGGAGAGGAAGACTAGATCTCGGGATACAGCAGGACAACCGGGGGAAGGAAATTGAGCGTGGTTGTAAAATGTAAGTGGAGAGAAGATGTCAGCCCGCGGCAGCTCCGTACCCTGCCTGCCTCAGGCTGGCTGCGCTCCGCAGAGTTCACTTGAGCTCAGGTTGATTCTGCTGCTTGTGCCAAGCTCTTCCTTCGCTGCATCATGAAAATGGTGTAAAATCATGTTTGTGTTACGATTAAAAGTCTCTGGGTCCCTTGCAGATCCTCATGCTAATGCCACCAGGTGTATGGCACTGGCTCCATGCAGAGGTTAGGAGCAGTGCCTGCTGGTGAATTGGAAGTCAGTTTGATAACCTGAGAAAAAAGGGCTGTGTTTGGTGGTTTTCAGAGAAGCAGTTTATGGTGAAAAGGAGTATAGTGAGAACTGAGGTTTTACGTATGTGTTCAATGGGGCATGTGACACAAAGTGCCTTTCTTACCTGAGAGAATGAGAATTCATGCCAGAGTTCTTTGCTGAATTCTTCTGCAAAGAAGTTTTGCTTTAATGACCTGGGTATTCCAAGTTCTGAAAACACTGACTTTTGGACATTTTTCTCTTTGACAGCTGCATTGCATGTTTCTTCTCTCCTCCTTTTTCTGCTTCCACATTCTGCTTTGCCATTTTGTATCTTAGTTTAATTTGTCATGTTTAGGGAATCTAGGGTGTGTTTTAGAAGTACCTAAAGCTGGAGAAGCATAGTGAAAATCCACGAGGGTGTCTTGGAGCAGTAGGTTATTTGTGTTAAACAATGTAGGTGAACATCTTTAGTTTGGCTGATCAAAATACTGGCGCTGAATTTACAGCTTGCTAAAATGTTGCTGAAAATGCCACTCCTCTGAATGAAGAGGTTTATTTCAAGGGGGAAAGCTCTGCCTAAATCACCAAGTGACTCTCAATGTGTCTAGCAGGTGATGTGGCCTTGCTGGCACTGGTGTGGGGTGGCTCTGTTCAGGTGCATGTAGAAGATCATGAAGACAGTTTCATTACAGCGGACATGAAGACACAAGACTGATTTGAACAGAAATAAATTGAGTTAATGAATTTTATAAGAAGAAAGGAGTAGTGGCATTTTCATAAAAACCCTTCAAATTCTCTTCTCCCTCTGTCCCAGAGGAAACCCAGCCTGGTGAATATGGATGATGTTGCACTCTTCAGGTAACAGGTCTGAACAAAGGACTAAGGTGGTCCTGTCTGCATTTAATTGCTGCTCAGACTGAAAATTTCAAAAGCTTCCATTTACATCACCTATGAATTGAATTACTTCTGTAAAATTAAGTTTTCAAGTAGTCTGTTGAAGTCAAAGCATTTAATTAAATACAGTGTCACATAAAAGCATTGTTAAACAATGGAACTATTGGACTGAGAATTGCCCAGTGTGCTGTTCTGTGACCCACCAGTCACTTGTAGTCTGTGCTCCAGAACAGTGCCCTCCTTTTGGGCTCAGCTGAAAACGTCTATTTTCACATGGCAGAAATGCCAGCAAAGCTCCCGAGTGTTTGTTTGTGGTATGTGTGAAGCTCAGAGTGCCATGGTGATTTGTCTGGAGCAGATTGAAGCCTTATGTTTGTCAGCATTGTAGTGGCTGAAGTTCTGACATTTTCTAATAAAGGAGTCTATAGTCTTTTGCAGAAAATAATTCAGGGAGTTGCTTTAGCTGTTGTTTGGTCCCTTTTTTGGGCCAGAAAACAAGTGCTGGGATGAAATGTCTGCTTTGCACATTTGGCTTAGTTGGTGAATGACAGAGAGAAGATTATTCATAGCCAGATCTCCTTTTTTATTTTGTTGAGGGGGTATGGGGAGGGAGATGTTAGTGCAAGGTGAGCTGGCTTACCACAGTGCAGAACAGGTAAGACTAATGAAACCCATCAGCATGAAGTTCAAAGAATTGTCAATGATTTGACCTAAAGTGGACCTTGTAAGGAACTTCAGAGCAGTTTGTTATAGTCTGCTCTCTTGGTAGAAAGGAGAATACCAAATGCACAGGCTTTGGGATGTACAGGAGGTTGTACTGTAGCAGATGTGATTGCACATGTTTGGCTGCACTGGGGTCTTGCTTGCATTTGGTTTTGAATAATTGAATGCTGCATTGAATGTCATTGTTTTTCTGCAGCCTCTGCAAAATGAGGTGAGACCTAGTTGGTCTCAGCCTTGGTGATCAAGCTAGTCTCAGCTAGTTGGTGATTAGCCTTGAATGGTTAAGGTGTCTGAGAACATACTTTTTATTTTGTTAGAGGTGATATGTTGCCTATAACACAAACACATGTTAAAAATCTTCTTTTGGCACAGAAACATGTGGCATATTCATCAAAAGACTGAAAGCTGCTTGATGAGTAGGTGTGTATGTGCTGAAGCACATGATTAAGTGAATTCCTGCTTGGGCCTGTGAAAGACTTTCTCCTAAATGTGACTGCCTTGAGCTTTGGGTAGTGCTGTCAGCACGGGAGCAGTGATTACTGTAAATAGATTTTCTTGCTATCTTGTTCTGGAGTAGCGACCGGCTCTCAGTCTGCTGCATTGTCGGGGTCTGGGGGGCTAAAAACATCTCTGCTTCTCAATCAACCCAGCTGTGTACGTGTGAAGGGATCTGATTGGTGGCTTTTGTTGGTCTTACTGCTGCATGATAAATATTCTCTGTATTTTTATTATTATACAGAATGTAGACATTTCCAGACCTCCCGAGGACGCTCTTGTAACTGTCCCTGCTCATCAGTGAATCCCGTGTGCTGACCAACTGTCGAACTTGGGGTCCTGTTTTCGTCCTACTACTTCAAAATAATTTGAAAAACTAATCATTCCAATCACTTTGAAATAAAAAAAAGCCCCACCGAAACCCAGCCCATGATCCAAACCAAATGTTTGTACAGCGCATGACTTGAAAAAATTTATCAAATCACAATAAAACTGTTGCACTGGCTAATTTATTGTGGATGAGTTATCAAACCTTGATTGGCTTTCACTGGAATGCTGATTTTGTAAATTGCTGTAATTTAAATATCGTGCAGCATCAAGTTTTATTGTAACAGCCAGCAATCATTTAGTATTAGTTGCAGTGTATTTATGAAAGCCATGAAGCACAACATCCTATGTGAGATAAGAAAGTCAGAATTTGTTTTGCCTAGCAGAGCAGCAGTATTATCTGTTTCAGGGCCCTTGGGAGTGATTGGACTGCCATGTAGTGTAAAATAACAAGCCATAATTACAGTAAACCCCTAATCCCACTGATCCACAGCACTGGTGCTCTCCATGTGCTAATTAACAATGTCTTGGTGGAACAGGGTAGCAAGTTTTCACTTAGTTCCAGGACAATTATTCAAAGAACAGGAATGTGTATAAATGTTTTTAATATACAACTTCTGTTAACAGCTGTTCTGCATTAACCAGGCATTAGGGTTTGCCTGTGGGCAGAAGTGATTTTGAATTCCCTCTTTTCCTGCTTCGTACAGATGTGGGCGATGGAGCACGTACAGCTCTGCTCCAGCTGCTGTGTACCCAGATTTTATGTGGGCTCCAATAAGCAGTGGTGACCATTCCAAAACAGGGAAGCAGAGCTAGCCAGAGGATTTTGTAGCTGGGTATTGGCTCCAGTAAATGTGGGATCTCAAACCAGCAGGGCATGAATCCCAAACTGTATGGCAGGAAGGCCTCTCGCAGGCTGGAGGAGACTGCAGGCTGTGGGAGATGGGGTGCCTTGGGGCCTTTCTCATGGTGTTCTGTGGGAAGCAGCTGTGGCACTGAGCAGGGAAAGGCAGGAAAACATGGAACCTTGGAACTGTTTTCTGAGGGGGTCTTTTAGTCGTGAAAGTAAGCAAGACTGTAGGTTGTGGAAAACTTTTGTCTGTTAGGTTTCTCAGGTGGTATGTTTCTCCCAAACCAGGATTTTGGAAATGTATCTGCACTCCTAAAATTGTACTGAAGTTTTCAGAAGTTTATAGCAATTGGGAATGTCTGCCATAACCAGGTAACCTCCTGGCCAGAGAGCCCCCTGCTGTGGTGTTTGGTATTTAGTTAAACCACTGTCCCTGGGCTGAGATTGGGAGAACCTGGATCGTTTTCCTGTTGCTGTCATGATTGTGATGTAGGAGTGTTCCATCACTTTTCCGTGTTTAACTGCTCCAGGGTCTGGCTATGAGCTTTGCTGTGAATGATGCCCCAGAGGAGGAGATCTGAGCCTGCTGTACCCTCTTACACACAAAAATGAGTCTGGTTGCTCTCACCTGACAGCTGAGGTGACATTCCTGAGGGATCACAGGGATGCTGGCCATAGTCAGGTACTGAGGAGTCATGTGCAGACAGCTTGGAGTGGTGTCACCTGCACAGGCCCCAGCTAAGGAAATACTATCCAAATGAAACCTAATGCATTGTGTTTCTGGTGGGGCCAAAATCTGTACAGGCATCTGCTGTGGAAAATTTGAGTTTTGCTGCTTGAAAAAGGATGGGCTGGGCTGTTGGAGAAAATGGAGGGGGAGGATGACAGGGGCAGGAACTTGGCTAGAGAGGAAAGCAGATTTTGCCTGTTCTGTGGCTGGCAGAAGTTGCCGAGGGAGGGGAAGCAGCAGGAGCACCCAGGACCCTCCATTCCTGCCAGCTGCTGCCAGCCAGATTTCCTGGGGCTGTGTCTGCTTCTTGTTCTCTGCTGAGCACAGCACTGACTGTGCAGATGTGTGCAGCAGAGTGAAGTGGATATTTAAAAGCAGAATGCTCTAAGGGGTCTCCTGTTACAGCAGGATTGCTCAACAGCCCGTGCTTTGTCAGTCAGAGCAAGGCCTGATGCTGAGGGGAAGCGCCAGCGGCGGTTCGTGGCACAGCTTGCCGAGGGGAAGCTGTGTGATAGCGTGCTGGATGTTTATATTGTGCTGTTTATTTCTCTGTTGATGCTTGGGCTGCCTCTTGTCTCCAGAGGTTCCTCCTTTTCCCTGCATCAGCCTTTCTGCAAGATCCTGCTGTTCTGCTGTGAAGATCACATGTAGCTGAGTCAAAGTAAAACCAAAAACGGGGCCTGTCCTGTTGGACACCCATAGCACTTTGCTGGGAAAGCCTTGGTCCTATAGGAAAGAAGTGTACAAAGGGCAGAGTATAATGAGAACAGCAACAGTGCTATTGGAGGGTGCTTGTGTTAATATGTGTACTCTGAGTCTTTCCAGGAAGGACTGGGGGAGATGGAATCTTGTGCAAGACAGAGTCAGACTGCTCCTGCCTTGGGGAGCAGGCTCCTGCTGGGGTTGGCCAAGGAAGAGGGTGTGTGGCTTGGTAGAAGCACTATTTAGGAGAGGTGTGTGGGTTTTTTTCCTCCTCCTGTGTTTGCCAGGCTCTCCAGACCGTGTTGCAGCTGGTGTGGCTGTTCCCACGATGGTTGTTTGTCCAGCTGTGCTTTGGTGCTGAGCAGTTGCAGGGACACCTTGTGGTCCCAAAAGTAAGGTTGAAACCTCAGTCAGTTTTCTAAGCAGCAGCCCTGTCCTTGTTGCATGGCTTTCCCTTCACAGTGCCCATGGCTGTTCTGGAAGGGGGTACAGTCCCAGCTGCCATCATCTCATCTAATGGGATTCCTACGAGTAGAAATCCACTTACTGTTAATGAGGATATTGGTCCTTTTCTGAGCCCCTGCTCATCTGGTCTCGCTGCTGGCTATTGTGTTTGTTTAATAAGCCCTTGGGGGTGTTTATCCCAGTTTTCTTCCTTCAGTGTGACAGTTCAGCACACTGCTTCCACAGCCTGTTCGTGTTTACTCAAATTCAAGCTTTTTCTGCTTTCAGCTTTCTTGCCTGCTTATCAATATTCCCTTTGGGTCTGTCTTGGTAGTTAAAATGCTGCTTTTATCCGATACCTCTCATTGACTGAAATAACTATCTTCTGCCTTGCCTTAATCACCTCACTTCCTCTTAGCTTTATGTCTGAGCTGTCTAGCTCTTGCTGCTTGTGGACTAATTTCCAGTACCTCTGGATTCCTGCATTTTGATGCTCCATTTCATGCTCCATTTAATTTTCTTTGAATCAACATCAGATGTTCAGCTTAAAAGATTTCAGCCAGTATTCTGGGAGTGCCTGTGGAGACCTCTCTGCAGTCCCAAGAAATTTCTGGATATGTTGCATCAGTTGCTAAGAAAAATACAAACAAACACACTAAATGCCAGCATGTTCTGTTGGTTTCTTGTTGGTTTTTTTCCCATAGCCCTATAGCCATGCAGAATATGACTTGTCTTGCCAGCTCTTTGTGTTCTTAAATACTGATGCTTTCTGATGCTTTCCCCTTCTGCAGAGAAGATGGTTCTTGTAGAAGCTTCTTTTTGAAACTTCGTTTTTCCTTTGCTTTCTTTCAAAGAGATGTGAGTGTAGGTCAGGCCACGTGCTGGGGTGTGCAGAGATTTCCAGTACTTGGATGACTCTGTCGAGCAGCATTTGCTGTGTGTGTGTTCCCAGAAACCTTGGCCTGGTGTTTATGGTGGAAAATGGGAATTTACCCAAGGGCTTGAAGGCTGATGACAAAGGAAAGGGCTCACGTGGATGTAGGAGAACTGGTAAGGGCAGAGCAGTGTTGGCAGAATTCAACCTCCAGAGAGGATCTGGTGCTGCTTCTTTATATCCTGCTTTCATAAGAAATGGCTGAAAATCTAGAAACTGGGCTTGGGGAGGGGATTGAATTGCTTTTTGAGTTGATGAGTTTTGACTGATGGAGTTGTGTGTCTGCGTGTGCTGAGAGGGCCCCTCACTGTGTGCTCGTGGGGCTCTGCTTTCCCTGGAGTTGGACTGGAGAGCCTTGTTTTGAATGTAAACTCTAATAAATGTGGTTGTAAAACCACTGGAGCATTCCCCGATGTCAGTGTGACATCTGCCACATGCCTGCGTATCCCAAAGTGCATTTAAACTTTATGTTACCAGCTCTTTAGGGAACACTTGATGTTACCAGCTCTTCAGGGAGTTATTCAGAGTTCTTCCAGTGACTTGGCTGCTCACAGACAGGATCAGAATTGGCTTTATGGCTGTTAGTGTTAAGGAGTAATTTCCTGGAGTGTGCTTGGAACAAGGAGGGGTGGGCTTCCCTCCCTGAAGATTTTATTGATTCTTACGTGGTTTATGGCCTTTGCAGGGTTCTGATTTTCCTTGCATTACATGTATAAGGACTGGGAGAGACAGTGGATTAGAAAAATGTAGTTAAAGCAGTGGTTAAAGGCAAAAAGGTTTTAAAAGCTGTGACAGTGAGACCTACATATGGTGCACAGGGACCAATTGTCCTGGCAGAACTTGTGTGGCACAGGTCTGAGGGATGCTTTTCACTGGCAGCAGAGATCCTGCTTTTGGGTGTCTGAGGGGCTCTGTAAAGCTCCTGGTACCGGGATGAGGTCCAAGCCTGGTTTTGACTCCTGCTCAGGGGCTGGGCCCTTTCCTTGTGTTTTACAGAGCATTTTGAGGAAATAAGCATTACAAGCTGCTCATCTTTTGTGTCATGTAAGAGCTGCATGTTGAGCAAAAACTGTGGCCAGCTGTGAGACCTTTGCTTTAATTTTTTTTCTTTAAATTTGCAGAATGTAGGTGTGAATCGGTCAAGAGAAGAAGCTTTGAGGACAGTCCCCACCCACCTATAGCTCCAGCTCCCGGGGGCAGCCCTTCCTCAGCAGCTCAGGGCCCGGAGGTGGCGGAGCACGTTGGGATAAACGCACCTCCCCTTCCCTTCAAGACATTTCGAATGTGATTCCGCTTCTTTGGAGAAAACCTGGGCTCGTGGATAACTCCCAGTGCCGAAAGGTATCAGTAAAAAAGATTGTGGGAAGCAGAGAAGAGTTGGTTTTAGATTTTTCTTATGTACATTTGTGCAGTTTCAGTGAGTTTTTACTGTTCATCTGTGGATAATGCAAGGTGGTTAATTGCCCGTGTTGATTTTACTGTCAGATTTTAACTAGATTTTATTTTCTTTTGTAAGTGTTTTTTCTAAGAGTTCTCTTATTTTTACTGTGAATGATTCCTAGAATTACGTGGAGTTTTTTTGATGGCATATTTAACATGGGCGAAATTCTACATTTTGAGCATTGGAGGCTTTATGTTGCAAAGCTGCTTTAAATGGGGAAGCTCATCAGCTCTGATAATTGTCTTGTGTTTTAAACTGAACTTAAGATTTTTCTGAAATTTCTGAGGGAGATGTTCCCTTTGGAAAATGAAAGTATTCAAGCTGGATTTGTTGCCTGGAAGATTGTGCAGTTTTAGCAAGATTTTAACATTTTCCAGAGACCAGGTGTATTTTGGAGGGCAGTACAGGACATGAGTGTGAGTGACAGCTGAGGAAGGAATCAAGGGAGAGATGGAGAGAGATGCGTCCTTTCTGCTGCAGTTATGGGAGGGGATGAGCAGCTTTTCTGAGCCTGGAAGGGAGGGGAAAAGGATTCAGCTTGTCAAGGGCTGGAAAAGCTGCTTGTCATTATATTTTTAGGGAATTTTTGGAGTGAATTTCAACATAAAAGTATATGTTTCTCTTTTATAGCCACATTTAATACGTACATCAAGAAACAGTACAGAAAGGTTAGGTGAGTTTAACCATTCTAACAGTTCATGCAACAAAAACCACCAGGTAAATTCTGAAATAATTTTTAACATGGCATATCTGCCTTGGGGTTTTTTGTATTGTTTTTAAGCACCTTCCATCATCCCAATTCTTCGTTGCTCTTTTATGCCTAGTGAAACTCCAGTGCTAAAAATGGAATTTTTTGTGTCTGTTGAGGTCACAACCTTTTAACTGTACTAAATCAAAATGTATTTTGTATGCATGTTACCAGACAACTGAAGGGAGCTGCTAGCACTGCTGCTGGCTCTAGCTCTGAAATGAGGAGACCTATTCTTTGGTAGTTGGACTGTGTTTTCTGAGGATTCTCTTCAATTAATTGAGCTTTTACCATGTAAGTTGTTGGGGTTGTTTTGTTGTTTTTGTTTTTCTTTCTTTCCTGAATTCCTGTGTGAAATACCAGGCCCTGGTAACATAGTTTTGCAGGCAAGGGCTAAATTGTCTTTTGTTTGTGCAGGGTTTATAAAATAATGTGCTGCTGTTGTGATTTTTTTTTTTTTTTATTAAGCTAAATTCAGCAATATATTCAGCTCTGGAAGTAAGCCATAGTGCATTGCTGGGTTCTGTTTCAGAAGAGGAATGTGTAGGGTGCAGAATGACCAGAAACACTTGCTTCAAGCGCTGCTGTCTAAAGCTTTGTGTGTGTGTTATGGTAATGCCATTTCAGACCTTTATTAATTCAGCTGTGCCCGTAGTTGTGGGGTGAGGAGAGAGCCTGCCTGGCACTGCTCAGAGGAGTTAATTTATTGGTGTGTCGTTAACAAGGCCACCTTTGTGGCACAACTGAAGGAGTAATTTCCCCTCCTGCTTTGGCGTGGGAAAGCCAGGCTGTGCCCCAGGCAGCCCTCGCTCCTCGGCCGGGACAGGAGGGGTGGTTAAACAGCTTTTACACTGAGAATGTCAGGCTTTATCTGTAAAAATCCCAGGAGGCTGCATTAGAAAAGTGGGATTTACTGGCAGATTGTGAGGTCTGACCTGGCTGAAGAAATGTGGGAAAAAATGTTTCCCCCAGTGAGAGCTGAGCCCAGGGGCTGCTCCTCTTTGCTGGTGAGCACAGCTTGAAATGTCTCCTCTCTCCCTTTGTTTTACCTCTTGGATCTGTCAGAGGTGCTGTAACATCCTCAAGGCTACATGTTCTATGTACAGTAGGTATTTTTATAGCCTGCTTTCAAATATACTGTGATGAGTGTTTTACTACAATTGGTGTTCAGTAAAAAGAGTTCTATACAAGTGTAAATAAACTATTGTGCTGATACTTGAAGAGAAAAAAAAAAAAAGAAAAGAAGTTGTTGGTTCTATGGTAGGAAGGTACTAAATCAGTGACTGCATCTGACCCTGGCTGGAGAGAGCAGGTGTAGATGATGAATGTAGATTTGAGGTGAATGTAGATTTGGAGTGATGGGTTCTCCTACACTGCAGCCATAACTGCTGTTCTGGGAAGGCACAGTTAAGAATTGCAGATTACTGTCACTTTCTGAAAGTGTGTGTCCCCCCCACTCCTGCCAGAAGAGGAGAAAACCCTTGTCCTGACCTTCTGTGTTTGTACCCATTTATTTTACTGCCTCTGGCTGTTGTGTGTGTGCCTGGCTCCGATGCAGTCTCTCGAATGGGGTTAAACTGTCCTTTCTTACAGCGTTGGCCTTCATTGTGATCTTTCACACAAATGTAATCATTTGACCTTTGATCCAAGTAATAAAGATCAAATGTTGCAACATGCACCAGTGTGTTTTTCTTTCCATGTCCATTTCCAGCGGCTGAAGTGCCAAGTCAGTGTTCCTGAGCCTCAGCAGGGTCCCACAGCTTCTACCAGCTGCATTAAGGGAGTTTATATAGAAGTGTAGGAATTAAATTAATTCACCCCTGTGGTTGCTTTACTCTGACAAATAATGATGATTTAAGTAAGAGATTCAATAATGGAGAAAGAAGGTGGAAGAGCTAAGTAAATAAGTGCACGCCAGGATTTGCACACAGTGGAGGAGAAAGGTAAGACTTTATTAGTTCTACCTGGGCACTGGGATTAAAATCTGATCCACGCTCTCAGAGCTACAGTTGTTCTTACATTGTCTTCAACACGCCGCAGCTGTTCTGGGAAAGCTGAAAACAAACAGCCAAATGCTGCCTGTCAGTACAAGTTTGTGTGCAGAGGGGAGGTGGAGGGCATTAAATTTCCGGGGGTACTTGTCATTCTGAAGGGTAAGAACAAAATTAATTACTGCTTTGTGGTTCTAGAATTATGTACTCAAATCTTCATGTCTTGGTGACTGCATAGCCCCAGGTGGTAACCACTTGTATCTTCTCTGTGAGGTAGGAGGAGCGTTTTCATTGTTTTTAACTCCACTGTTTATTTCTGTTTGGGGGGAGGTAATTTTGTGTTTGTTTTAGAGCTTTTAGGCTGAACAAAATCCTTTAATAGCCGGCTCTAGCTGTAGTGTGAGGATGACCCAGACCTGATGGGTGAGTGAAGATGGACATTTGGTGCCCACAGGTGGGCCTGGGGTGCAGCAGTTCAGCAGAGCAGGTGGAGGTGCTCACCAGCCTGTGGAGCTTTTGTGGCTGTGCTGTCAGGAGGAAACAGAGGTACAGGACAGGGCCCTGGGCAGTGGCTGAACAGGACAGTGCTGCTGAGGAGGAGTAGCAGCTCTGCCGAGCAAAGGCATCTGTGCCCCTGTGGCACAAGTGCAGTTGGGCACAGCTGTGGCAGCAGGAGATGCTCCTGGGACATGAGTCAAATGCCAGCTGAAGGAGTTGCTGTGTGAAGCCTCTTGAGCAGGTTTGGCACTTGTAACTCCAGAGCAAAGCAGGTGAGGGCAGGGAGCCAACATTCTCACAAGGGACAATTACTTCTAATTCATTACAGCTTCTTGCTATGCAAAATACCCACATTTGTTACTTCTTACCTAGAAATGTGATTCTGCTCAGGTGCAAGTGCCCAGCTCTCACCCTGGGAAGCAGAATCACTTTCTGGTGAAAAATGGCAAAGCAGAAATGACTGTATGCTACAGGAAGGGGGAAGGCCCCATTTCCTGCTCTCCCTGCAGCACCTGCCAGGGCACTGATTGTTGCTCTGGGAGGGGTTTGTAAGCCAGGCCCACTGTGGGTGTTTGGAAATGGCAGCTGTGTTCTGCCCCTTCCACCCTCAATCTGCAGCCTCCAATGGCATCCAAGTCATGCTGGCCTTACTTGGGTAGAACAATAAGCTAGAGCTGTTCTTTAGGAGCAGAACAAAGGCAGCACTGTATATTTTTGAGTCTCTACAAAGCATTACAGCTTTCTCCTGCTCTTTCAGCAGGATTAACAGTCTGAAACTACCCAGAAGCTCCAGGGTGCTCCTATGAGCTCTGTAGTGTTTCGTAACTCTTGGATGAACTGACACATGTACATTTTTTCTGCCTGCTAAGTGCTGAGAAAATCAAATAATAGTGTTACAAGATAGAGAAAGCTCCTGCAAAGCAGGGAACCTTGCTTCAGCCTGAATTTTAGAAGCTGACTGCAAGGAGAAGGTTTTGGAAGGAGCTTTGCAGTAATTACATTAGTTTTTCTTTCTCATTAATGGTTAAAAATCAAAATTCAGAAGTAGGTGTTGCAACAAAGCAGGATCTGGTTTTGTGCCCTTCTAACAGCAAGCAGAAGGAGCTGCAGCTGCTGTGTTACAAACAAGCAAATAAAGCTGGAAGAAGGATTTTGTGTTTGGCAGTTAAACAGAATAATTCCTCAGGCAGAGCAGGCAAGTAACTACAGTCATTACCTGGATTCTGTCCTGCTGTGATTGTGGTGCCTGTGTCTGTTAATAGAAGTGGCATTTAGTGGCTGAACCGCACACTCCCAGGCAGGATGGGGCTGCTCTGGGATGCTTAGGCCTCTTTGTCTTGTGCTTGGACTGCCTTGGAATAAATATGTTGCATTTATTCAGCAACAGCAGCCCTAGAGCTGTAGCCAACAGTGACTAGTGTTACACTAGGAACCTCTGCTTTTGCCTGATTCTGCATTTTGGTTAATTCACAAAAACACCATAAATATTTTAGGAAAGCAATCAGAGCTGACCAAGCATTATTTTTTCACGATAGTTTAAAGACAGCTGAGTTAAATTATGTGTTGTTAAAAATCATAGAGCCGTGAATGAAAGTTACATTAAACTTTCTTTTAATTGAAGACAAATAAAAGAACCAAGGGCTCAAACACATTTTAAAAAGACATCTTCTGTTCCCCAATGTCTTCTCTCGAGCAAAATATACAGCACATATATATATATATAACATAACTACATTCAAGTACCAAACAGAATTTACATTTTCCCAAAGAGAGAAAATAATGCACATGATTCACATACCTTAAACCCAACCATGCATAAAAACACTGCCAATAAATCAGGAGTTGAACATAATTCATCACACTACTGTGTATTATTCTGAAGTATCGACATCGTTGGAATGCATTAACACTTGGGGTCTGGGCTTGTAACGTGTAGCCCTGCTTTAAAGTCCAGCTGTTCAGAGATTTACTTGTTCAAGATCTGTTCAAATTTAGGGTTAATAAAAGAAAATCCATCAAATGCAGACTGATCCATGGACTCGATCAGATTTTTGTCGCTGTAAGACAATTTTGGCTTCTCACTCAGAAATTCTCTGTCGAAGTTGGTGTAGTCACTTGCTGATTTCTGTGTTAGAGAGGGGAAACAGATAGAGAGAAATGTCATTTTCTTCCAGAACAAATTACTTAAATACAAAAGTTTGGGAAATTAGTCTTTGAGATCCCTCCCTCCTTCCCCTGCTTTAGAGAGAAAAAAAATCTCATTTAACCTATTTTAACAAGATTATAAGATTGTAATGGGGCAACTTCATGTTGTAAGTGGAAACCAGCAGAAAAACCAAACCCAGGTTACTTTGGAGAAGAACCATCTGGATTTATGGTAACACTGGGTTATTACCCAAAGGTTATCTATTGACAAAGGCAACACAGCATTTACTTACATGTAAGGCCAACATTTCTTACCATTAACCAAAATGTTTAAATTCCTGAGAGCATTTTACAGCCTGTACTTCTTCAGAGAAAAAAAGCAATGCCCTATAGCAGCTGCTTTGTGTCTGTGTGTTTCATAAATATTCATGTAACTAAAACTGTTTTACACTCTGAACCACCAAAGATTACTGTTTGCAGGATCCTTATGTTTCCAGATTTCCCACTTGTCTGGGAACAAGCAACACAAAACCTTGTGTGTTTGAAGGGGACAGCTCTCCTCCATCGAGTACATTGTAACGAGACTCTTGCCTCCAGGTCATTTCACAGGTTCCAGTAAGAGGCTGGAGAAGCACTGCTTTGGATTTTTAACCAGGTGAGATGAAGCAGCAGCATCCCACTGTGATACAGACTGTGAGGTACAGGCTGTTCTTTAGATGTTTTTTTTGGGTGACATCTGGCATGTACATTAATTCTAAGTTCAGTAGCATAGAGAATGCTGCTTCTTGCCCCCTTGGAGATGCCTGGGTGAGTTTGAAGCAGCAGAGATTTAATGTTTGCACAGAGTACCTGCAGTCAGGAACCAGCTGAGCAGCCTTGAGCTATTGCTTCTCCTCCCATGTGGCATTTCAGAAAAGAAAACTGCAAGCAACTGTGAACATTTCTAACACAGAGGGGAATGGAGGTCAAAGCTATCTGTTGGTTTTCCTGAACATTTTCTTCATAAAGAAGCTCCTCGAGAGCAGTAGGAAGACTTCCTTGAGTCTTAATGGGAAGATCTCGGGGCAGTCACAGGAGTACAGTGCACCTGAACCATCCTACAACAAGGGGGTTACAGATACACAACTTCTGCATTTGTAAAATGTGAGGAGAAGATGGCAGTAGGATACTTTGGGCAGATACAGAACTCACCCCTTCCCCCCGGGCTGCTGTTTACTAGGAACAAAGAACAGCCCACGTACCACTTTTGGCCTGAAGGGAGGGTCCACCTCCCTCTTCTCTAGCGCTGTCCAGTTGATTGTTTTGAAGAAAGGATGGTCTCTGATATTCCCAGTGACCCCAAGTCGTTTTGCTGGATCCCTTTCAAAGAGCTGCAAGAGAAGACACCCAATAAAGCATTACAGCTACTCTGAAGGTACGCAGCAGTGGAAGAATAACAGGTAAGGGTGCTGACCATAAACACAGCCTTAGCAATTAATCTGACTTGGATCTCCCATTGTAAGAGCAATTTGCTGATAAACAGCTCCTTTCCAAAGCCTAGATTTGTCCCTCCCTGGACTGAGGCAGGACCCACACCCTGATCATCAGTCCTACCTTTTCTAATATGTCCTTTGACTCCTTGGTAATCCAGCGTGGGTAGTGAGGGGTGTCCACTCGGATGGACTCAAACAGTTCATCTTCGTCATCCCCGTGGAACGGGGATTGGCCGATGAGCATCTCATAGAGCAGGACCCCGAAGGACCACCAGTCCACAGAGAAGGTGTACCGCAAACCCTGCAGGATCTTGGGCCACACAGCAAGGGATGCAGGTGAGTGGGAAGGAGAAGCAATACATCCCAAAAACCAGCAGAGGTATTTCAAGAGAGAATCTTTAATAACTAGAGCATTTAGGAGGAAAAAAAAAAATCCATCTCTCTGGGAAATGCACAACTGTGGCTTTACCCATGGCTGCTGTTTGTGGGAGTGTGGCCAGCTCCCCGGACAGGTCTTTGCTCTCATTCAGAAATTTTCTCCCTTAACTTTAAATATTCATAGATTTAGAAAACATCCTCTCTAGTTTCTTTGCAAGATGAAGGGAGAAGCAAGTAGCGATGCAAAGTAGATTCCTACGGAAGGCTTTGACATAATTTATAGCTTTAAAAGCTAAATACCTTGCAAATAAGATCTTAAAATTCTAAGCACACAGAGTATTTAACTCTGTGAGATTTCCCTTAGAAGCTCCTTTTGTTTTAAATTCTGGTTGTTTGCATAGGCACAAGTCTCTTCTCCATCTGCAGTGCACATACATAAATTCATTCTGCAGGAGCCTTGTGTATATGCTGGCTACAACTAATCCCCAGCTCTTAAAAAACCGGAGCATTTTAACTTTATAAAACCATGTTTTTTTTAAGCTTAAAACTACAGAATATTTAAAAATCTCAAGTACCTTTTATAAGGAATGCAGATGTAATTTTTCCTCTGATTTTTACCTCTAATTAGACTTGGACTTTTCTGAACTATTAGTCTACACAGAGGTGATTAATCACAGCAGCTGTTCTGCCATCAGGGCACAAAATCCATCCCAGCAGTGTCTGTGTGTGCCATACTGACCTCGGGAGCGATGTAGTCGGGGGTCCCACAGAAAGTGCTCGCCTTATTGTCGCCAACAACGTTTTCTTTGCACATTCCAAAATCAGCTATTTTGATGTGGCCTTCTTTATCGAGCATCACATTGTCCAGTTTTAGGTCTCTGCAAAAAGTGTTTAAAAGATGCTGTGCTTTACAAAAATGACTTAAACAGATGCACACAGCTTCTTCACTGATAAACACCTCCTGTACTGCACACACAGAGGTCTTCAAGGAAATAATAATCCATCAACACTATCCATACAAAATGGTACTTTTGTGCTTTGAAGGCATGCGGGACAAGGGAAGAATTCTCTCTTGTCAGAAAAAATAAGAGGCTGAGGTGCATATATAGAATGTGACCTTATAATCCTCCACATTTGCTTTCAGATCCAAAAGCACAGCCAGAGCTTCTGTTGCTGCTGGAAGGTGGTGTGAGTTAATGCCCCAGCAGCTGACACAGCAGTGCTGCACCAGCTCCAGGGCTCAAAAGAAGGATTGTGTTGGATTCTGAGAGCCTTTGGCAGGAATTTGATTGTTTGAAACCTGCCCAACTCTTAACACTACCTGTGACTTGTTCCTGGTTACAGCACAAGTTCATGTGGCACGGCCTGTGAAGTGTCCTATTCATGTCTTTTCTCAGAATAACACTATTCAACCAAGAAAGAGCTTTTTTCTCAGCAGTTTCCAAAAGCTACATTCCCTCCCTTTGACCATGATGATTTTTTGTCTCTCTGGCTGCAAAAGCACATACCAAGGAGGGCAGGCTGAAGAGAAAATGAACAGCCCTCGGCTTACCAAGAAAGACTGAAACAGAGCAGAGACTTTCACATAAGAACAGGGCAGGCTTTTCTCTGGGGTAACTGAAGTCCCCAGTACCAGCAGTGGATCAGGGTCTGGCCCCCGATGCTTCAACCTGCTGAGGCAGAAGCATCAATATTGTGGTTTCACCAGAAGGCAGAAGCAGGCAGCTTTCACCTCGGTGGTTTGCTCAAGGCCAGCGGGACCTGACAGCCTCAAGGACTTTCTCCCTCACCTCCAAACTAAATAGACTCATGATTTGAAGGCAGTGTTTAAAATAACTGAAACAAAACTGCTTTTGTGTAACACAAATACCATTCCATCACTCCAGTTGCCAAGGAAAAAAGCACACAAATAGAGATTCATCTCAGGCACGTTAATGGCCTTGGAACTCCATCAGATCTCTGACAGACAGCTTGTACTTGTTACATCAATCAGGAATTCAAAGATGCATGAACTGCTAAGACAATTCCCAGGTCCCAGGCTGGAGCTAGCTGGTACTCACCTATAAATAATGCCTTTGCTGTGAAGAAACTGGAGCCCACATAGAATTTCAGCTCCGTAAAACCTGAAAAGACCAAAACCAAATCTTTTAATCTTTGCTCAGTTACAGCAGTCAATGCAGGTAGCCAATAGAATGCTGTGGCCATCTTTTCATGGAGTGAGAAGCACTGTACACATCTTTAAATGCCTGTACACTTGTGTTTAAGCAGCCAGATGCTGTAACCTGCACATTAATCCCTTCACCACACATCGGCAGTGTCCAATACCAAACAGCAGAGGGGACACGACAGCAACTTGCTGCAAGGCTTCATCTCACTTCCTTCAGGGAGCACCATCCCCTTCCTCCTCTTTAGTAACACTTTGTGTGGTTTTAGTGCCTTTTGAAAGACGGCTGCTGGGAGCTCAGCCCTCAAGGATTGCTGTAGGAGGGGCTGGGCACCAATGGCAAGGTTAGAATTGGGCCTCACCTGTCTCCCTCTGCACCTGCCTGGTCACAAAAGACAGGCTGAAAAGCAGCATCACTTAGGGGCACTCTCCTCAAAAAAAAAAAGAGGTGATAATCTAGGGGACATGAAGAAAAATATTTCCCTCTGCCCCAAAAAGTTTTTTTTTTTTTTTTTTTAATTGGAAAAATACAACACAATTTCCATTTTGGTATAGCAGATGAATGTTGACCCAAAACAAACAGGCACAATACACCAGGTGAGGATGCCAGATGCACAGATGTTTGCTGGGATGCAGGCAAGCTGGAGGGGCTTTATCCACATTTTCACTGGGGAGAGGGGGAAGTGAGCTTGCCCTGACCTATAGAAGTGGCTGCTATTGATGCCAGACTCCTTGTTCTGATCCCATCCTGTCAGCATCCCTTAGTGCAGGGCCAGTGACAGCAGCAATTTTTCTGGTGCTTACAGGTAGGTCCAGCACTGCTGCACTGTTGCTGTGTAAGGTTTTAGATGCCACCCCTTCAATGATGCCATTAAAACTCCTGTGGGTTTGGGTGGGAGTAGAAACTGACCTCAAACTAAAAATGATAACTAAAGTAACAATAATACAATATTTTTGCATCCTTTAAAGATCACTGGAGCTACAAACTGAAGTCATAGGTAACTGACACAACTGCACTTGCTAAACAAAGTGCTTACCCAATTTATTAGCATTTTGTAGAATGCACAGGGTTTTTTGTACTATCATGTCAATTTAGCAATAATGGTAAATAAGCGTAGAATTTTTCCCCCATGCTGTTTTCCAATTTTTTTTCCATCAGAATACTGTCCTACAGTACACTGAAGCTGTGCCTTTTGCTTTTCGGTGCTGGCTCATGTTGCAGTTTATTTTGCACCCTTAGGTACAAGCATCCCATAAAGTAAAACATCACACTGCTATGTAAATTAAGAAAGCCCAACTCCACACATCACTGAGTGAACTTCTTCACTGTATTCAACCAGTGCCTGGAAACATCTTTTCAATTCATCAGCCACTGAAACTTGACTGCAGGTAAGGAGGGGCACAGAACTAGAAGCAGTAAACCCAAGACACCAAAATCATTCATGGAGATGGGGAATGAAGGGTTGAGGACTCACGTTGCTCTGTAGAGGTCGAAACGCCCCTTGTCTTGTATGTGGAACATCAGGTCTCCCCCGTTCAGGAACTCCATAACGAAGAACAAATGATCCTTTAGCAAAGAACCAGGGAATGGAACAATTACTGAGGCTATTCCAACCACAGATGAAGCAGCAGTGAGCCTATAGGGGACCAAGCAGCCACTTCCCCCTTCTCCTGAAGGATTTCTGTTTCATGCACCCCTATGAGGCTCCTACAGAGCTGAGGGGCCTGGTCTTGTAAAGATAAATATCTGATCTTGTATTCTGTGGGTTTCTAGACTTAACAAAAATACACATTTATACAGGCTGACTGATTGCTACCTGTGGCAGTCACCCTTTTTCCCCTCACCGAGGGTGAGGCTCATATCAAAGGGTGATTTAAATTAAACTCCCTCTTATTCCAGAGTGCATAGATGTTCTTCTGATTTCATTCTGTCCTTATCAAGATATGTTTGGTCATACTCATATTTACTTTCCACTAGGCCCATGAACTATTGCAGAGCACAAGAAAAGGACATTTAATTCTTGCATCACTGAATTGCTTTCATTTGACTGCTGGTAACAGCATCCATTAAAAGGCTCAGTCTGTTTTGTTGCTGTCACCACGGGGCTTTTCCTTACCTTTGTCTGAAATGTGCAGTAAAGATGTGTGAGAAATGGATTTTCCCAGGCAAGAGCAAGGACCCGCTTTTCCACCATGGTACATTCCACGTCATCATCAATTAGCACCACGTCCTTTTTCAGAGCTTTGATAGCAAAGAATTCATTCTTCCCTTTCAGCTCAGCAAGCAGAACCTACAAAAGATACAAGGTAAGAGTAGAGGTACATGTAGGAAAGACTGTTGCTGATTATATCAGTGAGGGAAAGCCAAAGGTGCTCACTGCAGGTGCACTGACAATTCAAAAGACACATTTAAATGGGAAAGATGACGGAGGTTTAGGAAGGTGAAGCTGCTGAACACTGAGATGAGGAAATAGGGCTCAAGGACCACGTACCACAGTGTCATGGTTTGACACTAGCCAAACACCAGGCACCCATGACAGCTACTCACTCGCTGTCCCCTGCCACAGCAGGGCAGAGGAGAGAAAAATTTAATGAAGGGGTCATGAGTTCAGATAAGGACAGGGGGAAAACACTCCAAGGGCAAAACAGGCTCAACGTAGAGGTAACAAAGTGAATTTGTTACTAACAAAGTCCAAGGAGGATAATGAGAAGAAAAATAAGACTTTAAAAACACCTTTTTTCCACCAACCCCTCCCTCCTTCCCACCAGCAGCACAGGGAGGCGGGGGGTGGTTCTTGTCAGTTTGTCACCAAGATCTGCTGCTGCTTAGGGAGAGGAGTCCTTCCCCTGCATTGCCATGGGGTCCCTTCCCATGGGAGACAGTTCTTCTGAATTTCTCCAGCATGGCTCCATCTCACGAGCAGCAGCACACATGCTGCTGCAATGTGAGTTCCTCCCATGGGCAGACAGTCAGACAGTCCTCCCAAACTGCTGCTGCATGGGTCCCTTGTCCACAGGGCGCAGACCTCTGAGGCCAGGCTGTTCCATGCTGGGAGCAAGGCCTTTCTCTCCACTGGGACTCCCTCTGGATCACAGCCTCCTCCAGGCATCCGCCCGCTCCAGCGTGGGCACCTCCCCCTGGGCTGCGAGTGCATCTCTGCATCCCTCTGGACCCCATGGGCTGCAGGGGCACAGCTGCTCCACCATGGTCAGCACCACGGCTCGCAAAGGCATCTCTGCTCTGGTGCCTGGAGCACCTCCTCCTTCTCCACTGACCTTGGTGTCTCCATGTTGTTTCCCTGTCGAGGTTTGACCCTGGCTAAATGCCAGGCACCTATGACATCTGCTCTCTCTACTCTTTCCTGCCACAACTGTGCACAAGAGAAAAAAAAAAAACCTAACAAACACACCGGACTCACGAGTTGAGACAAGCCACTGGTGGGAGGACACACAGAAAAAGGCCAAAAAACAGGTGGCAAACAAAGCTGCAAAGTGATTTATTAACCTAACAGAGTCAGAGGATAAATCACAGGTAAAAATAAGCTCTTAAGACATCATTTCTTCACTCACCCCCCTTCCCTCTTAAGGCACCGCTTCTCAGCTCACCACCCTCCCTTCTTCCAACTAACCAACAGCTCTGGGCAGGGGCAGGGTATTGGGTTTTTTTCTCTTAGTCCATCACCACAATTCTTCTTCAACAAACACTGTTTCTCTACTCACCCCCCTCCCTATTAAGACCATTTCTCAGCTCACCCCCTCCCTCCTTCCTTCTAACCAACAGCTCCGGGCTGGGGGCAGGGTATGAGGGTTTCCTTTGGTCAGGGTCAGTCCACCAGGGAGAAGAGTCCTCTACTTAGCCATGGGGGTCCCTCCCACGAGAGACAGTCCTCTGCGAACTTCTTTGGCATGGATCCAATCTCATGAGCAGCACCTGCCTGAATTGCTGCAGCACGAGTTCTTGTCCATAAGTTGCAGACTTCCAAGCTGAGGCCAAACTGAGGCCAGGCTGTTTCCATCCTGGGAGCAAGGCCCTTTTCTCTCCTGCAAGGCCTTTGCAACTCTCAGTCTCTGGGACTCCCACTGGATCACAGCTTCCTGCAGGCATCACCTGCTCCTCTGGCGTGGGCACCTCCCCACAGGCTGTGGGGGGTTCTCTGCACCCCCTGGACCCCATGGGCTGCAGGGGGACCACCTGCTCCCCCATGGTCTACACCACAGCCAGCAGAGGGTTTTCAGCTCCTGTGCCTGGACCACCTGCTCCCCAACCTTCTCCACTGACCTTGGTGCCTCCATGTTGTTCTCCCTCACATATTTTTACCTCCTCCTCCTCCTTCCCTGGCTAAAAAGAAGTGCGTGCTCACATTGTTTTGATTTCTTCTTACATATGTTTTCACAGAAGCATAACTAACATCTCTAATTGGCCCAGGTTTGGCCAGCAGCATGTCCATCATCTTCAGAGCCATCAGAGATTGGCTCTGCCGGACATGGTGGCAGCTTCCAGCAGCTTCTCACAGAAGCCACCTCTGTGGCCCCCCCACTACCAAAAACCAGGCCATGCAAAACCAACACACACAGGCACAGCAGTGTTTCTGTCAATGTCTTGTGAGTGAGCTGTAGTTTCAGAGACAGCAGTGGACAGAACCTGTGGAGGTCACTGCTCTCCCAAACATCCCCTGCCGTTGCATGGGGCATTATGAGGCTGTTTCTGTACGGAGGGAACAAACCTAAAATATCCATCTGTACCGTGTGCATTAAAGGACAATTCCTCTGCCTCGTACTAAACACTGACAAACTGCTCTGCATGATGAATCACTTTTGAATTTAGACAAGATCCAGCTGATGATTTTCTAGTGTCTTTGACAAAGATGTCTGTATGCAATTCTGTTAAAGATTATTGAAGCTGTGAGACCTTTCTGGTTAAGGGAAGGTCTTAACCATCACATCTCAGAGATCAAGCGACGCAGACCCTTAGGCTCTCAGTTTGCTACGTACCTTTCCAAAGCTTCCTTTCCCCAATACTTTGTGGAAGACAAAGCTGTCTGTGTTGAATTTTCTCCTTGAAATTCTTGATGCTGTGTTGGCTGTCCTCCCCTCCCAGAGCTTATCATACTCGCTGTAATCTGCTGATCAAAACAGGGAGAGGAAAGCTCAATGGATGGAGAAACACTGCACAACTCAGAGCCCTGGATAAGAATTAAGTACTGACACAGTATTTCAATGCATCTGCTGCTGGAATACTGGTGAACCTAAATGAAAGGGCCAATTTCTGGCCTTCTGTGCAGCCAGGAGATGGGAAAAAGAAATAGATGCTTTTTCTTTTAATAGCACTTACTAAAAAAATTGTCTAACAACACAAGGCAAGAATGAATAACTACTTAAATTGTCTGGCTGTATTGAAACATTGTCTGTTTTCTCACCTGCTGCGTCTCCTCCTGGAGCTTTATGTTTCTTATCAAAATCTTGATAAATACCAACACTTTCTACAGATCCAGAATCAGACCTTCGTGTAGATTTCTGAGGAGAAGGAGAATACTTGAAATTATATTAACACTACTACTTTAGAAACAGAGTAGTAGCTTTAAATGTAACATGATGGCAGCACAAACTTTTCTTTTAAATTATTAACTCCCAGTACATATCTTTTCTCAAGAAGTCTGGTTCATAGACTATTGAGTCACCTTCTTTACAGCTTCACATCAGCCAATTGCTTTACTTCCTTCACTGCAAGAAAGTAATTCACTGAAATACCTGGACAGTCTATCTTGTATTGTTCATTGAAAAATTATTAAAGGTATAATGGCTTGAATCCACAGTGGGAAGAATTTGAACTGTGGGAAAATATCCCCTTGGATGTATGTTCATGTGAAAGAGGAGATGGGAATCACTTACACTGGATATGCTGAAGTCATATCTATGTGTGACATCTGTCTTTAGCACAGGGAAACAACTTTTACATATGGAAGATCCCTGACATCAAATTCCAGTAATGACAAGATTGAGCTCCTGTGTCATGAAAGAGCTGGCACAACAGCTCTCACTGTTTTCAAAGTAAATATCCTGTGAAAGCTTAGGAATGCACATCTCAGAGGAAGCACTGTTGGCTTTTGAGATATATTTTCCTGCTTTATTTCAGAGCTTGTGTCTGAATCTTTATTTGCAAAAGTTGACCACAAAAGAATCATACTGCAGCAGGAGATGAACAATGCAAGCTGTGGGGCCAGCAGTAAGTCCAGAGGAGTTTTCTCTCTCTGTATGTACATATTTATATCAGATGAATAAAAATTGAGAATACCTGGTATATTTCTCCTTATTCACTTAATTTTATCACTCGAGTGGAATTTTAAAGTTGAAGCATATAAAAACAGATTTCAGCATTATGATGCTACTGATTAATCCATTGAGTGAATAATCTTGGCACCACAAAGAAGAACAAAATTGGATTTCAGGAAACTACACACCTTTTAAAAAATTCCTTAAGTGGCACAACCCTCCCCTATTTCAATTTCAGGCTATTGATATCTTCATTGGTGTCTATAAGGGCCAAATTTAAAAAGACAAAGCTGTTTGCATTTCCTCTTTTCCAAACGTAGTTCTGCACAAAAGTGATGTAGAAAAGATGAAGTGGAAACCCCAAGATGTTCTGAAAACAAGTAATTACCTGGCAAATGGCAATAAAGCTTACCTGGCTAACTTGATTTAAAGCTTCAGCTAGCAACTTCTGGTTTATTCCACACAGGTTTGCCACCTTCTTCTGGCATTTATGATGCACATTCATCCCACATTCTAAAAGAAACATAAGGATTGTTATACAGGCATCAGGAAAATACTGACATTACAACAAACAGGGCTGCTTTCTCTGCAGTTCAGAAACCTTTTTAAAAACCAGACTGGACACGGACCTGTCATTTCTACCAAAACTGCAGTTTTTATCCTTTAACACAAGGAAGGCTAAAAAAATATTTCACAAGGAAGAAACCTCCAATCATCATTACTTTATTCTCAAAATCTGTTACAATAAGGATCACCTTGCCTTTTTTGTGGGAGGATTATAGAAGCAATATTTACAGTAAACTCTTTTAACACACTTTTAGATTCTACATTGAGTCAGTCACCAAATTTCAGCTATTCCCAAAGCAGTAATTTCGATAATACTCAAGATTACACCTCTGCAGTGTGTGCTGACTCCTTGAGCAGCTCACCTTGGCTGAGCTGTCCCATGAGCCCAGCGCCTCTGTGCATCTTTAATACAAAAGCTTTCCCACCCCATATAGGTGAGGTGAATCCCACCCTATACAGCACACACAGAAAGGCAGAGTGTGCAGCAACAGCCAGGCTCCAGTGCAGGGGGAGCACTGCAAAAGCACAGAGAGCTGCCTCCTCCTCCTCCTCCTCACCTTCACACTTGAGCCCTTGCTTGACCAGCCCCCAGAGCAGGCTGCCACAGTGGTCACAGAAGGTGGGGCTCATGTAGTTGTAGACTCGGAAGCGATGGGGCATGTCGATGTTGAAGCGCTCCTTCTGGAACTGAGCACAGGGACAACAATCTCATCTCAGGCCCCTCATCCAGCAGGAAAAGGGATCTGCCCATCACACACCACCCACCCCCTTGCGGAGCTTTCAGCTGCTTTTCTGACCTGAAAGCTTTGCCCACCGTGTGTTACAGAACTTTACACAACTTCAAGCAAAGACAGAACCTTGCGTTGGACTGCCAAGCATCTCCCAAATGGAGTTGGCAGCTTCTGCACAAGGTTTTGTTAGTTCAGGAAAGTTTAATTACATAATTACACTCCAAATATATTGTTCCAGCTCTTACCATTGTGTCCCTGCTGTTGGCTGCAGTACCAGTACACCTCCCAATGATTTTATCAATGCATTTCTTATGAATAGCAGCATTGCATTCTTGAAGACATGCACAAGAAAAGAAAGGATGACAAACACATGGGATGAGGTTTTTGCATTTAATAGCAGAATGTGAAAATCACATTCCTTTTGTATCATACTATATACACCAAAAGCTTATTTTCTATCAAGATAATAATCTTTATTAAGCTGATTCCCCCACTCTTTTACTTTATAATAAACTTTATTTCTAAACTAAATCAGCATTAAGCAATGCCCTCAGCATTTGATAACAGCAGGACAATATTATGCTTTTGAGTTTTACCCTTTGATACCTCCTCCCTGCTTGGAGTAATGCACAGATCTATGCTAAGTCAAAAGTGATTTTCAATTCAGCTGCAAAACCCCTCAGTAGCTGTAATTCATTTTAGAAAAGGTTTCACAAAAACTGCTGTCATAAATGAGTGCAACGTTTCAGTAGCATTATACACTTCTGAGAAGAATAGCTAAGTCTCAATCTTGATACCAAAACCCCAGGTAGGAATCATAATCAGATTACTTTGGTTATTGTGCAAAATTGATATTTAACATCTATTACTACCTATGGTGATGATGCATTGTGTAATGTATATTTACAGATTTTCTTTCAGGAGTAACTATTAGATCTCCAGATTCATGTGGATAGCAGCATAAATAAAAAAAATCAACTTACGTCTACATTTGTATCCCTGCTTGTTGAGTCCCCTAAAACACAAGTTATAAAATAGGAAATCAGTACATTTTCTGGAATAAAAGGTGGCTGGATTTTATTTTATTTTTACCATGTCAACCACCAATTAATAAGCTGGTCTAAGTTCTGCTAATCAGAATCTTCTGTCTTAGGAAAGCAGAGTTTAGAAGAAAAAGTCCTGTGTTTTGATAGCTCAGCAAATCAGGAGGAAAACCCAGAAACAACAAGGTTTCAATCACACGGGAAATCCTCCCAACCTGACTTTGGGACATAACCAGCCTTACTATGAAAGGGATCCAACTTCTAGCTCTCCATGGGTCTTTACTCTGCCATCAGCCACTTCACATCTCAAAGTCTGGGCATTATTTTCTCAGACCCGCCCATCTCCTTCTCCTGTGACAGAGCTACTAATGATCACAGGCCAGATATCACTTGATGCTGATGGAATTTTTGCCTATTATTTCACTGGCAAAAATGTTCAAGCTCTATTCATCAATGCGAAAGAGAGAACTATAATTCCTAGGTATAAAAATTCTCTTGGTAAGTATATAATTTCAATTCCCCAACACACACGAATTTGCCATGTTTTGTCTGAGTATACCTGAAGCAAATTTTGCAGTTATTTGGCCCTTGAAGGTGGGGAAGCTTAGATTTTCGTGCTTACCATACAAAGTCTCTGCAGACAGAGCAAAACGTAGGTTGTCCGAAGAAGGTGGCAATAAATTCATGATTTTTGATGTAGTGGATTTTGGCTTGCTTGATAGCTCCTCTCCTGTTAATGGTTACTGTCCCCTCCTCTTCCCTCATTGACTGTCTGCAGTCTGAGTGGGAGACAAGAAGACACACTTCTAATACTTCCAGGTATTACAAAGGTTAATGTTTTCTTCTCCCAAATGTTCAGCTTGTTTTTCTGTTTCAGACTCGTGTTTCTGTTCATTTTACACCTGCACTCTGCAGACTTTCAGTCCAGCAGGGGTGGTACAGGTGCACACACTCTTCCTAAGGTGACTCTGTGTCTGTGTGCAAGCACTTCCTGCTCCTGCCTATGCAGAAAATCCTTTAGCTGATGAACTGAGATGAAAAAGTAGGAATGGAGCACAGTTTTGATAGAGAAATGACAACCACTGTTGTTTCTTGGAAAAAAAAATTCTATTATTTATGTTATGTGATTTAGGTTTAAGATAAATAAATATTTTACTGGAAGCAGGAGGGTCAGCAGAAGCCTTTCCAGGCTGCTGCTCCACATGCCCTCCTGAAGCAGGACTACAGCAGAAATTCAGATGAACTGCTGCAGGACCTTCTGGGTCACTACAGGACCGTCCTACTGGAAGATGCCTTTCTCCCAGCCTCCATCATCATTGAGCAGTGAGGACAGATAAGACATTGCCATTTTGCTGACTTGTAACATTCATGTTTTATCTGTCCACAAGTCTCAGTCTCATTCCTCTCCTCTTCTAGCCCCCATGGATTATTTAGTATTATAATAATACTACCTGCTCCTATCTCCTGTAGCATCTAATACTGAATTCACATAGAAATTATGTGTAGCATTAAGCCAAGACATAAAACAACAAATAAGTTCTCAGGTTCCAAGTCCAATTGGCCCATACATGTCCTCATTAGAGGTTAAGGTTATTTTCACTCATTTCCAATGAAGATTCTGAGTTTCTTTTACAAAAATGAGTATTTGTGGATGTAAGATTGAGACACAAATTCAGACTACTTAGTCTTCATCAGGCATTTTTAAAGGGGCTTGTAGCAGAGGTAACCCAATGAAGGTGTATCAAGAGACTGGGTAATTGGTGACTTAACCCTAGAATACATTTCTTGTCAGCTGAAAAGAGCTGTTGAGGGACAATCCCATTCAGCAGGAAGAGAAAAAGGCTTGAGCCAGCAACGAGGAGTTGATCAACCACTAACTCCATCAGCTCTTGCCAGCAGCTTGTGGGTCCCAGCCTGGAAGAAATGTGGACATGGTTCACATGTCCAAAGCGCTGTAAAGCTTAGGGCAACAGGAGCTTGCTGTGTGCAGGCTGGGAATTTCCACAGCAATGGAGTAAGGAAAAAGAGGAGCATTTTTCCCACTGTCAATATAATAGTTTTTTAATTTGCTCCATTGCATTGCTGCCTTTCATCATTATCAGTGGGAGCCTTGCTTTTAGTACTGACAGAAGCAGATCTGTTTCCTTTGCCAAGTCACACTCACTGCAATGCCTGAGCTTACTACAAAGTTACCCAGCAGCTCTGTTTTTCTGGCTGTTAGATGCACTTGGTTCTTGTCATTTTTTTAGCAGGCTGCCACCACTGCTATTCCGACAGACTGCTGAACCTGGAATACAATCTGTCATATGACACCATTCTGAGTGTCCTAAACAAATTTATCTGTCACAGTCACCAGCAGCCACACTGTAGCAGCATGTACTGTCTTAGAAAAGAAACAACATAATCAACTCAGAGATTAAGGAAAGATGAAGCATATTTGTGAAAAAAAAAAAAAAAAAAAAAAAAAAAAAAAAAAAAAAAGTTCAATAAAGTTTCCTGGGTTCTGCCACTAAGTATTAATGTACTTTTCTGATAAACTAGCCACCTGGTTCAGAGAAAAACCCATCCTGACAGCCCCTGAAAGGACCTCCCAGTGTGCACTGTGACAGCCCCTGAGTTACCTCTGCCCCTCCAGGAACAGAGTTCATTTTGGTTGTTCAAACAGGCTACTGAGTTCACCCAACAAAAACTCATCAGCTGCTGCACTTCAGCTTGCCAGTCTGCAAACAGTGCTATCTCTTTTTTTAATCCTGCTGAGCAAATACACAGACCTCACCCACAGCTCCCCAAATGCTTCAGGGAAACCACACTTGTGTGAGGCACGGGAAACAAGGTGGTTGAGAGGAGCAATACTTCATATTGTTTCCTGCATGAAAAGGATGTCTTTGTAAGGGAGATTTAATCAGTAACAGCAACAATGCAGAGAAAGGCCTTTTGCTTTATGGCACAATGTTCTGAGGAGATCATCTGTGATGGAGAAAATTATCAGACAAAAGCCTTTCTAAAGTCTGTAACACCAGCAAACCAAGTGTCCAGAGAGGAACAAATGGGTGAAGAGGACACCTCACACTGAAACACTTGGAGCAATTCAGTATTGCTGACACTGTGTGCAGAAATCTCTGACAGACTTGATCAAGAGATGGCAAACACTGGTGTTTCCTCCCTGTCTGAAGCCCTGATACCAAACGTCAGAGAAATATGTGAGACTGGCATTTAGTTCCTTGAGAGGGTAATTATATAAACTAATAGCTTTGATTTTTTCCCTCTTTTTTTTTTTTTTTTCTCTGCACATTTTCCTTAAACATACTTTAATGAGGAGGAATTATTGAGTACAGCAAGACTTCAAAATCTGCACATGAGAACACTCAGTCTTTACAACCAGCTGCCTTGTTAAATGCCTTTGCCAAAACCAACCAATATATCAAAGTATAGCTGAAAACATTTGTGTCTGGTTCAGAAGCAGCTGAGAGGTTTGGAGAGCAGCTGTGAGTCAAGTTCATCTGGAGCTGAGGTGGCTCTGAAATCACAGCGTAATTTCAATTTACTATGGGCATGTTTAACAAGTTATCTTTAATGTGTAAATTGCCTTTAATGTGTATTGCTCCAGAAAAATTTTAAGCAGTTCAGCCAACCATGGAGTTAACTGGAAAATAAAGACTTAATTTCAAAGGTACAGAGACATCCAACAACTGCAGGGAAGTAACTTTAACAACAACTGTAGGGAGGCAGGGTGGAGATGAGGGGAAGGGGAAACACAAAGGGAAAAACTTTACTTTCCCCTCCAAGCAAATCAGAACTCCCACAAATGAAATGCTTGTCATGAGCCAGCACACAGAGAGTCATGTACAAAACAGCTGAATCAGCAGCTAGAAAGCGGGCCACCTCTGAGGCCTGGACTTGTCAGCAATCATTAAACATAATCTATTTCCTTTATTGAGAGCTGTGGTTAATATTTATCACTGTCATGTTCATCTATTTCAAGGACCCTTCTCAAAACCTGCAGCTGATCTGACAAAAGCCCCCAGAACTCCTCCGTGCTGCACATCCCCGAAGAAACCATTCAGCACAGCTGTGAACTGCCAGCGCAGCTCTCCAGCCATGGTGTGCACAGCCCCTGTGTTCCCTGCTGAGCTGCAGTGCCTATCCTGCTGAACATTGCACAGCCCCACAGCCACTGACACAACACCCGACCCATTGACTGGAAACCATTTACTAAAACAATATTGCCGGGGCTCTGCTGAGCTGTAATAAACCTCAAGGTGAGATGTCACATTGTCTCCATTGAACCTCAAAAGTCCAAGGACAAAAGAAAACAACCTCAGAATAACCCTACTAGGTTTGTTTTTTTTTTTTTTTTTTTAATAAAGAGTTGAAAAAATATTTACCATCTTCAGAGTTCATTTTTTAAATTTTAACCTGCTCATTTCACGGTGCTATTCATGAATAGAGGGAAAGATAATAGTGCTACTGTCAGAGACTGGGAACCAGGAGTTCACTTCAAACAGGGACAGGAAAGGAATTTTCTGAGCTGGTTGCTCAGGCTGAGATTTGCCTGAAATACAATAAATTACAAACCCTGCTAACATTTCTGTTCTGTGTCTGTCTCCTTCTGCTGTTCTGCAGCCTTGCACTTGGCTTTGTTTGAAAGTAAAGTGCACCTTCAGGCCAGGAAAAATATTAATCTTTTAGAGCAATCATTAAAAGGGAAAGCTTGTTGCTTACAAAGGAGACTTTCCCAGCATGAGCTGTTGCAGAGGCAAACTGCTCTTTAACCTGGTCCTGGAGAAGAGTGCTTTAAAGATCATCTGTAACAAAACCCAAACCCAACCAAAACACCCAAGAAACCGTATACAAAAATGCAGGTTTTCCAAAAGCCTACAGTTCTGTGACATGAACTTGCTACGTTAAATCATTTTGGTCTTCGTGCTACCCCTATAAAGAGGATCACAGATTTGGGTTGGAGCATCTAGTTCCAATGTCCTGCCACAGGCAGGGCTAACTTCCACCAGACCAGGTTGCTCAGAGCCCCACGCAGCCTGGCCTTGAGCAAACCAAGGATGAGGTCCTGCCTTGGCCCCTGAGGCAGCTCCTGCTGCTGCTCTGACACTGAGGGGCTGCTCTGCAGCTGCTTTAGTATGTACTGAGCTAACCTTACCCAGGCACTACTGACACACTGGTCTTGCAGAAGAGTGTGAAACAAAACCAGTTTTAACCAGCCCTGCCCTTCAGCCCAGGAGAAAACCCCAGCCATGTCCACCCCAGCCTTTGTAGGGTATCGCTCCCACCCGCCCAGAGCTGCGCTGCGATCACAGCCTGTGCTCAGCGCACAGAGCTCTCGTTTTACACCTCAGTGTTCTGCTAAACGCTTCTGCAGAGACCTGTGGTATCTCATTTGTGGTGATAAAACCACGAATAAACTAGAAAATAGGTTTTCTTTCTTTTTCAAATTACACAGTAAACCAAACCTTTAAAGATACAGCATCTGAATCAAACTTCTACTGAACGTACAAAGTATATCAGATTTTCCTTGCTCCACACAATACGTTAGCTACCTTGGGAACCAGACACACCAGCTTGGTGTTTATGAAATCACTACATCTGCAACTGTCTGATTCTCCTAAAGAAAATCAGAAAATAAAGCCTGCAGATGTTTTTATTAAATTAATGCAATCTCACTTCTAGGTGCAGATTAAAGCAGATGCTAAATGTCACTGAATAACCTCCACATTTGCCAAATTTCCAGAAACAGCCTTTTCTCAGTTAAATGATTAAATCATACCAACATCCCCATGTAAAATTATAATGCCCAGTTTTGGCTTTTCAGCCCTCATCATGATTATTTTTTAAAAACGTGACAATCCTTCCACAACACACCTCATCTACAGAGACACTTTCTTCAAATCTTACTTAAGGCCCATACAATATGCAGATTGAAACAGCAAATATGTTTTTTACCCTATTATTTTTCACACATAACTCAGAAAAATGCTGAAGTCTCATGCTTCCCCAAGACTCATCTCAACACAGAGAAAAACATACTCAAAATACATGCAGCTCTCTCTGGTTCATGTTCCTCTCCCAGAAGTCAGACACTTGAGATATCACAAGTTCACATGCAAATGACTCACCTTCTGGTACTTCTAATGGCATTTTAAGGAAAAAAGTTCACTATCCCTTTCTGCAGGAAGCTGTAGCCAGCAAAACAGCAATTCAGAATTCAAACCCAAGACACAAGCACACTTCCAAAGCTGCTAACACTGCACAAGACACTCAGGAGAGTGAGGTTCTGCGTTTTCTCACTCGAGAAGGTCATTAACTACATTTGAATAAACAAAGATCAAGCAAAGCATTAAACTTATTGCAGCTCCCACCTATTAAAAGTAAAGCTGCTTTACAGAATTATAACCTAGTTTCAATACTACAACGAGAGAAGGAGGGGTAGAAGGAAAACAATTTCAAAATGAAAATTGAGGTTAACACCCTGTTCTCACATTTCACACATGAGGAGAAAGGCTTTTGAATTTCCAGCACAAGCTCATATTCAAATCACAGGACAGAAGACAAAAAAGTTCTTTGACAGCTCTAAGGGCTCTGCAGTCCCCATTTTACTGGGTCTAAAAAGAAAAAACCCTCTAATATTGGTAAGACTTTTCATATGTAGCCCTAAATTAACTGGCCAGGCCTCAATCTGGAAAAATAATATACAAATGAAAAGGCTCAGTATAGTCTACCATGGAAGAAGCTTTAATACCAGCTTATTCTGTGATTTTTTTTTCTCTGAGAATATACTTGTTAATGGAGCAATAACATTTCTTATTTCAATACTGCTCTGCACCATCGAAGCACAGAAAAGTGGTGCTCTCTGTAGATAGCAAAATGTTTGCTACTTAGAAGAAAAGTTTGAAAAACAGCAGCTTCAGTTTTCAAAACAAGCCAAAGAAAGAATTAGTCACTTTTGTGAAGTGCTTCGGGATTTTCAAACAAAACGTAGAACCTATAACTCAAAGATACAAATGGCAGCACTACCTTTGAGTAAACCAGGGAACAACTGAAATACCACCTTCAGAACATGCCTTTTTTAGAATTCTAGAAATACAGCTACCACAGAGTTCTGTATGCAAAGGTAGGTCGGAGGGAGAACAAAATGACAAGTGCATAGGAAGGAATGTCAGAGCTTTCTCTGAGCTTTCAGCTATTAACTAAGGTTTTCAGCAATGTGGAGAATGGAGGTTAATACAAACATCTTCGTAATGCACCAGCAAACCTCTCTGCTCTCACACTGGTAACGGCTGATTTAACTAGAGAGAGCATTTACAGCCATGCAATGATGAGCCAAAAATCAGTGCTTGCCTATTTAGCAGCACTGCACACACTGACATGAGGGAGGTTTACAATCTGGAGGAGGAGTAGTTTGTTAAAAGGTACTGGTATTTGCGGTGTTCACATTAAAATATCAGATTGAGTGACCTTCCGTCACGAAACGTGGATGTATAAATGTCTTGAAAGGCAATTTCCACCACCTCTATGGTTTAGTTACCAAAAAATATATCAGTGACTAACTTTTTATAAAGCAGAAGGTAAATAGAAAGTCATTGCAAAGTAGAAGGTCAAAAAAGTGAATTAAGATGTGAATATTAACTTGCCATTTAGAATATAAATGCATGACTTAATGATCTGTTTGGTATTTAGGCTTCATCCACCACCATCTGCACTCCCTAATAAAGGCAATGAAAAGAACTGCAAGAACACGGTCTCTATTTTTAAATTATTTTGATTACTAAGTACAATTAATTTAGAACTTCCAGCACGCAAGTATATTACCTTCCTACTAACAGCTAATAATAAATTATGGAAGGTTTTCACTAATGCCATCTTTACTTTTCCACGTCTGTGTGGAGAGGGGGAAATATGCTCTAGCCTCATAAAATAAACAACTGAGAATACAGAAATTGAGCTTGTACAGGTTTGATTGAGAAACTTCTGGGTGTCCAGGGGAAATGGACTTCTGTGTATCTCATTAAATAGATATGATCATAATGTGACTGCCCAATGAAACAGCCTTGCACAGGAAATTATGACAAAGACCAAAACAAATATTTTCGAATATAATGGCTCACACCACTTTAAATGCAAACCCAAAAAAAGCTCTCACTTACAGACTCTTTAAAGTCACAGTATTTTTTAAAATTTTGCTTTAAAGAGTTAACTTTACATAGAGACCGAAATAACAAGCACATAGGCTGGCTTTTTGTTGTGACAAAGATAAAACGTCACCTCTGAAATGTAACCTATGCCCACCACACCATCTTCAGTAGCTTTTCTAGTATCTTCTGCACAGATGGCACAAAAACGTATGGTACTTTCACAATTAACTTGTTCTAGAGAGCAGAACTGTGCTCCCTCTATAAACGTCTGTGGGGGAAAAAACCCCACCCATGCTTCAAAACTTCCTGCTTACTCTTGTCAGTTATTTATACACACATACTATCAAACCTTGTAAGACTGATAGGCTGATCTGGCAGACCAGTCATAATTACAGTATTATTCCCAAGAAATAATGGTTTCATGACTTCTAGTATGGGAAAGTCTTAACTACAAGCTAAGCAAGTTGTGGGGTTTACAGCATTTCCTTTAGGAAAGGATTCCCCAGATACACAAATCCGTGCCAAAATACTTGGTTTTATTATTGTACTTGAAGCTTCCCTCCTAGTTCATTTCCAAATTGCCTGTGTAGATTTCTGACACAGAGAGGCTGTTCACTTTTTAAGCTAGTATGTCAGATCATTGACTAGATTTGCATTTTAACACTAAACCATTCACTCATTCCTACAATGAATTTCTGTGATTAGTGAATAGGCTGTCTGAATCCCAGGAAACTCAGACCCACTTCTCTAATCCACAAAAAAAAAATTCCTATATAAGCTAGAGCAAGAGATTCAACTTCTTTTCACCTAAAAAGGAGCAGGTAATATATTTTCTATCACATCAAAACATGCAGACAGACATATTAAAGACCCCAAAGTGCCTAAATGCAACAGCATTTAGAAATTAACAAATGCAGCCACCAGTCCACATAATGAAGATAAAAAAACACCTGAAAAGCAAATTAGTAAAATTAATTAATAACATTCTACTCGGTATACCAGGTGACTTTTTTGTAAGCTACATCCTGTGTTCTGCAAAAAAACCCTTTTTTCACATAACTGACTGAAAACAAACTCTTGACATTACCTGCATCTTCCAAAAAATACTGCACAGCCATCAGCACCTTCCCCTGAGGTTGAAGGTCAAGCTGTGGAAAGAAAGATAACAACAGTGAAGTGTGGGGTTGACTGCATCTCTCAGGAATTTGAACAGCTCTTTCTAGGGAATCAAAGTAGACTATTCAATAACTATTTGATTACAATCCTCTTCCATATCTCACTATTGCAGCTGAGTCAGGAGCTTTTATTCTCTTGCCTTTACTCGTGTGCTGCATTGCTTTGATGTAAACCCAGGAGTTCAGCACGGTCAGAGTTCACATTGTTTGTCCACGTCCCTTTCCCGTTTCTGCAAAGAAGTTTGTTGGCTTCTGTTTTTACTGTTAGTAAACTCAATTTACACAGGAACCCAGTTTTAAAAGAAAAGGTCCATACAATCCTTTATGTTTATTGAGAGTACAAACCATAGTGATATCAAATGCTGTTGCTGGCAATGAAAAAAAGTGGTATAATCAAAATTTATTTTCCTTTCCTCCTCAAAACCATTACACATGGTTTCTGTGGCAAATTCTACAGACCAGCAAAAAAAAAGTGTCTTTTAAGCCAACAGCTGAGGTCAGTTCCTGTGCTCAGAAAGTAGCCACTAATTCTTAAACTGCTGCCTTCATAAAAGATAAGAAACTCTTAACCATGAAAGGGTGATTCAATCCTGACTCCAGCACAGAGCAAAGTATCCCTGGGTTACACTAAATACAGACTGGGATGAAAAATCCAATCCCCAAACAAACCCAAACCACGGTTACATTAGATACACCCATGAACACATCCCCACAAATGCCATCATCCTACTGGGATAATGAACGAGTTCATCTCTAAGGCAATGTCTGACACTCAGAACATTTGCAAAACAGAGTTTACAGCAGGCAAAAACCTCATTTACAGCTACTAATGCCAGGCTGCCTCTCCACACACAGAAATAACCTTATAGGTTATGCTAAGTGAACTAATGTCTCTTTGCTGGCAGTGATGGTCTGTCCAAGTCATGACAGGTTGTACAGAGGAAGTTTAACACTGATGATGTCAATGTGGTACCTGTTCTATGGACAATAAGCAGAGGATTTGAGACCAATAAAACTGATCACTCTTAGTTTTTACTCTTCTGAGTAATTGTTCTTGTCGTAGAAACCAAGGCGGGAGAAAAACCCAAGAGTAACAGCTGAATACAAACTAGAGAGATTCTATTGACCTAGGGAAATCTGTAAGCCTAAAAGGCACAAGGCATTCATTCAGCTTCAAAGAAACATAACTAGGTCAGCAATTTTGAGGAATTAATCTTTTTCTTACCCAGAATTCTGCTTTGCCATTGCCTTTCTTGCACCGTTCTGCCAGCACTGACACACCCACAGTCACTTCAGACAGTGGCTCTTCTGCTGCTTTCATCAGCACAATCTGGATCACCCGGCCCTCGTAAATGTGGGCATCAAAAGTCGATTTCCATTCCGGATACATGGTGGGTTTCTTCTGAACTAGCGTTTTTCCTCTCTCTGGAAACCACAAAAAAAACCCAACCCAAAATCAAAAAAAAATCCAGAAACTGTAAAATTAATATCAATCTAGTACTTAAACTCAACAAAATAGAAGAGGGAATACTTGTACTGAAACTAAAAACAAACTTACTGCTTCTTTTACTGTGGTAGGGACAAGGTTTAAATATTCAGTTCAAACATCCATGACATGAAAGGCAAAGCCCACCCTGATGAACATGCAAAGGCAGTGAAGGTGTTAACATGGAGCCAGAGAGCAAGGGCGACAAACCCTGTTGTGGAATTCATAAACTGGTTCAGGCAGTCACAACTTGACAGGGAATACTTGCACAGCTCCATTCTGGTATAAATCTCCATGAAGTGTCATCTGATCATAGAGAATACCTACTGCTGTAAGATAAATTAAGATAAACCTTACACTGACCCAGTTTAAATTGGAACCAGTGTCTGAGAGATGAAAGGCTTCACATTTCATTAATCTATTTCCAAGTTATCCCAACATTTCACTTGTATTCGTAAGTCACTCTCCTTGGCATTGTACTCTGTCTCTACCATAACTGCTAGTTTATAAAGGATATTTGAGGGCCTTATCTGTCCTCTGTAGTACATGCAGACCTTGTGTAGTTAAGGAATAACAAAAAAGCTGAAACTACCTCAAAAAATGTCTTTTTTTCCTTTTTTGGGGTAACATTTACCCAGTTTCCCTTAAGAGCATCTCAGCAGACTCCTTTGTTAGGAATTTTGCGCTGCTTCACTGTTCTTATTATACATATTTTCTTCCTTTTTTTTTTTGCCAAGAAAGGCTGGATGATCCTTGAAGTCCCTTCCAGCCTGGTATTCTATGATTCTAATACACAGCTTCAGTGTCTCTTGCTACCCATTAAGCTGATTTCTTCCTGTCCATATCTTGGGCACAGAAAACTGCACAATCTCTGACAAGCTTTGGCATATTTCTAAATCCGGGTCTCTGAGTCCCATCAACACATCCAAAACGATGGTTCCTCCTAAAAACCACATCAGCTCTTCACTGTGACTCTGGCACACAATGCCACCTCCCAGTTTTCCTCTGATTTGCTGCCAAGCCTATTACTCTCCATTTGTGCACAAGTAACTGAATATAATTTTCTACATTCTACACAATTTCTGCTATTTCTCAAGATCATTTTTTTGCAGTAGAAGTGCTTTCTGAGTGCCTCTCCAGCTCTGAATGATCCATTTGCTGTTGTGATATCAAGGCAGTAGTAAAGCCAATTAAATAGTTGGACCCTTCCCCAGGAAGCTGCAGTGTGGTCTGTTAGTTACTTAATATTTTAAAATCTTCCTGGAAACTCAAGGCAAAGTCAGTGTTCATTCATTAAGAGCTTGCTGGATGCACTCTGCTCAGCTGTGCTGAGCTCTGCAAACAAGCACAGGGAATGGTGTCCTTGCACTGCATTATTAAGGAATGCCTGCCAAGAGCAGCACTGGGGCTTACAGCTTGGACACAGCCCTGAGGCTTACAGCTCGGACACAGCCCTGAGCCACTTGCCAAAGGACATTCCAAACTGACCAGAAATGGTCACTTGAGGGCCTCTCCATTGCAAACCGAACTTGCACATTCCTCCTCTACTCAGCCCAAAGCTTCTCTCCTGAATTTAGGGAACTCTGTAGACAGAAGACTCAAGCCCTTCACAGTGAAAACCTACTTCCAGAGCCCTGTTCTACAAAAAAAAAAAAATTGAAAACATTGTCACAGAATCACAGAATTGTTTAGGTTGAAAAAGGCCTTTAAGATCATCAAGTCCAACCGCTAACCCAGCACTGCCAAGGCCACCACTAAACCATGTCCCCAAGTGCCACATCTACACATTTATTTAGAGATTATTAGGACAGACACTAAAGGTGAGGAAGGGGATAAAAAGGAGGATGTCTGCACAGTCAGTCTTTCACACTGGCCTGCATTTTGGATTGCTAAAGCCAGACTCCTTCATCAAAAAGGCACACTTCAGGAGGCATCCTTGGCAATAGGAGAAATTGCAGCTATTTGCAGAACCTTTGACAGTAATTTAGAGTTTGCAGAAACAGCCGCAGTTTGTAGAAGAGTTGGTAACTCTTTATAAGATTCTTAGAGGGGGAAAGAATGATTTCAGTCTGTCCACAGGACTCTCCCCTCCCTATTCCCATGTCCCAGTTAATATCTACTTTGATCAGCCACTATATATATTTTAACCCTACATAAAACATAAAGAAGGTGTCTGAATTACTGGCAACAGCTTCCAGCCTGGCCATGCTGCTCTTGTAATTAAAATCATATTAATCAACATTTATCATCGATTGCACTCCCTGTCTGCAAATGAACGCTTCAGTGTCAGCGAAGAAGAGTCTTCAAGAATACTGTTCCTACTTCTGCTGTGTTCAGGCCTCCTTGGCTTCTCTGCTCACACTCCTGACTTCAAAACAGATCATGTGTGCAACTTGGTTCAATGCCTAATCACTAAGCAGCACGATTTTCTTCTTCCTATATAATAAACTTTTCCTTGATCGTGTTTCAGCGTTCAAATCCAACAAAAAGCTGTTCCAGATCTTGTCAAATTGACACCAGGAGCATCAGATTCTCCAGTCACTCACCTCTCCAAGTAGTGTCCTCTCCTCCCCCATTTTTTAGTACGTCAAAGACACATGGAAGTAAAGACGGGAAATATTGGGACAATTCTACTTTTCAAAATCAAATGGCTGGAAAAAATCTAGTGGATTTATTTAGACCATTTTCCCCTCTCCACATATTCTGGCAGCTAGAACACCTTCAACACCATTTCTTCAGAGGTTCTCCCAGCAGACTAGGAAATTGCTTCTTTGGAGCTTAAGACATTTGCTTGATGACAACACTTTCTGGAAAAGGCACTATGCCTTGTATTTAAAGTTTAAATGCAGCTTTTACCTTCAGTAATAAGGGAAAAGACCAATCACATTGTGAAGAAGAAAATTCACCCTTTTCTGCATTCTTTGATGTTTTGTGAATCCCTAGAGCCATAATGCAGGATTAGAGAGTTGCAGTCTAGCCCAATACAGCAATTCTCTCTCATTCTGTTTGGCTACAGCAGTGTGTTTTAGCCAAATGTCACAAAATATCATAAACCTTTGGACCAGTTTCTGTGAAGATGAGGTCTTTGGAGGCTGAGGGCCTGGTGAGTCACTTGGTCTGTTCATCTGGAGAAGAGAAGGCTAAGGGGAGACCTCATTGCAGTTACAGCTTCCCTGTGATGGGAAGAGGAGGGGCAGACATTGATCTCTGCTCTTTGGTGACAGTGACAGGACCCGAGGGAATGGCCTGAAGGTGTGTCAGGGCAGGTTTAGATTGGATATCAGAAAAAGGTTCTTCCCCCCGAGGGTGGCTGGGCACTGCACAGGCTGCCCAGGGAATTGCCACAGCCCCAAGGCTGCCAGGAGCGTTTGGACAATGCTCTCAGGCACATGGAGTGACTTTTGGGGATGGGCCAGGGAGGAGGAGGGCAGGAGCTGGACTCGATGATCACTGAGGGTCTCTTCCAGCTCAGCTCATTCTGTGCTAACAGGACCCTGGGTGTGAGTCAAGCAAACAATTCTGCCAAAGTGCCTCAGTTACTACAACAAGAACAAACTGCACCTCTCATCATTACCTATCCTCCAAGCCAATAAAGATCATTTGCTGGTCTGTGCTTGAGGGGACAGTTCTCTCAAATCTGCTGCGGTCCAGCTCCCTCTTTGTGGCACCCCCACTTCACCTCTCTCCTGCGTACTAATAAAGAAGCCTTGCTTTAAGGTGGGGGTAGAGACAGCAGCCATTTCTATTTCTCCAATTCCAAAAGAAAAGCTCACATTGAAGTGCTTGGCATGACAGCACTCACTGCCATTCACAGATTAAGGACTACAGAATTTCTCAAAAACTTACTCATATTCAGAAAAGCGTCCCCATTTGTAACCTCACCTGTAGTCAAAGCTTCCTTCATCTTGATAGCACAGAAAGGCTGTACTTGTTCTCCTTGGTTCTGCACAGGTCCCAGCTCAAAGGAGTTGAAAGATATCCGTAAAAAGGGGGCCATTGCTCACAATGATACAGAACCTATGTGGAAAAAAACAAAATAAGAATCACAGAGTGAAAGACCTGGTCTGAGACTTGTAAGAAAGAGACATTTCTCAGCAGCCATCAGAGCTTCTGTTGAAGCTACAGTCACATGGCTTCTATTCCTGTATCACTTTCAGGTGGCAGTTCACAAATCCTAGGAAGCATGCAGAGCTAGTGATCCAACCTGTGAGACTCCCTACCCCCACATCCCAGGCAAAGAGAAGAGGGACAGTGCTGGAAAGCTCCAGCACTACTGTGTCACCTACTTTAAATTATCAGGAATTAAAAGAATTCAAAACACCTGTAATTTCTAAGTCAGCAAACAGGTGTTTCATTAGTCTTCCTCATTCTTAAGAGCTCCTGAAGTTAGAGTAGATTTCAGTTTACAACTCACAGCACCTTTAGCAATGGAGTTTGCCCTGTATGTCAATATTGTTTTGTGAAACAAAAAGGACTTGTTCAAAGGGTAAGAGAAAAGAGTCATGTGATAGAAAAGCAATGCTAGTGCATTCAGAGAAGGAGGGACACAGGGAGGGCGAGATTAGGAGAAAAGATTTAACAAGGTAACAAGAATTAGGAGAAAAGAGTTTACAAAGTAACAGGAAGAGATGATGGGAAAAAAAATGAAGGCTTGACACTGGGCTGAGCTTGCTTTTTGACTGTAGATTGTCAACCAGCCTGGCCAAGCAACACTAGGAAGAACATTTCAAGCAACTCTGTGCACACTGGTATTTTTTTATGTAAAGGCATGGACCTGAGAAACAATTAACATTCCTCTTCTATCTCTTAAGGCCCATACAGTCATTTAGATAAAAGACTGAAATCAAGACTCTTTGCAGCAAGACCGCATATAGCTCCTGACAGCAATATTTGCACATGTCACACTCTTCCCTATGTGGAGGCCATTTTCAATAGATGGAAAAATTTTATGACTAACTTTTATTGAACTACTTTTTATTAATTGACTGTTTCCCCATTTTTTTTCTGTTGAGTAAAACAAAGAAAACAAGTTTAGGATTACTTGGCACCACTGCTTATCCCCCTGAAGAACTGAAAGCCACAACTATAATGCACATTCACACAGATGCTCCCCCAGGCTCACAAAAAAGCCATAACCCTCCCACACTAATCCATTGCTTATTGCAGCTTGGGGCACCATTTGATGAGAGTGGAGATGGAGGTGACCTCACAAAGAAAGAAAAATAGACAGTTTTTGTAAAAATTAACAAATACCATCTGACAGCTCACTTTCACAAACGCAACTTAAGCACAATACTCATCAGGAGTTTTAATGAGGAACATATTTTAGATGCTCAAGAGACGTTGTGCTCACTGCGTTCAGAACTACACCCCAGTGATCAGCTACAGGACTTGCCAACACCAGATCACATATCATTACTACTCAACATGGATGTAAAAGAAACCAGATTTCAGCCTTGTTCACCTCTGGCAAACAGCTCTAAGACCCAATGAGGCCATAGGTAGAAACAAGCTGGGTAGATCAACACGTAGCTGCCACTGGAAAGTTTATTTAACAGAATTACAGGAGAATTCTGCTGTAAGGGACAGCCCAGCTAAAAGTCAATTTCCAGTAAGCCTGTGACTACATTAACAAAAAATTGGAAAGCACTGACAAAACTAAACTAACCATCACACTGATTTCACTCAGCCCATCTGACTCAAGCCAATGTTAGTCCTGAGACAGAATACAAGGACTTACAACTTAGTACTTTAACTCCAAGTTATCAGATACAATAAAAACAATGCATGTGCATTTTGAGTAATCCCACATTTCTCTCCAATTCCCAACCTCTCATTTCCAATGGCCAAATACATTTGGAGGCCATATTTTCAACTCTGCTTCATAGTTTTGAATATGGTTATTTGTTGTAGTTTCATTGTACTCAGCTTCAGGGCATCTCCAATGCTCATTTCTCACTCAGAAATGCTACACACAAGCAGTTCAGCAGTTAGGAGAAAACACTAATATCCCAGAGTTTTTGACAACGTTCAAAGTCCAAGGTCACAGTGGAAATCAGTAGAGAACTGTTTGCTTTTACATTTAACAACAGTTTAAAAAGAAGCCCAACAAACCCAGAAGCTGCCTGTTCTTGCCAAGTTTCTCTACTATTATACATTATGCTTTTTTCACTGAAGTAGAGATCTTAAATGCCTGCATGCAAACTCTGACTATATGTTGTAGACTATACTGTGACAGAGAGAGGTTGAGGAAAGAGAGTTTGGATTTGCTCCTCAAATACATTTTCTGATCCCTTCATATGATAAGATGCACTGTGAGATAGCTGACAAGCATCAGCTGCACTGCTGTAAACAAAAACATACCAAACTAAAACTGTTTTTGGCAGTGAAACTCAGTGAAAGAATTAATTTTAATTCAACAAAGTTTCTCAAAATCTCTGCTGAGTAGTCATCCAAAGTGTTCTCACATTTGAAAAGGAAAGCAACACATAGGCTTTGCTTGTTGCGTTTTAGACTAGAGTCCCCTCCAGTCTCCATGACTGCTGCAGAAGTGTCAGAACAAGTGCTGACTCCTGTTTTAAGGGCTGTATCTGTCAAGATCTGAAATTTCTACAAAACACCAGCTTTTAATTGAGGGAGATTTTACAGTCTACTCATATAATCTGCATTGCAGCTATGAAGTATGAAAGCCAAACTGTTTTCCCTAAAGAGCAAGATTTTATCCAAACCAAATGGTGGAAAAACTGAGATGTGAGCTCCAAGAATACTGCAATTCTGAATGACAGGCTCAGTATCTCAAACAGTTTCAAAGTCAAAGTGCAACTGAAAAAAAACCCCAAACCAAACCTAATGGAAAAATGTTCCAGTAACATTCCTGTATATGAAGTACCTGGTGGTGGCCACAGTGGTTCAGAGAACACCACTGGATGCTGCCCAGCACAACGTTAATTTTGCCAAGGATCCCCGATCTTCTCTATTCCAAACTAAACCCATGTTCAGTGCTATCTGGGATAAATTCTGCAAAATCCACAGTGCAGACACTCGATTTTTCACACTGATGTATTTGTAACACACAGTTTTAAAGAAACTTCAAAGTGAATTAAAATCTTAAATATTCCAAGGAGAATTTTATCAAGATTTGCTGACACAAAATTCACATTAGATTAAAAATCTTCTCCACAGAGACTAAAGGGACAAAGGATAAATTCTGTAGTTTCTCTCCTTCCAACAGAGCCCAGCTCTTGGGGACTGGCGGTGAAGGCGGCGCTTGCCAGGATTCCTTTGTTGCTGTAATTCTGCCTTGTTATAAACAGTGAGGGCAAGCCAGCCCTAGCACAGCCCAGAAACAAAGGCACGGTTGTAACTCTTACACAAAGCAGGAAGGAACATCAAAGCAGTGGATGATCTGGAGGAAAAGCAGTGGATCATCTGGAGGAAACGCTGACACTGGCTGACAACAGAGCACTGGAGAGACTAAAAACTAATGGGCCCAAACAGAGCCAGGCTGTTCCATCGCTGATAAGGACCATACATCCAAGAGAAATTCAACTGAGAAAACTCCCCTGCTGGTTTGTGCCTCTTATTTCCTTGCATTAGTCTGTGAAACAATTTGCAGATGGCTGTAAAGCTGCACACACATCATGGCTTTTCCATGCTGTCTCACAGAACAGTTCTGGGTGGCATGAAATGCCTGATTCCTGCTTAGCTCTTTGCTGAGGTGGCTTCCAGGGCCACACTACTGCTCTGGGAAACACCAATAGCACCACACACAGATGACCAATTCACATTCTTCCCTGAAAAGATGCAGCAGTACCTTTCCCTCTTTAAGACGGAAAAATATAGATTAATTCCAACCTTTTTTACACAAGAGTTTCCTGTTCTCTACTGTGGCAATGGACAAGCAAGACAGCAACAAATCACTGTCCAACTTATTGTCCCCACAACACTTCCAAAAACACAAACAAGGTTCTTCGTGGTCTTTGTGTACAGTACGCCTGCAAGGGTCATTATGCTGTTTTCATGCCTGCAAAGAGAGATGCTGGAAGAGTGATCAGCGTTCCTTCACCTGTGCAGACTGTGTTTTTATTGTTCCCGTGTGTGCTAACCCACGCTCCCTGCATGTGTATTCTTTCAGCTGATGATCCAAGAGAGAAAAGCAATACCTGTGCTGTAGGACAACTCACGGAACCACAGGAATGTGCTGCTGACCACTGCCTACATTGCACACCTATGATTATTCTACAGAGACTTTTAGCAGGTTTTGTTGCATGCCAAGGCCTTCATTTGGTGCTCTGTAGGCAAAAGTCAATCCAAAAATGAAGTCAGTTTACAAGAGGCTTATTATATGTGCTGTTCTGAATCTTGTAAAAAAGACACATAGCAGCGTCCTTTATCAGCTAGACTTCCCTAGGCACTACTGCTGCCCAAGTAAACCCCGAAAAACATATTTATATCCCACCTCAAACCACTTTACATCATAATGCTGAACACTCACAGCCACCAGAGATGGCAAGAAACCCATTATCTGCAGGCGTGGCTCTGAAAGCTTAAAATCTACAGGGAGCTTAAAAAGTGCTCTGCACAAAACAGGGCTAAACTGACATGTTGCATGCAGGTCCCTGCAAAAAAGAGAATTAGCCAAAAAGGTATGGCCCCTGTAGCAGCATCATTCCTACTTTTATTTAGGTTTAGCCATTAAGGTACAACTATCGCCTGTGAATGGTTTGATTTCAAAATTAGAATTGTGGGACTATATACTCATGAAAGCAAAATATAACCATTAGGTGATATTTAAATAAATGCAGTTATCTTCAGGATGTCAAGGACAAAAAAAAGCACTTTAAAAAAAGCTCAACAGCCCAATCAACTACAGTTGATCTGCAGTAATATTTCTAAAACAGTGTGTCTTCATAAAATATTTTAAAATAATTACACAACTTTATGAAGAGTAAGCAAAGACAAGAAGAAATTTAACTCACAATTCAATTTACTTGCTGTCAAACTTACTGCAAATGATTTTCTTTTCTGGTTCATCATTTCAAAATGACAGTTCCATACACTGAATTGTAGTATAAATGATGCAAGTCTTGGGTTGCCTTTTTTTTTTTTGTTTGGGGGTTTTTTTTGTGTTCCCCACCCCCTTTTTTTTTTTTTTTTTTTTTTTTAAACAGCATGAGTGGGTCAGTCCTAAGTCTAGCTTGGAAAAAAGTGTAGTTACATTTCCTTCCCTTCCTCCCCCAAGTATTTTCTTTCAGATACTTCTGCTTTTGCTGGGTTAGGCCAAGGCCAGAAAGAGAAACAATTACATAACAAAATCTGTCACTGTGTTGCAACAGTCTGGAGAAGAGTCCATCTAGATAAGACGTGTAGCAAGACATGTTCTTGGTTTCATCCCATTTGGCCAGAAGAACAGATATTTCCAAGTTTCCAAACCTCCTTTGCATGCTCAGCAGTCTCCAAACTGCCCAAATTTGTGGCTGCTGTCTAAATTGCTGATATTTCCCCAACACCCATCAAGGCAAAAAGAATTACTGATACTTTCCCTTATTATTACAATGAGAAATTTCTCAACATATGAGCACCAGAAACACTTTTCTAAACAGGGAAAATCTTTCAGTCTCGGCAACACAAACTCCTGGAGCTCAAGGTGGATGCAGATTGAGGGGGGATACAGATTGGAGGCAAGCAAGAGTTAAAACAGACTTGATTTTGTGAGCTTTTAGGAAGACACAGAGCCCAATTTATTTGAGCATAGGATAACATGATAAGCTCAGTAACAACAGCTGACTGTTCTTAAAGTGGTTTCAAGTGCACAGAGGATGAAAAATCTGGGTTTTACACTAAAATATCAGTAAGATGAGGAAATTCTGGACTCTGAAATTGGCAGCAGGCCAGGCTGTCATGCAGCATATGCTGCAAGATAAAAACAGCATTTTACACTGAACGTCCTTTTTTTGGAAATGGAGAAAGAACATTTAGAGCAACAAAGTAGGCTTTTCCAATATTCCACAACCACTACTTGGTGGGGAAAAGAGGGAAGTACTGTCAACTGTTTTTTCTTTAGAAGTGCATAAGACATAGCCATTTAATTTTTTTTTTTAAGAGTCTTGGGTTCTCCTTCCTCTGTGAACACACAGGACTAAACATGAAAACACTGCAGGTCACTGCTTGTCACCACTGTCAAAATCAAGCTTGAAACAAAAGTGCAAATGAATCCTCTTCATTAACTTCAAACCCAAACATCAGACATTAAAAACATGCAAGAGAAGAAATGGTGCCTGAAGCCCAAAGACTTTGTTAATTATTTCTGATAGCACAAGCTGATATCATTTGTTAAGTACAGCTGAAACAACATTGTGGAAGGATTAATACAACAGGGCTGGCTAGACAGACCCTTATGAAGCTCCAGGTGAACGAACAATTCATTAATATCAAACCACACTATGAAATGGGAGCATGTCCAAAATATTTAGATAGGAGGCAAACCACGGCTTTCCTCTATGCAATGCATTATTTAAGTCTAATTAGGAAGCTCTTTTTTTCTTTGACACAGGGAATAAGTAGAGGTTGAGGTTTGTTCCTGTAATTAAGTGACACAATCCCTTCCACATGAGAGGAAAAAAACCCTATTATGTGAAAGGGATGAAGTTACACTTCTCTATAATAACAGAGCCTGTAGCCAAGCTCTACGCCAGCTCTGTTTCTGTGTCACTGAAGAGGGCACTGGAGGAGCTGTGCTCACTCTGAGCCCCTGATCAGCTCCCAGCTCCCACTTCCTCAACAATGGTCAAGAAGTTTGGCAGTTTTTAGTCAGCATGGCCGAATTGCAAAACAGCACATCAAGTTTGTCATGTGAATACAAACTCTCCAGAGGAAGCAGGACATTCTGCAAAAGGCTTCAGAGACTTTTTTGTAACAACCAGTACATGAAGACAGCTGAGCTACTCACAGCTTTCAGAAGGACCAAACCAAAGGAAAATAGCCAAAGAAAACCCAATGTACAGTAACTGTTTAGGTACCACCATCATCAAGGGGGCAGGGATCCACATTCAGGCATAATCCAGTAGCATATTTCTCCTCTGGCTGAGGAGATACACACCAAGCCCATCCTCCACCTCATTCTTTGAGTACTTTTATCTAGGATCTATTATAACATCCAAGATTTTCTGGCCTTTCAGTGCCTAAAGGAGCTCCAAGAGAGCTGGAGAGGGACTTCGGAAAAAGAACTGGAGGGTCAGGACAAGGGAGAATGGCTTCACACTGCTAGAGGGCAGGGTTAGATGGAATATCAGAAAGAAATTCTTCACTCTGAGGGAGGTGAGGCCCTGGCACAGGTTTCCCAGGGATGCTGTGGCTGCCCCATCCCTGGAAGTGTCCAATGCCAGATTGGACGTGGCTGGGACCAAACTGGGATAGTGGAAGGTGTCCCTGCCCATGGCAGGGGGTTGGAACTGGATGATCTTTCTTCTAATCCAAACCCTTCCAGATTTCTATGATTTTCTGCTCAATTATAAGCTTCCTGGAAATTGAGATGTATTTCCAGAAAGAATAATAGAAAATGCCAACAACATATTTTCAAAGCAAACAGAAAACACTACCTTTCTCTTCAAAACACTGGAAAAAAATGGAAACAAAGAAACTGGACAATCAACAGAAATATAAAAAATGCCTTCTAAAACAGTGCAATAAGAAAACAATTTTAGTTTGTCCTTTTGAAAACATCAGCATATTATGCAGTCTAAGTGCGTCTCAAAGAGCACAAGCCTCCAAGTCAGAAATTTATCCTACTGCCAGCACTTATGACCTAATCCTCTAAGTATCTGGAAAACTAGAATATTCATTAGCTGAGAGAACTGTATCATCATTCATACACGCTGGAAATCTGCTGCTCAGATAACCTCATCAGAGGGAACACAATTCAGTCCATGGATATGTGCTTATGATCAAGGCTTTTAAACTAAAAGGGTGCAGGAGTTATGAACCAAAAATTTTGCTCATTAACTGTGTATGGAGTTGGGAATAGATCCAGTCCACCCTGTTGACTTGATCTGGCATTATTGGGGTTGTTTGGTTTGTTTTTTTGAGGTGACCTTTAAGGTCACTCCCAACACAAACCATTCTGTGCTTCAAAGATGGGCTGGATCTGCCTTTCTGAGCATGATGCTCCTCCTTCTTGCTATTTTCTGGTACTCAAAGGCTGCTCAGGGTAGGTAGGAGCCATCCTTTTATTCTTTTGTTCTCGTTTCATTACTGGGAACATGAAGGCCAAAAATCACAGAAGAAAAGTAAATAAACTATTTAAGTCAACTTAAACATGACCTTTTTGCATTGTTTATCAACTGAAAAACAAAGAAGCCATACATGGATACATGCATCACCTGTGATTCTGTGATCTCTCTTTTGCAATGCAGAGAGAAAATAACCACAACTGAGCATCACTGAGGATGCATAGGGTGATGGTAAATAATGAATGGCTTTTCATATACAAAACACTACACACTTAGAGAAATGCAAACCAAATACCCAAGAACTTCACTTTGCAACACTGCAAGTCAGCATCTGTTTTATTACTTTATTGGGTCATTGCACTAATGAGCATATTGATAAATAAGACTCAAACTTCATTACTTGTCTAAAAAAATACTTTCAGGAAGACACGTGTAACTGTCAGGGTTACTTTTTGGGTAATCTACAGATTACCCAAAAAGTAACTGAAGACAAAGTCTTGGATTACAGTTGTACTCTTGTATCCCAGTTAATCCACAGAACAACAGAGTGTTCAATGATTTTCCGACAGACAAGCTTTCCTGGCTCATTACGGCCTATCACTTTCTCCATCACTAAATGGATAAATGAGTTAAAGTCTTGGTCATTTTCCCTGCACCTTCCAATTATTTCTGACTTTTTTTGCTGTGCATGTTTCTTCTGCCATAGAAGTTCTTCTTTACAATAACTTCTATGGCAACCTTTTGATAGAAATGACACGTCCTAATGCTCTGCTTTCCAACCACGATATGATACTGGAGGTGACAGCAGGCTGGGGGGGTTTCTGGGAGATCATTCAGTTAAAAGGGATGGGGCATGGCTGCTACCGGCACAGAAGATCTCAAGAGGAAAACCAAACAGCTGTAAAGCCCCAAAGCTCCTGAGGCAGAAGCACACATGGTGGGCACAGTGCTCCTCCCAACCTTTCCAGTGCAATCATGGTTTTAAAGGGGAGAGGCAGGTCATGGAGTGAAGCCCACAGGAACCAGAATGCTCCCAGCAGTTCCAAATGCAAACGTTCCCCCACGGAAAGATCGCTTGTCCCCAGGCAGCCGAGTGGGAAATTCCCTTTCCACATGGTGTCATTTGTTTGAGTAGATCTATCCTTAATAGTCTGCCCAGTCCTGCCTCCAAATCTTTCCTCTGTGAATTAGTGCTATCCACACTGCCTTGATTCTTTCCCTTCTCCAGTGCCAAGAGGCTTTCACACTGTTTACTATGCAACTTGCTTAATTGCAGCTTGCTTAATTATAATTACCCTGGCATTTTGTGTATCTGAAACACCTTTCACTTCCCAGCAGCAGCAAATGAGCGAGCGGTGGGTGCTGCCTAGGAGCTCTCCTGGTGTTTACAACAAACCCAGCACAAATCAGCCCAGAAAGATTCCTCTCTGCCTCATGGTTTAGAGCACTCAGTATTTCCCAGGCCATAGGATGCTGGCTTTTCCCCACGGGGCTGGATATTTGCTTCTACTACAGCACTAAGTACATAAATCCTGTTCCAAACGATGTTTTTTCCATATTCGCAATTACTGCTGAACCCACAGACACATTTTGTGACCAGGACTGAGAAGCAATTCACACAATTAAGAAGAGGTAAATAGATGCCCATAATCCACTTCTACCAAAAAGTTAGTTCACATCTTGGATAATTTGAGTCTCCAGTACTGAGTAAACAGAAGTTAAACCAACTTCGGCCAAATGAATTTCAACTTTGTGGGAAAGAGCTGCAGACAGCTACATTTCCAGCCTTTAATAGACAACCCCATTCTGCCTCTGTGGGATGATTAAAAACTTAAAATATTTACTCAGACCTGAAAAACAGCTATATTGAAAAATATATTTGCTTATATTTTGAAAATGCTTAATTAAAAAGTATTTTGGTAAATATAATTTTTATGCTCCTGTAATGTATCTCCTTGTCCCAGATGCCATTTTCAAATGGAATATTACTGTTTTCTTAACTGCTCTAAAACTAAATCCACCTCTGAAAATAAAGTTATGAAACCTACTTCTGACAGAAAATCAGCACTTAAAATTCATCTGAGGAGATGTCAAAGGAGAAAAGAACCTCACGATTCTCTTGCACCTATCAGCACCCTATGTTCATCTAAGATATGCACTGAGAAGTGCAAATATGTATCACACACAAAGATCGGATATCCTGAGCAAGAAGAATAATTTTCATAATTATCTCCTCTCATTAACATTTTGTTCCACCGAAGCAGTAGGGATTTTGTTTACATTAAAAAAGTTATTAGGAAAATACTGCATAAAGCAATCTTGATTTCCAAGATATAATGACTGAATATATTAGAATTTGATATAATCTTGACTACCAAACATACACAAATACTTAGAGCAGCTCCCAAGCGACAAAGCAAAATTGAACTTCCATATCTTGTGAAAATGAAACTGAGAAAAAAGTTTCCAGTATCACTGATGGAAATACTGTAAGTCATGCAGTATTTGCTCGGTGGTAGAACTGTTTCCCTCTTTGTTAGGATTACAGATTATAGTTGAGCATAAAAAATACGGTATTTTAAGTAGCAACTTACACATCTCAAGTAAATGATACAAAACTATTCAAGATGCTTTCATTTTATTTTCCAGAGGAAAAGTTAAAAAGGAAAATGGAGAAAAAACCCCATGTTGCTGACTTCAGACATTACCCACAAAACTACAGAAACCTCCAGAATCTGCCCTGCCTTTACTTATAGGGTAAAAGGGTACCTAGAAAATAGAACAAGAGCTTCTCAAAGAAGAGACAGAAATAAGTGGTGAACATAGATTCTTTTCTGTTATTGCAAACATTTTTTCTAGCAATAATATTTATTTATAGTGGATGAAGGACAGGTAGAAGACACCCATCTGGCACAAGGAAATTAAGACAAATTGAAGAATTCATTTTAAAAAAAAGGTACTAATCATATTCTTATCAACCCACCTTAATGCATGGAGTGATATCACAGCAAACTGGATTTGTACATTAACCTCCTTCAAAATGCTTAATGTTAGCTACAAGGCTCAGTGCAGCATAGCTAAACATCAGTATACTTGAACAAATCGGGGCATTAGGAGTTACAAGAGTTTAAATCCCCAGTCATTCTGGACTTCGCTAAAATTTCCCACGTTGCTATCTCTGAAAGGCTCAAACATAACAAGTAACAAATACTGCAAGTATTTAGTACTGGTCTGGAGCAATGATACATAGTGTAGGTACTGCCCAAGAAATAGATTCTTCACCCTCCCTGAAAGTAGATCTGAGCAGTTCTCAAGTTTTAATTTGAATCTTTGAACATAAAATCAAAATACAAGCACTTCAAGCATCAGTCTGTAGTATTGCATAATGCAAAAGCAGTTTAGGAGACTTAAACAGTAGAAGCGTAGAGTTGTTTCCATTCTTTGTAACTCAACTTCCAGCACCACGTTAAATTTTAGGACAAGCAAGTACAATAACCTCTGCCTACAGAAGAGAAAACACTGTTCATTTTGGTTTTTCTTGTCAGTAAATATTTTGTGGCTCTTGCATAATTCAGAGTAAACTTTCAGTAATCGCTACAATGGAAACATCAATTTCTGTTCTCCAAACAGAGAAGATTAGAATCTCTAAACAATTTTCAGTAACAACTTTAAAAGACACAGTTTGAATTTTTCCAGCATCTTCTAGTGAAGCTACTTGAGCTACACAAAGAAACAGCTATTCCAGGCGCTTGTATGGAGTTCAGTCGAGCACTGAATTACATTTAAGATCATGGCATGAGAGTCAAAAGGTCAAGGTTCAGGTTTCTGACCCTTTTACTGCTGACCTCCCCTTCTGCTGTTCCCTTTTCGTATCACCACCTACCTACTAGGAATTGAAGCTGACCAAATGGCTATTGACAGGCTTGTCTACTTAGTAGTAATACATCATCAGAGCTAAGGATTATCATCTAAAGCCTGAAAAGTCAGAGTTTTACCATTTCTTTCAAAAACACTTAACAGAAAGAGTCAATATTAGACTTTAAGCAAGGTGTCAGGATGGCCAGTTACAGGTTCTTAACAGCAATTCTACACATTTCTGAACTTTTTGTCCTGTCCCCTACAGCAAAGGGAATCAAGAGTTTTTCTGTAATTTTGGAAACATGCATTACGCATGCAGGTTAATTAATTTACTTCCATGATCAGACAGGGACGAGGCTCTTAGTATTCCTCCTCGATATGAGTAATTCTTGCGGAAACTCCCAACTTCCGGGCTTACTCAGAAACCAGGGAGCAAGAGTGCTGAGTAAGGATACAGCTCAGAATTGCACAGACAGGTAATCTGCTATTACAAATACTCATTAAAGCATTATACCTATTAAAGTTCCCTTTCAACATCCTTTTTTCAATCTGAAACAAATTCACCAAACAATATCCAAGGGGCATTGCCAAGCAGTTTATAGACTGTCTACTCACCTTTGAAATGTATCTTTATAAAATTAAAAGACTAATTGATATGGGTTTTTTTCAAAAATTTTTCCCTTCAAGGGCCTTGCAACAAGTGGGATGTGTGAATCAACCATAAGGGCAATGTGCTGAAGAGCTGAAGGGCAGATGAATGTAACTGCATTTTAGTTTGGGATAAGAAGATTACAGGCCAGGCTTGATGCAGATGTTAGTAGTACCTTAAATAACCAGTTCTCAGTTGATATCTTAACAGTGTTAGGTGAAACCTATTTATCCTACAAAACTGTTACTCTGAAAAACCCCAAACTTCCCCTAAAATAATGCTAAGTAAACCAAGCTGAATACAAGGAATGATGGAGAATGGAAATACCCAGGGAAGTGAAAAAAAGAGAACTTAAAATGGAAAGATTAAATTTATTCTATCCTATTCTCTTCCTGGTTTATTAACCAGCACCAGCAAGTTGCATTTTAGCAAGAGTTTCATGTTATCTGCTCAACTACCTGGACAGGAGGTATCCAGAGACAGACCAATGACAACACCAGCCTTACAACATGCTCATTCTTTTATTCATTTCCTTACACATGAGTGAGGAATCATTTTCATAGAAGTTTCACAACATTTCAAGCAAAAAAACCCCACAAAACCTTTACCTCGAGGAACACTAAAGCCCAGGTTCTTCATTTTTCCTCCTGGTGCCAAGGCCCAGCTGGCCTTATTTCAGGGGGCATCTCTCAAGTAGGAAACAGCAGCATTCTTTCAAGTTTCAACATTCATTGGACTCACTACAAACGATGACTGAAACCTCATTTTCACATCCAAACAAACAACGGGGAGAGATAAGATTACACAGCAGCAATTGCTGACATCTGCTACTACAGGGAGGGGTGTTAGTAACCATTAAAGTAGACAAGGTCCCAAGTTCAACTGTACTGTTTCCCTTTGAATTTGATCTTGAATGCCCTATGACCCTGAGAAACCTTTTCAGTTTTCTTTTCCTTAGTCTGCTTTAATAAAACAATATATATACTTGACAAAGTGCTTTAATTGTGAAGACTCACAACACAAACTTTAATATTAAAAATAGGATTTGTTAACACCAACTCTCAACTCAATTTTGAACAAATGGCTGATATTTACAGAGGAAAGCAAAATTACTTTTTCTGAACTAACCCTACAAATAACAGATACATGGAAGAGCCTACATTTTAAAATCTAGATTGTCAATTACAGCTGTGTCTGCAGAACAACTATCACAAATCAGCTAAGTGGTGGAGGAATGGCAGATAGAGAGAAGTAGCCTCTGGAGCCTTTGTGGCATTAACCAGCTGTCAAAATACAGCTCAGCTCCATGGGAACACAGCAAACATTCCCAGACACTCTGCCTGTAGTTTACAAACACTCCATAAATAATGCTTAAGCATCTAACAGGAGAGGCACTCACACATGACACTGAGAGCCAACAGTACAAGCAATGCAAAATACAATTTAAGATGAACAAAGAGAGATAACCAGAGCTCCTGAAGAACTCAAGATTGTTTTCTTCATAGGTATTCAGCAGGTGAAATAAATGGGACCACACAGCGTGCAGAGAGAAGTCAGTAAGAACCAACCCCTAGAGCAAAAAGGAAAGATCTAGATCCAGAACAAGTGACTCAAACATGTTTGAAAGCCAAATTGTTAAGAGAATTTAGATAACTGCATGACGACTGTATCTAGCACGGAATTAAAAATAGGCAACAGGTGGGAGAGAAAGATGGGGAGGAACTTGAAAATTGTTACTTATGTTGCTAGCTTTCACCTGTATCTTAATCATGCAGGGGAGAGACCTTGATGGCCTGGATTTCGGGATACAGACAACATAAAAGATTTTTCCTTCTCAAGCAAACTAACAGATTGTAGATACAGAATTCTGGATTATCAGAGATTTGAATCTGCTTATGATTTGTTCAAGAGACAAACCCTAATTAAGTATATTTAGAAGAATTCTTTTCCCCTCATCATTCCTCAGCTAGCTCCTATCACTCCTAGAGAATTTTAGCCCCTCTTTTTGGCATAGCTTACAGACAAACATTCCTGCTCAAACAAACTATGGCAGAGTCCATGGGAACATACAGTTTACCAAAAAACATAGTAAACAACAAGAAGCACCAACACCATAAGTGCACTGACATGATACTGAAAATTCCTAGGTCTTGAAAATAGAAATTAAGTACTTTGGGAAAAAAAAAAAAAAGTTGTGCTGCAGCTTGGGAATGAAGCACTCCACAATTTAAGGGAATGAAGAGCTCATGTGTGAATGTTTGGACCACACTCCGAGTGGCAGTGTCCTTGTCAGGATGCATTCCAGGGACCACAACCAGCTACTTCAGCTGAGCTCCTAAATGGATTCATGTCCTTCTTGGGAGGAGGCATATACCAGGAACAGATATGATGGATAAAAAAACCCTGACTGGGACCCCAGCTCCTCAGCAGGCTCAGCAAAACCAAACTGCATTTCAAGACTTTAGTCAAGGCCTTCTTTCTTTTTCTTTTTTTTTTTTTTTTTTCTTTTCTGGCTTTTCTCTTTCTTCATCTTATTGTGAGGGCAGCTGGGCATTTTTTGTTTCAGAAGGAACCAAAAGCAGAAAACCAACTATTTACACTTTAAAAAAAAATCTTCCACTGGGTGCTGATCACTATTTGAGCCATGGAAATTCATTAGATGGATCAGTGAATTATTTCCAAACAATAGTTTCTCTTTTGCCAGGAAGCTGAAGGATGGTGCCTTCCGAGAAAACACTGAGCAACTTTTCTGGGAGTTGACTGACAGTTAATTGTGTCTATTCCATATGCATTATTTGAGTATCATATAAATATTTCAGTGTGGCATCAGAAAGATAAAGTTTCACCTGAATACACACAGTTTAACCCGTATAAGCACATATCTCTTTCAAATTGCTCCTCTCCCTTTGGAAATACATTTTTGAATGATAGACAGTAAAAATATATTATAATGCAGAAATAGCTAACAGGTGGTTCCCATGCTCTGTGTACTTATGTACACAACTATAAATGAAATGATGACCTCTGTTACCCAAATGACTCATTCAAAACAGCAATAACAGCCTCTGACATGCACTACAGGCAGGACTGGCAGCAAACTCCACTGAAATCACTTAACCCCTCTGATTAGTAGATGTGGTTTTGGTTACTTACAAGCATGTCTAATTTTAATCATGACACTGAAGTCCCACAGACTTTGCAGGTTTTCTGCCTCAAAGGGCAGAGGAGTTTTTAAGTTTCATCCCCAAAAAAAAATCAGCTCTTTATAAGGATATGGCTATAAATCACCTGGAATGTACTCTGAAGACACAGGTATAGCTAAAAACAAAATATGAGATTAGGATCTTAAATAGATGAGAAACTTTTTTTCTTTTCCTGTAAAATTTCCCTCCTTTAAAAAATGCAAATAATTCCATCTCTATGACACTGTGAAATTACCCTGAAAAAAATATTGAGCTACTGTAATCACAAACACAATGAACAAGAAAACTACTGACACTATCTTCAGAGCAGTTTTAAGCAAATAAACAAAATCCCACCCCAAAATAAGATATAATTCCCACCAAATTTAAGGGTGAAAACAACAAAAAACCCCCACCTTCCTCCTGTCTTTACACTTTTAAGAAAGCTACCACATAACTACAGATTGCCTCAGTTCTAGTTTGCATATTAATCTTCATTTGGGCACTTTCCAACATTCCATAAACTCATTTTTTTGGCTGGCAGTGGGAGACATGGTATACGCACAAAGTCTGGAACTGGCATGATTTAGGCCGTGTGGGTCCTTCCAGCATATAATGAAATAAAATGATCTGTTCTACCAAGGGACAGGACCAAATTTCTATCCCACAGTATTGCTTGTTCCCAGTGACCTTGTTAGGCAATTATCTCCCCTTTAACGTGGAAAACTGGCAGCTCGCCCCTTTCAAATAGCTGCATAATAAATGAAATTGCCTGCCAAGAGTACTCGCCTGTCTTACCTGTTTTTCATACTTGGCAAAGATTTTACTCTGTCTTCTAAACCTCTTGGATAGGGGCCGTAACCACGCTTGGGCAAGACAGAAACAGTCACATCATCAGGAGAGTATCTGGGATTTTTCCTTGAATACACAAGGTAGTCAATGAGTAATGCACTAACTCAAAAAGTCACCAAGTTTGACTTTCTTAGGGAGCCCAGCACAACAATCTGTGTTTCCTCCCTATTTCTAGTACAGCCTAACCACAAAAATGTAACTCCACTGAGTGAAGCTCTATTAACTCTTACCTCAAATAAAAAAGAATAAAAGAAATATTTTGCAGACTCACTGTTCACTGCTTTTCCTGATTTTTCTTTGCTAGTATTTTCCTAGACAGATGAGTTTTCTTCTAGATAACCTACAACTTTTAAAACCCAGGCTGTGGTAAATCTAAGCCACAGTGACCACGTCCGTCAGCATTAAGTGTTTGCACCTGCCAGGAAATTACAGCTGACCACTGAAACTAAGAATCCACCTAAATCAGCCTTGTAGCCTGAAAACGTTTCCTGCTTTTCCAGATAAACCGGGCAGAGCCACAAGGGAGATGCTTTCCACATTGTAAATGGAGCAACAGTCAAATGGAACTGCTCCGCTTCATCCTCACTCTCTTGAGCAGCAACGCTGAAGTCAAGAACAATTATTTGAAATACTAGATGTGACTCTTGACAAGGAGACACAAGCTTCTTGCAACTGCTGTAGTTTATCAGACCTAAATATCCTGAATTCAGACAATAACTCAAATATGAATAACAGAAACCAAATCAAGGAACAGACAGAGGAACTCTCACGTATCAGATGAAGCACCACCAAGAATCTTTTCCTTGTTCACAAAGAGCCAGCTTGGAGGCAGAAAGTAAAGTTATTGAAGTCGTGCTCTTATAGTGCTCTTATAGCTCCCAGAGTTAGGATTTACCAAAAAACACAACTCTACAAATGAACTAAAGCATGTGTATGCTTCCCTAATCTAACAAAGCCCCTTTTCAATTTGATTCCATAAAAAGTTATATTAGTCCCTGAAAATAATCAGGACTTTGAATATTTTCACCGGCACCAAGGGAAAAAAATGCAAACCAAACAAAAACAAAAATCAGAAAACCAGGATCAAAGCACACAGTAAAGCGTCAGGCATCAAACTCTGGAGCTGCAACAAAGGCTTTATAATCTAAAAAAGATTACATGGTTGCCATTTTAGAGTGTTTCTGTGAATGAGAGATAAATGTGAACATGGTAAAGGTCCAAAGTATATTAGCTGAATAAAACCCAATCTGTTACATTTTCCAAGACAACACTCTGCTCCATGAACTTCACTAGAAGCAGCATGGTGAGTGTAGCCAAATTTTCCCTGAACAGGAAAACCTCAGACCTGTGTATCAATGGCAAGACAAGCCAAAGTGTATAACAAAGACCCTTTTAAACATGGGAAAATCTAACTAGGAAGGACAAACCAGCTACTGTAAAAGAACCAAAACTTCTATGCCCTAATGCACTTCCAGAGGTGGGGTTTTACTGGAACATATGACTTTATTTGTATAACTTTACACTTGACACTGTCATATCAGCTCTTTCAAAGTATTTCACCAAATAAAAAGAAGCACGAACTGTGAGAGACTCAGGGTACACACTTGCAGAATTGTTTGACCAGAGAACAGTTGCTCTGAGTTTTACACTGAGTATTCACCCCTCTGCTGACTTTACAAAGCATTTTGAAAGGGAAAAACCTCCAGCTACAAGGAACTTTTGAATGCCAGCTCACTGTGCTACCCCCCTGCATTGCCTGCTACTGAACAGGGAATGGGGAAGGTTAGTACCAAACCAGCAATTAAAAGAAAAGAATCTTTTAAGTTGCTCCTTTGGCAGGATTCACACAAATTAATTACTGTGACAGATCCTGGAAACATCTGATTGCAAATTGCTGAGGACTTGACAGCAGCACACTGGATTTTGTTCGGAAGAAAAAAATGGGAAAAAACCCCAAATACTCCCATTCTTTTAAGATGACTGAGACACCTAAGTTTGGGCAAACACATTTTACCACAACACATGTTTTTCTCTGGAGTTTTACCATCCATTTCTAAATAAATTAGATATTAACACTGTGCATGTTTTCAGAGACCATCAATTTCTTTTTTCTCTGAAATTGGGACACATGTAAAACCAGCAGTTTTCATATAACAAATTAGGGCTAGAGAAAGATGACTTAGTGACTGATCTCAGAAATTCATTAAATCACAGTACACTGCTTCCTGCTAGAATTGCCATTGGAATTGGTTATTTGTTTTAACAATGGACTCGCTTCAGCGTTTCCTAGGAGCACCAGGGGAACTGCCATTAGTCTCTGGCAGGATTAAAGTAAGAAGGACAATCCAAGTAACCCAGGAAAGTTATTTAAAATCAGTTTTTGGCTGTTTGCTACTTATGTATCCTAAAGCATAGGAACCAAAGGTCCAAGCAAAGAGCAAGCTGGGAAATAGAAAAACAAAACTTTATGAAGTTTTTTATGAAGTTTCATGATTTATAAGGTTTCACTGCAGAATTTCTTTGTACAACAGGTCTTTTAGAAAGAAAAATATTGAACTGCCTCTGTCTTTTCAGCAAAGCACAGAAAAGGATTAGGAAAAGAAAGTAGAGCACAGGAATACAAAGTGAAACGTGAAAGAAGAGTTTCAATTCTGTGAAATACACTCCACTAGGACTGATGTCACCAGAATGTCAAAATGTGTTTCAAACTACAGCACTTGAGGTCTCAAATTATTTTCTTTCTTAAAGCAACATTAAGATTATGTTTTGCTATTTTCACACTTTATCAACAGAAGAGGGGTTTTTTGGGGGAGGACACACATAACCCACATCCCTTAATGGGTGCAATGGGACTGGTTAAAATAATTGTAGCAGAATGAGAAAAATATCACCTTAATTAACATCTTAATCAAATGAGTTGTCTGGTTAAAATCGGGGAAATTTCATTCTTGAAGCACAACCTTGCAAGCATGAAGTACCAATGTAAGAATTCACTTGCTTCTCTGTCGATGACAGCACTACCAAGCCAGATAAATTATGGCCATACCAAAATCTTTGTAAACACATCTACAGCAAAAGCAAAACTGGTTGTACTGCTTTCAGTCTGGTTTTACTCAGACATTGTTCAAAGTCTAGAGAGCTCACGTAACTCCAGTCACTAATTCCTTCCTGGTATGATGGGCTGTGCAGTATTTGAATACGTGTAGGCAAACCAAAGTCTAACAGCAGCAGATAAACTTGGATGTCTTTGCAGCAGGGAAAGGCTCTGGGCAGGGTGAAGTACAGAGGTTTCTGGCTCTTGCTTGGCCTATGAAGTAAATAAATCAGCACTTAGCTTTCCCCGCTGGGTTACTCCCAGCACTGTTAGCACTGGATGGAACTACCAGGATGAAATTCATCTGCAGTCCCCTTTTGGGCCCCTGGGCATCTCCCACCAGTGGAGATCCCTCAAGTAGCCCATGGCCACATCCCTGCTACCACTTCAGCCTTTTCTTCTGACCCATAAAGAATGTAGTGTTTTGATTCGCACAGTTGGAACATACAACCAAACATCTTTAAAACTGTTTCAAAGTAAAAGCTCACATTTTTATTTCTTAGTGTTTAGCAACACCTGGAAACCTGGAGCACAAATGTTGTTCTCCAAAAGGCCAATTCAGAACTTGGACACCTTCAGCATATAAATGATGTGGGAACCAGCTGAGAAATGTGTTTATGAAATAAACAGTCATTCAGAGACATTCAGCCTCTGGATTCCAGGATCCACATTAAAAGAACAGAAGCAACCAGCCTAGTCCCTCTTAATATGTTGCTTGCTAGGGACATAATTATTTATCTGTAGATGTTACTACTGCTCAGCTGAACATTTTCATTAATGATGAATATCACGTGCACCTGATGTCACACAGCACTATACATTTGAAAGGGCAATTGTACTGTTCGAGTTTTTGGGGAGATGGAACTAATGGACAAATAGTGCCAATTGCCTCCACCTCCAGCTATCCAACCCAAGCTGAACACAAACTACAAGACTGTTAATTCTATATAGCATGGGAATATTGACAAAAGTTTAATAAAAAATGCTTCCACAGCTGAAGTTATTGCATTGCATAAAGTCTGAGGGGCTGAAAGGACAGGCTTGCATGTCCTATTCCGTGGTCTACAACCTGCGGCTAAATTTTACACTGAGTTTTCACCCCTCTGCTGACTTTACAAAGCATTTAGAACGGGAAAAACTTCCAGCTACAAGCAACTTTTGAATGCCAGCTCACTGTGCTACCCCCCTGCATTGCCGGCTACTGAATAAGCCATTGGGAAGGTTAGTACCAAACTTCAGCAAAGGAAAAGAACCTTTTAAATTGCTTGTGGCTGCATCAAACACACAACAGGGGCTTCCCATAGCTTCTATCGTCCCTTTCACCACACTCTGTCTCCAGTGGGAAAGGATTCTGCTCGCTGGTAATCAGAACATGCCCTTCCAGCAATTTATCAGATCAAGCACTCAGAAGATTCAAAATGAGAAATTCTTTATATAGCTGAGTGTGAAGGTTTGCAAGCTCGGCCACCCATAATCTCAGGTAAATGTGAGAACAATATCATGTTGCTACCCTGGTTTTCTGCAAGTGATTCCAGAGAGAAGTCAGTATGAGAAAATGGCTCCAAGTGATACTGAGCGAGTCCAACTGAAATCTTTGAAAAGATGAAATGAACCAAAAAAAGCTTTTCCAGCTTCTTCTCACAGAGGACAAAACTCTCTCCGTTACTCCACTCCACTGATCTTACCTCCATCTTATTAACACACCTGCATAGGCACAAAATATGTGAATTATACATGTAAAACCCAACTTCAAGGAAAAGAAATCTCTCAGAAACTTCATAATCATAAAGTCACAAAGAATGCACAGGGAAATTCACAAGTCTCAAGAGAATTTGCTTTTCCCCAAGATGTTGGCAGAACATTTACCTCATCTTTGGTTCTAGCCTTGATACAATATTGTCCAATGTCAGTCCCATGGAAATTTCTCCAGTTTGTATCAGGGAAGGGCTCAGGCTGTGCAAGGGCAGAAGTGGGTGCTGCTGTGCAGCACATGCAGCTGAACTCAGCGTGGTCAGTCCTACACTGCTGGATGGGAGCTATGGGCTGGACAGCTCAGTGCCCACCCTGTGTGACATGGGGAGGGCAGCAAACCACGGACATGGACAGCACTTGGTGGGGTGTCCCAACCAAGCACCCACACTCAGGTTACTGCAATTGGAAAAATGAGCAAAAAAATCTGAAAAAAAACCCCAAACAAACAAAAACCCCAACCAAACCCCCAAAACCCTGGAGAAAAACAAAAGCCTATGTTCTGCTGGGCACGCAGTGAACAAGTAATTACCCAAACTAATCTTGTCAGGGGTCAAGCAGAAGCAGAGCAATTCTGCTACCCAGTACAGCAGCACTGTGGCTGTCATACCTCTCCAGAGTCCCAAATCCAGCTCCTGCTTCCCTCCATTGCCTCTCACCTTGAGCACAGACAGTAGATAGAGCTACACTGGAATTCATACACAGGCTTTAATAGGCTTACACAGTACAGACATTGATGGACTGCAAAGTGGCGTTTTTTGTAGCTTTCCTAACAAATTACTTTGGGAGATTGAATGGTTAAGCAATTCAGAAGTGGTATTAAATGGACTTTAGAAAATAAGACCCTGATCAGAAGAGCATTAAGCATGCTGCTCTCCACTTACTGCAACTTCACCCACTAGAATTCCAAACAAGAACTAAAGGATCACAGGAATAAAACCAAAATCAGAGAGATACAAACAGGCATGGTTTTAAGTTGCCTTTAACTCTTACTTATTAGGCAGCATGGTACCCCTACTAACTAAAGCAAAACTAAACATGGCACAAGAGGCATGTATTCTTCCACCTTGGCCTGCCTGGGGCACATTTGCCTACAGCAAATGTTTTCAATTACATGAGTCTGGCATCCTTTTTGCACTTTTAAGAGGATAAAACACTAGATATGGCTGTCTTTCTTTTGAAGTGTTTGAATGTTCAGTATCTGAGAAGCATTAAGTGGTCAGCCCAGCTTGGAGAGCTGTTAATTCAAAACAGAACTGTGTAACTCACGTGGTTTGTTTAAAGCAAACAAAGAAAACAGCCCTCTGTTTGAGACTCTCTCAAAAATTTTTTAGTATTAATATCAGCTTTACTCACTGGAAAGCAGCATAAAATAGTAGCAAGAAAATCAGATTTATTTTAAAAAATCAAAGAAAGAAAAATACCCAAACTATAATACAAATAGATAGTTTTTTGCAACCTAGAGTAGTAGAAATGCTAAAGTCCTTCCATGGCCCTGCAAACAAGATTTATTTGCCAGTGTGACGAAGTCTTAAAGAAAGTATAAAAACCTCCAGAATGCAAGCATGCCATCACACATGATGTCTGTATCAAAATGTTTTAAAATAGTTTAGAGCCTTTTCCTCACCATCACCAGATGCATGATTTTCCAGCAAATGATATTCTGTTAATTGACATATAAAGAAACTGAAAACAAACGTGGGGTTTTTTTTTCTACTGATCATAGATGTTCTTATAGAGCCTTGTAAAAAAAAAACCCCAAAAAAACCCCCAACAAGTCATGACTCTCAAGAGTAATTTTCTGTTTGAGTGTGTCCTTTTGACAAAACTGAAATCATGCCATGTCATGACTTTCAGAGTATTATTTAGTTTAAAAAAAAATTCCACTTTAGGTTATTACAGCCATAGAGTACTGCTGATAAGTAAAATCAGTTTTGTTATCAACCAGAGAAAACTCAACTTGTTACTGCTCTGGTAATTAATTCCTTGTCATTTCACATGATCAGAAGGGGAAGAAAGGTTTCTTCCTGGATATTTTTCCATTTAGAGTCCTAAATAATTTTGCAAGTTTCATTCATCAATCAAGTTGAACTTTGTTGTAACAGCAGCAGCAGAACTTGTATCCACACAAGTGGCAAATCAGTTTATGAACATTTAGAATTACTGTGTTTGCACAAGCTTTTGTATTTAACTGCATCAATTTAAGGGCAGACTTAAAGTGGACTGCCACATATGCTTAGACAAGGCTTAGCTTTGATAAACTGACTCAGTCATTAAATACCCATATAAGAGCTCATTTTCTTCAGGGAAAAGATGGGGATTAATTGCTAAGTTAGCTATAACCACATATTATAGAAGATGAATGGCAAATTCATCCCTAGGGAAAAAAAATCATTAAAATAAAAGACTTCTCCTGCTTTTTATGTTACGTTAAGTATTTACCCACACAGTAAAGCACAGGAAAATCCTGGGAAAATCCTTTTAATGTTTAAATGTTTGTGGGGGGGGGGGGGGGGGGAGAAGTGGAATTTGGTTCTTTTTAAAGTACATTAAACTCCACTCCTTGATCCAACAATAATTATCAACCTCACATTTGGCTTCAGCACTGATATAGACAATTCTTACAATTTTAAAAGAATAGATTTAACCTAACATCTAGTATACTTAAAACTGCAGTATTTTATGCATTAAAATATATTTATATTCCCAGAAACATACACTGATGTTTCACTCAGAACTGTTTACTACATGCACTAATGTGCACTTTAGCTAGCACACTAGATTTCAAGTACTGCTTATTTTAATAACATATGCTTGAACTCAGCTGTGAATAAGATATGCACTAACTCCACACAAGCAATCTTCATTAAAATAATTTTCAGTCACAATCTGGCCCTGTGAGGACACAGATACTAGAGTTAAAATACATACTAAATTTCAGATCATCAGTATTAAAGGCTCCTTGTCAAGATTTTCTTTTTAAAAGGAGAAAGAAATCATATTACATGTCACATTCAAAATCAAAATACAATTCTGGGAAGGTGAACACTTTGCTGCAAAAAGTCAGCAGCTCTCTGCTTGAAAGTTTTGAAAGGAGGCTTATGCAATGTGAGTTCTAGTGATGGAAAGATTGGGTTCACAGTTATTAACTGGTAAGAGAATAAGGAAATGAGTACAGAACAACGCACAAAAAGTAGGAGATTGAAACTAAAAGCGGATTGTGGTCACAAGAGGTCCTTTCATTTGTTCTTTCCTCCAGCTATAAGGTGGAAGAAAAAAAGAACAGAATTCAACATAAGGAGAGACAATGAAGGACTGGCCTGTTCTGGCTTCTTCTCCTTAAATCCATTTCTATATAAACTTTCAAACAAATAAACATTTCTCTTTGCTTCAACTGCCACCCACTGGAAAAGGAAAGCAACATTAATTCCAAATTGCAAGACCCAAAATAGGTCAGAAAATCAATCTGACAGACACTGGTACAGATTACATTAAAACCCTTGGGTTGCCTTGAAAATCTTAGTGGCACTGCTAGAAATCAGCAAGCTTGCAAATTAAACTGAAACAAAAACCAGGATACAGCAACAAACCAGAGTTCCACTTCCTCTCCCCACCCTGGCCCTGGTGAGAGCATTTGGGTTGTTACAAAAGTTTTGGGGAGGAGCTGGAGTTGCCCAGGATGGAGCGGGACTGGCAGCACAGGGTGTGACACGGGTGAGCAGCATCACAGAGCCTGGCATGTCTCATCACTCTGGGCTGTCCCTGCCATGCTCCAGGTCCATCTCTACACTCACAGTACTTCTCTTTCCCAGCTGCTCTTGCCTTACAGCAGAAATCAATCAACTTCCTTGCCTAAATGGCAGTTTTGGCATTCTCGCTTTCCCTTATCAGCAACCCCCATATTCCCTTCAGGGGAAACGTGGAGTGTGTGTGGTGCAGATCCAACAACTTCATCTTTGGAGAAATAGAGACTTGTGGAAAGGCTTGCTGAGAAACCTGTATAGGCTGCAACAGAGCATTATCCCTCACTTTGGCCAAAACTTGTTCTAAGTTTAGTTAGAATAAACCCACATGTACACCTCCAGAGCTTCCCTAGGTCAGCAGTGTGAGGTATTTGCACACCAAAGCTGCACTCCAGCTGCAGTGACAGCAGTTTGGCAGCATGTTGCACGTGTGCCACAAAACCCACCCTTCCCTGGAACTGACTGCTCTGCAGAGATGCAGCCCTGAGGAACCTGCACCCAGGCTGGGATGGCTCAGCCAGGGAAGGCAAAAATCACAGCTGAGACTACTGAGGGAATGAGACAGACACCCTGACTTCCTGGAGAGAAAAACCAGCCTCTGGTGAAACGAGACCAAATAAAGAAGAATCAGATTCCAGAAGACCTTCCATGTTAAGATATTCTCAAGTGTACATGAGATGAAGCAAATTTTGCCAACAGAATAGATGTAATAACAAATGAGCTGAGAGGTACAAATTGATTGCAAATTCCCTTTAGGGTAAGGGCCCAAGTAAACTGGAGAAAGGAAAAAAAAATGCCTGAGAACATAATACAGCATGGTGAGGATTAACTAAATCCTTGGTCCAAATAACATTTTTCTTCAAATGGCCTTTACTAAAAAAAAAAAAAACACCCCAAAAAAACCCCCAAACACTTCACTGGACTTGCACAACAAGAGATGCTTCCTTCACCGGCCAGAGCTGGGGCCATCATATCTGCCAAAGCTGTAATACTGCTTCAAGCTGTGTCTTCTGCTGTCTAGTTCCCCAGCACGATTTTTTCTAGGCAAGTGCTGTCCACTGACACCTGGTTTAACCTGTCCTTCCCTAACCCTTGTGCTAGGTTTGAAGGAATGAGGGAGCTGGGGATGTGGGCATCTCCTTTTCAGCTGAGAGAACAGAAGACATGTTCAAGTGTCAACGGCTCACTGAATGCAGTACAAACCAAAACTGGATGAATTTTAGCTCTTCAGTTACGTGAAAAACTGTAGGTCCATACCAAGAAGCTCTTGCCCCGGGATACTATTTCTTAGGTAAACTTGTCAAACAGAAATTGCAACTGTCGGCTCCTGTCAGCTACTGAGGAATGTAAGCAAATGTAACCTGAGAGTGCTCACAATTCCCTGACACACAAATCCGCTCTGGATATTTGGCAATCGGCACCCCCAAGTCATTAGTGAGACTGAGTTCAGCAAAGGCCACAGTCATCAGACACTTAAGGAAACAGCTAAACCCCTGTTGAGCAATTCACAGCTCAGCATGAGCACAGCATTACAGACCAGCACACTGGATGCGAAGAAATGTAATCATCGGTGAACAGCAAGTGCAGGAACAGACCATTAAAAAAAAACTTTAAAAAATCCAAACTCAATGATAGTGAAAGCATCTACAGTCAAACCTACTCCTTCACCTGCAGAGATACGTGCATGCCTAAGGGTTTCAGATCTAGTTAAACACAGTTCTTTATCAAAATGATAGATGCTGACAGCACCTGCTTGATGTAAGACAGCTGTGCTCATTCTTACGGAAATATATATTACTTTTTTTTTTTTTAATAGGCAAGAACAAGTCTTACTTTCACAAGAGTTTTTCAGTAAAATATTATAACACACAACTGTGTTCCTTAGCAAATGAAGTATTTTCTTTCAGGACCTAAGGAAATCAGTAAGTTACAAAATACCCATTTTGGTAACAAAGTCACACCAGCAAAATGCAGTCACCAAGAGGCATTCCAAAATACACCATGAACATCTTGAGATAAAACGTACACACGGCAGTCAGCGTCAGATTTCGAACATGACAGTCTTTCAGTGTTATTGCACAACATCTATTTACCTTAATTTTCCTTGAGAACACAAGTTAAAAGCATATGATGAGCGCTACTTGTTACTGGCTGGACCATATTTTCCTACCCAACTTTTGCACATAGGACTTTATGAAAAGGAGGGACTGTTTTCTTTAAGAAAAAAATACAAGATTTCTCTTTTGTTGAAGCAAGAATCCAATACAGTCTCCTAGAAAAGCACAGTTCAGACATCAAACAATGTGTTAGCAATTGCTTAGCTACCTTTGTACTCAGAATTTCCCACACAAAGGCAGACTTCAGAAGCCAAGCTTAACCTTGAGTTTGGCTGTGAAGAGTTTTGATCATCTTTTCAAATGTCTATCTACGTGTTCAAGCATCAAATCTTTAAAAAAGGTCTGTCTATAAGTTAAAAAAAAAAACACAACAAAACAAAACTTTACTATCAGAAAGAAAAATCTGGTATCACAACCAAAAATCCTTCTTCCTTAAGCTGTTCCTCATACTGATACATCCAATGCACTGAAGAAAATTAAATATATTTGAAATAATGAGGAACAAAGTGTTCCTGACAAACACTCAGATTTCAAGAGTTCCTTTGGCAGAAAAGCCATGGCAAAGCTTAAATTGCATTTCCTCAAGAAACTAGAGAAGATGATAGAGTCAAGTATAAAAACAAGCATTTTATTAGATCTCTAATAAATAGGTCTTGATGGGGAGAGGAGTAGATAAAATCAAACACACAGAAAGTAGCTCAACACTTGAGTACTAAACAGCCATGCAGTTTTCTCTTTGTCATCTCATCATTACAAATTTATCATAAAATAAACAACAAGGCTAAACTAGCACAGGTCTGGGCTTCCAGCTCCAGATCAGTAGCATGAATTACTTCATAGCTCAGGGGTGGAGAAATAAAGCTGAAATTTAGATTTAGTGCATATGTTTCAAGATGTGCTGTATTGATAGCAGGCCGGATTTAAACAAGGATTAAATTAAAGGATTAAAACCAGTCCATAAATACCTAAATCATTTATGAGGCTGCAGAAGACTAAAAATAATGCAAATCAAAGCCACTCGTGTGCAAACGCACATGACATTTTAGAGATTTTCAGCCATCCACAAGCTGAGAAACAAGATACTAATTCAAATAACTCCTCTGACACCAGTGGGGTGGAAAGGATGTCAGCCCACATGCACCTCTTCAGAAAAGAGGGGCACCCTTACTAAGCTGTCTGGGAAGAACGTGTTTTAGTAGGGTCTCTTTGCCACAGACACTCAGTGCCCAGAGCAATGATATTTGACCTATTGATATAAATGACCTATTATCCAGTCTCCAAGGACGTATCCTGACTCCATTCCCACTCCCAATGGGTAAAAGTGAAACCACCTGGTTACATTTCAACCAAATAAGAGCATAGCTTGCTCACAGCTCTAAGCAAAAGTGTAAGAAATAGCAGAACATGTATATACATTACACATCTGCTTTATTCTCAAAATAATTGCTTTTATTCTCAAAAGTGGGTAGTACCTTGGAATTCAAAATAACCTTGTTCTGAGGTTTAGAGAGGTCTTGCTGCTTTTTTAAAAAAATTTATTAAAGTTTGATAGTTGGCTGATTAAATGGGAGATGGCAAGCACACACCCTGCTCCCTTAGCAGTCAGGCAAGTTTCATACAAGGCTAAAAGCTTAACATGGATCAGTTCCATAAAGTTATCTGTTATAGTCATTCTCAGACTTTATGGATGGTGATTATTATCATTTGAATACCAGCTATGCTTAAGTATCCTTAAACAAACATTTCCAGGTAGAGCATTGCACTCAATGGCAAAGCAATTACCAGAAAACACACTGATTTCAGTAAGAGGATATCATAAAAAGTATTCTGTGGTTTTATGCACTTTCTTGGCTTGAGAAGTATTCGTGAAGAATTTATTTTATGGCCTGCCTTTTGGATTTGCAGCTATTGATATAAATCTGTGCTGCATCACTTCCATCTTTTAGTCAGAAACAGTCAGCTCTACTGTCAATCAGAAAAAAGCAACAGGTTCAAAACATACTTCATGGATGTTAGGGCACCTTGCTGTCACCAAAAGGCAGACGTAATATTCCACTTGCGTAAATTTTATTCAAAAGAAAAAAAAGCCAACAGAAAATGATTTGAAACACACAGATATTCACATCAGATTTCCATCCTCTGTAACAATGTTACGTATAATAACAGAGTCTGGTCTAGAGCAGACCAGAAATAAATCCTGCATGACTCTTGCCAAGGTCAGATTTGTGCAGTTCCCAGTACTCCTGTGTGCCAGATCCCTCATTTCTCTGCCTTTCCTGGTGTCTCTGGTATAGGAGCAGCACACTGGGGCAACTTCCAGGCATAAAGGCAGTATGGATAACATAGGTTGTCCTGTAGAGTTAGAGGCAATACATTGCTTCCTATGGAGTAGACTTCTGCAAAAGTACTCAAATATCATAAAAACCTGTCGGGGTAGCTGTGGGCTTAGAGAGGCAATGCATCTTTAAGAAAGTGTAAAAAGTCTTTCGGGTAGAAAAAACTGCCTCTGAAATGAGAACACAACACAAGCCGCTTCAGCATTATTTTACCAAGGCTGTAAAGAGCTCTCCCAGGCTCATTTCTGTTAATTGCATCTTTGCAAAGTGCAGCCAAGCGGATGTAGAATGATTACTTTTAATGTGCTACCCAAATGGCTCCGAATGGGTGCAGCTTTCCCTCTTTCCTTATATCTGCTCCTTGTCCTTTGGCTCCACATGGAGCTCCACAGAAACAAATTCTGCACTCAGATAATGCAGGTAAAGTAAGACTCAGGGAAAGATGACAAGTTTTGTCACAGAGCAACAGTTAAAAAACTCCAAGAACAAAAACTGTTTTAGTGCTTTTTAGGGAGCTTTTGGACAGAACCTAATAAACAGAATGGAGAAGCTGCATTCAATGCAAGGATAACCCTAGAGTAAAAAGTCACATAATCTTTCTCATCAGTGGATGATTAACAGAGGAATTTGGCTCCTAATGAAGTCAGCCAGCCCCCAGACTCCACTGGTAAATCCCTTCTTGTCATCTTTTACATTTAGCTCTGACTCATCTGCAACAAATAGTTCAATCCCCAGCCTATTCCTTTTTTCTGCCATTCCTTTTGCAGTAGGTTAAGCATATACTTTGCAAATGCAGTGAAGGGGACAGTGGACTACAGGCACATAATGCATGGGGACTGCATCAGGAAGAGACACACCTGAGCTAGCTTTAGGGAACTGAAATACCTGTGTCAGTGAACACGATCCGGGCACATACCTCAGGGCTGGCCAACACCTGTAAAGTATTTACACTGCACAGGCCACACTGGGGCTGGTGCCACTGCAGTTCCCTGCAGATCCACTGCACCAAGCGAGCTGTGGCACATCCACACCTGCCACAGTCCCACCTCCGGTGAAAGCTGGGCAGGGAGACGTGAGGAAGGGGCTCCTCTTTTTGGGAGCAGCAGCCAGAGCTGAGCTCCAGCTATGGATGGGCAAAGTGCAGAGCTGTGCCTCTGGACAGAGGCAGGGTGACAGTGAAGCCTTTCAAATGGGAACAAGGATGAACGGTTAATTGAAACTATTAGGCCCTGAAGTACTCACCAGAATCACGGGCTGGTTTAGGTTGGAAGGGATCTTAAAGATCACCCAGTTCCACCCTCCTGCCATGGGCAGGGACACCTTTCCCTAGACTAGCTTGCTCAAAGTCCCATTCAGCCCGGCCTTGAACGCTTCCAGGGATGAGACTTAATCTGAATGGACTTTAATTGTAATGACTGTGGTTTTTAGACATCAAGATAAACTCAGAGGCCTGAAAGCTTCTATGCTTTTCCCAGGAAATCAGTTACTTTAATAATAGATGCCATCTTTCCAAGATTTATTGTTATTTCCTTGATCTATATAGCATCAAATAGCCAAGTTCTCTTTGAGAGATTCTTCTAAAGATTACTCTTTAAGAAAAGTAGCTTCAAGATTTCTTAAGTTTAGAAATAGTTTCTAAATAATTCCTTCTGTACAGAGTATCTTTTCAATGTCTGCTGTGTGATCAAAAAGTAAAATTTATTACGCTATATCACTGTTCCATTCAATAAGAAAAATATGACGCCACTATAAAAATATTATACAATCATGTCTAATGAAAAGGTGGATTATAATTCATGGAGTTCAAAATGGCAAAAAAATTTAACAATGAGTTCTTTTCTGGTGAGAACAATAGGAGCATCTTCCTGATCAATTACCTCACACACACTGACTGAGCAGAATCACCTTATGACTTACTCATTACCCACACAAACATCACATCTGTGAAACTGAATATATTTTTCTGTATGTTTGTATCAGCCACTGAGTGGCAGCAATTCCTTCATACCTAGATCTGAATTATGAGATGTAGGATGAAAATCTCAAAGGATTCCCGAATCTTAATTCTTTTGTGCTGGCCGTAAGTTCTTTCGTGTTTAGCGCTACATGCAAATAATAACAACTAGTGAAATACCTTACTGCACTTTTCCGTTTTCAGCTGTGGAAGCTCCAAAAGTAATGCACTTTATTCTGAAAATTATATGTCCGTAGAACTTGGATGTATTCAATTTTACAAAACATAGTAAAACTATGTGGGTTAAAGAAACAGAAAATGCCATCATTTAATAATTCCTTACATTAAAGAATGCACCTGTATTTTACTATGAAGCACAAGGTGAGGATGAGAAACATTAAAAAAAAAAATCTAAACCTATGTTTTGCAGCCTTATGTTTGCTTTTCTCCTCAGTATTTGCAGGTTCCCACAATAGTGTCTTGGGGTGACTGAAATCTATCAGTCCAAAGACAAACAGCTCATTTTTTAACATAGCCATTTTCAGGAACTAAAATAAACAGGAAATCCTGCATATACACTTTTAAAAAAATGCTTATGAATTATTGCTTAACCACTTAAGAAGCACTTCTTCATAGTGTCTTGCTCAGAAACCTATGTTGGTTATGCTTGGTTATAGCTTCCTATTTGATTAGCACAATGCTGCACAGCATTATTTGATAGATGGAAAGCTGAAGAGTTTATTTGCTATTACATTGTGAATAGAGTATTGACTGTACAAGTCCAGAGGCAAAAAATATTTAAAAGGAACTAAACACATCACAAGTGTATCTTGGATTTTGATATCAACTATTTACAGAGATACTAAACATTGGAATTCAGGCTTTAAATGAGTCTCTAAAACTAGGTGAAGATATAGCACTAGAACTGATTCTCCCACACCCATCAGCTCTGCAGAGTCAGTTCTGTCCTTGGACAGATCCAGCTATCAAGGGACAGGACACAGGGCAATATCATCCGTGCACATAAACCTCCTGCAAGAGCTCCTAGGTCCAGATCAACGCTCTGCTCTGTGTTACTTGGACAATCTAGAAGTGAAGTGGTACAACAGTCAGGGGCCGCAAGTAAACAGATGTCAGATGTAACCACAGAATGTAATCCAATGTGGTAATCCAATTATTTTAATATTTCATGCCCTAATGCAAACGGGGAATTCTCTAGCGATGAACTGAAAATTGTTTTTTAATAGATGCACGCCTGGCATGTACGTACACAAAAGCATCAGGCATTCCTGCTCCTTCATTTCTTACTGTCTGGCGCCATTCAGCTGGAAACCTGACCATTTAAAAGACCGTGCGTTTCATCTGCTCAAACTCACTGTGGCACGGAGACTGAAACAGAGTATCGGCGCGGCTGGGTGGGAAAAAAAGTTGGTGGTATCAAAGTTGGCATTTCTGCCGGGAGAAAACTCCATGTTTCGGTCAGGGACCGACCGCGGGGATCTCGCCGCCTCCTCGCATGGGGCACAGCGCTCTCCCTCCCTCCCGCAGCCCCTCAGGCTATCCCTGCTCCAGGTCGCGCTTGCCCCACACCGAAGGACTCGTCCCCAGCACCCCGAGGAGGAAGCGCTTTGGGCGGGCCGGGTCCGCAGCCCCCTCCCCGCAGCCCAACATGGAGGCTCGGGAGGAGGCAGCCCCGGGGCCGGGGGCACAGCCTCACCGCCTCCTGCCCCACCCCGGTGCCGAGGCGCTGCCCGGGGCACACGGGGGACGGCGGCTGAGCCCCGGGGACCCTCAATCTCCCTCTCCCTAGCTCTGCCCGGCGGGCGCCCCACGGAAGCCGGGCGGGCCGGAGGGAACCGGAGCCCGTCTCGCTTCCTCCTTCACCCCAGGCGGGGCAGGAACTGCCGGGCGGCGGTAGCGCCGCGCCGGGGACAGGTACTAGCACTCACCGCGTCCAGGGAGCCGTCGGGGGCCGCAGCCGCCGCCGAGTTTCGGGCGCTGTCCCGGGAGAGAGAGAGAGCGAGAGCGAAGGAGTGCGGGCGGAGGGGCGGGAGGGAGCAGTGTGTGCCCGGCACGGCACGGCCCGGCGCTCCCCGCCCCGCACTCCGCTCCGCTCCGCCCACGGGCGCAGCTGCGGCTACGCTCACCTGCTCCTGCTGCTCCTGCTCCTCCTGCTGCTGCCCCGCCCCGGAGGTGCCGCGGGAGGCGCTGGCTGCTGCTGCCCGGGCTCCCTGCCGCTCCGTCCCCTCCCTGCTGTCCCCCCTCCCCTCTCCCATGTCAGCGACCGTGTGTGGGAGCGCCCCAGCCCTCAGCGGGAGCCCCGCGCTGGGCCCCGCCCTCAGCACCGCTCCGCACCTGGGCCCGGCGCCGGGCTGAGGGGGCTGAGGGGGCTGAGGGAGCTGAGGGAGCTGAGGGGGCTGAGGGGGCTGAGGGGGCTGAGGGAGCTGAGGGGGCTGAGGGGGCTGAGGGAGCTGAGGGGGCTGAGGGAGCTGAGGGGGCTGAGGGAGCTGAGGGAGCTGAGGGAGGCTCCTGCGGCCGCTCTCCTGCGGCCCTCGGTGTTTCGGAGGTTTCGGTCTTCTGGCCATCCAGGCACGGGAAAGCGCCTGGGTTTGAAGTGCTGGAGCCCGGAGAGAGCCCCTGCCCGGCGGGGAGCAGCCCTCAGGTGTCCTCTGCCCTTTACTGGGCTTTTGGTTAAAATGTTTTGAAGTGGCTTAGAAGCCACGGGTGTTATTTTATAGCGGGGCCGAACGCCGTAGCTCTGTGGGCACTGCCGTCACCTCAGAAACCTCAGCCTTGGCTGGTGTGCCCAGAGCTGGAGGCCTTCACGGGGTCATTTTGGGTGCCAGCTGGGGCTCCCCCAGTCCATGCTCTGTTCTGAGTGACGGGGCTCAGTTTTTCTTCAAGTACTGCAATAGTTTGTGTTAAAATGAGATGCTTCAGGGATGGGCTGCAGGCCAGGAATGTGTGAAGTGTAGGAACCAGAGAAAACACATCCATACTTCAAGGCAGACCTTTTGTCATCATTTTTAAACTCACCCAGGTGAGTTAAATGTATAATTGCTCTCATGTTTTCATCTTAAATGACCTCATTCTGAAAACAGTGATGAAATTCCCAGTGTTTTTTGTGATGCTGTGGTAACTGGGTGTTTCTCCGGGCAGGTGCCAGACCCTGGTGTGCACTGGGGGTGTCAGCATCGTGGGGGCTGTGACCCAGCTGTTCCATGGCTGCAGAGTCATTTCTGAAATGTCTAATTCCACCCATTTGATGTTCAGCCTCTTTCCAGAACATTTCACTTGATATTCATAAGGTAATGTCAAAGTTCCTCACTTGTTCTGCCTGACATCATCTTGGAAAGGCCATGATGTGTACATAAATCAGTCAATAGCTGACTTATATATGGAGAGTTTAATTTGAAGTAACTTATTTTAAAATTGAGAGGTCAAGTAGACATATTGCTAATTGCAGTTTGGGTAAAATCAAAGAAACAGACTCATCTGAGGTAATTTCCTTTTTACTTCAGCTGCAAATTGAACTATGTAGTATTTTGTACAGATACATGTTCTTATGCGTGATTAAGCGTGGGGGTTTTTTATTGGAACATCTAAATAATATTTTCATAGTTTGGAACAGAATGTCATCTGATCAGCTGTAATGCTGCAATAAGTTGTACGAGGACCCTCATTTAAAAATTGTGTAGATTGCTGTTGTACTGAAAGCTGACGAGCTATATATGCATGAGCAGTTAATGAATGTTGTGTTATAAAAGCAAAACTAAAACTAGTTTGAATGAGAGAAGAAAAAGAGGAAGCTAATTGTGGCAAGGAGTTTTCCTCATTTCAGTACTTCCAGTGAAGTCTGGAAACAGTGCTTTAAAATATATTTGATTTAATTTCATGCTCTTTGGGTATTTAATGGCATGTAAGTGGTCAGAGAGAGTCCATTTTCATTTGTGACCTTACCATATAATGTTGCAGCAAACCATTTGTTAACTACAGCTTCTCTTCAATTATTTAGAGCATCACTTTAGCCCAAGTCTTTCTGAAACAAATAGTAATTTCTCATTTGGACTGTGGAAAATTTTGCAAGACCTGAAGAGCTTTGCTTCTGACATCTTTGTTCATTCAAGGGGTTCAAGTTGAGTTAGGACTGAGTAAAGAGGTAAAAATTTGATCCACAGGAAATGGAATGGAGGATCTTCTCAACTATTAAAGCAATGTGACTTAAGAAATTTGAGGTGTTTCCTGGAACTGGGGCTTTCTTGCTGCCTATTTTCTGTATTTTTTCCTATACAATTCAGCCGTGCTAAATGCATGGAAATGCTCTTACAGCTGGAGATAGTGTTTCATCAGAATACATTCTAATGCAGCTCAGAAGGCTTTATTAACCCATTTTATGTGCAGTGGATTTGAAAAGGGGATGAAAATCAGTTCTTAGTGAACATCCTTTAGTAGTGCTCTCTGTCAGCTTCTATGTAAGTAGTAAGAAATGCAGGATTTCATGGTGATTACAGGGTAACTATTGGAAAGTAAAAGGGCATTACTGTCTCTGATCCATTTTTCTAAAATGTGCCTTTGGATATTTTGTAAAAAGAAAACAGTCTCAAGCTGGGTTAAAACATTTCATCTCTTTGGTATCTGGATAGACATCTCAATAATTCCCAATCCCATGGTAAATCACTGCATTGTTACAGGAGATCTCTGGGGAGATGATGAACTACCAGGGCCTCCTGCAGCTGAATTTTCTCTTGTCTTGTCACATTCAAAAACCTGCTTTACCTGGAGCCACTTAATTTTTGTTATATGACATGATGGCAGTAAGGGGTAATGTGATTTTGATCATACGCATTAGAAACAAAAAAGTTAGAGATAAAACTTTCTGCAGCAAATATAAGTGAAAATTTTCTAGTGGAAGTGAAACACTTGTTCCTTGAAGATTTCTGAGCCAGACAAATACAAAACCACTTTCCACAATGTGTAATAACCTTCTGTGAGCTGGAACACTGTATCTACAGTACCTGTTACCTTCAGCAAACAAACCTGATTTTAATTCTGATGGCAGGTACTTGATTTATGCAAAGATGATGACTTTTGCAAAAATGTGATTTCGGAACAGAAAACAGTCATGGCTGTTACTGCCATTTTTTTTCACCGCCCCACTTTGTAGCAGGACTTCATTGGTCTCTCAGTCCCAAGCCTAACCGCTAAATGCCTGCTCTCATTTCCTCTTTTCTGATAGTAGTGGGAGGTGTGAAGAGTCTGGTGGTGATGGGAATTTCCACCCATTGCCTTCTGCATGGGTCTGTGGTCTATTGTGTAGATTCACTTTTTGAAGTGTTTTAAGCATTGTTCATTGTCTTTTATTCAGCTCTTCCTTAAGGCTGAGGTGAGAGGCTTGTGTTCTCTGTCAGGCTTTTCCTCCAGGTTTTCATGCTTTTCTTTGTGAAGGACATGAGCTCTTTATGGATTAGCAATGACACAGATACTGAATTTGGTCATGTGAAGGTCTGGCTGCCACAAATGTTTGGACTGATGTCCAAGTGAAACAGGAATTAGCCTGCCTTTCCTGAAGTCTTGTAGCTTTAGAGATTCTTTTGATAATGACATATATTAATTGCTACTGCTTACCTTTGCAGTTTTTTATATTGATTAAAGAAGGGTTTCTTCTTTGTATTGGTGTGCCTACCATTTTTTCTAACTTGGAGCTGTTTTTTCCTGCTTTGTCAGGGTATGCTTCTGTGGATGTTGCATGTGCTTGTGCAGAGCTGTAATTGAGTCAGGAGCATTATCTGCAGGTGAGAGACTGATAGCTTCTCCTAGGCACTACACCTAGGAGAAGCTATCATCACTGTGCTTCATTTACTGTGTTTTAGATCTTGAAGATGTGTAATGTTCTGTGCCTAGCAGAGTTTAAGTCAAATGATGGGTTTATGTTCTTTTTCCTGAAGGATGAGATGTAGAAGTTAGCTGGCTGTGTTGGGGAAGATCTTGGTGTCAGATGCAATCATGTGAATTTCTACATATTTGTGTAAGTAAGTTACTGCAGAGGTTTTTTTGTTATCAGATAAGAGTCTTAAGAATTTGAGATTAAAATGAGATATGCCTATGTCCCAACCACTCTGCAGTTCTGCTCATTTAGAGGAACATTTATATATGATTCATTTATAAACCAGACAAGTAAATAGTTTCTTGACAGTTTTGCTGAGATGTCTGTTTAGAGCATTGTCAATTCTTGTGATGTTTGGTGCTTTTAAAGCCCTACTTCCTTGAGTAAGTAATTGCATTAAAATCTTACGCTTTCTTTCCACTTTCTTAAATAAAAATATATTTTTCATATTTGTATAGAAGATACATGCCCACGTCATCTTGGAGTTCCTAAAAGATTGAAAATTTGGGCTACGTATATAAAAGGAACCCAAAATCTCTCAAGGTTTTACCCTTGTAAATACCCCCATGCTGCCTTCCGTTGTTGAGAGTGGGAGACTGATCCCTTCATTTTGAGCATTTGAGACTGTAGTTATTTTCTAAGAAGAATTGAAATACAAAAAAGGTTTTTATGGTGTTTACTGCCTACACCCCCTTACATTTGGTTTCAATGTGCCAGCTGCCAGTGTTGATTCTGAGCAATGTAAGTGTTCTACTTCCCCTTATGACAGCTTTCCTTTGCAGTTCATATAGATGGGAGAACAAGGAAGTATATGTATTGATGCAATTTTCTTGCTCACCACAGTCCTATTCATGGTTGGTTTTATATTCCTGTGAGCACTGGAGAAAACCATGCTGTGAAAGAACACAAGCATTGTTTTCTGATTTCTTGGTGGTTTTTTTAGCTCTTTTGAAAAAAATTGATTTTTGGTGTTAATTTAAGGTTCAGGAGATTAAGATTCTGTTTGTGCACAGAACAGGAGCAGCATAGAGAGACACAATTCACACTTGGGTGTGTTCATTCAGGCAGGGGGGATTTTAGGTTTTTTTCCCAAATCCCTTTTGGTTTGCAGCTGTATGTTGTCTCATCAATTAACAAGAACAAGCTGGAGACCACGAAGTCAACGAATTTAGACCATCATATGACATCAGCTCGTAGTACCTCATGCTTTTGCTGCTCACCTGAGAGGAATGAAGAACCTCAGCAGCTACCATGGAGTCACCTGAGGCAACACAGGTGGCTCCTGTTTTAAGAGGGGTGTTTCTAAGGTGTCAGGTATCAAGAGCTCCAGCACTGAGGAAACCCTGTCAGGCTCTGTTATCTGATGAGATGGTAAGATATCAGGATAGTGCACACAGGCTTTGTTTTGGTTTTAACCCTATCTCATTTGTAGGTATTTCCAGGGGCAATAGTTGCTGTGTCCCTTGTGAGGAAGGAGAACAGGAGGTTAAGGGCTGCTGGTCAGGCTGCTGCTCTGTCACTCACCTGGTGCAAGGGGTGGCTGTGTGGGGAGAGCAGGTGAGTGTGGCTGTTCTCTGCTCTCTGCCCCCGTTTATCCCCATCTCAGCAGGGGCAGGCAGGGCTGCTCTGTGCTATCTCCCCTTAGTGAAGGAGCAGGATATGCCAGGCACAGCAATAGGAATGTGCACCACCCACCCTATCCCTAGGACAAAGGGCTAGTGTTGTGTTTTCAGATTATTGTCAGATGGTCAGAGGTATTAACTAAAGATTTTCCTTTATTAGTATAACTCATTATCCAAAAATGCAAACTGCAATGCCATTGGTGCAAGGGGTTGGGGTTTTTTTGTCTCCTTAAAATGCTTTAGCTATACTATCAAACTGTGCAAACAATAACATGGGTCAGTCCCACACTGTGACTGGAACAAGGCTTTCTTTGCAGAAAGAAAAATATGTTCTATTGTGACCTGGTGTGAGGATATGGGAGTTCTTGAATCCTAATTTCATTGGTCAGTTGTATCATTTTAAAGCACAGTTTGGCCACTGCAAATGAACAACTTTTGGCAGCTAGTGCCACTAACATTTGATTCTCCAGTATTCTTTTCTGCTTGGGCTGTAGGCTTAGGTATTTTCCCTTGTTCAAGTAAAGATTATTAATGCTGTTTTCATGTCTTTCAAGCTGTCCATCTTAATAAATCTTCTTGCCTTTACTGGGGCACGTATTATTTGACCATTATTGTGTTATGATAGTCATTTAGTAGGATTTGTTTTTATTGCTACAGCCATTGCTGCTATCAAAAGCCAAACACAGTATCGGTGAAACAAGATAGTATATAAAATCAATCCTAGTAAACCTTTAAAATGAAAGCAAACATCAGTAATGAAACTGCAGACTGTGTGTGTTTGCACAGGAGCAGGGTGGAGCATTGAAGTCACCTGCCCAAGGCATATTGCAGTTTTGGTGAACCACATGGGGAGAATTTGGTGTAGTTGATGCTTGGAGTCATGGCACAGATGTTGAGTCATGAGACTTCAGAGAGAGATGTCAACGTGCCTCTCTTCCCCACACTGCATGTGGGTTAGAGATGGTGTTTGGGGGAAAGAGCTCTGCCTTGAGCTTGCCAAATAATGAGTGAGCCAAACTCCCTTTTCTTGTGCATGTTTACTGCTTTTGGCAGCAGGGTGAAAGAAGGATTTGGTGTTGCTGTTTAAGATCTGGTAAAATTATAAAAACACTGAGAATATTTACCCTCGTTTTTAGTAATAGGTTAAAAATTGATTCTTTCCCTGAGGACTTAGCTGTATAAACATAAATTGAAGCTGCTAACAAGAGAGTTGAAAAGCCCATCTGCAGCAGAGCTACTTCGCAAATGTGTCTGAAGAAAGGTTATGTTGTTAGAGGTACTGGAGCCAGTGTTCCAGACGTATTTCTTCAGTAAATTCAGCTATTTTGACCTCTTTGCCACTGGGACATTAATTTTACTCAGCAGTCTGTTAGGTCACTTGTCAAAAAAAGTTAATTTTGGGAGTGTTAAAATTCTGTTCAAAAGAGGCTGCAGAGTTGCTGGGTCTCGATTCCAGTATGGTATCTTGTATCTGCTGAATTCTACTGCATGGCCTTGCTCTGCCACGCTTAGAAAATGTTAATGGGGTCAAACCCAGCTTTCTGGTTACTGTTGATCTGATCCTATATGTCTTCAAAGGTAATGCCACTTGGAAACAATTCTGAGTACGTGCAGTTTAAGTCTGTTGGTCTGTGATCCCTTTTATTTTTGTAAGCTAATTATTTTACGTATAACTAAATCTCTCATAACTTACATATCATTATGTGTAATTGAATAGTTAATGATTTACATATTTTATGTTCTACAGCATACCTGAATATATATGATCATTCAAGCCTGGATAATCTGCAACATACCCAAATGTATAGAAAGTTTTAGCAGGCTTGGTGTCCTAGATCACCACAGAATTTTTCTTTTAGTCAGGCTGGCGTTAAATATGATTCATTGCACGTCATTCTCATGATGAATAATGTGCTTGGGTTTTTTTGTGACAGAAAGGTAAATGGAAGAAAAATTCAGATGTTCAAATATTAACTAGCTGCCTTCTCATGCTGTCAGTACAGTAAATTTTATTGCTAAGGACAAATAGGTGCTGTTTTTCTTCATTGATCGCACTCCTCCCATGATTTTGACCTGCCTGAAGACTAAAGCAAAACTTTCAGAGGGACATGTTTAAGATCTTTCCAACTATTTTTACTCAGCAAAAAATTTAGGAATGTGTTTGGAGGCAATTTCTTTTGATATTTCTTCACTTTTGGCTATAGGAAAGTATGTTCTACATGCAGATTTAGAACCGTGAGGAAGCTTTTATGAGCTGGTTATACGGAGAAGGACAGTGATAATAAATAACAATATCACAATAACAGTGATATAAATCATTTGGAGGAATAAGAGGTGAGAGAAGAGGTAATAGTTCCTTTATGGTTATCCAAACTTTGTTTTCAGGTAGGCCCAGAGTAGAGGAGGAGATGTCATTCCTGGTCTACTTTAATAAGTTTCTTTTCCTGCTCGAGCTTTTAGGAAAAAGTATATGTTCAGGAAAACTTCAGAGCAATTTAGGACTTCAGAACAATTGTTTATTCTCTGTTAATGATTTCATAGCCTTATTTTCCTTAGATACCTGTTTGTATCTCCACTTTTATAGCAGTAGGGCAAATTTGGGTTGACTGAAGGCCTTATAGTCTTTGTTTAAATGTAGATGAATGCACTTTATAGAAGGAGTAGTAAGAGTCAGTAGTGGTGAAAAAGAAAAAATTTAAATTAGGGATGTGCCTGCGTCAAATCCATGTATTTACAGCTGTACTTTAGGGATGTACTGTTTTAGTCTTTATATATCTGGGTAAAAAGCCCCACTGAATTGCACAGATATGATGTAATTTAGTAATTTCATTTTCACTTTTTATGGGATCTCACTTCCTAAACATACAGGTATTTTAAATGGTTCTTTCCTAGGCCTTTTCAGAAAGCAAGGCTCTTCTACTAGCAATTCAGAGCACCTGACCCAGATTCCTGTTCTCAGTTGCCCTATGGAGGGACCATTTTTTTTTGCATTAACTACAGGAAAAGTTTGTTGCTTAAAGCAAATGCTTAGAATATCTCCTTAAGTCTCTTATGAAAAAAAGACCCTCTATTTTTTTACTCTAACTACAACATTGACTTAAATAGTTTGATAACAAATATGTATAACATCAGCTTCATTCAACTTATTTAAGACCACACAGAAAGTCTGAGCAGAGTGTTTTCTGTGTGCACACCTGCATGGCAGAACTTGGAGGTGAAGGTGAGCTGATTCTTATCTTGTGTAGGTGCTGTTTTCTGTTGTGGGTATTTTACCATCTTAAGTCTGACTTAATTACTTGGCTGTGAAGCAAAAGGAAAAACTGCTAAATATCTGCCCACTATCTGCGTGGTTCTTAGCGCAGGGTGGACAGACTTAGCAGCTCACAGCTGCTGGAACAGGGAGTCATATCATCCCCCATCTCCTTGTTCCTGTCTTCCTGCCTACGTGTTCTCACTAAGCACCTTGTGCCAGCTTTGATGCTTGCTGGAATGCTTCATGCTTTAATTTAACTCTTGAAATACCAGCAAGCTATCCTGGGAAAAAAACCCAAACAAACACATCCAAACCCCAAACAAATGTGGTCAATTTTCTGCCTCTTTATTGAATAGCATTGACTTAATGAGGGGGTTCTGTGCTTGAGGGACCTGGGTAAAAGGAGGGGAGCAAAAGCTGTTCTTTTTGGCAGCTGGAGCTGTTATGATGTTTCTGACATGTAGGAAAGAACCTAACCTGCAATGATTTTATTAAATTGGATTTCACACGTGCTACTCAAGGGGTTAAATTGCATTTGGCCCATAATTTTCTGAGCACCTGCAAGTGTGCATGAATTTTAAGTCTGACGTTTGAGTGCTAAAGTAGAGCTATGCATGTACTCACACACACTGTAATTCTTTCTTTGAAGTTAAGTGCATTTGTGTGGATCTCTGAGCTGCTCAAAGGGCTGACTGCTGCGTTTCATTCATCCACCTATAAACACCAAACTTGTCCTAAATAGTAAATGTTTTCAGGATCCAGCTTGCATTTCTCATGAACTGAGTTCTGACTCCAGGTGGGTGGAGATGGGAGGAAGAAAGGATTTTTGACATGCTCTTCCCATTCAGGAACATTTAAATCTTGATTTTTAAAAAAATAGTTCAGGAAATGATTACACCCACCTTGTATCTCAAATTGAAAAGATTTTATTCCTTGAATCCTAACTCTTGTACTGAGTGTACAAAGAATTCACCTTTTGAAACTGAGGACTTGTTTGATGGGCTTGTGATATTGCAGTGAATTATGGAATTATAATAACACAGTAAAAAGCTTCAATGTCATCCTAATCTGAACTCAAGCCTGCTTTGTTTCCAGGAAAAAACAAACAAATGGAGACGCAAGCCCTGGGGTCTTCTTCCAGGCAGGGTCACGTGCTTCCAACTGGCTGTGTTTGCACGTGGGTCCAAATGTTCCTGCTCAGATTCATCTCTACTTTCTTGTTTTGTGCTCTGAGACTCTTCCTGCTGGTTTTGTCTTCTTGGGCATATTCTTCTGTTGGATATTCCTTCTGCTGTTATTGTTTGGATGCTTCTGTGTTCCTCTTCCCTTGTCTTTTTCTTTTCCTCTGTTCTCTTCTCTTCCTTTTACAGGTATTTATTGATAGACAAAATACCTTTAGCTTTAGCCCAGCTTTTGGTGGACAAGTGGTCACAAGAGTAATGTACAAATGGCTAAAACAGATGCTCCTGTCTAAGTAAAAATATTTAACTCCTGAATTCCTGCTAGACAGTGCCTCTGATGAATATTGCCAGAATGGTGTGGCCAGGGACTTGTGTGACTCCTTTTTACATTGCGTTATTTTAATCTCAACCTGAGAGTTGTCAGGAGAAATTAACTCTCCTGAGAAAAGCTTTTATTATTTTCATTGCGGTGTTAATCTGTAAGTCAATAAAGATCTGTGCTTGTGCTGTTTTGAACTGGATGAAGGAATCCATCCTGAATGCTCCCTACCAAGGCCTGGGTGAATTTAATTTTAATCAACATATGGAGACTGCCACTGTTATTTTGTTTTTGGGTTTGTTTCTGGGATTTTTGGTTTTGAGGTTTTTTTAGTTGGGTACTTTTTCCTCTGTGCCAAAACTGACAATGAAATGTCAAGATATTCAGAGAAGAAATTGTGTGTGCTCTGGGGAATATTATTTGAATAGAAATATATTCTTTATGCAAGTTGTTTTTCATATGTTCTAGTACTGTGATATTTAAATAATATTATTTTTCATGAAGCTGTGATTTGAATTATCAGTTCTTTATTTAATCAGAGACGACGTACAAATAATTAGTAACTGACAAAATATCCTAATAAAAATAGAAGTACATGAGTACAGTAATCATGAACTAAAAATGCAAGAATATGACTGATTTTTATCGAGTGAATTCCTTGTTAGTGCCTTTCAAGTTTTAAAAATGTACTATTTCAGAGTTCAAATGCTTTAATAAGAAACAAGTTAAATTCTTGAGTGAACTAATCCGTAGGCACAACAGGAACTTGATGGTATAGTAGGTGGGAAGATTCATTTATGATAAGTTATAATGGAATTCCCCTGGAACTATATATTCCACCTACTTGAATTCACAGTAATTCAAAGGATTGACAATATGCAGTAAATGCCAAGACATAAAAGAATTGGCAGGTTACTGTAAAACATGGGACAAAGGATATGCCTAAACCATTGCCTGTAGCTCTTGGTAGTTCTGGTGTACCTTGTGGTCTCTATGTGTTGAACTTGTGGTTCCCTTTTAAACATTTGTATTTGTCCAGAATACCGAACCTGTGCCTGTTTTAGTTTAGAGCATGGGGTCTGCACATAGCAGGAAGTGCTGCATACCTTCCTTGAGATGAAGTCACATTTATTGTGCCCAATAACTGCGGTGATCTGTTGGAGATTTTAAAAATTCTTTCACCACCAACCCTCCCCCCCCCCCCGTTTATTTGACAAGCATAGACAGGAAGAAATTCTGGAAGCGTTCCAAATTATTGGGATATTAAAGCAGCAGGGTTGGTTTTAATGAACAGCAGTTGGTTTTGGACACTTAGAACAAATTTCCTATTATTAATGGAGTTTTAGTGCAGTGTTTTTCTACTCAGGACAATCTGACTGATTGCTCTTTCAGCTTTTAAAAGTCTCTGCAGATTGAGGGACACTGAGGGCATCAGAAATAATTATCATGTTAATCCCCTTTTCAATACTAGTAATTCTAGTTTTGACAAAATGAGTCATGTGCATTTTGGTTTAAGCAATTGAAAAAATCTTAGTAAATTGAGTCCTGCCAGGTAGTGATTTGTTGCCAGGAAATGTACTCTGCTTTCTTCTTTATAGCTTCATTAAAAGACAATTCTAAAAATACTTCATTGAAGATAGTTCAGGAAAATAAAAACATTTAAAAACTCAAAAAAACCTCCCTAAACCCACAGCAGAAAACCCCCTAAAGAAAGTCTTGGCTAAAACTTTTTTTCACTTGACAACATGCAATTATAATTTGGCATCTTAACTTGTGAATGACGAAGAGTCATTCCAGATCATTTTGCTTTTCTGGTTTCTTATGAGTACATAGCTGTTGTTCAGATCTTGGAAATATCACATGAGCTCTAAGTCTTGGCTCAAATTTCAGTAGCAGGTACATTTTTCTGAGAAACTAGATGAATCAGTGATATTGAAATATGTGATGTAGATGTTAATACAGATGTCACTTAAGTGACATCTACAATATAGTATTATTGTGAAGAGAACTAACATAGACTGATAAATCTACTTTGCAGAGAGTCTTCAAATTGTTATTTTTAAGAACTTATTATCCCACAGCACAAGGCACCCCAATCTTATGGAGATTTCTATTGAAAATCTGTCTTATTTCCAGGTACGTGTGAATGAGCACAAATGATGGTTTTGACTTTCAGGTGTGGGAGTTTAAAACTGTCCATCATTTCCCCAGTTTCAAGTTTCACTCTGCAAGGTGCTGAAAGTTTCTCTGTGATCCAGAGAAGCAGGAAAGCTGCCTGCCTGAGGCCAGTGCAGCTCTGAACTGGGCACCACTTTGTTGTGCTTGACAATTCTGATTGATGTGCGTGTGCTGTCGAGGGTAGTTTAATTGTCATCTTCCTGGCACAAGCTGGCAGAAAGGATTTTCTTAGTTGTCACGTGGAATAGATTGAAAAGGTTGTGCTCATCTTTTCTTGATTCTCCAGCTCAGTGTGCCGTTACCACAGTAATGAGGAAGTGGTCCCATTTGGTGACGGTGGTGGGAGTTTTTATCTAGGCATTAATTAGTGTGGGGGGGTTGGGATTGTAGGGGTGATAGGAGAGTGTCACATCCATGTGAGAATAACGGTGCAGCTCAAATGTTGAGAGGAATGGTTTGAACTGTTATCCCTGGGGACTGGCTGTGGCTAATACACCCACATCAAGCCCCAAACCTCTCTGTAAAAGAATATTTTCCCCAGAGTCTAAACCCAATTGATCTAGGTGTGTGTGTTTCTAACCATTCTGTCTTTGGTAGGATCATTAAGACTGTTAATTAACTTGACCAAAATAGCAGTTTAACTGGTGTTCTCATGCTGATTTCCTACACCTTCATATCATGTTTCTTCCATGTTCTGGAGAAATTTTTGGTACTGCAGCACGTACTTGAGAGGAGCAGCATGTTGCTCTTTGAGATTCTGATTTATGTTTTATTTAACACTGCAGATGAGGAAGATGCTGGTTTGCACCAGTATTGTGCCTGATTTGGGAGAAATTGTCTTCTGTGATCCCAGTAAAATGGAATGTGCTCCAAAGGACAATGTGTCAGGAGACCAGGAGAGCTGTTATGTGATCACTTGCTTTTGCTGAAAATAATACCAGCTACCTATTGTTTTAAGTGCAGTGCTGTCTCCAGAGGAAATCTTTCCTTACTGTTATATATTAATAGACTAAGTTCAGCTGCAGGGCAAGCAGAATGAACTGTAAAGATCAAGAAACCACACCCTGGTCTGTGATGGCTGAAATTGCTCCAGTTTGGGGCTGCTGCTCTTGGGAAGTGTTCATCCACAGAGCCCTTGCTCACAGGATGTGCTGTGACTGGTTTCCAATAAACTTGCATTTCAGAATAGCTTGCTACATATGGAGGATCTTTGCATAGAGAGCATAAAGTAATTTAACATTTTCTGATTACATATATTTAGTTGTAAGTCTATAATCTGTTTTTATAAGTGAAAGATGTTAAACGTTGTATAGAGTGTAAGAATGGAGAAGGTGCTCATGTCTCTGTGCTCTTGTGGCTTTGTCCTCAGTTTATTACTAATAACTGATGTGTTGCTTATAAGTTTGGTAATTTCAAACTGTGTCCTGAACCACTTACAGTCTCAAAAGGAGTTCTGATGAAATTCAGTTGGTTTTAAATGAGGTCCTGAAATACCAAGGTTTCCAGGCTTGAAATCCACCTACATGATACGGGAGAGGGTTTGAAAAGCACACCTTTTAGGAGGGGATGCTCCTACTATGTCAGTGTCTAAGTCCCATTTTTGACAACATGGCAGAGCCCTCAGGTGATGAGCTTAAAATACGTGATCAGGCTTAGATTTCAGGGTCATCATTCCTCAGAGGAACAAAACCCTTCTGGAAAACCAGGATAAAGAGCAGGAGTGAGTTGTACCACTGTCCAGTTCAGCTGCAAGCTTCATTTCCAAGTGTTGGAATCTAGAGTAACCTGCTAAGCTTTGGTGTTTTTTTAGCTCAGCCTTAGGTGAAGTACAGGTGAGGAACTTCAGATGTAAAATCATTCATGCAGAGAGTCCCCAGGGGATTTGAAGGAATGCAGTTCTTGGCTAGGGCAAACACCATCTTTAGACAAAAGGTCACGTTAGCAACTTTCTCTTGTTGTTTATTTGCATTGTAAGTGAAACACCTGAAATGAGACACTTTGTAGAAAATTATCCGAACCAGAGGTGCTCAGGCATGTATTACAATCCACGTAGTGCTTTTATCCACAAGGAAGTTGGGCAGCAAATGGAAACACAGTGCAGAGTTCAGTTCCATGGCTGCTGCAGCTTGTTTATTCTGTCAGGCACTAGTGCCTGTCCAGGGTGTCAGGTTTCATCACTTGGCTTGCAGCTTTACAAATCATCAATTGCAAAATCAGAATGATTTTTATCATGAAGCAGAAGATGCTTATCTTTGTCCCACAGACTGATTTAGGCTTGCAATTCTGCTGTTTTCTGTGAAGGGAAAGCTGCTTTGTGTAGTTATTGAAAATGTAACTGCAGGGGGTAAAAACCCCAAACAACAAAAAACCAAACCACACCAAGCGTGTCTTTGACAGCAGCAATGTAATAGAAGGAACTGTATTTACATCCCATTTAAAGAACGTCAAAGCAGTTAGATAGATGTCTTGAGATAACTTGTCCTTGTGAGATGGGTATGTTAATGATTCATGAGGCTGAATCTCATTGAAATGTGAAAATCCTTTTGCATCCATATTACTGTGCCTCCTTTCCTTGTCCTCTGTTCTTTTCCAAACTATTGATGATTGTCTGATTTTTTTCCTTAGTTATTGAATAAAGTTTTGGAGAATGGGATAAAATATTTTCCTTTAGTCAATTTGCAATAATAATTGAAATATTAATCTGTTCTTTGAGAGGAGCACAGAAGAGATTAAAGAAATGAATTGCTCCTTCTTGTGCTTAGGGCATATTTTATGTGCCCTTGTGCCCCACACCTTTCACTTGTGATCAGCTGCTGCTCTTTAAGACGCTTTCCTGAATAGATCAATTAACCCCCAAACCTTATAAACAGTCTCCCTGCTCCCTATTTAACAAGAAATGCTACTGTTTTCCTAATCCTATTATGTTCTTTGCAGAGTACACTTAGTTTCTTAACCACTCATGTGGACCCTTTCATTTTCTGTTTGTGCTGTACTTATAAGCCAAAAACCCAAACAAAACAAAAAGCAAAAACGTTTGTAATGGCAAAGGGGAAAAAAATCAGGATGTTTGATGATGTTACATTCAAACTTAGTGAGCCTTCACAGGTGTGTGGCAGGTCTTATTTGTATGATGTGATTCTTCCCTGAGGTCTTTGGCTATTGCCAAATGACTGAAAGTTCTGCTTGAAACAGGGACACTATCATAGCTGATAATTTTACTGTTCAAATTATTAAAAACCGAGACTAAAACAAAATTACCTAAAAAACAATATGAAAAACAGAACTTCTTTACTTTCTGAATCTTTGGAGTGTGTTTGGGTCAACTTTTATCCTGCAGATGTGTTAGCTAGAAACTTCTTGTGACATTCTTGTGATCATTTGAATTTGACACCTAAGTTTTTGGGAGGAAAAAACTGCCATTGTTTATGTTCTTTCCTGTAGATGTGCCTGAAAGGACCCCTTTTCACCTAATCTTCTGTAAATTGAAATCCCATGACTTGAAAAGATGTGACAACTGTAAGGGGGTAGGAAATTAGAATGTTTGGCTGAGTAATGAAGATAATGAGTGGCATGGAGTGGGCATGTTAATATTACAGCTTCTGGAATCTGCGATGAATATCTCTTTAGGAAAGGCTCACACAAATAAAAAAGGGAAGGATGCCCTTTGATAAGGGAACAGATGACTGACCATAATGGGTGAGGGAGGCAAGTGAGAAGTAAAGTTTATTTACATCAGTATCTTCATAAAGGTGTAGAGAGAGATTTGGGATAAATCTGTAGACCAGGGCAGAGAAAATCCAGCTCAAGCCAGAATGATCTGAGAGTACTTTTATGGTTCTTCTTTAATGGATTTTTCTGGCTGGATATTTGAAATGCTTCTTCCGGGCAAGAAAGTAATTTCTTTCAAGGGAAAAAAATTAAAACTCAGAATATTCTTCAGTAACATCACAGGCCTGGCCATCACTGATGCAAATCATTGGGTCTTTTACATGGAAAGGCTTTTATGAGGAACCCATAAATTCCTTTTTTCTTTTCATTACCTGTGATCTGTCCATTTGCTTACTTTAGGTCCCTTAGTACTGAAAGTGCAGCTCTAGGATTCTTCAAGAATAAATTGAGTATGAATGATGGATATTTCTCATATTTTCATTTAAAAGATAAAGGTTTGGAATAACAAAAGCTTTCTTTTTCCTAAGTGTTGCCTAGACAAAATTTACTTAATGTTACACAAATACCTAGTGAGTCACTAAAAATCTCATTTCTTCTCACTCATACTCTTTTCAAAGAAGACTAAAATATTCTTTTATAGTCCTTCACTTGCTACAGAGTCTGCCAGAAATGTTTGATTAGCCCAGTGATAGTAAAAAGGAATGTTTTCATCTGGTTTCTATATCCTGTTGAAACAGAAGTCCACAGGGAAATTGATTATTCTTTCCCTTCAGTTTTTAGGGTTGGCAGGAATGCTCTGTGAACTTCAGTCAGATTAAAATTAATAATTATATTCTCTGTATTCCATCTGGCTAAATTGCCATGAAAACCTTGTATTTTCCTCTGGGCCTGTGCAAGGACACACTTTTTCAAAAGGGATTAATATATTTGATTAGAAATATTTAGCTTTAATGAAACTAACTCACTGACATTGAAAATTATTTTTAATTATTGCCATAAAAACTTAGTAACAAAATGTCATGACCAAATGGAGGCTTCCTAATGTGTAGAATTAGAGCTCTGTACAGTGCAGTGGTTACCAGAGATAAAGCTGTAGATTTAAGGAGCTGAAGGTGTGGAGGAGTTTTAGTGACGAGAGTTCCATTCTTTGATTTCAACAATGCTTTTAAAAGTGCTTTTAAAAACCACTATGGCTGTAAAGAGGTTAAGTGCTGAGCCAAAGGGATGAGCCCACTGAGTGAAGAAAAAACCATATATTTTAGTCTGATATGTAGAGGATAAGCGTGAGCATCAACTAAAGCAAAGACACAGTTATGGCAATTGGGATTAGAGTCCTCAGATGCTTTCATGGTAAATAGTATAAAGCCTAATGCAGGTTATATATCAGCATTCCTCACAGCTAACTGAGCAGTGTTACTGTCCTGATTTTCCTTTCTTGTGCTTTCACTGGGGTGAATCCTTCTGTCTCCAGCTTCAATACTTCTAAAACACTATTTTTTCTGCTCCCAGGGCCACTAACTGTTCTCTACACCAGGAGTGAAATAGACCCCCAAGTCTTCCTCTGAGTGCATTGAAAACCTTTTAAGGTGCAAGTCAATATACCTTAAGCAGTTAGATTTATATTATCTGCGTTTAAGTTTTCTTTATCAGCAGAGTAAGGTTGGTTTCTTTTTTAATTTGCAAAAACTTGAGAGTGCTTTAATGTGAACACACAAATAATATTATAATGTGCATACTGGGCAAACTGTCCTAGCTATGTATGTTCATAAATGCATTGTTACATATCAAATAAATAATTTTGAAAGTAATTTATCACTAAATATGTCAATAGTTAAGAGACTGGATTTAGAGGGCACTGTCATTTAATGCTACTAATGTAATACTTAACTTTGAGGAATATTTGATTTCCCATCATTCTTCCTGTAGTCAACTTCTGCAACAAAAGCTATTTTAAAAATATCTCAAGTTATATGCAAGAGGAAATTCCCAAACAAAATACCTGTCAGAGAGGGTTTCCTAACTTCCTTGTTTGTCTGACAGTGATTCAGTCTGGTTGATGCTGACTCAGGTGTAAATATTTATATATTTATTTTATAGTTCCTGGTTTCATGTGGATATTTCTATTGACCTGATTCTTCTGGTAAGGGATTTTCATACTCTGACTCAGGAGCAATACAAGCGATGTGATAACTACAGGAAAACACCTGTTAGTATCAGTGAGTTGGTATTTACATTTTGTTTATGCCCTCAGCTGAGAAATCTGGAAGATTTGCCAAATGTTAAGCCTTGCAAATTTTAAAGCCTCCTCTCACCTGAGAAACAGTCATGTCACGTTTAACGTAGCCCATTCTTAAAAGAGGAATATTCAGAGACCTGCTGTGAGATGAGGAACAAATCATGCAAGCGAATGCTCACACTGGGCAGCAGCTGTGCTGCACGTGGAACAGCTTCATACCTGCAACGTTTCTCTTCCCACTGCCTGCTCAGCTGCTCGCTTTCTCCAGAATGCTCTGGCCATGCAGATTGCAGGCATCTCTTTGTGCCTGAACAGAAGCTGGCAGAGCCCCAACGTCTTTGCAATTCAAACTTGTTAGGCCTCTTGTGAGACTTCTTTATGCCTGTGCTTCCCTTTCACTGTACAAGAAAATGTCTTTTCTTGGCACTGCTGCTGGCTGATTCACGCTGCTGTTGATACCCCAAGTGTGCTGCAGTGACCCTTGCTTGTGGCCAGCAAAGTGGCACCGGTGCCATCGTTCAGACAGAAGAGGTTTTTCCCACATCAGGTTAAAAGTCTTGTTTGGTATTTCATCAAGGGATGTCTGACCTGCTCAGCTGTGTACCTTGTTTTCTGTTCAAATTGACATGGTTTTCCTCATTAAACGAATTGCACTGCTTAAAACTATATCAGGAAAACCCAGCAGTAGAACCATAGAGTCCTGATCCTGTCCTGTGCAGTAATTCTTGTCATTTGCATCAGCCTCAGTAAAACTGACTGAATACCCATGGATTGTCCTGGACTGGTTTCAGTGGAAGGCAGCAGGAGTTTTTGCTCCAGTTCTGCTGACTCCTGTAGTTGAGTTCACAGACAACCCGGAGACCTTTAAGGTAAAAAAGTAAAGGAGGATGATGTTGGTTTCTATTCAGATGGGTGAAAAATCCTTCCTCTTACTTGCAGATCCTTTTAAGCAATTGGCTTCCAAATCCATCTTGCTGTAGGTCGAATGTTAACACACATGACTGATGAACAAGGAAATCAGGGTCTTTTTTGGTCTCACCTGGTTCTACCTCCTCAGCTATTTCTTTATTATTGGAGGAGCCAGGCACAAAAGGGAGTCCCCATCCTGCCCTGGATTAATTCCTTCCAGTTTCTGTAATGAATTTCTTTTCCCTTGCATACCAGACAAAGCTTCACCCTTGTAGGTTGCATCTTTCCTCTTTTTCTGTGCTCTGAATCCCTGTAGGAGAGAAGCGGCAGGCTGTGTCCTGGCAGAGGACAGTGCCAGGACGTTGTGCAGCTCAGGGCAGCCTGTGTGACATTGCTGTCCTGGAGCTGTGTCAAACACACCAGGGACACTTTGTAATTTGAAGGCTAAAACTGAGATCTGCCCAAGCGTTTTCAAGCAAGAGCCAAGAGGTAGAAACTCAGAAAGCAAAACCAAACCAGCCTTTTAGGCAGTGTCAAGAGGTTGCTGTAAAATTTGTCACAGGCAAAACCTGACATGATCATTTTACAAGATGTTTGGCTTTCTGGTGAAGTCACATTTTGGAGCTCTATGTCTTTGATTTATCTTGGAAACAGTTGGGGAGACTTTATATATGATGGCTTCAGAAGGTTGAGAACCAAGCATTTCACTGCCCTGCATAAACCTGGCATTGAAAATATGTTTGTACAGCTGTCACCTTTGTCCCTTAAGCTATTCTCTTCTGTGGTCACTGGGTGTTTTTCATGTGTCTGTCAGATGACAGCCCGGGAAGGGACACACCTTGTGGGAAAAGATTCTTTAAGTCTGTGACCTTTTGCCACTGTTCCGAGTGGAGCAACGGCCAGAAAACCTTTCTGGAGTTTGTGAGTTCAAAGAGATTTCATTGCTGAATAAAAAGTCATTTTTCTTGGATGGCAACTAAAATTTAAATGTGTGTATCAGGATTAAATAGCAAGAAGACATTTGGTTAAAAATGACAGAATTGTTATAAAAGGCATTTAGGTATATGCAGGCTAGAAAGGGAGTAAAAATTAAATACTGTCTGGATTTTTCTCCACAGTTGAAATTCAGTGCAACGACCTTCTGGCTAAATAGTTTATGAAAAAAAAAACCAAACCTAAAAGTGGATTCTCAAGCCTTCCTTATACGTAATGTCAGCTTCATCTGTCAGCAGTAAAAATATAAATTCACATAGTTAAGCAGTTTGGCCATTTAGAAATAAAATCAGAACTAATCCCCCGAAGGGAATGGGCTTTGCCCATTTATATTCTTACTCTGTTTCTCTTTCAATTTGGGGCAAATTGCCATAAAATGTATTTAGGATACCAATTACGTGCCTTTCTAGTGTTGTATTGTCCTACCCTACACCTTGTACAAGAGAAGTTAAACACAGACCTCTTTATCTTGGGGACTTCTGCAAAGATACTCTTGAAGAGAAAGGTGCCTAGGAAAATAATTGAGAGGTTTTGGGGCAATCCTTAGCTGTATTATCTACTTGTCCGTTCTACTGTCCTGGCTTAAAACTGTTCTGCCGTACCACTGTGTGGAAGTAGTGGTTTGGTAAAGAGAGGTGCTTAGGAATAAATATTTTTTTTCCTAATAAAACTGCTGCAAATTACATGCTGCTTTCTTTAGTTCTACTTTAATATTTTTCTACAGCATGAGAAGCAAAAAAAAAAAAAAAAAGGTGAATATTTTAGGGGGAAATAAGTGATGAATCTGTTTTCTTATTTGTAATTTGGTTTGGGTTTTTCTTCCTTGCTTTTCCCCATGCTGCTCTTCAATGTTCTTCATCCATGGGCACAGAAACAGAAGCAGGTGAGGCAGTCAAAACAGGATGTGGAGCACTTATCCTCAAGATGATTTTGGGAGGTTGAAATCACAGTTAATTGCAGCTAAGCAGTGGAGCTTTTGATACCATCAGTTTTTAGCATGGTATATAAATTTTTACAAAAGCTGAGATCTGCGTTCTGTGTTTTTCACTAACAGAGAAGGAAATAGATATCATGGAGGGGATTAAAAAGAATCTTTCTCTTCATATGTGCTATGGCTGTTCATTTGTGAACACACCAGCTGTGATTTCTTGGAAATCTTATATTGGTGTACCCTTTCAAACAACAGTGAAAAGCTCAGATTAATGCAGTCTGTGCTGGCAACAAGATGAGAAGCCCCACATGAGTTTTATGGAAAAGCTTAAAAATGGGTTGAGGGACTCCACCAGGTGGGATTTTTAGTTTGTGGTGTTTTGTTTTTTTTTTTTAAAAGCCTTTTGATTCTGCTAAAAACTGGTTTGGTAAATGATTCCGTAAAAAATTCAAGATTCATTACCATTTAATTTTTAATTTTGGTACGTTTTGCCAGGTATGTCACCTGCTGCCATTTATTTAAAGCAAAGATCACTTGCTCGTTTCACTTTCTTTTTGAAGAAAGCTAAGGTATCTTCTGCTGTTTTGGCTGGATGAATATGCATACACTTGGAATTAAGTGATACTAATGGCTCAAATGGCTTTGCCCTGCTGCCTCCTAAGAATTTACTTTGCGTGTCTTGCTGTGTGTTGGAGGGGCTGGGAATGCAGTTTTGTCAGCTGCCCTTGTCAACAGTTGACAAGAGTTGTTTCGAGTCAAAGGTTATGCAGATTAATCATATAATCATTAGCTCTGCTCAAGGCACGTTATTAAGGAGGGCTCAGATATCACTGGGTAAATAACTGCAGGGAAACCTGGAGCTAATAAATGCCTCTGCTGATGGAGAATAGGTATATCACTCACCAGATCCGGGTCAGGAGTCCTGAACAGTTTTTCATTTTTAGCCCTTGAGGGGTGTGTCCATCGTCACACACTGATGACTAAACCCTTTGGAGTGCTTTGTGGGGCTATAAATACTGAGTGCGCTATTTTGGTTGCAGTACCTGTGAAAGGGAACTGAGGGAAGTTCTCTGCCTTAGGAGCAATATTCCTGTCAGGAATACACCTGCTGTGAAGCTGCCAACACCTCCCATGCCCTGTGTTACTGAACCACATCCACGTGCAGGTCAATGCTGCAGAGGCAACCAAGTCTATTTTGATTTTTAAGTTGTTACTTCTAAGGCAGGTGTTAGCCAGTGGGAGTTTCTAAAAGGCTTTGGCACAATCTGGAGGCTGAGTGCTTCCAACTGTTTTTTATTTCCAACAGAACAGACCTGTGATGAAGAACATTATTGTTCTTTACATTGTATTATTGTGTATAGTCTTAATTGCTGAAAAATACTAATTACTTTTCACAAACCTATATACAGTGTAGGTCAGCACAGTAAACAAGTCTTTTTTGCACGTTAAAGTGTCTGTACAGGTGTAAGCGTGTTAGGCAGGGATAGCATTTCCATAGGTATTGCAGGTATTTTTTTCATAGTCCTTTAATTTTGGAGTAGCTACAAGGGGAAAGAACTGAAGTAGAGATGTGTCTTACTTGCTGTCGTCTTGTAATATTCCTACTCCCACCTTTAAATTTTGCCTGTTGTATTCCTATTCTTAACCTTTTACTAGATTTGATTTTTGTGGGCAGAGTCAAGAAAAGACATGGAGGACAGACCAGGCCCACAGGGCAGTTTTGTCTTAATGCTCTCTTTAATGAGGTACAATCTTCTGAGGTGAACACTGCCAGGCTGTTCTGGGAGCCCTGACAGGGTAAACATGCTAACATCTTCAAGGAGAACAAAGGGAAGTGTTCTCAGGTGCTGAGCCTTGTTCTGATGCTCTCGGCTTTGTGAAGGAGCTTCTAAAAGCCCCCAACACAGATCCAGGTGGGCAACTTCTAAATTCAAGGCACATGTGCCTAGCTGCTGCTTCAAACAGATTGTGTGTGCCTTTAACAGCTTCTGGGTTCTGAAACAGGAAAAAAAAACCAGGAAAAAAAATTATGTTTTTGGCTTGGTCACTGTGCTGTGTTGGGTTCTTTTTGGCAGTGTTTTGTAGCAGGAGCTGTACCAACTGCAAAATGGGAAAATCATTTGAAGTCTTGTAAGGGATTATGTCTCTGTGTCGTGGGGACTAATATGAGGCTTTGACAGTTACCCTTAAAGGAATCTGAGCTATGGGACATTTGAGGAAAGAGCCAAGGGACTGGTGGGAACAGTGTTCTGGCAAGTGCAGCTGCAAAAACACGAAGCTGTTTCTCCCTAAAGATTTGGAGGAAAATATCGGTGTTTCCTTTCACAGCAAATCTTGGGATGTGTAAATGGAAAAGAGGAAGACAAGGGAGCTTTTACTCTGCCTAACAGTATTTCTACAGGGAGTTTGTTAAAACCTGTGAGTCATATGATGTTATCACAGATTATTTTTTCTTTGATTTCTTCTCTTCATTTCCACTCTGACAGCTTAAGTCTGGATGAGAGAATTTCTCTCTTGCTCTTACTTTTTCTTTTGTTCTAAAGTAGCTTCGACAAAGCTTTTGAAAATCCTTGTGCTCTTAATAGGTTAAAGGAAGACTTGCCCTTTCATCTCTGCTGAAGGCCTGTACCTCAGGATTCCAAGAAGAGATATTTCTCTGCTATCATTATCTTTTGGCTTCATGGCGCTCTCTTCTCTTCCCTGTATCTCTTTGGAGAGATATTTTATATGAAAATGCAGCTCCTTCCTGTCCAACTATGAGCCGGGCAAGACCGAAAATTGCTAATACAGGTATGTACAGTAAAGAAAGGATAGAGATTAGCCCCACCTGAGGGACACACACATAAACATAGAACCAAACCCAAACTTTCAGGGAAATTAATGTCTTTACTCAAGTGTCATAAGCCTTCCTTTGGCCCTAACTTTTCGAGTAACAAAATGAAAGCAGTTTTCAGTTCTGCTCTCCACAGAAACCCATCCCTAGAGGAGGGAAGAACATGAAAGACACAACTGTGCTTTTAAATTATAGTTTTCTGAGATAAAGTGTCATTGTCACTAACCACATTCAACAGCACTATTAGCTGGAGACATAGAGGTAAAAACAAAACCGAAAGGAAGCATTATGTCTTTTGGCCCTCAGACCACACAATTAGTGAAATAGTTGGTTTGGGCATTTTAAAGCTAGGAATTAAGAAATTATTGGAGTATTGATAACTTTCCATAATACCAAATTCACAGGAGCTGGTGTTGGTAAGACAGAGCCTGTCACTTTCAGAGGTCTATTGAAAGTGTGGGGATGAGCTCTGGTGCTTTTTATCCCACTCTCTGCTGAGAATATTGACTTTCACAAAATCAAATGTGATATAACCAGTTCTGTGCTTTCTGATCAGGTGAGGCTGCAGAGTTGGGCAGCAGAGATCATGAGATTTGTAATAAAATTAGGTATTTTTTGTGCTGTGGTTTTACTTCTTACCCCCTTAAATCAGATTTCTACATATTGCAAATGATGTGCAGCAGCGATCAGAAAAATCTCAGCTGGAAAGGGGTTTTACCTGTTAAAAACAAAAAATAAAAACCCCTTGACTTTCTCTCTCTTGCATGACCTAGGACATCATACCTCCAGAATCCATTCCAATTTGCAGAGTCTCCTTTATGAACTAAAAGGAAACTTACCCTCCCTGTTACAGCTGAGGAGATGTTGGGTGAGACAACGTATAATGTCCATCATTTTGAACAATATTATTATCTAGTTTATGCTTTTCATGTAATAATACCAGTTTTTGCTGAGAAGAAGAGTTATTTCATGAGCTACATGAGCAAGTCACTGCCCTGACAGTTCACTTGCTTGTCCTCCCCTCAGTTCAGCAGCCATTCACATGTTGTAGTTCGTGTAGTGTTATCTATCCCAGACTGTTGAAACCACCACAAAAGCTGTGTGTGTTTAAAAAAAAACCCAAACCAAACCAAACTAAAAAGCAAAACAAACTCTTGATCTTTTTACTGACCTGCTTTACAGCGCAGCTGGAGTTGTTCTGGTGTTAGTTCATTGCCGCACATGGACACAACAGATGACCTGGCTCAAACTGACTTTGCTGCTAATGTGTCATAAAACTTCACTGGGGGTTCATGATATTGTTTCAGTTTCCGTTCTTCATAGAAGATTCTCACTGTATTTTCATTCAGTCACTGGAAAACTATTTCCAGAGCTGCTGGGGAATCAAAATGTTGCTCCTTCAATATTGGATAAATATTTATGGGAATTAGATTCCCCATCAGAGGGAATTCTGAGAAAAGCTCAACTGCTTGTAGTGAATACCATTTCATTTCTTATGTCACTGGATGTGCTGTAGCTGTATTATATTGTCAGCCAGGGACAGTTTCTGTTGTGGAAGATGGTTTATTATGATGTAGTGAGACCTAATTAACAGAGACCAGATTAACCCCTGTTCTGGAGGGCCCTTGCCAAGGCCACTTTGGAAGGCTTAACTCCTTATTCTCTGCAGACTAGTCTTTCTGAGATCCTTCTATAGGAAATGAAGTTGTTTTGGGGTTTCAGATTAACTGAATTCTTATATGCTGCAATTTATTTTACCATGGTGTTCTTCATACACAGGTATTTTCTACTGGCTGTGCCTCCCAGTTAACTTGTCCTTGCTGGCCTGAAAACGCAGGTCCATAAAATACAAGTTATTAGCAAAAGTTCCAGTTGGAAAACATGGATTGAGTTGTACTCCTCCAAAGGTGTGAACTAGGAGTACCTGGGCTGAAGCTGTTGCAGCGTTGAGCCAGACACAGAGTGCAGAACTCAGGCTGCAGTTTCTGCTTAATATCATACTTTAGTTTCCTGTTGAGTTGGAATGATGAATGCTCTTATTGCTGTGATCCTATTGTTATCCAAGCATTTGTGTAGGCAGTCTTTGATGAGAAGCTGATAGGGAGGTAGAATAGCAAATAACTCTAGGTGCACAAGCAAAAATACCTTTTGTTTTCAGAGTATCTAAAAGCCATGTCTTGTCTCCTTTGTGACTGAATTTTCTATTTCAAGAGCGCTGTGAAGAGGCTTAATGTCTTTCTGCGAGATCTCTGTTGTACAGTCATAGAGCTGTTCTCTTCCTATCTTTTCCCTTGGCACTAGAGAACAGCCTCTTGTTGTTTGTGGAGGCACTGAGCAGTGGGTTACATTAGCACAGTATTTCTTTATAGGTAGTGAGAACATGTCACGATGTGTGTTCTGGTTCACCACAGAGAGCATCACAGGGTGAGTATCTGCTTAAAATGCAATTAAGGACTACAAAGCCTGAACGAGCAACTGCCTGGGGAAAGAAAGTTTACTTTGAAAAGGAGCAAAGAGAGAACATTGTGAGTGGTGTGTTCAAAGTGCTTCTTTGAAAAAAAGCAACAAACTTCAGTACTGTTGAACACCTGCCTAGCAGAAGTCCTCTTTTCAATCATGTGGAACTTCAACAGCCACTGTTGGCATATTGTTTAAGGTCTCCAGTACTTCAGGTGTGTTTAGCTTCTGATTTAGGCCATAAACATACGCAAACTGATACTGGTGCTTTACAAACTATAGTATAACCTTTTAAAGGATCACTGTTCCCTGATATATGGACCAGCCTTAACCACGCTTCATTTTGTGCTATGTTTGCCTTTTCAATGGAATAAGCTTTACCGTTCTCATCCACTTTCTCTTTCTTGTTGCCTTCCTTTCCTGCCCTGAGACAAACTGCTTGCTTGTACTTTATGGTACTGACACCCTCTTCCTTCCACAGCAATTTTTTCTTTCCTCAACAGACTTTATGTACTTAATGATGGTGATAAGAAATAGTGTAACAAAAATACATGGCCTGTGACTCTCAGAGACTATCAGCCATTTTTCTTGAAGGTTGCAGGAAGGGAAAATCCAATTCTGTTTCCTGGATTCTGCCCTGTGTTAATGCTGACAATGTCTCAATTATAACATGATAGGAAACATAAACTTACTAAATACTCTTTCCTCAGCTCTGAACCTTTTTGGGTCATGTTACAGGTGTGTTTAATAAGAGAGAGAGCTGGGAAAAAGCTTGTAACTTACTTTTCTGACTAAAGTCTACTTTAGTGATCACTGCATAAACACAGAGTGAAGTTTATGGAACTCTTTTCTGCCTCTTCACAGTCTGTTTTTTTCCAGCAGACATTTTTTTACTGCCTTTTAACTTCCTTCATAAATTGCCTTTCTGCTCAATTCATTTCCTCAGTTAGGACAGCTGTGTATTTTGTATTATTGTATTTTCTTTGTAGAGTCACACACCTTATTATGCTATTTTTATAAATTTAGGGAAGCACACAATAAAGAAAGATGAAAATACTAAAATGAATTCTGGAAAGCTTTTCCATTTGGTTTAATTGTGTTAACTGATATCGATTTGTCCCACATATTTGATGGCTTGATGTGGAATTTTATGCAATTTACACCTTCAATGCCAACACCTTCAATTAATCTTTCAGGATTTGAAAAAATAGTATAGCAAAGAAAGAAGAAAATAAAAACTTACAATCATAGATGAATAAAAGGATGTATGATTGGAAGGTCATTAATGTATTTGAAACAGGAATCATCTACAGGTATGTTTAAATTGCTCCTCATTACTTATATTGCTTCATTACTTGTCTTGTTTGCTTCAATGATTTTTTCTATTACTTTAGAAAGCATCTTAAGTTAGTTATGAAACCTGTTCTTTAGGAAAAGTCTTTATACTTAGCTTTCAGCTCTCTGTAAGTATTTCTAGGAACTATGCTAATGGTTTGGCTGAATCAAATGCCTTAGAACTTTCCTTCCCTTAGAGCAGCTCAGCCCCTGTGACATTGAACAGTCCCTGATGCTGTGGTGCATGGCAGGGCATGGCAAGGCCGTGTTTAAATGCACAGTAAGTGTGGAGAAAACAAGCCCTTAGAGCAGAGCTGAGAGCAGAGGATTAATGAGCTGGAAGGTTTGCCAGGGCTGAGCTGTGCCAGCAGCCCTTCTCCTCCCTGCTGCACCGTGACATTTCCATCCGCTCTGCTTATTGGCACGCGCGGAACACCTAAACATGGGCCATCACACCCCTCCTGCTATCCCAGGATTGTTTCCACCACAAATTACAGGGTCCTGACTGACCAAGAAGGGCAGGGCTTGGTCTCTTGTACCTTTTTATGGCATGGCAAATAGCTATGCAATCATCCTCCTGCAGTAACAGTGCATGAATACAAATTACAGGCCAACCCAGGCGGCTGGTGTCTTGAGGCAATTGGTTGTTTGTGTCAGCTTCACTCTCTGCTTGTTGTTTCATGAAAGGCAAGTGGACATAAAGGAAATGTCTAAGGGTCAAAGAGGTCCTGTGTAGGTGCAAGATGCATTTAGTATGTGTTGGTGAAGTTACTGGTGAAATAAAGTGCCTGAGAATAAACCATTAGTCATGTGTAGTTGTACAGGGGTTCGAAGATTGTAGAAAACTCCTTCTCCAATTTCAGCTGCAGATGAGTATGGGGAAGTAGGTAGTAATAAGTGGAAGTGAAATTGAGTCAGAGGAGTCATCCATAGTCAGAAAAACTGTTTCTCTACTTTCTGATCCAGTGCAGAAGCCAAAGCATTACTTAAGGTCTGTCAGTAGTTACTGCAGAGCTGGAAAGGAGAGGATAACAGATCCATGGGAGAAAGTGCTGAGGTCTGTTTGATACTGGTAAGACTTAAAAAAAAAAAAGAAGTCTGGCTCAAAAAACTAGATACAATACCAACCTTAAAGGCAACTGCTTTCTCAGATGATATTAGTTGTCATGATTTTTCAATATATGGTGTAACAACAACCGTACATCTCTAGATAATCATTAACAGCACACATTGTGTAGGAAGGACAAATTTCAGTCTCTTGCCCTAAGGTTACTTGGAATGAGGAGGTGTTTTTCTCTGTCACCAGGGGGAAAAGAGAAGGCCTGACTTCAATTCAAGGCCTTGGGAAAATCAGTGTGTGTGTGAAGGCAAGGTAAAGTAATCAGCACCAGTTTGATTTCCCCATGAACAGTGGAAGATTCCAGCCCAAGATACTGGCAGGGATGGCACTCATTTTGAAGTCTGAAGCATCACAACCCAAAGAATTGCTTGAAAAGAAAAAGTGTTGTTTTGGAACAAAAGAAAAGTATTTCAAATGACTCTGCTTTGAAACTCCTGGTGAGTTCCATCTCCTGTCATAAGACTACAAGCTGTTACAAAATGTACTATTTATTTTTAGGATTACCACAGCACAAAAGTTTAAAACATTAAAACTTTCTTACATGGGCTTACATTCTGTGGAGGAAAACAAAATCTCTCCTCCAGTTTGTGAATAAGATTTGGATTTCAAGAACAGATGAGCAAATAGCAATATTTGGAAAGTGGGCATTGAGTGTGGGGTTACTTCTAGTTTTCTTTAGTGATATATTAGAGATGCACATTATCTTTTCAGTTGCATATTCTAATCTTCCTATACTGTAACAGATTTGAGCACACAAAACAATGGCATTTTGCCCATTTCTTGTGTAAAGCCTTGGATGTCAGAAAGCCCAACTCCTATGCTGTAAAGTATCAGTGTGTGAAACATTATCCAAAACAAGTACAATTAGAAGCTACTAACTCAACCTTATATTTAAAATCTCTGAGAATTGGAGAGCAAGAAAAAACGGTAGATAATGTAAACACAACTGAGAAAAATAAAACCATTTACTGCTAGCATTTTGTAAAAATGTTTCAATCCTCCATCTGTTTTTCCTCTTTTCAAAGGTATAAAAATAGATCTATTAAGTTATAAGCCGTGCATACAGGTTTGATTTAGATCAGAATCTTTCGTGAAGCTTTCTTTGTTTTTTGTCTCTGTCTCCTTCTGGCAGGGGGTCTGGGGATTGTGTGGAGAAAGCTATCGGTGTTGTTTAGAAGCACATTTAATTCTGCTCCCTGCCATTCTTTCTTTCTGGCTTATGTATCAACTTTCTAAGAACCTCATTTTAATGATCCTTTTTGTAAAGACCCAGCATCAGCTTGGAGAGATTTGTGAGTGGATTTGAATCCTGCTTTGAGCTTCCAACCTGATTACAGTCACACCTAATTCTGACATGGATTCTGCTTCAGTACTATGTGGGCGTTCCAGTTTCTGGAAATTACACAAATATATGAATTCATAATTCTGATAGCTCCAACAGTAAATATTTCATTTGGTTGACTGGGGGGATAGGGAACAAAAATTCCCTGCAGAAACGTAGCCAAGCAGAGAGAAGGTTGAGAGATGCAATGATTTATAGTCTTCCTAGAGCAAAGTTGTGTGAGACTACCATGGTCTTTAATGCTATGAGGTGTAGTGGCTTGACTGTGACATCATTATGTTTTAGATGTATTGTCAGTAGCTCTTAGTCTGTTCTGGTTAGACTTTGAAACATGGGAACACTTTAGCAAGATTTCACCAATTGCTACCATAGAAAATAGTCTACTTTATCCCCCAGCTAAGTTATTTCTGAGAGCCATCATCCTTCCTTAAAACACAGGTTTTACATGTTGTTACTGTTCTCAGATAATGGTTTTTATAGAAATCTTTGTGGGGCTATAAAAATGCTGGTTGAAACTCTCATTAACTTCACTATTTATTCATAACTAAAGATTTGTGGCAAGACCAGGTTTGTTTTGGGGAGCAAGTGTGTATCTTTCCTTAAAATCAGCTATTTGGCTGTTGTGTGAGCATTGAACTGGCCCAGCCTGATCTGGGTGTGGCCTCTGCACGGGTCTTGTGTTTGATCACTTCTTTCCAGCTTCTTTGGATGTTTATAACTATTTAATATTTTAATATAGTCGTGCTTCTGTTGCCTCTCTCTGCCTTCATAATAGCATGTGTCCACATACAACTTTTCAGGACTGAAAAAGTCATCTACTCTGACCTTAACTGCAGCATGGAGAGGTGAAAATCTGAAGGAAACAGCTGATCTCATAAAGTACCTCAGCCTCTTCTGGTGCCGTTATGATCTGACATCAGTTGTTTCATCTGCCTACTTGAGGGAGGCTGTCTTGTGATATGCTGAGATTTTGAAAAGCATGACAGAGAAAGCTTCTGTCTCAAAAATGTTTCAATTCCAATAATTAAGAAGCATGTTTGTGTAGAGCTTACTTTTGTAAGAGTCTACAAGTACTTCATGTAAATAACTGTAAAGGAAGAAAAACACGATGACTTGTTGGTTTCATTGCCTTCAATTTGTCACATTTGCTAAATCATTAATATATGGCAGCTTCAGAGGCCTGAATAATATTGATGACATGGAATAAGGGAAGAATGCCTTGCCGGGGTGTGAGCTTTTTTTGAGTGACTGTAAGGCCAGAAGATACTGCCAGCTGAAAACTGAGAAGCTCCCAATAAATGCAGTCATGAACTGTGCTGAGGAACTTGTTGACAATTGTCAGTGTTTATCAAAACATCTTGAACAGTTTCTAAAATGGACCATTATCTTCCTGCTTTTTTTTCATTTTCTGATTAAATTATAGCAGATGCCGTGTAATGCAAATCCATCACATGCTACAGAGCACTGGAGACTTTTAGTCAGTGAAATTCAACAGCATTAATGAGCTGCCCTTAAAGAAATTTGCTTGATTCTTTTTTTGATTGTAGCTTAGAACCCTTTAGTGAGACAAGAAGCAGTTCATTAGTGCTGAACTGCAGTTTGGTGTTTTCTGAGTAATACTCTACAAGGACTGCTTACCTTGATGTCCACAAATAGAGATGTCACTGTCACAGCATGGGGAAATCTCTGAGAAAGCTCATTGGTGCTGTCTGACTCCTGATGTTGGTGCATTTTCCAGTGCTGCAGGTATCTGACAGCAATGCTGTGCCTCTCCCAGGGCTGCCCTGTGCATCTCTGAGCTGTGGAGCAGCAGGAGCCAGAATGCTTTGCCAGCGTCTGAGGAGGAGAATTTACAGTGGGGAGCTAAATGAAATTAGGAAACCATGTTTTCTCCTCTATCTCTGGGATGTTCAGGTGTGCTGGTTTTCTAAGTATTTCTTGTGCTTTTTTTGAAAGGTCAATTTTAAAATTTATTTTTCATAATTGGATTCTGCTAATTGTGTGTTTCTACTGTTTGTGTAGGAATTTTTTTTTAGCCAAAATATCAGTAAAATGTATCTCTGCAAAGAAATGCACAAAACAATTGAGCTGATGAAGGAAACGGGTAGTGTTCTTTTAATTGAGGTCACTGATCTCTGCAGTTTCAGTTCTAGCAGGAGACCCACATCTGAGATAATGTCTGCATTCCAGAGACTGTTTCCCTACACTGTCAGACTTGGGAAGCTCTGGTCCAAATGACTAAATAGACTCATATAAGCAGTTAGATGAGTGGTTGCAGTCAGAGCCATGACAGTTACCAAATTAGCCCTGTTTCCTTTGAAAAAAGAGGAAGAAAAAGGATCTGGTATTACATTGCATGACGGAACTCAGATGTACTCAAGCCTCACAAATGGAACACGACTGTAAATGCAAATTCAAACTCTGTCAATGAGCTCAATCCCCAGGGAGAAACAGGAAAGCTTTGTGGATCATTTATGCTTCATCCATCACTGGTGCCATTGCTGTCTCTTCCTATTTGTTTTACAAAGGAATCTGCTCAAGAGAATGAGCTGGAAAAGGAATTTGAGGCAATGATCGGCACTATGGGGGGAATCTTTACAAAAAGAGGTCCACTTGCCATTCTGTCCCTCTTTGAGTCCTTGCTTCAAAACCAACAAGCTTTGTGCTCCTTTTAGCGGACAAAATATGTCATGTAGCCTGTGCTGAACTTACCATGACACACAGGATGACTGCATTGCTATTCTTGCAACAGCCATGCTTCAAGAAACTTCAGAGAGAGATGTTTTCTTATCTATCATAAAATACAGCGATTTAAAAGAGCTATCAAAACTCTTAATTCTTCTAGGAAGCAGTTAGGCAAGAGCTGTGGTTTCCATTTAAAAAAAAAAAAAAAAAGGCAGTTTGCCCAAAAGTAATGGAGCAACAGTTTCAGTAGTAGAATACAACCACCAAGAGTATTTTCTTTCTAGGCTCTATACAGGTTTGGGGTTTTTGTTTTGTTTCAGCATCTTTCTAAGTCAGTAAAATGTAAAGCAACACTGGCTTTACTTGGCATACTTGTATTTTTTATGTAAGTCAGATTTTTTTTTCCCCTTCCTATCTTGAAGGCAATGGGATTGTTTCCAAACAGGCTGATGCTTCTAAGGGTCAGGCGCCTTATAAAGAACAAACAAGGGACTAAATTTTGCATTTGCTTACGCTGGGTTCATGCCAGAAAAACTCAACTGATGTTACTGGAGTTATTTACCCTTGTGCAAATCCAGAGTAATAGAATTAACTGAACTCTCCCTTGTCTTGCTGTGAGGAGGAAGAAAAGATAAGAAATGTATTTTTGTCAGGTATTTCTTTTGTTAATTTAGGCAATAGTGAAACTGCTCTTACTTGCTGGCTTTGCTCTATCTTTAGCTGTAGTTGTCCTGAAATTGTGCTGGAGTTCCTTGTGAATGTCAAGGCCTCAGAGTCTAAGGAAAGACTCTATAAAGGGGAGTTGACATAGGTGAGATTCTTCTACATTGTGGGAGAACACCCTTAATGAACCAAATGGGTAAATCCATTTAATCACATAACTTGTGACAGTCACTGCTCACTGTTTGCTCACATCCATTTCTTTGACAGCCTGATCCAGAGCAGAGGAGGCTTTTTCTCAGTGCATGTATCTTCGTTCTCAAACTTGGTGTAGGAATTTTAGCAGCAGTTTAAATCATGGTACAGGTATTTCCAGCTTGTGACGATTTTGTAGGCTGACATTCCCTATTTTATGACCCCTGGAAGCAGGATCCCAGCTGACTGCCTACTGCGATTGCTATGGCACAATGTGGCTTCTGCTCTCACCCCACTTCTACAACAGAATCTGGGTGTGAACAAACAAAATTAAATCGTAGAGTCACGGAGCAAAAGAACTCTTTACTGTGGGAAAGGTGCTCTAGTCATGGGGATCCTTCCTTATCCTGCAGTTTACAGTCGTTGTGAAGTGCACTGAGAAGGGGATTAGAATAGGAATAATGAGATTGGTAGGGAGATCCAGTCCAACCTCTCAGCTGAAGCAGGGCCATCCTCAAGTATCTAGGATGTGGGGAAAAAATCCATTTCCCATTCCTGAGTTTGTGTGGGAAGCATACACAAACTTGGATGTTTTGTTAGAATGATGACATCAGCTTTTATCCTGCTTTCCCCCCTGCTGCATTTCATCCCTTGTTTAAACTCTGTTACTCTTCTTGACAAAGAACATCAAAGAAAATTTTTTATTACAACTGTCCAGATTGCTGTAACTTTTTCATTTCAGCAGCAGTAGAAACTGTTACTGAGAGGGACTCAGTAACAGTTGAGAGGGACCATAGGACTGGACTTTTATGTTCTTTTTTATTTACGGTGTTCTCAAACAGCACTTAAGGAAGCATCAATTTTAATTACTATGCAAATAGTAAAAGAAGCAGCACCAAAAAAAAGGGTCACATATAATTATGTAAATAGCAGAAGTTGTCGAAGACTTTGGAAATTACTCTATGATGTCCTGTACACTTTAACAACACCTCTTGGTATTTTTCCAGTTCCAAGCTGACTCAGAAATTCAGTCAACATGGTTTAGAAAAAACATGCTACGTATTCAATATCCATAAGGAATCCAAGCTGACAATGTACATTTGCAAAGGTCAATAACTCTTAAAAATAGTTTCAGTACAGTGGTTCTGGAATTAAATTTCTAATAATTGTACCACCGCCTGGGCAACTGGAAAAATGTCTAAGAAGCAGAGCTACAGAAAAAAAATTTGTCATTTCCAAGTTTTAGTTGGACCATGAACAGATTTAGAAGTCCAGGCCTGTTTAATGTCAGAGTTAGCCCAGGACAGAAACCATCCAGCCCTCCCAAGGACATCAAACAGCATCAGTACGAATGAGCAACCCAGTGATTTTTGCTGAAGGTGCTGCATGGTCTTGGAAGAGTCACCAAAGCTCTCACGTGACAGTTTTCTTTGTAGCAATGAACTTGTCTGCTACCACAGGCTGAGCTTGTTTATTTATTAAAACTAGATGTGAAAGTACATGCAAAGAGACCTCACCATCGCACAAAGAAAGTTCTTTGTCTCCATCCATATTCAACCTGAATAATCAAAGCTGAGATTAACCTTTCTGGCCCTCTTCCCTAAAATGATTTCTATCTGAAGCTGAAACACATCGGTAGGCAGCAGTATCAGGGCAGGAGCAAGTTTGTGGGTGTTGAAAACAGATGCAGCTTGCAAAAATATTTTAATAATATGTTTTTAACTTTGCTTGGGAGCTGGCTATGGCTTTGGGCTGTATTTGGGAGCGAGGAGGAGAGCCCCAGGCTCCCACCCACACTTGTTTATCAGAAAGCCCTTTGATATTCTCTCCAGGGGAGTTTAAAAAAGGATATTTTCGGTGGGGCTGAGGCAGAACTGTAAGAAGCATCTCAAAGCAGTGATGCAGGTGAGGGGCTTTGCTAAGACTCACTGAGGAGTTTTTTTGCCTGATCTCCAGTGTGGCTGTATCTGTCCAGATCATCAACAGTAATGAGGGGGAGAAAGGGGAGGATGTTCTCAGAATATTCAAGAACTCCTTTACACAGTAAATGTAAGATTTCAGTGCATTTTCATGGGTACCAAAAGATCATGAAAAGGAGCTGAGGAAGGCAGGCAAGATTCTGAAGGGATTTCTCATGGCTCAAACCTCAGGTCATACCCAGATGGCAGCAGCATCCTTGGGGCCAGACAAGGAGAGATTTAGTTTCATGTATCATATCCTTACCTTCACACCTTCTATGTAACAGATAATGTTTTTAATCCTAGTAACGCTGCCAAGAGTATCTGAACACCAATAATTTTGTTTGGAAGAGATTCCTATCCATGGTTCGTGCCATCTTTTTGTTTCTGATGCTCTAATTCAATGAATTTTATGGGATGCCATCAAATAAGGGATGTCAAAAAACATTTAAAACTACATAGTGCTGAGGCTGTTTCATAGCACTTAGATTTTTCTGCCTTGGCCTGGATTAGAAGGTATCAATTTCAGTTGTATCTCAAAACTGTCATATGTGTATCTCCTGTCTTGGATTTGTTGCTCAATGATGTTTTATTTAAAAATCTAAACAGAAAGAACAGGGTTGTTTTCTGCCAGGAGTTGTCTTGGAAAAATTAATAACAAATGTGCTTTTAGCTGGAAGCAGAAGCTTAATGGGGTAGGATGAGTAACTCTAGAACAGTGTGATATAATCAGCTGTGCTGAGCATTGAGATTTCCTGTGTGGATCAGATGCAGCCCAATGCTGTCCAGTCCAGTGGCCTGTGCATAGGCTGCCAGTCAAGACTGAAAGGAGATGATGTGTTTGTTCCTAAGCAGGATTAAGGTTAAGCTCCCAGGTTTGAAGGGTGTGTGTATGACAGCAGGAAAACACTTTAATAGAGAGTACTTCACAAACGGTATCATTTGCTGGCACCTTGCCATTTGAGAAACTTTAGAGTAAGGGAGCCTCCTGTGTGCCTGGAGTTAATTTTGTGTATTCTGTGCTTTGATTATGAACTAAGCTCTCAAGTGCCACATTAAGAGTGCATGACAAGGCAAATCAGCCACCAGTGTTAGGGGCTTTTTACAACACCAGAGCTTCTACTTAGGATTCATATTCTATCCTTAGGATAAAAGAAGTCACACTCTTAACTGACTTAGAGCTGTACAGTCAATTCCACGCCCCTCAAGTATTTGCAGTGAGTGGAACTAACATGTCAGAATATCATTTTAAAGTAATAGAAGTTTTGGATGAAAAAGGAGCTTTATGGATCACAAGATTAGTTTGAAAGATTAAAGATGTTTAAAGGTTTCTGTCCAAGATCCCTAAATTCATGGCAAATATAAATGGAAATGTCTTCAAGACTTAATGAATTATAAATAAGAAACTTAGTTTATTTGTTAAATGTAAGTGCTCCTGGGTGTAGCTAATGCTACAAAATGGATGTTATAAGTGCAGTAAAACTGTGAATATCATTCATAAGCCACTTCTGTTGGGGAAAAAGGTGTAGCCAGACTGAGAAAGATGGGAAATTTTGTAATGGCAGTGTGAGTTGAAAAGTTGGGAAACCGTGAACAAGTTAACAAAAATAAATAGCTGCTCTGGTGTTGAGCTCAGTTCTCAGAGTCGCGACCAGTGCTGTTCTGGGAGCTCAGAGACTGGCAGGGAGTCAACTATTTTTCCTTCTCCAGCCCCAGTAGTCCTAACATTGCTCTTTGGGGAAGAAGTGCTTTTTGGCTCTGAACATATGGCATTGTCTTGAGCTAACTGGCTGCTTGATGAATATTTCAAAAAAGGACAAGCCTTATATTGAAGAAGGCCAAGAATGCAACTTCATTTCCTCTTCCAAAGTTTTATCTAAAAAAATTATTGGCTTCTTTTTGGTACAGATTTAATTTGGAACACATATGTATGACATATGTACCATCATCAAATAGTTACCTGATGCTTATCAAAGCAGTGGGAACAAAATAAACCAAACCAGTAACTCAGTGTACATATGGGTCAGGTACTGACTGGTATGAATTTGTATCCAGGGCTGCTTGGTTTCAGTTTTGTAAGGGTAGCATCTGTTAAGAGAAGCAGCAGAGTAGTGGCTTTAAAGTGGAGGTCTAGGTTTTAAGAATATTCCCATCACTATTATGTACAGTGTATAATATAAGCATTTGAAACCTTAAAACACCATTGTGTGTATTTTAAATACTCTTTCAAACCAGCAAACTTTCCAGTGTCCCTGGGTGGGCACCTCAGTGTCACCCATCCCATTCCCAACAAGGACAGAGTGCTCTTGAGTGCAAACCATTGCTGCTTTCTCATCTGGTAAATGGTGAGCCCTGAGTTCTGGTGAAGTGATCTTTGTGCTGTTGTGGGGATGCCTTGAAAATGTCACTTGCTGAAAAAACAGCAGCACCTTAAGTGGCTTGGCATTTGCATACTACAAATGGCATACGGTAAGTAGGTGGATTTGTGAGTTCAGCATTCACTGTAGAAAGTTTTGTGTAAACAGTTAAATAGTCAGCATGCTCTATGGTACTGAAGGTAGAGACAATAGAACAGCTCTGCAAGTAAGAATTCTGCCCCTAAATACCATTTTCAGGTCATTTATTGATCTGTTTATTTCACAGAGTGCTCAACTGTGCCCATCATGTCAACTTTAAATAGCTTGGGACTGATTTTACTTGAAAATGGGGAGAAACTTTATTGATGTCTGGGGAGTTAACAGTGTAAACAAAACAGTTTCTGCTCCTATCATTTGGGTAGTTGGTTTGGGTTTTTAAAATTTTCATTTATGGTGGTTAAATGCAATTTAAGAACAACAGATTGCAAAGATAATGACACCAGGACTGAAATTAGGTTATCGTGGACTTGCTGTGCATTACCCAAGTGCTGAGATGGAGCAAGGGCTCAGAGAGAAGAGCTCTAGTAGATGGACTGGTTTAAAACTTGGTAACTGAGCTCTGCTCCTCCCCATGTATTGACGAACCCATTTCAGCATTAGGTGAAAACAAACCCATTTCTGTTTGTGTACCAGGCTTTGCACAGCAGGTCTGTGTCTGGTTTGGCTGCTTTAATTGTAACCTCTGTCAAAGGGCTGGTGTAAATGTCTTGGGACAGGTCTTTTTTCAATCACTTTAGGAAAATTCATGTAAGAAAGGTGATGTAGGGAACAAACTTGCTGGGCTCCTGTCATAGACAACCTACTGATTTTTCCAATTAATTTTCATAGCAAGTGGCCCTGCACCCAAGACTTCTGTAAAATTCACTGTATTTACTTGTTATGTTTAATTTTATTCAAAATTACATGAAGAAAAAAAACCAACCTATCCTTTCTTTTTGCAGTGCATCTTTTTAGGACCACCTATTTTCACATTTTTTTACACAGTGTTATGAGCACTTTATTTTTAATATAATGATAAGTCAAAGTTAGGCTTACAGAATCACAGGTCCAGATATCTAAAATACAATCATCCATCAAAAACCCTCAGTGGGACAATTACAGCCCCCACATCCTCCCACAGTAAACCACGACTGCAGGAGAAGAATTTTTGAGGGCTGCAGCTGAGATTAGACAATGTGAAATACTCTTGCTTCAGCCTTCACAAAATCACCTGCTATGAGTCTTAGTGATGAGATTACTGGGATGTGTTTTTAACATTAGTACCAGCTTTATATATTTTGCAATTTATTTCAGCATCTGTCTTAATGATGTCTGTTTAAATTAGATGTGAATCTATCTCTTAGGTAGTTTTCATAATCTTTACCAAGCAAACACAGCTTTAAGTACTCCTTCAATATAAAATCCAGTGTGTATCCAGTACCTCCTCTTCACCATTGAGTGACCTTAGCATTGTTTTTCTACCCAACTTGTGCTTTCATTCTTTCCCAATATCCTCCTTGCTTCCTGAAAGACAAAAAGACCCCCAGTGATTTTCTGTGTTCTCCCTTCTTCTATTTCAACAACTCACTCTAGAATCTGATTTTCAGGAGATACACACCTGATTGTCACTTAGATTTAAGTAAAGGCTTACTTTGACTTATTATATTAAAAATAAAACAAAGCACTCATAAAACTGTAGTAAATGAGGTCCAAGATGTTATTCTGGTTTAAACAAAGAGCGTTATGCCCTGCACAGACTGCAGAGCCCTGAGGTGCCGGAAAAGATCCTCAACAAGGAGTGGTCAGGTCCAGAATCTTGCTGTGCCATGCACAGAGCAGTCAGAGCAGTGATGCTTCTGTGAGTGTCCCTTACAGGAAATGGTTCATGGGGAGCCTGAGGTCTGAGTCAGTTTTTGTTGTTAGTTTAGAAATTCCTCTGCAAAGGTTTATATAAGAAGGTAGCAGTTATTGTTTGGGGACAATAATATTACTGATGACAGAATGACAGAATCCAGCAGGCACATCAGGGAGAAAATGCATGTGTTTATTCCTTTGTGTCTTCAAGTACATTAGGTAAAAATCTGAGCTATAGATGTATCACATGGAAAACCATATGGCAGCATCCATCCTTGGAAAGGCATTTGACTTGACTAAATTAATTTCTCAGCAAGCTTGTCCTTGTTGACGGCAGGTTTTGGGGGATTATAACAGCAATGTGGACAAGGCTGTCATGTCCTTCAGGATTTTTAGCAGGATGTAAGTATGAGCACAGGTGGGCACTGAGACATTCTGTGCTTCATTTCTCACCAGGTGTCAGTCATTTCACTCCCACGATTAGAAATGAATATCAGTGATGATGGAGGCCCCCTCTCCTATGGCCCCTTTGTCAAATGGAGGCACAGCTACATCTGAGAATGTGGCTCTTGGTGTAAGGGATGCTCTGGCACTTTTTCCTAGCCCCAAGGTAACGTATGCCTAATCCTTGCCTGCTGACATGGGTTTTTAGTTTTTCCTCAGAGCTGCACTGCCACATCTCTGATGTGGACAGAGCTTTAGTTGTTGCTGCTATTGTTTTGGAGAAACTAAGGGATAGAGAATAACATGTTGTTCTCCTGTGAAAGTGGATGTCTGAATGAACAAGAACCCTCTGCAAAGGGTAGTGATATGTAGCAAACAATGCTGAATAATATTAGCTTTTAATTTTTTCTGTTTCTTTTTTTTTTTTTTAAGGAGAGTATGGATGCTGGTTTAGCTCATTTGCTTTTCACTATAAAGTACTGTCTGTAATAGAATCACTCATCTCCTGTGTGTTCTGAGCCCAAATTTTCATTTACAAAGCATGATTGTATAAAACAACAGAGAGAATAATTTAACCTGTACAGCATGGATAATTTCCGTGTTGTGCTACAAAAAATAAAGCAGATACCCAGTTTACTTGTGACTGAGGTGCAAAGTCTCCAGACTGACTTTTGAGTGTGCTCCCTTTGGCTGCAAGGAGATTACTTTTTATTTTTTAATCTATCACCCTCTAATTTTAATAAAGGTAACTTGGAACATTGTTTTGGGAATTAAGAGCAAAGATATTCTCCCTTGAAAAGCTCATTCTCCAAGCTTGGTATTACCCAATACTGCTTAGCTCTTGTCTGGCAAGATTCAGCGGGTGGAGGAAGGGAATAGGTCTTAGAGTTTTTAAGAGGAGCTGACTTTTATATTAGCTTCACAGTTTATTTGTTTTTATTCCTGTCCAATAAAAAGCTGCTTTTCCATGGGAGCCTGAGGAGAGCTCACTCAAGATGAAAGGAAGTGGAATGTGTCTGAGAGAGTGGCCAAATTTTGATGGCTTTTTTTTGCTGATGGTATGAGCAGTTAAATCTTTTTTAAAGGCAGTGTTGCTTTCCTCTTACTGTCTCAGTTGTACAACTCTTTTCCATCCTTTGTGAATGTATCATACTTGATCATCTACCAAAACCTGTTTGTTTAATTATCCTCTTTTGAGACCAAGTCACTGTTCTATGACATTTGAATAATCATGTGGAGCTCTGGGGCTCCCCTGGTACTTTCAGGTTGGTTTTGATCATCACCATTGGATTAGATTCCCTTTCTGTGCTGCTTAGTGGCACGAAGGGGATGCAGCAGCCTTGTATTCAGGCTTCATTACATATACAAGCATGTAACACTGCTGGATAACTTGGTGGACCCATGGTGGTGTTTTTCCCATTAAAATCATCACTTGGCTCCATGTGCTTGAGGCCCATTGTGTCCCAAGTTTGTTTTAGTGTTCTAAAATAGAAAACATGGGGTACGCAGTGTTTCACATTTGTTTCAGTGATCTAAAATGTGAAACATGGAAAGGACCAGGCATTAGCAAAATCCAGCTCATGCTGATGGGAATTACAAAACTCAGAGTGTTGGGCTCCTGAAATACATTTCTAATGAATGTTGCTGTGGCTTCTCACCCATTAACACCTCTTGGCCCATGCTGAGTCCTGGGCTGCTACAGCTGACCAGCTCTGGTGCCTGATCTGAATGGCTCACATGAAAAAGCTCCTTTCAGTGAAACCCTGAAATCTCTAGGCTCTGAATCCCTCCATTGACAGCTCAGCCTGTGCCAAAGAACACACAGAAGAATGTTAACTTAAAATCATTACCCTTCAGATCATCTCAGTCTGCCTCCAGCAGATAATGCTACATTATAAATGAAGCATGTTAGCTGCCATTCTGACCTCGAAAGGTGTGAGCAGAATGATTATTTTCATCTTCGTAGCAATTTAATTTGAAACACTTCTTGAGTGAGGGTTGTGGGGAAGGAGTATGCACTTTGTGTGAAGATATAATTTGTTCAGTAATTTGACTACTTGATCAATTTTTGTCATTAGAGGCACTTACCATTCCAGTATTTAAGCACAGAAATCTTACAGCAGTAGGGGAGATATTAATATTTTTCTTCTTTAAATTCATACTTGTGCAGGTTTCACACTGTTGAGCTTCTCTCCATGTTTTACGGTTGTCCATGATTACTTGACTTGAATAAGAAAGCAATGTAGCTGTAAAGAGATGTTTATTATTATTTATCACTGGCTGGAGTGATAACTGAAATCATCCACACAGTGGTTACTCTTAGGTTATCCAAGGAGTCCTAGTGGCAGGAAGCATTGATTCCTGTATCTCCTGCTGTTGTTACTGGAATCCTACTTCATGAAGGATTTTGACAAACTATCTTGGATAGGGAACCAACAGAGCACCCCTAAACACCTGTGCTATTGATTACAGTAGCTCAGGCAATGCTCATGATCAACTAATTGGAGTTATTGGCAGAGCCACCTGGAAGTACCTGGGCTGACTTGGGTTATTTGGGTGTCAGCTGCTGCAGCCGATTTCCATCTGCCTGCTGCCCATCCAGCTGAAGCTGAGGAAGGCTACAGGGATGAATAACCCCTGCCTTGACTCTCAGTTGTTACCATTTGCCATTCCATGTGAACATACAATCTGTATTATCAGTAATGTGATGTGACAGAAACATGCTCTGCTTCATACTGTAGATGATCAACATCATTAATGGCATTCCTGGCATCAGCACAGAGCTCAGAGAAGGTGGGAAAACCAACAGACAGCTCTTTTTCTACTTCTTGCCTTTCCTTCTCATCTTTATTTTAACTTCTTTTCCCCCTTGTTTTGTTTCCCAGAAATGTATTTTCTTTTGCTCTTTGCACGTATCATTTCTTGGTAAGAATTTTTCTTGCTTTAGCTCCATTGACAGGACAGCAAAACAACCAAATGTGTCTTTTGTTAAAACTTGAAATTGCGTTTCTGGAGATGATAAGTTCTGGTAGTTAACACACAGCATTTTGTAGGAGTTTGCCTCAGTTCAGTGGCCAATTATCACTTCTTTTCAGAAGCTCACTGTTTTGCTTTATATCACCACCTACAATTTCAAAAAGTATTTTGTGAAATACAGTCTACGGAACATTCTTCTCAGAAGAGAAAGAGCTAAGCAATTTCAACAGTGTTGGAAAACGGGTTTGAACTTTTAGATAGAAAATGTTATATCTGCTTTAGTTTATTTCTTTTTTTCCCCCAACATAACTAAGTTTTGCCAGAAATCTCCTTGCTCTTTATTCTTCACATTTCTAGTTCCTCAGAGGTTGCAGATGCAAGGGACAAGACCATTCTCTCCTTCTTTTTTGTAATAATTTGTTCAAATTTCCTTTTTTAGTCACATTTCATTACAAACCCCCCCCCCCCCCCCCAATAATTTTCCATCAGAACTCTTGCTATCAGATCTGTGCTTACATTCAGCCTGGTAATCTGAGAACCCAAAAGTCCACTAATTGTTCACCAGCAGCTTTTTTTGTAAAGTGATCAGAGTCGCCTGTCTAATGGGAAGGTGTAAAATAAATGGGAAGGTGTGAAAAAACCCTGATCTGGTTGACTAATTTTCATTCTTTTCACTTCATATCAAGCAAGTGACTTTCCTGTTGTAGTGCTGACTTTCAGCAATGTATATAAATTCTTTCAGACTGTGCTGTCACTTCGTATGCTTATAACCACCATCTATTGCCCCAAGCCTTAATTAGTCTCTTTGCTTTCCTTCCTTTTAACATTTTGGGTATGTTATGACTTATTATGTTTTGCTTCATATTATTTGTGAGGAATAATTTCATGTCTTGTTTATATTTGAACCATTCTTCAGCTGCATTTCACACAAATGGATTTTAATGGTTCCCTCTGTTTCCTATTATCAGCTGCAATTGTTAATTACTTAAATGTGTCTGTAAAGTCTAGCCCATCGCATAATTACACTTAGTATCTCTCTTTGCTTTTGCAGTGGATTCAGGAAGTGTGTGAGCAGTGGTTCAGTTTTTCATCACTTTGCTCTTATGGTAGTAACAAATTCTCTCTATCAGAAATCATCATCATGAAGTGGTTGCAAAGGTAAAAGCAGAATGAATTTCTGCTCACTTAATTACATTTGCAGGAGCATTCATACACAGTTTGAAGAGTTCATATGCAGCAAAGTCTGGAACTGTCAGTAATTTTACAGCTTCATGGTGGATTTATTTTGGTGATTTCCTCAACTTTGCCAAAGAGGAAGTATATTTTATTTGTATTGGGGAGAGGGTTTACTATCTTCAGTGCTGTAACTATCATCAGTAGCAGTCATTTAAATTCTAGATGGCAAAAGAATCTTAATTAGACCCCATGTGGTAAGGTCAAGTTGATTGTCAGAGTACTGAGTGACTTGAGGGAATTATTCTCTCCAATGCTTCAATCTGTCTTTCATTGCAGTTGTGTGATTCCAAGTGGCAAGGATGAGCAGTCATGCAGAAAATCTGTGACAGAATTCTTAGACTGCTTCTAAAGCCTTGCACACTGAAGATCTGGAAATGTTACTAAATTAATGAGTAAAGGCAATTTCATGGAGTATTAATGATAACAAAATGACTTTATAATTCTTTTATGTTTTTATGCAAGGCAGTTGCACAGATTGAATGAGAATATGTAATGGGCAGATTTAATTGATTAAACCCTCTGTGCAGTAAGTGGGAACTCCAGTTTGAGCTACATCCCATTAAATACTGAACTCTTGATTGCTGTTCAGCAAAATCAATACAGAGCAGAAGTCAGTAGTGAATCTTGTTGCCTGCAGCAGTAATGCAGTTTGACAATAAAAATCAATGCCCAGTCCCAAAACTGAGCATTTAATAGTATTCATGGTTTATGTCTTTTATTGATCCTTAGGTCCTTAAGGCCATCTGTTAATTTACTACCTGTGTCTGGATCTGGGGAGGTCAGTGACTTAGAGAAATAGGTTATTTTTTGCTTGTTTTGTATCATGTATCAGTTTCTGCCACTAAAATCTGTATCTGTTGCATATGGATCATTGCTCAAGGCCTTAACCTGTACAGATCTCTAGAAAAAACATCACCACCCAGGTAGTGAATAGGCAGGAGGGATTCTTTCACAAAACCAAGCACAATTTTCAAGGGCTTATTCTTGAAAAATTGGTCTCCCGACAGTGACAATGACAAGTTTGGTGGTTTTTTAAAATTTTTAAAGTCTGTAAATAGGTTATTTATTAAAATACCATTTTCATATAACTAACTTAATGTAGCCAAATTTTGCATACTTTGTAGAAATAACAGGACTGGAGGTTGGTTAGAAATAGATTCTGTGTCATCCTAGAGTAAATTATCTAACAACAATGTATGAAACAAGTGAGAATTTAACTAATTCATAGTATAATAACCAGGTATTTTATACTTTTCCTAGAAAGAAATTGTATCTATCTTCATTCATCAGTGAAAATTTAAGAGCTGTGTGCCCTGAGCTTTCTTTCAGAAGTTTTTATTAACGAGTTTATTTTTGTGTATGTATGCTGTACCTTTTGTCCTGTACTGTACTACCTTTGTGAATTATTTTGTATAGAACAGAAAACAAGGCACATAAAATGTACAAGAGTGCTTGAAGTCAGGTCTCAGACCCTACTGGGAAATTCAGCCCTGGTGTCTTCATTTGCAGCCCTTTGGCCAGTAACATTTCTTCTTGAACAGTGAACTGTCAAACCCAAACTGAAATAACCAATCGTTTGCAAACCTAAAACACAGTTCATTTTCTCAAGCTGCATCAGAAATCTTACAGTCATCTGGTAAGCTGCAGAGCATACTCCAAAAAAAATGGGGGGAGAGGTTTCTATGTCCATACATGGTAAAGTATTTATGAGAATTGTTTTGGAATTACTGCTGAATCACTCTTAAAATACTCAGTAGAGACCTCTGAAAAATATGCAGTGGTGTGAAGCAAATTAGTTTCCTGCCACCAAAAGTATGTCTTTTAAAAAGACAATTAATGCTTGTAATTTTTCCACTACAAATTCTGCAGAGTGGTTGTGATTTTTATTGTGAAATTGAATTGTAGTGTTAGAGAATTAGTCTAGACATTTACCTACAGTTTATTTAATTGTAAAAACTGCAAACGCAGTGTCTGGTAGTGTGATAGTGTGAGTGGGTCACAGAATCACTGATGGGTCAGACTGGAAGGGACCACTGGGGGTCATCTGGTCCAGCCTCCCTCCTCAAACAGAGCTATCCATGGCACAGGATTGCTTCCAGGTGGTTCTGGAATGTCTCCAGCGGGGAAGACTCCAGACCCTCTCTGGGCAAGCTGTTCTAGTGCTCTGTCACCTGTGCACTAAAGTTCTTCCTCATATTCAGGGAGCAATTCCTGACCATCAGTCCCTGCCCATTGGCTCTTGTCCCATTGCCTGGCACCACCGAGCAGAGCCTGGTTCATGCTCTGAGCCCTCCCTGCAGACACTGACACAGGTGGATGAGGTCCCCTCTCAATCATCTTTTCTTCAGGCTGAACAGATCCAGCTCCCTCTGCCTTTCCTCATGAGAGATGCTCCAGTCCCTTAATTATGGGATCACATCCTTTTTCTGCTTTTGTTTTAATGTGCCCTAAAACAATGGCAGTAGAGTTATGGCTGGTAAAAGTTATACACACACCCACCCCAACACAAACACAGCTTATTTTTCCTACTTACAGTAGGAAAAAAACCAGTTTCCTGATGATGTGGCTTATTTTGGTTGTTCCAGTGCTCACAGAAGCAGGACAAAATTTTGGAAATGAGGCTTGTTTGTGTTTTTACTAGGCCAGCTTGTTTCTCTTTGTTAATCTAAGAGTGAATAATACCTCTGTCTTAAATTTCTGCCTTGCTTGTTCACATATCCACCTAAACAGCAAAGGGACACTCTTGCCTATATCCTCTGTCTCTTCAGAATTTTTCTGTGTAGCCTGTTCCAGCAAAGCCTGTGACATGTACAGAAGCCTACATTGATGTAGCTGTGGCAAGTGGGACCTAATTCTCTTTATCTCTTAATCTAATCAAGTGGTACACAGTAATTCCCAAAGCATAGCTGGATTATCAGCACTGCAATGACTCTATCCAGCCACAATTTAAAATGAACCACCTTTCAAGGCCTAGTAAAGGCACTTAATTGCTAGAGTAGGGACACTTAAAACACTTAATTATGCAGTTTGATTAATCAGGACATCTTTAAAATCACTGATGATGTCCTGACGGCTGCAGACTGAGATTTATCATGTGCAGGTATCATCTACTTCCAGTCTCAGGGTACAGCTGTTTACTTCCTGGAAGGAGATTTTTGTTCCTCACAGTGTTTGTAAGCAATAGCTGTTGTTCACTGAGGGATGGGTATGAGTCCTTTTTCCCCCAGTGATTTTTCTGTGTGGGGGGTTGGTTTGGTTTTATTTTGTTTGAGTTTTTGTGGGTTTGGTTTTTCCCAATATGTGGTGATATAGAGAAAGCCTTCAAAGGCAAGGCACTACTGGATGGTCTGTAGGCTGGACAAAACTCTGAAGTGCATAGTCTCTCATGTTCCAACAAGCCATTTCACCTGCCTTTGTTTGTTTGTTTTTAGCTCTGTTAATAGTTATCAAGGATTCTTGTTATTGCCATTGATTGGCTTCTGTTTAGAAAATAGTTATGAATTTTGTAATTTCCAGCAGCAGTATAATACAAATGCAGTTTTTGAAGAAAAGAACAATATTTCAGGTGTTAGGGCTGCGCTTTCATCTGGGCTAGGAGTGAGAGGTCATTGAAGAGGAAAGCGAGTTTAGCTGGTACCTACTAACATTTTCAGACTGCTGATTTGGGTCCCATTTAATATGTTGAGACAGGAGTTACCTCAGCTCTAAGCATCTGCCCCAGAACAGAGCATTTATACACTGCCCTGCAGTGCTGAACTTCAGGAGGGGTTGGTGCAGTCGCCAGGCTGGTTTAGCTGCAATAGTACAGACACTCAGAACACAGTGCATGTGTTCCTGCAGAAAAAAAAGTAATCTCCTAATAGTGTAATAATCTAGTAATCCTGCAATAGTCAGAATTTGTAGTTCAATTTTACCAAAAGTATTTTACAGACACTCAAAGCTTCTGCAGGTACTGAAAAATTAGCTTAATAACTGTATAATAGAAAAGTTGTGATACCTACTGATTTAACACTGCTAATGAAGGCGCTTCCTGAAGCTTTTCCAGGAATTGCATCCATTGAGTTCCTTCAGCTCTTAAGGTCTGCTCTATCCATAACACTTAGCTCTTGCAGAGTACTGGGTATTTTTTGCTTTGTCAGTGTGTCAAAAGTGACATTAAAACAAACTTGGAGAGTTTTTGGTGACAATTTCAAGTAGTAGTAGCCTAATTGTGGTCTCAACAAAGTCAACATAACATGTCACTAGATGAGAATCAGTTTAATGTTTTTAAAGTTGAAGTCCATAACTGTACTAGGGTGGATGTGATTACTTGGGTGACTGGACAGAGTGGGAGGCAGTATGTGAGGGCAGCAGTTTTAAATTTTTAAACAACTTTGTTAATTATACAAGTTATTGGAACATGTTCAAGTCCATTTATTCTACTGCTTCTGGGTACTGCAGCTAAAAAAAACCTTACAGACATGCTAATCCATGTTTAACTCCCATTTTAGAAGTGTAGTTTTAATTGTGAACTGATCTCCTTGCTAAACAGAGAGCCTTCATTAACTTGGATTCACTAATTCCAGAGCCTGGGCAAGCTGCAAGTGATAATGAGATGCAGATCCTGGCTGATGAAACAATTGTGGAAGGCTTGTTTTCCAGACATGACTAATTTTGCGTCTGTATTAGCAACATCACTGGTATCAATAGCTGCTCAGAAGCCTACGCTAAATGATTGGCTCCGCAAAGGCTAAGATAACTTCTGTTCCATCATGAGCAGTGACAGGGGACTTTCCTGCAGCTTCTGGGGCTGAGAAGGCCTTAGGGAAGGGTCCACCTGTTCTGACAACTGAGCGTAAAAACCAAAACCTGATGGATTCCACCTCTGGAATAAGTGGTGACCCATGAAAGTGCCCTGTGTGCATGGAATGGATCTGAGTGTCCTGATGACTGTCTCCTTGGCCTGCCCAGCAGGTGTGAAGAGGTGTTTTTGTGTGGAAAACACAGCCTGCCTGCTGTGCTGGAAGGGGAAAGTGTCTGCTCCTGAGCAGCGCAGCACACCTCAGCGTGACTCGGCTTGGGACAGGGGCTATTGATGGCCCCTTGCTGATGAAAGCACATCACTATTAACAGAGATGTGAGAGAAGTGCAGGAAGAAAGGCCAGAAAACTGCTGCCTGCATGCAAAAAATGCATTTTAATCGACTGCCATCAATAGAGGCAGAAAGCCAGTCAGATAAAAATCAGCGCTTCCTGGGCACTGTTCGTTCTGTTACAGTTGTCTGTCTTTTGCCACACATTATTATTAAGTGCTTAATCAGTATTAAATCTAATTCTGGGATGACATCTGAGAAATTATTTTACAGCATTAGCAGCTGGAAGAATGTCCTGCCTGCTAATTATTTACATTATCTGTCTCTCAGAATAACAGCTGGCAGTCAAAATACTCTAGAATGAAACCCAGTACCCATATTTGTGCAGGTGTAGGAGCATACTATGTAATCTCTTAAAGCCAGTGCCTTCAGAAGACGATGTAGGAACTCATTTGGGGTCCATCATGTATTGATGTCTTAGGTAAATGGGAGATACTTTTCTCTATGCACAAAACCACAAGATATCTAATAATTGCAGCTTTATAATGTGCTAAGGAAAGCACATCTAGGAAAGAGCTAAAGAGTCACTGCAGGGGTAGTTAAGACTAAAAATCAGTCAGTCAGCTGTCGTTTCTGAAATGTGACTGTCCTGGCTAATTTTGAGGAGAATATCAAGGTATTATTGTGAAATCTCTGTTGGGGTTTTGACATGTGCCGGTTCGCTCCCCATTTCTTCAGCAGTATGTGAGCCCAGGTTGCTGAGCCACAGCACCCTCATTCCAGGTAGTGGGATTGGGACTTAATACCAGAACTGCCTTCGTTCCTGGACAAGCTGTGAATGCTGTTTTGCTAAGAAGGCAAACAAGTAAAGTAAATCCATATATTTTGTCCTTTCAGAGTCCAAGCCTTTGCAGTCTCATTCTCAGGGTGCCAGGTTTTGGTGTGTTCCCCAGTTGATTCATTTCACTCCTTCAGGATGAATCTTCTCATGGGAGTTTTGTGAGGAGTTCTGCATGTCCCCATTCTTTGCTCAAGGATGAAGCATTGGTGGGTCCTGTGAGGTCTTGATCCATAATGAGTCATTTGACCCCTCTCATATTTTGCCTTGGAGGAGGGAAGGATTGCACAGATATCCTTTTAAGGAGCTTCAGGATGATGGAAGGGAAGACAGGGGACAAGATGTGGCTCTAAATACCTCAATGCAGTTTTTGGGTCTTTAAGAGGACACTTGCTCTTAAGGTCTCTGCATTATTTCAGTCTGTAAATGCAACTTTCAGGTTCACTTAGTTGAATATGCTTTTTCTTCTTCTTCTCTCCTGCCAAGTTGTCATGCTTGAACAGTGGAAATACTGGGTTTTCCCCAGAGGCAAATACAATCTTGTGAAGGACAAAGTATCTGGGAAACACTGGGATGAAAAGGAAGTTTAGGAATTGCATGGCATAGTTTACAAATAAAAATCCCAAGATGTTTTTTGATCTTACAGAGGAGTGGTCTGCTTCTTCTGCCCCCTACCCAACCCCATGATTCATTTACTTTTGTACTTAGTTCTGTAAATATGTACTGTATTGTAATACTTTTTGAGAAAATGCAACTTAAGTTATACTGTTTAGCCTGAAAATACTGGGGAAAAGCAATGGTAGGATAATACATGATCTGAGTGAATACAGGGCTGTTTGGAGCATCTGGCTCTCAGATTAGTGTTTGTTTGTCTTGTACAAGCATTCTGACAATTAATCAATATTGAAATGCTGCTCCGGATGTGCAAAGGATTGGCTAGAGCAAGTGCCAACCTGAGCATATGCCTTTTGGCACAACTGGATGAGCTCAAAGAAAGAATGTTTGGCTTCTTTAAGTTTTATGAATTTTCACTATGTATAACCTTTTCTCAGAAAAGAAGAAACTAATAAAGGAGTAATTTTTTTTAGAGCTGTCAGCAAGACCATTTTTGCAATTCTTGGTATTCAGAAGCAGACTGTAACAATGCATGTTCAGGCTATTCATTTTTATCGATGTTGACAATATACTCACAAATTTTCTACTGTTGGCAGTAAAATTTTGACTAATGTGTACTGCTTATTGACTGTGAAAATCCTCCCATGCACTTCCAAGGGAAGTCTTGCTCTTCCATCTACTCTCTATTCATCTCATTAATTACATTGGAATAATAAGAGTGAAATTCCCTTTTTATTCACAAACCAGCCGAAAATGGGCAGTAGCGGTGGAAACTGTCCCAGAATTGCCCAGCTAGTTCTGGTGCTGTCAGCATCATTCCAGTACTGCCGGTTTTTGCACATTGCCAGTCAGATTTACTTTAGCAATAGCTGCAGAGGAAAGTTGTATGAAACTTCCCCACCCCCCACCAGTGTTTCGGGGTGAGTTTGAAACAAAAAAGGTGGCATTTCTTGACCTCATACTGCCTTGGCAATCCCATCTAGTTTGCCCTTTAATGTTTTCCACATATGGTTGTGAAATCCAGTGTCTGACTTCTTTTCTAAAGATAGAATCATAATTATTTTTAAAATTATCGATGCAATGAGTCTGATTTGTTTTCAAGATACTTTTTTCTCCTTTTGCAATGTAATGAAGTATTGAGACTTCTTGTATTATCCATTTCCCACAGGCACTTTTGAAGACACTTTATTTTTTTTTTTAAATGTTTGACTGTATATTGGGAAGTACCTCCTTTCCAGTTTTGAAACAGAAAGCATAGTAGCAAAGAGCACATTCCTTTGCCAGTGGAAGAGTAGCCAGGCCATGAGTAGGCTGTGCCCCACTATTAGCAGAGTTTTTCTCTCATCTGTGCCTGGTTCTTTGGTAGCAGTGGTAGAACAAAACCAGTGGTGGTAGCAGCAAAGCACAAGCTCACTGCTTTCTCAGTGGAATGTTGAGTGTTTGTCTCTCACACTTACTAGCTGTAACCTCCTCATGTGCTTCTGCGTTATTGGAGTGACCAAATGGAATTAATTTCAAATGAATGACTTTGAATTCTCTCTTTCACGATGTAAGATTTTGTCTTGGAGGTGAAAAGTGACTGAATGTAAGTCTAGACTGTGAAAAAAACAAAGTGAATGAGTTTTATTTCCCCCCCTCCCAACAAATATTTATGTGTTTTTAATCTACTCAAAAAGCAGGAAGCAGTCTGTGATTTTAGTAATATGTTTGGAACAAAATCTGAGGTTTTGAACAGCTTTCCTTGCTTTGGCAGTGCTTTCCATTGTCAAATTTACAATGACTTACTACAGAACTATTCAGAAGCAATCCTACCAGTGCAGACTGCAGTTTTAGTGGCCTGTAACACCCCAAGCCGTTCCACTTCTTTTGGCAAAGAAAAGAATGTACAGTGTCATATCAGGGAAGAAACTGGTAAATGGCACTTGAAAGCAAACAGTTTTATTCATAAAGAGAAACAATTATTCCAGTGTACAAGTACCAGTCACAACAAATGATGGTCTTTAAAAAGCAGACACTTTTTCTTGAGCGGAGGGGAGATAGAAAAACATAAACTTATTTTAAAACCACCTGGTTTGTTATTTTTTTTATGTTGGACTCAACAGGTTCCATCCTACTAATGCAAATGTTCTTAGGAATAACTAAAAGCATGCTTGAAAAACTGATATACAAAGAGGCAAGCAGTTTTAAATAAGACGGGTGAAACATCCAGAATTACATGAAGACAAATATTGTTGACTTTCTTAGGGATTACCTCAAGTTTTGGGCCTATATTGTTGCAAATAATGTATTCTGTACCTGAATGTTGGAATTAATTACAGTCATGGCAAGAAGATCTCTGGGCTTTTTTTGGTAATCACATACAGCCAGTGACATAAAGATCTGGAAAACTGCCAGAATTGCAGGAACAAACGAAAGCTAATTTCTTACATAATTTCCTGACTAGCACTTTCCCAGACTACAGTAACCCTGCATATAGCATTTGAAAACATTACCAACAGTGTTACAGAAGGAAGCTCAGTACAGTTTAATATCTGAGAGAGGATGAAGTCATTAAAGTCTAAGGATACAATGTCAGTGGAATAGTCAGAAAGGACCTGTATTCCTAAATGCTTCTATAGAAAGTTATGGCGTTCTCTGTGTGTCTGTGACTGAAAGGATTTCAAGATTCGCCACTAACAAGTTCTTGCTTTTTCTGTTGGACTCTCAGCAAGACTGATAACATAAAATTGTGAGTTTTGCATGCAGATGGAAAGGAACTGGTTTTGTAACAGATTGAGTTTTGGGAGCAGGGTGTGGGAAGAAGATATGCATTGCTGGTTTAGTCTCAGACATGTGGTCAGATCCTTTTGTTTGAACCTCCCCACATTCTTCAGGATGTGAGTGGGAGTATTCTCCCATACATGAAAACCTTAAACGATTCCTGTGACTTCTCTTACAGTGAACCTCTGATGTTGCTGGTTTCTAAGAAAAGAACTTCAAATTTATGTTGAGGTAAGACAGACATGGAGGTCTAAGGACACATGGTGCTTCTAAAACACATCTGCTGATGAATGAAGGGTGGTGTGAACCATGGCCTGCAGGATGCAGAACGGTGAGTGAAGGTAATAGTGTTAAGGCTCCAGATCAATAGTAGTTGTATGCTGCACCTTTTCTAACATAATGCTTACGAAGTCAGGAGGGCAAAACTTCTTCCGTTTAGTGGCATTTCTCTTCTGATGGAAGTGATGGTGAGATGCAACAGATGCAACAGCAGAATACAAGAGCCAGGGTGGGGCTTTCCTTACCAGGCATGTCCATTGCTCTGTGTGGACACCAGTATTTGTGAGAGGAATATCCACCTCCTTTGACTGGCCATGAGCAATTCTGCACACTGCGCATTCAGAGTTTCTCCCCTTTGGTAAGGACAATAGATTTTCACAAGAATTTTTTTCCATAAACCTGGGAAGGCCTACTTTTTTCTTTCTTTTTTTTCCTCTCTTTCTTTTTTTCTTGCTTTTTTTCCTTGGCTTTTTCCTTTCCTTTCTTTTTTTCTTGCTTTTTTTTTCTCGCTTTTTTTCCCCCTTGCTTTTTTCCCCTTTCTTTCTTTGTTTTTTTTCCCTTTCTTCTTTTTCTTTCTTTTTTTATTTTTTTTTTCCTGGTTGGGTTACTTCTGCTCTTTTATGGGATATAAAATTGACTGTGTTTGCTTTCACCTCTCTTCCACTGGGCAAGAAGTCAAAGCATGACTCTTGCTGTAGGGACACAGACTTTCTGGCAAAATGGAATATCTGGTAGGATATGTAGTTCTTTCTACAGCATAAATTCTTAGGAATGTGGGAAGTACAGTGAATGTAGACATATGAGCACCAAGGTGCCTGTGCAGCCCTCATGCAATTATCAGGGATTGAAACAGAGCCCATGGAATGTGTCTGGAATACCTTTCCAATCATGTTAAAGCTAGACTTCCTGTATTTAAGTGTCAACTGCCTAATAATTTATGACCAAGTATCTTCATAGTACTACAAAGAATCTTTTCACCAGGATTTAGTTGTGGTCAGCAATGCATTAATGGATGACAACATTATTCTGTTGTAATAGACAATTTTTTACCCTCTGCAACTAAACCATGAACCCACAGAGGGAGAGAGGAAGCAAAAGTGCATAGCCCAGTTGAGGAAACAGTTTGCTGCTATGATCTTTAGGGAGGTTTATGCCATTTGTGAATTTAGCCTAATATACCTGTTAGTTAAAAAAATGCCAAACAATCACCTCCTCAACCAATCTTAGTAGTGAGAATGGATATATTATTCTTCTTCCAAGCTACACACAAACTGTTGACGCATAATGGTTCAATTGTAATCCACTTAAAACTTGGCTGAAAAAAGAAAAGTATTTTTTTCTACTTGACTGCTTAGCTCACAAACTCAGAGTGATTGGCAGAGTTGAAAACAAAACATCTCTAAAAGAAAATAAAACAGAGCACCTTATTTAGTAGAGAAGGGAGAGGGGAGTTTTTCTATTGCAATCTCCTTAAGGGACAAAGTTGGGGAAATCCTGTAATGTTGTTAGCTTGACACAGGATCTTGTGTTTGAAGACTTGCAGAAGTGTATCTCGTGGTGACTAATCTCATTTGTCTTTTCTGTTTTTCTGTCACCATAACTGTGATGTTTGAGGACAGCTGGTGTCCTCAGAGCTAAGCCATCCTGTGTTTGTTTGTTCCATATAAGTCTAGGGACTGAGCCAGCGAGGGTGGCAGTGCAGCTAAACTTGGAGTGTAGAGCCTTGTTCCTAACGTGCTGACAACAGGACTTTAAAGGTGAGTGTCTTATGACCTTGGGCCTCCTTGAGCTTGGGGAGAATAATTTTGTCTGAAAGAAAGACATGAAATGAAGTCATGTTCCCAATCTAGATGGAGGCAGTGAAGCTCAGGAACTTGACTCTGTGGACGTCTGGATTAGAGGCAGAGATTATTTTGGTGCTCAACATAAGCACTGAAGTTTATGTTCCCCTATATCGAAGCCATGTATTTAGGTAACCTCCCACCAAAAGGTCTATTCCTTTATTTTCAATTGAGAGAGCTCTGCTGGGCACACTGTTAAGTTCTGCTCCCCATATTCCTAGTGTGGTTTTTTTTTTTTCTAATATTTTAGGGTTTTGTATTAGAAGTGAATTTTGACTGTTGAATGATAATGTGGGAGTTTCTGAAACTGAATAGGTAAACATCTGCTGGGATTGTCTTATTTAAGACATTCCTTGTTTGCCACTAAGGAATAAGAGGAATCCAAAAAATGTATTGCCCTTAGCTGTAGCTGTCATGAATGCTAGAGGAGGTCCCACAAAGGGGCTGAAGGTATTTTATTCTATCGATTTGTCAGACTAATCACTGTCTTGTGAGAGGGCTTATTTCAGTAAAGAATGAAAGTCAGCTCTCAAGTGAGATGGAAATGAATGATGTGAGAAGATACCTGACTCATAATTAACTCTGTTCGACAGGTGATCGTGCACAATGTTATATAATACCATATCAATGTAGTTTGAAGGCAGTGTATGGTGACTCACAAATTCTTCATTCTCAGCCTTTTTAAGGCATTGCATGAAGTGATTCTTCTCCTCCTAGATGCTGAATTACTTTGAGTACCAAAACCACTTTTTTGTGTCATATCCTCCTGTTTTTAAGTAGGACTCCTGCATGTCTCCATCTCCTTCAAACATCTCCAGGTGACTCAAAGAACAAAAGGAATGAGAAACTGGATTATTTTGCAGGAATATCTTACACTCAGTGCATTTTCAGAATCTAAATGCCTCTCATATGTATTTCAGAACCTCTTGCCTGTTGAGTCCTTCCACAGTGTGTATTTTACTGTGTTGACTGAGTTATTGTCACTGTCGATTTTAAGTCTTAAGGTTATTTCATGCACAAACAAATCACGCTGAGGTCAAAGCAAGTTTAATAACACTTCTTGTTGAATTCTAAAATATAAGAGGATCATTCTGCTTGAATACTTGGCAGCTGTGAAGTCTTTTAATGAACAGAGCCCTATTTCAATATGACTATTAAAACAAATAGTGTTAGTAAATATATGTGTTTGTACACCAAGCAGAAGCCTCTTTTTCAGCCTTTCTGCACCTCTCTCTTTCAAGTACATTTTTTTCTCAAGGGATGTAGCCTGGAGCTCACGGAAAGGTTTTGTAGTGCAAAGGTGCCAAGCACTAGTTAGCACAGAGTTTTCAAGTGCTAGTACTCACAGCTGCAAAATGCGTTTCTGTAACTTTTCTCTGGCTGTTATAACCAGAAAACCCTTCTGTCTGTTCACTAGCATTGCATTAGCACCAAACCTGCAGCAGTGAGTGTTACTGTGGTGTTCGTCTTGCAGAATGCATAGAAAGGAGGAAAAATGTACATCTTGCCTCAGTACCTGCTAATCACCTTTTGCAGGGTAGGATTTGAGATGTGCTACCCTCCAGAAACAATTCTGATCATAGTGATAGCTGTGCATACCTGACATGAGAAACAAATGGAGGCAGTGAGATTTTGCAAGGTAAAAGAAACAATCTACAAGAGAATTTCTTGTCTCTGATTATTGCTGACAGGATAAATGTTCCAAAAAGACTGAGAGTTCTTCCATTGTAGTTTTTTTATTTTATATATTGATAGGCTTCCAAAGCACACAGAAATTAGCTAAATTAGATACCAGTGCTCAAAGTGAGGGGCTGATACAAAGCTTCCTGAGAAAGGTAAGACAGAGACTGACAGATCCTAGCAAAAATTGCTAGAATTTCTAGCCTTGAGGAAGGCAAGACAGAAATCATCTTCAGCTGAACATACATAAACGTAGAGCAAAAAAATGCTTAGTGTTTAGAACACAAAGGTCAGTAAAGATGGTGAAGAATTCATTATGTACATGTTTCAGAATTCATTTTGCATGAATTCTAAGCAAGGAACTTGCCAGTTCCTGTGACAAAATATTGTAATTTATTGCTTCCCCAGATTAAATAACCAGAAGGTGTTTTTTTTTGTAGATTTTTTAAATGTCTGTTGAATGTCACAGATTTCTAAATTGAAAAGATTAGGGGAAAAAAGCTTATTGGAAGCAGACAACATTGTGCAGAACACTTGGTTTTGCTCTTCTAATCAATACATCCAATTTCTTAAAATCTGCCTAATATACTGTGAAGTATGGAGGTCAATTATTCAGCACAGTTTTAAAAAACTTAGCACTATACCATCCTTGATATTTTATTATGATTTGTACATTGGCTACATTTTTTTTGCCTATCACTTGAGTTGAACATTGGTTAGTTACATGATTTCATATATAAGAAAGTGTTAGTCCTCTATATGTTAAATATTTCAATAAATAAAGGTTGAATTTAAAAGTGAAATTGATAAGGCAGCAAAACCAGTTGATCAAATTACATATGAACAGTGCATTAAAGGCACTGTGAAAATGTGTGAGGCAAAATGAACGCTACAAAGTGAAAAGCTATGCTGTAAAGCTGAGACACTGTTTTTTCAAATGTTGCATATCACAGAAAAACCCACTTCTCTGCATTCTTCAAAAAATCCCTTTATTCTTTTATCCCAAAGCAAGGACATAAATTATATCCTTGCTGAACTAATAATGCGGCCAGGGAAAAAATGCAAATTTTTGTTTAACCATTTAACATTCACAGAGATTAACTCAGTCCACAAGGCCTGGGGAACTAATCTAAAAAGCCCTCCGGGGGACACTTTGGTTGAAGGGAAGAAAAACTGGCACAGCAGTAACTCCTAATGTGTCCTTTGCTAGTGAATGGCCTGTGATTCTCTTCTTTTTCTTCCTGCAGTTCTGCACTGAATTTGGAAATGCTACATCCCCAGGCCCAGATATGTCTCTGATCCAAGAAGGGTGCTCAGAGCGGAGAAGGAAGCTTAATGAGATTTAGTGCCTACTCTGGTAAGTCTCCATGTGACTTCTTGCTTTGACCCCAACCTCCTAGTTATTGCTGCAAAGGAACAAACTTTATATGATCAGGAACAAAGAGACTGATCTCTTCTATGCTTTCTTTCTGAAAAAGAAACAAAATTAAAACCAGACAACATAATTTGGCCTCTGCTGGCACAAGACTTCTGAGCAGAATAGGAAAAACAACCTTTCTGAGCAGAATAGGGAAAACATCCCAGGAACAAATGATTTTTTGTCCTTGTTAATGAAACGGCAAAGTGTGGACTTGTGGCAGAGCAGTCGTGTTAAGCACCATTGCTCCATAAAAACCCTGGCGGGGGGATAGGGAAGAGTGAGCTCTGCAGAGAGTGAGCTCTGCTCCAGTTCTGTAGCAGTCCTCTGCTTTACTGGGATCCATGTCCATGGGACAGAATCGTGATGTGAGCCAGAGGGACGGGAGGAGCAGTGTGTATGCCTACTTTAAAGCGGGCCATGCTGCCCTCAGTGCCTCCCCTCCCTGCCCAAGGGCACAGAGCAGGGCTGGCTGCACGAGCAGCACCACTTGGCTGCTCCCTGGGCTGTGGGGGATCTGGGGCTCTGTGCTCTGAAGCAGCTGGACAGGGTGACATTGAGGGGGCAGATTGTTCAGCCAGCACCAGGGGTTTTGAGTATTTGTTTTGCTTATTTCTAAAATCAGTCCTGACTCCAAAGCTTTTTCAGCAGCTGCAGAAATCTACAGTCTTCAGCTCACAGCCCAGTCTGTCATTTTGTGTTACATCATGCACTATTCCAGGAGGTAGAACTGCCAATGATTTCATAGCAGAGTTGATTTTCTAGCTTAATTCCTCAAGGGACCTTTAAGGGCATGGAAACCCACAAATAAAATGAAGAAATTAAAATATATTACTAACTCTAAAATGCAGCATTTATTTGGATTAATAAGATACAAAATTGATAATGATCCTTTATACTGAATTTGATTTTAGTTCTGCAATGATTCACTGCTGATTTGATAGGTTCCTGCTTCCCAGACTCACTTGTTACTTTGGGAAATATTTTTGTTGAAGAGAATTTATTTTCTGAGTGAGTTGACGCTATTGTTTTTAACAGTTTTGTATTTTCTGGGCTACTGTTAGTCTTTCTAAAAGTTGTGATTTGAAGTCAAAGTCCACCTTTCATGTTGAAATCCCTTATTAATGTGGTAATTAAATACCCTAAGCTCCCCAAATGGAACACAGATATTGAGCTACCAAAACACAAAAATTTTTAATTTTTCAAGTTCTGAAGGAACAGTCCCAACTCATTCTAAGGCCTGTATGGACACTGTCTGGTCTTTGTGGACTAACTAAACTTTGGTGTAGGTTGAAGAGTTCTCTCTGACGTGGAGGTTTCACATACCTCTAATAAAGACAGGGGTCTGTCCCATGGTGCCAAATCAAGGAATGTGTGGTCTGTGCTGGAGGAAAATCCAGCCTAGCTTAGTTCCAGATGTAGCCTAACTCTGTATGTAAAGACCTCTGCAGTAGTTAATCTTTCCTCCTTTGCTGTTAGGAAAAGTGAATTATTTTAGAGTATCCCATCACAAACTGTTGCCTCAGGGCAGCCAAAAGTGGTGTATACTGTGCTGAGAAGATGCAGGAATGCTCTAAATGGGTATTGCCTGCTGTGGGAATAAGAGAACAATTGTTTTGACTACATGATCTCGTGAAGCTTTCGTGACACTGAGCCAGTTCGGTAACTTAGTCCTCCTTTAACTTATACCTATTCTTAAATTATATTACTAAAAGCAAGCATTTTCTATCCATTCCGTTGTTAAACCTGTTCACACATAGTTGTGAATAAAATTAAGTTAGCTGATAGGTTAGTTCATGTTTTGAGAAGGACTTGGGGGTGCTGGTGGATGAGAGGCTGGACATGAGGCAGCAATGTGTGGTGGCAGCCCAGAAAACTGATCATGTCCTGGGCTTCATCCAAAGCACCACAGGCAGCAGGGGAGGGAGGGGATTCTGCTCATCTGCTCCGCTCTGGTGGGACCCCACCTGGAAGGAACACTGCATCCAGCTCTGGGGCCACAGCACAGAAGGACATGGACCTGCTGGAAACACTCCAGAGGAGGCCACCAAGATGCCAAGATGATTTGAGGGATGGAGCACCTCTGCTGTAAGGGAAGGCTGAGAGAATTGGGATTGTTCAACCTGGAAAAGAGAAGGTTTTGGGGTGACCTAACTGTGTGCCCTTCCAGTACCTGAAGGGACCTTCAGGAAAGATGGAGAGGGCCTTTTAACAAGAGTGTGGAGTGACAGAACAAGGGGGAATGGCTTCACAGGGAGTCGGTTTAGACTGGATACTAGGAAAAAGCTCTTTACTGTGAGGGTGGTGAGGCCCTGGCACAGGCTGCCCAGAGAAGCTGCGGCTGCCCCATCCTGGAAGTGTTGAAGGCCAGACTGGATAGGCCTTGGAGCAACCTGGTCTAGTGGAAGGTGTCCCTGCCCATGGCAGGGGGTTGTAACGAGACGAGCTTTAAGGTCCCTTCCAACCTAGGCGGTTCTATGAAATACCGCTCCTGCTGTGAGCTGGACTTGTGCTGTGCCACATTTCCATCAGCAGCTGGGCTGTTCCGACTGCTCCGACACAGCCCGCAGCGGAGCCTGGAAGGCGCTGCTGCCTCAGGAACAGCCCCGTCCCGCCCGGGCCGTGGCGGGGCCGGTGCCGCCACCGCGCGGCCGAACCGCGTCAATGCCCAAAGGCTCCACGTGCAAAGCTGGTTCCCATAAAAACCAGTTAGAGTTACACTCATTCCTCTTCTCTTGCCACCCCCCTCAGGCTTTGCAGCTGTTTCTGTTTCGGCTTTATGAGGTGACAAGCCAAACTGTCCAACAAAACATCGCTCATTGTCACTTACTGTTGCCCATGGCAGATGCCTGAAAAGGTTGAGGAATTGCCTCCAGATAGCACAGTGAATTCTCATGTTGTACTCCTTGAAGTTACCCGCTTTTGTCATGGAAATGCTTATGTATATAGAGAGAATGACACGGTTCTTTCTTACTGGAGTTTGGTAGATGCTGGAGCATGTCCAGGAGAAGGGCAATGAACCTGGTGGAAAGGTCTGGGGCATCGGTCTTATGAGGAGCAGCTGTAGAGGCAGCTGATAACAACTGAAGGCGGAGGAGGCTCAAGAGAGGCCTTATCACTCAACCACCTGAAAGGAGGTCATAGCCAGGTGGGTGTTGGTCTTTTTTCCTGAGTAACAAGCAATAAGATGAGACCAAACAGCCTCAAGATATGCCGGGGGGACGTTTAGATTGGATATTAGGAAAAATCTCTTCAACGAAACAGCACTGGAACAGGCTGCTCAGGGAAGTGGTGGTGTCACCATCCCTAGAGGGATTTCGAAACCAAGTAGATGTGGTGCTTAGGGACATGGTTCAGTGGTGGACCTGGCAGTGCTGGGTTACTGGTTGGGCTCTCTGACCTCAAAGGTCCTTTCCAACCTAAACAGTTTTATGGTGCATGCTTTATGCTTCTCAACTCCATTTTTGTTTCCATGTAGCTTATTTGGTAGTTTATGATGGGTTTTAATCCCCACAGTTCATCCACCCTTATTGGGATCAGCACAAGCTGTAACATACTGGAAGTCTTTTCATTTCTGCGGTCACCCTTACTGTCACAAGAGAAAACTCCAGTCTAAGTTAGGACAGCATTTTAGTTGCTTTTTCCATTTGATAACTGGAAAACGGCTTAAAGGAGAGGGGAATGGCAATGTTTCCTCCTCTCTAGCTACAGTACTCTTCTATAACTCAAAATCTGTCTCTGCAATAACTCAACACAGATTAGTTTCTTCTCACTCTCCCCATCTTTTATCTTTACAATGGGATAATAAGCCCTTTTTGTTGGTGGGATGGGGTTTTGGGGTGTTTTTGGTTGGTTGGTTGTTGTTTTTTAAATCACAAGATGTACTCCTCTGCCACATACAACTACATCTATACATCACTTCCAGATGACTTAAATAATGTTACTAGAAAAAATGACCAAATGGGTGAAGAAAGCAGCCTGGAAAACTTTATTATAAATATGGAAAGAATAAAGCGGTGGGTGAAATGGTTCAGAGGAGGAGGTTACATGAAGATGGAGAGGTAGCTGCTTTGCATGAGGTTGAATTTTGGTTGATTCCTTAGATTGTCTGAAGACCCCAATTTAAACTGCTGCTGTTTGCAGTCTGTCACTAAGAAGTTGTGATCAAGTAAGGCTCAGATACTTCCCTCCCCCATGCTCTTTGTAGCTGCTGCTGTTAGACAGGAAAAATCTTAGTTCAACTCTAGCATTGCTAAGAAAAATGTGACCTCTGAGCTGGAAGCGTGCTGTGCTTCTGAAGGGAACGTTCTGTAACATGGAAAGATACAATCTTTTTATATATCGCTGCTTAAACCGTGATCTGAAATGGTCTGGAACAGTCCTGACTTAGAGTGGAAAGTCTTGCCTGTTTGGAAGGCTTTAGTGCAGTGTATTATCAATCTGTTGCAATTAGATCCCATCTTGGTTTTTGAAGGTGTGTTGGCTTTTGGGGTGGAGTTTGTGAGGTTTTTCTGGGTGGGTTTTATGTGGTGGGTTTTTTGGGGTTTTTTTTGGTTGGTTGGGTTTTTTGGGTCTTTTTTGTGGTTGTGTGTGGTTTTTGGAGTTTTTTTTCCCCTCTATTTTTCTCTACAGGATGAAGTAAGATCCTTTCTCCTTCCTGCAGCAAGCATGTTTTCACTGATGGTGTTGTATTCCTCTCTAGGTCGAGGAAGGCTGGTGGGTTTGCCCTCAGTTTAGAAAGGGATTGGTGGAACTCGGAAGGTTTTTCAGTAATCTCCGGACAACAGCTCTTGTTGAATGTTACCCCTATTTACCGCGGTACCTCCTCCCGGTAAGCCAGGCTGCAGTTTTGGGGTGGCTTCGGAGGAACTCGAGGCTGTAGCGCTGCGCCTCAGTTTGGGAGGGCTGGAGCCCCTCGGACGTTCACCCTTTGTCGCTGGCGGCACCCTCCCCGCCGTGTCCCCAAAGTGTCCCGCCCTGTCCTCCCGTGCCCCCTCAGGGCCGGGCCGGGGCGGTGCCGCCGTGCCCCCTGAGGGCCGGGCCGGGCCGGGGCGGTGCCGCCGTGCCCCCTGAGGGCCGGGCCGGGCCGGGGCGGTGCCGCCGTGCCCCCTGAGGGCCGTGCCGGGCCGGGCGGTGCCGCCGTGCCCCCTGAGGGCCGGGCCGGGCCGGGCGGTGCCGCCGTGCCCCCTGAGGGCCGTGCCGGGCCGGGCGGTGCCGCCGTGCCCCCTGAGGGCCGGGCCGGGCCGGGCCGGGCGGTGCCGCCCCGCTGACGGGATCCGGCGCGACGGCGGCCGCGCCACTTCCTGGCGGCGGGAGCGGGCGATGGCGGCGCAGGACGTGCTGGGCCAGACCGCCCGGCTGGCCTCGTCCAGCGCCCTGCTGCAGGTGCGGGGCTGCCCCTCCCTCCTTCCTCCTCCTCATCCTCCTCGGCCTCCTGCTGCTGCTGCTCGGCGGGGCCCCGCAGGTGCTTCCCGTGCGGCTTCTTTCACAGGTGCTGTTCCGGGTGATCACCTTCGGGCTGAACGCTTTCACCCTGCGCTACCTCTCCCGGGAGCTCATCGGCGTGGTCAATGTCAGGTGAGGGGAAGGAGGAGGCTCAGCGGGTCCCGTCCCGGGGCTGGTGGGGCTGTGGGACTCTGCTTGTTCTCGGTGCTCGTCTCGGCTCCGCGTCACTGGCGATTCTCTGATTAATGCTGTGCAATCTGCTGTTGGGTGTGTCACAGTGTTTGGTCATTTCATGCCTCCCTAGGTCAGTTTTGGTTCGAAACACCGATAGCACTGGCCTAGTTTTCATGTTTAAACCGTCAGCTTGCAGAGGGAAAACTGTATACAACGTGATTTTCCTATAGGATATACTCTGTATCTGCACTTTCGTTTTGTAGCATGTATTTTTGCCATTTGAATCATCACGTAATTATGTTTTCTCCTTTTTAGGAGATGGTGATAATTTAGCTTATATCACCATGTCTGCACACCTGTAAGATTTGTCTGCTAGGCAGTCCTGTGTAAAAACTGTGATGCTACTGCATGAAGGATTTTAGTAGTGTGAAAAGAAATTGTTTTTTCTCCTTTTTTTTTTTCCTTTTCACGTCCTTTAGGCTGACTCTGCTGTACTCAACAGTTGTCTTCCTCGCCAGGGAAGCATTTCGCAGAGCTTGTTTGAGTGGAAGTGCAAAGAGAAACTGGACCAAAACAATTAATCTATTGTGGCTGACGTAAGATACCTTTAAAAATTTATTTCTGTAAAATTTCTCATTCTTGTCTGGGAACTCACTGAATGAGAGGAAGTGTTTATTTACTGAGGTAATTTTTTCAGCACGGAGCATTTAGAAGCCTTAGTTGTGTTTCAGGACTGATGCAGGAAGCTTGTCGAGTCTGGTGCTTTAGCATTTATGGACTTGATTTCTTGTTGGAGCACATGAGGAAGTGCATCACCAAAGGTGTCACCTGGAGCCATTTCTTCTGTTGCTTGAGTTTCATTTATGTTGTAGCTTTTGAAGGAAAACCCTGCTGCACAAATACATAGTCCTTTGTTTTTTCTTCCTCTTTCCGCACAATTTTACTCTTTTGTTACCTGACATGGATTTGTGAACCTGCTTTAGATATCTTTTCCTTCCTTGTCAGACTAAGTTTTTAGTCTTGGGCCCTGGTGCAGATTAATGGCATGGCAACATAAATATTTGGGTAGGAGGGATGTGAAAAGTGAAAGGGAGAATTGGAATTAAACAGCAGGGAGGAAGTAGAGTTCCTTCTTTCAGCTGTGGTGCTGTTTATAACAGAACAGCTTAAAGTCCACACGATGCTGCAGCCAGAGAGTGTTATCACACATTGCAGTAAAGTGGATTTATGACTTGTTTCTCCCTCTGGTTCCTGGTTCTTTCTGCTCTCTTGCTCTGTCAGCTCTAGCTGCTGTGCAGCCCCAATTGGGCTGGATTGGGAAGTAAATTTAATTGCCTGATATGGTGGAAAACTACCCCTGCATGATATAATAGTGTTCTTCCATTGGGGCACCTGACTTTCCCTGGAACTACCCAGCTATTAATTGAATTCAGCCCAGGAATGGGGGGTTATATGTGGTCATCTGTGTCCAGGTGTGAAGCAGAGGGATTGTGTCTGTCACGGATAGGTCTAATACTAATATTTAAAAGGTATTAGTTCTGTTCTCTTAGCTGAATTGTAGTCAACTTTCTGTTGTCTTTTAAGTGAGCATTAAATGATTGAGATGACATTGACTGTACTTTTTTTTTGTTTGTTTGTTTGTTTTAAAATTTTCCTTGTAGAGAAGCATAACTTCAAATGAAGGTTAACTTCGGTGAAGCGTCTGAAATATGTCTTAGGACCTTGATGCGAAATATCTTAGGGGTCTGATAGTGTGAGGATTAGAGATCTTGCTTCAATGATGTATAGTTTTATGCATTCTGCTAGAAGCTCTGTGTTCCTGAAGCAGTGTCACCAGAAGGGGATGTGCAGGCTGACATGGGATCAGAATTGTTTGGTCCTGAGGCACAAAAATGCAGATATTTGACCTTATGGCTCTGGAGCAGAAAATGGACAAGTCAGAAAAATGTTTTCTGTGTTGTGCAAAGAGCGCCTTAAAGGTGTTCATTACAAATTAAAAAACAATGCTTTCTTGGTATAGTATCAACAGGAATTAATTCCTCAGCCTTATTTTGTGTAGTTATTATGGCCATTTGTGGTGATGTAACTTATTTTTCTTTGGTATTTTTTGTTCTGCTGAAGTAACATTTCCATTAATTAGTTTTTATGTTAACTTTTTTAGAGTCCCTCTTGGTGTCTTTTGGTCTATTATCTTGGGCTTAGTCTGGCTATACTTGCTTGAAGTACCCGACCCTTCTGTGGTTCCTCATTATCAGGCTGGTGTAGTGGCATTTGGTCTTTCTGCCGTTATTGAACTCCTGGGAGAGCCATTCTGGGTTTTAGCACAAGCTCATTTGTTTGTGAGACTTAAGGTTAGTAAACTATGTGGGGTGTGTGCATGTGGGGGGAATTACCTCTCTCTTGTAAAGAACAGATTACTGACTTAGATCTTTGTATATTCATGCATATAAAAAGCCCCCTGCATGTACTGTTTAGCACTGTATGGCCTGGTTTGTAACATAACCAGGAATTTGTACCCATTAGAGCAAGCAAGTTGGTTTATTTAGACATTATTACCTTCAAGACCATTAAATATTGAAACAGGTTTTACTTGGAGAGGCGCACTGCTTCCACAATTCTATGTAAAATTGTGAAATGTATCTATTGAGAACATGATAGTCTCAAACAAAATTTTCTCCCTTATGTCCCATACAAAGAACTGGGAAAATGCAATGGAGGAATTGTGAAATGCAAGAAGAGAAAACGTACAGAGAAATGACAATCTAAGCTGGCCAGCTCAGCAGGAAGAAACTGTGATAAAGTCACACTGACTTCAAAAATCTTACAGTCCTACATAAATTCTGGGCATTAAACTAATGTATTTTAAGTTTGTGTATGTGGTTAAGTTGGCAGAAAATAACCCTTCTCTGTTTTCTGTTTCTTAAAGGTAATTGCTGAAAGCCTTTCAGTAGTGTCAAAATGCATTTTGACAGTTACTTTAGTAATCCTTTATCCTCAGTGGGGCCTTTACATTTTTTCCTTGGCTCAGGTAAGTTTCCTTTGTTCTCTTTCAAATGAATTTTGATTTGTCTTTGACATTTGGCCTGCTAAAGAACTTTGGGGAGCTGAAACAAAAAGCTCCTGGGAGGTTTAAGATTTAGAATTTGCATTTAGTAATTTCCTGATGCTCATTATTGACTTGGTGCTTTGACATTGAGAGTTAAATGGAGGTACAAGAAAACAGCTGTCTGTGAAGGTACATCTTGCCAATAAGGTTATGTTATTCTAATCACACAGAACTTTATCAGCCTGTACCACCAACCTGTATCACCTTAACAGAAGGTGCTAATCAAGTGCAATGAACTCAGGTTAAAACTTTTTCTTGATAACAATGAAGGAGGGATAAACTTTTTCTTTCAGTTTTTGCACTTGCTATTATAGGTCGCTTTTAACTGCTGGAAATTGGAAATGTTCTATGAAATAAGAGATGTAGGCAGTAGCTACTCTGTCAGCTTGATTTTTGATTGAGTAATTGCTTTATAATTGGACCTTTAATGTTCTAAAAATGCTGAATAAAACATGAAAATTAGTAAAGGGCTATGATAACCTACAGGTTAAAAAAGATAAAAAGATCAACAGCATTCTTGAGAGATGTTCAAATCCTTACCTACTTCAATATTTGATAGGCATAAAGAGTACTTACAATTTCTTCTCACTGTATTTTTAACTAGTATGTAATTCTACATTTCTGAGTTAGTTTTGTATCACTGTTTTTCTTCTCTCCTTTCTGATTCTTCCAGATTTTATATGTCAGTGTTCTGGTAATGTGCTATGTAGTTTATTTTGTGATGTTTTTGGGATCTCCTGAAGCCACAAAGAAGTCATTTCCAGTTGCTAGAGTGAAAGCTCTATTACCTAATTTTGTGGAAGATGAGGTAGGTTGCTCAATTTATTTCTTCATTTTCTTCTTAAAATCTCACGTGAGGGTACTTGGAATGTTACTTTGAGACAGTGGAGTTAGTGCTTTTAGGGGTATTTTTGTACTATAGAAGATTTGATAGATTAAATAAGAAAAAGTTACATAGAATTTTTGTTTGAAGTTTGTGTTAGTAAAATTCTTGCCAGAAAAACATCCTGAAACTTGAGCTCTTTGTGGTTATGGGTTTGTTGCTGACTTGGTTTGTACAAAATGTTACTGACATTAACTGGAGATAGACCATCTGCACTGTGCAGGGGAATGATGAGGTATCACTGGATCTGAGGCAGAAAAGAAACCAGAACAACATGACAACGGATTTTGGTACTTCGACCTGTGCACAAAATAACCATGGTGTTACACAGCATTCTACAGACACTCAAATGTTTCTCAAACAGAAATGAGGCAAACAAAGAAATGATAGACAACATTGAGGAAGACAACATTTTGATAAGATTTACAGATTGACAAGATAAAGGTGATTGTTGGTTGCAAGTCTTACAAGGACAGTTTGAAGAGCAGTAAACAATTCATATCTCCAGTGAGGGTGGAAGTTATATTGGCACGTTAAACACCATGGGTGTTTCTTTTCCTAGCTCTAATCTTGGTTAGTATTCCTTGATTAGTATTTTCTGTGGAATGCTCCTGTGGGTGTTTTGTGTGCAACAACAACACTTTTCAACAAGGGAATATGTTTTTGGCAGATTAGTGATGTTGGTGCTGGAATTCAGCAATACTTTAGTTGGTAGTAAGTGTGGCATTGTGGGTTTCCTCATCACTACAGTAGTTAGAGCTACCCTGCAGTATTGCACTGCCTTGCTCTTTTCTCTTTCTGCTCTGTAGTTTCAGTCATGTTTATTACATTTCAGTACTTTTTTTGCAGACCTTTGTTAACTGGAAGGAAGCACGCTTGACTTGGAGTTTCTTCAAACAGTCCTTCTTGAAACAGATTTTGACAGAGGGTGAGGCTTGACATAGAAGTGTGAGGGAAGACTGTGAAGACTATTTACAAAATTGACCTAAATCTTCAGGAAGCTTGGGTGGGGGAAGATGAGGCCTGTGATTGCCAATCTGAGTGGAGTTTTTGAGGGTACTCAGAACTAAGTGCTGTCCCATTTGACTTTGTTCCTTGAATACTTAGTGTTGGAAATGCCTGAAGAAGTATTGGGAAAGATTTTGGGATTTGTTCTCAAGTTCTTTATTTTGAACTTACAGGTGAACGATATGTGATGACTTTTTTGAACGTGCTGAATTTTGGAGATCAGGGTAAGTGTGATGGTATTGCGGAATGCTGACAGAGTTTTCTTAGTCACTGCTCTTCACATGGTTCGGAAAATGACTTAAAGTGTTTGAAGATAACTTGAAAATCTGAGAATATTTCAAAGCCTTTGTGACTTTTGAGATACATTTCAGAGAATGATTGATATAGATAATAATAATCAATTTAAGATAATAGAATTACAGAATAGCTTGCGTTGGAAGTAACCTTCAAGATTATCTAGTTCTAACCCCCTGGCCATGGGCAGGGACATCTTTCACTAGATATTGTACCTTCCTCTTTTCCTGTATCAGTAAATCCTTATATTCCTGTTCTCATTCAGTGAACTTTATCAAAACCCTCTAAGTTCCTCTACAGTAAGAATTTTAAGTGTGATTTGGTGCTGTTCTAGATCCGCATCTGTGTAGTTGGTGCTTTTGTCCTACCTTTGCCATGAGCAAACCTTGCAATTTTAAGCTGTAGTTGCTTGACTGTCAGAATTTTTAGAGAACACTACTCCAATGTTGCACTAAATCCCACTTGTTTTCTCTTTTTTTGGAGATGTTAAATTAAAATTCATGTTGTTATTAAAGATGTGAAATTAAAATGTGTCTAAAACTCAGAGATTGCTTTTTTTCTTTTAAGGTGTATATGATATTGTGAATAACCTTGGTTCACTGGTAGCGAGGTTTATCTTTTTGCCTATTGAGGAGAGTTTTTATGTCTTTTTTGCTAAAGTGTTGGAAAGAGGAAAGACTGTAAAGGATCAGAAGCAGGTATGTTTATTTTGAATTAATTATATGTCAAATGGTTGATTTTTGTTACAGATAAGTTGCATCACAGAAGTGTGACAGACAGAAATGTGTGTTCAAATTTGAGTAATTGAGGCTGTTAAAATTGAAAATCGGAGAACAAAAACGCTGAGTCAGGCTGGACCAAAAAGAAAAGAGAATGGGTAAAATGCTAATGAAATAGAAATTAAAATATGCAGTGGCCTTGCATCAATGAAGTTAACATCAGCTGCCCCAAACAGCGTGATGTAAAGCCTGCTCTACTGTGTATTTCCAGATATAGCAAGCCATTATTTAAATCATGAAATCTATTAAATGAGTGCTGTCTGGAAGTACTTTATTTACTTAAGCTTATCGATAGCTGATAGATAATGTTTCTGAAGAGTGCACCTTTGGGAAGAAAAGAATTGAATTTGTCTTGTGTGTTTGAATTGTATGAGGAGTATCAATGAATAACAGCTTTCTTCCACAGAGCAATATTCTTGATCACTCATGAAGGTCAGCCTGTAGCAATCCCACAAATTGCACATCAGCACACGGTTAAATCCTGTGCTTCAGGTCCTTGTTGGGCTAAGAGAGGTGTATGTGTGTGTATATTTTATATAAAATCTACCTGGGGTATATAACTGGAAAAATGGTCAAATACTAAATGCATAAAACGTAAAAAACGTTGCCAAGTTAAGAGCATGTGTGCAGATAATTCAATAACAAAGCATAAGTTTCACACCTTTTCGTACTATCCAAACTGATTTATTTGTTTCTGTGAAGTAGTATTTCTGCATGAGAGTGACTATCGTTACATTGATTCTTGTTCATAGGATTTACTGGGTATTTTTTTCAGGATGACGTTGCTATGGCTGCAAATGTATTGGAATTGCTGCTGAAACTAGTGCTCCTGATTGGCCTCACCATCACCGTTTTTGGCTATGCCTATTCTCAGCTGGCTCTGGATATTTATGGAGGCTCAATGCTCAGTTCTGGAACAGGTAAAGATTTATAGACCTGGCAAAAAACCACCATCCTTTAAAGAAAACCCTACAACTATTAAGAATTTTCCATAAATCAGCAGTTTTGTTTTTTCCTGTGAATCTGTCACTGAAATCTGAGACAGCTCATCGGAATCCTTTGCCTTGTTTATTTGTTTTCTTGTCAAGATATCTAGACAGACAATTTGTTCAAATGAATTTAAGTTTCCATTATTAGTATTAAAATGACAACTTCTATCTCTTAGTGTCAGTGGCTGTTAAAACAATGCTGTTTGATAAAAGAAATTATCTACTTATCTTTCAAATGTGTTTTTTAGGTCCAGATCTCCTCCGGTGTTACTCGTTGTATGTCCTGTTTCTTGCTGTCAATGGAGTAACAGAATGTTTTACATTTGCCTTAATGTGCAAAGAAGAAGTGGACAGGTAGGAAATAGTGTCTGCAGAATATTCCTGTAAATTTGTTTGTGCTGACCTTATAAAGAGATAGGATCTTTTTTGACTTACCACGGGCTGCTTTCACGATCCCTTTAAAATGTGAATTAGTTCTCCAAGTCAGTTTAGAGCAGAAACTAAGTAGTCATTTTGTTGTTGAACATTTATTTTCTTTAATATATTCCTAATATAAAAGAGCAAAAAACGCACAAGTTTTTACATTACTAATAATTATTATTAAATTTTATTTTCTGCAATGAGTGTACAACTGATTAGTGAAATAGAATTTTCTTCTCGTAATGTAGTTCTTGGTTTAATTTACTTGATGTATTTTCTGTTCTTTCAAAGGGTTTCTTTTAACATTTCTCAAATTTATCTTCATTAGAAGATGGCAAGAGAAATTCTGCTCCTCATTTTAGGAAATAAAAGATCATTAGTAAATGCTGTAACTGCATGCATTGTTAAATTGCTTCTTTTTTTTCCCTAGGTACAATTTTGTTATGCTGGCCTTGTCTTTCATATTTCTCTGCATCTCTTATTTCTTGACGCACTCGTATGGCAGTGTGGGCTTTATCCTTGCCAACTGCTTCAACATGGGCATCCGAATAGCTCACAGCATCCACTACATCTATGATTACTTCAGAGAAAGCCCCCACAGGCCTCTCACAGGCCTGCTCCCCTCACCAGTTCTGCTGCTGGTTTACGTCATCAGTGCGGTGATCACTGCTTTCTCAGAGGTGAGCAGCTTCCTCTCTGCTTTCACTGGGCATGCTGCTGTCAGGTGGCTTTGGTGTCCACAAAAAGAGGAATGCCATTAGGACAAAAGGCTTTTTGAGGGTAGGCTGGGAGATTTCCATTACAGAAAGGCAGGATATAGTATTAAGAGATTCTGTCTTTGTTTCTAAGTTCTCTGCCACCTGTACAAGGTGGAGCTGACAAATAAAATTTTAACACATTTCTGCTGTGTGTAGATAATCTGTGTGCTTAGTTATTAATAATGGAAATTTTGCAGTGGCACCAAGAAACTGGTATTAAAAATTCTGTAATAAAAAGAAGTGATAAACAACCAAGACTAGAACAGAAACAAAAATTGCTAAGAGCGCGTTTAACACATTTATTCAATACAAGATGGTAATTTTGCAGGCTGATTATTAAGGAGATGGTATATTTTCAATGTACAAAATTTTGACAGCTTGAAAATCCTTTATGCCTGAGAAAGGAGAATTTTATATTTTAGAGTGGGAGATCTCCCCGTTTTTGGTAGAAAATAGCCTGATACGTTGCTGTACAGTAGCAGACTTGCATGATAGCATCAGCAAAGTTTTTGTCATCTCAGTTAACATACTTCTGCATGCCAGATAACAGCAGCTTCCTCATTTACCAAGTATCTACTGAATGGTTATTTTTTGCTGACAGAATTTTCTTCAGAAAGAAAGTGTTGTGACTCCTAAAATTGATTTATCGTAGGGTCAGTGCATGTGGCAGAACCGCTTGGTAGTGGCGTTGATGTGTTGGACAGAGGCGTTGGACTTTATTTCTTGTTGAGACAGTAAATGCACTTTGTGCTGCCGTGTTTTTCTGCAATCACTTGTTTTCTTTGTTGTAGGTATTGTTCTGCTGTGACAAGGGCTGGATGGCCAGGCTGGTCCACATCAGCACAGGTGCCCTGTGCTTTGCAGCAACCCTCGTTACAATGTTCTGCACAGAGACCAAGCTCATCCACTTTGTCAGGAGCCAGTTCCTCTCCCGCTATTTGAAGAAAGGAACATGACCTGCTCCTGTGCAGAACAGTTTTTGTATGTGTTTGCAGTAAAGGGCTGCGTTTTTTCTGTAAGATCTGTATGGAAAAAAGGTTTCCATGGGTGTTTGGAAGCATTGAGATTGGAGTGGCAATGTAGACAGTTGCCAGATGAATATAATTTTGTCTTCTGAACTGGTCAGTACAGCAAAAGAGAGATGAATGATTTTCACTTTATGCACCATTCTTTTCTAAGCTTTTCTTCAAACAGCCACTTAGGTAATGAATGAAGATCTAAGCTGGACCCTCTGACATAATGTGGTTGACAGATTGCATGTGGAGAGCTCCTGTTCCTGCCACTGGGCAGTGTGGGAAGGCCTGACATCGTTTAGAAGGCCCTTATTTGGCATGGGGGCTGCTTGACTGGGGAGAAAATGGCCAGAAAAAAGAAACTCAAACCCAGCAATAAATGCCATTAAAATACCCAAAAGCTGAGGAGAACACTAGAGCAAGCAAGGAGAGCACTGGAGCAGTGTGAGTGTTGTGGAGCAGAACACAGTGTGGTGCAGAGGGATTGAGCTGTCACTGTTTGAAGTGCAAAGCGGGGAACACAAAATCCTGACGTTTACAAGTAAATTAATGGAATACACAGCATGTGTCCATGCTGGCTCTGTGAGATTATTTCTTTCAGCAGATCCTTCATGTCTGAGGGCATTGATTAACTTGTCAGAAATACTCTGAAACCTTAGCTGGAAGAGGTTTTGAGTATTGTCTGCAGAAGGTGTTCAGTACAATCACTGATGGTGCAGTTTAGTTGGGTGCTCATAAAACTTATTTTCATTCCATTGTTTTTGGTTTGGGTTTGTCTGAGATTTTAAATGCCAGCATGAACAAACTTGTCTCAATAAAAATTATTTTGTTTTATCTTTACAATTGAATGTTAAATATATTTAATGAGATTTTTTACAAGGACTTATGTATAGTGAGGATTTCTTTGTTGGATAGTAAATACTTCCGTTTGTTCCAGTGTTTTCCTCATATCTTGTTCCTTTGCTTGTTCAGTCTTAACCTCTGGATTGGGTTTTTTTTTAATGGTTGAAAATTTGGACATTCAGAAGTTCTAAAATTCAGTGTTGCTGCTGGTTTAGGTGTACTAATGGTGTATTGTATTGCTGGTCTAAGATCTGAATTGGGAACTTCCAGAGCGGACAAGTGGCAGATTTATAATGATCAGTGCTTCCTTTGCAGTGTTTGGATGGACCAAAAAATGTCAAGGGGTGAAAAATGTGTGCTTAGACATGTGCAGTTGAAAGCTTTTAGTTTAATTATGTAGCAACTCTGTACATCCTCTGACTGCTTAAAAGAAAATCACTGCAAATGGCATTGTTGAGTTCACTGTGGTGACCACAGTGTCCAGGGTGAAATACTTTCTAGAGTCAAGGCATTCAGCTAGGAGCTAGAAATATTTCCTAAACTCTGGTAATTCCCACTTGGAAAACATTGCCAAAGATACTTTACATGGGAATTTGGTGATTGAAAAATTATCACAGAGAAGCTAAAATGTAACAGTGAAGGGAAATGTCTCCATTGCCTGGCTGGAAGGGAGTGGATAGAGACTTGCTGGTTCTTCTTTCGCTGTTTTGAAATCTCTCAAAACAAAACAAGCTCTACACTATTCTGTCCTCTTAATTGAGTTCAGTAGTTCTTTGCCTTCTAAATTTTTCTATTCTGAGTGGTCTTGCAGCATTTTTTCTCTTTTCTCTCGGGTGTGGAGTTTGCTGTGAAGTACACCTTTGTATATTGTAAAGGGTTGAAACTTCTTTATCATAAATTGTCAACACTTACAAATTTTTTTCCTTTACTTGTTCATAGTACAAAAAATCAAGACAATTGAACCTATGGACTGTATTTTAGGGTCTGTCTTTTTCTGCCTGTCTTTGGGATCCTACTGTGGCAATAGCTCAATGCAGACAGGGAACTTTTGTAACTCCTTGGAATGAGAAATTTTGTGCAGTTCTGCACCTAAAGTGCTTTGGAGATGAAAGAACTTCTCATACAAAATGAACTTGAAGTCATTCTGCCTTGTCTTCTCTTACAGCCCCAGCTGTACACTGATACTACTTTTGCTACTTACACTGTCATGAGTAGGGTGATGTGAGATCTCCCTGTTCAAATAGTGACCTGTGTAGTCTCATAAATATTTTTTAACATAAATGCAGTGAATGCATTTAAATACAAGTTAACATTTTTGCACTAATTTGTTTTATTTCATATTGGAAAAGTAGATAAATCTCTCTTGTGTCTCGAATGGAATTTTATATGAATCAAGAAGACATTTAAGGTGACTTAATGATTGCTCATTTGCAAATTAAGGACACATTCCTCATTTAAACATCATCTGTAAGCAGCTCAGTAATGGTTGACTGGCTTTTGTGATGTGGGATGTTTTATTTTTAATATGTTTTATGTGGCAGGAAACTGCAAGGATGGACAGGAAGTAGAGACCTATGAAACTGTCTACTGGTTTCTTATTTATCAGTGGCATCCTTAATGTCAAAGCTGTTAATTGCTTTATTGCTAAAGCAGCAAACACTCAAACTCAGGGACAAAGTTGGGATTGAACTTGACCATTACCTTTTGTTCTAGCCCTGTTAGTCTGTCAAAGGCACAACTGTCTAAAAATTTGTGAAGCTGTTTTGCAGTGTTCTGAAATCTTTTAGTTTAAGCCAAAGGTGAATGAAAACGTTTTCTTTGGAGGAAAAAGTTATGATTTCATGCTTTGTGGTGTGTTTTTCTTATTTGTTGGATGAAAGACTTTCAAGGTAACACTAAATAAAGTTTATTTCCTTTATATTTTATTTTTGTCTTCCACTTGATGATTATTGGATTTTGTTTGTATTATTGGTACAGCTGATGCTTGAATTTGGTTGGATTTTCTAGCATATTTTATGTATAAATTCAGTTATCAACCTAAACATACACACCACTTCCTAACACACACAGAGATAAAATTTGCTGTAGTAGTTTTGTGAGAAGGGGCATCATTATAGTCACTTTCTTTCTCTTTGTTTCTGTTAAATTGTGTGTTTGTATGAATTGGAATGGCCAAGTTCCTTTGTTTGCTTTTACAATGCCCTGTGATAAAAACTGATTCAGTGGCCAGGAATAAAACTGATATTTACTGAAGTTTTTTAGCTGAATTAGGTTGTGACTGGCAGTGCAACTGTTGAGAATTAACCAATTAACCAATTGTTCAACTGTTCGGTTTTTCCCTTGTATTGTAAATATTTGTAAAGAAGTAGCAAAGAAATTGGGAGCTAAAGCTTTGCCTAAGTGGTTAATCTGCTTTAGCAGGCACAAAAGGTAATAGATATCATCTTGAATGCTGATCAGTTTAGCTCCTCTGAGGGATATTGACTTCTTAGTTCATGTGAAGGATTGTGTGAGTATGAGTGCCTTGAGGTCAGTCTTAATTCCCTGGTTCCTGGATAGTCCTTTCTAAATTTTGAACTTCTTTTTGTGGACTTCATATTTTTTGCTGTTTGAACATCACACTTGTTTTTGGGTTTTTTTTCTGTGGTTTAATTACCTGATTTTAAAGATAATGCTGAAGAGAGGATCTGAGGCTTTTTGAACCATATCAGTGCTTCAATAGATCTGCTGAGCTGTAATGGTTTTGTTGAGCACAAAATGCATAACTCATCTGCATTCTGAGAGTGCGAGGAAATGGAGCTCATTTTCAATCTAAGCTGAAAATGAAGTTTGAAGCTCTGCACGTGTGATGTACAGCTGGGCCCTGGAAACAGAGCAGGGCCTGCTCAAAAGCGTGAGCAGCTGGGGATCTAAAGAAAACTGGTAGGAAGTGCTTATCTCTGTTTCATTCTGGATTGCTGCCATGGAAAGATGTGTGTTCTCTCTAGTCTCTGGATCTGAGCTGTGCTTCAGGCACCACCTTGCTGGGGTCTAGAAGGAGGAATGAACCCTTTTCAGTGGGGTGCCTGTCACTGGACATCCCTGTAGTGAGCTCTGTTCATGGAATCTGATCGTGTGTGCCCCCTGTGCAGCCAAGGGAGGATGTTTTGGTAATTGTGGGGAAAGGTAAAACAACTCTGGGTTTTTCTTTGTCAGACTTCCTGGTTAGTTGGAGTAAGTGAACCTCTGACAGGGCTCTTTGTGTTGGTTTGCTGGCAAGGTTTTGTGATTCACCCATAATGTGTTTAGCATCATTTATCTCCAAAGTTCTGTGTCATCCCACTGAACTGAGAAAGTGGAAAGGAACATAACCAAGGGGATAGATGTTTTATATCCATGGCCCATTTAATAAGACTGAATAATTAAAGCTGTGTCAAGAAGAAAAAAAAAATGGAGAGAGATAACAGTCTTTAAACACACATCAGATGTATGATGTAAGTAAACAAAAATCATGGTTTGTTCTTTGTGATCCACTTTTGCTCCAAGAAGGGAAAAATGCAGCAGAGCTTGGGAGAAGACTGCAAGGTTTGGCCATTAGCATTCTTGAATGCAGGGATATTCCAGCCACTTTCATCCTTTTGGACCCTTTGGGAGAGAGGAGTATGAAACAGGGCACTGATACTGTTCTAAAGGGATTGTGTCTCAGGGAGCAACTGGGGCACAGTGAGGCACTGTCTGTGAGAAAGTGCCTTGTCATCACTTGGGAATATCTTCTTCTTTTTTGTTTTTCATTCCTGTTTCGTTCATATGTTGGTAAACGATTGATAACCAACTCCTTTATGTAGATATGTCCCTATTTGTTGCAAACAGTTAGCCTAGCCAGTCTCATTGTGAAAATGCAGTAAATCACCAGGGCTGAATTGCGAAAAATGTTGGTCAGCCTGCTGAAGGTTGTATTGTGGCCTGTTGGCCAGCTCTGACAGCAAGGAGTGTGGAAGGAGCAAATTAAGGTTGCACAGGAAAATTTAATTGTGGCTTTTTGGTTCTGGATGCTTGACTTGGCAGTACTAATGTTCTCCTAACGGAAGGGGGGTTTGGGAGTTATTTTATAAAACAAGCACCATAAAGTGCACTCGTATGCCTTCTCTTACTTGTGTAATGATTTTTAGCAGCCTCTCGGCATGGGTGAGGAGATGGTATGGGTTGAGCAAAGGGAAACGTGGCTGAGTACAGCCCATGTCCAAGGAACACAGTGTCCCTCTGAGGAGAGGCCTTTAGTCTGTGAGTTACTTCCATTTCTGAATGCATTTCTGTAACTGCAGATAAAACTTGTAAGTATGTCTCTGCTCAAGTGCTTCTCTAGGCAACTAGGAGAACAAGCTTGGAAGAATCAAGAGTATGCCCATGATGTAGAATACACTTTGCTATGGACTGCTTGTCATTGTGCTTTGCTGGTCGAGTAGGTTTTATTTATGCATTGAAAATACAGGCAACAGGGTGTGCTAATACTCTATTTCACTTTCACTAATAGTCCTCATACTTGAGGTTGACTGTATATTAACCTGTGGAAACTGGGTTTTTTCTATGGTTCCTTCAGAATTGTATTGATCAGTTTTAGTATATTTTCTTCTCCCTCAAATGACTTTATTACCCAGTAGCTTCACACATGTTCATCTGGGAGCTCTGCAGAAGCACAGGATGAGGATCAGAGAAGTTCTGGAGTTTCACTCAAGTCCTGCTCAGCATACCCAGGTTGGAGGAGAGCTGAGTAGAGCCTTCCCTGCTCAGTAGGGATAAATGTCATAATTCATGGCCTGATTCTTGGCTGCACAGCTCTGAGCAACTTGCCAGAGATTCCTAAGGAAAAGTTGTGACAGCTGTGGAAAAAGTCTGTAGTAAAGCCAGGCAGGATAAGAAAGCTAGGATTGGTTTCTTGAGGCAGCGGCTCCAGGATGAAAACCACCAGATCTTTTGGGGTGAAAGCCATAACTGAAGCAGAAAATCAGAATAAAATCAGAAACTAAAAACACACAATGTTCAGCTTTGGTAACTGGGCATTTAAGGTTCTCTGTACTCCACTGGGACTGGCTACTCACCAGGTGAGGAGAAAAGGGAAGGATTTCTTCCCATCTGGAGGAAAATATATTGATATAGGTCATCTGAAAGATATTTTGGTGTGGGAGCAGAAAGCTTTCATGGCTGAAGATGCATTGAGGAAGGCTGAAAAGGCATTTGCAATCTGTCAGGGGAGCAGTACATCTACAGCAATGTTAAGGTTGCTGCAGTATGGGCCTTGAGGTGAGCTGCAACCAATTTGACTTAATCTATTACAGTTAGGAAAAGGAAAATTAGTCTCTGTAGGGTAAGAAAAGGTGGACGTGAAAGCAGAGGTTGAATTATTGAAGGAATAGGAACAGAATTGAAGTGGAAGAACAGAAGAAAAGTAGTGCAGAGTAGCGTGCGCTGCAAGAAGCCTGTGTTCAGCATCTGTGATGAAGTGCATGTGATGAAGGACATACAAAAGGCTAGACAATAAAACCTCCAGCTGTGCAGTTACTTGGCAGTGGAAAAAAGCTCAAGCATCTTCAGGGTTGTAGTTAGAGGCAGAATTGTGGATTGTGTCATTCAGCTTCCTTAAGGAGTCTCCTGGTCTTTGAAAAGAGCATTGCAGGAAGGGCAAGGTGTGGTTGGATTTGTCGGTGCAGAAATTAGCCCAGAAGAGCTCAGCCCATGGAACTGAAGGGGAGGCTGCTGATACAATCCAGATTCCGTTGGTGTGGATATACCAGAATACATGGAAAAGGCATTTCCATTCTTGCACCAAGACTTAGACCAGTTCTCTTCTGCTAATCCATGTGGGCAGCCCTGAGACAAAAGAATGGGAGAAATTGCAGGTGGAAGCAGAGAGATGAAAAACGGACACTGCCAGAAGCAGCTGTCACACCATGCGAGTGGGAGCGCTGATCTCTGCTGGGGATCGTGGCACACATGGAGTGCAGGGCAGTGGAGCTGTGGTTCAGACTGTGCTTTCCCCCACACCACATGTGCTACCTGGAGGGACTCTGAGTGGATATATAGCCCCACAGTAAGCACAGCGGATTCTAGGTTTAAATGAATTAGGGAACAGAAATGGAAAATTAGAAGAGCTTTGCATGGATAGTGTTTGGATTGCAACTAGATGTGCATGACTTAATATTAACTATTAAAATTGTAGGAAATTTAATGTATTAAATATGGACTCAATCTTGAACAAGCAAAGGCAGTTGGGAAATATTGCTTATTTGCAGATCCACTTTCTTTGAATAAAGTGAGGTGTGTATGATGTGCAGTAATTTGGGTAAATGAAGAAACAATTTAAAGAAAGGGACTGTCCCTTCTGCTTGAGGAAGGGAAACTTAAGCCATTGAAAAAGTAGTGGAAGATTCTGGAAAATCACTTTTTTCCAAGAAATATGTGTGCTGAGGGAGCAGTAAAGTGTCAAATTAAAAAAGAATACCAGTAGTAATACTCTAATTTTTCTTTAATTATAACAAAGTATTTTTCTGTTATTAAAAATGACACGCAACAGTGATGGCATATCAATTTACAAAGAGTGCCACAGCCATGGAATATTAGCTGAAGACCCCCCTTGACTACAAAAAAAGCTTTATAAAAGAAAAAGTTTAAACGAGCCTTAGAGTCCAAAGAAGAAAACAAGCATAAATGTAAGTGAAAGCTAATCATGCAGAACTTGAGCAAGTTATTACATGCAGTTCCCTGAATCTTTGGCACTGCAATTAATAACTATTTTGATGACATATCTCACTTATCAATAAATCACCTGGCCACTAACAGGAATAATTGTATCAACATATCAAAACCTTGACTGATTTCTGTGCCATTTGTTGCCACCACTAAGTGCTGATGTTTGTTTGGGTTATGACAACCTGCCCTGACTGCCAAGTGCATTTCACCCAGGTGAATATAAGTGTGTGTGTCAAACAAATCTGTACCTGTGTTTGAAGATCACAGAGCAAAGAAAACGTTTCTGTTACTACACAGCAAGCATTAAACGTCAGTGGAATCCAGTTTGTACTGATGTATTCACAAATATTTATTAAAGTAGCAGTTCTTGGGGACCATTTCTTATGGAATGCCAGAGACAGATTGCAAACTCCCCTCTGAAATAATTTGTAAAACTGTATGTTTTGGGGCTTGTTTCCTTGTTGCTTGTCTTGTGGCAGGGTGCACAGGATCTTGGTGACTGTGGCAACTTATACCAAGTCAGGATGAGATAAAGGGATTGTGATAACTTTTGGCCAATGGAATGGTGCCCTGCTCCTCCTGATGGGCAGCAGGTACACAGCTTATATGTCAAAATGTGCTGTTTCTTTGATATATATGTGGAGTGACTTTCTCCTTCTTTTTAGAAGATCACTTGAGTAATTGTATGGAGTTCATCTGCTGAACAGTATTGCTTTTGTCAAATCAAGACAGATTTTTATGAAATGCTTCAAGTTTCTTAATTTCTGCATGAGGGAAATAATTAATTGCATGTCCTTTCCCCCTCCCCTCCAGACTGTCTCCAGAGTGGTGCATGCTGGTTCTTTGATGCCCTTACTGCCAGCAGCATCATCTTGGCAAAAACAACAATGAAAGAACTGCCCCCAGTATATTGTGTGTCCTTGTCCCAGCTCTGTTCTCTGCTTGATGCCATCCATGTTTTCCTTCTTTTTCCTTTGCTGTAGCAGCCACGGGACCCCAAGGAGGTACTTCTTGTGTGTTTCATTGTGAAATGCTTATTTGCATGTTCCAGTTGATTCTTCAGTTCAGTCCTGTATTATTTGAGCAAAGTTGATGTGCAGCAATTCAGAAAAGGTTTAGACACCATCAATTACTTCACTACCTAATTCTGGGCTTAAATGTTTATGTGCAAGGTAAGAACACGTTCATGTGATCACAGCAAATAAAAAGCACATATCAGTTCTTTTAAAAATACCTCCCTATTTTGGGCATGAATTTAAGTTCTTAAGTTTTAGAAATCATCTGTTGCTAAAGTAAAGCCTGGGAAAAAAGGGTTCAAAGCCATTTGTTAAGCAAATATAATTTTCCAATAGTAAATGGATTCTGTCACCTGAATTGAAATATACTACCTGAAACTTCTTTCCTGAATACTTTTAACAGTTTATGAAGGATTCTGACTGGTCATTTGGATTTTTTTTTCCCCCTGCAGCTGTGAATTAGATGAAAAAATACTGCAGCTGAACATAACATTGTTTTGTCACTAGGAAATTCACTGCTGGCACTGAATTCAGCCTGGAAAAGTAAAGAGGTCATGACACAACATCTGTTTTGTGGAGAGCATAGTTATTACCACCAGTAATACTGCAAACACTGGAGTGGAAAAAATAACTCCAGAGCAAAGATGCCTTTTTGACCATTGTTTTATGGACTGTGTTAGCTGATTTCCCTTTATGTGTGTGTTTGGAAGGTAAGTTTGAACAAAGTACTCATGCTGCTCAGACATAAGGTGGAGCTATTTCTTTGTGATAGAATTTCCGCCTCACCACCTCCACATCTTCCTTTTTTTCCCCTCCTTACCACATTTTCAGTGTTGCCAGTGATTTTACAGGCAGTGTGCTGGAGGCATGTGTCTGAGGTTTGTTAAACTCCTGTAACCATTTACATTTGCTCTTAGGTTTCATTTTTAGCTAACACAGTCCATATGAGACGTTAGGGGATCTCACCCTACATTTAGCTGTGGTTAATCCTCCACACCTTATTGCTAATCTAAGCTGACTTGGATTCCCATACCATGCTCCCTTGGGCTCGTTGTAATTGGGGTAGCTTCTTCCTTGGGGTGATGGCCTTTGTGTGTCAGTTAAAAAAACTTTAAAGTACATAAATATTAAGTCTTTTTTTCCCACTTCATGTTGTCATTTCTGTATTTTTGCAAAGAATTTCACTCTGTAGTTTCTAATGAATGTTTTCTGAGGGCAGGAAGTGTTGTGACATCCTTGGAAGCAAGTTTCAGAGTTAAGAGTTGATGTTTTACAATGGCTGTATTGGCATCTGTGGCTCTCTGAGCTACTGACCCTACTGAAAGAATCACAGTGTTGTATTTTTGTGCCTTGGAGGAATGATTGGAAGTATGGATGCAGTGCTCCAGGGGACAGACAGGGACTGCAGTTGCAGGCAGCTTCCAGGAATGAGCACCTTCTCCTGTGCCTGTAAAACCTCTCCTGTGCCTGGTTTGTTTTAACTTTGCAGTTGCTTTCTCCAGGCCCTGACTTGCAGAGCTTCAGACTCTTACCCTTTTTATTAGAAGCCAACTCCTCAATCCTTCCATTATCTGGCTCACTTGAAAGTCTCATCTGTGGATTTCAAAGCTTCTCTGTGAACTGGATGTGTCTGTGATTTAGCTGGGAGATAGCCAGCTCCAAATGTGAAATTCCCTTTCTGTGTGTAGCAGATAGTGTTACACAGCCCTGAGAAAAGCTCATCACATACACACAAAATAAACTGTGGCAACCCCTTGTGATAACGAAGGTTTCTTTATCCTCGGGTTTTGCAAACACTTTAGGTATTGAGTAATCATCTTCTATTAGTGCTCTTAGAAGTAGAACCTGTTAAGTTCACCTGCAGCCAGTGAGAAAAAACCCTTTTTATGAGGTCATTCTTCTGTCATTCAGTTCTGTAATGGAAAGGTTGACTCACCAACCCCAGCCCTGGAGAGGTAGATAGGATATCTACAGTGTCATTTCCCTTTTTCAGCCCTGTTATGCCACATATTAGTCAGAGTTCATTTATTTCATTAGTTTACTTTGTAAAGCAATTACATAACTGTTACCACAATAGGACTGGAATGGTGTTTTACATTTACTAAAATAACTTGGCAATTAATTTCAAATGATCTCTGTGCAGTAATCTCCTACATATAATAGAATTATTCAAATGTCTATGAACATTTTACACGCAGTATTAGAGTGAGTTAGATCAATCAAAAATTAATTGCATCCAAGGCATCAGCATAGCCTTCTGGGATCAGCTGAATGCCAGTATGTCACAATAAAGTCATAATAATTGATGTAGCATTGAATCGTGCCTTTGCTTCTCCCTTATAATGGCAATTTTATTAGCTGAGCAGGCTAGGTGGAAAAATGAAAAGAAAAGAGAAATGAAAGTAAGTTAAATACCAGCTAGTGGCCATTAACTTTGATTTAATTCTGTGCTTATGTGGTTTATCATCCTGACACTTTCTGTATGCTTAAAAAAGCTTGTTTTGCCCAATTGCACTTCCCCTGTGCTTCCTATTTATATATGTGTAGAGAAGAATGGAATATATGGCTGAGCATTCAACTCAAGCTGTCAACCCAAAATATTTCTTCTGAACTTTGATTTGATTACTTGGGTAGTCAACATGAGAAGTATCTCTCTTGGTAAGTGTTTGGTTTTCCTTGGGCTCCTTTTTTCCCCCAAGTGTGACTCTTGGATGATTTCTGTCGTAGAAGTAGAGTGCAGATACCAAAATATTTGACAACTCCTCTTTTCACTAGCAGATTTCCTCTGTTTAATTTTTTAAAAAATTCATAAACCAGGAGTTTTGCTGTATCACAACTACTGAAGAGCTGTTGAACTCACTTTTGTCTGTGGTTATTAGGGAACAAAGAAATTCCTTAGCTTCAAATTCAACTACAAACTCTTTATTATTTTCAGAGAATCTGTAAACTAGACATGAGTTTGTTCTCTTTATTTGAAAAGTCACATTGGCAGTCATGGGGTATAGAAAGATAGTGAGTGAGAAGGTAAGCAGGGCTAGTAAGGGGCAAAACTGACCAAGAAAACCACACTGTTGCCTTGGGTTAGGGAGAGGTGGGTGGTAGCTGTTGCTTTGTCTTGTTTGGTGGCACAGGGACCTGGAAACAGATGGTGAAAATAGTTAAACACACTGAACTTGCAGAGCTGTAGCTGGGTATTCAGGTGGGAAAAACATTCAAACATGAGATGGAAATCCAGATCTACAAAATTCTGAGCTGTCGGGGTTCATGAGTAATGCAAGAAAGTGATATAAGGGTCTGGAAGACACATGGGTTCCTGAGAGCTGGCAAAGGGAGCAGTGGGGATTAATGTAGGACTAGAGGAAGTCTCAAGTCCACGTAAAGTGACTTTTTCCCTGTGAGTGCCTGTGTTAGCAATGCTGTTTTATCTTCCTTTTTTTAGTGCTTCATCTACCCAGTCTTCCTTCCTTCATCTTACTGCTGCATTCTTAAAAGCAAGAGCAGAATCAAATCTGCAAAGCTGTGGTGCTTGTGGCGAGGCAGGAAAACAGAGTGTTCACTCTGAGAGAGCCCCAGATTGAGTAGATTCAACTTGTTAATGGTGGAAGGCTGAAGACAAATGTGAAAGTCTTTGGCCTTCATTCTCAAGAACTGCTCAGATCCTGATAGATCTCTTTAAAAGCACCTGAATTTCAGGAGAGAAACTGTTATCAACTCATCCCTGGAGGGCAAACCCAAAGCAGTAAGTGGAGAGGTGGTGTGACTCTGAGCGATTGAACTCTTGCAGCATGTGGGTGACTTTGCAGATATAGTGACCTCTGATCAGGGCATTTCATCACTACAGAGCTGACAAAAATACATTATCAGAAAAGTGGGTAAAGTGTGGAAAGGGGATGGGGAGGAAATAAAGCTTTGAAAGTTTAAAAACCTGCATCCTTCACAGGGCTGGAATTTTTCAGCCTGCATATAAACAGCAGAGTGTGATTTGTGAAAACAGCCAAGCTAAGCCCAGTCCTGGTAACAACTCAGTGGGCTGATTCATTCTGGTTTTCAGGCACCTGACCTGGTTGAGCTGGGCTGAGACCTGTGCACCTGCAGCCAGCTTGCTACTTAGCTTATTTTTGCACACTGGCTCTGGAGTACCTACCTTGGTTGTATGTGCTTAGACTGCAGTGTGCTTAGATTTGCCCTGCAGTTGGTGACACGGTGACAGATGATTGTACAGACAGATATTTGCTACATATGTGCAAGCATGGGAAGGGATTGTGACTTTATGAGAATCTGAAAGGCATGAAAAAGGAGGAAGAGGTGAGCTAGGTCAGCAGTGAATGGTTTGCATATGGTAAAAACGTAACAGTTGGCAGGAGTTTTTCCTAAATTATAACTTTCTAATTTGCTCCTCATTTAAATTTATCTAGAACAGATATCTCTGTGGAAGTGACAGCAAAGCCCTCATGTTTGAGTGGTAGTAAAATTAGCCGACATAAAGATGCAGAACATACTGCAGATTATGTAGCTGTAACTCTATGATGGAAAAAATCTGTTCCCCTTTCCATTTACTGATTATGGATTTTAACATGCTATAGGTGCTATCCAAGTTTTTTCAATGCTTACCCAAATTAAAAGGGACAGGGATAATTCACTGTCATCATTAGGATATATTGTCTTGGCAGATGTTGCCAGTCAGACTTTCTGATTAAACCTGCCCTTCAGAGCTCCTAATTTGAAATTAAATGCAAAGTTAAGGCATGACAGAAATATTTCTCACCGTCAACAGATCAACTTTCTGATTCTGAGCAGAATTTCCTCTCATTAAGTTTCCCTTTAACCCATGTAACCTGCAAAAAGACTTGGTGAAGTACATGGCATCAACAAGTGGCACCGGATCCTGAAGAGCCAGCTCAGCCTTTTTAATAAAAATCAGTGATTCCTAATAGTAAAAACTGAACAACACTTGTGTGTGTGTGGCTTTCCCTTGGACATCTGCATACTTGGAAATTGTGTTGATCTTTCCCTAACTGGAGGCATATCACTTCTTTAACAGGGAATTTGAGGCTATCTCCTTGCCTTTTTGTGCTTCTCTGGGTCATTTGTCACAACTGCTGTGTTCCAGCACAGCTCAGGTGTTTTAATGGCTTTAACCTGATACACTGTTGTTCCCCTGCTCACAGTGTATTATTTTCTGTTATTTTTCCCCACCTTCCCTTTCCTTTTCTTTATCCCTCCTCTCTCTCCCTGAGTGCTGCCCTTTCAGTAGTTGGTTTGCTTAGCACTGAGCCTCGTTGCCCATTGGATTTCCTTGTTCTCTGGATGTTTCTCTGCCAGGTTCTGGGTTCTCTTTTACTCCTGTTGTACAAGATTTTACTGGTTGTATCCTCCAGCACAAAAAAGTGAAATTAATTTTGTTAATTAATGCTTGACTTCTTATAGTAATGAAGAGTTTATTAGATTGCTTGTAATTATCTCATTTATTTCTCAGTGTGCAGAGACAATTTTTTTATTTGACTCAAAACTTAATCATAGTTCAGTGATTTAACTAAGCTATTATTTGTGACCTTTGTTTGTACAAGTATGCTTTGCTCCTTGCTGGCAAAACCTGTGAGGCTCAGCTTTTTTTTTATGTGATCTGATCTATAGTTGTGAAGTACAAAGTGTTTCTTCTCCCCAGGCTGTGCTTGTGTAAACAGTTTTCAGTCAATTAAGGATTTCTCTACAGACTTCTTTTTTTTTCCCCCCTGAATTTACAGGTGCAGCCCAGTGAAACTTTGGGCTTCCCAAATTCAGTCCCTGTCAGGCGTGTAAGGTGCAGTCAGGGATCAAGCTGGCATTGGAATTCAGTTGATTGATGTGGCTTCTGCTCCTCTCCTAAGTATTTCTGTCCTAGGTTTTTGTGTTGCAAATTTAGGGCTACTGTGAGAGAATCAGGAGTTCTGTGAACACACCAAAAATTTAGCCTTTTACTGGAGCATTCAGTTTTTGTATTCCTATAAATGGATTTGTGCATAAGACTCTTGTAATGTTTTTGTCTTACAGTAACTGAAAAAAAAAGCGTTTTTCAAATGAGGAATACTGGGAAATAGCTCCATGTAAGCCCATTTATCTGCTTCCTGTAATCATGGATTGCATTACTGCACATAATGCTAATATGCCTGAAGCAATGCCATGTTATAGCAGCAAAAATAATAGCAGTGTCATTTTAATAGTTATATGAAAGTATTTCCCATAACAGAGAAGTTATTCTTACCTTAGATTATTTTCTTGTCTTCCATGGCTCTCCATGGCATAGCTTTTGTGATGTTTATAGAGCTCGGTATTGTCTTCATTTTTTAAGGCTATTCATAAGCATGTATTCAAAATGTCTTAATTGTTTACTTGTTCTTTCAGCCTTCTATTTATTTTCTGCAGCTGAAAAAAAACCCACCACTACATGTTTAATCGTAATAATTATCTGGGTTTGACTGTTGTTTTGGGGGTTTATGGCTGTTACTGGAGAACCTGGTAGGAAGGAAATGTTATCAGTGACTAATGAATGAGGCTGCTTTCTTCCCCTGTAATAATGTTTTCATGCTTCTCCAAGTATTTCTTCATTTGCATTTCTTTCCAAGGTTCTTTAAAGATTTTCTGATTTTCTTATTTTTGGTATGGATCTTTTCATTCAAATTAATTAAGTCAGCAGTAGCTTTTGGCAACTTCAGTGAGAACAATGACCTCTCAGGCTGGAGCCTGGAAAATTCCAGTTTACCAGTTCACTGTTCCACTAGTATCTTAGCTGAGAGTTGGTGCTTTCAAACAGCATCATTTCATGCAAGGCATCTCTATCTAGCATCTAGTTTTACTTTTTGAATGAGAGATATTCAGTGATGAGCTTTCTCCTTTTGGGAAGAGCAATGCCATGAGGCCTTTGGTATCTGCAGCGCTCTGAGTTTCCAGCAGTTGGTAGAGTGGGAGAGGAAGAGGGAACCCAATTGCATTGCACTCCTTTGTTCTGCCAAAAGATGGAGTAAATGATCTACTGAACGGCCTGTGCTGCTAATTGATTTTCTAGGCAACTAGGAACTTCTCCACAAGGAAAGGTTTTCTGTTGGCTTGTAGTGTTAAAGCTTCATACTTCTCATAATCTATGCTAAATGTAATGAGGCAGTTCTTCTTAATGAATTGACCAAATTGGTTGGTAACAGATGGGTTGGTGACAAATGGGTTAATTAGTAGTCTTATATAATCAGTTTTTATTTCAATTATTTTGTCTACTTATGTGTGAAAGGGTTATTTTAAAACAGTCCTTTCACCTCTTGCAGAGAAAAGAAGTATCTGCGTTACTGGTCAAAGCAGACCCTTCCACAAATAGAGGGATCCTCATCAAATCAAACTAAAAATAGTATTGGCATGCCATAATTACAAGTGGAAAAGCTGGCATTTTCAGTGATTCAAGCTTATTTTAGATAGTTGCTATGGAACACTAAATTTCTTTGGCAAATAAACCCGTGTGCTGTAAGTGTAGCTGGGTATATATTGTCTTTTTCTGCAAATTTTCACTGTCCATGCTGAAATTACCTGTTGGGTTCTAGTGATTGAGCTTCTGCCATCAATTACACTGGCATGAAAGCAATAGGCTTTGTTTTTTTCCTGTATCTTTGTCACTGTATTCACTTCACTCAGTGTCTGCCTTTGTGCCAAAGGATTCTGTCTAATTGTTTCTCTCAGGTACACACCGAGCGACTCGACACTATTACTAACCCCTCGAGTTAGGGGCTGCCAATCTGAACCATTAAATAAGAAGTGCCAGGAAGACTAATCAGGATAAGTTGAAGGAGGCTGAAATCACAGGAGACAGACTGTGCAATTTAGATTCATCAGGTAAATGAACTACAGACGTGTACTGTGGATAAAACTGGTCCCAGAGTGGCCTTTTTTGCGTGGTAACACCATGGTGACTTTCCAAAGGTGCAGCATGGTGAGCTACTGTTTTTACAGCAGTCTTTAGTACATGTGTTGCATCTAATGTCTTGTGTCCTCCATTGCTTAGACTTTATTTTCCCCCAGCAACCTCATTTATTTGTAGAAATTTCACCTGCAGAAGTGGTCTCATTTGACTGCTTCTAGAAAATCCCTTTTTCAGTCCTGATTTTGTAGCTCTTCAGAGAATTGAAAGATGGAGGACTACTTTTAACTCTGAACATTTCCAGTAATGCAGATTTTTCCCTTTAAATGTCAGTAACTTACAGCATTAGAACAGAAGTGAAATGTCTGGTGAGTGGCAGAAATGGGGCAGAGAGGTTAAATGACTTATTTGGATATACTCAGGAAGTCTGTGTCAGAGTGTAGTCCAGAGTAGAGTTTGAATTTTGTATCTGTTTCAGGTTACAGATGATTCTATTATCAACCTCCTGATACATAATTTTAAACATAACCCCTCAATTCTCTCATCTCCTACCAAAAAAAAACCAAAACCAAAAACCACAAAAGTAAGCACTTAATAGATGATAATGTGAAATGCAGTGTGGGAAGGTGAAGGAATAACGTCACCAAACTGGAAGGTCGTTTTGATGATTCAATGAATTTTGTAAATTTTGGGCATTACAAACACTGGCAGCTCTAATTGTGTCTTACAAGACTTTATTTAGCTTTCAAGTGCATTTATATAACTTTCACCCGTTATTGTAAAAAACTGCAAGATATTCTGGCTAGATCAGAAGTTCACATGAAGAATGCTCATACTGAGAGGATGATGAGGAGAAAAGCTTTGATTTGACACATTGTGATGAGTTTTTACTTAAATGGAATCCTTTACAGTGCCATATTTGCATATTGTACTGTTCTCAAAAAGGACTCTTGGGCTTGCAGCAGTTCCTATTTGAAATACTCTGTTACTTATTCTATATAAGGCATAACTATCTGGAAGAACAAACTTAAATGTTAATGAATTCAGCTGCTTTATCCATTCTATATGTATTCATTTTAGGAGAATTGGAAGGTATGAGCTGAAGGGAAAGGGAGGCAAGGGGGGAAAAGAGATGCTTTGTGCAAAACAGTTGCTTCTAGAAGTGGATTTTTCTCTTCAGGTCAAAGTACTGTTTCAGAGGCAGTCAATATGTATAATGCACAGGTTTGTTCCTCCTCTGCTTAAAAAATATCAGCAAATAATCTAAAATGTGATGCTGTTGTGGTGGGCAAGGCGAAGTAAGTTTAAACTTACTGGACACAAAGCCAAACATTGGTGAACTGGAGCACATTGTGAAGAGTGGTTGCCAATCCCATGGTGCTGTGAGGTTGGTATTAACTCTGATTGCCATTGCCTTGTGCATTTGAGATGTTGTGCTGCATGGGAAAGGCCTTCCGGTGTGGAGATGACCAGTGTAATATTTGCACCTTTAAGGTCCCAGTTACTGTAAATGTTGAAAATGTGCTTTTTCCCTGACATCCCAAATGGCTCCATTTAAACAGTAAGAAGCAGATTTAATACACTGAGGTAGACCACAGTATGGGAAACTCTCTCTGAAATCCCATTGTTTTATTTCTGTGTTTGTTTTAGCTGTGCCAAAAACTCTGTACTTCATTTTATCTGTGGTGGGATACAGGGATGCTGCTGAAATGCTCACTGTGGAAATGGACACTGTGCAAGAAGCAAATACCTGTGGTGTCTGCTTGTGTGGACACAAGGACTTGGTTTAAAAGTTATCTGTGCCTGTCTTGGTGGTACAGACAAAATAGGAGTGGTGTCCAGCTTTATTAATTGTTTACAGCACACAGATACAATGTTGATTTCTCCACACATGCTGGCACAAGGCACTGGGCAATGATAAGTCCCTTGGTATAAGTATCTTCCTTTCAAAGCATTTAATGGCCTTAAGTAAATTGACTTGAGATACAGATTAATCTGCTGTCTGAGCACTCAGAAGTTAGACACTCAAATTAAAGGCATTGCCTGACCCCTTTACAGAGGAAATTTCAAACTGCAAATATAAGTGTCTTGATTTTAGTTTGATTTCTGGATGTCCTTTTCTTTGAGCTGCTGAGAGCAGGAAGAGTCATGCTGTAGCTTTGGTTCTAGAGCATGTCAAATGAGATTGTTTCATCTCACTGTAGCATAAATCTACAACTGAAAAGAAGCACTAAGGGGTGTAATCACACACACCTTGATTATATGCTAGTTTTATCTGATCTTGCTCCTACTGAAGTAACAAAACTGTCTTTGAATTAAAAGTGGATTTGAACTTTAAAAAAAGTTCTATCTAAAAACCCTGTGTGTATATATAAATGTATCTTAGAGATCAAAAGGTTATCCTGTTGGTGTGCTGCTTTTTAAAAACAGAATTGCAATGTTGACAGTGCAGTTTAAATTGAGGTATGTGTTTGTGGCAAGGTTGAGTGAGCTTCCACATCTGCCTTTTAAACCTAAAATATTGACAGTAATGTAATCAAAGTCCTGAGTTTTTATAGAAGGTTTCCTGAGGCTGTCTGTCAGAAACCTATTAAATCTGAAAAAGAAACAAAACCATATACTCTACTAAGGCTGACTTAAACGATTCAGGAAAATCCAGATCTCCACTGAATCTCTCTCTTCTCCTTGACATAAGACTAACACAGATTTTGTAAGCATTTTCATGTTTCTTTCCATGTGCTTCTTTTTCAGCATTTATAGAGGAGAACATACTGGAAGACACTAGAGCTGTTAATGGCTTTTTTTTCCTTTTTTTTTTCTCCTCTCCCTTTCTCTGTGTTCTGTTTAAAACCATCCGCCGGAGCTATTCCTACCAGGGCCTTTTTCATTTAAATCTTTAATATTCCTAATGCAAAGACCCACTTTCCCTAATGAACTGACTTTTAAAATATATTAGTTGTTTTTTTTTTTTTAATCAAAAGGAGCAATCTGAAGTTTTAAAAAAAGTATGTTGCCATATTTCCTAGCCTCAGTGTATACTTACTGATGGGACTAGTGGCATTGATGTGACATGTTTTCCAGTTACCTGACTTATGACTCTTCATGTGCCACTTTTATTCTAGCCTGGAATACATTTTAACCTCCAAAGTGTCTGATATGCTCATCACAGAAAATTGGAGTATTCTTTTAAGTTTTTGTTTTTGTCTTTTTTTTTAGGGAGAAGACTCCATTTGCAGGAGTGTCTATAAATAATAAATGATTGTAAATAGTCTTCTATTTGCTCACTTGTAGCTTCTAATTTAAAAGATATTTCTAGCTGAAAGCCATCTTACAGTTGGTTGCTCAAATTAATTGTAGAAAGTGTTTTGTTTTTTTTTAAAAAATACATCCAGTGGGGTGGCTCCTACTTTCATATGGCTCTGACTTTCTACTCGTGACAACTCAGGCACACTTAAAAGGAGTGTCCATTCTAGTCATAGGCCAAGTTCTTCAATGTGCCTCAGGTTTTGAAGGTGCTGACCTTTCCCAAATAATTAAAACTCTCCACTGTGTTCTTTATGTTAAAATAAAAAGTTAGTTGACTGGCCATGAATACACCAACTCTGCTCCACTTCCTTCCTACCTGTCCTGCAAATGCCCCAAGCTTGGGGCTTGCTAGTCTTGTTTTCTTCTGTGTTTGCATCTGCCTTGAGAGCATCACACATTCCCCTGCAGGAAAGGGAAGCTGAATTGGTAGTGAATTACTGGTTTTCTTTCAGAGGCAGTTATTTAGCCCAGGTGTTTCAGGAGGGGGAGAGAATTCAGGGACTGTTCAGTGACCTTCACACTCACCGTGCCGTGTGGTTTAGTGTTGGCAGAACAGTCTGTGCTTCCAGTGGGACCTGCCTGGTAACACCACAGTGGTTCCACAACCATCCAAGTTTCCTGTATGTGGTGTTTCTGGACAGTCTTTCTCCTGCAGGTGCAATACTCTGCGTCAGGAACACTCTACACGTGTAACTGAGGAGGATTTTTTTTTGTTTACCTTTACTCTCCGGGCCATTACCTTATTTTCCTCCCTCTGCACACACGAAGGGATCCTCTCATGTCCTGTTTGTCCTGGACATGGGCCAAAGGGCTTTCACAGCGACAGAGACCCAGCTCTGGGAAGTAGTGGAGCTGCAGAGTGTAAAAACACAATCCTTGACCCAGCAGAGCATGCAGCCCACTGAGAGCACCCCGTGGAGCCAAAGGATGGGACATGATGTTCAGATAGGTGAGGTGGAGTGAGTGCACAAGGCAGAGCAGCAGGCAGCGTTGGGAGCAGAAATAAATCACAAGTTGTCTGAACCACAGGTTTTATTGCGCTGTTCCCTTGCCTTCGGTATAGGTAATCCAACTTGACCAACTCAAAGCATCAAAATCCAGGAGAAAGGAGGCTTTTCCCTTGGTTGAGAAGTTGTGTGGCTGCTATGCATTAAGTATTGTTTGCTATTAAATACAGAAATAAAGTTCTATTACTCATTCTGCCACTCTTGTTAGGAGTCAGTACACAAATATTTGTTCTGTTGCCTTAGTTTCCCTAACTATCAACTAATGACATTGGACCACTGGTTGTGGACACTTTTGTTTTGTAGGCAGATTGTTACCTTGGACTGATTTGATTTCACTGAAATATAAATAACATAAACAAGATGTTATGAGTTTATAACAATATCTCATATAGACTCCTGTGGTGTCAAAGCTGCTGGTGCTATTTCTGGCTCCAGAGTTGAAGTAAGGCTGTGAACGTGTTTCTTGCTTCAATGTTATTCCTAGAAAAGTAGTCATCTAATAATTCAGCAGCAGCATTTTTCTATATATTAAAAAAGCAATAAATACAAATAAAATAAGGAATGTTCTTAGTACTTGGTAAGAGGAAAAATCTGATGTGGAAAATCATACACCCGGGAGCTGATGGTCTATTTTCTCCTAGGTTTAGATCTCTAATATTTCTGGACTGAGATAAAGTTTCTTGCTCTTACCTTTATTGTTCTGTTTTCATTATAGTTAATACCTTAGTCTGCTTTCTTAAAACTGTAGAGAAAACCATTACAGCTTCTATGTGCACATCGGGTCTCTGGGAGTTTCTGCCTGTGTGATTTAGAGCTGGGCAGGGTCTGCTGAGTAATTTTCTTCTTACTGTTCTTATGGTGCAAAGGATGAAAGCAACCTCCTGTTATGAAGAACGTTGAAAACTGTGCTGTCTAGGCTTGTTTTCTGATTTCTTGAACTACTCAATATATGCTATAGTGCTTCATGTGAGTTAATTCCCTTGCAGAATGCAGTTCCCACATGTTGTGAAGTGGGTTGTAGTGTGCTTGTTTGGCCCAACAATTCAGACTGTTTTCCAAACCTGGATCCTGTTTGTAGCAATGCTTGAGCAGGGCCCTAGGAAAATGCTTAAGAGCAGGATAAGCCTGTAATAACACTTCTCTCACTATGCCAGTGATCGACTTCATTTCTGAACCTTTGTAAATTTTTGTATCCTAAGGGAATGAGTTCTACAATGTAATTACACATTGCAATTTCATTTGACATCCTATAGCTCTTGTATTATGAGAGTTATTGAACCCTTTTTTCCTATCTAACTTTCCCCTGTCTTCTAATATCTTAATCCTTATCATGATCTTATCTGCCTCTTTTCCAGATGTAGCACTGAGGTACTTAGTTTAGAGCATGCTTATTCCTTTGTTAATAATTCCTAGAATTTGATTTGATTTTTCTTAACTGCTGATGAAGTCTGAGTTGAGGTTTTTACAGAACTGTAGATTGTAACTTCAAAATCTCATTCCTAAGTAATAGTTTCCAAGTCAATCACTCTGTACATAAAGTTAGGATCATCTTTCTCTGCATGCACTGCTTTGAATTTTTAAGTCTGTAGTTTTATCTGCTTTTCTATCAGTCACTCAGCACTGTCAGAGCCCTCCACAACTCTCCGCAGACAAGCTATATTTTTATTATTATAGATGCTTTCTCAGCATAAGCAGACTTTCTCATCTAGGTGTTCACCCCTTCTGCAGATTATTTATGAATATGTTGAAGAGTTTAGTCTTTAGCAGAAATCTATGCTATGTGTGATCTCTACATGATTGCTGCTTGAGCAGTGGGGCCACACTGGAGGCTTCCTGGGTTAGATGGTGCCTTTATTTTTGTATTAGATGGTGGATTTATTTTTGTATCATTCGTTTGTGAACATTTAACCAATTTAAATTGTGTATTTCTGTCCCTCACAGATTACTTTAATGAGAAATGTCACTGATATATGTGATCAGAAGCCTTATGGAAATCCAGCAATGCTGTATCAGGCAGATATATCTTGTCCATATGTCTGCGACTCTTTCCAAGAACTCTCATAGCTCACGAGTCGTGATTTTCTTCTAGAAACATTGTGTTGCCTCTTCCTCCATATGTTCTGTTTATGCTTGTGTCCTTAAATTTTCCTTCACTTCTGGCAGTTCTCCTGCAGCATAAGCCTGAGGTTCTGGTCTGTATTTCTTTAAATTCTTCAAATCTGAGTGTTTTTAAAAATTGACACTGCAGTTGGCTTCCTTCAGTTTCTCTGGCATCAAGAGCTGTTTGCATCCAAGCTATTCCATTTATTTCCCTTCATACTCAGGTGTTTGATCTCTGACACTTACACTTCTTTTTGCTTGCTTCTACACACAAAAAAGAAAGAGACTCTAACTAAGGGTTTCTATTATTTTAATGTGAACTGGATCAATACCACAAGGCAAGCGGTCCTGGGCGGTTGTGAGAGCACTGGGATAGAAATGACTAATGTGTGCAGCTAGTTGGGACAAAAAGGGAGAAGCCCCTTATTGTTGCAGGCAAACGATCCCTTCCCACAGAAGACATCTTCAAATTGAGTAATCTGTATTGTCTCTGTGATTTAACAAGGATTTTAATGGGCTGAGTGAATCCAGTGTCTTGGCACAGGCAGTGCATTATTGGGCAGGTATGAGCTCTGTTCTGTGATAATAATTAGATGTTATTAAGACAGAGAAAGAAGGAATTGTTTTAAATGGCTTGTATGGGATCAGGTGGAGAGAGGCCAACTTCTCATCTGTTTCTAGGACATGGATAGATTGTGTAGATTTGCAGAGAACTTAATCCAGCTGCTTAATACATGACTTCACACTTGTGCTGCAGGTGTGTTGTTGGCCGCATGGCAGGACATTTTAGTTGTGTGGAATAATTGGGGACCGTGTTGATTTCTTCAGTGTCATGTTTGTTTGTGACATTTTATTCCTGATGACATTTCTTACCTGTGTTAATGCTACTGTAACAGCAAAGTTTTTCCCAACTAGCCGATATGCAGAGTGGAGTTAATTGTTTGCTGTGTCTGCAGCTACCTGTGCCAGTAGAGAATTAGATTTGATAGAAAACAAATGAATGCTTTTCCAAAGTCAATTCATAATAATTTTGGCCTCATTTTCCTTTATATTGGTAACTACTGTAGTTTTTCTTCTATTCAGAACAGTGGCGGTGAGCAAAAATTAGGCCTTCCTACATATCTGTTTTCATTAAAAAATTGCATCCATTACTCTTTTTATTTATTCTGTTCGTGCTGCAGTTAAGCTTGTGGTAAGCTATCAGAGGTCTAGATTCAAGTCACAAAGATGGAAAGAGAGTGTTGTGCAACATGAGATATGGGCAATTGGTTCATATAATTTGGTGTATGAGTGGCTATTTTAGAGACAGATTGTGTATGTTTCTATTTGAACTCTCTCTCAAAATACATAGTATATATGCACTTTAGAGCAACAGAGTATTCTGGTAATATTTTGTCTATAGTATACACCAGGGAGTCAAAAAAATACCTGTATTTGTTCGAAAAGAAGTTGGATATTTTTTAACACCGTTGAATTGGATTTGTTTTAAAGCTTGGTAAATTGTGAATTCTTCTTAGACCTGTTTCTTTTTGCCCTATTTGCCCTTATCAGGACTTTGTTCACCCAACTGCTGATACGTAATGCTAACGCCTTGTAGGCTATGGGTCTCATTTACAAACCCCTTTTCAGTTACAGAAAAGGACAGAATCATCAGGGAAAGAATTGTACACATTTAAAAAACATACCACAGGAAAAAAACCCCAAGCCTGTGCTGTTAATTAATTCTTTCTCAGTCTTATAATATATTTTAATTTGCTAGTCTGATACTTGCATTGTGACAGAGAATAGTTTAGGGTCTGCTTGCCCTACCTGCATGCAGCTGTCTCTATTTTCTTTCGTGTACCTAACAGCATTTGTATTTTATGCAGTTAAAATGACAATTTAGAGTTTGCTCAAGGCAAAAATTGTACAGTCAAGTTTTGAATATATTCGAGGACAGAGGCTCCACAGGGGGTGTGTCGGTGTACTAATGCATGTGGGGTTCACAGGAGCACTTTCATGGCACCATCACTGAGCTGCAGCAGAGATGTGCCCAGTATGATTATGATGTGGCTAATTAGCATGATATCATTGTGTGTCTCCAGGTCTGAAGCTGCTGTTTTGAGTGTTGCCAGATCTCTCTCCTAGTCTGAGTCCATCTGCTTCTGCTGGAATACATTTTAGGATGGCAATTATCTGCAATACCTCTAAAATATATTTGTTTCTAGAAACGGGATCATGTTGGTACATGTTACTTTTTATATGGTGTTGTCATTGCAGCCCCCAGCAACAAGTGTCTTACTTGCTTTATGCTGTAGCTGACTCCTCTCCTTCAATTCCCTGTAACATTTTGGCCATCCAATAACACACGGTTGTTTATGTTCCAATCGGAGTAAATTTCAAGATACACATTTACTATGTAAAAAGCTTAATTTTGGACTATCAGTCTTGTAGGAAACAATGTATAGATACACTTGATACTTTCTTTTGAGCACAGATCTCTTCACACAGCACACATGCTAAAACCTCATACTGCATGAGAGTGTTTGCAGTGAGACGTTTGTGCTTATTAGGATTGCATATTTCATAGAGGCGTTTTTGTAGTCAATATACAAAATTCAATCTTAGCTAATTGTGCTGTCACATGACGTGCTTTTACTGTTATATTGATTTTTAAAAAGCTGGGGTTTTTTGTTACATAACCCCTTTTATCTAGTTTCTGTGTTTAATGAATTTGAGATACACAAGCATTTAGAAGTGTTATATTTAGTTTGCAATTGGTTGCCTGACAACACAGCATCAATCTTGTCCTTCCCCACTAGAGATATGGTAATGTTCTTGCTAGTCTTAAGAATACTTATGCACTTACACTGAGAAAAAAGGATCTGTCAGCGGCACATTACAGGTTTCCATCTGTTATTTTTGGGTACCTTGTTAAGGTATAGTTATTACTTTATTAATAAAAATGAGGGTTTCAAAATGGAGCATTCAGATGTTGGGGAACAGCAGCTTTACAGCTGTGTGGTGCTTGTCATGCACAGAATGAGGAGGGAGCCCTGTAGAAAATAAGTCTACAGTTGTGCAAGTGAAGGCTATTAAACCTTGGGAATGTATAAAGAGAGAAAACTGAGACTATTCAGGGAGGCTCTGGCCTGGTGTTCCTTAACTTGAAAGCTTGATTTAACTTGATTTTGATATTAATTCAGTCTCTCAACAACTTATTGCTCTCTATTCTCACACACAGAAAAAAGAAGGTGAAAAATGCTGTCATCTGCAAAGTATTGCTAATGCCTTGCCCTGTCAGGGACATTCAGATCTCGTGCTTTGAACATGCAGTGGAGGCCTTTGCCAGACTGATGGAGTTGGTGGCACTTGCCTGGAGGGAGTGGCCTGTTTGTGCCATGTGCCAAGAGCTTATGGAAGATGGGAAGAGTCTCACTCAGGAGCGCTTCCAGCTCTCAGTAGGGCAGTGGATGTTAGTGCTTGGGCAGTTCCAGGCCCAACACTGCAGCATTTATAACACTGGCTCTTATTTCAGCTCTCACAGGGTTTATGGGATGAACAAAAGCCAGTTGTCCTGCTTGAAGGTCTGGTCTTTCCTGCTTTGCAAAAGCTTCCTGTAAATAATGGCTTTCCATTAATCAGGAAAGGTTGTTCAGTAAGTGGTAATAATGCTCAGTTTTCTTGCAAAAGAAAAAGCTTTTGTTAAGTTTGTGGGGACCCCCAGCTTCTGGTGGATGGGTGAAGTGATGAACAAAATGGTGTTTTACATTTGACACAAGAATTAAAAATAATTAAGAGAAATGGAACTTGTTTTTAAAAACATTACTCCAGTTGCATTTCTATTTTCTTAATTTAAAATTTCTATGCCTTTCCTCACCCCTTAAAGTGCACAAGGGAAGGAAAGGTTTTAATACCCTTCTGAAGAAAACAGAACTAGAACTGAACTTTCAATTACCTTCATGTAATGTTTTTCTGCCACTGAGAACGTATGGCCAACCTTTTTGCTAACAAAAATAAAAGTTTTTTTTCATTAAATCCAATTCCTCAGTGGGAACATCTGTATCTGCGTTGAGAAGTTTGCCAGCTTTATTAAGAATTCTGATTATAATGGGTTGTTGACTTCACACTCTAATATATATAATGTGAGGGTATCTTCCCTTACACTGCCCACCAGGCTGCTCCTTACTCATATCCAGAGGCCTTGCTGGTTGTGGCACTTCCAGGACATGTATCACCAAGGATCTCCTGTTTCTCAGTGATTCTAAGTCTGAAAACTGAGAGTGGATACTGGTTTATTTCAGCACATCTAGAGCTTTAGCGAAACCGTTCCTTAAATCTGTCTCATTTTGGTAATTGCTTTTTAAAATTGTAATACTGACAGCACTGTAAATATCAAGTGGTTTTGGTAAAGATTCTTTGGCATGGGACTCATTTATTAGAGCAGTTGAAGGATAAGTACATTAGGAGAGTTTTCAATGGGTAGCTTATTCTGGAAATTGATACTTTCCTTGGGATTTGAGCTCTCTGTCAGTAAAAGTTTGAGTCCCAGACCTTTAAAATGCCTTCCAAAGTTATTACCATTTGAATGTGCTGTGAAAAAAGTTTATAGTCACAAACCTGGAGTAGCATCAAGTTTTTCTTCAGGACTTCCACAGAGATTGGGTTACAGGCTCGGGAGGATTTCCTCAAGCACAGAGATCATCTGGCCTTTGTGTGGCTGGCAGAGATGCTAATGGGATTGGCCTGTTGTGCACATACTGAATGGTTTCCCTTTAATGGTTAAATACTTTTTTTCCAGTGCTAAATGTTATTGACACTACTGAAAAGATGCATAGTTATGAGTAATAGCAATAGAAGCAACTTGTAGACCTGATTATAATATCCATTCTTTATAAGTATACCAGATGAAATTTATGTGTGTGTGGTTTTCTCAGGTGATGAGTTTTTACAGAAGTGTGAGATAAGTATTTGTGTAATGGAAATAGTATTTCTCTTGAAAATATTATTCTTCATATGCTGCTTGAAACCTAAGTTTGTGGTAATTCGGATGTCAACAAGTTCTGAATTGTTAAAACAAAAAACATAATGGAGGCCGATTTGTTCTCTGCAGCTTGGGCTTCAGCTTCATGGGATGTGATGTTAAATATTGCACTGATTTTGTTAAAAGTCATGCAAGTCCATCTTACTTAGCCAGTGATTGTTTCGTAAGTGGATAAAAAGGTACCTGAGTGAATCTCAGTAATGCAGAAATTAACTGTAAATATACACCTAATATTCCAGGTAGTACTTCAGACCTGTAAGGCTGACTAGAAGCAGACAAAATGTTTTTTTTCAGGAGACTTGATTCTTCCCTTTCTGGTGCATATTGAATACCCCAGAGGAATAGCTGTTCTTTAATGTGAAAAATGGTAACCCCTGAGAAGGGAAAGTGATAAACCTAATTGCATTTTTGATCAGCATTGCAGCTGGGTGAGCAGCAAAATTGGTCTAAGTTTCTGTGTATGGACTGTTTTGTAGAGGACTGTCTATATATGCACACATACAATATATATGTCATAGCTGCATATAGTTGTATCTATGGAAACATACATGAGTTACTCTAGGTGTGAGCTGTGGATTTTTAATGTGAGGGCTCAGTCAAGAATGTGAATATCCTTGCAGGACCTGACTCTCCAGACATAAACAATAGCGCCTATACCTTTGTGCTAACCTAGTCTGTTGAAAATTATTCTTCCAAGAGAAACTTGTTTATCTTGTCTAGTAAAAATTGGATGGTCTTTTCCCCTCTGCTCTGTGTAAGTCCTCTGGAAAAGATTAAATTTGAAATCTACAAAGCAAGTAATCTCTCAGTAATAAAGCACAGTCTGTAAAATAGACTCATTTATTGTTGGCTGCAGTACTGAAACCTGTTATTATACACTGTTATATTTTTAGGAAAAGAGGATTGATAGTAAACCCCTGATGTCAGTAGTTTCTCTGAAACCCAAGAGAAGACTGTTTATTCTGTCCCTTCCACTGGCAGCTCCTGCAGGGAATGCTGTTGTCTCCTACTGGAAAGTGCTCTGAGCTCATGGGTAGTTTTCCTCCTATCTCCTCCTATGAGGAGGATTTGACAGAGAGGAAATAGCAATCTCCAAACAACATGGAACATTGACATGTTCTACATCCTCCTTTGGATCTTCAGTGATTTGACAGATCCTAGGAAATAATTTGATTCCAGTGTAGATTTACAGAATGATAAAAAAGCATAAGAAAAACCAAGACCCTTCTTCACACAGTCTGAGCACATTTATAAGTGCAAGGAACAGATGTTTGTAGGGGTATGTATCAAATTTTTCCTTGCTGCTGTACCTTAATCTGAAAATAGGAAGCCTCAAGAGGGAGTTGGCCCTTGCGCAGCTGACTCTGCTCACCCTGTCTCGGTCATTAGTTGGGAAGAACTTGGTACTGCTGTCAGTGCCATTGAGAACACATTCATTCTCAAAGATTGGTGTGAAAGATGTAAGGAAAATAACAAAATCTTGGTGAAATGGAAAGAATGTATTGATATATTTCACTTTACTAACTTCAGGTCTCAGCAGACAATACTGCTCTTTATTCAAGGCCAGAGTGAGCCCTAACCTAGAAACTGTCACAGACAGAAGGCTGAAATGAAGACAAGAGAGTGACTAGAAGAGGCAAATCTTGGGCATGGGTAGAGTAGTATTATAGGGCATTGCTAAAAAGGACTTTAATCTGCTTATATGACTCCAGAGACTCTGTCACCAACCATTTCTGTTGTGTGGTGTGTCTGCACAAGCCAATTGAAGAGAGATGGCCTTATAAGAGAGAGCTTTGAGTTGCCTATTGAAGGCCAGCAGCAGTGAAGAACAGTTTCAGATAAGGAAGGCAATTAATTTGACATCTCTGGTCATGACCTTATTTTCTTCTTTAGCATGCAGTGTTCAAAGAAAGGGGAAGGTTTGCTAGAATTGCTTGAGGAGGTCTGTTTATAGGCTTCTCAACTTTGCAGCTAAACATCATTTTTAAATCCATCAGTGAGATGACATTTTGTACAGTGCAGCTGCCCCTGAACAGCAGCATTTTTAACCTATCTTTTAAAAAAAATATAGCTACCCAAGCAGATCTCTCGGAAAACTAATGCCACATTTGGTCAGGAATCTGGTGAGCAAAGGCTGGAAGAAATAATGAGTGGATGAATACTGTGCTGTGCAGCCTTTGGAACTCCAGAAAAAGCTTTCCTGTACAATATAAAGTATTGGCAAGAATTCTGCAAAATTTCTAATATGAAGGTCTTCAAAACGTTATGGCTGCTGTCCAATATGTTATTTATGCAAAAGGATACTTTGCTCTTTAACCTTTCAAATAATGTTCTTCACAGAAAGTGATAAATGTAATAATGAAGTCACTTTGTTGTAACACAAGAAAGAGTTAACTGATTTCAAGGTGTTAATAAATAAACCTTGTCATAAGTATTTACATAAGCTTTAAAATTTGATCTTGAAGAGAAAATCTGGTTGGCATCAACTAAGCTAGTTCTTACCCTAGGACTATAGGAATGAGTGTGGGTTCAGGGGAGAGTTTCAAATACATGGATATCTACTTTTTGTTTTGGAACAGCTTTGCATGGTCCAAGGAACCAGTACCTGGTTATAATTAATTCAGTCAAAGTACTTTTTTCTTCATTAAAAAACCCACATGCTTTGTAGGTGCAGGTTTTGTTTGTGTCTGTGTGTTGTTTCAGTTCTGAGGTTCTTCTTCTTTCAGCTACACAGAGGTTAGAGACTACTTTTATAAGAATCTAAGAGACTTGGTTTTGTTTTAAAGGAAAGTTCATAATGTTAATGATGGCTACAAGCTTCTACACAGCTGGGGTGCACTCTAGACCTAGACTCCAATGACAAAAGAAAATCCCCACCTCTTCCTTGTTAGTTGTTCTTTGGATTTTTTTCCTTTCATATGGGATGGACAGATGGGCTCCATTTCCAGTGGAGATGAAGGAGCGACTTTGCTTGTGGCCAGTCTGGGTCAGGTTTGGCCTGCCAAGCCCTGGGCTGCAGTGCTGCTGAACGCCCCAGTGAGCCAGGCAGCCCTCGGGGTGCTGGTCAGAAGTGCTGATGCTCTCTGATCTCCTGCCATTTGCTATTTCACTGCACAATCATTGATACTTTTGAGATTTTTTGTTTTTTAATATTGGATTAATGTTTTCAGATAAACTGTAAGCCTGGGGGTACCTAGTATATTGTTGAGAGGTCGTTAAATTGTTTATGATGATTGTGAGTTTATTCTTAGTTAGTTGCTTATGTCAAGATAGTTTAGGATTATTTTGAAAATGCTATGCCTTGAAATTAATATACTAAACACATAAAGGATTTTTTTCTTTTATCTGCAGTAGAAATGTTAAATATGGTACGTCAATATTCATTGCTATTAAAAGGACTGTCTGTATATTAAATGGAGCACTAGGCTTTCTGGTTGGCAATGGTAATGAAGAAAGAATCCTAGACTATTCTGAGTTAGAGGAGACCTACAGGGATCATCAAAGTCCAACTCCTGACCCTGCACGGGACAACCCCAGGAATCCCACAATATCCCTGAGAGTGTTGTCCAAACACTTCCTGAGCTGTGTCAGGTTGGTACTGTAGCCACTGCTCTGTGGAGCCTTTTCCAGTGCCCAGTCACCCTCTGGGTGAAAAACCTCTTTCTAATACCCAACCTAAATCTCTGTGACTGAAAAAAAAGCCATTACTGCAGCAGCTGAATGTTTGTGTGTCTCCTCTGCTGTTCCTCTTGACCACCCTGCAGCACACTGCGGTCATGGATTGTGGCTCTGATGAAAGCATTGGGTCATTTTGCTGCTTGAAACATGGCCAGGAACAGATCAGCTGAGGGAGCCTTGAGGTCACAGGTGGCACTGAAAGACTTGCTGTGAGAGGAAGGAAGAATGTCCCATGTGACAAGTGTCATTGCGGCCAGAAAACTGAGCTCCATCAGCCAGTATGTGAGCTGGCAGAATGAGATTGGATGTAGTGGAGCGAGTTAGTTTGTGCGAGGGGTGCTGACCTGCTGGGAGGAGGAAGGAGCAGGAATTCACTAAGAGTGCATCTAAGATTCTGTGTGTGGCTGTGCTTGGCTTTTGAGGTCCATTAGTTTTCTAGAAGAAAGAAGCCAACAAATACAAAATTCAGTCTTATCAGAAGTTATTTCTCATTGGTAAAATGAGCAGCTACCTCCGTTGCCCTGCCTAGTCCAAGTGACCCGGCTCCCATCATCATAAGGAAGGTGGGTTCTGACTTCAGTTCTGTGTAACTTAGACATTAAGTTAGTGGTGTGATTCCTCATATACCCAATGCTGGTCTGTTACCTGGAGAAAACATGCCAGGCTGGTCTCCCCTGACCCCATGGGAGACAGTGACAAATGACATTGAACTTCATTTCCCATTTTGCTTGGGCAAAATCATTCTCATAAAAGTATCCTCTAAAGTTTTTTCAACTCTGAATGAACTCGTTGATGCTGGGGTAGAAATAGACTTGAACTGATAGATGTAATAAATGTTATTGCCTGTAGAAAATATATCTTTTGCCTGAGATGCTATTGCATGGTGGTAACTCATTTGATTTCTCAGCCCTTGTCTTCATCATTTGTGCCTGTTCACCAGATTCATTCGCTTGTTCTTTATAGGCAGTTTTGATTGGCAGTTTATACGCCAGTGTAATTTAAGAACTCAATAAAAGTGCTTTTTACACAAATAATATTCTATAAAAGAGGCACATTTCTTCAGGGTAATTCCTCAGATTCTTAATGAGCCACGTAGATCCTGTATTAGATCATGGCTCCTTGTAAAGGGTTTATAATTATGCTCAGATGCTTTGTTTGGTGTGTAATCAGCTTTAATAACGGCTGTGTAACCATTCAGGGATGACAAGAAATCCTATGGAAGGAACTAGAAGGGACTATAGAAACTTAATTGGAGTATATAAACATTTTTCTAAATACCTATAAACACATAAAAATCTGAATTGCTTTATAACTCTTTTCAGTCATAGCTGAGAAAGTGGAAGGTTCTGTTTAACCTGAAGGCTTTTCCCATAAGCAGCTCTGCAGGACTGAGCTGCTGACCCGTGTGTGGCTGAGGCTTTGTGCCTCTGTGGCCCATGGCTCGCTCTGTGTCTCTGTGGACATGGGATGCCAGGGATGATATAAGCACACAGACACCCCTGGGGCAGCCCTGCTGTCCTCAGGGGACATGGCTGTGTGTAAAGGTGGTTTGAACAGCAGTCAGGCTCAGATCACTCACAGAAATTGTTCTTGAAATAATATACTTCTTTTAACATTTAATTTTTTTAAAGATATTGGTTTGGTTTTTTTCCACTCTTCAATGATTTTGTATTTCAGTGTGATGTCTTAATGTTCTCTGTGGTACTGTATTAATTAATAATAATCCGTAAGGTTATGTCCTTAACATACACAGTATAAGCAGCAGTGTGTCTGCTTGAGGTTTTCTGGTTTTCTATTGAAAACTTCAAGTGCTTATAGCTTTGCCAATTTAGTAAGGTAAATGCTAGTATTCTGTGTGCCTAGTGTGTTTGGAGTTTTTGGGTTTTTTCGATATATGATAGATTTGGAGAGTAGGAAAAAAATTACCTAAAGTGGTTAAAGTTTCTGGGAATGATAAAAAGCAAGAATACATCATTTTCCCCCCCTCCTTTAAAACTTCCTTGAGGTTTAATTTGAGGTGCTAAAGTATGTTTATAATCTGAAGTGGGGACATGAAATCTCTAAAAGAGGAACTTTGCTATCTGCAGACTTCTGCTTTTTGTATAAATTTGAAAATCCAACCACAGGTGACCAAAATGGAAAGCTCCAGTTTCACAGACAGACTATTGCCAGGGTGTGTTGATAAATCCTCTGAAGCTGCTCTCAAAGTGATCCCTTCCATCTGCTGTTCTTGCGTGCTGAGCAGGCTGTGGAAGCACTGGATATGGTCCACACTGAGGGATTTTTGCACCAGCTTGTGCTGCATTCAGTGCCTGGGACAGAGCGTGGTGACTGAAAGGGGCCCTTGCAAACTAATCAGGGAATTAGAGAAATTAAAGGCTATTCTGAAAAGCTGGGTTTTATCCTTTCTGATCCCACAGAATTCCTGACTGACTCTGGACAAGGCACAAAGCAGGTGCTTTGCAGGTGGCTGTGGTTTGCCTGGCTGTGCCTTGCAGGACTGCTGAGTGCTGGCTGGGACTTAAAAAATGAAAGAAAGTGAAAATCCAGATGACAAACTGAAATGCCAAGTCCACTGACAGACTCTCACTCCTGGTTATGACGTGGGGTCTGCCAAAACAGGTGTCAGGACTGTCTGGTTTGATTTCCATATGTGTGAAATAGTATCAGTCTCATTCATATCAATGTTGTAAAAAGGAATGAAGTCTATAGTGACAAGATCTGTAGGAAAACTGACTTTTCTATCCACTGTAAGGTGGAAAGTACACACTGTGTGTCACTATGCAGGACAAGCACCGAGCACTGATGTTGTCTGTACAGAGTTTTGAAGCACTTGCGTGTTTAAATGTTTAATTCTGTGTGTCATTTTCTGATAGCTGTTATCTTTTGGATCACTTTGAGGTAGCCTGTGAATATGTGGCAGAGGAAAGTTCTGCCTGTCCAAGGGGCAGGGTGTGAGTTGACATCAGAGGTTGAGGGATCTGTGCTTGCTCAGTGAACAGAAGCTCCTGCTGGGTTGCTCCCTGGCAAAGAGGAGATTAAAGTGTGACCCAGTGGCAGCTTTGCAGCTGCCTTCCAAGAAATAATCGGAGATGGAGTGTCCCTCTCAGGACTGGTACAAGGGACAGCGCCCACAAGCCTGGTCTTGGGAGGTTCAGATTGTGCCGTAGGGAAAAATCTTCACATGGACAGTGCCCATGTGGGCAGCTTACCCAGAAAGGACTCTCCAATCTCAAATATCTTTTATAAAGGGCTATTCTTTCCTGCCTGGTGATGGGAACTGAGGGTACTGATAATTAATCTCTTTCAGTCGCAGCTCTTTAGTGCCCAGTTCTCTGGGCTGCTTTTACTTCCTAGACAAGGGTTAGGAAAGAAAATGAGGCAAGAGTTTACAGAAATGGGTATGATAATTGGGGGAGGAGGGGAGTACTAGAGTTTGTCATAATTTATGAATGCAGCAGCTTTAACTTCTTTTAGTGTCAGGTTTTATTAACAGCCCTTTCACTCTCTTTGCGTTCCTTCTATTTTCCACGAACAAGAACGTGCTCTGCCTTCTCCGTGGCTCTTTCTTCACTAAAGGGCCTTCCTGGTTCCAAGGCAGAAATGTCACGAAGAGGTAGGTACAAGTGAAGAGATTATTCCTCACTGTTTCATTTGCTGACAAATGTAGAACAGAACACAGTTCTGTTCACAGCTACCAAGGACAGAAAACTGAATTGCCTGTAGGCATTCACTTCATTGTGAATTTATGGTGTGACTGTAATATTTGCATTAATCCCATCAGCACAAAGCATACATAAATGCATTCAGAATTATTTTGTCTTGCTCGTACAATTTACATTAAGATCCATATGCAGAATTGTATTTTCACAGCAAGTTTTACACATAATATTAAATTTTTTCTCCTTTTCTCCCATCAATATGTTGCATATTTTTAAGACTAGCTGGGCTCAGTGCCAGCAAGGAACTACAAGGATCTATGGCAACTGCCACATTTGCACTTTTCATTTACAAATCAGTAACTAAACTCTCATTAAATATTCTTAACCAGCCTGTTCAACATATGTTTGCTTGGGTATTAGTACTTATAAGTTGAAACAAATTAGATCAGTAGCTAAATTTGCTTCCTAATAGCCAAAGATATTTGAGAAAGAATAGGTTTTGGAATGTAGAAGTGGCAATGCCTCCTTTCTGCTTCATTCTTTTAAAAATGGGACATTCAGCTCTGCTCAGCAAAGTAAAAGGATGGAAAATTGAACTCCTCTACATCTTACTTCTGTGGGGAGACTGGCATAGGAGGAGTTTTCAAATGAGGCCAGTAAACATTCAGTAACTAATGTGGCTTACAAATTAGGTTTTGTTTTGAGATACCTTTTCTTCTACTTCATTCATGTTTCTCCCTTTCAGACATCCATTAAATACATTTTCTTTTTAATACTAAGAGTCCTGCTTGTGCAGAAGCGTTTTCATCTTTGACTTCCAGGAGCACTGACACTAATTACAGGAAGAACCACTTAACAAAAGAAAGTGTGAAATCATGGATGTTAGATCATGTTAGACCCTTAAAAAGGTTATTGCCTTTGCTTAAACAGCTATTTCATGCACTTGCAAAGATTGTTAATGATCAGCTTTTAGTTAGTTCAATTTTGTTATCAAAATCACAGTGCATGTCATATTGTTATGTTTTCAGGCTTGTGCTACTTCATATGAAAATGCACCATAATGGATCAGAGACCCTTCTGTATGGTGGGAGCTCCTCCAAAGGCTCTTGGGGAGATTGGGAGCACCCAGTGGTGCCCCCATCTGTCCACCTGTCTGGATTCTGGGGTTCTGCTCGCAGACTCTCTCTGGCTGTGATGCTGAACTCTCATTGTCTTTGCCTTTGATTCCAAATCTCTAAAATGGGATTCGTATTATGTATATTTTAACAATATTCCACACAGATTTATTTTCTGCTCATAAAAACCTGTATTTCCATAAGTGGAGGTTGTTGGCAAGTAGCAGCTTGGGCTTTTTGAGCAGTTTATGGTTTTTAGTTGTATCTTTGTCCCACTAAGGAAAGTTAAAGTATGACAAAATCTCCTCATATTTCTGGAGCCCAATTCTTCAGGAAAAGAGCCCTTCCTTTTTGCTATATAACCCAGGACCCTGACAAGTCTTTAATTTTTTAGTAGTCTTGCCCCACCCCTGATCTTGCTTTTGATTTTGTAAGATAAGACAACCTTTTTCGCTGGAGAGACCTGGACTCACAACTTTCTTAATTCAAAGCCAGAAGAATCATTTGGGAAGCACGTGTTGGCAACAAGTCCTACTGCAGGGAAATAGCTCTTCGTGTTGACTGGATGACAGTTGGGCAGCATAACTGAAAATGTAACATACAACAGCCTCTGATACCTAAAATGAAGGAGCAGCTAAATCCCTCCTCTTAAGAAAATAATCTAGGCATGCTTGTTAGGTGTGAATCTTAAGACACTGACATGCAAGTGTGCATGAACCAGTGGGAGGTATTTGGCCCCTAGTAAGAGACTTCTCCAAGTCATTGGAATTTAGAAAATCATTTTGATGCTTTTATTTTTGTTCAGGGCACAAACTGAGCCGCAGGGGAGAGCAAATGCACTCTTTTTGGCTTGTCTCTGGAAGCAGGTTTTTCTGTCTGCTGTTCTGACCCAGGCTTGCCTGGCGTGTTCAGCGTGTGACCTGCATACTGGAGCTACACAAAACTGCATCAGCAGCTGAGCAGGTGCGGGAGAACAAAGCACCACACAGGAAAATGTTGAAAGCATGTTTGAGACCCCTGTCACTGCAAGAGGGGTTTGTTTGTTTTATAAGCGCATTGGTGGCGAGAGGAAAGGAGGAAGCAGAAAGCAAAGCTCCAGAGCAGCAGTGCAGGCATTAACTGCCCTTCCCTGTGCTGAAATAGATTGCTTGCAGTTTCTTCAGGTGAAAGGTTGATTTCAAGATTTATTTTCTTTCTGTAGGCAAGATACAACCAATTACTTATCACCAAATAAACTGAAATAGATGAAGAATTAATTCTTATTTTTAGAATGGAGAAGTTTGGCTGTTTAATGATTATGTTTGAAAAACAATTCTTGTCCTTTACAATTCTGGGGGGCCAAAGGAAATTTTGTCAAGTACTACTTCATTGTTTCAAGAATGCATTGAAAGCCTTGGGAAAGCATCTCTTCAAGCTCTATCTGCAGTATTTCGGTGACACTAAGCTGTTTTTCTCACCAAAACTAACAGAGCAGAAGTGGCTTTTATTTTGATGACAGTTTGCATATTTAGTTTCTGCATTTTTCAATACTGGTTAAAGCTTGTAAATAAATCTGTGATGCAGTGCAAAAAGAAGTTCAAGGCCAACATGTTTTGGAAGAAATAACAACTTGGGTTTTTTTGTTTTTTGTCTTTTTCGAGAATTGTAGAATTTTCTTTATAAATGTGTTTAAATGTCAGTTGTTTACAAGCTCCAATACATGCTGCAAATCAGAATTATTATTTATCTGAAAATCAGGGTAACGAAATGCAGCAGTTGGCCTAAACCGTTTCCATTATTTCCAGCTAGCATAAATATTCTGTGATCTTCATCTAAGGTTCTTGCCTTGTGGATTTTACAGGTATTTATTATACAGTTGCAGACAACTTACAAAATTGGCAATACTATGTTTTAGCTAGTGATTCTGGATTATCAAACTTGTTGTTTGAGATATGCAATACAGTGCTGATGATTTATCTAAACTGCTTTGAGTTGGACTGGAAATCTGGAGAACTGGGCTTTGATGAACCTTCAGGCTTTCCCTATTTCTGACCAGGTCAGAAATATCTTTAAAAATGTTGTGTTTTGTAATTCATGAAGGTTTAGGACAAAGTTTTGTAAGCGCAGTTGAGCACCTCAAGTACCTCCAGGTCCCTTATTTCCATTGTAAGTATCCTTGCTTTTCCTGGCTCTTTACAACTATTTTTATCATAGTGAAAATTGTGCCTTTGTGATGGGAGAGAGGAGCAGCAAAACAGAGCTGTTTTCTGGGTCTTCTAAAGAAGTCAAAACAGAGATTTCCAGTCATCTCTCATCATCATCTGTAGTTAAAGAATTATTATTAGTTTGGGCTCAGGTTGTGAACCATGTGAACTCCCATGTTAGTGCAACATTAATTACAAAGTATTATAAGTATTTTGCACTATTTCTGTGCAGTTGAATTACCCTATAAAAAGTTTACAGGATTTAAGGAGAAAAAAGAAGCAAGCAATCGTTAGTTAATCTGCACCTTTCTTGTTGCAGCAGGTTTGATAAACCTCTGTAGACTGTTACTGCCATTCCAATTGAGCTGCATGCAGAGAACTCTGGGGAAGTACCAGCTGCAAGCTCCTCTGTAAAACACCTTAGGAAAGCAGGCAGTTTGTCAGCTGCGCTAGTATGTACCTGCTCATGCTGCAGGAGGACTATGGAAGTATCCCAAATGAAAAGTACTTTAGACTTCTGATGATAAAATAGTTTTGGTTTGGTCATGTTTTATTTTGTGGCTGGTTTTTTTTGTTTGTTTTGCATTTCCCTGTAGACTGGCACACTTGCTGGAAGGAATAATAAGGGAGCACAAGTGTTCATTTAAACCTTGACAATAGCCCCACTGCCATCAAGGAATGCAGTTTGATCTGTAGTATATTTGTCAGTATTCCAGTGACACTGCACTGTTCATTCACAATACCAAACTGTGAATGGAAAGCTTCCAGGGAAAAGTCATGCAGGAGTTACATGTGTATAAATACACCCATAAAAAATAGGGAGCCATGGAAGCAGCTCTTGTGTGTATGCAGCCCCTGTAAACAATAGTTGTTGCTTATACAAATGTTTGTGTTCCTTTCCTTATTCAGTCTTTAGAACAAGCCTTTCAAATTCATATGGTCACATGCTACAGATAATTATTTGGTGTTGTAATAGATGAGGCAACCAGTAACTTTAAGTAAGTGTGCTTTAAGTAGCTGTAGAGATCACAAGGTTTGTATAGTTATGTGTTATGCACATAAAATACCCAGCTCTGCTCTGTGTTCATAAGGTCTGAGGCCTTGGTCTCCGCTGTTTGGAAAGCGATTCTAAATGTATTAATTTGTTGCCTTTGCCTCCATAAACTGACTGAGGGCTGTGACGTGTTGGAGTGTGCTGATTTAATTCTGTTCCTTGAGCCCTCCTTCTCCCTTCACTGCCAGTAACTGGGCATGCTGATGGCTGACTGTGAGTTCATCTTGGAGCCACTCTAACATGCCTGCTTGGATAAAGTGTGTCTTGAGTCTTTTGTTTTGTTCTCTGTATAGTCTTGAACATGACCCTGCTCCCAGAAAGGAACTCTTTACAAAAATTCCTGGGATGTACGCCATGAGCCATTCTACTCCACAGCAAACCATGCACTCATGGACCCTGCTCCTCTTCTGTCATGAGACATAGAAGCAATTTACATCAAATACTTACCAAAACCCAAGGAAAATATACTTACGTTTAAGATAACTGTGAGTGATGCTGGCTATTACATTTAAAATTGCCCATTTTCAGTGAGATAGAAATGCTCAAGTGGGATTCAGCTAGGAAAGAAACACAAGTTCTTTTATATGTGTTTGTAAACATTATATATATGAAGCCAACACCATTCTTTTCTATTTATATGAGGGAAAAAGAAAGTCTAATGTTGTACCTGCATAAAAAATTGGCCACTGGACAACAGCCTTACTGGATAGAGAAGCTGCTCAGGATTCTGTGAGGCATCAGAGATAATAGAGGTCTGATAAAGCTGAATGATCAAAGATTTACTAGAAATCTAGGAAACAAATCCTTCTTGTCTGACTTGCAACTTGGGTGATACTGGCAGTATCCTGTTCAATGTTAATGCTGTTTAGGGAAAGGGCTGTATTTGGGCTTTATTTGTTCCTATGAATAGGCAGAAAAGGAAAGTTGGCATCCATTCTTTCAGTTTGCAATCCCAAGTTTAGAAATAACTTGGAGAAGTGAGAGAATATAATTTTTAACAATTTAGCTTCTGCTAGAACTGATGAATTCATTCAGTAGAACTAATTCTGTTTGGTGTGGAAAGCTCAGGGCACTGCAAAGAATTAAGGAATAAGCAAGTTGCATGTTTCTCCTTGAATGAAAATAGGATAAGATAGTCTTTTTGACTAATCTAGGCTGTATATTGAACTCAACAAAATAGTGTACATGACCGCAAAAATTCCAGAGAGAATCACAGGACAATTTCTGACTTCTACTCTGTTCTCTGAAGGCCCAACTGACTGTGAATCAACCTCAGATCCAGGAAAAGCTACAGAGGAGACTACTGCTAGCTGATATTCTGAGTTCTTTTTTAGGAAGTTGTCCTGTGGGTGTTGGAGTCATTGTGGGGTTTTAATTTAATTTGTAATGGCATGTAAGAGGGATTCCAGACAGTTGTGGGAGCATGGAATGTGCCTCCTTGCTATCCTTGGAGTTATGGGTGAATTTTATCCTTTCCCTGTTCTTCCTATAACCTCAAAAATCTTGCATGTAGCTGGTGGAGCAGTGCATATTTTGGTATATCTGCTCTGGTTGGTTTGGACAATTAAAATCTTTCTGACAAAGCCCAAGAGAGCACAGCACAGTGTGCTCTCCTTTTGGCAGCCTTAAGGCTGGCAACACAGAAAGACAAATAGAGGTTTTCATATTTTATCTTAGTAATTACATGCTTCAAAGGCCACAGGACCATATTTAATGGCTTTAAGTACACTGTGGAAATAAGGAAGAGGAACGTGGTGTTGGAAGAATTCCTAAATTGAAAAAGCTTTAGCCCACCTTTTAGCCCATATATCTTTAATCTTGCATTACCATGTGCTATAAGAAATAGCTTGTCCAAACGGATGTTTTTCAGCTTCTCACAGAATTGTTCCTGCAGTTCTGAGATAGCCCTTCTGTTTACATACCAAAACTGAGTTTGTCTATTGTGGCAAAAGTAGTAAAATATGAAGCTAAACTAAAAATGTGTATAATGGTAACCCACATAAGTTCAGCTGCCACTGTAAATGAGTGTTTCCTCATTCTCCAGTCCCTCAAGTACTTGGGGCAACAGATGGTTTCTGTTCTTGACAATTTCTTAAAAGTAATAGCTTTGACCACTTTATTTAAGGAAGATGTGAGATGATGTGTGCAGTCTTATGCATGTGAGAGAATCGTGTTTAGTTGATAAACTGATTTCAAAATTGTGTTGCTCAATGCGACATCATGTTACTGCAGACTAAGATGCCTCAGTTTACAAGATCTGTGGTTTTGCTTAGATATTTCAGATATATTGTTTGAAAAGCAGTCATGCAGAAGGAATTTTAACTATTCAGGTTTCTAAACAGACAGAATTCAGTTGCTTTCATGCACATTGCAGATTTGACACTTTTTGTTACTAGAGGAATATACTACCTTATGAAAGAAACAACTAACTCATTTTAACTAGGAGTGGAGATAAGTAGTTGGCAGTTTATATATTGAAAACTGCAGTCTATACCTGAAGAAAATGCATAAGAATATGATAGTATATCTTGTGTTGGGATTAATCTCTTTTAACTCAGTCTCTCAGAATTAAAACCTGGAAGGCATAAGGTACTGTTAGAATGAGATGTGATTATAATCTCCAGTACTGAGTTGAGTGATTTAGTAACAGCTTGAGGTACTCTTTTTGCCCTAAAACCTGGATATAAGAGCTTCTTTTGTAATGAAATCTTAAACTGGAAAATGCTTGTATATTTTGTGCTTCATTAACCTCAGTAGCCTGTGGTAATTTTGGAAAATATCTCAAAACACTTTTCCAGTTTGGGTGAATTTCATTAAAGCTCATTCCTGATGGCTTACTGATGGGGATATAGTTTTCTCTAAAGATCAGCATCAGGGCTGTGTATCTTCATAACCTGGGATTTTGTCTAGAGCTGCTTATAGTAAGTCATTTACATAGTAAAGATAGTAAAAATTTTATTCTGCTGTCAGTCATTTACAGCAAGTGACACGGTTTTTAATGTGGGCCTTGTTACCTTCTTGACAACTGGGTTATCCTTTAAGGAAGGTCTGAAACCTTGTAAGCCCCTTGTACATGAATTAGCCTGGGAGGTGAGGGTCATGTTGCTTTGCTGCTCTGTGAAAGATAAAACAGCACAGGACGTTCATGTAGATAAGCACTTCACTTTGACAGACCTAATGTGGCAAGGAATTAGACAGCATCTCCCTGCAAGCTTGTTTGTATTTCCTGGAATACTGGAAGCGACCACCAAATGTTAGTAGTGCTAAAAATACAAGATTTGCCAAATTACACTCTAACTGGAGTTTGGCTGCTTCCCACATTTCTCTGTCCTCCCTCACAACTGTAATTACAACTCCCCCTTCTTTTGTTGGCATTCTCCTCACTCCTGTTCTCCTCTTCTCACTTCATTAATGGGCTGCTGTATTTTTTTTGTTACCAAGCTGCTGGCCTATGACTACATTCCTTTTTCTTTAGCTTACTCCTAACCATTGCCATGGATACAAACTTAGTTGAATTAAATACTGACAACATGTTCACAAAGAATAATGACCCAGTGATGTACGAGACAAAGCATATTAGAAGTCAAAGTGATTGTCCTAATAGGTTTTATTGAATACTAAGCAGGGTATTGGAAGGTTCTTGGAGGGATGCCTTTCTAGTACATCAGCAGTTGTGTTGCCATGCCCAAGTTTCTCTTACAAACTGCTGTGCTCAGCACCTTCATCTGACCTTGTCAAACTGTTTTGTTCTTAGTTTAGTGTCCGAGACAAACCTGAACTTCACATATGAAGACTACTTAGCCTTTTCAAAAAGCTGCCTTTTGTCGCTGTGCCTTAGAGATATTAACTGATATATCTAATAAGAAAGTAGTTTTGGGATGAAAAAAGATGCAGAGCATACAGGCCCCATAACTAAACATTATTTTCTTGGAAAGTAATCTTAAAACCAGTTCAGCAAAACCAGTGGAAGATTAGAAAGAGCTGGTTATGCTGATAATCGGAATTACAGCTGTCCCCTCTCCCTGGTATTGCAATTGCTGTAAGTGCTGTGTTCTGGTGCATCGCCCTGATTGAACCACGTGATTGTGTGTTTGGAACCTGACACAGCTCACTGGTGGCATTTGCTCTTTTAAGCCTTTCTAGCATCAAACCCCTGAGAACTGCGGATGAGATACAAAAATGGAGTGCAGAGATAATTAAAGGAAAGGAATATTATCTGTTCATATCAGCTTTAGCAATTTACCAAAAATGCTGTTTCAAGACTAATTTATCTGTTTCCATCTTCACTGTGGTAAGTTAGGGTATAACATCTAATTTCCATTAACTTTTCTCTCCCCGTTCAATAAAACTTCTTACCTGCAAACACAGTTTCCCACAGTACAGGAGAATGAGGAACTTATTGTGGGGACCTGTTAGGCAGCCTGTCAAATTCTCCAAGGATGTGGCTATAAAATGTCATCAAATATGAGCCTTATTTAGGGATTTTATAACAAGTTGGGAAGTACGTGAATTAAAGTTATCAGTTCTTGAGAATGAATCCAAGGTTCACTGTTTTCTGAGATTAATCTCTTCAAATCCAAAAATTTCCTTACTTGCCAATAAGGCAGTCATCTGAAAACGAAGGAGGAGAGATGAACAGACAGGAGAGAGTAGGATGTCAGGGAGTGGGATGTGCTCTGTAATTACTTACCCAGAGCCACTCTCAGCACTGTGTTATTGTGGTGCTTTGGATGGGTAACACAAAGCCCTACAGAGCTGCTCACCACTAAGCTAGGAACCAGTTTAAGGAAATTTAACTTGTAAATTTTTTGAGTGTCAATTATTCACGTGCAAATATTTCCTTGAGTTCTGTAGTGATTTTGACTGCTGTGATAATCCCTTAAAGGGGAAAAAACTGCTTTCAAGTTTTGTGATTTAAAAAAGCTCATTTGACCTTGCTTATTTCGAGTGATGTGTGAGAGCTGGGTGCTGCAATGAGTCCTTATTCCCCTTGAGCCACTCAGAAGCCTGTTTGAGAATACGCATCCATTAATCTTTCAGTCTGTATGGGACTGATCAGTTGATTGCCTGGCTATGTAAACATTTGCATTTTGAGAATATGGAGTGCTCTCTATCAGTAACAAATCACATATTGACATCAACTGGAGATGTATCAGCGTTGTCATCCAAGCAGACCACCCACTGCTTTGGCTTTTATGATTTCTTTGTCAGATATTTGCATAGTAGAAGACATTATAATGAGAATCTACTTTGAAGGAAAGGAATTTCCCTATTTGTGCAGATCTCTGGAGCCTTGGTATACCCTTTATTAGATGTGGAGTTTAAAACATCTGTGTTTAAACTGATCAACTGGCATTACTCCTGGGGGAATAAAGCTATTTTCTTATTCCTGATTTTAACCTTTCATGAGCCAGTTGAACATACTGCTTGGAAATGGAACATGTGTGCCTTTCTCAACCCTTCTGTTCCAGACAGCCCAATTAAAGTGAAATGTGAGGGGTGATTGCTCCAGATGATGTGCTGATCCAATATTAAACAGCTAAAAATATTGAGTAGCTTCATTATAGCAGAGTCCCATATGCTTCTTGCAGCTAATAAGGGATGGTTTAAATAACAAAATTCAGGAAATAATGAACTTGGTAAACGTTTTGAGGCACCCAGCATGAGATTTCTCATGTCCCAGTAAGGCTGCTGTGTGAGACATGCCATGGCAGATCTTCACAGATCCCTGAGCAAACCTCAGCAGAGACAAATGCACTGAGTTCCAAAATACAGCAACTGCCTTTCCCCAAAAAAGGAACTATGTGTAAGTTCTTTATTCTTTGACCACAGGAGCATTCGGAGGAATCACTTGCAGTTTTCCTGTTCCCCCAGGACTTCTGTGTCTGTAGTTTTACTCTGGGCAGTGTTGAGGATGCTCGTTCAGGACACGGTGCTTCCCTGTTAGCTCCTGCTGGCCTGTGGCTGCTGCTGCTGCCATTCTGCACTGGGAACACAACATAATGACAAGAATAAGGGTCTTGTGTCAAGAGTCTTGGATTACCTCTGCTGTAAGAAGCAAAATCTCAATCAATTTAAGTGTCTCTTCCGATGGCATTTATGTTGTAAAGGGAGACAAGGCTCTCTTACCTTGGAACTGTGAGCCAGCATGGAAAGGCTTCCTGCTGTGTGAAGGAATAATCAGTTAAGTACAGTCTGTGTGATAAATCTGTCTTCTCTGAACACTCCAGACTTACTTTTTCCATGGATGGTTGTCTCCTTTTAAAACTAGATTTATTTGTTTGTAGTGGCAGACTGCTTGAATTGAAAAGCAAATGGAGGCTTAGGTTTTGATGTGTCTGTCATTTTCCATCTGTGGTACTGACCCACTTCCTTGGCTACTCATGTCATTATTCCACTCACTTCCAATTCACAGATACTTATGACAAATTAATAAATATAGGTCTTAAAAGGGAGCAGGAAATGCTGATTTTTGGTATTTTCCCGAATGTTGAAATCTTGAAGTTAAATTTTGTCCTGTTGGTAAAGAAGGGGGTTGGAATGGGGTGTAATGTAGCCATGAAAAGATGGAAGCAACCTTTATTTCAATTTCAGTTATTCCTGACTTTGGGCCAAAAATTTCAAGTCTTTATTGCAAATTTTGGATGTGGCCTTTAATGTACTGCTAATTAGTTGTCTTCCTTTTAAAACAAGGCTCATTTTACTTACAGTCTAAACTTCATCCTCAAAAATGCTGAGCTCACATTGGTGGCACAAGCTCTGCTCAGCTGGATGTGACCTACTTGAAATTAATACTTGTAGTTAAGTACAAGCCTGAATTTGGTATCACAGCACATCTCTCCAGATGTGTTTACCAGAATGTGTTTAGCTACAGCCTAGGGCAGGAGAGGATGCAGCTGCACCTCGAGCTGGAGTGACTCCTGTGAGCAACTCATGCAAAAGTTTTCTGTATTACAAACACTCCTAAAATGCACCTGAAGCAGGGTCTAACAGTAATTTCAGGTAATGTTTTTAAAGATGCTCAACTGTGAAACAGCTGCAGTTCCTAAGGTATTTGCTGATTACTTATTGATGCTCTGTCCTGATGTATATAAACAGCTCCACTGTTCCTTGAAGCATGCAAAGTAAAAGAAACACAAGGCTCTCCAATTTGGCTCTATCAGGCAGCAGGTTTTAAGGATGAATAGGCACCAAAAAGAGGCATTTACAAGGACTTGCAGAATGTTAAGTAGACTTACCAGCTTTATTAATTGTAAAGATGAAAGGGCAGTTAAAAGTGGGCCAGCTGATTCAGTCAGTGGAGTGAGAGATGTGGGGAATAGGCAGTGAGAAGGAACACACAACTTTCTTTTCTTCCAGATGCCTTTTAATAGCTCCTCAGAGATGTGGCAGCATCCCAAGCCTTGCTTCAGCCCAAAGTGCTATTTATACAAAGTTACACTTTTCATAGTTTTCAGTTTTATGTGGTTTCTGGAAAAGCCAGGGATTATAGCTACTGCATGTTCCTTACGTGGGTTTTCAGGGAGATTGTGTGCTGTGTCTTGGGGCAGGCCTCCACTTTTCCCTTACCCAGTATTTTAAAACCTCTCTGTCCTAAAAGAAATGCAAGGCCTAAAGGTCAATGTGAATGAGATATGAAGGAAAGATCTTAGGAATGCACTTCGTCCCTTGGCCAGGTTCATTTCCAGCTGATGTGGCTTTCAGAAGTTTATGTGGAGTTTGAGCTTGTCTTATGCCTGTGTTCCAGCCATGGCACTCTTGCTGGGATCGAAGGGCATTGCTTCTCTTGCATCATCGTGCCCATTTCCACGCACAGTTTTATTCTGTCATCCCTGTCTGCCCATTGTAAAAATACAATATAAAAGGCAATATTTAATTGCCCTGTTCTCAAAATCCCTGCAAGCCTGGAAGACTCAGAATTTCATCAAAGAGCTTTTTTCACTCAGACTTTTCTATTATCTGAGTAATTTATGGGTGGGACAAACTTCCTGGGAGCTGTGTCTGCTACCACAGTAACCGTACCCCAGGAAATGAGAGCAGCTCTTAGTTATTCTGCATATTCTTTTATGTTTCTTATGATGGAGTCTGTTGAATGATTCTTCCAGCTCGCACGTTATTAGCTTTGGCCTGCTGTGCAGTCAAAGTCACAAGCTGTAACCTTGATGTGGGAGAGCTATTACTCTGCATCTTGCACTCTGGCCTCTTATCAGTTGATTCAATCTGCAACCTGTTATTTTTGATGGATGGAACTGTTGAGAGTGAAGGCTGACCTTGGGATGTGTCCACCAAGACCAAAGTTGCCACGATGTAAGGTTTGTGCCTTAGCTACAATTGTCAAATTTGTGTAGCTACATGGCTGCCTCTCTGCTCTTCACTGCAGACCAACCTGCCTGTGCTAATGCTACAGACAATAATGGAAATTTTCTGGAAAAGTGATATAAGAAATAATCTCTCTCTGACCTAAAATGCTCTAGGATTCTTTTTTATCATCCAAGACTAGTGTAGAAACAATTTTATATGAAGGTGATGATCTTCATAACTTTCATATTCCAAAGAAAGGGAAGAGAGGAGAGGAACCTGAAGAACAGTTGAGAAATAAAAAGAGAAATACAAGCAGGCTCTAAAACAGCATCCCTATTGTCCAGTGATGAGCACATAGTGGAGAGGACATGTTCCTTGCTGCAAAATGGATTATGTTGCCTTGTTAACAGCAGTGAATTCCCTTGCCCACTGTGTCAAGGAATGCCCCATTCAAGAAAATAATTAAATAAAATATCTTAACAGTGGAGATTTAGTGTCTGGATTGTATCTCATAATATTTTTGACAGTACTCAACCATCAATTCAGTGAGTCATGTCTCAAGGGGCTTCTCTTTTGTTAATAAACTTAGGTTGCATTCCAGGTGCTATAGAGCTGAGGGGTATTTTATACAGACAAGAAATGACTTTTTCATTTTTCATGTGTACGGCTTGTGTGTATCTTTGCTTCAGAATCAGTTATTTCTCATGTGGGAAGTAGCTCGATAGCAGCAAGGACTGCACCTGGTTTGGTGTTGTATTCTGTGGCTGGTGTCTGCATTACCTTCTGTCTGATATGAATGGGACTAAAAAAAGGCAAAACCATTTTTTTACTTGACTTTTCTCTTTAAGCATGTATAAGAATACTTTGATCTAGTATTCATCCAAGAAACAGCAGAATTTTGTGTGGCAAAGTAAGAAAATATTGTAATAAAGGCACTTACATTGAGCTGCACGGGCTGATATTCTACTGCTGTTTCTTTAATTTTTAAAATATTTGCAGTACTCTTATTTTGTTACTTCAGGAAAGGTAAAAAAGGAAGCATTGGGAATTACTTAGAAGCTCTTATTGATGTTTTTTTCCACCTGCAAATGATGAGACACTGCAATAGAGAAGTAATTGCTCTTGCTTATTTTCATATAAACCCTAATGCAGAAGAGCAGGGTGTCTCTGGGTTAAGGGACCATAAACTCAGTTATGCTGGCTGGGCAGAAGTGACTCTCCATTAAAAACAAACAAAAAAAGGGTAACTTACAGGGAAACTTTTAGTAAATGTTTGGTAAGTCTCCAAGAGCAAGCAATGGAGTAGTTTATTGTTTAAAACGTGGCTGAGAAAGTTTCCTGTCTAGCCCTTATTTAATAGCTAAGGGTAAAAGTCTGTGTATTCCTTACAGTGGTGCTTGATATGTAAGACAGGTGTATTGAAAGCCAAGGGAAAGGCTTGCTAAAATCTCCTCTTCTTCTCCTGAAAGGCAGGATGTGGAAGTTTGCTTTCCTGAGATGGTGAAGAAATATTCAGTAGACATTCTCTCTGCACCTCTGGCCAATTAAATGCTTAAAATTATGTACGTTCCTCATATTTCATGTTTCAGAAAAATCAATTTAACAGCTTACTGCTGATATTTTTGCCATGGGAGACTGTAGATCTCTTTTTAAAGAACAGAAGACTCTGTGGAAACAAGTGACTGAGGAAATTCTCTGTCTTAATTTCTATGTGCTCCTCTGTTACAGAGCAAATGAAAGTGGTAGAAGCAAGTTCTTTCTTGCTTCTCATTTTGCCTTTTTTGCTCTAATACTGTTTTTCAGATTCTGCAGCGCTTGCTGAACATTTTAAGCAGCAACAATGCTATGTATCCCAGTTATGCTGCAAGCAGGAGTGAATCCCCCAGAAGCACTGCTAATTGAATCTGTAGGCTGAAAGTTGTTCAGTCCCTTCTTAAGACATTTTTCCAGAAACCTGAAGAACTCCTCATGATGACTTTAGAATCAGAGGAGGAATCAGATTAATTATCAATTTATTTTGTGCTAGTCAGGTTGAACTAAGAGAAATCTATAATTTATTACTTGAATAGAAAGAAATTATATTCATCTGAAGTCAACACAATTTCAAGAGCTTTCTGAGAAAACTTTTGTAATTGAAAATTGTTGGCTTGCAGAGAACAAAACTGGCAGAAGCACACGCTCTTCTTTTCAGTATAGCTAGGATTTCTGGTCACACCACCACTGCCTGTGATTTATAGCAGCATGAAACCTGGTATATTGAGAACAGGGTTCTTTTTTTGGTATGTTGTACATCTTGGCCAAAGGAGACATCCCTGAGTGAGAAGGCAAACATGGGGAGTAATGATGACTGAGCTTTTCTGATTTGTACCACATCATCAGTAAAACTCATCCATGTGTGTATTTAGGTCCATAGTCATTCATGTTTCGTATTTGTTATATTTGCACACAAAAGCCCCAAAATATATTGCAGAAGCTGTTTGTTTTGCAACACTTTTGCATTTTTCTTTAATCAGCAATGCTGCAGTTGACAGTTATAAGAACAGGAAAGAAGTTGCAGGGAAAACCACTCTCAGGATGAACATTATTTTTGCTAAACTTGTGCAATTATCTTCCTCCTTTTAACCTGGATTTTGTATTAAATTAGATATGGTTCTAAAGTGTGGCTGCCTTTCAGAGCATGTCAGCTAAAGGATTTGAAGGTGAAAGGAGAGCTCTATTTTATACATTAGTATGTGTATCGCTTTCCATAAGTCTTAAGATACCATTCAGTTCTTTGGCTACTTTCTGTGCTCTATTCATTCCACTGATACCACAGAATTCCAGCAAGAAAAGAGAAATAATGAAGGGTTTAAAGTTTTGTGTGGAGGAGTATATGGAAAGATACATGGAAAGTTTCATTTATTAAAAGATTACAGTTCAGAGATCTGTATAAAGCTGGGATGTTTGAACCTTTGTTCTTTCTGGCAATTAAATCTTTCATCTTCCTTGAAGACTGTTTTATATTACTGAGCTCAGAAGAGGATCCCTCCTGAACTTACAAACACCCTCCAACTTGCAAACTGGAAAAATATTTGAACCTGAGAGGTTTGGGTTGGATAGTCTGTCCTTTGGCACGCAGTGGCTAAAGAGTGCAGCATTTAAAAATGGTGATAGGAGACGGTGCAGGGCAAGTATTTTGGGAGCCCCTACCTGATTACAGCTTGCTTGATGCACATTGCCAAGGTCCCTTTTGCTGTGTTTTCTAACCTGACACACCTGAGAGAGGGCTGATCACCATTTAAATTAACTCTCCCAATGTTCAGTGCATGTGTACCCCACTGGAGCTGGAGCTTCAGTCCCACTGGGATCTGGGGATAAAGAACAGCTCAGTAATTGTCGTGTCCCAGGAATGACAGTGCAGGATAAAACTGCTGGGTTGTGGTAGCAATTCCCACCGCTGTCAGAAAGGCTGGGAGAAGGGAAATTGTGAATATTTGGTGAAAAGAGAGAGGTGGTGGTAGGAGAAATCATCAGTGATGGGACTTTTTTCGTATCTTTTTTTAGCTCAATTTGCCGAAGTCAGAACCAGACTCTGACCTGTGCAATGTAATTTTTATTGATAAAGATGTGTTGACCATATACACATGTTATTCCCAGTTTATTACAAATCTGATAATTTGGTAATTTTTTTTTCTGGTAAAGCAAGCACAGTACAAAGCACTAAATTTGAATGAAAGATTTCAGAATAAGGGTGACCTTTTAATGTTGTAGTTTCCTGCAAGGTTGAAGAAGTCTTCAAAATGTGCTTGAATCCAAAAGTTGAATCAGGATCCAGATCTGACTTTTTTTACCTCTGCCTATTCTGCTGGCTGAAACAAATTAACTGTGGTTTTCTTTGGAAGGGGAATGTGAAAGACAGAAAAAAGCCAAGGAAATGAACTAGCAAAGGACTCAGAGTCCACAGTTTTATTTTATGGTTTTGGCTCATTGTGATGCTCTTTCTATCTTCTCCTTATCTTGAGTTACACATAAAATAGTCTGATCTTTTGTACTTGGAAACAGAAACCTTGACTGTCTTTTGGGTTGCCTTGGCTAATTCCATAGATTTTTATGAAAACCTTTCAAAAGAAAAAAATCAATTGAAATGACCAACAATTTTCATGTAAAAGAGTCTGACATGTAGCAATATTTTCCATCTCACTTGTATCCCCTGCCTTATAATTTTATCGTGTGTTGTTTGCAGTCTCTGATGTGGGTTTTTTCTATTAAAAACTGTTGCCTGGAAACTTGGATCCTAATATAAATTTTTTCCCCCAACTTCAGTTTGACAGTAAACTGGAGCTCGGAACAGTTTGTAATATGGCTTCATTATAAAATCCTAAAAATGTCCTATCTTATTTTCCGTCATTGCTGAAGAAACTTTTTGCTGTTCCTTGGTGTATAACACCATAAGCATAGTTTGTAATTCTGGATTTTGAGGGAGGTTTCTCTCTCTCAGTTCATGAACAAGAGTTCAACTCTCCAGAAAGAATACTTACACTCTGCTTTTTCCATGGACATTGTTGTGTAAGTAAAATTACATCAGTTAGTAATTTAGTGTCTAATTTCTGTAAGCCATTAAAAGCTCCTCAGAAACTTGTGGAATTTTCACTGCTATAAAACAAAGCTCCTGAAAGCTCCACTTAGTGATTTCCATTAGATAACAACTTCACTTCTTTTTGTACGTGGTCAATGTGGTTAATGGCTGGTGTTTTAGAGCATGAATGAATTTGACTGATCACTGCAAGAATAAGCAGCTTGCCTAAATTAATATGTTTCAATCAGCTTTTGCTGCAGAGATGTGAGTGCCACGTTGCCCTTCACGCTCACTTCTCCGTTTTAATTGTTCTCACAGTGCCTTGTGCGGTGCGACAGGCTTTGTAAATAACATTTAGGATTTAAATTATCTTTTGCACTTCAGTATAGGTGGCAATGTAAAGTGCAAAGGTAAAGCTGAACAGAGCGAAGTGGTGCATGGGAATAAAGAGATGGCATTAGCCAAGTTTGTAACTAACTTCTTTTTGTGGCAAAACAGAGTGCCAGCGTTTCTTGTCCCTCTGAAGGGATTGATTGTGATCCCTTGTGCTGCACCTTGAGGACTTGGGTGCTCACAGTCTGCTGACTGCGCTCTGGAGAATATTGCTAGGACTGGGATTCAGAAATGCTTAACCCTGACATACAGAAGCTCCTTTGCTTTCAAGCAGAAGTTCTTTGTTGAGTGTAAATAGAAAACAGCCCTCTGTACTTTCCTAAACATTTTTTTCAAGCCACTGATCTTTTCCTAAAAAATATTTCAACCTAAATAATTTTTCTAAGAAACATCAAGTATTTGGAAGGATTGTGCCTGAATGAGGGATAATACAAATTTGAAACCAAACACTGAGATTGGTTTGGGGTCCTTGTGCTCCATGCTCTTCCCCAGTTCCTGGACTTGTGTCTTTTTGTTTCCAGGGTAGATATGGAGATTCTGTCCAAGCTGAAACCTGTAAGGGCTGAAATTCTGAGAAATGATTCAGAGATGCTGGCAAGATAATATCGTGCATATAACTGTTTTCTTGAGAGAACAGTATCTCGTGATTTGCCCTGCCCTATTTTCTTCTGGGTTTTTTCAGTGACATTGGTATTTTTTTGTAAGTTCTGTACACTTAAGCATAGAAATCCAGGGGTTTTTGGTGTGTTTTCTTCTTCTTTCCCCCAAAGTTTACACAGCATCAATATTTTGGAGTGTTGTACAAAAAACCTGCAAGGTTAACAAAGCCAATGATATTAGATAGGACATTTATTTGGAGTTTTGCAGAAGTTGTTCAGTTTGGAAATTTATCTTACAACCGGAAACACCGCATTGGTGACTCAGCTTTCACATAAACTGCTTTATTTAGCTTTTCAGCCTCTTGTAACTTGAACCATTAACTCCAATCCTGCTGTAATTGCTGTTAAGATTTACTGAGGTCTCCTGATCTTGAGATCCTCTGTTTGTGACCCTGCAGATCTCTCATTTTTAGGAAGTCTGGCAGAAGTTAAGTGCACTAACATTTTGTGATTTCCACTATCAATATCACTCATCTTTGAGACTTTCCTGCCAACCAGGTTAAATGTCATTCCACCATGGTTACTCACCATTTGTATCCTTAATATTGAAATGATTTATGATGTCTTGAAATACTTTATCTTGCTCTATATAAATTGTAACTTAGGTCTGTCTCTGTGGTGGTCATATTCTTTGTATCTTCTGGCTCAGTCTTAGAAGATCTGAGTGAATATATGATATAGTGAAAAAAGGCAATAAAAATACAAGAAAGCAAAACTGCATAATTGAAGAAAGAAAGCCATTATTAACTATGATGCAGTCTTTAAAACTTTCTTCTTGTCTCCTCTTACTGATCTTCACTTTTCCATGCAGAAGTAAAGTTCACAGTGCAGCAGCAGTGCCTTACTCAGGGTATCCCATTTCCTACGATTTGGTTTCACTTCACTGATCCTGTTTGTTTGTACCACTTTAAATCTTACTCCTGTCTCCCAAAAATGCTGTTATTCATATGAGGTCATAGGCTTCAAGGTAAAACAACAGCACCAAATTTACCTGAGGTTAGAAGGGGCTTGGCCAGACTGTTCCTGCACCATTTTCCAGGAACAAATGAATCGGGAAAGGCAAGCACAGCCTGTGCAGGGCTGTACGCAGGCATGAAGGACTGTTCCCTCTCTGCCTAGAAGTTAAATCACCACTAACTTGCCTTGTAATAGAAGGTTATCATTTTAATTAATTTTTCACCTGTTTGAAGTAATGCAATGTTCTTCCTGTCTGTAAGGCACTGACAAAGGGGGTCCCGCTCATCAAGTGTTTCTTAAAGAATTGAAAACTCAAAACTGCTGTGAAGCATGACCAGGAGTAAATTTTTTAAAATTATCCTATAAATCTACAGTGATTTTCACTCTGGGTAATCCACTGTGTGAAACATTGCCATTGGGTTTTAGTTTGCAGCCTTAGAGAAGTATTTGACATTTACTCAGATATAAGATGGACTATAAATTAATTTTAGAAAATAATTCCCAGCAGTTTTGGAAAGAAGACAAGTCCTTTTAGACTCCTCTCACTCTTTTCTGAAAGTGAATGTTCATATTAGCTGATTTTTCCGTGTCAATTAGATGTAACCTCTAACATGTGTTTGATTCTTTGTTAACCAGGAGTTGGTTGCAATAAATCCCACCACAAATATTCTGCTTTTGCTGACTTTCTCCAGCACTGTGGTGTGGGTGTGTGAGGCTGCAGGGAGGTTAAACAGTTTGCAATAGCACTGGACAGGAACTGCAAAATAAGTCCCTGCTTAAAATCTCTCTCCCCTGTCAGCTCCCAAATTTAATAATGATGGAATTTGGGAAAGTACTAAGAGTTGCTATCTGCTATGTATGTGCGAGAGATAAAGTGCATATGCAATAATAAAACACTCTTCAGAATCTGATCTTTGGTCTGTTAACATGCTGAACGTGCCTTATTTTACAGCAGTGATTTATAGTCCAGCATAACCATGCAGAATCACTTCATTATATTTGAATAATGAAAAGAGTGCCATCAAGATGGCATGTCTCAGGGGAGCTTTCTGAGGCAATACTTTAAACAAATGACTTTTTAGATAAATTTATTATGAAGTGTGATGAAAGCCATTTTTCTTGGCAGTCACATCTTGCGAAATCAATGAGGTTTGTTGTGCTGTAGTGTTGGGGTGGGGTTTTTTTAATCTCTTACATAAGTAAAGGCTGAGTCCATAGGAATGATGCTTGGTGTTTTGCTGGCACCATGGAGAGGAGAGACAATGCTGTAAGGGGCAGCTGTAATCCTGTCTAATCGTGTCTGCTAAATATTTGTGGGCCAAATTTATAACCTAGTACCACAATTGGTGGGAAGTTTTTAGTTGCTTAAAAAAATAATTTTTATTGGTATCCATAAGCACTCATTCTGTTCTGTTGTGCAAAAATGTGGTTTTATGCAATTTTTAAAAAAAACAACATGATAGCATTTGACTAAGAGCTGTTCTGTCAAAGGAGTATTCAGCCTTTGTGTTATGAAAAGTTTACAAAACCACCCAGAAATCACCAGCCTTAGTATCTGTGTAATATAAATGTCCCTTCTATTCCTCTGGCATGTTTAGCATCCTTGAACCTCTTGCTTCAATATCTAACATTTGTTTACTAGTAAGAAATAAACAGTTCTTTCTCAATTCTCTACATTGGTTTTGTAACCAAAGTTGTTCTATCTTTTATATTCAGGACAAATATGTATTAAATGAAGATACGTCAGGCTGTTTCTTGGAGATCTCCATTTTGAGCTGTATTTTCACTTTCATAAAGTTATTTGAATATGGTTTTGTGCCGTGAAGTGACCCGTCCTTGGCCTTTTTTAAATGTAATATCTGTTCAAGAGAAGGATATGCTTTAAAAGAGCTGATATTTTTAAGAGGTGGAATTATATCTGTGGCACATAGAAAATTCACTGGCTTTTTTCTTTTTTCTGTAACTGCAAAAATTTTTGTGTTGGGATCCAGATATAATTGTCTGAAATGCATTAACAAACCTGACAGTAAAAGCGTCTTGCTTGCAACTCAGTACACGTGGATTATTTACCTGAAACAACCACTGAGTGCCCTTTAATCACTTCTTTTCTGTACCTTGAAAATAGTGTTTCCACTTCTTGTGAAGAGCCCTGAGATCTAAAACTCTAAAGTGCTGTATATTATTATGTATTACTAATATTGTCCAGCGATTAAAAAGGGGAGGTACAAAAGATGCGGGAAGAATGAACCTGCTTGTAGAGCTATAGCTGAGCTCTTCTCTCAGTGATGGTAATTTGCACCTCAGGGTTTGGTCATTGCCAGTCCGGGTCCCAGTGAGAGCAGGAGGGTGGCAGAGCTGAAACTGGAGCTGCCCCATGGCTCCTGCAGGTAGGAGAGAGGAGGAAAGCTGTGTCTGCCCTGTTAAATGCTCCTTCATCCTCCTCACCCAGACAGACTTCACCCTGTTCCTGAATGGAGCCTGCAAACAAATCCTGCATGATCAGAGAGAAGTTAGTCATCTTTTCTGGCAAGATTGTTTACAAATTGAGCAATTGCGGTTTAAAAAATTTCAAAACTGATTTTACCAATCAAGAGCACTAAGAATTTTCTTCCTCTTTAAGGAATACATCTTATATAAAATTTAAACTCAGTAACAACTTCTATTGGGAAGTTCAGTCGCAAGTTGCAGTGAGGTCTGACTCACTGAACCTTAAGTAAATGGATATTCTGTTAGTCCCTGCATTTGAACGTTCTGTATCTTGTTGCATTAACTTAAAAGATATTCAGTCATGAGGAAAAAGTAACCGTCGTCAGTTTTCCTTTTTTGAATTCCAGTTTTTCCTACAGTAAATGCAAATCTGGCCATGCTTAATTCCTCCTAATGGGTTAATTGATTCAGCAGTCGCTGAGTGTGTGACCTGACTTCTGGTTCACCGAGTCACTAAATGCGGTATCGAGATGATGCTTTTATTTCTGTTTCATTTGGTGAGTGCATTTTGATCAGAGTTGTGAAGGATGTGAACTGGTGGTGTTAGGGATAAACCTGCCCTTCACCTCGGGCAGGTCCAGCAGCAACCTGTGCAGAGCTGTGCAAACACAGCCTGTCCCGGCAAGCACGTGTGCTCTGCAAGATGAATCTGCCCTTCACTTGCATGTTGGACTTTCTATTGAACTAATTCATCATTTGATTTTTGACATCTCAGTAATTACTGCTAGGAAAAACTAGTCATTTTAATGGTAGCAATATACTGCAAAGTACATTTAACTTTGACAGAAACTTCGAATGACTTTGCCTCAGCTGCTTGCCTTTGCCTCAGCTGCTTGCCTGTTCTTTGTGGGCACTTTTACAATCGACTGAGGACTTGCGTGGAAACCTTTGGTGACAGCTGCTGGCTCCCAGCGACTTCACTGGCTCCAGCAGGCCAGGGTGTGATTTCAAGAGGTTGTTAATCCCTCCTGGAGCTGACCTTTGTCAGGCCAAACACACACAAAGGGATGTGCACAGTCTGATTTCTGTTGGAACTGATTTCCTCTAAATCCCGATGACCCTTCAAAAGCTGCTATGATAATATGAAATGACTCCAAATGAAGACATTGTCTCCCCAGCCAAACCCGAATGTTTAGCAGCAGCTTCTCCCATCCCTACACGTGTTGCTGCTGCCCAAGCCTCTGTCCCTGTGTGCTTGCTGCCTGCAGAAGGGCACTGATGGATGGTGACACAGCACAGGAGGAGGTGCTCAGCTCTGATGTTCACTTTTGTTACCTGTGTGAAACATCAGCTCTCAGTTCTGATGAGATCTGTGTTAGGCACAAGGCAGAACTCCAAGGAGCACTTTCCTTAATGCTGCCTCCAGTACTCACAAGCTTCTGGTTTGTAATTTTGGTGACAATTTGGAGCTTTTCAGTGCTTTAGTAGCCAACAATGAAAAATCTCTCCTCCACAAGGACAGATTTTTTTTCTGGACTAGCAAAGTGCTTCTGAAGAGGTTGGAGCTGCTGTCCATTCAGATCAGGCACCTGTACAGAAAGGTTGGTTAAGGAAAAAGAAAAAATTAGCTTCTGAGTTAATACAAGTTTTTCTATGTGTTTGGAGGGAGGGCACAGAGTTTTAAAGAACAGCTGAAAGAACTGATCATACTGGTGACCCCCCCCGCCCCCCAAATATCAAGAACATACTACATGGACAAATAATAGGGATAACCTGAATTCTCCTTTCTTTTCTTTCTGCTCACAGATCTGTTTGTGAACATTTAGATTGTGACAATACCACTAGTCAAATTAATTGAAATATAATAATGTATTTCTGAAACCATTAACACGCAGCTGTCGGTATTTGCCATGAGCTGTGTTTGATTTACAGAGTCTTTGTGCTCTGTTGCTCAGGTTGGATAACAAATTAATAAAGTTTCTGTTGTGGATACTCCTATACCCTTAGAGATGTCTGAGATTGTCCTAATTGTCAAATTTCAAAATATTTATGTTTATTCATTTAGGAATTGAAAGGAGTTGAGGATTTTGTCATGCCAAAAATGTATTTCCTCTGTTGTACATATTTTAGCCTGGTTGATTTTCTGTTTTGTTTTGATTGGTTTTGTTTGGGTTTTCTTTGGTTTCATTGTTATTGCGGGGGTTTGTTTGTTGGTTTGGTTTTTTGTAGAGACTCAATTGTGATTTTGGAAAAAAAAATGCTAAATAGTTCTCCAGAATGAGGCAGGTGACTTACTCTGTGTTCCTCCAGTAGGTGAGTTCTGCTCATTCCATTGCAGCATCACTAAGTCCTTCTATAGTGCTTGTCATTCTGTAAGATATTATTTTAAAGACATGACTACAAACTCAGCTCCAGCAATATATGCAGTTCTGAGTTCTGCAGAATGTTTCTTATGCATTCGGGATGTATTTCAGCCACAATATGCCCGACGTGAGGCTGACAGCAGATTAACCTTGGTGGTTTAGATTGTGTAAGGCGGGATTACAGCTACATGTGTTTGCTGCTCAGGTAGCTGATGGAGAGAGGTTGATGTTCTGAAGCCATAGGATTATGTCTGGTTAATGTCTGATCCCGTAGTAAAATGCTTACCCAGACCCCCCATTCTTCTTGGCTTAAAAATGTCAATATTATTTTGGTGCTGTTGAAGAACACACAGAAAAGGTAGTGGAAAGAATTCTGCCTGTTGGGGCTTTCAGCTAAGCCACAGTTCAGCAGTTGCTCACATACAAATGTATGTGATGAGGGTGGAGCGAGTGTTGTGAGGTTCTTCTGGCTCTGCTCTGCTTTGTGGCTTCAGCTTCCTTTTGTGGAGGAAAGGTGAAATAAAGCGGAGGGTGAGAAAAGAACACTATGGATACAGGAGAAAATGCAACTGCTATGGAGGTGAATTGTGCCTGACAGAGTGAGGGAAGCTGGGATTCTTTTAATTTCAGCAGCAGGGCTCTGCTGTGTAGCTGCTCAGGAAAGAGCATAGGGATAGCTCTCCTTGCTCCCTGTTTCCCTGGGGGGAATTCTGAGCTCTCTGTCAATAACTTGCTGCTTCCAGCTGTAGGTGGTTTGCAGCAGCTCCTGGTTACGGTGTCTGGGAGCTTTAGGAGACACTTCCCTGGGATGGGATGAGGGGAGGGTGTGTCAAGGGAGGAGCAGCTTTGCTTAACCAGAGGAACATGACAGAGGTGCTTTAGCACGATCAGGTGTCCAACAGCCACCATGAGGAGTTCCTGAACAGCAGCAGCCTGCCAAGGGGGCTCTGGTTTGGCCTTAGTCCTCTGGGAATTGATAACTAGCCTTGGTGTAGCCAGCTTTCTGTTTGTGAATGTACAATTGTGTACTTAGCCAGCAGAGGTGGTTGTGTTTCTTGTTAAAGATTTGCAGCTAAGCAAAAAAGCAAAGCCAGAGAACCCTCACCCTCACACTTGTAAAGATAACCAGGGGTTCTGATGACTGCCAAGTAATACAAACACATGGATTTCAGGTGGCAGGTTCCGTCAAAAATGATTTTTTTAAAAGCAGAGCCCCTAGCCAGCATTTAATCTGTCTTGTTATTGCTCTGAGATGTGGCACGAAGGTTACCTGGGATAGTTTGGGAAATGTAATCAGTCTTTTACTATTGAGCAAATAGAACACACTCTGAATTATAAGAAGCCACGCAAGACTCTGTGAATGAGTCCTAGGCAGGCCTACGTATTCACTAAGTCGTGGGGATGCACAGAACTTTGCTTCAGGAGCTTCTGGATAGGATTTGATTTTTAACCAGCCCTGTGTCCTGCAGGGAAGCCTTGATTTTCTATTTTATTCAGGAAGCAGCATGGAAACTTCTGTGAAATGAAAGAGAAGAAATTTAAAGTGAGGTTCAGGAATATATTGAACAAAAGCTGTAGTTCATGGACTCCTAATGTCAGTAAAACCATGTGAGGCTCAGGCTCAGATAATTTGCTCTGTGGTGTTTTCCTGTTGCATATGGGTGTGACTTTAAATCCTGGTGTGCCTATAACTCCATGAGATTGTTTGTTGCTATGAATTACTATATGTATAAGGATGCTTGAACAGCATCTGTATGTGGGAGTGAAAATGAGCTATTAAAAACATCGAGAATATGAATGTCTGAAATTAGAATTAGTCACACTCTTTTTGGTTAGATTTGCAAGTCTCCCACTCAGAGAACTGTTAAATACTTTTAATTCTTTAGTCGTCCTTTAAATTATGTCTGCTTCGATGTAATTTTTCTAAGCCTTAATTATTCATTAATAATTTTGTTAGGGATTAACATATTTAGGTCTTGGAGTGTTTGAATTGATTTAATACTTGTTTCCTTTACAGCTGTTGGTTCAGGTGACTGGCAGCTCTGCAGGTTAGTTGGTTTTGACTTCTCAGCTCAGCAGTTTCAGCGATGTGAAGATGATGTGTACTCAGCAATTTGAAGAAGAGATTCACTTTCAGTGTCCTCATTTGGATGGCCAGAAATCCCAGTACCTTTATAAATGTAGGCTCAAATGTCTTATGGCGGTATTTGCCTTATTTAAATTTAAAAGGATTAACACTAAGCAAGCATTTCAGAAGCTTATTCTAGGAAACTCAAGGAAGTCTGGTGCATTAATAGAGGCATATTCTCAGGTTTTTACCTATTTTTTCTTTGTACCTCATAAGACTGTGAGTGAAAAAAGCTTAAAACCCCAATACTCACCCCTTTGCAGCAGATCCAAGGAATGGGATTCTGCAGGGAGGTGCCATGGTAACTGAAGTCCCTGAGACAGTTGGTGTCGAGCTGTTTAATGGTGAGCGCTATATTTGGGCTTTGGTTTACCCCACTATGAACAGCAAATGGAAGGTTTGTTCAGTGGTCCCACTTCCTACCCTTTAGAACCCAGAAATACGAGGTGACACAGATCACAGGATTGCACTGCCTTTGCTACTCCTTTCACAAAAACTGGTGGGCTTCTCTTTCTACCACTACAAGAACTTTTTAAATGCCAGAAAAGGAAGTGAAGTCTCATTGCCCAGGTTTCATTTTGCTTGCTTTAATGCAGCTCATTTATGTGTACAATGATGTATGACCATAAATTGAAATGCAGTCCTTGCCCAAATGTGCAGAGGGGCATAGCAAGGCAGAACTTGTTACTTTGCTCATTTAAAATTCAGTCACTACTGGTCAGACTTCTTGTTAAAACAAGATAGTGCTGCTTTCAGAAGGAAATAAGCACTCCCGGAGCAGGGTTTGAAACGCTTTATGAATTAGATGAGCAAACCAGGGCCCATCAGAACTCTTTTAAACCATTGGGAAACTTGTGAAGCCACTGAACCAGCACAACTTGGGTAGGAACAGCTCAGGTGTGAGCTCAGCTCAGAACAGGTGACTGCCATTCTCTCCTGCAGCTAAGGAGACATCAAGAAGCACAGTGAGGAAAACCAGATAAATTGGAAGGAAAGATTAAATCAATAATAGGGGAAAAACTTTAACAAAGTGATTATCTAGATAAGAAGCTGGTCTCAAAAGACCCGAGGCTTGACACATGGAAAATTAATGGGAGAAAGTGGTAGCAAAGAGTTTTCTAGGAGTGATGTTGTATTGGAGGGTGGATGGATAAGATATTTACAGAGCATTTAATTAGGTTATGCCCAACAGCATTATGAAGTAGGTGAATGTGTGAACTGATTCATCTGGTTTTGGATTTTGTAAATAAAGAAGAACAAATTCAGCAGAAACAAAACAGAGTGATTAAGTGGGAAGATTTCATAATCTGTAAAAAATATTCTGGATCAGAATATTGATACTAAATCTCATTAATAATGCTTATTTTCTACACTGATATTTACACTTTCCAGGCAAAATAAAAGAATACTTACGTTTTCAGTGCCATACCTTTACAAAAGAACCCAAAATCTATTTAATCTTGGAGAAATAGGAAGCTGTATCTAATAACTGCTTTATTTTCTTCTGTTTGTTTTTTGTACAAGTTAACATAAACCAGAGTTGTTTATCTGATTATATCTTAAGCCTTGAATTTGTTTCTGTGTTGTACTATATATCTCTGCTTTACAGGTTCAATTGAGCTTTCAGTGTTTTACAGCCTTTTGTTAGTTCTCCAGTCTTCAGAGAACAATGAAAACTTTGTGATAATGGTTTCACATTGAACTTTCAGACCGTAATAATAAATATTTTGGGTTGGTATTACCTGAAACTACAGGTTAGATCACACCAGCAGTCAGCTGGTTCTTGTGCAGTGGAACTGTGTGATTAAAGCTCACTGAACTTAAAGCTTCAAGGAGCTGGTAAGTGTTTGTACCACTGTAGTTTTCACTGCAGAACAAGTGTGTTAATTGCTTTACATAGTGTAAAGAATGAAAGGTTACTCAGATGCAATGCAGCTGCTGAAGAAGGTATAAAAAGGAACAGTTAATGTTCATGCTTTTGGTGAAACAAAGCAGATCAATCCCTGCTGGGATTGGCTACTTTATATAACATCACCTGCTATGTCAGGAATTGAGGCTGTGGGAGCGAATTAAGCAATAAACAAGTCTGTGCATGTGACATTTAATTTTTGGATTGCTGTGGGAAATAATGTAGAAGCTGCTCACAAGTGCATTGATTCTGCTTGCTGCCTTGTGCGACTTATTTCATAGCTACACCGGTATATAAAGTTTCTGGAACTCATCCTGCATAGTACACAAATCAAATCAGATGCTTTTTTCCCTCTTAACTTCTCTAGAAGAAAGTAGATCCCTTTAGCTGATATGCAGTAACTACTAGGTTAAATCTTGATTGGTTTAGATAATATGTATAGGTCATTGAGCTTGTGTGTAATATCTGAACATATAGAACAAACATATTATCCTTCACTCTTGCAGTAATTGAAGAAATTTGCAGCCTTGGGTCTGTGTCTGCCATCCTCCAAAGTGCTTGACATCTTGAATTCAGTTGCTGGTTATTGATATTTTTTGCTCCTCCTGTGCTGCCCCTGCCTTAGTCATGTGGTAAAGGCTAACATCTGTCCCAGAGACAAATTCCAGCCAGAGCAGAACAAAGGCATAATAGAGAAGAGTCTTGAGTCACAAGAGTAAGTTCACTTCGGTAAACAACTGAGCAAGCAACATAAAACCATTTTATTTTACAAGAGCACATGCCTGCATTTTTGGCTTTGCTAAAAATGCTGTTGGGTCTTGGTCCTAACTCGCTACTGGGATCCCGAGTGTTGGAGGTTTGTGGGCTTTGCCAATGTGCTGTTACCAGCTGCTTGAGAGCCACATGATCAACAGGCTTCAGGGAGCTGCAGTGCTCCAGGATCCTGCTTCTGCTTTCATCAGGACCTCTCCTTATGGGCTGTGTCTGTGCTGGCCCATTGCTCATTGTTTCTGAGTCTGATAGAGCCCTGTTTTCTATGATGCAAGGGAGGCTACAGTGTGAAGGGTGCAGAGTTTTTGTGCTTTGAAATGCTGCTGGAATTTTGGAGGCCAGATGAAAGCTTTTAGTATCTCCCAAGATACAAAGCTCCTGCTCGTGCTATTGAAAAATCCTCTGTTAGCAGCAGCTGTTAGTAATGGGCATCACTTCTCTGCAGTACCTCAAAGCATGCTAGCAAGTAATTAGAAAAATTGTAACGGTATTCAAGAAAAAGAAGGCTACTGGTACAGTCATTGGAGATGTGTCACAATAGGAACTCTCTTTGTCTACCTGCTCAAGTGTGACAAGCAAATGTATTTTAAATAATATATACTGTGGCAGCACTGCATGTCAAAGTGTTTAAAAACGCATTAATGGTCTCTTGGATGTGACATATTTAGCAGGAATTAATAATAATAAAAAACTTGGATTTAACTATTTTTAGACATCACATAAGGTGGCTGAATCAAGCAAGAAAACTCCTTAGAAGATAAGTTTTCTTTCAGTTTTCAATGAGCTTTTTCCTTTGTTCTCCAGTTTTACTTTTTGTGATCCATTTTTGCTGCCTTCCTGAACATGTGAGGAGCAGTGAAATCTATCAGGAATATCAGAAGGGGGCACAATGCAGCTATCACCAGCCACCACATCCATCACCGTTTGTCTTCAGTGTTGTGACTGAACAAACCTTGTTCTGTCTCTCTCCAGTGCTGCTAAAAATTTTAATACTATTTTACCTTGTAGCTAAGTGATTAGTGTTCCATATCTCATTTAATAATGTAAGTATTCTGTGCAATTAAACTGCAGCATTATTTTGTACTGTGTGGAAAATCCTTATGAATATTCTTTGGTATTTGTAACATTAGCCATGGGTTGATTTGATACTAGAAGAAATGTAGTCTGTGATGCTCAACAGTGGCAGAAGCCACATCTGTATGTGTTAAAATGTAATGTGTATTGCCACAAAAGCATTTTGCTTCAGGAGGCTGACACGCAGAAATGCAAATAGTTCTAGCTGCAGTCGACAACATAAGTTAACTTCTTGTGACCCACAGCTCTTGTAGAAGGGGAGATTTGGCAGAGAAATATTTAATAGGTTTCAGCAGCAGTGGCTCAGAATATTCAAACAGAATACAATCAGAGAATTAATCATGTTAATCTAATCTGTTCTCACAGCTGAGCTCCCTCACGCTGGTAGCCCAGTAGCTTCTATTGCTGCCCATCCTCTTGGAAGAAATTCTGCTTCAATTCTTTCTTCATTTTAGTCTCTTTACCTTGCCTTAGACATTATTTCCATCTCTCTTTGCTAGATGGATCAATGGAGTGTATCCTTGGGTGCTGTTGTTTGGTTTGTGCTTCCCTTGCAGAGTGCTTGTGTGGACAATCAGAGATGAGGACTGGAGTTTTAAACCTGTTGCACATCTTTTTCAGCTGCTTGCAAGGTTACCTGTTTGACTGAATTCACACTGACCTGGCAATATCTGTCATATACTCAATTACAGAATTAGGTTTGGGGAAAAACAATAGGATGCCAGTGTAAATTTCCAGGAAACTAATTCTTGAAGGAAGCACTCTGGGAGCAGATATGCAACATTAACTGCATTGGGGGGAAAAAAAAGCTCTCAAACTTGGTATTTATGAACTTATTTATCTAAGTCTATATTTTGCTAGGAAATAATTCTAGGAAGTAAAAATAACCTGGCATATTGAATTGAAGGACAACATTCCTGTAAATTTTCTCTGGAGCAGAAGCTTGCTGGTGTTTGTGGCTTTGGGTTGGGCAAGAAGCTCAAGCGGAGGAGATCCCCTCCTCAGTAGTCAGGGTCATGAGGGGAATTGTAAAACTACAACATGTGAGAGAATGATGTCCTGGGAGCTCAAAGGAAGGCTGATGAGGGATTGGAGGGGAAATTCAAGGCATCCCATGCTGGTTAATGGCAGCCAGCATGCCCACCCTGCCACGTGGACAGCCTGCCTGCCCTGCGTGGGTGGATCTGGTGAGTGCAGCTCATTCCCTGTGGGGAGTGAGTGTTGGAGGAGGGAATGCACCGCTGGAGATGGGCCAAGGTCTGGCTCCAAGTGTTTATGCATCTTCTCAGCTTTCATTGTTTCTCTGGTGATTGCTTCCGTATATACAAAATCTGACAAATAATTGCTGTTTGAAGGGCGTGCTTAATGGAGGGCCATAAAAGTGATTCACAGGCAACTGTAAACTGAACTATTACACTAAAGGATAAAAAGCTTCCTTAATGAGCTGTACAAGACAGTTATCGATGTATTTATGAAAACATTTCCAAGTACATGTATCCAGGGGAATTAAAAGATAAATATTTAAAGATCGGCTGACAGTTTTCACATGTAGCAAAACTCTAGTTCCTCTGGTAGGCAGTAAATTTATTAAAAGTATATATTTACATGATTTGTAACAAAAAAGAAACAAAACTTGCATTACACCCTGATGTTTTCTCCTGTAATTGTGTTTTCCTATTCAGATGAAGAGATGAAGCATGAAGAAAATGGGCGGATGAGATTCAGCATATTAATAAGGTAAACCAACATTTTTTTCCATCCAAATAATTTATTAGCATCATGTCATAGAACTGTATTTGAGAGGATGAAACCTAACAACAGTTCAGAGTTTGATTAAGTTTCTTTTCATCCTATCATTGCTGTACACAATTAGGTTATTCAAGTGTGATCCTTAAATGTTCACAATATGATTCATAGCCTTGTTCTTCACACCCCAGAGAGAGAAAAATTGGTCTATGGGTATGAATCTGATTAATACATGGATCAGTGCATGCCCTTTTAATGTTTCTTATACACATGCACTTTTAGTTTGGATAAATGATTATCTCATTGTGTTACTTGCTCTTTGTAGATGTGCTATATTACTGTCTGATCAAAACTTTAGAAGCATTTTAAGAATTCAGGGCTGACACTTGATTTGGCACTACCTCATCAGTTGAGATTACTTTTATTCTTGAATGGATTAATAATCAATAGTGTTAAACAACATGATTTTCCTTAGGATTACAGCTGCTGTGTTGTGCAGCTCCTGTTATAAAGAATGAAGATCTGGCTCACGCTTTTAAGTCAGCTTTAAAGCCTTTTTTAGATGTACCAATTTCTTAGGTTTATTACACCACAGGGTTTATAGATGGAGCTGTCCCAGTGGCTGTGACTCTTTGAAAAGGTGGAGAAGGGGTGAATGAGGAAAACAGGTGACAAGTTTGCCTGTCTAGGCAAAACATTGACCCCAGCCTTTCTGCTGCTCCTGGGGAAAGCTGTTGGCAGTGCTGAACTGCAGTAGAAGTGTTTCAGTCATGGCTGTCTCTTCTGCAGCCTCAGGAATGTTGTGGTGAAGCTGAATTTATCCCAGGTGATGATGCTTACCACATTATCTCTTATAAAAACATCGAATAGATAATTTGGCTTAAAACATTAATTCGCTTCACAGCTCTCAAGGAATCATTTAGTAGCCTCCACTAGTATTTGTGAATCTTTAAAAATGTCACACATGTAATTGATTTTAAACTTCTAACTTTCTGATGGGACACTATGATTTGGTTTTTCTTTTTTTCCTTGACATTATTTGATTGCTTTAAATTTTTGCTTTTGTGAGTGTCTCTTCTATTCCACTTGCGCTATTAGGATGCAGTTGTTCTACTCCCTGAGAGTCATTGCCCTTAGAATGAAAGGTGATTTGTGTATTAGGGATTCTGTGGAAAAGTAGGAATGATTGGTTTGTTTCTAGATGAGAATGTGAGAGAAAGAGAGTAGAATCAGAATTCTAAACAATTAGTGATAGTGGTGCAAGCACAGGAACACATTTATGTTCTGTATGAATGCACAAGCCCTGGGAAGATTTCCAGTCTGGCTCTGCACACCACGTGCCTGACTCCTTGCATGGAGCAGCCTGTGTTAATTATGTCTTTAATCTCTCTTGAACCAAAGTGTCCGTGGTTGAGAGAAAGAAACCCATTGATCAAAGGCAGAGTTTTCAAGCATAATAATAATAATTTGTAAACCCAGTATTTGTACACCAACAATTGCCTCATCTCCATTGCAAGCAGATTGTTGTGCATTTTAGAGCACAAGTAAGGCTTCATTTCAGTGGCTATTGTGAAAGCACTTATGCATTTGATTTCTTGGTACATATGCACAATGAAAATGTGAAGGTTTTTATTTAAATACACCTTATGGATTATGCACTTCAGCTTGGACAGCCTTCCCTCATGCCCCTGTTTTGACAGCACATCTGCTCTGCACTAGGAAAAACTCCTGCTGCAGCTCTTTGCTCGGCTGAGGTGCCTTTTGAGATCGGCTGATGGAGATGGCCTTGCTTCCATCTGGAGAACTGAGGCATTTTCTGTGCAGGGTAGTTCATGGCAACACATCTGCAGGTAAGAAGGAAGAATTCCTGAATGATTTCCTGAGGTTTCCAAACTGTGTTACATCCCTGGTATTCACTGCTTTGCCTGGTGCCTTTGGCACGTTGTTACTGTGAGTGCACAGAGGACCTTGTGCTTCAGATAATGTTAGACCCTCTTCTGTGTGGATTTCAGAAAATACAGTGTGTGCATTTTTTAGCAGTTTCAGGTGCATCTTAATGCAAATTTTGCCCTGTGGAGAGGAGTTTATGTTGCCCTATAGCTCCTCAAGATGTCACAGACAACTGTATTTGCCCCACCAAGGTAATCCCTGTTTCATTCCTGCAGGCTGGAGCAACAGAGAGGAGGGAGCCCTGACAGAGCAGAGTTTACACCGTGAAACTCCAGTTCTCCACACCTGCACAGAGCGCTCCTTTCCCTGGGCAGCCCTCAGACAGGTAAGCCTTAGCTGAGGACACAAAAGCACTGAGATGCTCTCAGATTGATGTGGTGCCTGAATTACCTAGGGCAGATGTTCTGTTCGATGAGAGCGCACACAGACTGTCAGATTCCCCCTTCCCCCTGGCAGAATAGTTACCTTGGCAACTATCGTATGGCATGAGATTTTCCTTGCTAGGAACGAACACAGGAGCTAAATCTGGCATGTGGTACGTAATACTCAGTGAACTCCTTAGATGGAAGCACGTGGTGGCACGAGCACTGACACCATTTGCAGTGTGATGGGGTGAGATCATGCCAACAGCAGCGCTGTGCTCGGAGTTTGGGTTCATCACTGTGTTGCCTAAAACTGCTCTGTGTGGTATTAAACGCATAACCAGCATTTTTCCTGGCCGAGTTCAATGAGGGTGAACATAAGTAAAACCTCTTGCCTAGACCTCTTTAGTCAAGGATGCCTTATTGAACTTTATTAGTAGAATGATAAGGCTCTAACAGCTCCTGGAGAATCCTCTTAAAATGTGGATGGTGGGATTTGAATTAGGTCAAGCTGCTGCCTTTTTTTAAGACCTCACATAAATACATGAGTGTGTGTGCACATTGTGAGTCTTCAAAACACTCCAAATAGTGTGCAGAAATACCTTGCACTTTTTTCCCTCCTTCTCCTTTCCAGTCTGGGGCAGCTGTAACTCCCAGGAGCATGAATGGTGGTTTGAGGTAAGGAAGGACTTGATTAGTGCTGACAGATGGCACAACCACAGCTCTCAGGACCTGACCTGCTCTGCAAGTGCTTTGTTGGATGTGCCTGCTCCTTACCACTGCCTCTCATCCTCTGTGCCATAACAAATCCCCCTTCCTGAAGATCTCAGGATTCACAGTTCTGTTGTTTTGGTGGTGATTTTACAGAACATCAGTAGAGCTTGTTAACAGAGGTGATCAGTAAGACCTGGGTAGAAGAATCATTAAAAAGATCAATTCTGCAATTAATCTGAAGAGTTTTTTTTCTGATGTAGATATTTTTTTTAGCAGCAGAAAGGACAAAGAATGAGTATTTACCAGTATCAGGGTTGCTAATTCATTCCTCAAGTGCAAGGGTTTGGATGCAGGTGCTCCCATGAGTTCCAGGTGTTCCATAGAGCTATTAATGATTGTAACTACCTGATACAGATTTCAGAGACCTATGGACATGGCAAAGCTTTTTCTTTCTTTATATCTTTCATCCTTTTAGTATTCTAATCACCTTATTTGTCTTCCTAGCACTTGAATTAATGTCATCCTAATTACTCTGCATGAATTTCTACCACATTTGACATTTGTCATCAGTATTGGTAGTTCCATTGTTTTCAGCTGCTCCTGGAGCAGATGGAGACCTCACCTAGAAAAGGCTGCAGAGAGAAGTCAGTGTCTAACAGCACCAAATCCAGACTTAGGTTTATACCAATAAGATCAGGGGAGCTGGGCAGTGATGGAGTTTTACCAAAAAATTTGGAAGGTTGAGGCTAAAATCAGAAATGCTTAAAGTAGAAAAAGCTCTACATCTTCCATGGGAAGATAGAGCTAGGAGTGGGATTCTTGGCTGACTTTCTTTACTGATGATCTCAGGAGAGGACTTGCCTATATAAGGAAGGCTGATGAGAGTAGGACAAGGAATGCTGATGTTGGATGGTTCTTAGTTGCGTTTTTCAAAAACAGAAGTTTGAAAAAGGTTCCCTAAGGAAAAAGAAGACTAAAAAGGTATTTATTTTGCTTTGTAGTTATTTTTTATTTAATGTATTTATCTTGGAGGGGAGTCTAATTCAGCAAAAGAAAACCCAAGTGATTTTGTATTTTTCATTTAATGAGCACAACTTCTCGTGCTTTGAAAGTGTTGGCTTTGTTCTCATTAGGAATCACATCTAGAAGCAGTAGCAAGGTGTGGTCACCTGCTGCTGAGCTGGTTTTCATGCCGTCTCTCTTGTCCTGGCATGAGCTGTCCTACCTCAGCTGGGTTAAACTGACTAAGAATTGATGTGCTGCTGCTAGAATGGGAGGTAGAAGCTGTTGAGTTGGGTGGATGTTTCTGAGGCTGTGACATCACTACCTGGCTAATATGTCGATTTCATAACAAAACACTGATGATAAGGTCAGAAAATACCTTTTCCATTGCTGCGTGTCCTTTTACAGCCCGGAGTCTCAAGGAAACACTGAGACGAATCTATGGACAAATGAAAGGCACTGAGGGAAGGCTTCTTGTTGTATAAATTCATTGTTGTTAAACAAAGCAAACATGTCAGATGCCTTGCAGAGCATTCCTGGATGTGGATGGAGTTGCTCAAAAGCAGCACATGATCAGGACTTGCTTTCTGCTGTAATGAACAGACTGAAAACTTCAAAAGGAGGTTTCTGGCTGTGCTGTGCTGTGTGTGCTCACAAGGCCTGTCAGTCTGTCATTCCCATTTGATTTAGAATGATGAAAGCAGAAACAAAATCAAACTCAGTGAAGTGAGTTTGGTTTGATGGGATTATAACTCCCAGTGCTCTGGGGGAGGAGTGGTGATGCTATGGCAAGTGTGATACAGCACCGTCAGATCTCACATGGCAATGGACAGGCACCTCAGCACTGCCTGTAAATATGGGCAAGAGCATTGCAGCAGGAGCCTAACTTTGAGCCTGCTGCCTTTGGAGCTGTTCAGCTCTTGGATTTCTGTTTGGGCTCACCGCAGAGTTCATGTCGAACATGTACATTGCTGCTTTCCCAATGGTTAGGATATCTGCAACTCTAGTTTTAGCACCATATGGCTTTTCTCACGGGTTCAGCTCAGTCTTTGGGTAAGCAGGTTGTTTCCTACATGTAATTCTAGGTTTTGTGGAGTTTGAGACTCCACAAAAGACACTATGAAACAACTATTGAAAAGAGAAAGAATCACATTTTTCCATCTTCCAACACCAGATTATTACAAGTTACATCAGCAGTGTTACTCTGTTCTGCCCAGATCTATGAGCAACTGCATGAAGCAGCTAGCACGAACATGTTAAAATGAAATATATTTTACCTTTTTAAAAGCTAATACTTTATTCCTAGTAAAATACAGACTGCATCCCAGAAACCTCATTCAGTTTACCAGCAGTCGGTGGAAGGACCTTTGTGCCACAAGGTTTTTTTCCAGCTATATTGGTTTTATTAGTTATGTTCCTTCCTCTGAACACTTCTCTTATTGCTAAAATGCCAGGCTATAAGTGCTCCTGCTCCATCCTGTTGTACACAGGCACTTGAGTCTGTGTTTGTGCTGTCATATTGGAGAGAGCAATATCCTCTGCTGTGAATCTGTGAAAATGCTGCGAATGCGTTGTGGTGGATAACATCCACTCAGTTATACAGAGCATCTTCCACAATTCCTACAAAGAGAACAACAGAGCTGACAGCCAGAAATACAGTCAGAAAATAGTACAAGGCACTTGCTCAACAGAGTGGGATTTTAGTCCTGAGCACTGAAGAACAATGACAAACAACATGCTTGCTGCTGTATTAATAGGTTTTATTTCGCTAGAAGTCTTACATCACATTCTTCAGCTTGTCATGCTTTTTCTGTAATAATCCTTCCTGTAAGGTTTTGCTCACATCTTCCCCATGCTCTGTCCTTTCTGATAAATTTCCCAGGAAATGAAACAGGATAGAAATGCTGGGGTGGTACTAACAAGACAACAGAGACTCTTTCAGTGAGGAGGAATGATGTTGTGACTTGTGTCTTACCTGATGTCTAGATGTTGAAATCCTACCAACCACCCTGTAAAAAGCGTGTAAAATATTGAAGTTTTGCATTAAATCTGTTAAGGCATTTTCTGGGTTTTTTTAGTCTAAAATAGTGTATTGTTTGTATGTTACATGCTTCTGTGATCTTTGTTTTTAACGAGTAGTTCATACTTAACCAGCGTTTGAAAGCTAACAACCAGACTCAGCTCTACAGATGAGTGTAAACCCTACTATCTAGTCACAACCTTTCTTCCTTTAAATTAACCTCTTTTTCCCTGTTGCAGTACTTCAAACTATTAACTCTGCTCTCATTGCCTTTACATGGACAGTGTTGAAAATGTGTGAGAGAGCCTGGTTTTCTCTGCAAGGCTGAATGAAGTCAAGTCATTTTAACTTACATCATTGGATAATCTAAGATTGTTATTAATGATGGGAGACTGAGCAAAGTTCCTGAACTATGGAGCCCTCTCCTGTATGTCTTATTTTCTAGACTAAAATCAGAATATGTCACAAACTTCCCCTACAGGCAGATCTCCAGCAGCACATACACTGTTGATGCTGCAGTGCCTGGCTGCTTTAATTTCTACACACAAACAGAAATCTGGCAAGTGAAACTGCATTTGTTAGATCATCTCATATTCAAAAGGAGGATGATTGAAGTAAAACAGTTGCAGAAATGTAGCTCAGGAAAACTTTTGTTTCTCCCAGAGCAATGATTTTTGTCTTTGCATTAGATTATAAAACAGCTGGGTTTTAGGCTTTCTAAATAATGACACAGCCACCAGGAACATCTTTTCATTTTAAAAAGCTGCAATTATTTACTTATTCTTTATATGTATTAGTTATTTTGGTGGCTTTCTTAGCCTGCTCTGTATTGTAGGTAGTCATAGTTCAGTTTTGTGGAAATAAAAAAGATTCCTCTGCCACAAAAACACATTATTACCTCAGACAGACAACTGGGTTAATTTTCACTTTGGCACAAGCATAATTCCTGAACAAGCACTTAATCAATTCAAAAATACCTGAACATGAAGGCTTAATATTTGGTTTTCAAACAGGTGCTTGAATGTTGAAGCATTCAAATAAAAAGTGAACACAGAACTTTTGTAGTGGTGCCTGGGCAATTCAGGTCATTAATATTTCTTTTTTTTCACTTTACCATAGTTATGACTGGCAGTGATTTCCAATTTCACGTTTTTGCTTTAAGAATGACTTCTAAAACATCAAGTGTCTCTTCCATGGGGACCTTTTCCCTCTGTTTATATTTACCCTTTAAAGGTATAAAGTGGTCTGATGTAAATGACAGCTTTTGGACTTTGCCCCAAATAACCAGCAGGATAAGCTATTTTACTTTTCTTCCTGCAGTCACCATAGGAGTTATAACTCCTTATTTTCTTCACACTAGATTCCTTGGATTTCACTTTTTGGTGAAGCAGTATTTCTGTGTGTCTGTGGAGGAACAGATTGTTTTGCTCAAATCACCATTGTTGCTTTGTGCAAGAGGGAAAAAATATAAAAAACTGATTTTAATTCATTGTAGCTGCAGATATATAAATGACTTGAAAAAATGGCATGTTAAGGAGTCACTGTAATTAACTGAGGCCCTAATCCTGTAGGAATTATTCTGTGGGTATGGTGCTTTATGGAGATACCATTTACATCAATGAAATCTTCCTGGTTGTGTGAATTGAAGTGCACAGATTTTTGGAGACTCAAGATCAACATTTTTAGGTGCTGCACTTAGACAAGTTCATTCATTAAACCCATTAATGTTAGCAGAGAGGATTTTATATCCATGTTGTTAGTCCTGGGCTGGGCTTGCTTTAGGGGTGTACCCATGTCCTCCCTGCGGGAATTTGGGATGCTCAGGAGCCACGATCCCGGTCAGGTGTGCAGGCTCCACATCCCTCTCCGGAGCCACGGAATTCAGCACTCATTTCACAGAGTGGGGATTCCTGATGGTGTTTGAGCACTCATCTGCTGTACAGCTCTCCACGCGGCTGAGATAACATCCGTGACTCGAAAGTCAGCTGTGCCTACAACAGAACTGATCATGAGCTCGCAGGGGAAGCAGGCCCCGAATCCCTGCAGCAGTGCCGGAGCTGCTGCCGAATAATCCGTGACCCGGCTGCTGCCGGAATAATCCATGGCCCGGCTGGTGCCCAATAATCCATGGCCCGGCTGGTGCCCAATAATCCATGGCCCGGCTGCTGCCGAATAATCCATGGCCCGGCTGCTGCCGAATAATCCATGATCCGGCTCCTGCCGAATAATCCATGGCCCGGCTGCTGCCGAATAATCCATGGCCCGGCTGCTGCCGAATAATCCATGGCCCGGCTCCTGCCGAATAATCCATGATCCGGCTCCTGCCGAATAATCCATGGCCCGGCTGCTGCCGAATAATCCATGGCCCGGCTGCTGCCGAATAATCCATGATCCGGCTCCTGCCGAATAATCCATGGCCCGGCTGCTGCCGAATAATCCATGGCCCGGCTGCTGCCGAATAATCCACGGCCCGGCTGCTGCCGAATAATCCACGGCCCGGCTGCTGCCGAATAATCCATGATCCGGCTCCTGCCGAATAATCCATGGCCCGGCTGCTGCCAGGGCTGCCCTCATTTACCCGGCCGGGGATGGCTCCGCACAGCACATGTGCCACATTGGTGCCCAGAGGCAATTGCTGTTTACACGAAGACAGTGTCAATTGTCACCTACAACGCTCCTGCAAGGAGTAAAATGGCACTGATGAAGATGCAATTATTTGGCCATTTGCTTTCCTGTCCTCTGATAATGTCAGTGTCCGACTGCTTCTCTAGTGATGCTTCGAAGGCTATGATGTCTTGCAACTGCAGTGTGTTGAAAGCTGCAGCTTCTCCCACTGCCGGTGGATGTGTTGGCATGGGGAAATGTGCTGATTAAAGAAAAGCTCCCACCACTCTCACTTATAACATCAAGCACCCTGTGATTCTGCTGGGTGGGATAAATAGATCCTAGCAATGCAGCAGCCAAATCCGGGTCTGAGGGAAGGGTGAATGCACGGGGGAGGCAGTTTTAGCACCTGTAGTTAGCTCACTTTTGCAGGGTTCTATTTCAATATTAGATAAATCAATAGCAGGCTGTGGCTGCCAGTTTCAACAAGGCTGCAGAGTCTGCAGGTGGTGGCTGCTCTGTGGCTCTAGGCCAGTGTGCTGAAGGAAGAGGAGGGAGAAGTGTTGGGGTGACAGTGTGGTGTCAGCTGGGACACAGCCGAGGGCTGGTTGCCCTCCAGGGAGCAGTGGAGACCTGAGGTGACAGTCCCAAGTTCAGTCCCTGTGTGTCTGGGACAGCTGCAGTGCCAGGAGCTGGGGAGAGAAGAGTAAATGGACAAATTAGCCAAATTAGCCATGGACAAATGCTCCTTCCATTCAAGCTGACCTTTACGTCAGTCATGCTCCTCAGAGCTGTTTCCTCTCCATTTCCACAACTGCTGCTAACTGGTGCCCCTTAATCACCTCCTGGGGCAGTGGGCACAGCCAGCTCTGCCTGCTGCTGGTTGAGCTGCCCAGACAGCCCTTCCCTCCAAGGGGACAGAAATCTGACACAGCTTTATGACTTAATTTGTTTTAGGGAGACAAACAGAAAGAAGAAAGGAAAAAAATTAGCTGACAGCTTTATTTCTTGATTAGTTTCCTATTTAGAGCATGTACTAATGATGTATTTAACAGAAGATCTGAAGCAGGACTGAGTTCATTGATTAGTTATTTTCTTAACGCTGGTGAAGATCTTTTTCTTTTCCCAAATGCATCCCATCTTGCCTCTAGGAGAGCTAGTATAACTTTTTCCGTGCTTTTCCATTTGGAAAACCTCTGTTGTGGAAGCACAACCTTTCTTCATGAGTCTCTCCCTTTCAAGTGTAGACTGTCAATTTAAGAAAAACTGAAAGAATCTGATGATGAAGCTGAAACATTTTGTTTGATCATTTTCAGAATAGCAGATTTGGGGAAGAAAAATTTATTGCCTACACTTATATTGTTACATGGTCAAAGACAGTGGAAATCAAAATGAATTCCCCTGAAGAGTTTCTTAATGTCATAGGAAATGTTTTTATTCTTTTGAATTGTAGCAAATCTACAAGATGTAAAACTTACAGAGTCTCCTGGAAAATTGCAGTCTCCTGGAAAATTGCAGGAGTTTCTTATGGCTCTTACCAGTAACAGGGATGAATGTTACCTGGATGTTTCTTCTTTCACACAATTAAAACACTGGTTTGAGTTTCTTTTTTTGACCTCTTGGTTTCCCTTTCCAGCAAAGGCAGGCGTAAAGCAAATGTAAGGGATTAATGGGCTAATCTTAACCAGGAATTTTCTTCTGGACTCGGCAGGATAAGCTATCTGTCAATAGGCCATGATCAGCAAAATTGTGCTGCTGGTTGGAAAAGTGAACGTTTATGAAATGCTCTCCAGGACATAATTCACTCAAATCCATATATATGGAATTCTGATTCACAAAAAACCCCAACCCAGTGTCAATCACATTAATTACTTATGCAACAAAATGTTGTTTGTTGATACTGGCATTTATAAGCTGCAAGGGAAGTTTTTATCCTTCTCAGTGATTAGGGCTGAAAAGCTAATTACAACATGTTCTAACATCAAGTGATGCATTCCTGCAGCTTTTGCTCCCTTTGAGCACAAGTAATTGGCTGCAGAAGCAATCAGGGTTCTTGTTGTAATAGAAAATAGCAACATGCTCTAAGAGCCTTGGTGAAAGAAACCTGAGATAGCAGCAAACCCCCTTAGTGACCTCAGGAGGTTTCTGGGGCTGAGGTAATGAAGAACCCACTTTCAGCCATTGTGGTAGAAGAATCTGACATCATTATTTTTGTTTTAAAGCCAAAACTAACAGTGAGACCTGCAATTTACTGCTGGCCATCAGCACTCACAGTGAGGTGGTGGTCCCTTTTGTCTTGGAATAACCTAGAACTCGGCTCACTTTGTTGTCTGATAAATTTACATTAAACAGTGGCAAAACCCAGTCTATGAGGAAGTGAGTGTTCAAGAATGGTTATTTCTGGCATAAGGAGAGAAACTCCCTGTTCAATAACTATAGAATATTTGTTGTATTAGTGCTACAGGAGGAGCCCCAGTACAGAACCCAGGGTTACTCTTTTAAAAGGAAGCAGCTCACCTGTCTCATTCCCATGTTTAAGTGTGTCAGCCAGAGCACAGATGTTTGATGGAGCAGAAATGGCTTGTTAATTAAATTGCACAGGAACACATCCTCTAGCCTTGTTCTTCAAAACACTGCCCCGTGGTAATCAGAGGGAGGGACTCCTTAGGTACTGTCACTGCAGTCATGGGCTGCTCATCTGCCATGGAAGCACAAAGGAAATATTTGGAATGTGTTAAACATTTGTGAAAAATATTACTTAGTGTTATTGGTGCTCTGCAGGATCACGGAGATGCCTTTTGAAGGATGTTCAGTCTCCTGAAAGGAATTAGGGCAGAGACATTCTGACATTAGTAAGTAAGAGGGAGTAAATAATAAGTATTATTTGCACAGGGGGAAATGATCTGAGTAGAACATAATAAGATAATAAGAAGAAATTAAGCAGTAAAAAGATTTTGGTTTAACAGCAAAAACTGCACGCTGAAAATTTGCCTATTAATCTAATTTCACTGCAAGATCCCTGTGAAACTTTTAGTCTCAGGGGGTCATTTGTCAAATCTTCCGTTAATGTTTCATTAAAAGTAATTTAAACTTGTGGAGAACGTAAGTAAAATTTGCAAGTGCACATTATCTCCCCTCAGCTTCAGGCTGTCCTGACCCTTCTGGCTAACTTTGGCTGCTGCTCATCAAATATTGAGCAGCTCTTAATGTAATTGCATTCAGTCTACAGCCCCATGAAAGATAATCAGGTCTAGGCAGGCCAAGCAAACAAGAGGCGCTAAAGAAAAATCCACCAATAAACAAAACAAACAAACAAAGAAACAAACAAAAAAAAGAAAATAAAAGAAGAAGAAGAAATCAAAGAAAAAAGCTGTTGCCAATCTATCACATCCTGAGCTGGATTAATGAAGGTAACCCTCACTTTTCACTGGCATGTGTCACAACCCTCATCTCTGCTGTTCAGAAGGCCACAAGGAGGGTGAAAGTTCAGCACCAGCTTTGGAGTTTTTGTTGCTGCTACTCCTGTTTATCAAGAAGAAAATATTAATTGGAGCATTAAAAAAAATAAGGATAAGCCTAGTTCTTAAAAATATTTAATAATATTCAGTTGGAGAATGGTTCAGAATGAGAGAGACAATGGTGATGGAGTTGAGAAGGCCTGCAGGTGTGTTTGCAGGGCACACCTGGGAGAAGTGTGCAAGTGCAGGGCTGCTCCTCTTCTGTATTTGAAGACAGAATTTGTATTTGTATTCTGTATCTGTTAATGATCATTTAAGAGGAAAAAATTTTCTTAACATACAATTTCTAAGTACTTGGGCTGGTATTTTCTAAGACTTAGATGTAATTATAACTTTAATTTTAAAGAACACTGTGCACCTATTTAAATGAAAATTCTTAGTGTTCTGATCAGGTAGGTGAATTGTAATCTCTTTCAAGAAGGACAGACCCTGTCAAAGATCACAAATGGTCTTTGATACTATTGCACATAACTTGTAGTTTGTAGAGATTTAATTCCATTAGAGACAAGCTTCCCTGGCACAGGTGAAAACCATTGTACATGAGTTTGGTGGTAATGCATTAGCTTAAATGTAATTAGCCTGATTAACACCAGCTGTACTTAATTTATTACGGCTGTGATTAGGGTGGAACCGTGGCGGTATGTCTGTTTGTTCACCAGTGTGCCTGGGAAGAGTCCAGTCTGGATTAGGTTGGTGTGTGGCAGAGTCTCCAGGAAAACTGTCGTGCCCACTTAGTGTCTGTGAGCAGGAAATCCATTCCAGCAGATCAGGGGAAGGAGCTTGCAGGAGTGCTGTGACAATTTCAATTAAAGGTCTGAGAATGGTAATTATGTTTACATACCAGCACTCTGATTAAATGTAAACTAATTATGTGACAAGCTTAAACTGTGACCTGAATTACTCTTGCAGCATCACAGTTGAATTTCAGTAGTTTTTGGATAATGCATTAGCATTATATAAGCTTTCTTTTTTGTAGATGTGAAATATTACAAATATTACTGGAATAATCTGACTTTCCTTTCCTTACCTTTTCATCCAGCTTTAAGCATAAATTGTAGCTATTCTTTAATTCAGCTGTTCAAAACCCTACTCATAGAGCAAGAGGTATTCACAGAATAACCCAGGGTGGAAGGGATCTCTGGAGATCATCCAGTCCAAGCCCTGCCAAGGACGGGTCCCACAGAGCAGGTGACACAGGAGCACGTTCAGGTGGGTTTGGGATGTCTGCAGGGGGAGACTCCACAGCCTCCCTGGGCAGCTGCTCCAGGGCTCTGCCACCATCAATGAAAAGAAGTTAGAAAATCATTGTCAAATAACTCCTCATTTGAAGCAAATAGTTCAGAAGACTTTGCTCTGCTGGCTTTAGAGGGTCTCAGGTGGGTGGGGTGTGGGCAGTGTCTGTGCCCAGCTCTCTTTGCTGAATGCTCTCAGTGCCCTGAGGAAGAGGGATGATCCCCCTGGGCCGTTGTGCACCTCGGTCAGCTGAGAAACAGAGCTTGTGACCCTCCCAAAGCCACATGAAGGCAACAGCTGAAAGCAACTCTGAGGTATTTCAAGGACCAAGTGCACAGCTGGGTGCTGTAACCCTGGAAGGGATTTAATCTGGTTAAAATAATCTACAGCCTGCCCTGTGCTGGAGTTCAGCCAGTGAGCTAGAGCCTTGCAGTAGGTCATGATGTGACCAAAATGAACTGCAATTCTGAGGCACTAATGCACAGCACAATGACAGAACTGCAGAACTTCCAGTCCAGGCTGGAAGGACCTTGGGTGACGCCAGCGCCTGGTCACCTTCTCTGGGCAAAGCAGGGCTAAATCCAGTGTTGGGTTAGGGCAGGCTGCTCAGACTCTGTAGGTCCTGCAAACCATATCCTTTCAGTACTCTGCTGTAGTTCCAGTGTTTCCACCTGGGGACAAATCCACTGGGTTTGAATGGAAAAATCTCTGCATCAAAGTGTTGTCTGGTTCCCATATCCTTTTGATACAATATAAATCAGACTCAGAGCCTGATCTGCAAGCCTGAATGTAGCTTCCTGTGATCCTTTCAAGGGATTTTGGTATCAAGATCAAAATACATGAAAAACTGAACTGTTTATCTAACACTGAGCATGATACTAGAACTTCAGATTAGCAAATTGTGTGTCTTCTTTTAATGCTCATAAAAATGTGAACTAACACGGCAACAAGGAAACAATTAAATTCAACTAGAACTGACTAATTTTATGGTATTGTGAGAAGATCATATCTTCTCAACTGGAATAAGTGATTGCTTTTTTGGCTAAAGGATGACAATACCTCCAGTTCTAAAAATGTAACATTTTAAATTGATCTGTGAATAGGTCTCAGAATAAGTCTGAGTTTTTCTGTTCTTAGTCCAAAAGGAGCAGAGCCTTGATTACCTGCAGTGGTTTTACTTCTGTTCTCCAAAAGCTGCTCCAACTGGTTGCTTGCTTCTATATGCTGTAGATTACAGACAATTCCCACAGCAGAATAGAATCACAGCAAATGATCTTATTTTCTCTTTCATTTTTTCTTCTGGAATTTATTTCTGGTTTTATTCAATGCTTATATGGAAGATAAGACAGGCAGAAACATTCTGTAGAGATTAAATATAACTACATCTCAGTTTCTTTTCATAGCCTGTTTCCAATATTGTGAGTGTTTAAACATCAGTTAAAATACCTCTGTGTCTTTTCAGAGGTTTTATTCATTCTTCAATATCAAACCTTCTGAATTAGTTATTTGTTCTCTACATTTTGCATCAGAATTACTGGGATTTTCTGGACTGTTGGAACAGCAGTTTATTGTGAGGAGGGGGGGCAGAAAAAAAAGAAATATGTACTTGGTGTTTTAATATTTAAAGGGATAGCTGGGTTTTACAAAAACATGAGTAAATATTTACTTCTAAAGTAAACTGACCTTAATACTCTTGAAACAACTTTACATCAATATTGGGAATGTGGATTACAGCAGTGATATTTATAATAGGGCATAATCTGTTAATTACAGGAATTCATGGACTTTAAAGCCATTTGGTAGCAGAACACTCAATTTCTAGCATTACTGGCAAACAGTTTCTGCTGTTGCATGGGAGAATGTCTGTTTGTTTTTATGTACTCGCTGCTTTTTCGTGAGGGATAATTTAACGCTGTTGGAGATAATTGAGCTTCAGGAATAGCATATGTAGAATTTTGGTCATGCAGTGCATCTTGTGGTTTCTGCTGTGTTAAAGAACTGGCACACACATATACTCTTTCCAGCCCGAGCTAATTTGATGCTCACACCCAGGCCTTGCAAACCTTATGTTTAACCTTGCAAAACCAAAAGCTGTTTTATTTTGTTTTGCCCCCTGCAGCAATCAGCCTAGGGAGCCTCTCAAGGCAGCTCAGAAAAATTGGGGTGCAGAAGTGGCCCCTCTTTTCCAGTAAGTACTGATGCCTCTGTCTCCAGGCATTTCACAGTTTTAGAAATAACGAATTACATCTTTTTAAGATCCTAGACATCAATGACAATTGCTACATTTTTTTCTTGGACATCTCTTCACTGTTCAGGCAAATAACTACAAGGTGCTCCCTCAGATGGAGATGAAAAAGTGCTATTTCATCGTTAAAATCCAGAACAGCTCTGGTTTTCTCCATGTCTTAATTAAGTGTTCTCCATATATTTTTTTCTGATGCAATTACTTTTTGCCTTATAGTTCAGACTTCAGCTCTAGAAATTTAACTGTCGTGCTGACTTTTAATGTCTCCAGGATTAGAAGTAATCTGTACCCTACAGCTGTAATTTTCTGAAGATTTGATTGATTTGATTAAACAGGTGTTTAACTAGATACAGTTCATGGAGATTTGGACAAAATTCAACTTTTCCAATTAGTAAGGATTTTGCAAGCTTTTAAATTCTTTTCAAGTTTGTTTTAAAAGCTGAGGAGATGAATCTAAGCAGCAGTATTCTCTTCAACAATTTTCATAACTCTACACTGAGAAAACATAGACTAGTTTTTTAAAAACTGATAGACTAGATTTTAGTCATCGGGTCTTGGGAAAGTTTTCCATTCCACTTAGAATCAATGAGATAAATATGTGCATATCACACAACAGATTTAGACCTTGTTGTCAGTCTTTAATGAATCAGAAATTTATTTCATGTTGCCAAATATTGTGGTCTCCTTTTCACTCATGCTTTTTAGGAGATTGCTTTGGTGTGTAATCAGTACTGACAATCTTAGAAACAGTCCTTTTAATTATTTACTGCTTTGGTATCCCTCCCTCTAATAGACTTCAACCTGACTGAAAGGATTGGAGACTGATTTGAGGGGAAAGAAATATTAATTTTTTAGACAAACATAGGCGAAAAAAAATTAATTCTTGTTGATGCTGGAGAACTCAGCAAATCACATCACTTCACTGCCTTACTGCTTTGACCTTGTCAGTTCAAACCCAGTTTTCTTTCATCCTTTTGTTGCTTTTGTGCAGTTTCTTCTACTTCACCTCAGTGAAGAGTCCCACCTTTCCCTGCTGGTAGAGCTTGGGGAATACTCTGCTGCCTGTCCCTGTTTTAGCCATGGAGCTGTTGAAGTCACTAGCAGGGAGGTTTATTGTAGCAGGGGTGTTTTGATTAGGAATGGGACTAGAAATGCCCTTGTGTTGGCATTGTCTGCTGCTGTTGGCTCCTCTGGATCAAGCTCTGGGGTTTGTTGCTGTGGCTGATAACTGAAATGGTGAAGTACCTGAGCCTGGCCAGAGGGTGCCTTGTGCTGCTGCACAGCCCTGTGTCCATCCAGGCTGAGTCCTCAGGAACAACGCAGGGCTGCTCCAGGAAAATGTGGATAATATGATTTAGGCTGTCCAACAGGAGCTGCTCCCTCCTCTGGCTGAGGCCAGGCTGAGGCAGGGAGATGGACTGCCTGCTTTCCTGCCCTGGGACGGCTGTTCCCACTGGAACTTGCTCTGACCCACTGGAGCAGGAGTAAGAATCTCTTCCTAAAGTATTACACTGCTTTCAGATTCATCTGAACCATGCTGGCAAATTTAACACACTAACTCCTAACACAAAGCTTTAAATTATTTTCCAATTAGAGGATTTAGCCTGGGAGACAGCAGTTTGTTCCAAAGTTCCCAGACCCATTAGCAGACCTTCTTTTATCTGACTTCAAGTGAAAGCAATTTTGCTTTAGTTCAGTATGATTGAAATGGTGTGACAGCATATGCAATGCTAAGCTTTGAAAAGTCACAGAGCTGGATGTCTTCAACCTAGAAATGACAAATCACATCATGCTGATAACAGCATCACCTGGAGGAAGGGTAGTGACGTGACACTGCATCTAGATCCGATCAAGAACCCTAAGGGATCCTGTAAATAATGTCTGTAGAGGGCTGAAGATGGGTCTGTGACACAAACAGGCATTGGTTTGCTCAACTCAGGCTTTGGTCCAGTCAGGGCAGTGCCAGTGTGGCCTGTGCTGCATTGCAAAGGGCACATGAGGATATTAGACCCTACAATCAACACCATTAACTGCAGCCCTCTGATAACCACTGTAAAACGCCACCGGACTGACTACATTAATAAATCATTAAAAAGCTCTGATGAGCTGTTTGTGTGCTACAACAGGACTGATATCTCACATGATTTCCCAGCAGAGATGACTCGTCACTACAGAGCAGTCTGAACAAGCCTCTGTTCTATCTTTAGTAGCCAATTCACCGAGCAAGGATTTAATGACTTGCTCTAATAATGTGGATGGGATAAATATGTATTTAAATATATTTATTAGATCCTCTCAGGCTGATTTTGCATCTTTCTAATGTTTAGTTCCAGGGGCACACATTTCCTGAGAGCTATGTAGTCACACCAGCAAATACTAAGGAATTACTGGGAGCACTGACAGGGTTAATGTAATGCATGTCACCTTGAGATCTGGACTGAGAACCTTCTTACAACACAGCCTGAGATGATTTGAAATGGCCATAATGAGAAAATAAATTTTAAAAAGGGGGGTGAAAGAAAGGAAAAAAGAAATATTAAAAAAGAAAAACGACAAATGAATCAAGTATTTCCTCTCATTGCTCATTTGGTTCTGACAGACGAAATTACCTATGTTATCATCTCCAATACTTGCATGACTGGCCAGGTAATATATAGAGGAAATAGCAAATGTGGGAGAATTAGTGAGAAGTGGTTGAAGAGTCATCTCAGCACCTAAACGAGGAAGAATTATGCTGAAGGTGTTCAGCATTTTCTGACAGAGGGATGCGTATGTTTAATGAACTTGTTGCACTATTATTTACAGCTCTCTGAGTGCTACCAAATGTTTACATTTATTTGAAAGTCTTTCTGCATCCAAGAAAGGGTGCAGATCTAACATTTTTATGAGCTCTCTCTGGGGCTGACCAATACAACAGAGCAGACAAGGAATAATTATTGTAGACATACTCCAAACAGTGCACTGAGCAGGTTATTACTATGAGATGCCTAAAAATAGCATCCCCGAACTTGCCTGAAGAGCTCTTGTCTATGCTGAAGAAGAATGGATATGCCACTTAGAGCCTATTATTTAATGAGAAAGGCAATGTTGACACAAACTAAATTGCTTTAAAGCAAGGTCAGTCATTTTTCATAAAGAGAAAGCCTCATGTTTCTACCAGTCAACAGTTCCCACTGGTGACCTGATTAGGCTGACATAGATACAGGGATGGAAGAAATTACTCCACTATATTTAAACACAGATATGCTTCTGGTTTTCAGTTTAGCTGAGCTGAACAAATATTAGCTTGGAATGATCTGAAACTGAAACATTTCAATAAATTGAATTTTTTTTTGTGGGCTGAATGAAGAACTACACGAGCCCCAAGTAAATTGAAATTTCAACAGCTCTTAATAAAAGCAAGAGGCTGTACTCATAAAATGGAAAATGCTAAAGTCAAGCTCTAATTTGGAAGGCAGTTCAGCTTGAAACTATTTTTCTTTTACTTATTATGAATAAAACTTTCTAAAGGAAAAATCCTTCAGTCCTATATTTCACCAATAAGTGCATGTATTTTGGTGGAAAAGCAGAGTCTATGTTGCTCATTCAGTTCTCCCCAGTTGCAAAATGCTCTTTTCGGTGGAGATGACAGTGAACTCCTTCTGTACAAGTTTCATTTTGGAGCAGAATGTCTCCTCACATAACAAATCACCTGCTCCCTTGTAATTTAATCTTTCAGAGTTTGTCAAGACTGGAGTCTCGAAGTTGAGAAATAAATTATAAAGTTGAGTGGAGGTGATGGTAAGCACAGCTCCTTTCTCATCCTCATTGCTTGTGGGGCTGTTCCTCATTCTTTTCCTCACCCTTGCTGTCAGGCACCACTTTCCCCTTTCTAAAGTGTAATTTTGGAGAAACAATGTGAAGGGAAAAGTGGTTTGTAACCTAAGCCAAAGAAGGTGTTTCCCATGGCTGCCTGAAAGAACAGAAACAGTCGTGAGGGGAGAGGGAAGCAGAGCCTTGCTGTACATGGTCAGTGCTAATGGGAGAGCCTGCACTGGATCAGGACTGAGCAATGCGACCCAAAAAGCTCTTCTTGGAGACTGGAGAGCTGGGACAGGAGAGATGCAGTCTGGTGCAGGAAGGAGGAGGTAAGGACTGTGGAATTGCTCTAAATTTTAAGTGTGTGGTACCTGGGGCTTCCCTGTCCCCCTGCTGAGCCCCTCAGGTGCACTGAGGCCATGGACAGCATTGGGAAGGAAGGAGAATCGTGTCCCCCCAGACAAAAATGAGTGAATACTTGCCGAGTTTTGGGTTGATCAGTCAAATCCCCCTCACAGCTCACTCAGGTGTCTCTTCTCTGTGGCATCACTGCTTCTCATGAACCTTGGCCTTGTGCTTTTTTCCATTTGTTTCCATTTGTTTTGGCAGGCCATCAGTGCATGAAGGAAATCCGGCAAATACAACGTGATCCAATGCAGACTGACCTGTGCTCTTCCATCAGATCAGAGATGGTGCCAACTTCACCTCCTGTGTGCGCCAAAGCTGAAGCCCTGTGACATCGCTTTATGTGTCCCTGTAAAAAAACTTACATCTGCAGACCTTTTCAGCATAAGTGCCAGGCTATCTGGGGATAATGCACAAAGCAGTTACAGTAATTGCCTCTTCTCACTATTCATGGGGGCACAAGAAATCACAGTGCAGATTTGCAGAAGGATTTGGGCACTGACATCATCACCTTGGGGCCACATCACTGAAAGATTTTCCTGAAGTAGTCAGAAATATTTCCCGGGGAGCCTGTGGTTTGAAAATTTCCAGTCTGATGACGTAGAAGGAACTGGGAAACCAGTCATGGTAAGAAAAATTAGTTCCTGCACTTATATTGCTGTTGTCCTAAATTGTTTCCATGAATTATATTATTTTTCTATTGCTGGGTGCATTGAATATCAACTCTTTTACATTTTTTGGCAAGTCTCTTAATCTGTGGCAAACAATAACTTTTCCATTTTCTCCTTATCTGTAACAATTATCATTGGAAAGTCCTTTGCAGCAAGGAAGTCAGAGAGAATTTCATGTTTTCCATATTCTAATTAATAGCTTGATGAATTATGCTGGAGAAGAAATAGTTGCTGTAATTGGTCTAGAACTAATGAAAGAGGAGCTCTGATGAAACATATTGATATTTACCATAGTCTGCCTACAGAAGCAATTTTTTTCATACTTTTTTTTCTCTTTAAACTCAAATTAATCCATGATAGTAAACACTAAATGCTCACCACTTAGAGGGGAATTTGTCGCAAAGCAGTGGCATTGTGGCATTTGTAGAGACGTTTCCATCACTAAGGGCTAATGGGTTTAACGATGGTGTGAACAGATTGCTAAGTGCTGTGGTGAGCTTTCCGGGCTGGGGGAGGAGGCTGGAGTCTGGCAATGTCAGCAGGTACCTGGCAAGAAAACACCATTGGTTTCTATACCAAATGTCACGACATTTTTGTTTTGTCTTCATTTTTTCTTGCGGGCTCTTGTTCTGAGCAGCAGTTTTATTGCAAAGTGCTGCTCATTGTGGCCTGAAAGACTCTCTGCCCACTCAGAGTGGTGTCAGTGCATTCACACAGTCAAAGTGCACACCACAGCCTCTCAGCTGCTTTATTCTGTGTCTCCTGCTGGATGTGGTGTGTCTGTGGATGGCAAAGTGCACACATTTTATTTTGAAGAAGCCTGCGTATGAATCCAGTGCAATTAAAATTGTTAAATATAATTAACAATTCTGTACCATCGTTGTCTGGTGCTGCAAAACAAACAGCTGGTTTCATTTTCGACCACAAGCTTCAATAAGCCTCAGATAAATTACTCCTTGGCCGACCTGTGAAATGGGAAAGTGTCCAGACCACCTTGCTGTGCCACCTTCTGAGGTGAAGCCAGAGACCCAAAATCCAACCAAAGTCCCCAGAGCGCTTCCTGTCAGCACTGCTGGAGTTAGGGTACTTGGGAAGAGCAGAAGGTTTTCATAGTACCAGGGATGGCTTACACCAAATTTCCACTTGTTTAAAACTTGTGGTGGATGAGATTCCGAATTAAAAAACATTTCTCTAAAGTTGTGGCTACTTAGTGGAGCCCTTAGACAGTGTCTGTGGCCCAGGGTTTAAAGAGGTCCTAGCACTTCACTAGGACACAAGGCACCATCAGGAGAATGGGAAGGTTGATGGGGATTTAACTGAACGCACTTTCTTTTCTTTTAAATTTATGGCATGTAAGACACTTATTAGAATATGCAATTAACCTTGAGTTCCTAAAATTGTGATGTATTTCTTTCCTTGGAATGCAGTTCCAAATGAACTGCTGGCATAACTTCAGAAATGTCCTTGAGGTATTTAATATATATTAATTTAACAGGTGATTTTATGTACAGGTGGAGTACCATATAAATACCCATTCTTGGTTATAAATATTAGATTTAATTTCAGTAAGGACACTTAAAATAAAAGTGAAATATAGGTAGGCATCAATTCCCAGGTCACCTAATTAAGTGGCATCCTTGCTTTGTAATTTTTATTGTGCTAAACAAGGAATGTGTGTACTAATTAAGATGACTAATAGTTATGTTCAATCTAATTATAGCACTGCCAGGAGGCACTATAATAATTAAGGATCTGTCAATGTTTTTACTACAAAATCTTGGCATTAGTGTTGTACAGCTGAGCTATACTGTACATGCTGCCTTATGATGTGGTGGAAGATTTCACACTGCATGTACTGTCTTGATTTGAATTACATTTGTTTACTTGAAAGGCATCTTTTTCTTAGGGTTTGAGATGGAAGGTTCAAAGTAAAAATACTGTTTATTGGTTCTGAAGCACACACAAGCAAACTTCAGAAGTTTATATCACTGCTTGTTCTATTTGCATAAATATCAATATTTGGTTGTTTATTTGAGTGGAATCTCCTGTGTTAGCCAAACTGAACAGGAAATTCAGCAGGAGCAAGATCTGAGCTGAGCTTTGGGTTCAGTGTTTTTATCTGAGATGGCTCAGATCGGCATAAATTGGAGGATTTTCTCTTAATTTTACATGCACAGAAGGCAATGCCTTTGCCTTTACTGGGGCAGAAATGGGAACAAGGATGTAAAACACACCTGGGGCTCACACAGGCCTTGCTGCTCCACTGGGTGTAGGTGTGAGGCACAGGATGGGGTGTTTTGAAATGCAATTCATCAAAATCAGTATTTATTGTCGTGTCCTGTCCTGAATGCAGAAGGTCATTGTTAGGACTAACTATTTCCCATTAACTTTTTTGGTTGTGGTCTACTAAGGACTCTAAAAATTGACAATGATGAAATAGATTTGGTGAAGAATGGTAAATATGGATATGGAACAATGTATTTAAAACATAATTGCCATTTCTTTATCAAAACTGTGATATATCTCATGAGAAATCTGTTTAAGACTATTATTATACATGCTGAAAAAATTATTTTGGTTACGGCTGCTGTACAACTGGAGAACAGAAGGAACACACCAAGTCTTCTCAGAAATTAATATGAGAGAGAGGAGTTTCTTTTGGCTGGATTGTGTCAGTTTTGATATGGTGAAAGGCAGGACAGGTTGGACAAAACTCACTTTCGACTACTGTAAACCAATGTTCCTTGGTACACCCGTGGCAGAGCTGTGTTTCCTCTCTAACAAGAATGACATTTTTCACCTGAATTTTCAGGGTAGTCATTGTACAAATGGGTGACAGAAATAATGATTGTCAGGTATGCCCTGGTGTGCATCAGTCCTGCTTACGCTGGAAAATTATCCACAAGGTAACACTGCTGCAAATGAGCAGTGTCTGTAAATACCAGGGGACTCATTAGGAGCCGTGTCTGGGCAATCAGCAGTTTCCACTTGTGGCAGTGGGGAGGGAGGACGTTTCACAGGATGAAACATCCACAGGATATTTCATGAGCTGCCAGAGCGAGGGAGAGGCAGTGAGGCTGAGGCAGGAATGTTTTCCTCTAGGCTGAGACTCTCAGCTCAGCATGGTCACAAGATCAGTAGTAGGGATGGCATTTTCTCACTGAAATGCTCAGCTGGAGCATCACCAGTGCCAGAATCTGTGGAGGGAACCAGCTTAGTTCGTTTTGTGCTTCTGGCCTCGCTGGTTGAGGCCAAGCTCCTTCATTCCACCTGCAGTGCTCAGAGCACTCCCTGGAGGGGCTGTCTGCCTTCTGCCCCTTCTCCCAGGGCTCCTCCCAGAGGCCCAGGCTCAGCTCTGCCTCAGTCCACACACTCCCAACACAGCTCATCCCATCCAATGAGCAGCCCTGGCTGCTGCCCACTCAAGGGGATTGTTTTAAATCATCCTCTCTTTTAGAGCTTCCTTCTCCAAATGGAAGCCCCCACAAGAAAAGCAAAAGGAGCTCATCAGCCTCAGCTGCCTCCCTCTGCCAGGTGTGGTGGTACCTGGTTATTGGCTTAGCAAACATTGCCCGTGCCCAGTGCTTACCTTGCATCATCAAACACACGCTTTTCTTCCATCCTCTCAGAGATCAAAAAAAGTTGGCAGATGTTGTTTAATGTTATCTCTTGTACACTACTTGCTTGCTAGAAGATTTGTCACCTCTGTAAGTGTCAGGTGCTTCAGTCGAGAGACCACTGAGAGAGTCAGTAAAGAGAGAAATAATGCAATATAAGCAAAAGCCTCATAATATGAGCTTGGAAATTCACGTAGAGCCTTTGTTTCCCTTACGGAATGTCTGGTGCTGCACACAGGAAAAGCATGCAGCCTTAGGAAATGGTCTGCTGCCTTGAACATGAACTCCACAGCACATTCTGAATGTGGGGTTTTTTTATGCTGGGGCAAGAAATTGGAGAGGTTTTTTACAATACTATCCAACTAAGCAAATGGAATAAAGACTTCTGGCTCTTCCTAGTCAATAGTTTACTTCTCTGCTGTAGGACTAGATGCATCTCCTAAGTATTCACTAACTTTCATTTTTTCACATCAGCTCTGTACTTTTTGACCTGGTAGACTCACGGTTTATGGATTTTTTTACTCAAGGAGTTCAAATTAGACTTGAACGTTGTTATACTCACAGCTTTATTTGGTACTGGCAGTGCACCAAAACCACAGCAAAGGAGAGTATCTGAGTAGTTGAGGGACCGTGCAAGAGGGCTGAGCACCAGGTAAAGAGCCTTGCTCTGATGTGTCTCCAAAGGAAAATTCAGTCATTGGACATCTTGCTTGGAGCTTTCAAAGAGATTATTCTGATGGTTTCAAATGGGGAGGCTTAGGAGTTTGAGCTGTAGGTGTTTTTGCAGCCTGTCTTGGTGATGATCACTCCTGAATTTCACTTGACGTGTCTCACAATTAAGTATAACACAGCTGTGAGAATGTAGGTCAGCGGTCTCTTTATTCTAGCTATGATCTGTTTTCAAGGGAAAAAAAGCCCAAACAACTTTAAAGGAACTGAGAGAGAACAAAGAGCAGAAAAATTACTTCAAAACAAACTTTTAATGAAGCTTTCTGCTACAGCCTTAAAGAAGAGGTATTGTGTTTCCTGGAGCACTATTTACATAGCTGAATTACCTTCATGTGCTGCCACTGTATCCTGAGCCTCTCCTGGTTATTGTGACTTTGCTGTATGCCACAGCCTACAAAAAACCTTCTGGGAAAAAGGTGCCAAGGCTGTGAGTTAGGGACCAAAGGGCTGCAGAGTTGGGCTTCTTTAAAGTAGGGGTCTCTGCAGAATGAACAGTCCAGCTTTTATAATAACTCCACTTCAGATGCCTGCCCATCTGCACCACCCGTCTTTGGAGCCCCTGTACAATCCTCCGCCCTGGCGCAGCTGTCCCTGCATTCTGTGCTGGGATACAGCAGGAGGGGCTCCCCTCTGCCTGGGGAGAGTGAGGGTGTGAGAGCAGCGCTGGATTCCCCAGGGCAGCTGCTCCTCACACACACCTCAGTCAGCAGAAATGGCCTGGCTCAGGAGGCGTTGAATTTAAATTTCAGTTTCTTCCTTCTGCTAAGACCAGGATTACCCTGGAGGCACACAACTGATTGCTTTTCCCTTACAGCAGCACAAGCCAATACAGAATGGCCATAATGGAAGACATGAAAATGCTAAACATTAATATTTAGCATGTAGCAGCCTGAATTAGAGACCCTTTATGCAAGACATGACACAGAACAAAAGCACATTGCTGTGAAAACCCCTGTACTGTTATTGGGAGAAACAAAAGATAACTGAGGCAGCAATAAGACAGGGGTTACTGCAACAACCAGCAGCCACAGCACAGCAGCTGCCCAGCGTCATAGCAGAAACATTTTTGGGTAGTTTGAGAGCAGCTTCCAACCATTTGCTTCCCCAAAAAGCCATGTTTTTGCATCTCAATCATTACTTGATCCGTTATTTCATTCAAGGGATATCAAGGTACTGAGTGTAGATATTAACCTGAGTGTGCATTTTCCTGGTGCCTGGCTTGATACCAGAAAGGGATTAGAGGTGAACAAGCACTTTGTGAGGGAGAAAAACTAGTGTGAAATTAAATTTCACTCCCGTATGGGGCCTACAACACACTCTGCCCCAAATAAACCATGCTTGTTTTAAAACAAGGTGAGAAATAGATGTGTAACTGAGGGAAAATAGCATTCAGACAGCTGATTATTTGATTGATTGGAACTGAGATGGATTTGCACTGAGATGGATTAATTGATTTTCCTGCTTTTGGCAGGAGCCAGGTCTGTCGGAACAATTCTGAGCACTTCACAAACATTTGCCCTCTTGCTGTCAGGTATAATTTTCCTTCCTGTACAGATGGGGAAAGCCCAGCAGTCAAGGATGAGTTACATGCCCTAGGTGAAGCATCCTGGCAAAGGCAGATGTGGGTAATCACTGCATCTTGGCACTGGGATGCCACAAGGAGCCCTGTGCCTCAGTGGCCTGAGAGTTTTGATTTCATCTTTTTTGGGGGTGGGGATAGGGCCAGGTTGGATTGATTAGTTTGCAGGCACAATAGGTATAGTTCTACAAACGCTGTCTCCATCAGAATGAAGCTTACAGCCATTTTTCTAATTCACAGGAATCATTGATAAAGTGTTATGAATCCCAAAAAACAATGAGATGCAGACAGTATTTTCAGCTCTGGACAAATATATAACTAGTTTGGAAACCAGATGTTTCTTCCACCTCTATTTATTCTCTTTTATGTTCTCTCCTAACTCTGACAACAAGATTAAGACACATGGCCTTATAAAAGCCTTACAGCACTAAAGACCTGGCCATTGTCTGACCTCTTGTCTGGCCAGTCGAGTTTACCTTCTTCATTGGATGGGCCAATGTGAATTATCAGCAACATCAAATACATATACATCCCCTAAGAGCCTCATCTCTGCCTTTCTTTACTCTCCTTCTTCCATTTTGGGCTGAGGTATTAATACAAAAATGACAAGTGAGAAATCAATGTCAGATATAAGAAGTGTTTATTATCCATGAGAAACTGAGTACTGCATTTCCTGCAGTGTCAGCAGTGATTGATGAGCCTGACACAGAAGAACATCCTCTTGTTTTGACAAGTTTGATAGAGCCTTTGACTTGAGATTTTTTTCCTGATGGATAAAAGGGAAACAGGTGTGGCAGGCTTAGTGTGTATAGAGTTTTTTTGGTACAGTTACTGTCTGCTGAGAAATCCCGATCTGTGCAAATAAAAACCTTTGAGTAGCAAGCTTCTCTCCAGTTTCCCTTGCAATAGCTTTACAAATTTTCACTTCAGCAGCATCATTTCCTATCCTTCCATGCCAATGACAAGTCCCCTTCTGCCAGCCAGTACCTGGTGGTAAAAGTATTCGAACAACCAATTACTGTTTGACTACTTTTACAATCCCTGGTTTTTCTTAGAAATTTTGGTTGAGGACACCCCCTCATTCCTTTATGCTCCATCACATTAGCTTCTCTTATAGCCTGTCTCTCCAAGTAAAATTGTAGCCTGGTCTGCTGGATTCAGGATTATTAGTGTCAGTAAATATTAAACAGTGAGCACTTGGTTTCACATGCTCCTGCTGTTCCTGGAGATCTCTGCATTCTGAGTGCTTATGCACTTCTGCACGGTATGAGGAAAAGAAAAGCAGTCCAGTTAAATCAGGATTTGTTTAAAGCAAGGGATAAAATGGGACAGGATTACAGAACTACCTCTTAAATTGAACACTTACCTCTTTTTTTAAAAACCTAGACTTTAAGTATTAGAAGCACAAGGCTGAGTCCTGCTAAAGCCTGACAACACACAGTGCTTAGGGTAGGAGTGTAAGTGCTATGTTTATTAAATGTTTGATGTGCTGCCAGGTTGGTGGGATGATTTCACCCCCAAATGGAAAGACAGTTTACAAACCTGCAAGTTAACATGGCCATTGAAATGCTGAGAGAAAGAGCAGGCAGGTCTGGAGATGGGGACAGAGCTACCTCTCATGTCTGTATTGTGTTTCGATCGCTAGAAAAGCCAAACCTCTGCGAAGGTCCCTTATGTTCTCTGTGGCTGTGGAAAGGTGTCTGCCTTGAGCTCTCAGTCACTTCTTTTTATGCAATGATCCAGCCACAGGAAGACAGGAGGCAATTGTCTTGTCACCAGGACTTTGGGCTACTGGGTCAGTGTCTTTGGGATTTTGCTGCAAAGCTGTTATAAGGATGTCCAGCTGCATAGCTGGAAAAGGAAATCACCCTCCCTAAGCCATGACAAGCTGCTTTGGAATGAGTGCTCCCACGGGAGTTAATGGCACAGAGCTGGGGTTCAATGGTGTCTTCAGAAAACACCTGTGTTCCTGCAATGTCATGTTGGCAGCAGTAATGTAACAGCTTGAGGGTTTTCTGGATTTCTTTGGTGGTCAGACTGACCACAGCTATGTTCTCCATAGGCAGTGCAATGAAGGCTTGTACTCAGGCTTGCTCTGCCTGTCTTTGGTGATTTCAGGGTTTATGATGAGTGCTGTATAATTCTGAAGAATGGAAGAATTGGGAAGTTGAACTAACCTGGTTCAAAGAAGCATAATGAATTAGAGATTTCTACAAAGATCTGAAACTCCACAATTTGAATTCCTGTCTGGTTTGGTTTGAACAGCTATAAATAAAACTAATTCAGAGAAAGTGTCTTTACTGATTAAAAAAAAAATCAAAATCACAATGTAACATCAGATGTATAATTAACTTTTGTCATTTGCCTCTGAAGAAAGCAACATATTTTTCCCTGAGATAAATCAATTATCATGTGTGAACTCTGCCAGTGCTAGAGTATCTGTCATGTCTATGAATTCATAAAGCACTTGTAGATTTTGTTTGTCAGTAACAACTCCTCGGGGCTCTACAAATATATATTCTTCAAGTCTCTGCAGCCCAACATGTCTGGCTGTAGCTCTCTGCCACAGCATCAGAATCCAGAAATCCCAGTGCTGACATAGTGATCATTGATACTCTTACCTTTAAAAAAATGAATAAGTAGTACAAACGAAACAGGAATGGTGAGTGAGATAATACCATGTCTCTGTTGCTTCACAAAGGGCAAGACAGAGATGTCTGGTCTGTGAACTTGGGTCAGTAGCTAAAACTTGCTCACAGAATTCAAATGCAAATGTGAATTTCTAGGAAGTAAAAAAATTAAATGTTACAGCCGGGCTTTCAGACTGGGAAGGCAGCTCCAGGGGACGTGGTATAACATCTTTTTTTTTTTTTTTTTTTTTTTTAGAAATGTGTGCACTTCATGTTAGCAACTTGCAGTTTTCTCAAGAGTTAATTTTTCTGCCCTCATTTTCCCTTGAGTGTATTCCAAGTTATCTTAATCACAGGCTATAAAGTAATTAAAAAATACAGATCTTTAGAACCGTCCCACAAAATGGCTCAGAAGGGAGTATGTGGATCAGGGGAACATTGGCACCAGAGCCTCATCAGACTGTGACAAAATAAATTATTCCACCATTTGTGAGAGCAGAATATGAGGTTTGACATAGTGAAAACTGAAGCTCCTTCTGTGCCTGAGATTTTACATAGAACGGTGGTTGTGAAACATCCCCCAGAGGTGTTTGTGCAGCTGTTTTATACCAAGAGTTTGCTTTCTAGACACTTTAACAGCCAGGCTTGCAGGAGCGGCAGATAAAGCTCTGCCACTAGGAAGGTGTCAGGGAGGCAAAACCATCTTTTTGTCCTTCAAATGTTCAGGGACTAAAAGCAAAAAAAATCCCTCAGTGATCCAGCTGGAATAACCCAGAGCCCCTTGGCCGAGGAGGGGATTTAGGGTTAACAGCCTGGCTGAGTGTTTGAGGGCAGAGGCTCTGAGCAGAACCACTGCTCTGCTCTGGCCTTTTCAAGATGATCTGTCCAAACTGGTAAACTGGGACAAAAGATGGCAGGTGAGCAATAACTTGTGTGTGTAACAGAAGTCCAGAATGCGACCGAAAACATTTGAGTTCACTGCTGAGAAGTGCTGTTAGCAAGAGGAGCACTAATGCTTTCAGCATGGGTGGAAGTGGGCAGGGCTTGTCAGATCTGTCAGTTCTGCCTGCTTGTGTCATCTGTAGAGTTGGTGTGTGCTGGTGGGAAATACCTTTTTCTCTGAAAACAGAGCAGATGCCCACGTGTAGTTAGTAGAACACAACAAAACCCCGTGTGAATGTACAGACATGGACTCTAGGCTGGCTCAGCAGAGCTGCAGCTCCAAGGGGAGCCCAGCAGCAGGCAGGTTCCCCCTGGAGAGGGTTATCCTGTGAGCTCTGGATCCCCCACGGCTGTGCACCGCTGGGCTGGGCACACAGGAACATTCCTTTCCACCACACTGCTCCCCCGTGCCGGCCCTGCCACAGCCCAGCCACTCAGCAAGAGCGCTCCTTTGTCCTGCTCATTCCTCCTGTAACATCCCCTGAGCTGGGAGGACAGGACACACAGACCATACATTTAGACTCGGTGCTTATGGATCAGATATCCAAGAAGTGCCCCAGCGTGGCCTGAGGATATGGCATTTCTGGGGACACGATGCCTTCCCATTGTCTTTGGAGAGAGACTTGTGTGGGAGCAACAGCCTTTTATTAGGAACAGAACCCAGCTCTGTCTGCCCAGTCCACCCCAGGGGAAGTGTGTTTGGCAGATCCATTCACTGTGTGGTGGATAGGTTTTCTCCCTCCCCAAGGCAGAATGTCACACTTGCAAGAGCTGCCATTGTCCCGGAGCCCCGGTAGCTGTGGATTTTGCTGGGCTATTCCAGGAGGCAAGGGTGGCTTCAGCTCCTTGAATCATGGAAAATGTTCCATGTGCAAAACTGCAGTACTTGGACTGTACTCACAATGGGAAAGATCACGAAGATAATGCCCATGGGGATTTTTGGAAGGATAAAATGAAGCCCACTGTAATACTAGTAACATGGATAATGTCTTTCTGTTCTGCATTTTGAGTGTTATTTAATTTTCCTTTGTGGTGGCAATACGATCCAGGAGCTGAGATCCTCAGGCATCCCTCACTGGGTGTCCCTTGGCAGATGAGGCCGTGGGGATTCCTGGCACCGGGCAGTGCCAGCTGCCAGGAGCTGTCTCTGAATCAGAGAGCACAATGCCCCTGTCTCTGGTGCTCTCCTGCAGTCACCGTGTGCCAGTCTTGGCTCCTTCGGGGGCACAGGGACAGGGCAGGGGGAGAGGCCTCAGCTGTCACCCCCTGGCTCCAAATACTTGTACTCCTCTGTCACCCCTACATAGCAACTGAAGGGTTTATTCAGGATTTCTGACTAAATAACACCCAGGCTCAATTGCAGCTTATCTAGAAAACCCCCCCAAAACATCCTTCCTGTGCTGCATGATGACAGATTTCAGCATTGCTCTCCTTATTCCATTCTCCATGATCTTTTAACTGTGGTACTCTCCAAACACCTGCTCAGTGCTTACAGGGAGAGTAATTTAAGTGCTGTCTTCACATTAAAAAAAAACTTATTTTCTCTCTGCAACCGAGGAACCCTCCTGTGAGGGAATGGTCTGAACTGGGAAACTACTGATCTCTGTCCTCCTCCTCCTCTACTCTTCCCAGTCATGTTTACATAAAAAGTCTCAGGAAATAACGTCTACATGGTGCTTTGAATTTGCCTTCTTGGAAAACTCCTTTCAATCATCTATTAAATGAGTAATAATATTTGTACTTCTTCAGCAGTTCCAGACGCATTAATTCAGATTATGATACAGCTGCAGGCCTCTGGATTAGCAGCTTCCCCGGGCAGTGGATTTGCAATTGGACTGAAAAGCTGTATCCAGTGTGGCTTAACTGGAGAAGACTGGTCAGACAGCTGACTTAGAGCACTTCCAAAAGAATAAAACAGCTGAGGGCGTGTGTGGGGAGAAAGTTCATCCAGGCAGTGTGGCTGACTCTGTGCTGCAGATGTGTAGCTCCCTGGGAAGCAGCAGTATAGCTGGTCAAACTGTAATTAAAGCTAAAATGATGTGTTTTGTTCAAATAAATTAAATGCTTCAGAAAAAAACCCCAACCCAACCCTCTTCCAACTCTCCTGTTTTTTCAAAATAGTTTTAGTTCATTAGCACTTTTTTGAGAGAGCCAAGCTTTCTTACTAGGTGAGATGCTGAACAAGTTACTGGCCTCCAAGGAGCACAGGCTGATAATGATGCTATCTGATCCAGGATATTTCACATGTTAAGGCTGTTTCAAATTACTGTTTTCCATATAAATGAAGTGGAAGCTATTCCTCTTCCTGAGTGACTGGCCTGTGTTGTGATATTGTTTTGTCTTATGGGTGGAAAGAATTCTGTTGGTTAACTATTGGGTAAATGCACAGCACAGTAAAGTGACTTGAGCAACAAAGATGGCAAAACATAACCAAAATGACACAATGAATAATAAAATCAGATGCTCTCCATGGCTGATGGCCTCAGTGACATAGCCCCCATCTTTTTCCACGGCATTAAATTATTTTTACTAAAGTCTAAAAGCTCCATAAGTGTCAAAACGAATGAAAGAAGAAAAAGTCAAATTAAAATCCCTAATAAAATAACTGGAATATTTATAATGCTGTAATGTTTGCCACACTCTTCTGACTAGGACTCTGTTCTAGTTGCCCCCAAATTAGCAGGCAGAGAAACTGTTTGGGTTTGGAGCTGGTAACACACAGAAGGTCTGGCCACCAAGAGGGTGGGGACAGTTGCAGAACAAGTTGTGCCTGGGAAGAGAGACAGCTATGACAGCGGGCTCCAGAAAGCCTGGGACTGGGTGAAAATGATATTTTAGAGTTTTTGTTGTTAAATATAACTGTGAGTAACACAACAATTGCCTTCATAATTTTCCTTGCAGAAATGAGGCATGTTGAACTGCTTCCAGGTAGCAGATGGTAAAGGATCCCACTCTCATGTTGGCTAGATCTGCAACTGGCTGGGAAGCAGCTTTTCCTCTCTGTTGTGGGATCTGTCGTGGGAATTCTCAGACAGAAAATAAAAGGTACTGAAATGAAAAGACTAGTAAACATTTTCCATTACTCCTGGATGGGGAGGCGGATCCTGTCTCAGCAAACTGCTGCAGCCCATCATTGCTCAGAAAAACTCTGTATTTATCGCCACACTTGCTGATTGGAGCTGTAAATTCAAATGGCATTTTCCTAACTTTCTGGTTTTTATTTGGCTGTTGACAAAAAGTCTTTCTTTACAGGCAGTGTTCAAAGTAAGAAAGGAATATATCAGTATTTCCTGTCTTATCAAGATCATTTCCAGCTGATGGTACTTCCACTGTTTATCAGTGGTTGATCTCAGTGACCCATCTTCTTGAGTCAGCCAAGGTAGAGTCAATGGGAGAAACAAAAATAGCTCCCGGACTTTCTGCTTGTGTCTATAAAGTGTTTGAAGTCATTGTCTGAGCCGTGACAAAGTAAATGCTCTTGACTGTGCTGTGCTTTGTATACTTGACTTTCACTGTCCATGGCCAATGAGAGCATTTCCCTGTAAAAACTATGGTTGCCCACAGGTCATGCTTTGCTTGGCAGTCAGTTTGTCTAAGAGGTGTTTCAGTTTGGGATTTGCAGTTCTCTTAACTGCACCTCAGCCGTGGTGCTGGCAGCCCTGGTGGTACTGGTGATACAGCAAAGGCAACAGCCAAGGCTATTGGCAGGGTTTTAGGGGTGATGGCAAAGTGCTTATGATTTTAAATGGCAAAATGTGTAAAGCACCTATGACTCCATAAAGATGCTGAAAGAATAAATAAAATAAATTGGACCATCTGGCACTCACAACTTTCTATGCAGCCTTAGCCAGCAGTTCGTAGGAAATTAAAACATGATAATATTGTCTCTCTCAATGGTTGTTAGGAGTGATCATTGTGAAGCACGTGTAAACACTGGACTGGAATTTTTGGAAACAGCAGCATATGCAAAATTGGCAGAAAATCACAGTGCTCTGGGGATCAGAATAACTGGAAGGAGAGCACCAGCGAGCCTGGAAAGCCTCTTGGATCTGCAGGACAAGTAATGGCTCTTGTGGAATTGCTGGCTGCCCGTGCCAAGAGGCTGACAGGCTGAAGTGCTGCTGGAGATGTGGCACTGCTCAAAGCCATCTCGTCTCGCAGTCTGTGGGCTCCGATAGGGCTCAGGGACACAGGGCTCTGTCTCCAGCCTGCTCGTTGCCATCCTGCCCTCATCCTTCAGAAAGGCCATTTGTCAGGGGGTGTGAAGGGTGCTGTGAGGAACAGGCTCTGCTGATTGTGCTTGTAAACCCTTATTGTTCTCTAAGTGCTAATGAGTAAATCATGGAGAGAGCTTGTAGGAACAGGCATCTTATTTAGCAATTTATAACATATTGACCGCTGGGTTTTGTTGATTTGAAATTACACTGCGCCTTTCCTCCCAGTCTCATTTTTAAAATTCTTGGCTTATGTACAATGGATCTCAAATATTTTCTTCTCTTTGAATCTTTTAATAACTCTTTTTTTTTTGTTAATCATAAATGTCAGTTTTAAGATTGAAGAGGAAAACATAGTAATTGGAAATCTTTATTAAGCTCTAGTGCTTGATGTATTCATCTCTTCGTTCAGGTACATGGAACTTATGAAAAGTTGAAAAGGAAGCTCAAAAGGATGCTGTGCTGAATATTTGTATTTGTTTTGTCATCTTGTGGCATTAGTGACACTAAACATAACTTGGGGAAGAAACAGACAACCCTGAGCTTCTAGTCTGGCTGTGTGTAGTAGATTATGATAAAAGCAACGCTTTTTTATTTGAGCAGCAACTCGAGATATAATGCCTACCTCAAAATAGATCAGTACATTGATGCTGGATTTACCCTTATCTGGGATATTTGACTGGGAATATAAAACAAAAGATTCAGCTCTCATTTTAAAGTGGACAGCTATAAGGAGCTCAAGTAACAGGATCAAAGGAAGAGGCTGTGAGACAGAGTAGCTTGAACTCCTGTGGTGGAAATTAGAGGCAAAATTCACTGTGTGCCTACACATACCGATGGGATGGATTGGTTTTGCTCCCTTGCAGTGGAGCTATGGCACATGCTTGCATATTAGTGACATGTACAGAGAAAGGTTTTATTTGCTCCCTTTCTTTTATCTTTTTAAAGATGACAGTCATGAATGAGACTTGTAAAAGGGCTATATCCTTACCCTGGACCCCTTCTCCACTTTGTGACATGGTGGAAACTTTTCCTCCTCCCAGGCCCTGACTGTGCAGGATCCAGAAATGCTTCTCAGTGCTAATAAACTGTTACTGAATTTCATGCATTCAAGTGTTTCATGTTGCAGTTCTAAAGAAAACTCTTTAAAGTATGATGAAAGCAACACAAGTCAAGCTGATGCTGGCAGCTGGAATCCTGACATCAGGCCATGAGCACAGGCAGAACTGAGGAGAGCCAAGCTTTCATCCTGCACTTCCTTATTTTGGGAGAAGAAGTGGTCGCTATCCAGTGGTTTTAATAAAATTAATCTGTGGATAGGACTCATTTCATCTAGCTGCTCCTGCCTAGGAATGAGGTGTGTGGTGTTAGTTCCGTTCAGTAGCCAGCTGAGAGAGACAGGGATCTCTAGAGAGCCCTTGGTTCCACATTGTTACACACCTGTTGTGAAGTGAGCTGAGAGGAGTCCCATTCATCATCATTCATTCATCATTCTGTGTTCTGAAGAATTAAACTGTTGATATCACAAGATTTGACTTAATAAAAAGCCTTGTGTGCAGGCATCATTTGAATGAAAACATTTCATTTAGCTTGATAGAAGTAGATGAAAATGATTTTTTGGGAGGACTTACAACTGTAGCTTTTGTACACAAAGCTAATTGAAATACTCATTTTGCTGCTCCAAATGAAAATAAGGTCTTGAGTGTTTTTCATATGGCAGGTTCTGCTGAAACCGGATGTGAGAAATTCCAATCTGCACAAAGTGAGAAAGAACCTTTAGAGTTTTCAAATTAATTGGGCTTGATGGATTCTGTTCCCTTCTCTTTTTGTTTGTTTTTACGTTCAATCTGGTGAGAATTATTGACGGGCAATGTGCTATTGAAAAATAATCAGAGCCAAGGGATGTGAGAGAGATGTTTTATTCAGTGTTAGGCTCCTGCCTGCCTGGTTGTGAGTAACACAGGACTGTTGACAGTAGTCAACAAAACATTGCACTTTGGCCTTAAAGTGTAGAGTGCAACTCTTCAGAAAAAGGATCCCAAATACTTATTTTTGTAGGCAAAAGCAGCTGAGGTTTTGTTTTCCAAAGCTAGTAAAGTGGCTAAATTTAGGTTGATTTTCATGGGAGATGGCAGAGAGTGGTGTTTTTGTGCCAGTAGTTGCCAAAGCTTTGAGTTGTGTTCCCAATTGCAGGGTGGGCAGAGCCAAATGAGGCAGAGGTTGGAAGCTTTTTATTGTGGGCAAAGCAGCACACTGCCTTCTTCATTTTAATTGAGAAACAGCTGTATTGTTTTAGCTGAAAATAAATTTTAAAAAAAGAAGTTTCTTGGGGCATACACCCAGCATGTAAACTTTCGCCCCAGAGCTTGGCAATGGCATAAATAACTGACAAAGGGTCTTATACTGGAAAGAGCTGGGCAACTTTAATAATGATGACTCTGATCCTTCAGATATATTTAAATGGAAACATCCAATGCCCATTGTTTTACTGGGTTTCTTGCTCGCAGCTGGCATTGTTTCTTTAATGTAGGAAGAAATACTGGAGCATTTTTTGAGCAGAATAAAGAAATTTCTCTATGCTGAGAACTGTGCAACTTGGCAAATGTTGGCAGAAAAGCAAGAGCAGCTGTCAAGCACCCTTTTAAGTTAACTCTGGTTCCTGCATCTCAAGCACAATTTATTTGTTATTGTATATTGAGCCATTCTGGACCCTTTTTACTTCCATAGAGCTGCCATAACTTGCATATGACACTGATCATTTACAGCTCCCAGGAAGGGGCCCAGCTTTAGTGGCTGTGCCAGAGCTTGCTTTCAGTGAACCAAAACCCAAGTGCTAAAACTGGACCTTCGGTTCCAGTGGCAAAAATGGATCACCAGGGACGCGTTCCCAGAGTAGGTCCTTTTCTTCCCATTCCTTAGTAAGTGTGAGATGGATAGTATGAGGGAAGGGTTAGCTGTTATATCCAAGAGGAAAGGAAAACAAAGAAGAGCTTGTACATCATTGGCCTGGGCATGATTGTAACTGCCTTTAATAGACAACTTGCTGCTGATATTTTTAATAAGTGGTTTTTTTTTTAATGCTGCTATGTTATTGAAAACTAGAGCTACTTCTAATTATTAAGATTCCAAGATCAGGTTTCTCATATTTAGTTCTACCTTCTTGGTTTTTCCTGCTTCATTTACAAAAAGAAACGGTACATGGCAAAATTAGAGAGCAAAACGTTAATTAATTGTTTGTTTGGGCAAGGCAGGGTTAAAAACCCAGCTCTCTGCATGAACAAAAGCAACTGGGTTTTTGATTTAGCAATGTCTGATGCAGGGGATGTTCTTACTCCAAATTCAGTCACCATGGAAACAAAACTTCTCTTTAAGCATGCTGTATCTTTGACGGAGCAAGAGGCTTCTTTTTGGCAGACATTTTTCCATCTTCTTTGTGGATGATGAATACTTCTGGAATGAGCCACTTTCTTCTGTCTCCTCTGAAATGCATTGAGTTTCTACTGTGCAGTAGACAGTGTTCCCCTTGAAACAAAGGCACCACTTCTCAACATGTTTCTGAAATCTCAAGAGGTTTAAGATCTCTCTTTTCCTCCAAAAATATTTAAAAAATCAGAAGATTCACATGGTGTGTTGGTAAGAATTTCTATTAAAAGTTGCTCTGACTCTCAAAGGTAGCAGAAGCATCAAGTGATGTGAAAATTGCTATGGTAACTACTTTTATCGTACTCTTAAGTAAAGTCACACAGAATCTGTGCAGCCATTAGTGAGTAGGTGAAAACCTAGGGCAGTGGCAAAACCACTCTCCACGTTGTCTGTCTTCTTCCTGGAGTGGGAGCTGTGGGTGCCTGTGCTGTGCACAGAGGGTGGTGACCCAACTGCTCTTGAGCAGCTCCTGATGCTCCTGCTGAAAGGGCTGACCATGAACCACCAACTGAATAACTGGTACAAAAAAAAAGCAAATACACAACGCTAAACATTGCATGCCTGGTAATGTGGGAACTGGAATTTAACAGACCTGCCCTTTCCCTCTCCAGAGTTTGAACCACTCAGCTGATGTGAAGAGAATGTCTTAATTTTTTCATCTGAAGAACTAGTGACAAACAGAGCCATGTCCTTCCAGCCAATGGTGCTGCAAGGGAAACAGGGACAGACAGTAATGGGCTGAGCCATCTGGATAAGGATTCTCAAAACTTGGCATCAAATTTGAGTGTGAAGAAGAGCACAGAAAAACCCAAATGAAAAACCTTGAGAAGTGCCTACCTAAAGGTATTCTTTTGTTTTGTGGGGCTCACACTCGGGTGGTTTTTGTTCAACTCATTATCACTGCTGTGTGGAGGGAAACATCTCTGACATTCAAGATATCAAAAGATGTTTGTCTTTTCTAGGATTTGTTTTGCTGTTCCTGAGATTTGTTAACGCTCACAGGCAGACTCATGAGGACTTTAGAGCTGATTGTAGTAAATAAGTAGCAAAAAGGCTGAAGGAAGCCATGGCAGGATTTTAATTGCTTTATGGCGATCGGTAGAATCAGCATTCCTGGACCTCATTATACTAATTACTATGTGAAAGTTAAAAGGAAAAGATTCAGTTCTTGCTCCAAAGCTTTATAATCCAAACACAGGTTATGCATTCTGGAGTGTAGGGAGGGGATTGGTGCTGGCTGCAGCGACATGCATTTGGCTTCTCTGATGGTTTTGTGGTGGTGGTAACACAGAAAAGAGAACTGGTAAATTCCAGCAGGCTCTTTACAGCAGGGTCTGGACAGACATGTCAGCTTTTAAGTGTCACTTGTGTTTGAAGGATCCAGTCAGGAATTTTTCATATATGCTTGGGACACTGTTTAAAAATAGGAAAAGGCTCCCTTTGAACATACTTGTAAGCCACCGCGTGTTTGCATGTCTCACCTTGTCCAGAAAATTATTCCTGTCTGTTACCTGCTTAAAGCTCTGTGAACAACCTCTGTTAACAAGCTACAGCTACACACTTCTAGCGTGTGACATTTTGGCTTTTTGTACCAGATTTTTTTTTCCAGACAATTCTGCAAGCTGCAGAGGACTGGATGTTTCATAAAGGATTATAGGTTTCGGTTCAATGACCCCCTCACTGGCTGCACACAGTTTTATCAAACTTGTAGCAAGCTGCTTCAGGACTTCAGGTTTAGGCCAGGAGGTCGGTGTCTGTTATGGTTCAGGATAATAGCAGTTGTGACAGCGTCTTGCTCTGAACAAAACTCTCCAGGGCTGCCTTAGCAGAGCCCATTAGAACGAAGCAGATGTGTATAAGTGCAGCTTGGATCGCTGCAGGTATAAATCCTATTACACAGCCAGAAAGGTACCTCTGTGCCTATTTCCAGCACAGTCACATAACGAAGCATTTCAGAAATTTTGTTTATAGAGAGCCCTTCTTTTGTGTCTCTGAAGTTGTAACACCTAAAACCTCAATATCTTGCTGCTGCATTTTTGATACAAACCATGAACTTATTGTACTCATTGTATTGTATTGTCCCGTGTGTTCCCCGAGGGAGAAATTACTCATTGTCAGCTCAAGTCTTACACTCCTTTTGGAAGTTCTTCCTCCTCATGTTTTGCTCTGTGGAAGACTTTTGCCTACTAGCAGTAAACAATACAAAGAAACTTCAAGGTTGGATGATCTCTTCAAGAGGTCTGTGCCATGTTGCTATTTGGCTTTGTCAAAAAATACATTTGCTAAAAGAAGCTATGTATGTCCTAAAGAATTTGGGGATAACGTTTTAGGTAAAGTGGTGTGTTGCTGTGTTGGGTGAATTGACTAATTCGGAACAGCTTGTTATTCCTGGTAAATAAAAAGATGCAACAGTCTTGAAGAAAATATGTCAGGGAGTGTGGGAACAGTCAGCAGATGAATGGATGTAATTGCCAGTCTGGCAGAATTAAGGAAATGGGCTCAAAAGTATCCAGTTTACAAAACAGACCCTAGCTAGAGATACAGGTGATGTAAGCAGAAATGAGCAGCTGTGCTTGGGGATATCACTGCAGAAACCTGAGGAATTGGAGAGGCTTTCAGAAGCTGAAGTGCGTCAGATAAGGGAAAGTGGCTGTACACACAGCTTTCGTGTGTTCATTTAGATGTATGACGCTTTTCTACAACTAACTGAAAACCTGGTGCTCAGTGAGCTGGGGGGTCCCCAAAGAACCCCAGAAGCAGCTGCAGCTGCTGCAGGGATGCCGCAGGTGTCGGGGAAGGATGAGCAGGTAGCTGAAATCCAGATACGTGAGTTTATTCAAAGGGCCTAAGGCCCAAATGTCGCGTTCTACTGAGGAGAACTGCGAGGAGTTCTTTTAGAATTAGATGGCCAGGAACGAAATTAAGTCAACCGAGACAAACTTTGCATCTGAGAAACCGTTTATTGGTCCAAACCAAAAGAGAAAGCCTCGCTAAAGAGAGCTAGGAAAGACAGAAAAGAAGGCAGGAAAATGGAAAAGGGGCGGGGGGAGACAGAGAAAAAGAGGGGAGACAGAAAACGCCGGCGCTACCAGCAGAGAGCCGCGGAGTGCCGTCGATGTCCTGGCGGCACACGGTGTGGCGCGCACGCGGCCTGCCCGGGGCGCCTGCACAGCTCCGGAGAGGTGCGGCCCCACAGGCTCAGCTCCCGCGGGGATGGAACATGCCGGACACGCGGGAGAGGATCGGCCCCACAGGCTCAGCTCCAGCGGTGACGGAAAATGCCGGACACGCGGGAGAGGATCGGCCCCACAGGCTCAGCTCCCGCGGGGATGGAACATGCCGGACACGCGGGAGAGGATCAGCACCACAGGCTCAGCTCCAGCGGTGACGGAAAATGCCGGACACGCGGGAGAGGATCGGCCCCACAGGCTCAGCTCCCGCGGGGATGGAACATGCCGGACACGCGGGAGAGGATCGGCCCCACAGGCTCAGCTCCAGCGGTGACGGAAAATGCCGGACACGCGGGAGAGGATCAGCACCACAGGCTCAGCTCCAGCGGTGACAGAAAATGCCGGACACGCGGGAGAGGATCGGCCCCACAGGCTCAGCTCCAGCGGTGACAGAAAATGCCGGACACGCGGGAGAGGATCGGCCCCACAGGCCCCGCTGCCCCGGCGAGGGGCGGCCGGACAGGCGAGAGAGGCGATCGGGCAGGAGCTGCGGGGCCCTGGACACAGTCGCGGTGGGGATGGCGGCTGAGGGCCGGATCGGAGGCAGGCAGGGTGGGACGCAGGTGATCTGGACAGGCGGCGGCCGGGACGGGTGAAGGAAGGAGTACGCGAGGGGAGCGAGAGCCAGCGAGGGCAGAAGGGCCAAAAGGCAGGCTGGAGCCAGGGCAAAAAGGGAAAAAAACAGGCCAGGGCAAGGAGAGAGCGAGCCCAGAAGCGAGCCCCCCAGTCAAAAAGCCTCAAAGGCAAAAAGCAGAGTCTCAAAAGGCCCCCCAGCTCCTGACACAGTTTTTATACCCCCTGGGCCCTCCCAAGGTCTGCCTGCTGACAGGAGTCCATTGGCTCAGTCCAACCTTCCACTGCAGTCCACTGATGGAGACCTTTCACCCTCCGATCGGAGAATGCCTCTGGCGGTACAGTGTCTCTGGTGTTCCCCTGCTGACTGCCTGTCCCGTGTGAGACATGAAATGGTTGCCAAGCAAAGTCTCCCCAGAGACAAGGCTTTCTCCCATCTTCTCGTTGTCTCCTACAAGTGGCACGTGTGCAACCCTTCCCCCACCATGCTTCTAACAATCAGTGTTGAGACAAAACTAAAATGGCTCCTCACACCAGTGATTCCAGGGTCCAAAACCTCCCACTGAAAGGGTTCATCTGAAAGGAATTTATGTGCAGTTTTACATCTCAGTGTGCTGCCTTGGCTCAGCATGGCTGCTCAGTGCCTTCTGTATGCTCCCTGCAAAATGTTGGTACTTACTTGTCCTGTGCCATTTTAGGAAAGTGAGTTGGTTAAAAGGAGAGGCCAAGGACTAGAAATTCTGCTTTTTTTCTTCCAGAACACTACACAAGCGGTGTTTGGGTATACCATTGGTAGTAGTAGTTTTGAAGGGTATTTCTCTCCCTGGAACTGAATAACTTGGACTTGCAGCATTAAATCCAAAGTACAAACTGTTGTGTTCGCCAGCTTGCAGAAACTGAAGCATGTAAGGTAACTGTGAGATGTGTCAGAGCATGTAATGCTGTGACCTTGAGAGTTGAAAGGCTCATGGCACTAAAAATTCATAGAAAGCATCACCCAAGAGGTGATGCTGCAGTGGGAAAATAGTGATATTTCTGTATTCAACCATGCCATCTTATGAAAGGCCATAATGGCACAGCTCAGTGTCATTGACCTCTGCTTTTACAGAGTGTTTTTAATCTAATTATTTCACGTAGCTAGGGATGGCTTTAAGATGTTTGACTTGATTTTTTTGAACAATGGGTCTGTCTGAATGTCTGTCCCTTGTTATAGTAAATAATCTAATGCGTAAAGATGCTAAAATCAAATTGGAGGCAGACAGACTTCAGCTCAGCCTTTCTGTCTGCAGGCAGGAGAAACAGTGCTGTATGTCTTAAATCTGAAAGCCAAAGGAGCTTCCAAGAAAATTACTAGTAGAATAACATAAGAAAAACGGCCTGGGCTTAGCAGCTTCATTGTTTGTGTACTGAGGATCCCATTCAATATTTAACCCGACTTTTTGTGCTTGTAGTGGCAAGAAATGCTCATTGGGGAATGTTAGAGTGGAAACATTTGTACTACAGGACAAAAGGAGGCTGCAGAGGACAGATGCCAAAGCATTGTGACTTTTCAAAATTACTGTGCAAATGTAGTGATATTTTAATTGCATGATACCTTACAATCAGTATTCCATTCTCTGACCCCCAGAATTAGCAGGGCAGACATCCTGGGCCACACATTGTCCTCTTTGGTGGGAGTGGGTGTCACAATGGGCATCCCGCTTTTGCTGATCTGCCAGAGAGTTGTGGAGTTCGGATGCAGCTCTTTACTTGTATTCCTCAGTAGCTGTGGGGGCTCTTTCTTCGCACCCCTCAGTCATCAGCATCATGTTTCATGGGCCAAGGGTTACACATGAAATAGGGTCTAAGTGAGTTTTGAAGCTCACAGCAGAGGCTCAGTGTTTGCAGTGCACTTCTACAATGCTGCATTTGGCAGTAGGGGTAATACAGTGCCACATGGAATTAATTTCCTGAAACAATGGGAGTACAAACCACTTTGTACAGCAGTTGCTGTTTGCTGTAGCTGGTAATTCCCCACTCCAGAGGCACATAGGCAGCAGCAGCCTGGTACCAAGGTGTGCTCAGATCTGCAGCCGCAGGCTTTGGCATCAGAAAAGATAAAACAATGTTCAGGAGCAGCCTGAGTCAGTTGGGCTGTGCTGTCTGGTGTCTTGTACAGGGCACAGAAAACCAGGAAGGCAGGAAGGAATCCCACGGGCTGAGGTTGTCATCTCTCAACCCAACCCCCCCCATCCTCTTGAGAATTTAGAGCCCATGGTGACCATAAGCAGGCTTCAATGGGCTCCTTCAGGGGTTTTCAGATGGAGGAAGAATATAAATTTTTGCCTGATTTCCAGGGGGAATTCAGACTCTCTGCTGGCCTGAAGTGTTGCTAGAGGCTGTTGAACATGTGCTGTGTGTTATTTGAACTTGGACACTTGGGATTTATGTGCAAATGGCACAACTTGTCACTGGGGTGAGGTCTGGGATTTGAAAAGAGATGGTGTGGCTGATCCTGTGATAGCTGGTGTTCAGGACATGTCCGTGGCTGGTTGCTGAGGTCCTCTCCAGCCTCTTGGCAGGAAGAACAACTCTAGTTCTTCCTGTCTGACAAGTAAATGTGCATATGGGAGTTCAGTTAATTCAGGCACTCTTTGGAGGTCTCAATTTGTGTGGGTGAGACCACTGCTGAGAAGGAGGAAATTGTGGTCCATTAGACCCTCTGATGGCAGGACTGAGGGTGATACACTCTCGTTGCATCCCCTGCTGAAGGCCACTCAGCCCCAGCAGGGAAGGGAAGGACACATTGCTGGGGAGGTTTGGCCCAAAGTTTTTTTTTAATGTCTCCAGCTTTTCTCTAATCCCCAAGCCAAGAAACTAACTGAACTTTCAGCCTCTTAATATGAGTGAAGAGCATCCTGAAAATAATTGCTGCAAACAAAATTAATCTGGCCCTGCCTGCAGAACACCCCTGAAGGATTGCCTCCAAAGTGCTTGGAGTCAGATAAGAAATAAGCTCTCTTTAGTGATGCGTGTGCTTTCTAAATAAACTCCTTTTAAACAGACTTGCTGTTTAAATCTGTTTATTTACTGTGGCACATTGTGCAGATTATGTTTTAAGGAGCTCAGCAACCAACATCAGAGCTTTTACATAAGTGAGATCTGAGGAAAAATGGGAGTGAGATTTCAAATATCCCATTAATCTTTTCACTTTAGGTCTGAGCCAGCTTCAAATTGCACCGAGCTGCTGCCAAGCGTGAGTGAGTTTCCATCCAAATAAAGGAGACTTGGCAGGTCTGAGCTGAGGCTTTGTTTTCAGGAGTGTTTCAAGGAGAGGGGGATGGAGTGGTGGTGGAGGCTGCCGGAGCAGCACAGGGCTCCATGGCTGCCATGTGCCGCTCAGCGCCAGCTGCACACACTGAAGACACTCGTGGTTTTTACGTTTCTTGGCGTATGTTCTCAATCTGTGCTTACAGAGGTGGCTCTGACAGTGTTTGTACGTGGGAGCCTGGAGTTAGACATGACTTAATCCCGCACATGTGCACTTCAGCATCTGCCAGTCACTGGCATTTAGGACTTCATGCTCAGGCTTCACCCCAATGGCAACTGCAGGGTTTTGCTGCTTTTGGATCAAGTTCTGCTTCTGTCCGTTTACAGTGGACCTGAGGTCATTATATTGGTCTTCTGTGAAGTGAAGCCAGAGGGGTTGGAAGGGAGGGACTGGAAACACGTGCTGTGAGCACGGTGCTGGCAGCGCTGTGGCCATTAGTGCGCTGTGAGGAGCTGAGGGCAGGTCTCTGGGCACGGGGATGGGTGCAGCTGCAATCTCACAGCCTACCCAGGACCCAGAAAGGCCTCTGGTTTTGCCATTCATTTCTGGGGTTGTGGATGGAGTCAAGCCTCCCCACTTCAGAGAGGGCAAGCAGGAGCTGTCTGGAGGGACAAGCTCTCAAGATTCTGCTGGGGGAAAGGGAGCTCCCTCCATCCAGCATGTTACCAGCTGCTCAGGATCTGTGCATGCAATAACCTTGAAATTCCCTCCTGCAGTCTGCCTGCTTCGTGTCCTCCACAATCAGCTGTTTGCAAAGTCTTCCCAAACACTTCTTCCTTGAATTTTCCTTGAAAGGGAGACTTTATGACAATAGAAGTGAGGAGGCCGTGGCTTGTCTTGTCTCCTGCAGACATAAAACAGGATATCTGCTGCACAGCGTGGGCATTGGCCAGCCTTGCCAGGATTCCAGGTATTAGTCTGGAATTATTTAGCTGTGATCTGAGTGATGATATCCACCTAAGAAGTTGTTTGCTGCAAAGCACTTACTGCTTCTGGGGGCTTGGGAGTGTTTGTGTCACTTCTTGCAGAATCCAAGGATGAAACACAGAAACTTTTGGAGTTTTACCAGTCCTCATTCTTCCTCCCCTGTCACGCCCTTCCCACTCCAATGAATGTTTTCACTGTGAATATAGGCACTGTGGGTAAAGACAGTAATTGAAGAATTCCCTAGAAAGCACTTGTATTTTTGGCAGACACCATTTTTGTTAACATCTTGAAGGCTCTACTGCCTGGAAAGCAAGTCTCGGTGCCTCTGCCTTGTATTCACACCATGACTGCTGCCCTCAGCCTGGCTGCTGACTTTGCTAAGCTGAAGCAATAAATAAGCTAAATGGTTTGGTGCCCACAGGCCCTCTTCTCTCAAAAGCATCTGCTTGATTTTAATATGGTCCAAACTTCTTCAAAACACAGTAAAATTATGTAGCTGGATAAAACCTTTTCCAGGACATTTTTTGTGCACTTCTCCAACCCAGTGACCCAGACAAAGTGGTCTTTGTGGGAATGTGGCACTAGGTTCCTACTGCTTTGACTTCTGTGCCTGGTAATGCACTTGGTTGTCTCTGGACATCATTTTCTCCCCTTTTTTTTACCCTCAAACTTGGTGGAGAAGAGTTGCTGTGTTTGGATTTCCCTTCATCCTTAGCATGCATAGAATGAATGCAACAACAGATTGTGGTACATTCTCCCACCCAGAGCTTTCCCACTAATTATGGATCTCTGGGGTGCTTAAGGCCTATTTCTGACATTCCTTCTTTCCCCTTTCTGCTGACCTTGGCTCTCCTCGCACACACTCAGTTATTCCCTGAAGTCAAACAGCACATCATCTCTGGTGCCTTTGGAATGCACAGAAAGCTGAAGTGAACAGCGTTTCCCACACCTACAGCATTAGGTGTTAGCCCCTCTGCATCCCTGTGAAAAGCCAGCACGGGGAGGGGGATGGAGACTTCACAGTGTTATCACCTGTCTGGCCACTTAGCTAGAATCCAGTCCAAGTTTTGCTGAGGCAGAAACTTGGCCACTGAAGCAGCAGATGCTGCTGAATTTCTGAATAAAATGTCACTGTGTGTTGGCACAGCGAAAGGCATGTAGCGTCTTGCAGAGCAGCCAGCAAGGACAATATTCCTGGCTGGGAGCTGAGCGACTCAGGAGCAAGCCCATGTTTCCTGCTCCTGGTACCTGGGTCACTTGCCTGCCTCCTCTCAAGCCGATCTGTCGCTCTGGCAGAGCTGCCTCTGAGGTTAATCTGCTCTCAGAGAAATTGGAAGCCAAGCAGCAACTTAAATGGGCAGCCCAGGGAGGGCTTTTTCCACAAGATTGTCTTACATTGATGCCACACACTGACATCTGCTGAGGCTTGTGGTCCTTGTGCCGCCTTCTCCATAACAAACACGACAGAAAGGACACATTTTGTCATCTGCGGGGTTTTTGGGGGAGTTCTGCCTTCATTAGGGACAGCTCAAACAGGTCCCTCTGTGCTAGATAAGAGACTGCTTCCAAGAGCATTCCTCTGGGAAGAGGATTTGTATGTGGAGGAATTCCTTCTAGGCTGGAATGATGAGAAAACCTCAGGTGTCTGTTATTGCTCAATTTATTCTTGCAGTAAATGTTTCTTTCCAGTAAATGCTGGCTTTTTCTCAGAGCAGCCTTGGCTATGATAGATTAAAAAAAAAGAATTTTTGGACGTTGGGGAAGTGCAAAGTTTTCTGCACTGCACACCTATGAATCCCTGGAAAACCAGCTGCCTGTGCAGCAGCAAAACACAGGCAGGTCAGGAGGTCTGGTGTCTCTCTGGCCTTTAATGCTGTGCCAGTGTCACTCATAGCAGCTGCTCTTCACTTCCCTGGCCATCTCCAGTCCTCTGGGATGGCAGTCAGCCCCCATGAGAGTGTGTGTGCAACTCATTGCTGTATCAGATCCTGAAAAGAGACCCAAAGTAGAGTGTAATGTTGCTGGGAGGAGTGAAAATTGCATCAATTTTCAGGGCAAAAGAATGTCAACAACCCCTTCTTGAGCAGTGAGTGTCTGATGAGGGCTGGACTGGTCCTCTCCTCTCATTCTTTCTTTTCATCTGTCTTGTTTAAATGTGCACTGATACACTTTGTTTTGTGCCCCACACTGGATAAAACCAACCAACATCTACTGAATGCCTATTGCACAGTTGTCCTTAGCAGTCCCTCAGTTAAGAAAAGGTTCTTCCCCCAGAGGGTGGATGGGCACTGGACAGGCTCCCTAAGGAATGGTCTCGGCCCCAAGCCTTACAAAGCTCAAGAAGTGTTTGGACAACACTCTCAGGCACATTTTGGGGTGTCCTGTGCAGGTCCAAGAGTTGAACTTTGATGATCCTTGTGAGGCACTTCCAGCTCAGGATATTCTGTGATTTAATTACTTGTATTTTTGGATGGTCATGCGCATTCGTATCCTCTCTGGTTGCTGCCCTTGTTGGAGGTGTCATTGTTTCTGTGGAAGGTGGGATTCAGCCAAGGGCAAAGTGCTGCAGCCAGTGAGAAGTACTACAAGAAGTCATTCATCTGTATGTTGATTTCTTTATTTTTTCTCACAGTGCAACTTGTCTGCTGCCTTTCTGCTGCTTCTTAAAGAAGACAGCCGTATTTGTTTCTTTTCTGAAGTAGGAAATTTTAGGAAATGTGTTTTTATTTTGCTTGGAGGTACCTAAAAATTTCTACATTAATTTTAAGTCCAGTGTTGAATAATAACTGCCTGGAGGTTTGCTACTTGTGTAGCAGGTTGGTGCCTGATGTGATTTTAAAAATGACCAAGACGTAAAACCCTAAGAGTAAGAATTTATGGAGAAGAGATAAGAAAATTTTTATTAAGAGAATGTTCTTGACTTTCAATTTTTTTTTCCCTCCTTAATATTATCTGGGGCCAAAAGCATCCCAGAATTTGGATTGTCCTGAGTATTGCCATTCTCAACAGTACTTTCAAGGACAAATACCTCCTGAAGTGCTGAATAACAGGTCTTGTATCCATCCTTCAGAGGAAATCCTGGGCAGTACCCTGAATTTCTTGTTTGTTCCACCATCTCCTCACCTGGAATATAACTTTCCAAATGAAATATCACTGATTCTACACTCAGGACACAAACCACTGCAAAATGTGCATCCCCCGGGGAGGGGTTTGGACCCTTTTCTTTGGTGGAGGCTCAGTGGCCCTTTTGAGGCCATTTGGTTGTCCAGGTGCACTTCAGTCCTTGTTGGAACCTCAGGTACTGAGAGTGCCCAAACCAATCTCCTGACCAAGCCTGTGTGAAATTGTGCCATGTTATGCTTCAGACCATGGGGCTTTAGGATGTACTCAAAAAGCATTTTCTGTGGCAACTTTGATGTTTCTGTAATGTTAACTATTATAAAATGATTTTTCTGGATGCTGCATGAAGCTAAAGTTTGGAAAGAAATATAAAGGAGTAGCTGCTGGGAAGTTTCAAGCTAGAATAGTGTAACTGTAGATAAAAAAGCTTTCCTGGTTTAATCTTAGTTTTTCTAAAGTGGATCTGATCTTATGAGATAAGGGAGAATTACTTTTGAAGCAGAAAGGGAAACAAATATGCAAATAGGTAATGATTGAGGAAGCACCCACTTAGAAACCCCCACCACTGCAGCAGTGTGTTCAGGAGAACAGCATGCATATTCAAATAAACATTGTTAAAGCTCATGGTTTATTCTGGGGAAAACACAAATCAGCTCAAATGTCTCATGACAGGAACCTCAAATAGTTGTTGTATTTTGAAATCTAGGCGTGCAGCTCTTCTGGTGACTGATAAATGTGTATCCTGTACGTCCTGGGGTATAATGGGAAGGCTCTGTGCTGAGCAAGGTGTTCTCTCTGATTCATCCCTGCAGCCCTTGTTAGGTGGGCCCCAGGATCTAGATACTCTCTGGGGATTCTACAAACATTGTGGAATTGTTCCCAATTACGGGGGATGATATTTGCTTTAGTCTCTTTGATACTTTAAATAAAAATCAACAGCAATTTAGATGTTTATGGCACATTTAATACACTTAAACTGCTATGCTACTTCTATATCATGTCTGGAAATCCCATGCACTGTATTGTAAACAGCAAATCGTGGTATTGGCATTTCATTCTAACTGTTGTGATAGTTTCTTACAATTCCAACAGTAATGGTGTCCTGGCTACTTAAAATAAAGTCCTGCAAGTACAGCCAAGAGCCTTGTCCTTTCCAAATAGAACTTGGGGGAATGCTGTGTAGTAAGAGCATGAGAAGCAGAAAGAAGCCGCATACCTTGGGAGCAGCACAACCTACACTCTCTGTGATCAAAAGGATCCTTGCCACGGTAGTAGATCTGATGAAATGGGATTTGGCTTTTTAAGGTTTGGGGGAGAGAATTTTTGCTTGTTTGCTGCCATGATGCCGCTGTTGGTGCCCAAAGAAGGTGACGTCTGTACATTGCTCAGAGAGGACTGCACAAGAGCACCTGCAAATGTGAGAATTTGGTGGGATACCAGCAGCAGAGCTGACTGCCCTGCAGCCCCTGCAGCGCTGCTTTGGCTGCTCGGGCAGTGCCCATGAGCCCTCCCACAGCTGTTTACAGCAAGTCCTGCTTGGCGGGGTGGTTGCCAAGGGTTTTACAGCTCCAGGGGTGTGGCATCTCACCAGGGAGTGGCTGCCCAAGGCCTTGCTAGTGTTAGATGAGACACATCCAAAAGAAGTTGAAGTAAAGGACAGGGATGTGGGGGTATAGGTGACTTCTCTCATTCAGCCCAAATGAATGCAGTGTCTTGGATTGCTGCCTTGCTCTGCTGCCAAATGTAACTTGGATAAGAATTAGAACCAGGTTCTTGATGGTTTGTAATCACATAAGATCTCATGATGCTTTTGAAAGTGTGTAGCTGCTAACCCCAGCATCCTGGCCACTTTCCAGCTCACAGAATTACCGTCTGTCTTTCCTGCTCCCTTCCCTCTACACCCCTGTAGTTTCAATTAGATAAGTCATTCCTCACTTCTCTCCAAAATAGTGCACATGCCTGTATTCTCCCCACAGAGAAAACCTCCAACATCCACTGTATTTTTTTTATCTAGACATCATTTGCTCTACACTGTCATTTTGTTATCTAATTAGTATTATCTTGTCAGTGCACCTGATGTAACCTGTCTAGTTCTGGAGCCTGAAGGTTTGTAGGGAGGGCAGCATACATTTAATTTATTAATTTTCTAAGCTCTACACACAGTCAATTATTTAGACTGGGTGTAGCAGGTTTCTCAGTAGTGATTTTTGTCAAGAGGATGTTGGTTTACTCATTTGTACTTGGTGATACAAACATCGGAAGTTGGAGTCTTTAATGACTCATTTCTGGCTGCCGCGTGGTTTTTGCACAGCGTTTCGAAGAGCACTGTGGGGATGCTGAAACGGGGTTTTCTTACCCTGCTGGCAAGCAAAAGCACATGGCATGGGCTGAACCAGTGCTCTGGAGGGGGTTTGGGATATGGTGAGAGTTTCAGAGTGGCTGCAGCAGTGCCTGGCACGGTGACATGACACTAAAAGGAGCTGACCTTCATTCGGCTCCAGCTGTGCGTGTGGCAGCTTCAGCCCAGGCTTCAGAGTGGGAGATTTTGAAGTCCTTAAATGGCTAATTTTTCCTGATATGCTGTGACAGTGCCCCTGTAAAATAGTCTGAGCTTCGTGGCTCGCTGCATGAGATAGCAGAGGCATTTCTAATGCTTTTCAAACTCAAATGACTTTTTACACTTCAGCAAAGAAAGCAAGTCCTTTACCCTTGGATGTGAGCTGGGAACAGATGGACAATGATTTTTCACCAGCCAGTCTGTTGTCAGAGCAGTGATTCTCATTGACAGAGAAGTTAATAAACATTAGGAGGATATTCCACAATTGACATCTCCAGTCCACTGCCTTAATACTGGTTGTAATTCAGCTCAGGACCTTACAGAATCTTGTGTTTCCCAAGCTGTCATTTGAATGTGTTGGATGGAATTAAATCCAGTCTGGTTCAGATGTGGAAAAATTGATCTTTATTTTTTGTACTTAGCCTGGGACTGTAAATTTTTGGAAAGAGTCTGTGCAGCTACAGTATGCTAATGGTATAGTACTTAGGTTTGCTGGATGGAATACACAAAAGGTGTAATGTAAATAAGAAATGACTACATACAATAATGGAAGAAAATCAACTGGGAATAACAAATTGTCCTTAGAATCTCTTAAGAATATACTGTTTGCCTAAGGAGGAGAGTTTAATTAAACTCCAGGGTGAAATGCATCCCTGGGGAGCCGGCCAGCACATGGCTTATGAATCAGTTGCACATTAACCTGTTTCTTCTAGTTTAGAAACAGATGTGTGGGATAAGTGTTTGCTTCTCTGGTCATTGGGGAACAAATCATTGCCCCTCGATGTATGCAGGTGAAAGGTGCTCTTTAGGACTTGGGGTGCCTCTACCCCTCTGTTCTGTTTCTCCTTGGCAAACCCCAGAAGATCAGTTCATTACAAGAGCATGGAGGGACAGGACAAGGGGGAATGACCACACAGAAGACAGTAGGTTTAGATTAGACATTAGAGAAAACCTCTTTACTGGCAGGGTGATGAGGCACTTGCCCAGAGAAGCTGTGGCTGTCCCATCCCTGAAAATATTCAAGGCCAGGCTGGACGGGGTTTGGAGCAACCTGAGATAGTGGAAGGTGTCCCTGCCCGTGGCAGGGGATTGGAAGGAGGTGGTCTTTGAGTTCCCTTCCAACCCAAACCATTCATGATTCTGTGTTCCTATGATTTCTCACTTGCTGTTGATTATCCTTTCAGCTGCTCAGGAGAGCTGGTGACTTCCATTCCTGCCTTCTGGAAGTCTGTGTGTGCCAACAGCGCCGAGGGACACACTGAGCACCCTGTGCTTGGAAGGAGGAGGTGTAGAGGCAACACCCAGAAGTGCCTGAGCTCCGCAGAGGATTGGAGCAGGTGACCTACATGTCCCAAAACAGCTCTACAGAGGATGTGGCTGTCTGGAGATCAATCTGTGCCTCAGAAGAAGGTAGGAGAAATCATGGTATTTACGCTGTAGAGAGCAGCACCTGCTCCACGTTGCAGAGTACTCTGTTCTGATGTGAGCCCATGGAACCACTGGAGTAAGACCATTAGGATGTCATGTCTGCTTCCTGCCTTACTTTCTTCTGCAACACAGACTGTTGCAGGTGTAATGATAGCAAATGTGGCCCATTGGGCAATTCTCTGCTCAGGGGGGTCCTGTGAAGGCTGTGATACCTATTAATTTGATAAAAGTAAGTATGGGGCAAATCCTGATCTATTCCAAAGCCAGCTATGGAAAATTTTACATTCTTAGTCAGATCTGCTTTCTGTGGTTTTCAGAGAAGTGTCTTACCAAGCCTGATGAACACAATTATTTTATGCCTACTATAGATGGAAGGACATTATTCTGCTTCAGAATTATGGTTAAGTAAGTCAAGTTCTTAGGAAAAGTCAGTTCTTTACTAGCCCTAAGTAGTCTTGCTGGCAAGGCAGTAGCAGGGAACTGGTGAACAGTATGAGCAGAAATGTGTTGGCAAAAAAATCACACTTTGAGACTGAAGTAATATTAGTGAAAACTGAGTATGAAGAGAATAGGCATGTGACAGAGAACAAAATCTTTCTGACTAGAAATTGCCTGGTGAAAATACCAAAACCAGGCCTTGGAATGCTACTGCTCAGCCACCATGTAAGGTACAATAAGTTTGGTAAGGCATTAAAGTAACTTGAAAGATCCCTAAAAATGAGTGATAAATTTGTTTTTTTGTGGCAACTGAGTGTTTTCCTGACTCTTATTACCCTGGACTTCTGCAGGAAAAGTGGCTTTTACGTAATTTCAAATAAATTCTGTGTGTATGTGAGCACAGTGGTTGTACACTGCAGGTCTGGGAACACTGGGATCACTGATTGTGTGCCCTGTATGGAGAGATTCTGCAGGCGAAGGGAGAGCTCTGGAGCCCTGGGCAGACAAACTGATCAATAAACCCCATGGAGTCCAACATTCTTAAGACAGGTCTGAACAAGTTTATTAAACCTATGCTCGTCTGAGCTGAAAAATCACCACATTCTACAAATCCACATTTAGTTCTCTCTGGGTAAAATTGCACAGTAAACATAAGCAAAAATCCATGTCTATTACTTATAGCTGATTTAATTTTTCATACAAAATGTTTCACTAAAAAGGAAATAAATTGGACAGGGTTTTTTCTATGCATGGGGGCTTTGCAGGGTAGCATGTTTGTAAATAAGTGCAGAGTTTGGCATTTCAGAGAATCAATAAGGCACATTATAGAAACTTGGAGCCAGGAGTGTTTCCCATCCTTTGTGTACTGGTAAGGCTGGGAATAGATCAATGAATTTCTATCAGCATTCAACAATGCCACAACATCTTTCTGAAGTAATTGGGCAATTCACAGAACGAAAGATGCCATCCAAGGGCTCTAATACTCCTTTTTGTAAAAGGAACATTTATCTGGTATTGAGGTGTTCTGAGGAGACCAGGCAGTCATTCTTCTTCTTCTTCTTTTTTTTAGGTAATTCACTTCCTTTTAAGGTTACAAGTAGACAGACTTCAAAATACAACAGAAAGGAAAATGTTGTCTTTACATGGCTTCATCACTGATGAGTACAGCAGCCTTAGGTTGGGTCACTTCTTTTTGCCCAAGGACTCTCTCAAAGGAGGTCTGAAGCTTTCGTACTCCAGTGCTTGCAATACCGATGGAACAGGGAATGCCTTTATGCTTATTATTATCTGTGCTTTCAGTGCCTGGAAGTGAGATGCGCTTGGTTACTGGTGACTTTTGCCTCCTATTTCTCTCCTTTGGTGCTGAGCTGTGAACAGCTGTACTCGTAGGGGGAGGAGAGAGAGCGGGAGGTGTTTGTGCTCAGGACTTCCCCAGAGGCAGCACACAAGTCCCATCCCTGTGTGAGTTAGTGACAGCACTGAGAGCTGCAGCACCGTGCGTGATGTGGGGAGCAGAGCAGCCCCCAGTGAGTGAAGGCTGCTGGCAATGCCCAGCTGCTGGCTTAAGCCCAGCTTGTGGTGAGGAAGGTCTGCATTATGTTCCTGCTCCATTAGAAAGTGTCAGAGCTGCTTTTGGCTGAGAATTGGCATTGATGTCTGGAAGGAAGAGTGAGGAATAGCAAACATGAAGCGTTCTGAGACTTGTCACTAAAATCCTGGTCAGAGACCTCAGGGGTTTTGTGGCGTGGCCAGCAGAGAATTGGAAAACTTGTGTGCAACATCCCCTTGTTCCTTCAGTCGTGCTCCATATATCCTACAGCAGCACAGGGGTAACTCAGGACAGTTGAGGGCATCTCTGTGGAATTCAATGACTTTTGCTTGTGCTGTCACTGAATGTGTGAAGTCTTGGCCTGAGAAAAATTGTTGTGCCAAAGGCCAAATGGTGGAGGTCTATTTAAAAAAGGTGTTGTTCTTTTGCTGAGTGTGAAGGGTAAAGCTGTGGGAAATGTTTCCTTTCTTTGGCAAAGTTGTCAGTGGCCATGCAAGCCCAAAAGCTGGGTGTGGCTTTGGGAAGTGGTGTTGGAAGGGCAACAAGGCTCAGGCTGTGCTTTTGCTAAATGTTTGTCTCTGGAGAGGAGATACCCAGAGGGTGGATTAAGGGTGTCTGTGGTACTGTGTGAAAATTAAAACCAGAAACTGAGTTAATTTCTGGAATAAATTCCTGTTGTGGAGCTGTTTCAGGAACTGCACTGGTTTGGTGTGTATAATCCCTTCTAGTCTAATGGTCTTTTCCTTCTTAACCAGTCAGAAACTGCTGGTTTAGTCTTTTTTTTTATTATTTCCACTTGCAAAGTAGCATGTGCCCACCATTGCTTTTCTAGTGTGCCCAGGCATCACTTTTAGGAAGAATGTGGCACAGAAAGGGAATTACCTTCTCTATCCCTCCTCCCCCAACCCTTGGACCATCTTGTCTCTCCTTTCTTTACCTTGATACATACCCTGTATCACATGGTATTCCCGAGTTCAGTGCTTGTATGGCTGTGTCTGGGAGGTACAATGGTGGCCTCCTTGGTTCCTCTGAACTCAACCTGTACAAAATGCAATCTACGCAGAATGTCTGCGCAATGTTGAGCATGTCAAGGACAGTCATTGTCGCTGGAAACACAGAGCTAGAAAGAATATTATTCATTGCAACATTGGGGAAATTAAATCAAACCCTGTTTCAGTTGTTGAGGTAGGAGATTTCTCCTCATGGTGCCAGCACATTCTTTATTTGCCTCGGTAAGGTATTCATCCAAGGTCTAAATTCTGAATGGCTTCAAAATAAAACTCATTTAAACTGTGTCAAATACTTTCTGTCATTTCCTCCTTTTCTTTTAGAAGTGAATCCCTTTATTTTTCTCATGACTTAGTCCTAACTCTTGCAGTTCATAAATTGCTTTGTTATAACATGAATTTTACCTTGTATGTAAGTGTTTGTTTTGATATCTGCTTCAAAAAGTTAGTCCTGAGCTCAGGAGAATGAACCATTATTTCTTGCAAGCTGATTTAGTCCAAGTGGAAGAAATTGCCTCTCTACTGCTACATGCACTGTGGAACCAAAGAGCTCTTGAATAATTTTGCTGAGGTTGCAACAGGGTCTTGCTTATAGTGCAGAGCTGCTATTTATTGTTCAGCATTTTCCAGAGAGCTTAATACATGATTGCATATTAAAATAGAGATAAGAAAGGATAGTCTGTGACATGTGAGGTAGATTTGACAGGAAAATCCCTTGCATTGCCCAGAGCTAAGGCAACACTGATGGAAATGATGCAAACCTGGCTGATGTGCCTCAGCCCCAGGTGACAGAGTGAAGATGTGCCAGGCAGTGTCTGCCCATGTTTCAGAGAGGTGGCACCATGGGAAACTCCAGCTGCCCAGAGATAACAGCAGTGCACAGCAGGGCAGGATGTGATGCAGCCTCTCCCAGGAGTGCCCTGGCCTTTGCATTTCAGCTCAGGGGTAAAACCATACTGTGGGTTGATTTTCTGTCTAATCATTCATCTTCGGCACAGGTGCAAAAGAGCAGACCATAGAGAGAAGGCGTCATTTAGCAATCACATTTTCCATTGTTCTATATTATTATTAGCACTATTTTTATTTCATGTTATTCAGCTAAAATGAGCCTTCTGTCTCCTTGCCTCCCATTCTCCCATTCCCTGACTATTTGGCAATTGGGGCTGGGTTTTTGCTCTTGGGTTTTTTTTACCTTCCTCACTAAGTGGGACATAAATTGTTTGAGCAAGAAGGAATTGGAGTAGGACAGATGGCACCACCTGCTGCTAGTGCTTTGCTCCTTGAAAGGCTTCCTGGCCACCAGGTCTGTTTTGGGCAAGATGAGGAGGAGACAGTCAGGTTTATCTACTCTCCTGAAGTCCAGAGAGCAACTATTATTGTGGTGCTCCTTCCCTCTCTCTCTCCTGTAAGCAGCACTGCATCCCATCTGCTGGTGGCAGGCAGGATAAGATCCTGTTTTCTTTGAGGCTTCATTGTCTTCAGGTTCTTCTGCCATTTCTGTTTCTCCTTTCCAGTTTCTGCTGCCAGCTCTGTGCCTTTTTGTCTATCCCTTCCCCTCCTTGAGAGTCCAGTTCTGGACTGTGCTGGACAGTTAAGGGAGGATGCCAGCTGGGGAGGAGGAGGAAAGCAAAGATGAAAAGGACTGGTCAGAAATTGCTGTGGTCCCTCAGTCCTGTGTGACCTGTGTCTGGCAGGGCTGCTGGTCCTGGCAAGATCAGGCTCTCCATGTGATGTTCATTGGGCTTCCTCCCACAGCTTACAGGTAGTTCTTGAGAAAAATGATACCCACAAACTAAGCATGAAGAGTACAGCCTACTCACATCTTTCCAAACCCATTCCAAACCCATTTATCTAAAGTATTTAGTGAACCTGATTATGAACAAACCACAGTAAAAAAACCCTGATTTCTCTTCTTAGAAATTAATTGGAATGGAATCAAACAAAAATGGGAAAGTCACACTGGAGATCCTCAGCAGATTTCTTAGCTGAGTTGTACCCAGCAGAGTGACTTTGGCTGGAATCTAAGTGAGGATCTAGCTCTTGTATCCAGTTACATGCAAAATACTGACTAATTATGTGTGTATCTCATCAGGAGCCCTGTCAAAGACCCCAGGCAGACTGGCAGTCTGGAAGCAGCTATGGTTAGTGAGGAAATGAATGGCACTAGGTCCAAATATACATGGGAGCAATAAACAGTCAGAGGCAAATGAATTTTTAATAATTGTAAGTGATAGCTGAAGGTTTTTTCTCCCCCCACTTAAAAATGGCATCTGCAGCTTCTAAAATGTAGAGGGGCATCGTTGTTGGGGGAAACGTGCTCAAAGTGTGGAGTTTTCTTTGCAATGAGCCAGAGTAATGGGTCTTCACACAACAGCACCATGTTCCTTACTTAGGGGGCATTGAAGAAAAGAGTAATTTATTGAATTATTATGTTAAGAGAACAACACCAGCACTTTGAAGCAGGGGCTTACTCGAATAAATAATCATATAAAGAACTATTGGTTCAAATGGATTTCCTGTACATGCCATATGGATGCAGGAATATTCATTAAGTGACTCACCTGATCGTCCTTATCCCAAGTGTCTGCAGAAGAAAAAGTTATTAGAGAAAACTAACTTTCTTTTAAAACCAAACAAAAAAATCCCCCTAAGAAACAAAGTCATCAGAGGCTATGGTAGGCAATTTAAATACTTTTTTTAATCTTAAAAGCATATACCCATCTTATTCCTGGTGGACTTTGCTTTAGATATTTTTCCTAGAACTCTTCCTAATTAGCATACTGGCTGCCATTTCCCGCTCTTCAAATTGCAGAAATCATCCACTTGTGATTTCTGTAGACAGCTTAGTGGAGAAATGTTCCTGGAAATTCCAGCTTTTTATCACTACTTAAAAAACATCACATACGTATATTCAGGAAAAAAACCCCAAACCTGTGTTTTTTCATGCTGCAGCCTTTTTGAGCTATTGCCTCACTTTTGTCTACACTAGTGTCTCCCAAAAGGGGAGCAGGGACCTGGAAGGGCAGGCTGATGCTGCTAAAGTTGTATTATGATATTGTCACTAATCTATCCCCCAGCTCCAAGTTCTCTGCTTCAGGTCTGGTGTAATAAAAACATGTAGCAATGAAAACTCCTTCTGTTTTCAATGAGCTCAGGGTTTCACTGTGTTTTGGGTTACAGCTGCAGGCTGATTTCTTTCCCTTCATCACTCACAGGTCTGGGATCCTTTTTCTTTCTCATAAATTAACAGGAGATTTGGGAAAATCCTAACTGCAAACACACTTCTGCCATGAACAGCACCAGGTACCTGTTCAGGCTGTGTTTTGTCAGTCCCGTTAAACTCCTCTGTAAGCTCTTGTTCTGACATAGCATTCACTTAATCTTTGCCCTATTGATTTAATCTAACAATCCATGTAGGTTCTTATCTGGAAAACCTGTGAAGAAATTGATGCAAAATGACCTCTTTCTGAAGCCTGCAGAAGAAATGCTGCTGAAGCTGAATCCTAACCCCACGGTCCAATTTTAGTGGAGCTGTAAATGGGAAAGCCGGGCAGTCCATCTGGAGGAGGCTGCCGGATGCATTAAGTTCCCATTCCACCAGCTTTCGCCACCTGCTAATGAAGTGTTTGGCTGTGGGAGGCTGCCCTGCTGCCTCCGCTGCTCCCAGGAGAGGGCAGCTCAGCTCCTTTGGATTGTGAGAATTCCTGCGGGAATTGTCAGCAGGTTGCAGGGTCGTTATTACCAAGCCAGGCAGTGAATCCTGAGTTTGTATCCCGATGGCTGTTTGGAAGTGAAGGGTAGTCAGAGAGGGGCTGCAGCTTTGGAGGGAAGGAATGTATATTCCCAACTGGAACACGGATTTTTAATTCCTGGCAGGTTTTTAGTTTTGTGAACTTCTGTGCTGTGGCTGAGCTACCTGACTCTGGTCTTCCCTCTGTCTTTTAAAAACAATCTCAGTCTCTGTCTTCAGTCATTCTCTGTGATGTCCCTCCCACCAGGAGCCAGGGAACTGGGCAGGACGAGGGGAATGGCTTCAAACTGACAGAGAATAGGTTTAGATTGGACATTGGGAAGAAATTTTTTACTGTGAGGGTGGTGAGGGCCTCGCCCAGGGTGCCCAGGAAAGCTGTGGCTGCCCCGTCCCTGGCAGTGTCCAAGGCTGGGTTGGATGGGGCTTGGAGCAACCCAGTCTATGGAAGGTGTCCCTGCCCATGGCAGGAGGGTTGGAACTGGGTGATCTTTCAGGTCCCTTCCAACCAAAACCATTCTACAATTCAGTAATTGGAGCTGTATACCATAGGCCCATGATTTCTGGGAGAAGGTGGAAGCCATTGGAAGCAGCCTTTGAGGTGGGGGTGGTTATTGTAGCTGCTGCAGAGATCACAGGAAAAAGATTCTATCTGGGATTTTCTTTTCCACGTTCATGCTAATTTCGAAAAAGTGAAAATTGGAATCTCAGTAACATCAATAGACCATCTGACCTCAATTTTCAGATGATTAGAGGAACAGTAAGGGCCACTAGAAAAGGCTGAATGCTGAAGTAGCCCAGAACAGAGAAATGTATGGCAAGATCTTGATGTGGTTCTTGAAAACTCTTCATTTTTCCACTTGGTCTTTCACTGAATGCAAGCTGGAGTTTTCTTTAGATTAAAACTCTGATATAACACAGGGTTCTGAGGAACAGTTGCTTTCTTATAGAAAAAAACAGGGAGTTTCACTCTGTGAGCTGTCAAAAGAGTGATGATAGTATCTTATGAAACGTAGTTCGTGCTTCATCTCGTATTTGGCTACAGAAAATTGTTTGAGCACTGACAAATGGTGTTAAGGGCAGTGTGATCTACAGCATTTGAGTCATGGTTGTGTTCTGCTGTGGGCTTCAGTGTGAGTTACTGAATGGTGCATCAGTTTCATTCTCTGAAACAAAACATGAATAACACTGAGATCAAAAAGTAGTTTTAAACTGTAAATATTGTTACTATTATTAAAGCATTTTTCTTTTTCTCCTTTTGGTCTGTAGTCTCGGGAAGTCTGAGTTATTGTCATGTGAATCTTTTTTATCACTGGAAAGAAAACATTTTGTCTGGATTTTAATAAATACTTCTTTTCATTAAGATAAATTTAAAAAAAAAAAGCCGAAATTAATTTGGATCCCATCCTTGATGTAGTCTGGAAAAACGTCATTCCCATTTTTAAACATATCTTTGACATCAGAGGAGCAAAGGAAATAAAGAGCTGGATTTATGCAGAAATGTGAAGGGAGTGAGATGGGAAGCAGTGAAGGTACCCCTCAGACTGCACTTCGGGGTGATGGCCTTTGCTGAAGATACAGCAAAATCTTCCCTCAAAGGACCTCGGCAGCCAATATTCAAGCCACCATGGCAGAGGCTGCAGGGGTATTCTCAGTCTTTATTAGTGCCCTTTCAGTTTGTCTAAAGAACTTGAATATTCCTGAAGCAGAACTGACACCTCAGTGTCCTGCCTGTTAAGCACTCTAAGGATGCTGTAATCGGGCCGGGGAGGCTTTCCCTCCCTTGCCAGCTCAGCCACTGCTGCTCTGTGTCACAAACTGGATGGGCTCCAGGCAGAGAGGCTTGGAAGAACGGCCCTGGAGTTTGCTTTTCTGCTTCCCTGGGCTGCAGAGGGGTGGATAAAGAAGTCACTTCTTGGGGCTTCTCTAGAGGCATTTCGTGCTCACCAAGAGGAGCTTAGTGGCTTGCACAGCACAGGCTGGGGACACACCCCTGTTCCATTGGAAAGCACTTCCTGGAAAAGGGAAGACTTGTTTTAAATCCCTGCTGTGAAATAGGCAATAAATGGATTTTGCATATTCTGTGTAAATGTCCTCATTATGATGGATAGAAGGCTTTTACTGTCCCCTTCCATCCTGGGAGTCTAGCCTGAAAATAAAACCATTCAGCTGAAAACTATGGGAGAACCTCCTTCCCTGGGATGCCTTTTCTCAGTATTAGGAAGAAATGTCTGTCCCTGGCTTGGGTAGCTGATATTTTGGGTACGAGTTGAGTCATCATATTCCCAGTCTTCTGTTTCTGCCTCTCCTATTTCTACATAGCCCTCTAAAGCCCTGTTAGCAGGACTGAACATTGAGCTGTTCTGTGCATTGCCTTCAAATATCAGTGTTTTATCCTGGGCTAACTTCCCAACTGGTTGTTTTTCAGTAATTTGCATCTCTTGTGTTATTTTTTTCCCTAAATATTAATTCAGCTCAGAAAATAGAGTACATTGTGGGTAGCCTTAGATAGCTGAGCTCTCCTAGAAGCTGATATGAGATAAGCTGGTTCTCATTATGTTGCAGAGAGCAGAAGACCACACATGTTCATCTGACATCAGGAGCAATAATCTGGGTAGCATATGAAGAATTAGCAAAGTTCAAGGCATCTGAGCACAACAGGGATTTTTGTTTTCCATTTGGGATTTGAACAAGCAATGATACACTGTTTAAGGTGATGAACTTAGGTATTAATTTAGATATTGCTTCAGCAAGCTTTTATCTTGGGTATTATAGTAAAGTGTGTTTCAATGGAAGTAGTCTTATATCATAGCAAAACAATAAAATTAGGAAGCCAGTTCTTGATCATTTGGGTAATAACAACCTCTGATCTGTCCAGACCTTAACTCCTGGAGACGTAGGCTGGAATTCCAGTTGCATTTATTTCCCAATGCACCTAGAATTATGTGGGAGCAGAAGGAAACACAGAAAAGTGAGGACTCTAGATCTTGGGAAAGGTTTGAAGGGAGGCTGTTTTGGGGGTTTTTTTTTTGTTGAAAAAGCTTTTTTTTTTTGAGAAAACCTTGCTGTTGTTCATGTGCTGCATGTGCAGTGGGACATGCAGGTGGCAGGAAGCCATTGTAGGAGCTCCTGCTTGTTGTGACAAGTCTTAGATTATGAGGGGAAATGGAGGAATCCGTTCAAATATCTCTATCTGGCACTCTTCATGCAGCCATCTGAGGACCTGAGTTCTCGCCTCAATAGTGGAGTGCAAGTGCTGGCTCCAGGATCCCAAAGATGACCTGCCTTAGAGCTGCCAGCATAACCCTGGCAGCCTGGCACAGTGTTGTGGCACGGGTATCCAGTGACAGATGAAGTGGGCAATAAACTTATTCAGAGATTTAAACTGTCACAGTAAAACACCAGAAATTTATGGTGATAATTTTGTTCTTAAAGTAGTAAACTCCATCAAATGCTGAAATGTCTCCAGCAACTAAGACTCCAGACTCTTCCCCAAGGCTGTGTAACTCTTAGTTACTTTACACTTGACTTAAATTACTCCTGTTAATATATATTTGTCCTCTAACCTTTGCCAGAAAGGTCAAAATCATTTGCTAGCAAATGATAAACTCATTTCCTATGCAAGGACTCTCAGGAGTATAATGATTTCCTCAACTTACAAATATATTTCTGACCAGTGTGGGCAAACCTCGTAAAGGATTTTACTTTCTACCGCCTGCTGTGCCCCATGTACTAATCCACTTCTACAGGGGCTGCTCACGAGCTGAAGAGAGCTAGTCCTGCCACTATTTAAAAATAAATAAGTAAATAAATTCAGTACAGTTAGATGCATTTCCATCTCCTTCCCTTTAGATGTGCTACGGGCCCTGTCAAATTACACCATGTGAAAGGCCAAGATAAGCAGGTTTCAGTCCTGCTCCAGTGACAGGTTTTCCATGCATAAACCCCACAGCTTTGAAGTCCATTATCTTGTAGTGCTGGGTTAGAAACTTCTTTTCTGTTAGAGAGAGGACTCCCTGCATTCCACATCAGCTGGGCTTTCTCTCTCAGCCACAGGAAGGCTCCTCAGCACCAAAGCCAACTTCATTTCAGATCATTTGTGGGGGTACAATGTGTTTGATGAGTCGGACTCAGGATCACTAAAGTGTGTGGCTTCCCTTGTGAGAAGTCATGCAGGAGCCGTGACAGAGCAGAGCAGCAGTGCTGGAGTGAGCAGCAGGTTGAGGGGGAGAGGTGGGAGTCCTCCCCTGGCACTGGCCCTGGGGATGCTGCAGAAGTTGTTCCCCTTGTGGTCTCTCCTCTTGTAACCCACAGAGGAGCCTGTCTGTGATTTCAGAGGTCAGGGTTAGGATCTTGCACACTTGGATCCCCTCTGGGTGTCAGACTGGCAGCTTCCCAGGGCAGGTGTTCTGTGCAAGGAGGTTCAGCACCTGCCAACAGTCTGGACTCTGAGGTGCCAACTTGGCTGGTTTTTGTTGGAAATCCTGCCTGTGTGCAGAAATCCTGCTGTGCCCTGAGGTGTGAGCAGTGCATGCCTCTGGCTGTAGGTCTGCTGGAGTCATACACTCTCGTGTATCGAACGTGTGATGATGTAGTCATACACTCAAATGTGCAGGACACATTTATTTTGTTTTATTTGTTTTTCAGCTCTTGCTGCAGTAACTTTCTGAAGTCATGCACATTCTCCACACAAAGCAAGGAAGAAAATATATTTAATTTGGTTTCCTTCAGAAGCTACACCCTTTTGGCACAGCTTTCATTTACAACTGCAGTGATAAGTAAGTAATTCATCTTTCAGTGCAAATCAATAGGAGAATCTTGTTTCATCTCCGTTTCCTTTCATTTTGTTTTTCTTTGGTACACCGCTTTTCTCCCGCCTGTCTAATCCCTCTGATGGGAAGCTCAGCCCTGCCAAGAACTGCCTTTGGGTAATTGAGCCACTCACTCTCCTGCAATCTCTGTCCAGCTTGGGAAAGGTTGGAGCACTCAGCTGCTGTTCATGTGCACTAAAATTTAGCTGTGTGTAGTTGTGTATATGAACACTTATGTGAAAAGTTGTGTCTTACTTCCTGAACTGCACCGAGCTGGCACATGGAGATCATTCTCTGGTGGCCCTATCCCACAATCTCTGCTGTTTCCTCCATGGGATCTCTGCTCCTTTGCTGCATATGTCAGATGAATTGGGGAACAAATTCTGTGTGAGAGGTCTCTGCCTCCACTTTAGAGCCTCTGTGTATACGTGAGGACTAAGAGAAATACGAAGGATTTTTTCTATCTTCTAATTTACAGTGGAACACACAGTAACTTTGAGGGGGTTTGTGGTAGATACTGGTGATTTGAAATCTGGTCCAAAGGTGTTGTTTCCTGCATGTTTTGGTGGGATTTCATTAGGGGTTTTTTTCTCATCCTTTTTCTAAGTATGTTGTTTTCATCAAAAGCATGACAAATTTTAATTTGGATATGCTGGCAAAGCAGAAGGGAGCATCTCTGAGACATCAGTGGAGAGTCTCTCTGCCTTCAGTCTCTTGCCTGAGCAAGTGTCCATGCCCAAACTGTACATCCTGGGGTAAACTGTTATATAGAGCCCTCTAAATACTCTGCAGCGGCCAACAGAGGGGATCTATTACCTGTTTTATTACCTAAAATATATAGCTTGGTCATAAAGGAGAATAGTGGCATGAAGTACAGGACTGCAAAGCCACAAGGATGGCAACATGAGCCAGAAGAGTTGTGAACAAAATTTCAAGTGATCTCTTCAAGATGTCCTGCTTCTACTTAAATTTTCTTAGGAGTTTAAAATATCCATGTCAGTCTTTTCCTAATGGAATCCAGTTGTGGAACCAGCTATAAACAGGATCTCCCTTGCATATCCTCATGTTAGTGTTCTCCTGTGCATCATTCAAATGAACTTTTGAACTGACGAGCAGAGCTGCTGCTTCTTCCCTTTTGTGGGAAGCACTTCTGGTGAGCAGCCAAAAGAATGGATTCTCCTTTCAGTTTAAATTAACAGCTGTTCTAATGAAGTAACTGAGCTGCAGTCAAACCTGCCACTTGTTAGCCTCATGCCATTTCACTTGCTGCTGACATGTAGCATAGGTATAAATTTTATTACTGTGAGCTTCCAGATGGAGAAACCGTCCATTGCAGAGAACATCTGTATATTGGTCACATCAGCACTGGTAATAAACAATAAACATTAGTTGTTTCTTACCTGTTCATAAAGACTTCATTAGAATTTCCAGAAGCAAATTTTCAGACCTAAATTGCAACTTTAGCTTTCCACTCAGCACAGGCAACACTCTAAGTATCTATTGAGCCTTTTATGCGTGGGTGTGCCATACTGAATACAGAGAAGGGCCACCTATGTAGTAAAATAAGGGTGTGTTTTAGTAGTTTGTTTGCAATAAAAGTAAAAAAAACCCAAATCAGACAAAATTAGTCATAGTCCAGCAGAGGACAGGGTGTAGACTTGGCTTATCACTGCACAGGATTCAAATGTTCCCTATGTGCAGTTTTTGCTAGGAAAGATGGATGAACTGTTTGCCATTTTTAACTCGTGGATGTGTGTCAGATTGTTAAGGAAACGATCCAACCCCATGCTGAACCAAAGAGCATTACCAAGAGGGGATAAACAACCTCTTACTTTTGAAGCTGCCTGTTGCTGGGACTAGCAGAAATCTAAAGATATTATGCTGCCTCTAATTGCTGCTTCAGCTTGTCCAGCCTCTGGGTAAGGCCCCCACAGGCACCTTTTGAGGGGCACCTTAGCTTCCTTTATGGACATCTAGGCAAACCCACTAACCTTTAAACACTTCTAAAACAATACTTGTGAGAAAGGGAAGGTGACACTGAATGTGAAGCACAGCAAGGAGCTCGTGGGGCCTTTTAAGTCATCTTTGGGCTTTGAGCAATGGCAATGAGTTTTTATTCTATGTTGCACTTCAGAGCTTTCCCCCACAACTCTGAGCCTTAATAATAGTTTTAAAACACTCTCCTGGTGATTCTTATATAAATGCAGGGCCTCTAGAAAAAAATCCAGGCGTGAAACTTGAGATAAAATGTTGACAATGGACACTGCTGTTCTTTGTGGGAATACCCGTCACCCGGTGTGGAGGTCTTGCATTGTCACTTTTCCCTGTTTGAGACCAATTACTGCTGGGCAGGGAAGAAAGAATATGCAAGAAATCTGTCTAATAACCACTTTTGAGGTGCTTTTGTAGTGACTTTTTGTAGTTAGCAGTCTGCTAAACTGTTTACCTCCTAGAGAGCATTGCTGATGAAAGGCCCAAGGTAGTTTTAGCTGTAGCTTTTTGCAAATTCCCCTCAAAAAGACCCTTCTCATTGTCACCCCTTTTGTTGCCTCTTTCTTGCTCATTTTTATGGACATAACCTGAATTTTTATTGGAGCAAGTGAGGTCAAATTCAACCTTACCATCTCTGCTGTGATTTGGGAACTGCTTTTGTGTTCAGGGAGCCATTGTTCTCCCACCTCAGCTTGGAGAGTTCTCACAAGGATAATGCTATCTCATAAAATTAAAACCCATGCAGTCAATTACTGGGATTTTTTTTGCTTAGTAATTAACTAATTTTGACTGACATTCTGTCCAGGTTTTTGGGGAAGGATTTTGCTCTAAGGAAATCAGTCTACACATTTAATAGCTTGGCACTGAGAAAACCTTGAAATATTAAAAAGATTTTTTAATATAGGCTGTAGCATGGCTTGAGGCATCAGAGGTTTTAAAAGAAGTTTAATGTTTGGTTTTGTGGTCAGAAACTGAGAAGTACTTGGCCCATATCGATGGAGCTCTCCCAAAATCTGTTTACAATTAGGAATACCAGCTCTTCTGCAATCTGACCTTCAGTCCTTTGGTTTAGACTTTAATAGCATTTTCCTTAGGCTGAAAGGGCCACTATAGAAATCTCTGTTGCTGTCAAACACATCCTTTGCTGGACTCTGTTGCCAGCAGCAGTGACAGGAATTCTTGTTCACCCTCTGTCTCTCTACAGGAAAGCACAGCCTTGTAAAAAATCTTATAAAACCTGGGATTTTTCTAGCATGCCAAATCCCACATAGTTGAGGCTGTATTGGATTAAAGTGAATACCAGGTCCAGATTGCCACATGTCTCAGAGGGTTGTGCTGGCAGCCTGACCCCAGTGCCCATCCCTGCTTGGTTTTGTGTAAGGGAGAGGCACCAGGAGTGGGTTACTGGGATTGCACTGGGATTTTCTGCTCTTTGCCTGACAGTTGCCATTTCCTCCTCCTCAATAACCTGTAGGAGTAATACTGAGCATATCACAATTGGAAAATGCGAATGGGGGGTGACACAATACTCACACAGTCACACAAAATTCAAACCTAAATATATATATAGGGTGCCTATATATGGCACCCTCCTCTTAAAAATTCCTAAAAGTTTGTACCGGGGAATCTGGGAAAAGATCAATTTACTTATTTCCTTGTGTCTTGGGGTGATTTTATGGCGCTTTATTCCCGCTCGGCTGCTTTGTGCCCAGAAATGGGTCGTGTCGCTTCAAGCGGGAGAAGGCCGCGCGGGCTTTTCTCAAGCCCTCACGCTGGCTGCGCTCGGCGTGTGGCACGGCGCAGTCACCTTGTTGCCTTTAGCTGGCCTGCTTCTCGTTAGCTGAGGCAAGTTTTGCCCTGGACTGCAGCAGTGATCCTCCGGTGGCTGCTGGGGTTTCTTTCGGAGCTGTTCGGCTTAGCTTTTGTCCGAGATCGCACCGTCGGCAGGAGCCGCGGGGACACCCCATCTCGGCCCAGAGCTCGGGAAAAGCTGAACCCCCGAAAGAAAGAACTCAGAATCCACCAGGTTCGTCTGCAGTGGGGAGGAGACCAAGCCTCAGAAGTTCACCAGGTTCCCTTCTGGTTTTTTTCTCTTTCCTGAGCTGCTGTGTGGACTTTTCTTCCCTCACCCAAGACAAAGCTGTCGGATATTTTGTTTTTTTTCCCTAGCACCCTCTTCCTAAAAATTCCTAAATGTTTATACCAGGGAATTGGCCTCTTTTTTTTCTTTTTTTTTTTTTTTTTCTTCTTTCTTCTAACCAAATACTTTTTAAGTGCTAAGTGATTCCAGAACCATAACTCCAAACCCCAAATCCATTAAGGAAATTTTTAGACGTTCATCCACATTTGCCAAGAGGCAACCTAGAATTTTGACAGTGGTTGCAAATAGAAATGTTGAAAAGCGCTGTTGTGAGGACAGGTCATTGTTTAATGAAGATACATTTTGTACTCAACTCTCATTAAGGTGCTCTCCAGATGTTTCTAAGCACACTTCGTATGATTAGAAACCAGTTAACATTCACTGCCCAGCCATACCTGAATTAATTTTTCTTTCATTGTTTTGAAGAGGATGTGTAGGTGCTATCACTGGGATGTGGCAAGTGCCCCTTTAGGTAGCAGGGAGTCATCAGAACTCACCTAAAATAGGTATTATAAGAAAAAAATCAATTTACTTATTTCCTCGAGAAAGATTTCTGAATGTTACAGAAAATTTAGAAAATGGAATATATTGAAGTTAATAACCTTAAACTGATTCAATGTTTATCCTGAGAAAATGCAGCTTTTTAAGGTGTGTCAAGGTGGGCAATGGGAGTGGAATCACTTATTTAAAATGTTTGGGGTTATTGGTGTTGTTTTATTTTGGTTTGGGGTTTTTTTAAGACAGCATGTGATGTTGGTGTTTTCACAGTGGTGGATAACTGAACTCAGCAGCCAAGCTGGGTCTGGCATTCAGATGCCCATACCCTTTGTCTTGTATACAGAGTGAGGATAGCTTTAAACATTCAGTGGATGGCTGAGCTGGGATTGCTGCAGTATAGAAAGAAAGACGCTTTCAAAAGCTTTATTTAGATACAAGGCTCAAGGAATGAACATCAGTCTCTAACAGAAAACTCATCATCCCAAAGTCTGGGTGTGATGCTTCAGCATATCAGACCAACTTTACAATGCAGCAAACAGTCAGCCCTGGCAATCAAAGCATCAGTGCTTTATACATTCCCAGTTTTCTGCAAAGAATTGAGATGTCAAATCAAACAAATACACCATGTTCAGTCTATGAATGCTGATTTTCTTTTAAGATGCAATTACCTGCAGGTGGCTTTCAGTGCCTCCTCGTTTGCCAGCTTGAATCCCAGCAAAAATACATGCCTTGATCTGGATGGGTAGTTTAGCCGAGGAAGGAAAGCACATCTTTTCTGCCAGGAAATTTCAGAGACAGCAAGGATGGAGGTGGACATTACCTTACTGGAACTTGGGCAAGAAGCTGGGTGCAGATTTCTTATGGGTGCTCAGTGGTCCATGGTGACTGCATGTGATCACTGAAAATTTTGCCTTTATATTTATAAAAGGCATAAAATACAGATACATATAAATATATACGAGGTATTTGTCTGCAATATACAGTATGCATATAAAAGCACATTGTCATTCTGCAAGGGGAAGTTGCTTCATTAGACAATGAAGAAATACTTTAGATTATTTTTAAACAAAGGAAAGTTTTTCTGAGCAATTTCGACATGCCAAACCCACAGCAAGTGCAAACTTAGTGCTGAGGAAGGTGTGTATTGAAAAGACTGAATGACTGTGTGTCAGCATCAAAGGGAAAGCAGTGGCTGACAGTGAGTGAGTGGGAGATTGGGCTGTCACATCAAGGGGGAAATCAATGCATGGAAACAAAAATGAAGTAACATTTTATCAGCTAGTTGGATAACTTATAATGATGTTCAGCTTTTGGACACAATGCCTTAGGCAGACTGCTGATGTGTGAGGAGCCCCAGCGTAGATCTGCCAAGTCATATGTATTTTTAGGTGTTCACACAGATTTCAGTGGGTGCAGGGAGAAAGAAGAGGTGGAAAAAAAGAGATTACAGTAAAAAATGCTAGTGCTCTGACACCATGATCTCTGGGAAATTGTGCCCCTTAGAGAGGAGCAAGGCCCAGGAAATACTGCTGGTTCCTTGACAGGACAGCCATGATTGCATCTATACTCAGTCACTGCTCTTGGATAAAATGATTGCTGGCAAAAAAAGTGAGTGGCTGAAAACAAAATCTGAATTCTAGAGATCATCCTCCTCTTGTTAGTTTGTTTCCCAAGGACCCAATTATCTGGCTCGTGAAAACAGATGCTTATACATTCACCACTATCAGTTGGTGTTTTTGCAGGTGCTAAGCCCCTTTCTCCTGCTGTGATTTTCACCTGCTGGAAAGGTGAGGGCTTTGTGACCTCTCCAAAGGAGAGCTCTGCCAGCCTGGTGCTCTTATGTTCTTTATTTAACAGCTACATGTGTATCTGCAGGAAAGTCAGCTCATGACTTATTAGTAGAACACAGGAGTGGTTTCTCTCTATATCCCAACATTGCTCCAGTCTGGTCATTCCTTTTAATTGTACAGGAGGACTGAGGCAGAGGCAAGAGCTGCTGGAAGGGCAGGGGCAGCCTGAGCAGCACCTTCCCTTACAGCGTTTCGGTTGTATGAAAGAATTTTATGCCTTAGGCTGAGCTGTAAAATTGATGTGGGTCTGCTGTGAAACAGAGGTTTGGGTTTAGGTTTTAATTCATTTCCTGAATTTCTGAAGAATTCACGTAATTATGGCTGGTCATTTCTCTTATTCTTCCAGGCTTTGGAGGGAGGTGTAAGCCCTGCAGCTCAGTGGTGCAGCTTTTGCTGCTTGGGCACCTCCCTGTACCTTCAGGCCTGGAATGAGCTGGCAGCCCCAGTTTGCTCCATCCATCCAAGGAACACAGGGTGGGAAGGTTCACTGCAAAATTTGTAAACCTTTAAAACAGACTGGTCCTTTGAAAACTTTTAATTTAAAATATCGTTGTGCTCCATGTGGGTCCTAATCTGGAAATAAAGCACTGTGTGGGCTTCCTTGCCCTCATCCTCACAGTGTTTGTAGAGTTTTTGGAATGGGTTTTTTGGTGGGTTTTTTTTTTAAATTTGTGTTTTTTTCTGGATTTTAAAAGCTGTCATTGTGTCTAAAAGCCTTATCTCTAGTGTGTGTTGAGGTTTTGTAGGCTAACAGGTTACTTTAGTCAGTGATGCCTATATAACCATGATGTTAATGAAAGAAAATATTTTGAAGTTATGATTAAATGATTCAAGCAATCATATTTGACATCTTTGTGGTTGAAAGGTATCACTACAGAGAGAAAGAAAAGCGTAAACCAGCTGCTAAGGCTGCTGTTTTCATACTGTTGTCCTTGGATGTTAGAAGTAAATGCACGTGAGCATTGAGCTGTATAAAACTGAGCTATATTTTATCATTTGAATCCATATTTCACTTCCAATTAGTTTTCTGTGTGTGCTTATTTTGACTGACCTCTTCTTATTTGCATTAAAAGCTCATGAGTAATTTCCATTTCTGAAGACCTTTGCTCATTTGCCTCTTGCTGTGGTCTGTCCAAGGCGAATGCACTAACCAGGCTCCAGGCACACGCAGTGCCTTGGTCAGGAGCTTCCAAATAAAACAGAGGAGCTGCTGATGAAATAATGGAGTTGCTCAGCAGATAATACTCATTTGCTTCAATGCTGACTGAAGTGGAAGTTGTATTTGGTATTAAAGATCACCATCCTGATGGTAGATGAAACAGGGGAGGGATAAGAAGTGTTGTTTCTTCTAATCTTTCCCTTTGAAGTATCTGCATGCATAAAAATGATAATTTTGTAAAAATGCGTGTTTGAAAGTGCAGAATGTACTAATGTGGTGCTTTTCAAACCAAATGATTTGGTGTGCTTTTACAAAACATTGATGAAGTGTCTCTGACATGAGAGAGTACACAATGGTTTTAAAAGAGTCTGTTTCTGTTTTATCCTACAGAAATATTCTGGATTGATTTCCTGCCGTTGGCTCCTTGTGAAGTAGCAGTTCAGGCTGACAGAACCTTTATTCCCATGGTGCTGGAGCCTTTGGTCAGTGCAGGTGGGAAACAATTGTCCAAATAAGCTCCTTCAGCTCCTGGGTATCCTCCTGCACCTGCCTTCAGCTGACAGACGTAGCCAGGTCAGTCTGGCTTGTGAAACCCCCCTGCTTCCTCTGGTGTTGGGCAGCAGCTCCCTGGAGCTTCTTCCTTGTTTTGTATCCAGACCCATGAAACAACAGACTTGTTTGTCACTTAGTTTGAATCATTTTCACAAAAATACTCCAAGAGTCTGTGAAATAAAATTGCTGTGCATGTGTTCTGAACCGAAAAAAACATAAAGGGCTGTGCTGAACAAAAGAAGAGGGGAGTTGGCCAGAGGGATGGCTGGACATCAGCCAGTGGGTGGTGAGCGATTGCATTGGGCACCAATTGTTTGGCATATTTTATCATTATTATTGGTTTTCCTTCCTTTTCTGACCTATTAAACTAGAAAACTATTTTATCTTTTTCCCAATTCTCTTCCCCATCCCGTGGTGGGGAGCAAAGGGCTCTGTGGTGTTCAGCTGCTGCTGGGTGAAAGCACAATGCTAATTAGTGCTGTTGGTGAAAAGGCTCCTTCTTAACAACCCTAAAAGTGGTGTGGGACAAAATGCAGAACAGAAAGTTTCTTTTGGAGAAAAGATCAAAAAGTGAATTTTTCTTATGAAACTCATTATTTTTTCTTCTGTTTTTTTCTTTTTTTACATGATTTCACAGTGTGCTAATACCAGCAAAGTGGGCTGTTACATGTCAAATCACGCCAGCATTTCCAATCATCTCACATGGTGTAATCCCAATAGTGTATTTAATTTTTATTTACTTTAAACATTGTAAGCAGATGAACATTACTTTTTATTTTCAGCTCAGAAGAACTGTTATACATTACCAAGAAATATTTTATTCTCTGATTAATACTGTTATTAGAAAGCAGTGCTGTTCCTGCTGTGTCATACAGTCAGGTCAAACACGAAACATAAACAATTAAATTAAAAAATGTTTCAAATTACCTCAGTATTAATCGTGGGGGATTTTTTTTTTTGCCATTTTTATTTCAATGTCTTCTTCTTTACAGGGAATTTTGAAAATGAACTGGTTTTTAATTCCAACCATCAAGACATGCTTTGGACTGAAATCAAACCTGGAAAAATGTGTCAGGAAAAGCTGAAACCTCAGATTCCGTGTGTGATCATAAAACTTTTTGCTGCAGCTTCTAATCAGGTGAGACTCCAACTAAATTGATGAAAATCCTGCCTGTGGAGTTTTGGCCTTGAGAGTGAGCTGTGAACACACACAAAAAAAAAAAAAAAAAAAAAGTCAAGGAATCAATGCCAGAAAAAACCCAAGATATTGCAAAGAACTGTTTGTGAAGAAAAAGCTGCATTGAAAATATTAGTGATGGAGTAGAACTGATGTCTCAAAAGAAGTAATACAATATTGAATGAAATAAAAACTTAAAATAGCATAATTTTACACAAGTAGATGTTGAAATTCTGATGTTTAAGGGCATTAGGAACACTATGGCACCTAAGAGTCCAACCCACAAGGATATGTCTTTCAAGGATACTTTCAAGGATCCGTTGTTGAGTTTCCACATTCTGGTGTCCTTTTAGAAAGAGCTGCATGATCAGGTGGAAGTGTTTTGGGAACTGATGCTAGCCAAGCTATATTGCAGCATAAAATACAATCAGTGGTAATTATATGCTTAGGATATTTATCTGATATTACATCCTGCAGCCTGTTATTCTCCTCTGTGCAAAAATACCCACTGTTCACTGATCAAGGAGTTCTTTGTTTCTTTTGAATCTTCTAAAGGAAGTTGTCTTTGGAATGTTTTGAAATTTATCCATCATATGGACATAAAGCTGTATGTCCAACCATTTGTTTCAACTATTGCTATCAAAAAAGGGTTAAAACCCCCTTACCGGCTCTGGGACAGAAAAGCTCTTCTAGAGTAGTTAATTCAATCGACTGCCAACAGACAAATGACCTCATGAAACAAAGGAATCTATGGAGAGAGCAGTGTGGAAATTGTAAGATGATGTATCAGTGGTACATGAAAAGTCTTCTTAGTGTGCAAATCAGTGTTCCCTTGAGAGTTTGGGAGGAGTTTAGGACGTGTGGAGTTAAACCCTCGTCTCTTCCCTTGCCCCCATGACTCACAAGGCTCAGGTTTCTTTCTCTAAGGTAGGGCTGCCCCAAAACACCACAAGGTGACTTGGGATAAAAGGAGTCCAGCGAACTCCATTTTCAAAGCCACTGGAGGAAATTGGTCAATGCAGACTGTGCCCCAAATGATTGTTTGTCTAATTTAAGTCTGAATTAAGAAAATAAAAAGTAAATCTAAGTTATTAAAAACCAGGGAGGATAAAGCAAAAAGCAAAATATGCATCTGCAAAAGCTATTCCACTTGTGTGTATAAATCAGGGGACTGTGTGCTCAAGTGGAGAATTAGGCTGAGTTGCCTGCTGTTATGCATTTAAATTAAGCAGGAGTCTAATAGCTTTTTTAAAATCTGGCCCTAAGTGTGTTTTTGGTTTTTTTGTCTCTCAGGGAAGAGATCACCTAATCAAAATAGTGCTTTGGGAGGAAGAACAATTCAATACTGAACACAAGCAGGGAGCTCTAACTACTGATAAAAACTCCGCTGCTTGGGGAAGATTTGTTGCTGTTAGTAAAAGCCTGAAGAGGCTCTTTTCAGCCAAGTTGCTGGTGGAGCTGGGAGCAGAGAGGAACGATTCTGTGTGCTAATGGAATGAGTGGTGTTTCTGTCCTTGGGGCAGGTGCTGATGGAAGGGCTGTTTTAAGTTTATTTGCTTTCTCTGCCTTCCCTTCTGCTGCTGCAGAGCTGTGCCGAGGTTTTGTTCCAGGTAAGCCCCTGGCTGTCAGCTCAGCAGTGCTCAGGCACAGGATTTCTTCCCGTTAATGCCTCGTTTCCACACGAGGTTGCACACAGCTTTCTATAGAATTCCTCTCGTTTGATCTTTTGAACCACGTTCTAAAACAGGCGGCAGAAATTTCCTAGAAAGTTTTGACCTAATTTCTTGTCCTATGAAAAGAAAGGCTGGTGTTCCAATCAGCTGCTTCGAGGCAGGGCAAGGAAAGCAACCTTTCCCCCATCCCTGGAGCAGGGAGGTCGTGCTCCAAGCACAGCACTGCGGCTCTGGGGGCTCGGCTCTCTCATCTCCCTGGGTTGCCAGCAGTGTTTCTCTACCTGCAACAGATCATTTTGCCTCTTTATCAAAACATCTTTATCTAAACATGGGATTTCTGTGTGAGCCGGACATGACAGCGCATGGGCAAAGTATTTTTGGTACAAAGCACCCAAGCCTTTTGCCTGCTATTGTTGTACTCTACAAATACCTGAAAATCAGAGGGCAATACTGCACTTGTCCTGCAGAGATCAGTTGCTAGTGGGGACTTTAAAAGTGGGTTCAGTCTAATTGCTGCATTTTTGAGCCTCACAGAATAGCTAATTTCACTTGACTATTCATAGGTGAGGTTAGGGGTTTTTAGGTCTGCAATTAGGAGACCTGAAGGTCCCTGCACTGTCTCTGGGAGGGATGTGGCTAGAAAGTGAGACTGAAATTCCAGCTCTATTCCCTTTGCCTGACTCTTTTTGTCCTAGAATTTACTGTCTGTGTCTGCTGCAGCTGGAGATGCCTGGCAGCTGGAGAGGCAAAGGATAAAGGGGAGGCAGAGGTGCAGAGCCCCTGCTGTCTGCATGTTTCTGTGTGCACTTGGGAGAGAAGCAGGAATCTAAAAGGAAGGGCTGGATGCTTTGGGTGGTGACTGAAGTGCTGGGCCATGTGCAACACAAAGTGGACGCAGCAGACATGGGGTGGGAGGCAGTCGTAGGAGTCAGAACAGCTCTCCTAGAGGCCACTGGTGTTTTAGAAAGGGATGCAATGTGGCCAGGTATTCCTGGCTGGATACTCTGAGCAAATCAGCTCCTAAACAATCATCTGTGACTTTCCCTGCAGTGTATGTCCTGGGCTAAACTAATCTACAGCACAACTGTGTTGTCTACAGCACAAAGCACCAGCTGGTAAATCAAACCATTATTTCAACTTCCCTTTATTATTTTTACTCTTTATTCCTGCTGTCTTTCTCAGTGCAGGGCTGGGAATCTGTGGCCAGGTAAACAGAGCCCTCTACACCCCTCTGCTATGGAATGATCTCTTGGAGGCTGGATGGGTGATGCTGATCAGGGAGTAGTCTTTCTCAGCCTCCTGTGTGGCTACACCTGTTTATACCCTGTTAGCAGCTGTATATCCTTTATATGAGGAGTTCAAGGCCTGCTAATCTTGTATCATTTGTAGTCCTGTCTAAATTCTGATCTTTACAGCCGCTGCACTAGAAATGAAAAGATTAATCAAATGCCAGAAGATTACTAGAGCTTCAAACCAGTCAGAATCTGACTGGGAAAACATGTTAATCACTTCTCACTTAACCTGAGCACATACTGCACCCTGTATTTCTCCTCCTGCTCTTGTCACTGATGTTCTGTATAATGAGCAGCTCTGCTTGACAGATGCAGAAGAAATTATAGAGCTTTTTGCCTTCTTTTCTAACAGATATGTCGGTGTTGGCACTTTAGATATTTAAACATCCTGCTCAAGCCTATGTAGAGAAAAGGCAAGATCTCCACACCAAAATTCACATGTAGAAATATGATTGCAGAGCATTATAGAATTATTTGTAAGGTTTACAAAGTACTGCAGTAAGCAAAATTTGTTTCAGTTCTTTTAGTATAAGTGCATTTACTTTAATAGAACAAAAATCCTCAACCTATTGCCATTTTGAGCATGTGAATAAAAAGAAGGAAAAAAAAGAAGCAGTACTTTTCAAACACTGGTTTTTCATCAGCACCCAGGGAATTAGTGCTGCTGGTACAGTTGCAGTTGACAGGATTGCTGCAAAACTGCCCAGGTATGGAGCTGAACTAAGAGAAAACCCTGATATGCACTTTGGGCAGCAGAGGGAAGGAAATAAAGGAACAGAACTTTGGGGGGTTTTTTGTTCTTCAGGAACTTGCACATGTCCCACACTACCACAGGCTGCCACTACCACAGGCTACCACTACTATGCACAGTGTCTGACCCTGATATCTGAGTGTATTCCAAAATACACACAGTGAACAAATAGATCCTCTCTTTAAATTGTGTCTAAAGACACAATTGGCAGGAGGTAAAAGAAGAAAATATATTAGTTTATTTTGCTGTTGTTTCCATCAAGTTAACTACTGATACAATCTGTGTTGGTTTTTCTGGTTTTTTTCTGCTTCTAAATTTATAGAATGACTCCATTCCCCAGCACACCTTGTTGATTCAGTCTAGAAAGAGAGAAGTTCCCTTCACTCAGCTCACACACAGCTCAGGTGAGTTTAATGAGCTTCATTTTCTTCTTAACTTTTTGAGTGATTTTGTAGTGGGAGTTGTTCTCTTGTGTGGTTCTCTAAGACTATTGATATTTAACTGTTGGGGACCAGAGGAGTGTCTATAACTCTGTGGCTGCAGCTCCTGTAAAACCTGCAGGTTTATATTGTGTGGTGGCTGGATTTGGGAAAATACTCAATTTGTGATGGGACTGTGTCTAGCATCTCTGGATACCATGGTGCTGTCCAAAACTCTCAAAACTACCTGGACTGATTGTTTTTATAAATGCATAATAGGGATTTCTGTTTATTATGTTCTAGATTATGTTATCCAAGTAACTTCAAGGAGAGGCATTAGAAGCTAGAAGACAGAAAAGTAACAAACACAAAACCATTTTATTATAATAAAAATAATTTCTCATGCTGCTTCTGTCTGCTGCAAGAAGGGCAGGACTGTGCATGCATAAATCACAGCCTTATAAAGGAAGAGTGTGAAAAAAACATAAGCTCATCCAGACTTTTTCCACATGGAAAAGAGTTTGTAGGATGGGAAAAATATTCATTGACTTACGGGAAACAATAAAATGTCCCAAAGAAAATATAGGAGCCAACTGATTTCATGTGCCACCATTTGCAATCTATAAATACCCCCGTGGCAAACTCAAAAGATCTCAGTTTATTTGTGACTGGGAAATGGAGACCAAAAGCAGCCTCATATATAAATACAATGGATTTCACAGCCCCAGGATTTATTGTGTCTCCTTCAGCAATGGGGGTTACACACTGAAACAATGCTGAGCCATAATGGGAAAACTGTCCTACTTGGGATTTATGAATTTATAAAGGATATAGCCAGTTTTGTTGTGTGATTCAGCAGTAAATCACTGTCTGTGGGTGCCAGAGCTTGCCTCAGGTGGGAAGGTGCTCATGGAAGGACACAGCACAATTCCCAATGAAGCTGTTGGGCATCAAATGGGGATAAAGGGAAGAACCGTGAGCAGAGAACTTGCCCCAAATCCAAAGTGCTCGTTGAAGCACAGCAGTAGCCAGCACTGGAAAGATAAAACTTCAGAGCCAGTATTTGGAGGATTTTTTAATTAGGAAATATATTCTGTCAGGCTTTTATTTAACTTTGTTTGCCTCACCTTTTGCTCACTTTCTGCCTGGGAGTGGATTAGGACAGGTCACAGTTACATGCAGGTTTTATTTACCTACAAATATAAGTTACCATTGCTTTATCTCTGTGTTATATGATATACAGTGTTTGATGATGTGCTGCAGCATCTATGGAAGGTTTCTCCTTTCATAATTGCAGCTGGTATATTCAATTTAATAAAGGTGGTGGAATGTGTGGTGATGGAAATAGAGGTTTCCATCCCCGCTCTGATTGTGGCAGGAAGGTTCTGCTCTCCTCCTTGCAGAGGACGTGCATGTTGAGAGACAAGTTTCTGAACAGCAGGCGCAGTGCTGTGTGTCAAAGCTCAGAGGGGATCAGACTGTGTATCAGACTTCAAATCAGGCATAATCAGGCATTTCAGACCGCTGCTTATGCTCCTGGAGGATTGGCTTGATTTTCGAAAGTACCAGGCAATCAGCACCCCCTTACTCATTTCAGTGGGTACTAGTCAGTTCTCAGTGCATCAGAAAAAATGGGCTGGTTACCTAGAAACCTGAATATGGTTTTCAAATCTTTACGCTGTGATTGGTTTTTTGTTTGGGGTCTGTTGGGGTTTTTTTTTTTGGTGGTTTGGTTTTGTTTTGTGGTTTGGGGTTTTTTTTTGTTTGCTTGTTTTGGGATTTTTGTTTATTTTGGTTTGGTTTCTGGCTTTGGATTTTGGTTTGGTTTTGTTTTTTAATTGCTGGAACTAGCCTCTGTTTTCCTCTGCTGCATATGCTCTTCATATGCTTTTTATTACTCTGCAAATAGTGGCTTTTTTAGCACAGTTGGCGCTGGAAGTCCTGTTGATTAATACATTTTGTCTTTTCTAGATCTGCCTTGAAGTTAAGGAGTTTGGTTTTGGTAATCAAAAGATGGTTTGCCCTCACCTGCATTTCTCTTTGAGCGTTTGATTTTGATATTTTTGGCAGTAAGCTTTCGTGTGATTTCCACCTCTCGACTATATCTGGTGGGGATTTCTCCTTTGTGCTAAGAGAGAGCAAGAGAATCTTGCGTCAAACCCCTGGATCTGAGTGTCCAGGGTTTAACAGGTGCCTCCATTGCCAACTGCACACATTTTAATCTGTGCCACCTATGGTAAGGAGCCCCTCTGGCCCCGTGCCAGGGTGCCCTTAGGGGCTGGGGTCAAGTAGGAGAGATCTAAAAGCCTCGAGCTCTGGGAGCACTGGGGCTGGAAAGAGCCTGCCAAGGCCAATGCAGCAAGGCCCCAACATTGCTGCTCCCACACCTTTCTGACCTGGACCCCCACAGGGGTGGGGACCTCGGCCCCGGCCACAAGCTGCCCTTTGGGCTGGGGTCAAGCTGGAGAGATCTAAAGAGCCTCGAGCTCTGGGAGCACTGGGGCTGGAAAGGGCCTGCCAAGGCCATCACAGCAGCACCCCAACATTGCTGCTCCTCCATCATTCTGAGCTGGAGGACCCTGGTAGTGTGTTGGGGTAATTAAGTAGGGCTAGGGTTAGGGTTACGCCTAGGGTTAGGGTTAGGAGAGCTAAAGGGCCTCGGGCTCCAGGAACACTGGCGCTGGAAAGAGCCTGCCAAGGCAAACGCGGCAAGGCCCCAACCTTGCTGCTCCCACTCCGTTCTGATCTGGACCCCCACAGGGGTGGGCACCTTGGCCCCGGCCACAAACTGCCCTGTGGGCTGGGGTTAGGCTGGAGAGATCTAAAGAGCCTCGAGCTCCGGGAACACTGGGACTGGAAAGGACCTGCCAAGGCCATTGCAGCAGCGCCCCAACATTGCTGCTCCTCCATCTTTCTGAGCTGGAGAAGCCAGGCAGTGTGTTGGGGTAATTAAGTAGGGTTAGGGTTGGGGCTATACCTAGGGTTGGGGCTGAGAGATCTAAAGGGCCTTGGGCTGCCATGTCCCCATGTACCCAGGGCACCTTAGCTGCTTGCAAACCTCAGTGCAAAGCACTGAGCAGAGGTTTTGTTTAGCTCTCATGACAGTAACATTACGAAAGATGCTGTTGATATCTGTCTGAGACAGGAAACATGTAAGGAATTAGGAACAGATTCCCCTGAAAGAAGAAAGACAACAGGATATATTACAATATGAAAATGTGCTTGACAGGCGTAATTTATATATCACATAGTGAAAGAAGCTGTTTGTTGAGTGATATATTTCGTATTAAAATGTATAAATCATTCACTTGGAGAAGAATTGGACTCTGTGGGCAAGTAGCTTAGCTACTGCATCTGACCTGCTGCCTGTTAAAACATATATATTTATTTATGAATCTGATAATCATTACCTACTTTTTCTATTTATTCCATGGTAAAAATTCAGAATTAGATGCATTAGTCACAGCATCTGACGATACTCTGTGTCTGTTACTGGCTTGATTGTGTTATTCCAGTGTTGCAGGATAGTTAATAGTCCCCAGTTAATCAGAGCATCTATTGATTAATATATATTCCCATTAAAGTAAATATAAATCATAATAAATTAGATAATATAACCATAATAAACCTGCTGTATCCAGTATGTAACACACTAAATCAAAATTAGCAATTACTAATTGAAATTATATCCCCTAGTATAGCATTCTATAAATCAAATGCATTTTTCTAAAATCCATGCATCATTCAGAAGATTAATCCTCTGGCAACTGTAAATGTTTTTCTACTCCATTCATTTGGCTAAGCTGGATAATGGTAATAGCCTTGAGGTTAAGTACACAACAGTGTGTTAGAGCTGGTGTGGGGTTATTGCCACGGGTGTCCCTCTTGCCCATTCACTGCACCCAGCACTGAGCCCTGGGCGTGCTCAGGGCACTGCACCCACCAGCCCCTCGGTCACACAGTCTCTGCAGCATGCTTGGAAGGCTTTTACCCTGTGCACTTGGACACAAAACACTGGGACACAAAAAAGAAGTGCTCATCTGAAAGAAACATTGGGGATTTGGATGATCCCAAACCCACTGGGGCTTTTCTCTTCCTTACTTCCTGCTTGGAACTTGAAAGGCTTGAGAGGGGTGTTTTGAATTTCACTCTCCAGCGTCCGAGGGATTGGATGGGAACACCAAGAGGAGCTGCTCTCCCATGAGAGGGTGGGACAGTGGCTGAATAACTCTGCATTGACCCAACAGCCTGGCATGGACAGCACTGGGCTTGAGTGAAGGGATGCTGCCTTGGTCTGTGGAGGGCATCTGGGGAGAAACACCCTTTATAAATTATTTTGGAGTCCATTTCTGTAGGGATCACTCCTGCCCTGTCAACAAAGTTTCTGGAGAAGCTCCGCTTTGTATCCCATGCAGTGGGGAGAAACACTGATTGCTCTGGGGTGAGGAAAGGCTGAGGAGAAGCAGGTGAGACAGGCTGAGCTCCCTTCATTTGCAGCAGCCTCACAAAATGTCCTCGCCACGCTCAGAAACCCAACTGGAGGTTACACAAACCTCTCGTGCTTACTTTGCATTTTCAAAGTAGAGGACTGGGCACCAGTCCAAACCCATAATCTCTGTGAGGGCATGTCACAACAAATAGGAAAGGGATAATTAGAATTTTATGAAGTGGCTCTCTATAATGCTACCTACTGTTTACTTACCAACAATTTTAAATTTAGCAACTGATGCATTTTTAATACCAATTTTAAAAAACACCTCTAAGAAGCTCATATTTGCTCTTATTTATGTGGGTTTTTTAAAATAACCCTGTTTCCCCAGTGGGACCAATGTGTGTGCACGTGTGTGTGTCTGCTCATAAAACGGTACTGAAATGTATGAGAGCATAGGAATGTGGCTTAGCAGATAATAACTCTTGATTTCATTGTTTCAAGTGTTGTGTTTTTTCTAAGAGTCAAGGAAAGTCCAGTTCACTGAAGAGAACGGAAGTGAGAGAACGTTCCTGGGCTTTCTAGCAGTTTGGGAGAAGATACCTGTAACAGGTAAATCTAAAAGCAACGCAAGATAGAATGTTTTCTTCATTGTCTTTGATCACAGCTGTGTAACTTAGCTAGCTAGAGTGGTTTTCTTTACCCCAGGCAGGACTCTATTTCAGTGGTACCTAACACCTCTACATTGTGTAGACAGTACAGAGACAGTAATTTGATGTATCGTTTAGAATAAAATGTGCTTTAGTAAGACATTATATTTTACATTATTGATTTGTTACAGCTAATAGAGCTGCATGGTTATTCTTATCCACGGGCAAATCTGAGAGTATTAATCTACCCACACAAAGATTTGTTTTAAAAGCCAACACAGAAAATGTAGCTCAGATCTTGACCAATTTTTGATGCCTGATCACTACTGTGGCTCCCAGTGCACAAACAGAGCCACAAGGCAGGGGCAGAGCAGCCTCTGCTGTGACCTGCCAGGAAATCACCCCCCTCTTCCAGCCTTAACACAGCTGGACCTGGGCACCTCTCTCTGCTTCTTACAGAACTTGCAGGGCCATGGTTTGAGGAGGAAGACAGGGAAATCCTGTGTCAGATGAAAGGGCTGTAAATCCTGGGGTAAATTATCCTTGAGCATAACCTGACAGGTATATGGGACAACTCAGCCTCACTCTCAGACTTAACTTCAGCTATTTAAATCCAGTTCTCCCACCTATGAGAACACTGCCCTGGAAAGTGTTTGCCCTGCTCTCAGAAAGAATTTCTCTGTGCTTCCTCCCTGCTGTGGCATCATTGTGCTGCCCAGCTCTGGATCATCTGTGTGTGCATCTCTCAGCTACCCAGAGTGCCAGAGTTAAGGCTGGGTATTTTAAGGAGTTGACTTGTGCATATAAAGGTAACCCCATTAGACATGAGCAAAGTCCAGTCTGTTCGTGTAAAAAGCCGCACATTTAAACACTGAGTTATATGCAAAATCTGAAAGTGTTAGTTCATGGTGCTCATGATTAATATGTGTAATATGTTTTCATGATATGGACAGGGTGAGTGGTGAAGTGGATTCAGGTCTTTTTATTTTCTTTTTAGCTTGTTATTATCTAGAGAAAAAAACCCACTAATTACTAGAAGCTAATAGCTAGTGTGTTACTTATCCTCTTAATTAGTACCCTAATTATTAAGTGCGGTGATAACCACTAGTTAGAACATATTTGCTTTTTAAGACTTTGTTTATCTCTCTTCCCACTCCCTCTTTTTAATGACACTGATACCAGCAGAGTTGCTGGAGAGGGAATACCAATAGTTTCCCCTTGGGAAATGAGTCATTTTGAGTCTCCTGAACACTGCTATGATTTTCATTCTGTTCTGCTTTTCACCTTTGAACTGCTGGCTTGTGTTAGATTCTGATATTAAAGTGCTAACATTCAAAACTGGAAGAATGAACTTAGGGTAGCAGAAAAGGTCGCCTCAGCAGCAAAGAGCTTACTCAGCTTCTGCCATGTGGGAGGCTGGAAGGCCCCTGAACAATACAGTCTTCAGCTGCCCATCCTGAAATCCTGGGGCATTCAGGATTGCTCATCATGCCTTCCTAAGTCATAGTGTCCGGCTGGGATGTGGCTTCACTGACAATCTCCTGCTCTCCATCCGTTGGAGTGGGAGGCTGGGATATCTGGATGCTGCTGTCCCATGTATCTGCTCTGAGCCCAGCATCCACTGCTACAGGAGGTGACTGTTCCAAGTTCATCCTTGCTCAAGTGAAATGCCAAGCAACTACATGGGACTCTTCATAAAATAGCTGTTTATGTAGAAAATTAAGTGTAAATACCTGCCAAAAATCCTGTATTGAGGTGATTGGTATAGATGGGCTGCTGCCAGAAGTTGTAATAATACAGCATTTTTATGGAGTCTTATTAACTTTTTCTAGGGAGTGGCACATTGGAAGTGATTGAAGCCAGTGATTTTAGATGCGTAGCAGAGGGGAAGAAAGATCTCTCGATTACAGAGCACAGTGTATGACTGGGCATGAGTTAGATGTGCTGCAGCACACCAGAAAAAGTACTCTGTTAGCTGTAAAATCTAATGGAAGGAGCAAGACACCCCTGCTCCTTCTGCCCTTGATTCTTGGCAGTTTGGATTACAAAATGCTTAAAGGATGTGGGTTAGAAGAGATGTGTTAAATATAAGTACAGTTACTGGTTCTGGGGCCTCATTAGCATTCACAATGCTGCACACTGATTTGACATTGTTTCTGCCCTGAGGAGCTTGAAATCTAAAGGCAAAACCCCGTGACCATCTGAAATCTGAACATTTCAAGGAAAGCTCTGAAGAAAGGATTCATGAGGCTGTGAACAAATACATTTTAGTTGCCATGTCAAAAGCAGGGAGCAGGCGGGGAACAAACAACTGGAGCAGAGGAGAAAAATAGCAAGAGAGTCCTAATTGTTGTCAGCTTGATTCCAGCCTTGTTCACCCCGACAGACTCTTTGTTAGGGAGGCTTTTCTGATTTACACTGATATAAGTACGAACATCCTCCATGCTTTTGTCCAACACAGCTGCTGCTGGAGTGGTTTTAACCCCTTAGTCCTTCTGCCTTGTTCAGGCTTTACGGGTGCACAGGGAGGATGGGCCGGCAGCTGGGGGTGCTTCTCCATGCAGGGACACACTTGGAAGAGCTGCAGGGGCTGACCTGTACTGCTCACCATCTGAAGCTGGCCCCAGTTTTTCCTCAAAAGTGATGACCTTCTATATAGGCATCTTTTCCATTGTGCCTTTCTGGTCATAGTCCTTCTGATCCATCAGAACTTGCTTGTTCTGAGCCTGCCACCCCCACAGCAGCTGTGTGCAGCCCCTAACCCCAGCACAAGCTGGGAGCATCCTCCAAGCCCTGGCATGTCCTGGTTCCATGTTAGCATCCTGCAAGGCCCCACTTGTGTCCTGCCTCCATGTCTGTGCCACAGCACAGCAGCTCTGGGTGTTTGTGCCGCGTGTCACACGTTCACGTGTTGTGTGGGCATTCCCTCCGCTCAGCCAAGGAGAACAGCTCCCTCAGGATAAAGCCAGAGGGCACTGGGGTGTTCTGAGCTACCAAGAGCACTTGGTTTGGGCTGTGAAGTGCAGGTTGTCCATCACACAACCAAAAAGCTTTTGCTCTTGTTTCCTTCTGATTTTTAGATATCAGCTCCATTATTGGCAGTAGAAAATTTTGGTTTCCTTGAAAGACACTCAGCCCAGGGTGGAGTGGGGATTTCTTTGTGGAAATAAATATGATCAGCCCTTTCTAATTCCAGTTCTTGGCAGTACTGCAAGAAACAACAGGCATCAAAAGCAGCTTTCCTTTCTGTGCTGGTTTATAAATGTCTCTGTAGCTACACTAATACCGTAGTTTGTTCTCTTTTTTTTCTTTTTTCCTTTTTGTTTTTTCAGCTCTCTTCTGCTGGAGAGGTGCTGTGGCAAGAGATGGAGAGGAAAGAAAACCCTTTGTGTTGAGGCTTTGGCACATGCTGTTGAGATCCCACCACTTAGACGGGATCCAGCTCCCTGAGCGATGGTCACTTGAGGCTCAGCAACACTTAGCAAAGTGTTTTGTAAGGTCACCATGTGTCCCACTGCCAGGTAAATTCCATTTATCCATCTTGCCTGGCAGGCTGGGCTGTCCTGGTGTCTCCCACACCTCTCTGTTACGAACTCCTACAGGCGTCTCCAGTCCTGCCTGCATCAGTTAAGCTTTGGCTTTCAAGTCTGATTTTTTTGCATCCATGCAAGTGTGTCTGTGCAGTGATCAGAGGAGCTTTCAGCACAATTTATTTATTATCATGCTCTAATATTACACTTTCTTAAAACATTATGTATATTGGTATGAAAATGTGTGATCACTTAAAATTGAAAGCTGCCTGTTGCTGTTAGAGCATTTTAAAGAAGTTAATGACTACTGTGGTGGCGACTAATAGCACAGTGCTTTCTAGTTTTTTGTTCATTTTATGCTTTTTAGCACAAAAAATGGTACACAACTGTAAGATGTTTTCTCACACAGAATCAGATGTGCTGAAGCTGCCACCTGATGTTCCCTGATGTTGCCACACTTGAGGCCTCTGTGTGACATCTGTCTCTGAACATTTGTGGTCACTGCACTGATAAATGGTGTGTAGAATATAAGGGATAGAGAGCCCTTCCAGGCGTGATCTGCTCAGAGTTGCCTCAGATTTCCTAATTATTCACAGTAATGGCCCACGGACAGGAGATAGTTCCTCTATGGAAATGCCAGGAAAGTAATTTCTGAAATTATGCTGCTCTGTGCATTCAGCATTCCCTGGGAAGGAGCTTGTGTTGGCACAATTCCCTTGCACAGGGTTCTTGTCCTTACTGGCCACTGGCAGAACTGAGTTCACAGGTCTCTGTATGTTGCACTGGGTTTCTTTCCCTCTGAGCCTGAGAGGTGCAAGGAAGTAAAATCATAAAATTGTTCCAGCAGCAGGAGTCCAGTAAATGGGTAATTGTCACACAATGTAAAGATGTTTGAAAGAGCGGAGGAAAAAATAATCTAAATGTTCTCCTTTTACTGGGAAAATGTATTATTATTTATGAATAATTTTTGCTGTTGAAGGGAAGTGTAAGATACAATCAGAGACACCATAAAAATGAAATGTATAAAGTGTTATTTACATTATATTGGAGAAGAGGGAGTCGCTGGCAGGGAGAATGCTGGTTTATTTAAATACAAAATCAGGTTATTCAGAATTGCATTCTTAGATTAACTGCTGTACAAAATGTGGTCCGTAATTCTTCCTGCAATAGAAATACGAACCCTGGTGAGCATGGCTAAGGCTCTGGAGGTTGTGTTTGTATCCCCAGAGCATGCTGGTGTCTGGGACTGGGGCTATATTCTGCTGCAGCAGGAGCTGAGCAAAAGGCAGTTTTCTGGAAGGTTTCCTGTCCCTGTAAAGAGTGAGATCACCAGTGAGACCACAGCACCCAGCACGGGACACGAGCACTGTTGGTGTGGAGCATCCACAGCCCTAGCCCCTGAGGAGGAGCTGTCACTGCCCTTCTTTCTATTCTTAAAGAACAGACCAATTTTTAATGAGGTTTGCTACTCATTGTCAACATTCAAAGGTTCATAACTCGATCAAGACATTAAACTAACCCTATAGATTCTCTTTGGGCTGTCAAGCCTATGGAACGGGGTTACATTGGGGGTGCTTCGTGCTCTGTTTATCCATTCGTTGCTTGTTGCAGTGCTAGAAGCAAGATCTGGAAAGTTCCTTTCCATCTTGGAGCACAAAGATAGCACAGAAAGGAGAAATATACCACATTTCTTACTTCCCAAGATGCATTTGGAGACTGGTGTTGCTGGACCTAGTAGGTAGATGTTGTACCTGATTTGTAGGACTGGTGATCCATAAGGAAAGTTTTTTGCTTTTGCTGTTTCAGTCTGTCAGTAATGGAGCACAAACAGGCATGAAATGTCATAATCTCGGATTTTTGCACTTCTATATTTTACCATAAAATTGATTGCTTTCTCAGATTGGAGAGATTGGACTGTGCTGAACAGATTAGGGTCTATAAGGATGGGGCAACTCTGCACATCCATTAAACAGATGAGCTCTCAAAAGGGGATTGTACTGCTGTAAATTCTACCTGAAAAAGATAACTATGGTCATGAAGAACATTTTCTCATCTCTTCCTATTGAAAAAAACTAGCCCAAATAATGTGGGTTTATAGCATATCAGATCCTGGCAAGGGAAAAGCTTTGCTTAAAATCAGCTCAGACCTGCTCTTTCCACTGGGAAAGGGAGTTCCTACTGAACTGCAGACTTTGGTGGGTGCTTTCTGCTTTTCATGAGAAATGACAGTTCCTGAGAAAAGGAAAAAGCCTTGGATTGGAAGTGTGGATTTTCACAAAGATTCTGAATTTTGGTGAGAGCTGAAGGAAGTTTTGTGTTGTGACCCAGCAGGACAGAAGTGCAAGGAGCAAACAAAGACTGTGCAGAATGAAATACTGCTTTAGAAACATCCAAAATATTTGTTTCCCTTGACAATCTGCTCCATTTGCTGTCGTGATCATCTGCTTCCTCAATGCCTGCTTTGATGCGTTTGGGGAAAATTCCAACTGCTGCTCTGGGTTGCCTGCAACCCTGTGTGTGTGGGGGTAACCATGCTTGGGAAAAGAATAAAAGGAAAAGTTCTTTTGCTTTCCATTTAAAAAAAAGGTCTTCCTTCTGAATACTGAAATAAAGCTGATAAATGAGAGACATTTCCATGTCACAACCTTCTGAGCCGTAGGCTGGTGTTCCTTGATTCTTGGACACTCTGGATGCCCAATTTCTACATCTGCATGTGAGGCTGAATGCCACAGTCTGCAAATGTCTTAAAGAAAGGTCTGAAAAGATGAGGAAGGCTGGATTTTTTTCACACAAGAAACTAGATTCCGAGTGTCCCCTGTATAAGGCTGCCTATAATGAAATGTCTGCACAAAGCAAATACAACAGTACGACTCTTTTTTACCATTACAACACCGCACACATAACACAGAGTTTGTGAATAATTGGCACAGTGATATATTCCCAAATTTATGGTATTGCACCAAGTTTTTCACTGTGAGAGTAAACACAGGGGATGTGTTATGTGGCAGGGATAAGGGGACAGGCAGGCTCGGCAGCCGCGTAAGCTGGAAATCTGGAACAGTCCCTCACATGAACAATGTCCACAATCCAGGGAGAAAATTAAACACTGCCAAGTGTTTAAAAATCATTCATTTTATTCCAGCATTACTCAGTGCCTGTAACTCGGTGAAATATTGTTTGGAAAGCCGATTGTTCAAATGGGCATGGATATAAAACCAAAGAAAATGCTGCCCTTGGAGGCAAGGCCATAGTCCTTCGTTTCAGTTGGAAGCAAATAAATAGCAAACTATTACTCTGCAGCCTTTTGAGAGCTTTTTGTGCTCTTAAATCCATGAATGGTTGTGTGGGGATAAAAAAGGAAAAGGTAGCCTGTTTAAGATAAAAACAAATTCCAGGAGTTTTCTCTGCTAATTTTGGCTCAAGACTCCTGCTGAGCCTAAAGTAAACACTGTTATATTGGAAGAAGCCAAATAGGTTATTTGGGGTTTTTTTACACTCATTGTTTTTTCTTTTGTCTTTTTTTTTTTTATTTTGGACCTGCTAGTCCCTACCTATGAGCTATGGGATTGCTCTTCCTTTTTTAAAGCGCATTCTTTCAGAGTTACAAGTTTCTGGTTACTTCAGAGAGAAGCCAGACCTTGCCATGCATTATTCACAGAACGCATCCAGAACTCCTCAGGCGCAAAAGTTACAAAATGCTCCATAAAGTTCTTTGGAGGAGGTTTCTTGATGGCAGGATGCACAGGAATTAAAGGAGAAAAGGTCTGGGTGATTTGTGCGGTTTGAAAAATGGTGTTGGCTTACAACCTCATGACGTAGTGTTGAAAAAATCCTTTGAAAATCAAAACAGAACTTGAGGATTTCAATTTAAATCAACCTGAGAAGCCATAAATTGAGTCATCAGTACTGAAATGTGAGTCACTTGTTTGCCAAAACATGCAAAAATGTCTGTTCTGTGTTAAAACACAGATTAACCAACGTCAGCTTTGAACAACTGGCAGGTCTCATCAAGTCTTCCAGATAGCACAGGTGGAGATTAATAGTTATATTGAAACCTGAAAGGAGGAAGTTGAGGCTGCTCCTCATTCTCTCCGTGGACCATTGCTTTACTTGCTCTCGAGTGTAATCCTTTCCAGCACAATCAAACTTTTCAAGTTTTCATTTTTAACATTCAATCCACTTTGAAATTTTTCAAGATGGACTTTAGATTGCATTTGATTTTGGTATTCTGATTGCAGCATGAAGAGTTCATATAGTAGTACTGTTTAAAATGATTGCCAACTTTTTTACTTTGAAGGCTTTTACAAAAATTCCAGATCACTACTTAAAAGTGCAAATATTTACATATATAGATGAAAATCTGACTATAATTTTTATTTTGCAGACCACGTTTCAGAAGCAAGACAAGAAAGAAATGGATTCCTGGACTGCAGAGTCAGGTTGGTTTATTTCTTGCTAATAAATTTCTAACAGTGTACATATTTACTGAGATCTATAAAAATAACCTTTTCTGAGCAGGTTTGGGACATCAGTGGTACTTTAGAAATTCAGTTTTGTATTCTATTTATCCTCAGTCAAAACAGAGGCTGTGGGTGGCATCCCTGCCCATGGCAGAGGGGTTGAAACTAGGTGGCCTTCTAACCCAAATCATTCTATGATTCTAATTTGAGCTCACAAAATGACAAATCTTTATGAATTTTTTGGGGTCGTATAGTTAATTTGTCACTATTCCTATCCAGTTAAGGACCAACTTACATGCAAAATGGAATTATAGGGAGGTTCCATTGTCTTTAATTTTTGGTCACAATGGTATGAGGGAGGGGGTATACAGATATTTGAGTAAGCAAACCTGTCTGTCCTCTTTCTTTTTATAAAATTTCCACCCATCTGACCAGTTTTATCTTGGAGAAAATGGGAAGAAAGAGGAACTCTCCCCACTGAGCTTTAAAGACTGCTGGTGAAATAAACAGTCCCACTCAGCAGAAAGTTCTCCTCAGCGAGTGGGTACATTTGAAAGGTTATGAACGAAAAGAAAAAAAGCAGAGTCCTAAATTGGATTGCTGGCAGCAGCTCCTCATGTTTCACTTAAGCCACTTTAGTTAAAATGGCTTTCCTTTTTGTTTGCCAGGAAAAACAAGATGCTTTGTCTAAGTTCATTACCTCTAATATTTTGTAAGTAGGTGGGTACCGAGCTATGCTCTGTTTTCTATGACCTGGACTCTGAGATGAGAGCATTTTGTCTGGGAAGTTGCCATTCTGCTCCTCTTTGAATGCAGAGCATCCACCACTGTGCACAGATTCTCCCTGAGTTTCCATTTGTACCCTCTCTGTGCTTGAGTTTGCAGCCTCAGCAGCTGTGCTGCTTAGATAGGGGGGAAATGCTTTTTTCTCCCATTTGCTTTTATTCTTTGCCTCTCAATGTTAGGTGCAACTGAGATGTTTCTCTCTTAGGTGAGACTAAGACTCGCCTAAGGTAACACTAAGGTGAGACTCAAAGGACAAATGTGGTCTGTGCATACCATTCCAGGTTCCCTGGTGCCTGTAGAGGTGTAGGAGGTGGTTTTGGTGGGAGGCATCTCTCCTACAGGCTACAGTGGAAAAAATGCCCAGTGTCCACAACACATAAATATTCTGCATCAGGCTCTGCCCTGTTTTTCCTCTGCCTGAGGCTGGCTAGCTGCTCACTCCCATGGTGGACAGCAGGCTCTTTGGGATGCTCTTGCTCAAGGATTTACTCCACATGAGAGCAAGGTCCTTTCCCTGTAGGTAGGTTGAACTCAGATGTTACTAAAGATCTGTGACTTGTCCCAAATTGTCATTCAATCATGGCTCTTCTGAGGAATAAAAGCATTTTTAACACTGCTCCTGGTTTCCTCTGCCACATCTGGTTTAGCCTGGGTGCAGCCCTGCCGGAGGGGTTGCTGTGGGTCCCTGCAGGGCTGTTCCTGGGGAAGCTGCCAGAGGCACCTCACTGATGCCAGGGAGCCTTCAGGACACGAAGGGGGTCCTGCTATTATGCATTAATCTCATTTCAGAGGAAAATAATGGAGAAGACAGAGTATCACAAGGAATGATGGAGGGTTAAAGAGCAATCTCTGTAAAAAGACTATGAATAACTTGAGGAAGGCACATCAAAGTGCTCTCTTGGGCTAAGAAGCAGTCCAGCCTCATCCAGAGGTTGTAAATAATATTACCCCCAGGGTTCTGCTCAGGCAACAGTACAACAAAATTCTTTCTGCAGCCCACAGGCTCGATTTGGATGCTGGTGTTACTGCAATTTCCAGAAAGTTTAAGTACTGCAAAGATAGTGGAAACTCAGCAGTTTGGCTTCTTCCTGGCGCCTGCCCCGAGCCCCCCACAAACACAGTAATTGCAGCTGCACAGGGCTGGGACTGTGGGCCAGAACAGCCCCAAGTCCTCCCCAGTTTATATAAGGGCCGGTTTCTTTATTTGAAAAACAGAACAAAACAAAATCCCACAAAACAAAACAAGTAAAGCTGCTGCTTTAAGGGCTCTTTCTTCACTTTTAGCATCCTCTAAACTACTCAAATGGACTTTGAAGGCAGAGGCATGAGGCACACTGCGGGTGAGGATTAGGCAAGCCCAGTTTAATCCTACAAGGAATAATCAAATGTGGAAACACCCTGTCCTTTCCCCTTGGGGGACATTCAGTGAGCGGCCATGTTCAGAGCAAGCTTTGTTGTTGGCTGGAGCCACCTCCTTGCTGGTTTCCTAATAGTGCAAGAGTTGATGCAATCCTGCCTATCAACTTTTTATTTTATGTTCTGTATATTTTTATTATGACGGAGAGTAGGGAAACCACTGTGCTTGGCTAATTAGGTTTATTTATATCCAGCCCTGGTGTTACCGTTATGACTGGAACACACACAGTAAAGAACTGGGATCTTTTGCCTTTTTTTTAAGGCAAGTGGTTAGGAGACCTGGTGAGCCAGTTTCATTTTAGAAATGTCACTCCATGCTACCTGGAAAATGAAAACATCCCTTCCAGGTATCTTTGAGCACTTGGAAATGATGGTCAGCTGAAAGCTTTGACCCAAGTTTCACACAGAAGGCAAAATGAGTAACAGTAACTAAGTGAAAATGAAAAATTAATTGTCTTTTTCTCCCTGGAGAAGAGATCCATTCTGCTGGAGCTGGATAACACTTGGAAGCTATAGAGCTCCTTTTCATTAGAGAAATGAAAGGCTCATCATCCCTAGAGCTCTTAATTGGGCACCTTTTGCCATTCACAAAAATCTGTGTCTCTGCTGTCAAGTCCTATTTGTTTTAAAAATTGATTCATTCTTTTCAGTTCTTTTGTTGGGCAGCAGAAATGGATAGACCAAATGAGTCCAAACACTTTGTAAATTGTAAGAGGTTTAATATAATCAGCGTGGCCACGCCAAGCTCAGAGAACAAGTGTACAGCAATGCTTTGGTGCCAAAGGCTCACAGAGCAATAACAAAAACCATGTTCAAAGCAGAGAGGGCTGCAGAGGAGAGGGAAAAAGGTACATATGGAGTATTAGCTCCCTGCAGACCTATATGGTACTCTTTCATTTATGGTGGCTATTAATCCACAGGAATTACGTATCAGTTAGGTTAGGGGAGGGTCAAAATGAAAGTGCTTGGTTTTAAAAATACTCAGGCTGAATGTTTTTTGATGAAGAGTGGTTTAAACCTTTTATTTAAAGGACACGGAATTTCTTCTTCACCACCACCTGAAAAATAGCATTTCTGAGGTATTGAATATAAATTTAAATTGAGATCAACTGTGTTTGTAAGCCCTCATTTGAAGCATTTCTCCATATGATAATATTCAATGTCTGTTTACAAGGCTTTGATTTCATGCAGGAAGCAACTGCTTTTGTACAAACATGTAAATGTATATATGAATGTGAGTATTTGCATATAAATGTTTTCTCTTCATTGTTTCCTTGTTTTAAAAATCTCAACCAACCCCGAAACAGGAACAAAACAATAACCATCACTAGTGGGACCTACCTGACTGGAGCTCGTTAGTGAAGTCAAGCAAAGCTGATGCAAGTCCTGCCATCCAGGAGGCTGAGCCTTCCAAGTGTGTGGTTGTTGCTTTCCGAGCTGAGAAGATTCTCCAGGTACCTGCATTTTCAGGTTTGGATGATCTGTTCAAGAGGTAGCACTAAATACATAGGAGGGTTTTTTTGCAGAATTTTGTGCAAACACTCTAGGTTTTTGCAAAACTCATCTTTTAGGTTTAAAGCTACTATAAAATTGTTCTTTGCCTGGTTAGAGGGGAATATGGCCCTTTCTTAATCAGCGTGCTGCATTTTGGAAGGTGGATCCAGGGAAAGGTAAGTATTTAGCTTGGGTGGAAGCTGTACATTCTGGGGAGAAAGAGTTTTAAATAAAGGTCAACATGATTAGAGGGAAGGAATAGATATCATTGATTGAGTCTTATAGGAGTAGTTTTCACACTGATTATCTGATTGTCTTTTCAGTACATGCATCTTTCTCTATAAAAGTGGTACCAGTTTGAGTCACTGCTTCCTGTGTTTTGTGGCTGCACAGCTGAGCTGTGCTGGGAGAAAGCCCCAAAGCCTTTCCTCACATGCCCTTGGAGGAATACAGCCCATGTGTTAGATTCATGATGTATCCTTGCAAGCTTCATCAGCCGAATTGTGCCAGCACTGGTGTCTCAGCTGTCAGTGTGGGGTTTTAGTCATCTTTTTTTCTCAGCCTGTTAGAGACGTTGTCAACAAAAGTATCAGTGTATTAGAAATAGCTTAAGAAATTATAAAAATGCTCACCTCCTGTATTTCTGTGCCCGTTTTGTTGTTGCTGGTTGCTTTAACATGAGATCCAACAAAAATACTTTTATTTAGTTGAATACAGTATGATTTGCTTTTTAGTTCCCTCTTTTCCAAAGATAAGCAAGTCTTACTCCTATTTTATTGATTGAAAGTTGAAATTTCCATAACCACATGGAGAGTCTTGCTGACAAAGCAGTGTAAGCAAATTGTCTTAGAAGTACTCCCTTCGCAGAGGATGGAATCGAAGAGGATTTATGGAAGAGCTTCACACAAGAAGGAGTTTTGCTCTTTCCCACATGTAGACAGTGCTCACAATGCCCAGCTCAGATTGCTGAGTTAGACCATGGCCATTGCCAACAAGGCCTCCTCAAGGGCAAGTGCAGCATTTCGTGCACACATTTTTGCCCAAGGTTACAAAAGTCCCTGCAGTCTGCATTTTGCTTACAAACATGAGAGCTGATCCATGCACGTACTCTGCATTTGCATTGGATTAGCTGTAATTTGCAGCACAGGGTCTTTTGGGTAATGACAGTGAAAGCATTAAACATCAAGGCCTGCTGGGGGTGTGCAAAACCCATCAGAGGCACCCTCAAGACTCTTAACTTACTTATTTGCCCTGCAAAAATATCCTTGGGTCTCCACCTGTAGAAATTCAAAGTGAAACTACTCAGGCAGTTTCATCTGGTGGTGTCAGAATGAAAATGTGACACGTTGTGTTTAGCCAGACCTGAGATGAATTTTGAAAATTGCTCAAGCTTGGAAAGCTTTACATGGTTGGGGAGGAGGAAGAGCTGCTGAAATGCTCTGCAGCCACTGCAGATCTCACATATGTGTTGAGCAATGCAGGATTAACAAATCTGAGGCCTGAGAGAGAAAAGTCATTGAGAGAGAATATGAACCCTGCAAAGCCTCTTGTTTTTAACTGGGCATTGGACAGCTCCAGTAAACCATTGAGTAGCTGGCAAAACAGTATGAAAATCTGCAGATATTTCCTTTGCCAGTAGGTTTGTTTAACCCCTGACAGAATTACTCCAGTAATGGTGAAGAGTCTGGCCAGGGCTTCAGTTTTTAAATTTTAATCAAACTTTGATCAGTTAGCTCAAAGCTGTGCTTCAGATCACAATAAATCATGGTTTGGACCTTTCCATCTGAAATTAGGACACTCCGTTTGACCCTGCTGGTAACTTTGCTCTTATGGTGAGAGGACACATGAGAAGAATCTGAATTCCAGTTTTCCTTCCTGTGTGCAGCACTTCCAGAGCTCCAGTGCTTGCATACAGCTGTGCTAACACATCTGTAACTGCTCCCGTGGGAATCTGTCATTTTGGGGAGCCCTCCACAGCTCAGGGAGCAGACCCTGAGGCTCAGCCAGGCATGAAACCAAGTGAGACAGCTAATTCCTGACAGGAGAGGGCTGCTCTGACAGGAGACGTGTTGCTTTGCTGTGACAAACAGAGGAGGTGGTCACAAACCTCTCTTTACATCTTCCCATTTCACTCAGCTCCAGTAATTATTGACTAATCTAATTGCCACCAGATGGCTGTATTTTAGTGTAGGACAGTATCAAAGACCCCAAAAGCTTCTGTAGATGTGTAGTTTTAACCGGAAACCTTTGGAAGTCAGAGAACAGCACTGATCGAAATCTCACAGAAATCACAGAATCAATTAAGTTGGAAAAGACCTCTGAGATCGAGCCCAACCTGTGACCCAACACCACTGTGTCAACCAGACCAAATAGTGATTTCTGAAACCAGGGGGAGCTTTGCTGACAGTTACCAGATATTTCAACATTCTAAAACCAGCTACAAATAAAATTGGCAGCCATCAATTAACTAAATGGGAGCAGGAAGGAAAATGTATTAGGGAAGAGAAAACAATTCTCCATTTACATAACAATAAAGCTTTATATAAGAAAAAAGTAGCAACATAACAGTGTGGAATACCTTTCACTACTGCCTGCTCAGGGCAGAATAGTAATGCCTGACAGTAATCTCAGCTGAGAGATGTGATATGATGGGAGATGCAGAGGATGTGTTTAATCAACTTGCTCTTTGCGAAGTGAGTCAGATAAAAGACTATGTGAGAACCATAGTCAGAGGAAGGAAGTTATTGTTGATCCTGTGCACTGAATGAGTTTACATTTTTAAAAGTTTCATACATTACAGCCTTCTGAAAGATTTATTGGTTCAGGGATCCTAAAACAACAGACAAACAACCCAATGTTAAAGGACAGCCTTGGCGAGGGATGTACAGTCAAACTCTGCAGCTGTGGGAATGTGGGCACAAGATACTGATTTTGTTGAGTCCTGAAATGATTTGAGCCTGCTCCCATCTCCATTACTGCTTTAAAACAGGGTCTGAAAATGCCTGTGTTTGGAAGAAGCAGTTCTGTGCTGAATTTCCCTGGCAAATCCCATCACTCCCTCTAAGAGAGGCGAAGTTGCTGAACTCGCACATGTAGGGAAAGACAGTGAATTACAGAGGCTTGCAGCCTCATGTGGAGAGAAAATTGCAGGATTCATAAAGCAGTAGCTGGAGGAAGTGTGTACAGATGCTTCAGAGACCTCTTGTGCAAACAGACAACACCTTAACTCACAGATTTAGAAGGAGAATTAACTTTGTTCTTCAGCACTGGTTCTCTTAACTGCTTCACTGCCATCACAAATGCTACTGGAACACCCTCTGGCATGCTTTTTTTGGTAGAATTGAGTCTGTAATATCTCCCCCCAAGCTAGTCACCTTCAGCAATTCTCGCTGGATTTGGTGGCTGGGCCCTGGTACCATGTTCATCTTTTAACTTCCAGTATCTGACAATTTATTGGTTTTTTTTAATATTTCACCCTGGACATGTAGGGTAGTACCTAACAGACCTGACTGTATGCACTTGATTTTACACCTTTGTTTTTCAATTTAGACACAGCTGACTCTAGGTGGGATTTATTACTGCATGAAATACCTGATTCAGCAGGTGTAACATCACATGGTGCCATCCTCAATAGCTGAAGTTTTCTGAATTCATTTTGAAGTTTATAAAAGACATCAAGCATCTGTATGGTCACTTTTACATACCATGAAGCAGTCAGCTTCACTCAGGGAGCTTGCAACGTGTTTGCTCTTTATTTAGTTCATTATATTTCAGAGGGGAATTTGATTTTATACTACATAAATATACTTGACTCTATAGATGATAACTCCTATATATTTTTTAAAGTTCCTTTCTGCATTAGTGATGTTCACATACCTACCACAGCCTTGCCAAACTAAATCTTATTTCCCCGTCACCCAGGTGGCATGGGCTATTAATGTGTACATAGATTCTTTCATTCCTTCCTTTCCTTTTTTCCTTTCTTTTTTTTCCTGTAATCACCTATCATTTGTCCTGGAGGTGAATGCCTGCCCTTGTGCTTCCCTTGCAGAAAATGCACTTCATTAGGCATGTGCTGTGCGTCCCTGTGGAAGCCCCTGGAACAGACCACCCTTATGAGGCAATCCCTCAGCAAGAACGTGCTGTCAGCAGGATCTCCAGATCACATTAGCAAACCTCTGTGGAGCAGGGCACTTCAACAGCCAGCTCTGGATGTGCCTGTCTGTGAGAGCTTTCCCCATGGCACAGCCTGCTGGAAGCGTTTCTGGGCTCTGTATGGAAAGCTCCCCTAACTAGGACCATGCCACAGAATGTCCCGTGTGAGTGTGGCAGCAGCTGGGGAGCTTGGAGAATAGTTTGGAGGGGAATGGTTTCAGACTGCTGGGGTTTGAAGTTTGTTAGAGACCTACTGAGCTGCACTGCCTCGTGTTCTCCTGGAGCTGCTGCCCTGGGAATGCAAGCAGTGACTGGACAAAGGCCCTGCTGGTCACCCCAGTTCCACAGCCCGTGTGGAAGCTGGGCTTGTTCGTGGGTTCTTCTCTTGCCAACCTCAGCCACACAGGGTCTTGGGGCTGCCTCTGCTTGGTGCTTTGCCCAGCTCGCCCACCACTGCCTCCAAGTGCCCCATCAGGCACTCCTTACTGGGAGAGCCGCTCTGAATGGGTTCTCCTGGGTGTACAGGGTCCTTAAAGCTCAGAAAGGAGCACCAGATTTTCTCCAAGGAGAGCAGTGATGGGAGCACACCAAACAGAGGCTGCTGTAAGCAAGTAAGTGTCTGAAGAACCGGATGAGGAGGTAGAAGTGTCAGATGTGCAGTAAGCTGAGTGTGCACTGTGTTTTTGTTAGTAAGAAAGCTTGTGGCACTCTGAATGCATCTTTCAGTTTTCTGAACATGCTTTTGATTTGTCCAAACTAAATCAAGGAGCTGGGTGATCATTCTCAGAAGGAAGAGGCAGCCGTGTTCAAGCTCTTCCCCTGACCTGAATTCCTGGTTGAAAAGCAAACCATTTTCTTAGCTGAAAAGTAAATGTCAAAGGATACTAGAATTAAATTATTTTTTATTTCCACCTATCAAAGAAAATTAAGTGAGAGGGATTAAGTGGATAAATGTATCAAGTAAACCAGCAGTGAAAACAATATACTCCCTTTCTACAACTGTAAACAATTACTGCCATGTGATTTGGAAACTGTCAATTAGCTCTAAGCACAGTGAATCAGAGCTGCTTTCTGGTGTAATGAAAATAGAGCATCTCCCTGTCACATCAGTATAGATTGCATTAACCTTAATGACTCCTGTAAGGCTAAACCTTGTCTTGCCAGGCAGATTGAACACTGTGCCTTGTAAGCTTTGCCTTTAACTTATCTTTGTAAAACTTCCATTGATTCTACTCTAATTTAAACTAGAAATACAGAAATTGTCAGGTCTGAACAGACCACTGGTGCAACTAATTTGATTTTTTGTTGCTAACTGCAACCAGTGATGGATGGACTCAGTGAAAAGAAGAATGATTCATTCTTCTTTCCCCTTCCCTTTTCTCTTTCCAATTGTACCCTTTCCCTAATTTGTTTAATTAAGTGTGGTGTGATTTCTTTACCCTCAGTTGATGACAAGTTTGTGTACTGAAATGGAAATATTAACAGATCTTGTGTCTTCAAACTCCCCAGTATTATTAGAGATACTATTCTTACTCGTGTAAATGTCAGATCCCAATTTGGAAATAATTCTTCTGTATCTCCTGTATTAAATGGATTATTCAAAGAAGTTTCCAAATCCATTGCCAGGAACCTTCTTTTTTAACATTGTTGTATGCTTCCTTTCAGTGGGAGCAAATGTAAATAGGACCATGTTTCTCCATGGGCACCACCATCTGCCCCATCTCCTGTTTCATTATTAATCTCTGGCTAAAGTTTATTTGGTGAATTCGAGAGCAGTTCCTCTTAGACCTATCCCAGTGTAACAAAATCCAACCTTCTTTCCTCCAGTTACAGGGAATTTCTCCCTTCATGTTGCGCTTATATAAAATTGCTAACTCTTCATGGGGAGAAAGACATAAGTTGATGTCTCAGCTAAGATAATGTCTTCTTGGTCTAATGGTTGGTATATCTTTATTGATTAGCTTCTCCAGAATATCTCTTGAGTTCCCAGCCTATGACATAATACAGTGATTTTTCTGTGGGCAGTTGCTCAGCACTTCAAAACTGGGCCCACAGGGATTCCAAACTCAGGATTTGAAAATGAAGGTACCAGAAGTTAATTACTTTTTGTACAAAAGTGCTATGCGATTTCAATTCTGAGATATGTGAGCTCTACTTAGCTCATGTCATGCCAGGCTTTCTCTTAACTGAATGAACACATTAGAACAGTTCACCTATAAACACAGCAAAGCCTCTGCTCTTGTCAACCTTATTGCTACACAGATTATTTCCAAAGTTCTGTTGCTGTAGTTCAGAAAATTTATATTATCAGCTTTATTTTATCCTTACATTAGAAAAAATAAAATCTGCTTATGAATAAGGGAAAAAGCTCAGGAATATTTTAATCCTGATGCCTACAAGTACCACAACCTGCTACAGTGCAGACTAGAAGGCTGTACTTGAATTAAAGAGGAAAAAGAGTCCTTCAAGCTGGGAATTTAGCTGGGAATCTCTGAATAAAGCTTTTTCCTGTTCAGGTGTGAAGCTGGAGCATCTCCTGGCATCTTGCCACCCAGCTTTGCAAACCTGGCTATGTTTGAACAGCAGCTTCACTGCAGGCAATGGACTATGATATTTTTTAAAATTCAAGTATAACTACTTTTCCTATCTTTATTCCTTGCATTGGTATGTGCAAAAGCTTCTCATTCAAGAGGAAAACTAAAAGATAAGCAAGTAAGAATGAAGCAGCCAGGAGGTTAACCTGACAACTCCAAGACCATACAGGGAAAATATTTTAAAGCTGAACATCTTCAGTATCATGACAGAGGAGGGGAAAACATCACAAAGACCACATTTGTGGGAATCTCTGCAAGGTTTTGTGGATTTTCAGAATGTGTGGTAACTGCAAGGCTGAGTGAATCTGAAAAACAAGTGAATTTAGGGAAAAATTATATTAAAGGACCCAATTGTTGGTAAAGCTTCCCTCACTGACAGCTATTAAAAACAATTAAAATAAATCAGGAGGAAAAGACAGAGGTTTTCACTAATTATAGAACCTTGTATTTGAAACCGAGCCTGTATTTCCAGCAGGAGTGTGTGCACACAGGATTGTATGGCCTAAGGGTTCCTAATCCAGTACTCAAACAGTGGCAGAAAGCGTTTTTCTGCAGAAATCTCCTTTGCAGCTCTGCACTGTCAGGGGCCCACCCTCCAGATCAGGTGCAGTGAGCACTCCTGAGCTGGTGTCTCATTTGTAACGAGGCCACCATTCCCACAGACTTGTTGTGCTCAATCACTGCAGAGGCCAGGATCCAGAAATTTGGATGTGCCATTAAATGCACGTGCATGATTTTGTACAATAAAGGAGCTGCTTCATTTTTGTGTATCAGCCAAGGACTGCTGAGCAGCATTGGCCTATGTAGCTTGGAGAAAAAGAGATAGGAGATGCTAATGAATACAAAATGTATATTAATCCCATTAATTTAGAGCCACCAGAGCTGCTCAGACATGGTGTTAATAGCAGAACCTTGCAGTTGTCAAGTTTGATCCATGTATTTGTTTCTAGTCTCCCAGTCCTGATCCTCTTCCCTTCATGCAGTAAATCAAACAGGACATATCTGAACTTCTAAAGGTTGCCAGATGTTTCTTTTATTAGGTTATTGGGAGGCAGTAACTTTCAAAGGGCAGAAGGGTTTTGGCTATCTGGTGAATTTAATCAGAAGAGATGTGAATGGGGCTGTGTGAGGACAGGTCCACATCAGCTGGCACTGGGGAGCAGGAGAGCAGCACAGCAGAGCTGAGGCAGGGGTCCCCTTCAGCAGGGACTATCTGGGTCTCAGGCACAGGGTCATACCCAAATGGGGTCAAAACCATGTGACAGGGAAGCTGTTTTGCTTACCAGAGATTAGGCCAGTGAACTGTAGAGTTCAGTTACTCCAGCCATATCATATATCCTGTGTGCATCACTGGGATTCCTTGTTGCTTTGTTTTCCCAATAAGTCAGGTCTCAGTGCTCTAAAATTTCACTCTTGTCAAAACCAAGTGCATGATGACTGAACTGCCACTTGAACAAGCAAAAAAACCCCGTTGTTTGGAGACATCTCTTTCCTAGTGCACCTCTGGACCGGTTTGCCTCTTCCCTTTAGCGTTTAGTGAAGGAATTTAAAGAAAATACAAGCATTTTACAGTCTTCCAACTCCATTTCTTTGTTCAAAACTCAGTGTTTGTCCTGCTCAAAATCACATTTTTAAGCTGATAAACTGTCTATATTAAGTAGCCTATCCAAGTGGCAAAAAATTTCAAATTTCTGAGGGCATTAGAAAGCTGAGAAAGACAGAAACAGCTGTATTCAGTAACTCCAAAACTCACAATTCTGAATAAATGAGGTGGGGTTTACAAAGACCAAAGGTTTGTGTTTAGAGGAAGGGTATAACAAAGAAAACATGCCAAGGGGTCTACACCTTACATTGCCATTGTACATAATGCCATTGCAAATTTGTCTCCAAAACCAGAAACTTCCAGACTGAGGAACACTCCACTGGTAGCACAGGAGTGACAGCATGGACTGCTCCTTGCTTCTGGCTGCATCTGCATCTGCATCCATACCCTGGTACCAGAGGGGGACCCTTCCTCCTGAAAACCCAGCAGGGACACTGCAAACCTCCTGCCTTCAGCTAAGACAAGAGATGGAGCAAGAGCTGTGTTTTAGTGTCTGCCAGAAGGAAATCCCAGCTGAGCTGCTCACCTGAACTCGTACCAGCTCCATGCTTTCCTGAGGTGCTGCAGGTCCAACCCGCTGGCCACAAGCCCAGGACATCCTCGTGCTTCAGCCAGGTACTGCTGATGCCTCTAGGGCTGTTCTTCTGTTTTCATTTGTTAATCTGCTGCTCACTTTTGCAGCCTCACTACAAAAGTACTCACTGAATATCAATCACAGTGGTCACAGTTCACTGAATATCACAGTCTGGTCAACTGCAGTTCATTTGAGCTCATATTTTCTGTTTGAAATGCCTGATTGGTTACCTAAAATAACAAAATATTGTTCTCATTTGTGAAGGCTGAGACTGCTTAAGCAGAGGCTTGAATTACTACTGAAAACTGTGTAACAGACTTCTGTGTAGAGAGTTTGTGTTGTATGCTGTAATTTATTAGTCTCCCAAGGTATGCAAAATTGTTCTGTGACTTTAGTAGCTATAAAATACATGAAGAAATGCAACTACCCCAAATATCTGAGATTTCTTTTGTGTATAAACATATTGCCATTTCTAAAATGTTTATGTGGCTCTAGGACATACATTTGCAAGACACAGACTGCTTTATTAGTACCCAGGGTACCTTAACCTTGGCTGGACTTGACTCCAGGTGCTTCTGTAACACAAAACTACAATCAAATTAAGCCCTAACTTCAGTAATTGAATTTTAGTAGCCAAATTTTATGAAGGAAACAAATTTCAGTTACACCTGTGTATTTGTAAAAGATGAATTTTCAGTTGTTAAATATAAGTGTTCATAGACAAGCTTGTGCACTCAACCAAAGAGAGAAGAGAATCAATATCACCCCCAAGCAGCAGCTCAAATTTCAAATATTCACAGCTTGTAAAGTCGAACTTGTGAAGTTTAATTGACCAGGAATAATTTGAGGACAGTGATCTGTATGAGCTTCATAGGCACAATGCAACCGAGTTACTCACTGGAAATTATTTATTCCACTTTAGAAATTATGGGGCACTCACAATGGGGCTGTGCATTTGCTAAAATCTGAACTGTAATTTGCTCATGAACACTGCATGATCCTCAGCAGAAAAGGAACAGCAATTAGGAGCTTGTTTTCATGTAATTCCCTCCCACCATTGCTCTTCTGAGTAACCTGGATATCAATAAGCACATCCCTCCTGCCGCAGCCACAGTGGTGTAGCTGTAAAGGAGAAGATTAACACGGGATCCATGATCTCTTTTGCTTCTATGACTTTCAAGTTCAGAGCAGAATTAACCTGTGATTCTTCCCTCTGCTTCTCTGCAGTGACCAGTGAACTAAATGCCCATTTTTCTTCCTCAACTGCCAGTGAATATTTACTGTAGTTTTTCCTGTAGAGCCTTGTCCCTTTGGCAGAGCTCAGAGTTTGGCTCATCCAATTTCAGCGTCTCCTTTGTAACCCATGGCAATGCTTTGCTCCTCTGCGCTGTGGTTTAATATTATATCTCTCTGGAAATGCCAGGCAGGGCCCAGGGGCTGGTGGGGAAGGTGCTTCTGGGGAAATGGGACAATCTTCAACCTCCCAAATATTGTGAATATTGTACTCAGGGACATAAAAGTTCAGCTAAATGAGTGTTGAGAGGAAGAAAGATGAAAGTAAAGTGAACAGAATTTGGAAGATAAGTAAAATTTCAGTTATTTTTATAGATTTAAACCCTGGCTTAATTCTGAAATTGCACATTTTTTAGGAATATTAGTGTTGACAGAAATAAAGTCATTTGGAGGAGTCTATTGTGACTTAGAGATCCCATATGAAATACTTTGATATTTCATGCATGTAATCTCTCCTCCTCTCCTGGTGTCCAGTTTACCACTTCTGTAAGCCTGTGAAATTAATCCCCAGTCACGTCCCTTCAGTAGCCAACATGCCAGGCTGGGTTGGAGAGACCATCCAGCCACAGAGCAGTCATGTTTGCAAATCTGGCATCCCAAATTACGCAGTGTCTGTACCCTTAAGCTGCAGATGCCAGGCACCTGGTGAAGCTGAAATCCTGTAAGACATCAGTGAACTAGTTAGTGAGCCCAAAGTACAGAAAAGCATGAAATGGAACCCGTTCTGATTGGCCTTCACCTCACGCCCAGATATAGGTACAGTTAATAGATAGATACATACAGGCTAGAGAACAGATACAAGAGTGCAGTGACACCGCTTGAAAGAATGGCACATCCAGACTCCAGGATTTAGATTTTACAGGCGGGCAGTGGTGGCAGAGATCTTTCATTTTCAAAGGTAAAAATGAAAACTGAGCACGTAGCAGTTTCTTATGTTTTGATCTCTAGGATTTAAGTAGGTAACAAGGCTTGTACCCATTAAAAGGGTGAACTCAGGAGTCCCTAATTAGGACTTAGGATGCAGGGGTTCCCTGCCAAGGACCTGCCATCCCCACCGTGGTGTTCAGCTTCCACCTGATGAATGTTAAGAACCTCTTCATGTTAGAAATCTTAATTGCTGTGTCTGAGAGCAGGTGCTGCAGACTGTGGGGTACGAGAGCTGAGCACAGCTGCCTGCATTGGGCCGACCTTCGAGCTGGCTCCCTGCTCCCCTCCCTGCTCCCCTCCCTACTCAACCAGCAGCATTTCAGTCTGCATCACCCTCTGTCAGACACCTTTTTGTGTCAGCTTGCCTACAGGTGCAAGCCAAACAACTGCTGGAAATTATAAGGAATCTTTTGTGCTTTGTCCTATTTTTGAGCCCCTTTGTCACTTAACTGTACACAGGCTCAGCATTTAAGCAGTACAGGTTGGGGGATTTTTTGCTTTACTCCAACTTGTTTGAGAGGTTATCAGATTTTGTTCCCTGATGAAATTCCTGTCCAGACTGTACAGCTCAAGTTCCTTGGTGCTAACCACGCTAAGAAGTCAACAGCTCCATTTTCAGGTCTGCCTCAAATCCCGAGGGAGGGCAGCCTTTGGCCAGACTGACCTGATCTGTGCAGCTTTAAAATCCTGAGCAGTGCAGTCCACTCAGACCAACACATCTGATGAGTCTGGGCAGAATTACAACATTGCCCTCAATAGCAGTGGTTAAGCAAAAGGTCTGCAGAGTGATCTACATAGAACTTGTCTGAAGGAAATAATTTTTTTGCTTTTTTAAAATTTTACATGATGAGCCTCCTTGGTTTGCAGTTCTCTACAGCTTTATGCTGCACGTTGAATGAGGGTCCTTCACCAGCTTCTAGACACTTCTTTCACAAGAAACTTTACTGGCAGGGGCATATTTTTTGCTTATCGCTCCAGGTAAGCTGATTGCATTGACTTCTGTACTTCACTGACTGAGAAACCATCAAAACCCAAACTTTTATGGGTGTGGAGATTACTAGCAATGGGAAGGGAGACAAAACGAGGCAGATTTCTGTCTATTTTGTACAGGTCACCAGGGAGTATTTCTTCCCAGCCATTCCTTGTTTTTCTTTTTGTCTGGAGTGGACAGGGTTTTCTTCCTTGACACTGGCCTTGCCTTCCAGCAGATATCCTAGCCCCTGGTCTCAGTGGAACAGCTGCTGTGGTCTGATACCTGTTTAGCCTGGTCTAGACTCAGTGGCCACAACCAACCTGTGATTACACAGATATCCTGTGTGCCCTTGCTGTCGAGAAGTGCTGAGTGACGTACGCTCAGTGGTGGCAACAGCATTCACACATGTGCTTCATTGTGCTCCAGTACCTCAGTTTCCATGGCTACCACAGAAATTGCAGGTTTGCTATACAAATTGGTAGGAGAGATTCAGAACACCAGTCCATATGCTGCAGCTTCCTGAGCCTTATTCCCCACTCCTGGGCTCAGGAGTGCTGCTGTCTGTCAGGGGCCGCAATGCTGGGCTCCATCAGGTACAGCAGGCACTGCTAGGCTCTTCTGGGGAAATTGGGTGCACACAGCAGCCTGCCCCTGGTGTGGCTCTGGGCTGTCAGGTTTTTGAGCAGGGAAGAGGATCAGCATTTTGACATACAGCTGAGGGGCCTGGGGGAAGTTTCCTCCCTGGTGGTTGGGTTTTCTGCCACTCCCAAGGTGTAAAGCAACTGAGTAAAGGCATATTTTAGCATGTGATTGTGGAGCTTTATGCAGAAAGGCTGCAGGTAGAACATAAAATGAGACAGAATAGGTAAAACAAAGTCCATCCAGACCAGTACCTGTCACAACTGGAGACTGACAGCAGGGTCCATAGGAGGATTACAGGGCTGCAAAAGCATCGGAAATACTCTCCCTGTGCCTAAGTAGCTGCAGCTCTGTTTTCCTGAGTCAGAGATGGTATCTGTGTCTTTATTTGCCTAGTGAATTTTTTCTATTAATTTGCCTAGTTGTGTTTGAGCTCACATCCAATTTAGCCTCTGCAACAGTTCAGCAACAGGCTCCACACCAAGCTGTGCACTGGGTGACCAAATCCCCTGCAGTCACATCCTTCCCAGCATTAGCAGTCCTAGTCCGTTTGTTTGAAGTCATTTAACAACCAGAAGCCATTCCATAACTGTGATTGTTGCCCATCTTCATGTGTTCTCCACTTCTAGTAAATCCTTCCTGAGAGGGATGGTGAGCTCAATTTCTCAAACCAGAAATTCAATCCTCTACCATGATGTAGCCCAGCTAGAATTTTAGGCAATTTGTTGACCAGCATTTATTTGAAGTGAAAGGTGTCCTGAAGGAGGCAGTTCTGGTACTCAGACAAAGTTGTCCTGTTGTTGCTACTCATAAAAGATTCCAGAGGGTGGTAATTTTGGCAATCACAGAAGGAGACTTGTCCCATTACAGCCTCTGAAATAACCTGGTCACAAAGGGCACTCAGACCAAGTTCCTTGCAGAGTGTACATTATGCCTGGCCCATTCAGCCAGCCAAGATGTATGTTTATCTGGTGATAATCAGATCAATAGAGTGTGTTATTACATTTCAGTGTGTTATTGCAGTTATTAAATAGCTTTCCCAAGGATTACAGAATAGCTATTTTTCAATAATGTGTTGCATGATACCACCTTGAAAAAGAGTTCATGAGGATTTTTAAAAGGTCTGTTAGCAACATTCCAATTTAGGTAAGTATTGTGGTTGAACTCAAATCATGAATAAAATATGAAATAGATTAAGAAAGATGAACGGAGTGTTGAAAGAAGATCCAAAGTCTGTTTTGGCTAATGCTCGCAGCATTAATTTTCTAGAACTGCTTTCTTCACACACTACTGACTGAAACTGCTTCATCCATTCAAATATCTACACTGCCACAGAGAAGTTTCTTCTACCTTTTTATCTTTCACCAACTTGAAATTGAAGGGACGTGACCATATAGGATGGCTTCTCAGATACATAATTCTAGCATTTAAAGAAATTTCACTCTGCCCTATGAAGTCACACAGCACATGTTTTAGATAGTTGAAGATTTTGTCTCCGGATTAGAATAAATTACATTAGCCTTGTGGGAATTTTAATGTTTTCTTCTTTTCGTGGTAGGTCTAAGTGTAAGTGTCTTTGCAATATTTCATACTTAAAGATTTCTTTTGAGAGAAATTCTTGACTTGGATCACTTGCATTATCCTGTAAGTAACATAATTTCAGTTTTATTGTCAGGAATATTTTCTTTTAGCTCTTATGATAGTGTTCTTTAGGGATTTACTTAATTTTGTGTATTCTGACTAAATCTGATGAAACAATACCATGGACTGTTTCTAACAGTTTGACAATATATAACATTGACCTTGCTAAGAAGCAAGAATATCCTTTCTTTGTTTTCCAAGATTAAGAACATCACCAGATTCACTCACTAACATTACCGCTGCCTCCCCTAATAATGTATTTTGTGAATTTGTCCTCCAAGTTTAATGGAGGACAGTGCTAGCAATCTGGAAAATTTGGCAACATTACTCATTGTAAAAAGCCTATTTACATATATTAAAGATGCCTTGCTGAAGTTTAACAGCTAGACCTCCCTGAACATCCCAGTAGCACTGAACCTCTCAGGTACCCACACAGCACTCAGCTTGTCTTTGCTGCTTGGGGAGGTTAATTTATGCAGCTGAGTCAGCTAATCATCCCTGCAAGGAAAACACATCCACATGTTTACTGTAAAGCACCGAGATCTTTGGACAGGGACATTTACCATCACTGCAGAAAATAATAAGCCATCAAGTCAGGAAAAGACCCATTTACTCCAATAATCTGTCTCTGGCCTGCAGCAAATCTTGTGAACAGTATAAAGACAGGGCAAGCATACAGTGATACTAATCCAAATACTCTCCCAGTCTTCAGTGGCCTGCAGCATAATTCCTCACCCAGTGATTGTGCCTGTTTCAAAGAGTCTTTCTGCTATTTATCTGCCCAGTAAGTTGTGTATCCCTATACACTTGCATTTACAACCTCCTTTGGCTAGAAGGCCCAGTGGTGGCAAGGATCTTCTTCCAGTTTATCCTACCTGCCTGCCTGAAGCATCAATTCTAGGAGACGGTTTACATGGTGGAAGGTGTAGAGCAACTCTTATGGAATATCTTGGGCTGCTTTCAGAGGCACATGAAGGGGACGTCCACACAGCAAGCCTTGCAAGCAGGAGTAACTCATGTTCAGTGGGCAAACAGTAGGTGGGAAGAAAAAATAAGGTTTTGGATGGGCTCTAGTTTCACTACTCTAGTTTTCTCTCTTCTGTGTGTTTGCAGCGTAGTCTGCTTTTAAAAAGTAAATGCACCTGTGGTGAGTTGTTTGAAACAGCTCAGCCCCCTCTGAGAAATGGTGTGACTGTTCAGGTAGAGCTGGACAGAGTACAATACACAAGGAAATTCAGAGCAATTTTAAAATCCAGGTCTGCTTCCATTTGTTCTGCTGTAGGACTGACTCACTGCTTTTTAGACACTTGCAGTCCTTTTTAGACACTTGTAGTTTCTCCTGCAGTTGTCACTCTCCAAGGCAAGTCCTACCTGCATTACTCTTGCATGTTGATCCCTGTTATAATTTATCAGTGTTACATCTGCCCCATTCTGTACTCTGATTAAATTAGAATCCCATTAAGCACAGTTGGCTGTCAGGCAAAGGAAATGTCTGATCTTATTTTCAGTATAAGACATGCCCTATGCACTCCCGCACATCAGAAAATTTCCAAGGAGTGATAAGGCTGCAGTTTTGATAGGATTCCTGCATTTCTCCAAGGACTTGTTGAAAATGTGGCAGCTTAGTAGCTGAATATTAGATTGCTAAGTGGCATAGTGCAATGTACTGTGTATAAAGGACTTCCTGAAGAGCTGCCCACTCCTCGAGGGCGATCCTTCATGGCACCCTCCGCTCTCCAGTGATCCCACAGCAGCAGCACCTGGACAAGGACACCCCTTCAGTCCATTAAAACAATCACAGAGATGGAAGCTGCATCCTATCTCATAATAAATAACAAACCTAGTTTGGCATTGCTTGGAGAAGTACTGACAAAACCTGAATTTAAGGTGCTTTGTGTTTTTTTCTTTTTTTTTGGAAGAGCGGGATAGCAGTAGGGCATTTGTGTCGAGGACCACGTGCTGAATATTCCCTTTGGCATTTCTAACAAAGCCCACCAGACTTTCCACAGTGTTCAAGGGATTCCTGACACATGTCACCCCTACCTGTGTATCTGCTTATGCTCCTGTAGGGATTACAAGTCCTTATTCATCAAGTGTTACTTTGAGTGCAACAAGAGCTGTTGTTTCAGCAAGCTGGTCTAGTGAAAGGTGTCCCTGCCTGGGGCAGGGGGTCAGAACTGGATGATCTTAAAAGGTCCCTTCCAACCCAGGCCATTCTGTGATTCATGCTGAGAATATTTGGCAAATCATCAAAATCTCTTCTTACTTGCTACTGTGCTAATATTTAGTATTTTCCTTTAAAAGGCAGTCTGTCTTCTGCAGTCTTTGCTTGAAATCAGGTTGCTTAACAGATTAAAGTCTTTAAAACAGTGTGTGCCCATTTTGTTCTCTTGGATCATTCTATGCTTTCTGCTAAGCAGTAGTAAAACAAAACTAAAATACAAGATTTTGTTTTAAATATTCACTCCTTAACTGTGCATCCTAAGGGCTGGGCTCAGCTAATCTCTGGATTTCAGTGTAAAATATTATGGCATTTATCTGTAGAACTCATTTTTACCATATAACACTCTCACTTGAGAAAATCCCCAAACCAAACCCTTCTTATACCAGGTTTGTTTTCTGCTATTAAAGAAAAAAGAAGTAAAAAGCTTGAGGCCACTAAGCAGCTTCAACCTTTTCTATAGACCTTATTTACCTGATATTAGCTGAACTGTGTATCACACTTTATAGAAACAGAAAGAAATCCCTGTTCAAAAGCAGTGTCTGTGCTGCCTGTAAATGTCAGTCAGCCCTTCCAGATCAGAAATTAATTGTGCCCCCACCACGAGAAAGCGAGCAGGTCGAAGCACTTCTAATGTTGTGCTCTGGCAGGTTATTAGGTTTTCACCTCAGGAAATCCAGCTTCAAATGCCATGTAACCTACCCTGGCTGGTCACTCAGGAGCATGCATGCAACAGACACAAAAAGTTAATAAAAATACATCAGGCACCCCCCACTGACAGCTATTTAATTACCAATCATTTGCTGCTCACACAGAGGAGCAGCGTGCTTTCCTCTTGGGTGCTTCATTAGTACCATCCAATTTTGGCTATGTCAAGGTTTATTTTGTGGTCAGTCCTTTAAGAATAGAAAAATCAAATATAATAAAAATACAACCTGTAGCGTTGTAACTGTCAGGGTAGCAACTATTGCTTTACTGAAATCAGACCTTCCAGCCTGGTTTTCACATGTTTATAGTTTCTTTTGTTGTTTCAAACTATTTTGATGATAAGAAGGAAATTTTAAAAAAGAAAAATCAGATTGTGGTGTTCTTCAGCAGAGTGTTATGCCCAGGGCTTTGAGCCGCTCTATCACGACAGACCTGCAGGGGATTCCTGTCCTGCTCAAAGGATTAATCCCTCTTCTTTCATCCACAGCACAGCTCACCAATTTATGTGGTCCCTCAGTCAGCCCAAAGGTTACTGAGCACTGAGGAGCATTACAGAAATACAGTGCTTGCAGCTGATGTAAGATGGGAGAGCATCAGCTGTGATGCTGTGCTTCCTTCGCCTCCCTTAATTTAAGGTTCCATTCTGGCCAGCAGAATTTAAATAACCAGGTACCATTCTGTGTTCAGGAAGAACGAAATCAAAGCAAGGGACTCCTTAAAAAAATCTCATTGGAGCATGTAACAGATTCTCAGGCTGCTTCTGCCATTACATTTTTTGGTTTTCCTTGCTCAGCACGATAATTGCAACAGCTCCTGGATTTATATACTGGAGGAGGATTAACACATGCACGTCAGTATCTTTCTGCAGGTGCAATTTATGTTTATCTTCCTCCTGCTGCTGGTCCCATCTATTGATTTCCAGCTGCTGCCTTTCTATCTAAGCCTTGCTTCAGAGGGAGATTTAGTCAAACAAAAGGTCCACACCTGATCCTTGGGAATGGCTCAAGGTGCTTTAAATCTCTTTCAGGCACAGGGCTGTGGGTCTGGATCCTCTCATTTCTCATTTTCCCTGGCCAGCCTTGTTTTTCATGTCATAGACACTGAGTTAGACTGGCAGCCCCGAGCAAACTGGGCACCTTATCTCTGGGCATGGATCTTTTCCCAGCTGCCTGGTTAGAGTAAGTTTTGCTGGGAAGAAATTGGGTGGAGAGTGGTGGTCTGGTTTTTTTCAGGACATGTCTGTATGCCACTGCAATGCCTGCTAACCATTACGAGTGCCAGATTTTTTCTGATTTTATTGAAGAGCTGACTCTTCATTTCCATGGCATCAAATTGTTTACTGGGTAGATGCTATGAGATGTCAGCCAGCCCAGGTCACCAACAGCTTCAATTGGCTTTACTCTCTTTCATCTTGCCATATTTCCAGGCAAGCCCTGTGAATAATCTTGGCATTTTGTTGTGGTCCAAGCACAGCAAGCTCAGGCTTTGCACCTGCATGTGGAGATTTTGCTGTCAGTGACTATTTCTTTTAGGACTTTCTTTCCAGAGACTCTGCAACAAATTTCAGTGCTCTCCTGAAGGCTGCACTCTCCTGAGCTGCTTGAAAAGGTTCAGGTTGTTACTCCTTTCTGCAGCTGGATCCCATTCCTGAGCTTGACAAAGGACTGATCCCAACTGAGGCTCAAAGTCTGAAGGAGAAGCTATGAGCTGGGCTGGCTCCAGCACACAGAACGTGTCCTTTGGGAAATAACCGTGCCTGGGATCACTGCTGCCCTGTGTGGCTGCTGTGCACGAGCAGTAACCTCTCATATCCTGTTGAGCCAGGTCAGAAAGGCACAGCACAGACAATGCTGTGGCACTGCTGCTTCTGTGCTTTTCTGCTGCTTGGTTTTATTCAAGATCCCTTAACAGAGTAATCTTTAGCTCCTTATTCCCTCATCTAGTTTTAATTCTGTTTGGTGAGTCTTCTGGACCCAGTGCTGATATGCATGTATAGCAGTAATTAAGTAGGGATCATGAAGTAGATTTATTTGTATAATCTAGAGAAACAGTATTCAGAAGTGTTTTTATACCCTGCTTTTTCACTAAGAATATGGGCTCGTCAAAGCAAAGTGTTTGTGGGAAGATTTTTAAGAATAATTTTTTTCATCCAATTCTGATTAAACCTAGAGAGTTGGATCAACCACCTGAATAACCAGCTGCTAGTATTTAAGGTGAAAGTCTTGGGTTCAATTTCCTCTTTAGGATCAGCAGACCAGGAACTTGAATTCAGAGCAAATTCTAAAATACAAATCCTTATCTTGCCTTATTTCATACTTCCACTAACCGAGCCTCGTCTTCTCCACAGCTTTTTGAGAAAAGCTTTGCTTGACCTAAAAATCAGCCATACAGAGCTCCAAGAACCAGGTTGAAAAGTTAATTGCACCTTCTACACTCCAATGTAGCATTATTGATTAGAACACTTATTTAAAAAGTGGATTTTTTTTACGTACTTCCAAGCTTTATTGCCCAGATAGTGAGATTGCTTTCAAAAATCCCTAACCTTGAACTCCATTCATCAGTATAAATTCATTACCTGAGTTAATCTTGCTCTGTAGCAAATAAGAAAGATATATCCAGTATTATGTTCCTAGAAGCATTTCCAATCTCACTTTGGCAAAGCACTGTGGTTTTAAGGGCTTGAAATTGTGTTTGAATCTTGTTGCAGCTGAGGTGGGAAGAACACGATCTGTAATACTTTTCATTTGCTGTATCTACTGAAGTGCCAGCACTGTTCTATACCTGAGGTTATTACTGGCATCTCTATACTAAAGTAATAGAGTATGTATCACCTTACAGATATAATTAGTGACCTACCCTTGTTTTCATCTTTCATTATGAAGACAAATTCTAACTTTGTTTTCTACCTCTTTTCCCAAATTCAACCTGGCAGGCAAAGATTCACAACAGGAAATAACACCAAGCCCTTTCCCTGGGGATTCCTTTGCCTTGGCTGCTGGTTTACAGTCTCTTTTTCCTTCTTTAAGGTCTGATTGAAAAAAGCCATTTATTGGTAGTTTGTTAAATTTAGGAACTAGAAAAATGTAAGGTGTGGGGGAAATGCGCTATCCAAAGCCAGGCATTAAATTTCACTGATTTCAGAAGTCAGAGCATCTCTTTTAGATATTTGCTGTGTTGTGGCCATTGTGGAGGAGACAAACATTTCAGTTAGGCCAGCTGCCAGGTTTAGTGGAGCTGAGCAGTGTATTACCATCCCTGCTCAGCAGCACAGCAGGAACTTCAGAGCTCTGTTGCAGATCCTGTATAAATGGTACCTTGTTACAGTGGTACCTTCACATCTACAGATGTCACCATCTCTTAGGGCCTGGTGTGTTACCTAGAAGTTTACACCAGCCAGTTCAACTGCGTGCAGAGATATTAGCACAAGGATGTTCCACAGCTGCTAACAGTGAGTTTCAAACTCTTAAGAAACAGTCAGATATGGTTACCCTCTGCATCCCAGCTACCCTTCTTCCTTCCCACTAAATAACTAGAGAGACAAAAATCCTCATTTGAGCTCTTTAATCAGGAAGGTCACAAAACAGCCACAATGACATATTCTTGACTGTGAAGGCAAACAAACACGTGCTTTCCTGAAATCTGTCTGTTTGGTGACTGTGACAGAGCCTCCGAGTCAGACAGCATCATTTCCCCGCAGCCTTCATCCATGAGAAATACAGCATCTCTCAAAGGACCTTTCCTAAGCAAGCACGGGGAACTCTGTAGCATGAGTCAAAATTGCCACCTTCTAGAGCAGTCATGAATATTAAATCAAGCTCTAAAATGATTATATGGAAGTTGCCCCGCCTGGCTAAGTGAAATGAGCTTTCCCTCTGTATTGAGTCTCTTTGGGTGAAATAGATTGGTTGCAATGGTTTGGTTTTGTTAGCATTGAGGAGTCAGCACAGGTCAGTGGGCAAACTGAATTGTCATCTGTCTGCCTGAAACAGAATTGTTCGCTCTGTGCTCACCCTCAGTGAGCCTGGGGAGTCAGAACCACGTTCTCAGCCCAGCCCATCCTCTCTAATGCAGAGGCACAGGGCTCTCTGGGTGCTGGTTTGAGCTGTGCTCACAGCAAACAGCTCCTAGGGAGCAGCCCCTGCTCCTTGGCTTGTCCAGTCCTTGTAGAACCACTTTGCACAGAGAAAGGAAATATTTTTTCATTTTAATGTTCTCTAACAGACATGAAAAGTGATTTCTGAGATTAATGCAGTATAAAATTTTAACTTGCTTTGTATAACTTCCTTCTTTTTAGACAGGAAGGGTTTTTTCCTCATCTATATTATGACATGCTTTGGCAAAAGCAATCTTACTCCTTTTATCAGTGGCAGCTTGGGATGGGCATAATATTTACAAATGATGCCGTGAACAAGTTATGCAAATCACCCAAATGAGAACCAGTAAGCTTTTATATCCTGCCAAACAATCGTGTATTGTAGAAATGCCACATTTTACAGTCAATTTGAGAAATGTTGTAGAGACTTTAAAACATTAGTGCCCTATTTCTCATATTGCTCAACATATATAACAGGATTTGTTAGTACCATGAGTCCAAAAATATAAACCTTTGGAACATGACAGAAAAAATAACCGTAATAGATTTTAAAAACCTAAGTGACTTTGAAAAGCCTCTTGGAAGTTCATAATACTGTCAATTTTTTAAAGATCTTGTCTAAAATTGAAAACCTATATGACTGCAGAGAGGCAATCTGTGCCTTTCTAACTAGTATAAAAATACCGTTTCTTAGTGCATGTAAATGAGCCATTATAAAATAAATCAGCAAAAAGTAATGGATTCTCTTAATGTATTAAGCTCTCCAAAGGGCTGATCTACACTGCAGAATTCACGAGTGTCTGAGCTAAGCTAAGGATCAGTGACTTCACAGCCACATTAACTGCTTTTTAACATTGTTCCACAATCCCTTTGGCTGTGTTCTGGAAGGTGTCATTTTTAGGAGGCTCTGGCTGCTCAGAGTGGGGTTCCTGGGAGTCACAAATCCCAGGGAGATTTGCAAGACCCCCTTTCCTAATTCACTGTGGGACTAGTGGTGAAAAACGAGTAGAGCCAATTTGGCTTGTCATCTTCTATGCCATAACTAGCTCATTTTTAAGTGATTTATCTAAATTTGAAGACATAATTGAATTATTTGTAAACTTTAATTTTTTTTTGCCTTAAAAGGGGCAAATATGGATTCTTGGATTGAAAAATAGCACAAGTTTTCCCTTGGAAAGGAAATGGCCAATCACAGTAGTAACCCACACAACTCTCCTCCCCAAGTGAAACAAAAATAAAAAGGAACATCTTGGGGGGGAATAAGGAGCAAATAACATAATAGTGAATATGTAAGAACTACAAAATGATAGCTTTTTAAAATGTGCTATTGAGGGTTTTTTTCAGGCAAAAATGTTTTCATGCCATATTACATCTGAAATCCTTACAATAGCTTTCCACCTTCCCAGTAAAGACCTAGGAGAAAGGGCTTATTTTTTCAAAGCTCTTCTAAGTCTTCATCTCCCTGCCACACTTTATTTAAAAGGTTTTAGAGCACCGCCGCCTCTTTCCCGGTGTTTTACTGTTTGTGTGCTGAGCCCAATGCCCTTGCTTTGCATAAGGCTGATGGTGTGTGGCTGTTTTCCAGCAGTGAACTATTTACTGCTGGACAAGGGCAAGTTGGGGATTTTCTGTCCTTGGTTTTCCACTAAGTCTTTTTGGTTAAGGCTCACAACAATTTTGATTGAAACTGTGACAGAAGCACCTGGCCTGGATGAAGCCAGGCCAGGCCCCTCCCACACAGGGAGGACAAAGGGGGACATTTCAGAGGTAAAAATAAATGCATGGGGTTAAGTGTGAGGTAGGGAAGAGGGGACAGGGGCAACTGAGTCCTGTGAGGGGCTTTATGTAGCACAAAGCTTTGTGTAGTACAGTTAAATATTGTACATCCTTGTACCCTGAGGGACCACAAGGCCTCTCAAGCTGACTCATCTGCACTTTTCCACGTTTATAAAATATCCTCCCACATTGCTCCACGAGGGTGTTAGGTGTTCCCAATCCAGCTGAGACCCCTGCCCACCCTCCTGCCACACATTTGCAATCACTTCATTTGTTAGGCCCAAGTGCTGGGGCTGAGCGAGAACATTACCCCTCTGTGAAGCATCCCACAAGTTTTTGGCACTGAGAAAGTAACTCTTATACTTAGTTGTGCCAGCAGTGTAGCACTGTGAGCTATTTCACCAGTGCTGTGGCATGTGCAATATATATTGTGAGTGTTGCAGCAACAGGAGGGATGATGGATGGGTTATGTGTGCCCTGCTTTCTGCTTCTGTTGATAAGTGACTGATAAAGCTGACAAATAGCTGGATTAAGTAAACAGAGCCCACATAACTCATTCAAAGCGAATAACTGTTTACAAATTATCAATTGTTATCTGCACAGTTTTGAGTTAGGAATGATGGATCCCATTCCTGTGTAGAAATAATGGGCGAGTGATGTGTATCAGGTATGTGAACAGTAAAATTGGCCATCTGACAGTGCTCATCCTCAGGACAGGGACTGCTAAGAAAGGGAAAAAAAAGAAATGTTTCTTGGACCAAGTAGGGCAATTTTTGACTCCAGCGAAGAACAGGAATCTGAATACAATAGAGGCTTCGGGATTTGGCTCCTAAATACAATCAGAATAATTTTTAGGCTCGTTTAGAAGCTATTGTAACTAGTTACTACTCAAGGACCAATTTCCATCTCATTCCCATGAGTAGTGTTTGCAGAAAATGTAGAATGCATATCTTTTTATTAGAACAGGAAGAAATGCCTGCTAATATAATGGCACTTCATTTTGTAATTCGCTGTAGGATGAGAATGGGGTTTCAGAGCTGCCGATGTTTTAATCTTATATTTCCTTGTCCAAAGTAAAAAGCTGTGTATGAATGATGTGAAGTTCAACAGACTGAGTTCCTCAATGGCTGTGTTATATTTGTAGCACATGCTAAAGGTGGGGAGTGTTTGTGCTCAGCTCTCTATGATCAAGTGCTTGCTTTTAATTTAGTGAGTTGTCCCTGCAGCATTCTGATAACAAAACGTGGCTTCAGATTCCTGAGATAACACTGAGTGCCAATTGCACATCAGAGAGAAAATAACTTGGCTCACAAGAGCCTGGATTGATCCACAAAGAAAGAGGTTATAAACGGTCCTGGAAGTGCTGACACATCCAAACTCCCCAGCAGGGCTCTCTCTCGGCGAGAAGGAACCTGCAGCTCTCCAGGTTCCAGCCGGATCTGCTAGGGCAGAGCTTCCAGCGGGGAATTCAGGGGATGTGTGAGAGCTCCTGGGCCTGGGTGCGCTCCCTCTTGGGGTTTGGCACCCTCTGCTGTCCAGTTTTCGAATAAAAAGCCCCAAAACCCCAGAAATCGGACCGCATGGGAGACATAAAAGAGCAAATCAAACTCTTAACTGAGTAATTTTGGTGATCAACCCGCAGCACTCTTACTTACTGCAGCAAACAGTGAATGTTAAAAGAAAAAAAAGTATTTTTCCTGCTTCACAATAGTAATTGCGTAATTGCATTGATTCTGTTTCTTCTAAATAAGGTGACCAAGTCTTGACTCCTGAATCCATTGTAAGGCTTCCTGACCATTCAGGCTGGATGCAAACAAAGCACAAAGACTCTGGTGCTGGAGGGGTCTCAGATATGCTGAGGGAGGCTTTTTCTGCCTCAGCAAGGTCTCTGCACAATTATCACTGAGTTGAAACAACCCTACCACAGTGGAAACAAGCAGGTTCATATCTAACATCTGGCATGACTGTTCTTGCTACACGAGCATCTTGTGCTGCAGCTGAGAGCGCTGAAAATTGCATAGGACACCTTATGCATGTTTTAGCTATTTAGTTAAATGTTTATTCACTCCAGTTTTTTTTTAAAGCAATTAACAAATGCTTTCCTTGACAGAGAGACACAGAGCTTCACTCTTGCAACAGAAACATGGGACACCTGGCTCTGCAGTAAGGGGAATTCAAAACGAAAAGCTCTGGAGAACAGGAGGCCTGTTTCTATTGTGTGATCACCTCCACTGAATACCTCCTATATTTGATTGACAAGGTAAAAAATATTCTGTATAGTAGGCATGGAAGCCTCTAAGAAAACAGCTGTTGTTTGTTCCTTATGTATTTCACATTTTGGATCTGCACTTGCACACTGAATTCAAGCTAAAAAATAGAAATTCATCACCCAGATCTGCAAAGCACACGGTGCCAGTCTTCCCTTAATAGGACACCAGAAACCCAAAGCTGTGCTTCCCAGTAGAGGCCCTTCAATGGCTTTGATTGTTAAATGGTTTTAGTTATGTACTTATGAGTTTGCGGTTATCCGTGGCTTCAAGTATGAAATCCATGGCAAAAGTAGGACAAAGCACCATTCTTCTGAGGGCCCAGATCCTGACAGGCATTGCTGCATTCCTTCCTGGGTTTGCTGGAGTTCTGAGCCATGTTTGTCGTGCCGATCTGGACTCCAGAAGACACCCGTGGTCCAAGGCAACAAGCACCAGTGCTGTGTAGGGCACGTGCCATGGTTTTGCACAGGGTGAGCAATGCCTCACCCCTTGTGCTGTGTGCCCTGGAGCTGAGAAGGTTTCAGGGTACAAGTTCAACTAGAGGCTGTTCTCTGCAGGAGCTGCCTGTGCCTGCTAATGTCCACTATTTTCCCTAGGGGAAAATAATTTGGAGAATGCAGCTATAGGGTAAATTGCCCCTTGTTTCTCTTATGTTTCACTTCACTCCAGCAGTCTTGATGCTGCTTCCTTAACAAAGGATTAAATCCTTAAATGGATTTACTAATCAACTGCTTTTCTTTCCATACCCACTTGGCTTCTCACATCTTCTCAGACCTGGGAAGACAGCTAAAGGCTCAGAATGCTCATACTCATTTCTATTATAAGAAGAAGAAAATACACTGATTCTAAGAAATTCCACTTTTGGAAATAGCTTTGTTTTTTTTGCTGCAAGTACCATGGTGTTCTAAATAGACTGCAGCTCTTCACATTCACTCTCAATAGAAAATAAAATGGAGGAAGTGCAGAAGGCGGCACTGGCATGATTTGCATATAGTCTTTGAAAACAACCCTTGCATAGTGGCAACCAAAAACCAGCTTTATACCAGGCTCTTGCTGCAACAATGGTCAAGTCAAAGAAAGAAAACCTGACCTTGTGACAAAATAACCCTCACTCTGGTGTATATCTGAAACAAACAAAAAAAAGATAAGGCATTGTTCTTCTAAAGAGGACACAGAATTAGATAGAAACTTAAGTGGTGAGAAAACACTAAATAAAACTCAGAATCCTTATTTGAGATCTCCAGTGAGTGGAAGCCATGGTACCTGGAGCTGCCTGTGCATAGGGCAGTCTGCTGCTGAGCTATATATTCAACCACAGATTGGTTTCCCCAAGCATCAGCCAGGACATTGTTTTTATTGATTTATTTTGCTATCTTCCCACTGCAGTGATAGGATGACAAAAGAACCACCTGTGGGTATCCTAATACATCTAATGCCAGCAGATTTTCAGGTTGAATAAAAACAATAAATCTTTCCAGGCACAAAGGGGAAACTGTGAGGTAAGTTAATTTGGGAAACTAAAGAGTATGATTTAGGAATATTGGGTTTGTTAGAATGGATCAGACCAGTCCTCCTGGTTTACTACCTTCTCCTCAGAGAGTTCCCAACAGATTACACAAATAACACAAAATAAGCCCAAAAATAGTGAAGTATTCAGTGACACTTCCAGGACTGGCCTGCTTTCTGACAGTGCAGCAATAATTGTGTTACACCAGTGAGCAAGAGGGCTCACTCTCACTGTATTATGCACATTACAAGTGCTCCAAAAATCTGGTGGCATTTCCTAAAGAACCCAGGTACGATACAGGTGTTCGTGGCTGTGCTGATCACTGCATCTCCTGTGGGACACAGCCTGTATTTTCCCTAGGGCAGTACAGTTAGATTTGTCATACAACTTCCTCTTAAATTAAGGGAGAAAATGAATAAACATGTAAACCTGTTCAGCTGCTTAATATATTCACAAATCAAGGCTAAAACAGCAGTTAGTCAAAGATGGTGTAGAGTCTAGCACACCAGAAAACAAAGTTCTCTTCTGTTCTTCCAATTTGTTTTCCTGTCTCCTCACTTCCATGAACAGGCTGAACTTGTCTTGTGGGGTGCTCCTAAAAATGTACATTAAGCCTTCATGTTAACACAAGGCTCCTTGGATCCAATCTGTTTCAAAACAGTGATTTTACAATCTCTTCAGCTTTCTGCTAGTAGCACACCTCTGAGACTGCACTACTCTGCTTTCCCCAAAACAGAGGTCCAGCATGGGCAGGAGTGGCTGAAGTTCCTTACAAACGCTGCTTTGCTGATAAATCTTAGCCCTGACCCATTCTTGGCAGTGCATCTGGAAAGGTTAGTTTTTTCTTTATAGGCATTTCAACTCCTCATTTCTGCATCATATTTGTCCAAATTTTGATTCTGACCATGGGAATGTAGGCAATTTTATTTATTCTGAACTTAGATTTTTTATAATTATACTAAAAGATTATATGACTACTGCTATATATGTAGCTCAAAAACGCAGTTTTGAATGATCTGGCAAATTTTCAAATATATTTACACTTCTTTAGATTGCTTAAAGAAGCATAAATAAAGGTAGTGTCCCTAAAATCCTAAATAATTTTGGTAGTGGTTGCCTCTGTAAGGTCAAGGCAGTAGTACACACATGCCAAATTCAGACCTGCACCCTTCTCAGACACAGGGAAAAAAAATCAAATTGAAGTGAAGATATAAGAGCTCAGGATATATTTCAAAGGAAGCCAATAAAAGAGAAAAGCTAGAAACTGACACTCACCAATAACAGGATTCTTAAAGCCTCAAATTCGATAAACCCACAAACCAAAAGAAATTAAGCAGGCTGTGTCACTGCAGGACATCATGCTATGGGATTTTAACAAGATTCATGGGAATTAAAATTAATGGCATAAATTGGTTATTTAAAGTCAGTATTGATTTGTTGCCAGATTCTGCATATCAACAATTGCGCTTGAATGTCCATTTACTTTGCTCAGAAATAAATATTCCTGCCCAGCTGCATGTGCTAGTTGGAAGAGAATCAGTTTTCACCACTGGCAAAGGGACAGGTTGTTATCTCAAGCCACATGGTTCATTGATTTATCTGTGGCGGAGTAAATACAAAAATTTATAGGAATGCTGTCAAAATCATTTATTTAAAAGCTTTTTTTGGAAGAAGAATGATAGCATATTCTCAGGTAAGAATGTGAGAGGCTTTCTGAATATTTGGACTTACTAACTGGTTGAGGTAAATTATCTCCGTTTGATGTTTCTGGCTGGCAGAGTTAATTTATTTGTACAAAAGTATTTAATGATGCACAGAGATTGTTATTGGTGGTTTAATTATTGTTTTGATCAGAGCTTCTGTATGGGTGGTAGTACTCCTAATAAGATAATCATACTTTTTCATCTGTTAATGAGTCTTTGGAGTATTCCCAACACAGTTTTAAGTCTTAGTTGTTTTCCCGCTCTTGGTTTAATTTCTGTGTTTCATTTGGCTTGCATAATGAAACTAGATGGGCTGCTTTAATGCTGTTTATAATAGGTCTTCCTAATATTTTTTGTGCTTGGGCTGATCAGGATTTTCCAAAACTTCATAAACATCTCTAATCTGGAGGGAAAAAATCACTTTGCCTGTAAATTGAAAGCAGTAAATTGGGGTTTTGTTCTCAGGTAAATTATGCTGGTTTTTTGCACAATCTCATTGTGGTATCTAAATTTTATCACTAATATTATGTTGTCTGCCTCTCTTTTTCATCTATATCTCTTAAAAAAACCCCAAAGCATCCCTGTATGTCTTCCTGCAAATACTTGCTAAGCAGTTGGTGAAATCCCAGTCAAATACAGGAAAATCTTGACAATATGGGCAGTATTTGAAAATTAACACTAGGAAGGGTATGGCTTGACTGAAGTTGAGGGTGCTTCAGTACTGAGTGTGGATGTAAACCATCTTGTACAGATGTTAATTTGAATTGTATGAGAAGCTGGGAAGTGGATAGGAATGTTGAGAGAAGAACCATAAAAGAGCAAAGTTAATATATAAAGGGAGGAGCTTTGCTTTTCTCTAAAGGTGAATCATAGTAGTTCTCATAATATCTTCTTTATGAAGTGTTTCTCTACTCAATTTTTCCCAGTTTTGTGACCACACTTCCTTTCCCTCCATTTTATTTTTTGTTCTGATCTTACTGGGCCTGGCTCTACTTGTTTTGCAGTCCACCTTGGTTCTGTTGCAGTAATGTGCACATGGGGACAGCCCACACTTGCAGAGATACAAAAACCGTGGGGACATGAAAAAGCAAGTGGTGCCTGAATGTTCATGTGTTGTGCCTGCCACAAGCACAAACAATATCTCGGTCCTCTATTTCAGCAGTTATACAGGTGCCTACTACAAAAATTATACTGGAAGAAGGTGACAGCAAATTCCTTCTTCTCCTCTGGAACTTTCTCATCCTCTTTGATGCCATGGAAAATAGAAATGCACTTAAGTAGTAACAGAAGTTCTCCCAGTTCCAGCTTTACCTTCAGAGCTGGGTGATGGCTTTTTGTTAGGTCATTGTTAGGGTCTCTTTGGGACTGTTTCACTGTTTCTTATCTAATGGGGTGTTTCACTTGTGCCATGTCCCGGAGCTTCCAGAGGCAACAGGAGATGCACAGAGACCTGATAAAAGGTCTTTTTTACCAAAAAAGAAAGAGAGGGCTTGAAGGAACTAGATTAGGGAGGAATAGAGCTTCTTGTATTTTTATCAGGTACCACAGATCTTCAGAGTTAGCAGTAATTTCCTATTTGGTACACAGTGAGCTGGGGAAAGGGCATCAACCACATCTGTCTATAATTTAGAAAAACTGCAAGATTTGAGTAATCTTTCAGTTTTCCTAAATTATAGGCAGATGTGGCAGATAGTGTCTTCTCCCATCTCTCCCAGGCTTTAGCCCGAGAAGTTTTTCCCTCACTGTTGTGACCTTTATAATGTGCCTCACACTGAAAACAGGAAGAGCAAAGCAGAAGTCCAGGGATGTCACTCAGTGACCCACAGGAGGTTATCTTCTGTGTTAGAGTTAGTCTGATTCACTGGCCACAGAAATGGCAACTACAAACACTTCAATGCAAGTCTCTGGTTATTATCACAGAAGTATGACCTGTGGAGAGCATTGAAGGTTAAAAAGTCCTTGGCAAATGTTCTTAAACACTGTAGTAAAATACTGTACGTTTTGGAAGAAGACATGCAGCTCTATGCTAATAGCTAAACATCAACAGCATTGGCTGAGAAAGTCCCTGCAGTTATGGAAAACTTCATGAGTTCAAACCGCTGTGATGAGCTCTCTGTGGAAAGTCAGACTAACCCAGCTTGGTCTCAGCTCACCTTTGGCCATCCTGGGCAATGTTGGTTTGCCCTGCAGCTCTTGTAAGGGCCCTGTCTCCTCCACAAACACCAACTTTTGCCCCATTAATAGGTTGGGTTGCAGATGAAGGTCACAAGGGGTCCAAGGATTTCTGAAGCACTCTTGGATTCCCTAAGGCCCAAACAGTAACTCCAATAAGACCAATGTATGTTCTTTAGATGTCTCCCAACCTTTACTCAACCAAATCTACCCTATAAGTAGCAACACAAAGTTTAAACGGACTTGTAACAAATTTGAATTAATATATCTGTAACTCAAAGCGTTCTCTTCTGCATTTTGCTCCCACGGACACAGTGTTCCTGTAAATGAATTATCCCCACTTCACTGAAGGGGAATGCTCTATTCCATGAGTTTCATTTAAGTACCAGCACAAACTGCAAACCCACACCAGTCCTGTTTCCAGTGCAGGGATATACAGCTTGAGTCTGCTGCCTGTGCACAGAAAAGTTCAGAGGGACTTCTTGGCACTTGCAGTCTGTAGGAGTGTGGTGCTAATTAATGTAGCAAAACAAAGGCAAGCTGAATGTTTCACTGAAAGCAGAAAGCCCTGCTTAGGGAAACTGGCTGGCACTTAAACCTGGGTACTGATTATCTAATGCTGTTCACACAGCTTGAACACTTCAGCTTCAAAACAGCTCTTCCTTAATATGAGAGAACAACTGAAGGAAAAGGTGGTGTGATGCTAACAATGTATGTGACTTACTGGTTCAATTTAGAGAAAATTTTGAATTCCTAACTAATCGCTTAATGTAAGCAATGAAAATAAGTTGTTAATGATTAGGAGGTTCCTAAAAGACATGTGGCTTATTTTCCATGAAGCATTTTGGTTTACTTTTGTAGAAGAAATGGCCTACCACAGTCTGCACCAAAACAAAAACAAGTGCCAAAACATAGTGAGAAGTTGTAGGGAAAGAGGTGAACCATCGTGGTTCTTGGAGATCAGTGTGTTGCCAAGGATAGCTTTGGTTGAAGAAATGGGACATACTGAGAAATTCGTGTGCAGCCTGGAGCCCAGAAGTTTCACAGAAGCTCAGGAGTAGGCTGCTTTACAGGGACAGCATTTGCCACCTTCCTGACATGGCCAAAGGTGTGGACAGGTTGCAGAGTGAGCTGCTGGAAAAGGGGAAACCTCTGAGCAGGCTGGATGGTACATAATCTTAAAAACAGGACAAGAGGCATATTTTTAAGGAATAGTATCTTAAACTGCTCTAGCACAATTGATCTATTGCCTGGAGTACCAGAAATGGGTTGGAATATAATAGCAAGAAGTCAGGCACTTAAAGATTAATTAGAATAACTGCAAGTAAGCTCAGAGGTTCATCAAATGTGAGATTACAAGAGGAGGAATCCAGGTACATTATTGGTTGTAGGATAACTATGATGCCACTGTAATGTGGTCTTAAAAATGCTAATGTATTCTGGGATGCATCGAGTGAGGTATTTTCAGGAGACGGCAAGGTATTAATATCATGGTACAAGGCAGTTGTTAAGACCTTGTTTAGAACAGTGCTCACAGGGTAGGAGGTATAAAAGGGCGCTGGAGGAATGGAAAAACCTATTTGGAGAGAAGATTAAAAGCAAAGCAGAAAGGCTGAGAATGGATGATCTAATTGGTATTTATAGGGACATTTTAGGTAAATATCAGAGAGGCAAAGTTATTTAATTTGAAGGGCAAAATGGTAAAGACCAAATGGCTATAAATTGGTAGCAAATACATTTACGCTGGAAATTAGAAGGTTCCTAGTTTCAGAAGAGTGGATGGTAGAAAAAGCATTGAAGATAGAAGCAAGGCACCTTGGCTGTCTGATGGCAGCTTAGTTACCCAGTTCATCCTCCAAACTGGATAATAAAATGGTGTTGGGTTTCTCACAAACTGCCATTCCTGCAAAGGGGATATAAGGAGATTTAATCCCCGTGTGATGAAATGCGTATTTGCAGTGAGTTAGCTCCCTGTTTCAGGAGGTTTGCTAACATGCCAGAAGGTCCAGAAAGATTCAGCTTCCTTTCCATGCCTTTTTAACCTCCAAATCACCCGAGATGACACAAAGTTAACGTATCATGGAACTGGCCAGACGAAAGTTCTGTAAACAGCTATCCTTCTGTGACTGACGATTAATAGGACATAGAAGATCGTTCAGGTGTTTCACGGATCAGACTGGTGGATCACGTTTCTTTCTCTACGCAGTTACGTGTACCAAGGACTCATTTCCAGAATAGACGAGCAGTCTGAAAGGGCATGCTTCTTGCTTTTGCCAGACTGAGAAGTTTGTGATACCTGACTTTTGAGGTGTTCTTCCCGTTGCACACTGGTTTGGGGCTTTTGCAGACCAAGTCCTCAGTTTCTTAGCGGCTGTGCTTTGGTGAGGGGGTGGCTGCTGTGCCTGGCGTTGGCCGCGGAGGTGTTCCAGGGGACTCACGGAGTCGGGCTGTCTGGCGGGGCTGGCCCGGGGCTGCCCGAAGCGGCGCTCGGTTATGCAGGCGGTGTCTACTGGGACTCAATTAGGCGGTGCGGCAGCGGTTTCATTTGAATAGTTAATTGCGCGGTGCCGGGCCGGGAGCGCTCGGCGGGGCCCTGCCGATCGGCATGGCGAGACCCCCCTCTAGCGGAGGGCCCGGGCCTCGCCCGCCCCTCGGCGGGAACGGCAGCGGGAGCGGGCGGGCCGCCGCTCCGGGAAACGGAACCGCGGGCAAGAAGCGCTCCAGCCCCCGCGGAGCCCGTCCTCGGGCAGCGCCGCGGCCGCTGCGAGCCCCCGGGCGGGGGCCCCGCTGTCCCGGGCGGCGGCCGCGCTGCACTCCCGAGTGCCGCGGGAAACGTCGCCTCTTTTTTACTTCAAGCCAGTGGGAAACGGAGGTTTCTTATCCTCGTGGAGAGCAGCATCTCTCCTGCGAGAGGGGCTGTGTAGCCGGCTCCGTCCTGCCTGGCATCGCACCGCTTCGCTCCGGGGTAATCGGAGCCCGGCGCGTATCCGCGGTGCCGCGGCGCGCAGAGCGGTGTGTGCGATCTGCCCGCTGGATGCGTAATGAGCAAGTTCATGGTTCCAGTCGTTCTTCCTGCCCGCTGTTCCGGCACTGCTGCTCTGTTTATTTGTTGGCACTTCTCTGCTCCAGAGACAAACCATTACAGCTCATTCGATCCGCCTGCTCTTCGCCTCGGAACACTCATTTCGGGTCGGAGGCAACTGGTGTCCAGCACGACGCGAGGGCACGTACGCACGGATAAGCCCCGGTGCCCGCGGGCTGGGCGAGCCGGCCGAGAGCCCGCGGCCCGGGAGCGCTTCCCTCCCGACGGCGAGCGGACCGGAGCGCGGCCGCAGCGCTCCCGCCGCCGTCTCGGGCCGCCGCCGCCGCGGGCGGGCGGATGCGCTCCCGGGGAGCGCAAAGGCTTTTCGCTCTCGGCTCCCGCTGTCCCCCGCCGCCCGTTCGCCACGGCCGACCGGCGGGCTCGCTGCCGGCCACCGCCTCGGTGCGGACCGGCTTCGCGGATCGGGGCGGGGGCACTGCCTTTCAGCCCCTCCGTCCCCGCCGCACGAGCGGGAGCGCGGTGTTGCACAACCCGCTTCCTTTTTCTTTCGCTTCGCTGCGCCGCGGGCAGCGGCGGCGAGTGCGCGGGGCGCCGGTCTCCGCCCTGGGTGGGGGGGGGACGACACGGCCGGTGCCGCCCGCCCGCTCCCGGCCAACTGCGGCGCTGGCGCGGCCCCGCGGGGAAGATGGGGGTGCTCCGCCGGTCCCCGCGCCCCGACCGACAGGGCCGGTTCTGTCCGAGGGGAAGGGGGCTAAATCCTCGCCGGGGCGGGGGGGATGGAGACGGGACCGCGCATCCCGCGGCAGGCACCGACCGCCCGCTCGACCGCCGTGTCCCTTCCCGCGGCGCCCGGGCAGGGCGTGGACGCCCGCCCCGCCCCGGCAGAGTCGCGGCGGCGGCGGCGGCGCGTCCCGTTACCGACAGCGGAGCCCGCGCTGCCCCCGGCGCGGCGGGAGCAGGTGTCCGGGGGCAGCAGCCCGGGGCAGCGCGGCGGGGGCGGGGTCGGGGCCGGGCCCCGCGGGGCCGGGCGGGCGGCCGTGGCGGCGGTGGGCTCGGCGCGCCCGCGGCAGGAGGGAGCCGGAGCGCCCGAAAAGCCGTGAGGCGAGGGGAGGGCGGAGGGGCGGGAGGGGGGAGGCAGGCGGGCGGGCGGCGGGCGCATGCGCTCTGGCGGGCCGTGCCATATTGGAATGAGGCAGTGAGCGGAGCGCCGGGGAGCCGGAGCCCCGGCAGCGGCGCAGGGCTGGAAAAACTCCCCGCAGGTGAGGCGGGCGGCGGCGGCGCCCGCGCGCGGGCGGAGCGGCCCCGGGCGCAGCTGTTGGGGGCGTTTTGCCGGCGGGGCGCGGGGCCCGGAGGGTTTTTCCGGGCTCCCGAAGTTTGGATGCGGGAAAAAGGCGGCGAGGCTGGAGGAGGAGGAGGAGGGAAGAGGCAGGCGGAGCGCGACGGGGAGGCGGCGGCGGCGGCAGCGCGGGGGGGGACGCGCCTTCGGCCGCGCCGAGGAGCGATGCGCGGGACTGGCCGGGCGCCGCCGCGCAACTGCCCGCGCGCAACTCTGCGCGCTCCCGCCAGGGGCCCGCGGCGTCCCGCGGCGCGCTCGGCCGAAGTTGCCCTCCCGGCCGGCCCCGCGCCCTCCCGGGGACGCGCCCGGCCCCCGCGGGAACTTTGTGCGCGCCGCGCCGCCGCCCCGGCGCGGCCGGTCCCTGCCTGCGCCCGCGGGGGGCCGAGCCCACCGAGCGTCTCTCGCTCGCCCCCCTCCCCCTCAAAATGGCGGTGGAAGGGGACCTTTAAACCCCGCGCTGCTCCGCTCTGCACCCCCGCCGGGCGCGGCCGCGCTCCGCTCGGCGCGGCGCGCGTCCCGCCCGGGGCAGCGGCTGGCGTCGGTCCCCGTCAAGTGGCCCGTCAGCGAGCGGCTCTCGCCTCCCGGTCGGGGTGGGTGGGTGGATGTGGGGGGAGAGGGGCGGGCGCCGCCTCCGCGGCCGCGCCGCCGGCTCTCCCGCAGCGCCGCCGCCCGCGCTGCGGGGCCTGCGCTGCCGCGGGGCCGGGCATTGTGTGCGCGCCGCGCCCGCCGCCGCCGCTCCGCACCTCCGGCGGCTCCGCGCCCGGCGGCGCTCCGGCGAGCGACACAGCCTTTGTCTCTCGGGGAGTCGGTCTGCGCTGCCCGCCGCTCCTGCACCTGAAGTCGTAAATCGGCCGCCGGTGACACTGCCAGGGCGGCCGCCGGGGATGCCCCGGGACGCCAACTTCGGGCTGGGGAGGGAGCGGCGCCGGGCAGCGGCTGCGGGAGGGCTCCCGCCCGGGCAGCGCCGGCTGGAAGCGGGAGGGCGGAATGCCCGCATCGGAAGGACTGAGCAAGTTTTCCGTCTGTGGCTTTTGCAAACTTGCTACCAGCCCCCCCCCCCGCCCCCTACACAGTGGAAATAATGAAAGGAGAAAAAAAACAAGGCGGGCAGTTCATTGTGAATTTTTAACTACATTCACTATTGCAGTTCCACAAGGCCCGTATTTATTGAGAAATAGGCCAGTGATGCCTGTTTCACAGTCACATGCATCTTTTAGCGAAACAATTATATCTACTTTAGAGAAACTTGTTGCCATTATAAAATGATTGTACGTGGTAACCCTCATGTCTGACAGTTTTACCTTCTCTGACAGCAGAATTCTGGTGGGAGAGGTTTTGCAGCAAAAGAAAAGGCCTAACTTGCTGTTTCTTTGCTGTTCCTTCCTTCATGGGAGCTGGCTGCTGTCAGCCCAGAAGGTTACCATAGCGAACAGCTCCGTGAGGCAGAATATAAGGTGTACTACGCAAAACTCATGCTGGAGAAAATGACAATCCACTTGTAACTTCAGAAATATCAACACTGCAACCTTCTTAAGGTTTGCGATGTGTGTGAACTGGTCAGAAACATCTGATTTCCAGAGAAAAAGTTGTTAATGGCAAGTAGTCTTGCTCCTTCAGGGGTAGGGGCTGTAACTTGTAGCATCAGCAGCATCCGGCAGGATGAATTCCTTGTCTGGTTGTGGTCTGTGATTACTGTTTCAAAATAACCAACTGTTGGGACAAAGTAAATCAATGTGAAGATAAAAATAGATCAATTAACTGAAAGACTAGGTTTCTTGTGTGGTAGGTGCTACTGACATGGATTTTGCAATTAAAAAAGAAACAGTGAAAAAGTATCTGCTTGTCTATCTGAAAGATCATCTCGAGGGAGAAGACTTAGTGGCCTTCCTGCCTTCAATTCAGCCACTTCCTCTTTTGCGTTTGGTTTGTGCATTGTTGCTGTGATTGAGGGATGAGAATGAAAGCTAGTTCTTCCCAGAACCTATGTTAGGAAGATGCTTATGGACAAGACAGACAACCAAATAAAACTGATCTCAGTACCTTTTTTCATGATTCAATAGTTAGGAGGTGGCAGAGGAGTGTTGGGAGAATGGCTTTGCCGTTGTTTGGTGTGTCTGTGCTGGGCACTTACACTGGGACACCTCAGGATCCTGTCACGTTAGAGCTGACACGCTCCTCCTCCGCTGGAGACAGCAGTGCAAGACAGGGAGCAGGGAAACAGTGGCAGATCTCTGTAGTTATTGATCTGTATGGGTTTTCCTTTGCTGTTTTTTCCCCCCTCTACTATTAATTTGCCGGTATTGAGTTATCTTATCTGATTCTTAAACCTGGCAAATCTCCTAAGCAATTGCTGTGTGGAAAAGGTAGATTAAGTGTAAGATGACATGTTAATGACTGATAGAGTTTGCATGGTGTAATCTTTATATTCTGGGAATCCTTTCACTGCCTCATGGAGAAGATGTTAATGAGTACTGCAAAAAGAACATGTGCCATAGTATGTTTTGATAACACTTTACGGGGGTTTTTTGTCATTTCTTGGCAGACCAGTGACAACTGTAGACCACAATCTTTCTGTCGTGGCTGCCTTTTTAATCCACTGTATTTGGAATTCACCTTAACATCATTGCTCTGCTTCCACTTGTGAAGTTTGGCCATGGCATGATCATCATGCAGTGATGCAGACATCAATACAATCATTTTGTGCTGGCTTGACTTAAGTAATTGTCCTACAACTGCTGCACTTGAGGCACGTGGCAACTTAATTACATGAACATGCTGTTGCTGAAATGGTTCATGTTAAATCCACTACAGTGTCCTTTAAATGCAGGGGAAAATGAAACCTGGAGGTGTTCAGTAAGGGACATTTTGGGGAGAGAGTTTCCAGTGCCTAAAACCACAGGGCTTGTATTGAATCCATTGTTCCTATAACGACGTGGTGGCCTTAATGCTATAGAATAGTCTTGGGATTTGGTTTCTTGACTAAGTGTGCCATTCTGTGTCTTGTAAATTGGTCATTGGCTTGAAACAGTGTAGCTTGTGCAAGTTACAAATGTTTTCTGGACCTATAACAGCTTTCTTTGTGTTGCTCATCTGACTCATCTTGCTTGATGATTAGCAGATTTTATGTGTCATCTTTATTTTGGTATTGTGGAGCATCGGTGTTGCTGCTGCTAGTGGACTTGGCTTTGTGCTCCTTTCGTTTTGGGAAGTGGCTGTCAGGTTTTATGTCATAGGTTTAAACTTGAAGTGGGTGTTATTTAAAGCTTTTAAGGTGGGGGGGTCCCCCTCTCAGGATTACTTACTTGAAAATCAAGGGATAGAATAAGGGGAAAGGAGTTGGGTTTTTTTGTTCCGATTCAAATGCTCGTTGAAATGGTCCTGAAGGCAAACACTGTGTCAGTGTGCAAGATCCTGAAAGGGAGATTTAGCAGTTCACATTGTCCAAGTTCTGAAAAAGTCAAAAATAAGAGTAGATTTTTATCTTAATTTTATACTAGTATCTTATGATTTTTAAAGCCACGACGTCAGTGAAATGATATTTTATTGTAATTATATATTTTTCTAATTTTAATCCATAATTCCTTCCACTGCGTGGTTTCCTTTATATTGATAAAACCTATGAAAAAAGCATTGAGATGCTAATTAGTGTTCATTTGATTTTAAAATAGTTTTGGTTCCCAGGGTACAGAATATAAATACATTTTTTAAAGTTAGATTTGGTACATGTAAGATGCACATTTTGTGTTCACTCTGTGTCCATGTTGATTTTTCCTCCTTTTTCCCAGACTTTGCTGACAATCTTTGTGGATTGGTGGTGATCATGGGATAATAATAGTAGTAACAATAATAATTATAATCATAGTAGTAATTATCATTGTTTTGCCCCTATTTATGGGTGAGATTGTGGTTTTTTAAGTGTTCTTAGCAAAGACTAGTCTGTAGAATTAAATGATTACAACATGAATTCCACTCTGCATTCTTAATAGGGCATCTCTTAGGGGAATTACACGTTTGAATATTTTACATGTTCCCCTTTGGGAAAGGAGGATGTGAGCTTAGGCTGGAACAAGATATTTTGCCTATCAGTTGGGACTCTCCAGGTAACTCTCTGTGTCTCTGGGAGATTAGTGAGTTTTAACTAATGCAAAGCTGCATGGTAGTTACCAAATGGTAGGGGAATGCTCTAATAACCTTTGAAGATGGAAAGCCATAAGTCTTCGGGGTAGCTCTCTGCTTTGTTTGCTTTGGGAGTGTTACATTGTCACCCACAGATGCCACTGAGGAGCATTTAGCAGCGAGCTGTGCAAATAAAGGCCTGGGAGACACACGGCCAGGAAAGCCCAGGTCCCAAGGTCTCATTCTTCCTCTGTCTCCCCCTCCTCTTTTTCCTTTATTTATGTCTTCTGGATTCTCTGGGATGTCTTAATTCATCTTTCAATGGAGACACTGATGTTTAAATTTATTTTCCCTGTGAAAATAAGCATCCTAGTACGACACTTGTTGGATCTCAGTGTCGTAGAAACCCCAGCCTCTCAGCCATGTTTTGTTGACTGGGTTTGAGGAAGAGTCATAAGAGGAGAGGCAAAAAACTGCACACAAGCAGATATTATAAATTAGCCTAATGAGCCTTGTTTCCTAGGATAACCAGGTAAGCAGTAATGTTAAAAGCTGAAGCAAAGAGGGCTTCAATGAGGTTTGCAGTAGAACAACCATCTCTTCTGTAATGCCTGTCTTTAGTACTGGCATTTCTGCTATTTCAAGCCATCTTTTTTTTTTTTTAGAAGACAGAGCAGCTTTAAGTGACACAAGCTGCATGGATTACTTATTGTAAATAATGCACAACTAGGAGTTTTCCCTTCACTTAAAGTTGGTGGGAGCCGCACACATTTTGTTTTGGCTTTTTCCCCCCGTTGGGATTTGGCACGTGGAGAGGTTGCAAATGCTTTTACCTACAGTGCAGGTGAGTTGTAGCTACAGAGGTAGTTTTAGCAATTTGTTCAGATTATGTGGACATTTAAAATGTGATTATTGTCCCAAGAGTCATCCTGAGCAGCAGCTTGCTGGATTTCAAGGTCATTGTTTATATTGCTGTGGCACTTTATTTGCACTGGTTTATTTGCTGTTACACTTGAGGACACTCTTGTTCACTACAGAAATGATCTCTTTCTTCAAACAGATGAGTTGGGAAGCAGATTAGTGGAATGTGATGTTATCTAAAAATGATGCAGCTATTAAACCAGCGTTGAGATTCTCTGAGAGTACTGATCAGTGAGAGAAGAGATGCATCTTGGATTATTTTTTTCTCTAAGAGTAAACTGTGCAGGGCTGAGTGACCTCCTCTCCCATTTTGGCTGATTGGAGTTGAGAGTTCTCAGCATATCTCAAGAGGTGCTCTGTCTTGCAGAATTGGGTCATTGGTTGAAAGTAATGATGGTGGTGGGGAACCCTGCAAGGTTTTGCTGTTTGTCACTTAATCTTTTTCAAGGATGTAAGGGACTGTAGCAAAGATCCTGAAGTAGATATCAAGTGGATTGGAGATGATGAACTCTGTCTTGATGTATTTAGAGGCTATAGTCATTATTTCTTCTGGCAATGGGTGACAGCCATAAATAGCACCTTCAGATTTGTCATTGTTTCCAGAAGAAACCGATCAAGTCAGGAAGTGAAGGCGCTTCCCCTCTCCTGCTGGGTGCACATTTATTACAAATGGCTCTGCAAGTTCTGTGGGTGTCTCACCTCTCCGTACTGGAGTAAGTGATGCTCTGGCATTTCTTATATTTTTCTTGATCTCTTGACCTGGGAAAATACATACAAATGTACAATTATTTTTTCTTATTATTTGGTATATTTTTTCTTTTTGTTGCCTGACTGAATGAAATCCATTTAGGATTCCTTACCTCCTCGGGAATTGTAGTAATGTGCATGTTTGCACCTGGAGCATGCACTTTGCTCTCTGCATGGGGAGCTGTGTCCTTTGGTTTAAAAAAAGAAAGTTACTTGTCTTGAAATAATAATTAAAAAAAAAAAAATCTAAGGACTGTGAAACTCCATTATACTGTAAAGCCTTGTTGGAAACTGCGGTGGGTTTTTGGGAGTGTCTTTCTTGTCAAAGCGTCTTCTTTTGAAAGGAGGCCAACATTGGCTTCAGTGCCCAATAACTGTGAATGAAGACGTGGTGCTGAAAAAGCTGTGGTGTTTCACAGCACTATGGAGAAATGTTAGTGAAGCCTGACAGGTGTATGTATTATTGACACAGGTTCTCCCTCACATGTATATAAATATTAGTATTTCTTTTTTCCTAATATCAAGTTCCAAACATGCCCCCATTCATGTCTTAAGCACTAACTTCTTTGAGTGGTGTTTTTAAGTAAATTATGGGGCCTGTCATTAGATTCCTAAAGAATTGTCTGGGTACAGAATGTCGAGCAGACAGGTACAGGGATAACACAGGGATAACACAGGGATAACAGCTTCCTTGCAGCTGGACCAGCAAAACTCGCAGAATGCACATCCTAAAAAAGAAATTATTGAAGGAGGCAGTGATTCCTTCCAGGATTAACTCTGCTCATTGCTCGTTAAAGTGTTACCATGAGGGTTAAACTAATGGCCCTAAGAAATAATGCAAGCACAGGATCAGTCACAAGTGTTACAGATATAGCACTAATTGGCCAATTTGAACGGAGCTAATCAACTCCTTTTAAATGAATATGACCATGGGCACAGGCAGAGGGAAATTTTCCCCTTTTCCAGGGAAGTTTTTCTCCTCTATTTGCAAAACAAAATCTAATCAATTTAGCTGTGAGGCTTTTTAGTCCAGTGGCCAAGAGCACAAGTCTTCTTTTTCAAGTGATTATTTTATGTCGTAAGTTATTTGTTAATTTTTTTTAATCGATTTTGGGGAGGGAGAAGTAGCATAATTTTGAATTCCCTTTTTTCTTGTGGCCAAATCTTACATTTTGAATTTACTCCTTAGCAAATTTAAACTTGCATTTTGTCACTCCCCTTAATTAAAACCAATGTTATTTAGGGAAGTGGTTTGTTGAAGCACATGAGTCCAGTTTGCTTTGATAATAAGCCAGTTCTAGATAATTCTAGCCTCACTGCAAGTGTAGAGAGAGTGTGTCCAACAGCTGCTTTGTCTGGTTTTGGTTTTTTTACTGTTTCATCTTATGTAAGAAAGTGATAATGACTGGAAACTGAAGAATCAGGGAAGGTTGTCTTTTCTTCTGGCCTTCATATTAAAAAAAAAAAAAAAAGACAACAGTATAACAGCTGGAAGGGCATGGTGACAATAAAAGCCACAAATTTTTAAACTGAAGTTAATGTTTCTTGGTTTGACTCTGTGTTCTTACTTAATGAACACAAAATATTGTTTTCTTTGTTTCTGCCTTCTCTGTATATGCTTTTAAGGTAAGACTATTCATTAGCCAAGTAAAATGAAAGTGCAGTCTTTATTTCTAATTGGAGTTGGATTTCTATCTAAAAGCAACTTGACAAAAATTATCATTCTTATGATTATCCAATAAGAAGTACAGAAATTCTTTTTATAGTAAACCTAAGTTTTTATTTCACTATTCAGGTTTAATCTTTTACGTTTATATTTTGTTTCCAAACAGTGCTTGCGTCTTACTGGAAACTATTTTTAGGTTCTTGAGAAATTGCAGTATTGCGTAGCTTAATATGCTTTTATTTAAGGTAATTTATATAAATGCTTTCCTTTTGTGCTGTGACATAGATAATGACATCAAAATATGCTTCGTTAGTCTTGATCATTCCTACATGCAAATATGAGTGTAGATAATACTACAGAAAAAATAAGAGCCTTCTATCAATTACTGAAGGCGTCTCTCTAGAAAAATAGCAGCATTGATGCTTCTGAAGAGGTATGGTTTTAGAAAGCTGGGTCACAGTGGTTACAGTGGTCAGGCTGGAGGAGTCTCTGAATGAAGCAGTGTTGTTTGAATTTTAAGGACTAATGATGTATGATTTCTTCATTATCTGCCCAAGAGGGAGAAATCTGCCTTACCTCAATGCATCTGACAAACAGCATAGCAAAATCCACGTCAGTGTATGAAATTAACCCTTCTGAGATTCTACCTGGGCCGTGAGATTGGAAACAAAAATACCACAGCGATGGCTCTTGGAGATGACTGAGAAGTTTCTGTGCTTTGCTGGAGGAAGAGTGGCTTCAAGTCTAGCTAAAATTGGGATGAGCATAAAAATTGCCATAATATGTTAGATCAGTAGGACACCTAGTCCTGAGTGTCACCTCAGGAATCTCTTGAAATGAGGCTAAGAGGCAGTGAAGTAGAGCACACTCCTCCTCGCTGGCGCTGATGTGGCCGTACAGGAGCCAGGGCTTTGACCTGTTCTCTGTCAGTTGGTCTGATCCTTTCTGAATCCACAACTTCCTGTGGTTATGAGTCTGCAGTTTATTATGTGCCATGTGAAAAGGTGCTCAGGTTGTGTTTTCTGGTTCTTGTGGTAGGAGAAGCTGTGAATAACCTTTCCTTATAATTGTCATACTAGTTTTGATTTTGCACATCTCTTGTGCTCTTCCACACTTGCACTGTTCAGCTCAGAGGAGGAAACCTGTTTTGTTGTACAGAAGGTGCTGAAGCCCATAACTTTTGTGTGCAGTGCTGAACAGGGCAGGGCTATTCTTTCTGGTTGTGGATTTTTCCTATCTTTGCTGTAAGACTGAATTATACATCCATCCCTGTTAGTATGGAAGTATTTCAAGCCTCTGATGCTCTTTCTTACCTTTTTTTGTGCATCTTCTAGTATTTACATGGCTGTTTGACACCAGCACTACAGGCTGTCCCAAGGGGCTCTGGATTTCTAGAATTGTAGCACAGTGTTTGTTGTTTTCTTCTCCATTCCTTGGGGCTCTTAATGAGTATGAAATTGATGTTCCAAGAGAATTCGTTGTAACAGTTTCAAAATTCTGAGTTGCAGTAGCTAATTTAGATCTCATTGTATAGGTGAGGTTATTTCTTTTTCTATTTCTTATTGTCTTGCCTTTAATTTCATCTGCTATTATCATTCTGCAGTTCTTAGCAAACAGCATTTATTTTTTATCTCTTGCATAGTTCTGTATTGTCTTAAAACTTTGCACTCATTTCATGTTTGTGTGCTTCCCCTGGAAAGCAGGACGCAGTACAGTCATTAGTCCTCATGGTATTGTGAAAAAATACTTTTTCTTTTTATTATTATTTCATGTGTTTATAATCAGCCTTTTAAGTATGAGATGATCTTCCAGAAGAAGCTCCAAAATATTTCAAGTCTCACTGGATGAGGGCACCCTCTCACCTGAGGTGATCATTAGCTTTGGGTTTGGCCTTAATGCCCAGATTGTACCATACCCTTCAGAAAACTTATTTATGACTAATTAGTAGATGAATTAACTTTATTTAATGAAGTTTTAACATTCAGTTATCTTTGACTAGATCTGCTGTGCAGCATATGGTATGGAATTTAACACTTATATTTGCAACATTTAAAAAATTTCATTCTGAAGCTCCCAGGTTGTGCAGCTTTTGAAATGCTGGTTATTCAGATGTGCATTCCCAGCCACCAAGCCTCCAGGCTGTGGTGTGCATAGATCGCTGGATGCCTCAGGTTGGACAAGGACGAAATGAGCATCCCTAGTCTGGAGGAACAAGCTCACATAGATCAGTCTCCTTGTGGAGGCTCTGTGGTGCCTTGTGGCCACACCTGTGTGATGTGCATGGGAAAACATGGACCTTACATTTAATCCCTAATGTATAGGAATATGCCACAATCCAAACGATTTATATTCCACATGATTGACTTTGATATAAGGTAATGACTGTGTTGGAGATTGTTGAATCAAGAAAAGTGATCTCATTTTGCTGTTAATGAGTGTTTTTCTAACGCCCTTTAGAAAATTCCATTCACCGTTTCTCTGTACCTCAGCAGTTTTCTGTTCATCTTGTGGCCTTTCACTTCTTCTGGGTATGCCCAGCCCTCATATCAGAGAATGAGCTTTTAATCTTTTGTGTTTAGAAGACCATTTTTGTAACCATAAAGGCTAACAAAGTACCTTACAAGAATTAAAGTTAAGATGTTGCAGAGATGTTGACCTCAGCTTTGGAGAGCTTTTAGGGAGTATTTTTCTAGGCCAGTTCTTCACTCCGTTTATGTGCTTGCTTTGCATAGAGATCTGGTAATTCATTTTTTTCCATTCCTGTTGCTCCTGGAGCGATTGTGGCAGCGCTGGGCTGTGCAATTTCCGGTTGCTGCTGAGGGCAGCACTTAAGTGGAGATGGTGTAATTTACATCCAGTGCTGCACTTGCCACTTAATGTTTTCTAGCAACTCCATTTCTATAGGGAGCAAATCAAAACAGACTTGGGCTGTCAGCAGAGATGTGTTTTCTAAACACAACCAGGCGAACGGTTTTCTTTTCCATTTAATCAAGAGTATATTTAAAATTGAATGTCACAGCGGAAGCATGTGATTATAATACATACAGGTATTTCTAGTGGGTTTAGCTCTAAAGTGCTTCCATGGGCTACACTTAGATGCAGAATATTGACACAGGGGAAGAAAATGCAGGAGACTTTACGAAATAACTTAAGGTAGTGTTTTCCGGACAAAGGTATCGTTTGGGTTTTTTGAGGCACTGTTTTTATTACATCCTGCTACAGAATTAAAATTCTGATTTAATAAGCACAACTAATGATTCAAAAGTTGACATGGAACTTGAAGAGTATTATCTCTCTTTTGTATTTATATATTAACAACAGAAACAAGGTTACATATGACAGCAGAGTATGAAAAAATACTGAACTTTGCCGGAACAGGGCTGCAAAAATAGTTTGGGGGGGACGACATGTATGAATTTGAAAACACTTTTTATGACAGTATAAATGTTCCAGTGTTGTCAGGATTAAGCTTTGAAATTGTACTCCTAAAAATAGAGAAATCTTTTTCAGTTGCACTCTGTCTTTTGAGCCCTTAGGCTCAAGTCTTGTTTTTCTCTGTATGAACAGAGATGAAGAAAAAAATCTTAAAATGAGAACAGATTTTCTTGTAATTTTACCATTCCTGATGTTGGGGTAATAAGAACATCATCCCTTACTGTGAGCTCTTTACTAAAACCCTGTGTTCTAACTCTTCTTAGGCCTTTAGGCCTGTTAATGTTCTTGTGATTTGAGATTTGTCGTTGAAAGTTGTTGTCTTTCTTTTCTTATTCTTTCTTTTTTTTTCTCCCTCTTTTTAAGCCTTCAGTACTTTTTAAAGGGAGGAATAAGAAGAGAGTGCATCAGTTAATGAGCAATAACAAAAGGCGGGGCCATATTTTTGTGGCATTGCCTAGAGAGAGAGAATTCCATGATTTAGCACAGCTCATAATACTGTAATTCCATTTAGGGGGAAAAGATCCAGGGGAAAGCTGTGTTTTGCCATCACAGTTTTGTGTGTGCAAAGAGTGGTAGATGACTCAAAGGGAGCTTTAGCAAGTTAAAACAGCATTTCAGTGGGTTATGCAGGCACAGCTCACGAGCTGCAGTGAAAATAGGTGCCTGTTTGGCTCCCTGTCAGAGGGTTTGAAGATCATGTTTGGTTGAAGATGTTCCAAGATCGTATGCGGGGACTTATGATGATTATTTGTGTTGATGCCTGAAGTCTCTTGGAATTAATCAATCCAGGAAGACCTATACTGGCATTACAGCCAGCCTAGTGTGTATGTTTTTCTCAGTTTTCTAGACTTAAAATGCCACATTGAAAGCCTTGTTACTCTGAGATGTTTTCTCAGCCTGTTTTGAGACTTCACTTACTTCACTCGAAAGGCTCAGTACTGCTTTAACACCTAAAGTGTATGAAGTAATCCAGGCTGTAAGGTGAGAAGGAGCCACATTTCTGTGCTTTTAACCTCGTATTATTTCTGCTTGGACGTAATGTTAAGAGATGTGCTGGCAGTGGAACTGAAATAGTGGCCAGGTTCTGCTCGGTCGGTAATGATAGCTGGAGAGGGATTTTCTTTTGAGATGCAAGAAGTTGTGTCAGGGCATCAGGCAGTCAGGAGTGTGTATTGCTAACACAATGGCAGGGGATTCAAGGCAGCTTGTCTTTTGTTGGATCTCACAGGTAGAATGAAAAATATGTTATGGTACCCAGATCTGTAATTTCACACAGAATAGTGTGTCCTGTAAATATCTGCTGGTTGAACAGACTTCTTCTAAGCCCTTTGTGATGGAACTTGGGACATGGATATTTCTGGGTTACCTTCAGATAAAAAGGGAAATTTTTGTATGTTATCCTCATAATGCACCTCCTTCAGATATGCATGTATTTCCATTAAAAACACACTTGCTAATCTGAGCTGGAACCCTTTAAAAACAAAACGTGAATAAAGTCTTGGAAAGCAGTGGGAGACCTCAGGACTCTACAGTGAAAGGATTGAACTCTGCCATCCACAGCCTCTTATGAATAAAGTTAGCCTTCTAAAGATAAAAGAAAATTCAATTACAAAGCAAGAAGGAGGGCGAAGGGGTGTAATTAAAACACATAATCCCAAAAACAACATGAACAGTGCTTTTTCATGTTATACTTAAAGCAGTCTGCTTTGTGTGTGCAGTTGCTATTGCTTAAGATTATTGATTTAGTTTCCTGGGGGAAACACTTTTGAGAGGATGCGAAAAGGATGACGTCTGTCGGTGTGACTGGCAGTGTGATTTCACACGAGCATTCTACTTAAGGCAGTTTGCTGGAGAGTTTTTCTTCACTGCTTGCTAATCTTTCTTTGAAAAAAAAAGAAATAAAGGGCTAAAATGAAGTGCTGCTCTCCTTTTTTCTCACGCTACTGGCAGTTGTCCTGTCAGCCCGAGTGCTTCAGGCAGCAGGAGGAACCAGAGGCAGCAGAGGGACAGATTGTTCTCTTCCATCTAATCCTGTGCTTGATTCCCAAAGTTTAGTAGTTTGGAGCTGGATTTTCAGAGCATTTGCAGTCCAACTCCCACTGAAGCCATCCACACTGGTGCCTAAAACCTTTGATAGGATATACAGCCTGAGGTCCACATTGGTCTGGGAACTTGAAAAACCTCTCTGGAGTTTAGTGCCAAGTGCTAATGTGATGTTGTAGTAAATACGCATCTGCTCTGCCGCACTGTTTCTCTGCTAATTAGCGGCTTAGTCTTATGCTAATGGCAGGAGTTGGGTTAGACCACCTATCTTCTTGGTTGTGAGGCATTCCCTGGCTGGAGTTAAAGCATTTCTTTATCGGGACTGGCTTTTATGATAGAAATACTCCGATTCTGTCTGTATCAGGGTGAGACACACACTGACCTGCTCCCACAGCTGGGTCGGAAATGAGAACCCGTAGGTGTTCATGAGTAATTGAAGTTGACAGGCTGTCCATCTTCGGACCTCATTCCTTCAGGAACTGCAGCTGGTTCGATTTCACAAACAGGGATGACGCCTGATTTGATGGAGAGGAAGAAGCTGTGAGGACGGAAAGGTGGGAGGGAGCAGGCAAAAGAAAAATGAAGATGAGTATAGAGATCAGGGTTGAATATGAACTTGACAGCCAAGAGGTTTCAGAATGTCTTTTGAATGCTCTTCTCTTATGCTCTTAATACCATTCAAAACCACATCTCTTTCCCAGTACTCTAGAGTTAAGTATTACAATTCCCTTGGATTATGTAATACTTTAGACTGATAGCTTGATAAAATACTAGTAGCATTATTTCATAAATTATTTTGTGAAAGAAATTTCTCTAAGGAAATATTTTGAATTATTGTAAAGAAAGTATCCATTTCTTACAGCAGTTGATGTGCATGTCTCGTTCTCTGCTTAAATATTGTGTGCAAGCTTAAAGAAGAATTGCTTGAGTAAACTTAATGTAAGAAAAAAAGCAATGTAAGTTTTGCCATGTGGTTTCTTAGTCAAAAAACATTCTTGCCTCTGTTCATCTTCTACCTGGGATACCTTATGTCCTGTTTGACGGCTTTTGTAAAAATATCTTGTGCCATCAGTTTAGTTCCTTTGATAAAACTAGTAATTAGAAGATACGCAATCAGAAACTAAAAGCAGCTATTCTTTTCAGCTGGAGAGAGCAAGTGTGTAATCACTGCTCAGAGAACCTGAATTCAGGTTGCAACCAGTGCATTTGCATTTCGAGTCTATAAAAAAAGGCACAATCATTTCAGAAGAAGTCACTGGAAAACCTGTTTCTGTAAGAGACGAGCTTGGTTGTTTTCTCCTAACCTGCTGGGAGACAGAAGTGGAGGAACCTAAACATGCTCATAGTGTTTTTCATGAATTGAAACACTGTGTGGGACTCGGGTCCTTCCCTGAGGACGTGTTTCCTGGCAGCTGTGTCAGACTGAGAACTTCTGGGCTTCAATCTGAAACTGGCCTTTCCCAAACGTGTCTTGCATTAAAAGTTTCACAGCAGCTTTTAAATGCCTTTAAGTGGCTGTAGTCCTTTGAGGAGCCTCATCTATGATGGGTTTGATAATTAGCTGTTGGCAGTGGTGTTGCTGGGGAATGGAGCTGGGATTTCAGGGAAGGTCTTTATGGTGTCTAAACCACTTTTGGGATGGATTGAATTAATGGTGGAACTACAGTGTAAATGTTTGGGTCTTGGAGACTGTAACAGTGACTTTCATGTATTTCATGAAATATCTCAGAGAGCAGTTTGAGTATCAGTAGAAAACCATATCAAGGGGAAGGTAGAGACTTCTAAAAATAGAACTTTCCCCAAGCTTTTATCAGGTCTTGTGTAATCTGAATGTTGAAAGTCTTTGTGGATTATTGTAAGAGTTGCTCTAGCATACTGTCATGTTGTGCGAATGTATTCTAGATGTTTCTGATGGTTCTTCATACAAAGAGTAACGGGGCTCAGCAGTTTTCACCTGCTGTAGGTGCCAAAGAAGTGTAGAGAGTGACTTACAGAACAGATTAAATTCAGGAGAGTCATACATGCCCATAGGTGACTCTTCCCCAAGAACAGGAATTTGTCATTTTACCATTGCCACTTTTATAAGGGTAGGATATTCTTGGTTTATTATTTTTATACTAAGTCGTCCACACTCTATCATACCTTTTGTGCATATTTATATCTTCCCACTTTTGATGTGGCTTGTTACGTCTGGTTATTATTGCCACTGCACTGCTGGGGATACACTTCTGCCAACACTTGCTTTCAGCAGTTGTTTTGGTTTGTTTTCTAATTCATCACAAGGCATGTACAAGGAGATGCACAAGGCATTCACATGTGTGTTTGCGGGTTGTAGGTGTTCTTGTAGATGAGGACTGCCTTTGCTGACTTGGTCATAAAAGACCTTCTCGCAGGCTGAATCACTTCTACACTACAAATAAAAAGTTATGGGAGTCCCCAAATGTGTGCGTTATTTTTCTTTCTCTGTTGTCTAAAGTTTGCTTCAGGGAAGCGAGTGGGCATTATTAAATGGAAAGTGAACCTAGCTTTAGTTCATCCCCCTGAAAAACTTGAGGAAGGGTGATTTGGAAAATCTTAAAAAAAAAAAAAATTATAAACTTCAAAGGCATAACCTTAAGTCTTCTGCAGATAAGCTAATACAGAGTTTATGTTTATGACTTGTTATCTTGTGTCTTTCAATAACCAACCAACTGTAAACCAAGAACTTAAAGCAAGATTATTGTAACTTGAATTTTATTTAAACTTTTCTGTATTGTTATTCCCTTACATTGGTCACTAAGACTTCATATGTGGCTGCTCATTATCCTGATTTTATCACAATAATCAGTTTTATAAATCGTTTTAAGCCTAAAAAGATAGTTTTGATAGTCCTCTGTAGGAAGCTACCATGATAAATAATGTTTGATGATAATTTTTCGTTGTATATACAACTGTTAGTTGAAAAGTAAATTGAGCTTAGACTAAAACTCTTCTCATTGGTGTGGATACTATAATCATGCTAGATAGATTAACATTGGACAGCCAAACCTTTGCTAATTTACTTCTTTCTCCTCTTACCACACTCTCCTCTGCACAATGAGAAAGCCTTTGCAGACTTTATTTAAATAAAAAGGCTGAAAGCATTTGTCCTGTCATGAAAATAACACAAAGTTTGCAGTAACATTAGTTCAGAGCTGCAGTAGATAAGAGGTGTAATGTGCCTTCTGGATTTTTGTGGGTTGCCTATCAGATTTTAAGAACTGAAATGGAATATTGTGTTGGAATAGAAACAAGATTGTATCTCCCCAAATACAAGGAACCCTTTAAAAGTATACGAAGTGACACGAGGAAAATAGAGAATTCATGTTTGCTCATTCATGCTCTTAGTATGACTTTGAGCACAAGATGAAGGGTGTTACAGTCAATACTGTGGCTGGAAGAAAGTGTTTCAGTCTTGATCAGGGGAAGGGGAGGTGCCAGTGCAAGGAAGGACTGGAGCTAACAGTCCCAAAATATGTCCCCGAAATAGCAGGCTGCCAGAGGGAGAAAGTCTGGAATGGGGTGGCCTTGGTTTAATGTGCACATAATACGCAAAATGTAATGATCCATTTTCATCACCTGACTGCTCTGTGTTGCTCATAGACCTCCCATAACAATCTTTTCCTCAAGAGACAAAAAAATTTTTTAAAAAACCCCAAACAAAAAAACCAAAAACAAACGTTAAGAAAAAGTCCTGGTTTTGGCTGTTGCAGTTTTTCAGTCATTGCTCTGTTTATGTAACTGCAGCAAACACATTTGTCTCTCCTAGTTAGAGCAGAAAGGAGTTTTATTCCTGGCAGTTGAACCCATTTCTGGCCAGGATGAAGGATGCAGGGAGCACATGGGCTGGTGTCACTGCCTGGTGGTACCTGCCTTACCTTGTATTATTGTACAGAAACCCCATCCGTGGCTTTTGAGCTCCCAGCTTGAGCTGCCCTTGAGCTGCCAGCCTGGGGCTGCCTCAGGTGCAGATAGAGGCTTCCTCTGCCTCTACCCAAACTGCTTTAGTAACAGTTACACCTTACCTGTGCTCTTGCACCTCTCCTCTCCTCAGCCCAGCTCACACTGCAGCTCAGCCACAGCAGCAGGGAGTGCTCCCAACCTGCCCTGAGTGCCCTAAGTGTGAGATCCTTACACTGATCAAACTGTAGAGCAGTTCTAGGTGAGCTTTAATGGCTTGCAAATCCCCTGAGCCATCCAGCTCTCTCCACATCAGTGTGTCAGGTGGCCTTTTCAGCTGCCTGACCGTGACTGATTATGAGTGTGGGGAAACTTGTATGCTGTGCAAATTTTCTGTCTCCCCTATACTTGATTTCGGTTTCTCCTTAACCATGAATTTTCTTGTTCTTTTGATGATGTCTGGTTATCCTCCTAAATTTGCATCATCTAGTTCTCTGATGTTGTCATTTTATTATGTATATAAAGCTGAAAGGTATTTCACTGAGCAGGTGAAAAGCTAGATATCAGGTCTAGTTTAATCTGATTTCTAAGGCAAAGCTGTTGATAAGTATGTTTTAATAATTTAGTAAATACTTTACGGTTTATAACTTAATACTTTCAAATAACTGAGGTAGCAGTCTGAGCTTGTTGTTGGAATAAGTGCTCCCTGGAGCTCATGTAGAAAAATTGGGTAGAAATTTTGAATAAGGAAGGTGTGATATGAATAACTGTAGTGGATTTCTAGGAAGTGCTGACATGTTCCACATGTTTTAAGCTGTATTGAAATGTGGTTGTTTTGACCAGCCCTAGATCTGCAATTCCTCCAAGTTTTGATTAAATTTTGATTGCCTGTGTGACATGAGATCATCATGATGTCATACTGCTGGGCTTCTCTTGCACAGTCTCATTGACTCGGTGGCAGAGGTGACATATATGGTTTAGCTTTGGTTGTGGGGGTCTGCTCTGTAGATGAAGATGCTTTCAAAATTGCTGTAATCTTCATTACCTATCCCTTTTAAAAATTACCCTTATTACTGTCTCTCTGCAAGAATGCCCTTTTTTACTAAGATGTTAGCATTCCAAAGCACAGTAGTGTTTGTGGAGCAGTACAACTTCAGGTATTATCACACAAGTCCACCTGCCCTGGCACACCTGAGCTGAATTCTCCAGTTCTGTTTGTGTTACAAGGAGACACTGTTGTGAAGTACAACACAAACGAAGGGGAGGCACCTGTCCCCTCTTGGGACACCTGATAGAGTAGTTCAGCAATTTACAATAGGAGTCTGAATCTCTGGTAAATAGAAATTTGATGTGAAGACTTGGATCATACCTGGGGCATTACCCAGCTCTGCCACCAGATGATTTCTTGTGCAGTCTGCAGTGTGAGGAGTCACTTCAAACAGGAGCCTCAGAAAGCTGCCAGATGTTGTTTTGCTGTCTGCAGACAACACTCCCATATGAAGTCTTTAGCTTGGTGCATCAGAGAACAAAAAGCACATGCTGGTAAAGTAGGAGGTTATTTTCAGCTTTATTGTTTAAAACAGGAGATCTGGAGTGTGAGCCTGGAATCCCATATTTCTAAAACAGTGAACTGGCAGTGAAGACTAAACTAAATTTCTCATTTCCTCTTAACAACTCCCCAAGAGCACTTGATTTCAGTAGTTTTTCTGTAGATACTGATAGTGGATTAATTTGGCTACACTATAAGTTAATAAGCCTTCATGGCATTTAACTTAGCTCCTTTATTTTTTCCATTGCATTTATTGTCTTTAACGACAGCATTGCCGTAAATTGTGGAAACTAATTTTGAGTGTCCTCTGCCCACAATCTCTTGATAGCAAAGTATTATAGGCTGTGCTACAGTGATGGCTAAGAATCACTGTAATAGAATTAGTTTGGGTTTGGTTGGTTTTTTTGATAGGCATCTATTTAGGATTAGGATGTTTCTAAAGACCCTGTCATTTATGTGCCTTTTGGGTAGTTACAAATTCTTGGTAATAGATGTTTATGATGTGACCTCTGTCTGAACTGACTATAAATGCATCAGCGATGAAAAAATTAACTTGCATGAAATGAAAAGGCTCTGAGAGCAGAGGCAGAGAGCCAGTGTGAGTTCACTCAAATCCAGAGCGCGCCCAATGTCACACAGCATTGCTGAGCTAATCCGCCTTTTCTGTGTTCAGTGACAGCTAAAACCAGAACCTATTACACTTTTAGTAATTTTGATTAAAAGAATGAGAAGATTGTGTGGTGCCCGAGCAGTTGTGTGGCAGTGCTGGATGTCACCACCTGACTGCTCTCCATTGTCTCTGCTTGTGGATCAGTTCGGTGAACGCAGCTCACAGGTCTGCATCGATGGCGTTACAGACAGGTGGCATTGCCACCACTTGCTTGATTTCATTTGTGTTTGTGGTGACAATAATGAGCATGGCTCTGGAGCAGGGAGGGCAGGAAACTTCAGAGCAGCTCTGAGTTTTATCTTCAACTCCTGAGTAGTATTTGGCTTTAATGTCTTTAATCCCCAGCTGCTTCCTAGGAAGACAGTGGCCTTTTGGGAAAGCTTTTCTGATCAGCCTTACCTACACACTTGCAAGCAGTGCAAGTAGCTGGAAACAGCCAGCCTGAGGAAAAAGCCAGCCATAAATTCCGTATTTCCTCTTTCTTCTCACTGTGTTTTCCCCTGTTTGGGTGGGAGGATTGCATCCCTCGGTATTTAGATGTAGCACTTTATCTCGGAACTTTCTAATTTCTGTTATTTTGTCTTCTCTGCTGGTTTAGAAGAAAGCCAGGAAAAGGTAGACAAGCTGACTGGTGCACTGGGGCTCATTCCTTGCTGTTAGAGGAGAAGAGTGCTAGGGATGCAGCACACTGCAGGAAGGATGGACTGTCACATTCCCTTCTCCAGAGCTTGGCTGCAGCAACAGGCAGCTGTCCTCTTGCTGCACTCTAGAGGCAGCAGGCTAACGTGATGTGCTGGGCAATAGAGACCTCTGAACTTAGAATTTGCTGCTCTTTAGATCTGTTCTACCTGTGTTACTCTAAGCTCAGGGCAAATTGTCTTTATTCACCAGTCTGAAACAGATTTGGCACCATAAACCAAAGGCAAATTGAGAAAGCCTCAATTAAAATTAAAGAGTGATTGCCCAAGGAGAAATATTAAGCAAAACCCACAAAATGACATTATATTATCCTGAGCAAGGAGTGAAATGACCAGGCTGAAGGGTTGATTTTCTAAGGTTGAACAGCTGGTGCTGTTGGTGCCAGGAGCCAGGTTCAGAGCGCTGGTGGCTGTGGCCGTGCCACTGCTGTTGGTTACCAAATGGTTTTTCTGCTTGGCCAAAGCAGAAGGCTAACAGCTGAGGCTCAAAGGCTGATGGCATTGCCCACCTGGGGACTTAGCTCTGTGGTGGTACCCTTGTGATGGGTCTGGCATCAGTACCATAACATAAACCATGTTTTTCAGGTGAAAGCAAGTAGATACTTCCTTTCCTGAGTAATGAGTTTCACAGCTCTGGTCAACCTGACTACATCATGCAGGATAGATGTCTGCAATTTTTGGTAGTTCTAGATAAAAGTGTTGTTTCCTATTCTGTTCAGTGAGTGCTAAGAGAAGAAAGGAAGATATCCACTGAACCTAAATCATTAATAAGTAACAGTGAATTATCTTGACAAGGGACATTTTTTTCATCCGAAGAAAGCTAGAGTACAGGTGCTGTGTTCTTGACAGTGACTGATGGATGCAGCTCAGAGTCTGAACTATAAACTGGCTTTCATATTGATTAAAATGTATTTGTGTACCTTAAAAGTTTGATGTGGTGAGCACAGATGAATTTTCACATACAAGTAAATGGTAAATGAAGTTGTACCTTTAAAAGCAGCTGCTGAAGTAAAGATTTTCATTTGACACAAGAAGCTGAAGCATGTTTCTCCTCTTAACAGGTTTTTTTCCCTTGGAACCAGCATAATTACTGTCGGATATAAGTTCACTTGAGTTTCAGAGGTACCAGACTGTGCTATAGTGTAAACACAGCTGCTATTGAGTAAAATAGCTTCAGTCTTCTCTAAAGTATACAAGTTCAGTGTTAGTGCAATAATAGATGCTTATTTTATTAACTGTTAGTCTGCCTGTAGACTTCCTTGGCAGACTAAAACAATGAAGTTCACCATGTGCCTGGCCTTCCATTGACTGATAAAGGATGCACACTGAGAGTAATACTGGAGCTTCCCTGAGAAAACCTGCACCTCCTGGTCACCCAAAGGATTGGAGAGAGGGGGTTCCTTCCTCACATTGTAGTGTGGGAAGAATCTGTGCAATGATGTGCAAACCGTGTTATTTATGCTGGCTGAGTTAGTTTATATAACATGCCTGAATGTCAGGTACAGTTGTGTGCACTTCAAATATCAGCATAGATGAGGTTCATGTTCAGCACTCAATGGGAAACTGGTCAGGAGCAATTAATCAAGTATTGGTGAATGCTGATAGACATTGCCCCTCCAGGTCCTTGGCAGTACTGCCAGCATCAGGGAAGCAGAGGTAACCATCATCTATATAGAAATTCTGATTTTATTTTTTTTTTTTTGGTCACAGTATGATTACTGTGTTTCCCATGGCTCTTTTCCTAATTGATAGAAGGTGGGGTTTTATTGTTTTTATTTTTCATCTTATGGACAGCAGTCTATTTATTGCATAGTTAAATGGCACTGTGATACAACTTTGCTGATAAATGAGAATCTCTGCATGGCTGTGCTTATTTCAGACAATCTGGGCATAATTATTCTCTCATCAGAACCAGCTTTAGGGAGACTGATCCCATAGATGCATGTGCCTCAGTTCTGCAAGTTCTTGGATTAAAAAAGTAGAAGTGCACCATGGAATTTTGTCCTGAGGGTAACTAAAATATAATTTAAGTAAAACAGGTCAACTTTGTGTGTGCAGCCATCCAATGACCAAATATGTGGAGCTTATTAAATACCAGCATTTAACTTCTTATATAAGAAGGCTGAATTCCCTCATGCTGGTTGTGAGTTGATGTTTTTGAGGACTGCGGTCTATAGATCTCCTAGAGCTGTTAAGAGCATTGCTCTTCTGTTCACAGCACAGAACCTCTGGAGCGAGAGGGTGACACTCTGGTGGGTGGAAAGCATTGAGAGCAAACAGCTAGAAGGGGAAAAGGGGTTTCAGGGCTTCCCAAACATTATTTGGGACTGATACCTAAAGAGATCAGTTGTTGCTGTAAGTGCAGTTACCCTGAAAGTATGATCCAGACTCTGTTTTGTGCCTCGAAACTCACTGAAAGCTGCTCTTTAGCTCCAAAGTCAAGTTGCATTGATCAGCCAAATCCTAGATGACAGAGCTGTCTTCCCATAGCCTCTCCTGGCATGGTGCCTGGGGAGGTTTCCAAAATGTGAGTGCCACAGAACAGTGCCAGAACATGCTGCTCCATGGCTGCAGGACAAGCTCGTGTGTGAGCCTCTGCTGCACATCCCTTCTCTGCAAAAACACAGTCACTGACCTATGTGCTGACTGCTGCAAGTGCTGATGTTGCCAGTTGATGCCTGTTTGAGACCTTTGGGGACTTCATGTAAATCTAGAAAGTTAACATTTTCTTGCTCGAGCTCCATAGTTTCTGGTCTGTGCTTGGGTATTTCTTGTGCTCTATTGGAACGGAGCCGCTGCTCCATCATCCTGCAGAGTCACAGCACACCGTGTGACAGCCAGGATGATGGGACACTGACAGGCTTATAAATAACTGAGGATAGGAAGTTTCATTCATCTCTGCTGCTAGAATTGAATACTGTACCTGATCAGGAAGATGAAAGGGGTAGTAGTTGTTTATAAATCTTATAAATGAAGGGAGGTTTAGCCTAGACAGGGTCTCCTCTTTGGCTTTGCTGTGTGAGTTTGTTCAGTGGAAAGTTTAGGGTGAGGTAGGGATGAGTGAGTGGGTGTGGAGCTACCTTCTTCAGAGTAGTGCAGCCTTATTTTGCCTAAGTTATGAGTGGAACTACAGCCAAATTATAAAGAAAGTTCACAAGTCTTTTAAAAACATGTAAGTGGTGAAGTCTGGAAACAGACATTTTGAGGTACATTTCCTTGTTCCATGCTGAGGCTGAGCCCTGAGGAGCTGTCATTCTCAAGAAAAGCCTGACCTTTTCTTTCAGGTTCCTCCTCTTTCTTTAACATCAAAGGTTCTCATAGCACATGTTGTGGCAAGAACTTATTTGGACATTTACTGTTAGCGCTTTGATTTTTGCTCTCTTCATTGTTGCTCACTTGTTTGTGAAGGCATGGTGCTTGTGGAAGATTTTTGTGGTGCAGACCCAGGGTCAGTTTGATTTCCACCATTTCTTCACTGAATCCAGGTATGGAGGTGAACAAAGCAATTGCACAAGGCCCCTGTTTGTGTCGGGGTGGTTGGAATCAGAAGCCTGAGACAGACAGCTCTGCATTTTCACTTCCTTTGACTCACCAGAAATCTAAACTGTCCATGAGTGCTGGACTGAAATAAAATTTGAGAGAGGAAAAAGACAGCTCTAAAAAATTTACATTTGTTCCATTTTTCTCTCTCATGCTGAATTTTGAAATACAAACTCTCTTTCCCCCTTTCTCCCCTTCAGAAGTTGTCCTTTTCGAGCACTGGTGCCTGAGAGCTGGAAGCAGGAATGGCACTGAGCACGTCCCCAGCCTCTTGGGTTGCCCTAAGCCAGCATAAAGCCACGATGCATACAATGAATTTAGGCTAGAAACAGGCAGTAGGGTTTTTTTTCTTCTCAGTAACTGAGTTTTATCACAGTAACTGACATTATAATGAACCAACTTGTAATTAATGTCAATGAAATTTAACTGAGTTGTTATTTAAATAATGGAATAATCTTGGTAGCAGCATTTGTGGGGTTTTGTACCATCACGTAGTGAAGACAGAGTGTGGAAAGTAGAAGATAAAAAAGTAAAAATCATTGAAAGCTGGCAATTTAGGAGGCTGTGAGAAATATTTACAGTGTTTATTGTAGTAATGAATGCTGTAGAGTTCATGGATGCAGAAAATGAATAAGCTCTTTGGGACATTGTTCTTAGAGCCTTTTCTCACATCACAGAGGATGATGCGATGGGTTTGTTTGGCTGAAGGGAAGAAAAGCTTCTAGTCATGAAAGAAACTGTTTATATGGACCTGGGGTGGCTATTGTGTGAGGAAGAGTTTTTGTTAGCTCTTTGTTTTTGCAAAGAGTTTGACAGAATGAGACCTGCATAGACAACTTTTGTCTCAATTTGACTTTATTTTTTTCCTATGTTCTTTAGATCTAGGAAATGATCACTGTAACCCCGAAGTGTCAGTAAGTTGGACTTGTAGGGCAGGAATTTTAAATGTGGAGGGGTTTGCTACACCACTGTGGTGTAGGTCAGTAAAATAAGTTACCAGCTTCTTTTGCTGAAGCATTGGTGTTCTTGGTCCCTAACTTCTTCGTGGAAATCTCCGGACTAACTGTTTAATATTTTTAAAAGGAAATTTTGTTTCTGAAGCAAGTGGGTATTTCCTAGGTCTTTACTCTTTCTTTTGCCCTTAGTTTCTCTTATCCTTAGGGCAAAACTACAATAATTGCTTTTACTGACCCCCTGTTTTCCCTTTCTTTCTCTGGCTCCCCCTCTCCCCACCTATGTGTGTACCGGGAGGAAGAGCCTAACACCCTTTCCTTCTTGAGTCTTTTCTTATCAAATTTAAGTTTTTCAGGCATGATACTTCTTTGAATATGTATGCTCTAATGTGTCTATGGTCACGGAATTGAGTGGTGCTAAAAGGGATCTTGTTGTCTGAGGAATATTCTGGCGTTTGCTCTTTCAAATCCAAGCAGCACTAAGGATGAAACTGCTGTTTCTAAGGCAGTAGTGAATTTCCACAATCAAAAATGTTAAAAAAATAACTAGTACCACTAAGTGAACACATGTGGGAGATAATGTTTAAAAGCCCATGGAAAGAATATATGTTTAGAATCTGCCCCGCTCAAGATTTCAGAGTAAGGTTTCAACAAGAAAAGCTCCTGATATCCCTTACCCTTTCCATTTGCAGCATCTGAAGTGCAAATGTATGGGTTTTGGGTGTTCTGACTTCAGCACTGCATTGCTCTGCGAGACTGCAAGAGCATTGTGTTTGGATTTGTTTTGTGTTTTTTAACTCAACTGCTTTCTGAGCAACCCCAGCTCCAGAGCTGCAATATGGGCAGGCTTACAGGTGTTAGTTTAGCCTTCCAGTTAGTCATTGCATCTTTTTGACCTGCTTGGTACAAGCTGCTTCTTTATGAGGTCCCCACCAGTTGATACTTTTTTTCCCTTGGAAGTCCTTGCTTCACTATGAAGTGATTTGCTGTGATGTCTGTCTCACTCACCTCCACAGTGCTGTTTTCCTCTCCCTCCTATTTTGATAGCTCACATTTTAGAGAGCTGCAGGTTATAATCTTGTTTTGCTTGGCGGGTGAGGAGCCTCGACGCAGTTCACTGCCACTGCAACCTTATTGTGGCTCATCAGCATCTTCACCTTTGCCTTGTTGCCTTGAGCACTTAGACTTTAAAAATAACCTGTCCTCCTATGGCAAAGCCTCCTTTACCTTTCATTCCAAGAACTAAAATGAGTATCGCTTGGACACATCTAAAAGTGAAAGATGCCATTTTTCTGTGGAAAAGAAGTAGCTTGCATAGATCATCTATGGCACAAAGCTATGAAATAAGTTCTGTAAAATTAAAATTCAGGTGGGGGGTTATGCAGATTGCCTTATTTGAATATTTAAATGTTCTGTAGCTTTTTGATGACTGCTTTATCATTGTTTTCCATATATATGCAATGATGCTCATTTACAGCCTTCCCCAATCAGTTATACAGCAAATACCACTGCTATAAATAAAATGTCATTTGCAGGAGACAGAGTTTTGTAAGTTAAATGAGGAAGAAATGTTAGCCGTGATCAGTTGGTCAGGATTTTCTCTACAAGATATTAAAAGGAGTGATTGAAATGTGCATTTTCCATTCCTCTTCTCTGATACTAGCCAAGGAATACTTCAGGGTTTTGGGTAGTGTTTCAGAAAGATTGTCCAAAAAAAAAAAAACCAGTCTGGGGATGTTATCTCATGTTGCAGCTCAGTAAATGTAGTAAATGGCAATCAAAAAGCAGCAGTGCTGCTTGTCACCATCCCTGGCCATGCAGTCTCGCCCTCCTCTCAGCCATGGCTGCTGTCTTAATCCTGCAGTCAGCTGTTTCTTCTCTCCAGCGGGAAACTAATAGCTGTTGGGGTTTTTTTTTCCCTTGTTCTTTTCTTGGTCAGATCATGCTTTGGCTTGTTTGGTGCTTTTGCACTGTCTACTAAATAATTCAGATATTTCTGTCTAGTTATTCAGTATCACTGGCTTTGCTTTTAGTGTTTGAGCAGTGTCAGTGAACTCATATTTGTCACCATCAGGGAAAATACACTTATTTTTGCTGTTACGCTCTGAAGCCCCAGCAATATCTGCCAGACACTCCACTTGAGCAGCTCACACAGGCACACCTCGGGCTGCTGAGCTGCTCCTGATCCTGATCCTGCTTCTGCCATGGGCTTTCCTGCACCTGCAGGGAAATCCTGTAACCTCCTCTGCAGTTTTATCATGTCTCACATGGGAGTGATAGATCCTGCACCGGCCTGGTGAATCTTGTCGAATCAGTTCTAAAGTAACTTAGATTAGATTAGTTCAAGGTGATTATACTCGAGACTTGCTCATCAGCGACACTATCTTTGGAAAATATGGAGCAGCTCAGGTCAGAATGCATCTCATGGTAACAGCACAGTAGGTGTTCAAGAGTGCACAGGAGACCTATGAAATAGGTTGGGGATCAAAGTAAAGATCTGACTGTCAAACCAGACTGCAGAGGGCTTTTTTTTGAACAGCTGGTGGAAGTTAGGATTTAGGATAACCTGCCCTCAGCACTTATTTTGTTACAGGATCTTTAAATATGCATTGTAGGAAGTTGAATTTTGCCTCATCTAGGATTTCTGACTGGAGGTGATAATTTTTACTTAGTCATTGAGATGGGAAGTGATTTTATTTAATAAAAATGGAATTAGAAGTTCTTATATTCACATTTGAAGACTTGAGCAAAGGGACACAGGCTTTGAGATACATTCCCCATTGGCACTCATGCATGGTAGAATCATGATTCTGTTTTTGGCTTCCCCTCAATTTTAAGGTTATAATTGACAGTCATGTTTTCACTTTCAAACAAGGAGTGCCTGTGAGTAGGAAATCACTGTAGCCCTGGCAAGGAGTAGCTTTTGGATGGTATATATGTACCATGCGTTGAATTGAGCAGGTCTGCTGGGCAGGAGGAGGAGGAGAGAACATATCCTTACAGAGCCAGTGAAACCTGCTGCTGTTTCATTTTCTGTGCTGCTGCTGTTCCTGTGCACTGCTGGCGGAGGACTGCGGGAAGAGTGGGTCAGTCACAGGTTGCAGGAGCTGCGAGGAGGAGGAGGAGGAGGAAGGGGTGTCCTCAGTGCTCCTGGTGCCCAAGCTGGCAGAGCAGGCTCGCTCTCTCTGCAGATGCTGTGCTGCTGCTGGCACCTGCTGCCTGCAGAGCTATTTGGGAGTGTTCCAGGGCTGCTCTGGTAATCAGACTTGCCTTGCACGGTAATGAAACAGCGAGATTAAGCTATGACAATAAAAACCTGAGGCACACAAGCCCTGAAGCAATGCTGGACTCTGAAATGTGGGTTTGTGAAGAAATGACATGGCAAGCCCAGAGTTCTGACTCTTCCAAGTTTGTAGTCGCATTTATTCAGGTTTCATCTGAAATGAAGAACTGCTTATCAGCATTTCTGAAAGCACAGATGGAGCACTGATGGCCCTGATGATGAAGTGGCTTTGTAGAGTATGGTCAGTGTGTGTGGGGTGTGGTTGTCACCTTTTGGAGTCCTCTTTCCTGTTAATCCTTTCCAAGTGTATTACCTTCAGCACTTGAATTCATTTAGTAGCTTGAGGCTTACTTATTACTAGAAGGTAGCACAGAGTCCTTGTTTGGGAAAATGGACTCAGTGTCACTTTCCACAGAAAACTTCTGGAGCCACAGGCTTTCCCTGTTTTGTTTGCTTGTTCTGTGACCTGTGCTGGCCACGCAGGAATAAGTTAATTTCTTCATACGGAAGATCGTGAGTTCTGAGTCTGTTTTGATCCAGCTTGATTTGTTGTGATGACTGCTTTTGCTAAAACTGTGTCCTGTTTGCTTCTGCAGCGTTTATTTGCAATCAACACAGGGTTATTTTTTTAGTGCCACTGCTTGTTAAAATAGGTTTTCTGTCTGTTGGACAGTTTGATTTGTGGTTGCATCTGTCTGTACAGACCTTATGTTCAAATATCATTAGTGGGCATAAAAACAAATAAAGATCCTGTGATTAAAGGTTTTTTTAATTGGAATTATTTAAGATTAAATTACTTAGATTGAAATTATATTACACCAAAACTGCAAACTTTGAAATAAGTTATTTTACATCTTAATTTTCACTCTAGGCTACCAGTGACAATTTCGCTAACAGATTGTTTGTTCAGGGAAGAAAGCCTCATGATCCATGTATGCAAAGAAATATGAATGAAATGCCACGTGCTTTGTTTTCCCCTAGTATCAGTGCCAATATTTTTAAAATAAGAACCTAAGGTTAAATCACTGAGTCAATTTTTAGACCCAAATTAGGAGATTTGGTTATGATTTCACAACTGATGTGCACCAAAGAGTTGAGCCTTTTTTCAGTTGGAGTTGAACTCAACTTCAGTTGGAGATGTGTTGGAGTTCCTGCTTGCTCTATGAAAATTGGATCTAGAACTGGAGGTCAACGTGTTGATAAATAGGTTTAGCTCCTAACCTTTAAACTTCTTTTTTGGTGGGGGAGGGAGCATCCTTGTTGGGAATAAATGTTCTTGGTGCTAAGTTGGGCCTTTTTGTGGATCTTAAGTGTCTGTAAGTGATGTGAGCCCTCGCTGGCTGATGGGATCCGAGTTGTCCTGTGATTGTGGTGGCATTCAAGGGAGAGTTGCCCTTTCCGTGTGTAGCCTGTGGGTGAGAAACGTGTGTAATATATTACTTTTTTCTGTGTCCTGTACCCTTTCAATGACATGATGAAGGAAACAAGTGGGAGTGTCTTTTACACAGAAAAGGCATTTTATGTGATGGACTTTTTAAAAAATATCTTATTTGGAAGATACCTTCCTTCCCCATCCAGTCCACTCCTTTAATTGTTGTATTGTCTGGAGTGGTGACGTCCCTTAGTTGGTTCTCTGGAATAGGAGTTCAATTTCAAAGAAGATAGTGCAAAATTTTTTCCCCTTTACGTGACATGAGTGCTGAGCCAAGCTGAGTGTCCTGCTCAGATTTTATTCAAAAACTTTCCTATAACATATGCAGAATATGAGTCTGCAGCGAGGACTTGTTTGAATAAATCGAGCCTCATGGCAGTATTAGGGAACTGTTTATTGTAATTTTGTAAGACCACACTGACCTTCATATGTTGTCTGTGAGCCTGACATCCTTCATAGATTGAAATTAGTTTCCAAATCTTGTGTTCTCAGGTTTCTCCAGTAATTCTGCTGTTTCGGGCACTTACAGATTCATTTGTATCTGTGTTAATTGCCTCAAATGTATGTGCAATGAATGTACTTTTTGATTTAAAGCATTTTTCTTCCATGCAGTGGATGGCTGAGCGTTGTATCCTCAGTTATGTTCACCCATTGGTACTTTGTCTTCTCCCATGTAGCAATGCCCGTGTTCTCCCTTAACACCATGGAAAGGGTGGGATTTTCTTTTGTTTTGGAGCTCATTGTTGTTAAGAGCTAATGCAGGTGCCTTGCCACCCATAGCTCCCACAGGTTGCTCTCTAGAGCTCTGTGCTGCTGATCTCAAATCTTGGCATTGGCTCAGATTTGGCTCCTGAACAGCATCTGAGGGAGTTCTGGGCATTTTTATTTAAAACCAGAAGAGAGAGACTGGTGATGGCTCTGACAAAAAGTTAAGCTATTTCACTAAAAGTCTAACCCATGATCCTGTACCCATTTCTGTCATGTAGTTACTCTAGGGAAGCTGAGAAAGCAGGTGTTTGGTAGTGCTGTGTGTGCTGGGGAACATTTCACTGAAAGGCTCCTCAAATGGGGTGTAAAGGGTCCGTTCCTCTGCCAGATGAACTCCTGCCTGTCGCTTCCTCATGGGCAGCACCCCTTTCACATCTTTGTGTCCTGGTATTCCACACCTACGTGCACTGAGGATTCAGATCCAGAGGAAGAAGTCAGTTTCTTTCCATATGAGGGCTCTGTTTTATCTCACCATGAATCATACTACATTTTACTGGCAGAATATTTGCTTGTTCATGCTGCTTGTCTTTGTACGGAGGATAAGAAGCTGCCAGGCTGTTGTCTGGGACTTGGGAGCAGCAGGAACTTCACATTTTTCCTTCATCTTCCTTTCCAGCCTGTAACTTCAGGCAGTTATATTCGTGCAATAGGATATGAATTTTAAAAAATCAACAGTGAAAGCAGAGCAGTCTGTTCTGTCTGGTTTCTTTATTTGGCCCATAACCCCCAATGTGCTTGTAGTCTGCATGCCATGAAAGTAGATGAAGAGAGCAGAATAATGCTGGAGATTTTGCATTTAAAAGAGAAAACCAGACCTTAAGGACTTGACAGAACTCCCCACTATCTTAAACATTGGAGGCAAACTAATCAATATTTAACAGCTCCTATTTGTAACCACTTATAAACACAAAGGAACTTTTTGGGACACCCTATGGTGTGTTATTCCTCTGTCAAGTGAATGCTGTGTCTGTCCAGTGGCATTTAAATTAGCTGGGAATAGAGCTGTGACTTTTACATTCTCACCTGGACATAACGTGCAGTCCCATGGAAATTGCTTTAGTGGCTGGGTAGCACAGCATGGGTTGTAAAGTCAGGTCCTGCAATTTGTTGAGCTGGACCTGAGTGTTTCAAGATTCATTAACCAGGCTTCCCAGTTCTAGGTGTGTTACCTGGATGGTCAGGCACATCCAGGCACTGAGTGAAATCCTGGGAGCCACGGGACTTCAGACCGGGGTCAGGATAGGAGAACAGATATAAATTGACCTAACCTAAATGGAAAAGATAAACATCACATATGGTATCAGCAGAATTTTGCTAAATAAGTTATTGTTTGTTGTTTTTTCTGTGATGTACAATGCCTCTAATGGAAGAGCAAGTGAAAGCTATGAGCGCTCATCCCATTTTGTGACAAAATAGATTCTGGTTTTCTCTGGTAAATGTTTTTATGCTAATGAAGCGCAGGTTCGCAGACATTTCCACATTTTCAAGGCAGAAAGGACTGCCAGGCTGTAACCTTTCAGTGTGCTGCAAGATTCTTGTTTATTTGACTGTGTAATGCCAGCACGTGCTGTATTTAACCTGACGTGAGGGGCTCTGACACTCATTCCCTGGCACAGCATCGGCTGCGGGCGGTGGTCCCTGCCCTGTCCTGGTGACACAGCCACCGCTGTCCCTGGGTGCTGCAGGTGCCTTCCTTTGCTGCAGGCAGGGAGGGACCAGGAGCACAGCTGGGGTGCTGCTGTGGAAGGGCATTACTGGGGCACCTGCCCGAGTCCTGAGGGTGTCTGTGCACAAAGAGCAGTGGTGTTAAATCCTGTAAATCACGGTGGGGTTTGCTGGGTCAGTGTGCACAGGGCAGTCTGTGCTGGTGCTCTGCCCACCTTGACAGTGGGTGTTGGGTCAGCGCAGGGAAGCTGTGACAAACACAGACTTTTTTTTTAATAAACCCTTGGAGCAGAAATCACACGTTTCTTGTTGCGCTGGAGTGCAGTGGTGCAGGCTGGCTTAGCATGCTCTGCAGGGCTGCTTGCTTGTGGTTACCTCCATTGGAAGGTGTGAAGCATGTTCAGAGCCACACAGCTCTGTAAGCCTGGCCTGCTCTGGTTGGTAACAGCCTGGATTCTCCACAGCTGATTCTTTGCCCCTTTTGCATCTCAGGAGAACTTCTTTGGAAGTGTAAGAGCGGAAGGGGTGTTCTTTAAATGCCCTTCTCTTTGTGGAGTCTCAGCATTGCTGTTGCAATGGAAGGGATGAACTTGGAGCTCTCTTCTGCTAAAACAGATTCAATGGGAGCAGCAGGGAGTTGGAAGGGTGGAACTGTTAAGACTGCTGGTCTGTGAGCAGAGATGTCAGTGCAGGTGTGAGAGAAATTATGGTATCTTTTAATAATGAATCTAACTCTGGTGATAGTAGTTCCCATTTGCATTTATATACATATATAATCTTCATGTTCAGTGGGTTTTGTTCTCAGAGGCCACACAGAAGCTGTTCAGATAAGAAAACTGAAGCATGCTCTTGGCAGGCAAAGAGATGAAAGGGATTGCAGGAATCCTGTGCCCTGTCTTCAGGAACACTTTGCAAGGAGCAGGGGTCGAGTGTTAAAGACCAACACAATTTCTGCCCTTGCTAGGACAAAGCCCAAATAAGTTGGCAAGAGATTTGGTAGAAAGATATGAGAGGTGTTGAAACTTCAGAAATTTTGACTGCTTTTGCTGAAATAAATATTTCTTTTGGAGGAGGGTTGGATGGTAGTTGCTACTGTGGCCCTTGGACAGGACTTAAGGCACAGCCAGTGCTGCAGGAGAAGGGTTGGTCACTGGGACAGAGCTCCTGGGGCCTCTTACAAAAGCACAAAATGGTACCATTTGACTAAGGTTAGAGGGGCTAGAAGAGAAGGTGGAGTTCATCCTTTGTTACAGCTGGACTATCAGCTGCAGAAATGTTGAAACATAGTTGCCCCTGTTACTTGGTTTTTTGATTTAGGAGTAATATAAGAAGGTTTTACTTTTGGTTTGGAGCATCCAGTATGCAGTCAAGACAACCTAAAGAAAATATTGGTGGTCCTACCTGCATGAAAGGTTATTCAGTTATTTGTTTGTCTTTGATAAATCCTCACAGAAGCAAGCAAATAAGCTGCTTTTTACAGACTGGCTGTTTCATACGTGTGTGTAAAAATAATGCTTCAAAGAACTGCAAGTCACCCAAAGGTTTCTCTTCTCCTCTGTGGATGGGATAATTCCTTCAACAGCTGTGACTAATGAAATTGGTAGTATTTTTCTTACTTTGTTATAGAGACATCAAACTTTATTATGTTGCCTATCTGTAGTCTGCTTTCTGGGCCTTGCAAGCCTTGGAAAGATTTGGAGTGGGCTAACACTGCTGACCCACAGCTTCTGTGACAGGTAGTTTTCTTTCCTGCAGAAGCAACTGAAACATTTTTTTTCTTGTCACAGGACAGCAGTTAAAATGGCTTGAAAAATTGGAATTTCACCATAAATTGGAGACTGTGAGGTCTTCCACTTTGACTTTTGTTTGTGGAAGGTCAGGTACTGGGAAGGCTTATGAAGTACTTACTTTTTTATACAACTGAAAGTTAGAAAATAGCTGAAGTGTTATCCAGGCTTCCAGCTGGTAGGGACTAAATAAGAGAAGACAAAATTATAAGGAAGGTCTTAAACCCCATTTTGACTCTAAAAGGCTTCGAGAACTAGGAGCTTGCCTGAAATACAGGACTCTGGAGACCCCTTCTTGGAGAAGCAGGACCTCTGCCGGGGGCTCCAGCAGGGAGAATGGCAGGGGGATGGAGCAGGAGGGAAGGGCATAAATTTAAGCATGTAGAATAATACTTTGCTTCCCAAGAAAATAGTTTTAATGTCCTGTCTGACAGAAGCATTGACATGGTTGCTGAATCTCAAAGCATGAGAGTCGTATTCCCCAGAGCAGATGAGACAGAGGCTGGGTTTGTGCCCACTCTGCTCCTGCACGGTGTCACTGGAGTTCAGAAGCCTCAGGTGGGGGAGAGGAGATGGGCAAAGCCATGGTGGCTTCACACATGCCTGTGCTGGTGTCACACACCTGCGGCTCGGGGGCTGTGGTGAGTTGCTCATCCAAGTGCAGCAGCAGATCAGGCAGACACTTGCTGATCTGTGAATCTCAACCAGTTCCATCACAGGTAGTAAAGATTTCTTGTGCCAGATGCTCTTCTGAATATTTGTTCGCTTTTACCTCTCCCATTCCTGATTTCAAGGGTGAGATTTTTGTTCAGAGGAGGCAAAAATCTGCTGTTGTGTCTGATGGAGGTGGTTGCTGATCTGCTGTGGCAGGTAATCAGCTGTATCCTTCCATTGAGCTGGCAGCAATGTTTAGCCACAGTCTCTGACATTTTCCCCCAAAAGGATGGGGCTGTTTTAAGGAAATGTACTGACCCCAGTGTTGGAGTTTGGGTGTTTCTGTACTGCGAGTGCATTGCTACAAAAGAGTGAATGAAACTCACACTGAATAGCTTGAAAGTTAATTTTCTCCGGCACCGTTGATTTTGGTTCTGGTTGAGAAATTTGTGCAACGTATCTTGTTTTGTGCTGGAAACACTGAGTGATATAAAACTTGCCAGTATACCTGAAATGGATTTCACAAAAATGTTTATAAATCAAGTACTACACGTTGTACGCTGGACCTAAAATTAAGTTGGATCCTACCTGAATAGTTTATTACATTGGGTTCTTTTTGTACTATAGAATTTTACTTTTTTTTATAAAACACTTCAACTTAAGTTATCATCCTAGGAGGTCCTTTTTGACTTTTTTCTATCAGTGACGAGTCAGCAGAGTCTCAGGCTGGGTGGAGTCTCTTTGTCCTCTGGGAGGGTGCAAATGTGTTTTCCAAAGGGCTGATGTTTTCAGCCTGCCTTATCTCCGAGGGCAAAAGACCCATGCAACTGCATTTCTACCTTAGATCTGCTCATCCATTGATAAGGTGTGTGGTCTGCAAGTACCCAGTCGAATACAAATCTTGATTCCAACATGTTCCCCTTTTCCCCTGGAGCCACTATCTCATCTTCTTGTAGCAAAATGGCCAGCTGAGACCTATATTCATGATTAACTGTAGTGGTGTTAGATTAGGAAAAAGGTTTAAAAAAAAGAAAAAGCTTCGAGCTGTTTTTTGTAGGCTGTGGAAATTGCTGATTCCTGCAGCAGTAACGGAAGCAGAGGCAAATGAACTGTAGGTTGTAGCTGCAGTTGTGCACGGCAGCATCAGGAATAAGGATTGGGAAAGTCTGTGCCTTGTGGTTTGGAGCCCCATCCAGTGCAGCAACAGGACTGGGCCCACTGTGAGTCCTACAATAAAAAATTTGTTACAAAAATTCTTTAGAAGTGCAGGTGTCATCTCCTCTCCTAGGGAACATGTAATTAGTATTTCTCCCAGTGAAAGAGCGCAGGTAGATGTGTGAGTGGCCATGGGGACCAGGAGGACATTCGGTCCCTCTCCTCCCACCTCCAAGAATAACAAAAGGAAGGGATCTTCACCTCCCTTGCTGCATTAGCAGTAGGTTTTTGGGAGCAGAGCTGTAGCTCTTAGGTGCTGAAGGACCCCTGCCCTGCTCTGGCAGACCTGCAACAGGTTTCCTGCCTGCCTGGGCAGAGTGCAGCTCCGTGGTGGACCCAGAGGTTTGAAATAGATTTTGCTGGATGCCTTGGCATGAAGGAATTCGCTGAAACCTGATCCTTGCTGTAGCTCCGTTCCCAGTCCTTAGAGGTGTCTCCTGTCCCCATTGTCTCATGTGCCTTTGTTTTAAAATAATATTAAGCCTCAGACACCAGCTGATTTACTTTAATTCAACATCCAACTTATGTTTGATTTCTTTTCATATTCAAGTGAGCCATCTGGCTTTAATGAACTGTAACTGTTTTTAATGCTGCCTCCAGTTGCTAACATCTGAATATTTCATGTGCTGAAAGGAGATTTGAAATGCAGAAGTGAGACTGAAGAGTCCAAAGTATTTCCAAATCAGCTCTGTTCCAGCAGCACTTGTGCTCCACTTCCCTCGAGATTTATCAAAAGATGATCTTTGGGGTGCCAGACTGTAAGCAGCAGCCATGGTGGGTGCTAATTACAAGTACTCTCAATTTTGTGTACATAAAACACCAGAACTGCTTATGAAATCCCGAATGACTACCCAACTTGACTTGGGCAGAATATCAATCAACTTCAACAGGAGCTGCCAGTGTTTGGCATCTTCTAAATCAATAGCCTCTTCGGTGTTTGGGGTTTTGTTTTGTGGGTTTGTTTTGGGGTTTTTTGGTGGGGAGGGTAACGTCCTAAATATTCTCATGTCGCAAAAAAAAAAAAAAAATGGAGTTTAGTTACATCACATAGTTTAGTTACAGAAGCTAATTCAGAGATGTATCCCATAAACTGAAAATAGCTTAATTGCAATTAATTCTGAGGATGCTTTGCCAGGACTACACTATTTTAAACCAGTGGCGTATCTCCAGATTTGTTGGAATATGTGCTTTGCCTGGCATTTTTCACAGCATTACCTTTGTTTTGGCTTAGCACTGTGACAGCTGATAGACTTGGGATAGGCCATTACCAAGGTATATTTTGATGAATGATTAAAAAGTATTTTGTCAGTTAGTTCTTCTCTGTGTGACATATCTTCCAGCATTACTTTATTAAAGATAGAATAGATGGAAGCTCAGTCTGTGGAGGAGGAAGGTCTTGGCAGAGGATGGTCTGGGAAGATGTGCTTGAGTTACCTTATCCTGCACTGCCTTGTCCTGAGAGCCTGGAAAAAAGTGTGTGAGGAACCAGCGGAGAGTGAGAGTGGAACCTGTGCTTAATTTGTCAGTAACTTTCTCCCAGAGGCAGAGCTGAACTGGGGGTTAACGTGTGACCATGCAGTTCCATGCTGAGCACAGACTTTCTGAGCTGGAGTGGAGCAGGTTAGAAGCATTGAGCAGAAATTGGCAGCTGGTTTCCATTCCAGACACATTCCTGTGAAGCTATAATGAATAAAAGTTATTAGTATCTTCTATGCAGAAGATTTTTGTGGCATTAAGCTGCCATTCAGTAGGAGCTCTTAATGGTAACTCTTGCTACTCTCAAAAAATTTTTATTTTCACATGTAATGAAAATTTTTGAAGTTGGCTGTGGTTTTGATTGTACTTGAGAACTTCCTACATGGCTGAGCACTGCTGCTGGATACTTTATTCTATTCAAGTTTGTTTTATTTGTGTGTGAACGAAGCTACCAGTGTTGTGTACCTCTGAGGATTATTAGGTAGTCTGCATAGCCATTCTAGCTGTACAAAACTCAAAATCAGAGACTTTTCAAGTGTATAGGACTTCCTTTTTATAAACCATTGTTTTGCAAAATGTGTTTATCTGAGAAGCACAACCTGTGTTTTTTGGAACCTGATTTTTAGTCCTCTACATTATTTCAGGTATCTCATTTAAAAAAAAAAAACCAGTGCTTCACAGACATTCAACAGGCATGCAAAGGGTATTTGAAATTATCTTTTTCTTACAAGAATTCTTAAGCCAATAATCTTGGTTTTGTGGCCTCTCATCTCATTAATTTATATAAAGATGTCAGTCAAAGTGTGTTATTAGTAAAGAAACATGTTACCTGGACTTTTATTGACTATACAGCTTTGCTTTTGTGGAGAGTGTTGTAAGGAAAGAAAAGTTGTGGTTCATTGCCAGGGAACTGGTGGCCTCACTTTAGACTTATCCTGGCTCAGTTTCTATCATTCATAATGAAATAATGATTTAATTGCTCATAGGAATAGATTTGAAAATTGGATATTAGGAAGAAATATTTCCCTGTGAGGGTGGTGAGGCCCTGGCACAGGGTGCCCAGAGAAGCTGTGGCTGCCCCATCCATGGAAATGTTCAAGGCCAGGCTGGATGGGGCTTGGGCCAATCTGGGATAGTGGAAGGTGTCCTTGCCCACGGCAGGGGCTTGAAAGGAGATGGTGTTTGAGTTCCCTTCCAACCCAAACCATTCTAGAATTCTATCTTAAAAGTAGCTAAAAATCCCACAAAGATTTTCTTACCAGTTTTTCTTTTCAGGTGTTTTCCAGGATCCCTTCTTGAATGTCCTGGCTGCTGTCAAAGGCGGGAGGCAACTCATGACCACCAAACAGTGACAGCCTTGGATTCCCCTGCTTCTGGCTGCTCGGAACAACCCCTGGGCTCCTGTGGAGATGAATGGAGAACAGCAGTATGATGCAGGTAACGGTCCAGCCCAGCTCCCTGGTCAGCTATTCTGAAAAATACAGGCACAGTGAATGTCCCATAGTGCATGTGCCTGGTGCTGACACAGGGAGAAACTCCAGTTTCAATGACAGTGGGTTAGATTCTGGCTGGTGGGCCTGTCATGGCTGTGGTTGTTACTGCTCTCGATCAAAGCTGGGTGTGTCATTAGCTTAAGGGAGGACAAAATCTTGACCCACCTTGGTCGTTGTGTTTTCAAGGAGCTGTGACCTTCCTTTTTATGGTACCGCTATGAGGTGGGCTTATAAAAAGCTTGGTGGTGTTAAACACTTATTTTTAGGCATTTGTTTGTCAGAGTGGTTACTATTATCTAGTTCTGTCCTTGTGTTCATCTTGTTCTTAATATTTTGGCAAGCTTGTGCTGCTGGTTTAAAAAGTCACATAACTGAAACTGTTTGCTGCCATTGTAATCTCTCCTGGTTTTGTGAAGTGCCTTGGTGTGTCCTCCTCGATAGGCTTGTGATATCATTTCCTAACCTGCTGCAGAGTAGTATATTATGATAAATCAGCTCAGGTTTTCAATCACCTTGAAACATTGGGGCTGGGAAGAGTGTTGGTCTGGGATGGCTGGGAATACTAGCAGCTTTCTGAAACAGTTCTGGAATTTTACCCTCATGTGGGGGTAGAGACCATCCATTTTTTCTATCTTGCCTGCCATGGCTTGTCCCTTTTCTTTGAGAAGGTTCCTACCTATTACAGTTTATATAAAGCAAATTTTAATTTGTAGTTACCAGTGTAAACAATTGGATCAGGATTTTATCTGAGTATTACTTTCCTTTGGTACTTGTCCAACAAGCTGCTCTTCTCATAGGCCGGTTCACTATTGATAGTTTTCGTACCTTTACTTTATGGAGATTTCATTGTTGTCAGTGTTACTGAATATTAAACATAATTTTAATCTACAGTGCTTTTAGGAGAATGCTGTCATCTTCTTTATGGTGCTGAAATATGCTTTTTGATTATTAATTAGAGCAAATCAGTCAAATTGTTGTCAATGTTATATCCTCAAATAATCAAGAAAAGGCATCATGGACATGGATTTTAGAATGTCTCCTGGCACATGCAAATACTTTTTCCTTGGCTATTAGAAACTCTTGACTTCTGTCACTGAGTGTAAGGAAGCAAGAGGAACAGCAAGCAGTTGTTTACATGGTCAGCAGTGGCGTGTCCCCAGCCTGTGATAGCACATCTCTTGGTCCTAAACCCTTTACTGACATTTTTCCATCTTCCTCGGAGAGTACCGGGTCACGGAGCCCTCTCTCGCTATGTGCTTTTGAATAGCTAAGGAACGGTTTGATACCGGCTTGAAATTACTCGGCAGCTATTTCCCTGAGCATCCTTTTGTGCCAGGTGTGAGTACAGGAGGCTGTGAAAAGCAAACAATAACAGATGAGAGCTTTACTTGCATTCAGAGATAGTTCCCAGCAAATGCTGCCTGTGTAAGCATAAGCACATTGGTTTTGTTGTGCCCTCTAATACTGTTTTCTGAAGTGCTTTTGAGTCACACCAGTCGAACCCACTGCTGGAATATTCCCTTTGTATTCTTTGACTGGTGTCATTTTTTTCCACTTAATAATTTGCAGCAGGTTTTGGAGATTCCTCCCTGTTTTTCTGGTTTTTTATCCAGGCTCTCTGCTGCCAAAAACCCAGAAAATGGTCAGGGTTGTTGGTTGTGATGCTCTCCTGCACTACAAGGGGAAAATACAACTTTCATTCTTGTCACAGTCTTTCTCAACTCCTGAAATTCCAACCTGTCTTTATTTATTCATGGCCTCGCAGCTGGTGTAGATGAAAAAGATTAACTGTTATTAAAATCAGATTGAACTATATCTACATTTCAGGGTGAGAAACCTTTGGGTTAGCCTTACTGAAGTCTGCAAGACCTTCAATTGTGATGTACTTAAATGTCCAATGTGACAGTCTTCGACTAAATCACATTAAAGATGCATGAAAGTTATTTGCAGTGAGAATTTAGCTCAAATCCAAAGATCAGAACAGCCTAGTGTAGACTGTTTCCATTTCAGTTATTTTTAAGGCCTAACTTCCTTAATATTTCACTACATTCTCAAGTCCAAATGGTACAATTCCATATTCTTCCTCTACTTGTATGTATCAGAGAGCAGCAAGATATAATTTGTGATAAAATGTAGAGAGAATGAGTGTTCCCAATAATGCCAGTAGAAATAGTGACAAATGGGAAGTGATACACCTGCAAGGAAACTGCTGATGTTCTTACAGAGCATTTTCTCACCTCCAAAGTGCATGAACATTCTCTGCAGAACCTCTGTACGACACTTCTCAGATTTTATTTACGAAAATGTTAGCTCGATTTGAAAGTTCTACTGACACAAACTGGTTGCATGGCAAGGCCAGAGGGATGGGAATTGCATCAGGTTTCTTCCCCTTCGTTTGCCAAAATTGTGCTTTGCCCCTGAGCTAATGTGCTGCTCAGTCATCCTGTCTAATACAGAGAGCTGTGTCTCCATGTAGTAGAAAACTGAATTCATTTAGGACTTGTAGCAATTAAGGATATGGGGAGAAAGAAAGAGCATAAATATGTACACCCATGCAGCATTAGATGAATAAATTGTGCTTTAGAATCAAATGCATTAAATATGGTTTTGCTTGTTGTCATCTGTCGCACTGATTTGCAAGTTTCCTCACAGTAGGAAGAATCTCTGCTGTAAATGTCTGAGGTTTTATTGAGTAGTCTGAACTCAGACTGATCAGGGTGTTTAATGCAGACTTACGGCCCCTCAGGAATGTGGCTTCATTAAACTGGTCCTCTGTCTCCAGGGATCTGCTAACCTGTGAGGATGGAGCTGTGCAATAGGGTCTTGCAAAAATTGCTACCAGAATAGTTCAAAGGCTTGATTTAAGCAGGGCCTGCTCTGCTGCCACTGTCCTGCCAATAAAACCAGAAAAGTGATTGAATTCTGACTCGGAAAGCCTTACCAGAGAGATGGTCCTTTGCTACACCCTTGGAGTGTCTCTGCGTTCAGATGTTGAAAAAGAGGGACTTATTTCAGAGGTTTTTCATGATTTATGTAGTCCTACCACATGCCACGATTAAAAAGCTAATTTACTTCTCTGACTGTGAATCCTCATACAGCATCTTTGCTTGGAGCTTTATTCAATGAGCTTTTCCTGTTCCACATTGCTCCAGTAGGAGCTGTGCTAAATAACCAGGAGTGCTGTGGCAGGTTTGTGAGAAGCACCAGAGGTTGGTTCAAACCATAGCTAAGCACAGCTCTCAGCTGAGTCAGCCTCCAAAAGGGAAGAAAATTTCCCAGCTCTGTGCTCAGTGGTTGAAGTGAGAGGGTGATCAACTCATCTTAATTGTGAAACCTTTGTGAAGTGTAAACACAAGCTGAGTTTGACTTCTATGAATGAATGAACAGGAAGAAGTTATGGGTGCTTTTTGAAAAAATTTTTTTAAATCCCTCTTACTGGAGGAAACTCCCTGAAATAAAGCAGGAAGAGTATTAAATTTGCAATGGGTGTTGGACTGGGATTTGCAATTTTTGTTTTGTTTTGTTGGGGGGTTTTATTTGTTTTTCCTGTGAAAAATGGGTTTCAAGTGAGCTTTTGGCTGTGCTGGTGAGCTTTGGGTGCAGTACAGAGCAGTCTGAGCCCTTCTCTCCACAGCACAGCCCTGCAAGGAAAGAGCTCTTGGCTGCTGAACAGATCGGCTGCCGAGAGCGATGGCCGAGCAGAGTGCCAAAGGAGCTGCGGTCACTGCTGCTCTTGGGAATGGTTTCAGCCCTGCTTAAAGGCAAGGGGTCGCTGGAGCAGCAGGCGAAGCGGCTTTCCTGGGAGCTCCTTGTAGCAATTAAGTGGCAACATAAGTTACTAATTGACCCTTTCAGTGTGTGAAGTGACCTGTGCCTCATTTAAGGAGCTTAACTGCCCCTCCGGCAGTTATCTGATGATAAGGGCGATTGAGGACTCGGTGCTGCAGGGCTGGGCCCAGCCCTGGCTCCCTTCGCTCCTCCCGGCGCTTTCCGAGTGTCTGAGAGCACCGAGCAGCCCTTGCTTTGCTTCCCCTCAAAGCAGAGCACGACAGACAATGCAGGAGCTGCTCTGGGGGCTGGAGGGGAGTGGGGGTGTTGCTGCACGGGGATTTTTGATGGGAAGGGTGAGATGGTTTTCTCTGGGCAGGAGAGAAATTAGGCAGAATTCACTCCTGATTCTGACTGACCACAGATGTTGTGGCCAAGCTGATGTTTGTTTCCCTCTTTGGTTCTGGAGCTGTGAACTTATGCGTTTTTATGGTCATATAAAAATAAAATTCTGTTTGAATGAGTTGAGAAATCTTAATCTGTTTTAACAACATTTTGCAGTGGAATTATGTTTTTCTTAGAATGGCTTGCAGCCAAAGCTTTGATCAGCTCCACCTTAATTTGCAAACAGCTGTGGTCTGTGTCTTAACCTTTTATTCCCTAAAAAATTTCTTAAATAAAGCTCCTTATTTATTTCCCCAGGTCATTTCTTCAGTAAGTTAAAAATTATCCCTTAAAAGTGATGGTGATAGTCAAGCTCTGAATCTTTTGAGCTCTGAGGCTTATGAAAGGCCAAAATAACCAGCTGTGGTTGGTTAAAAACAGATAAAATTGGGTTCTGGAGAGATAAGAGCCTCTTCTAAAATAGATAATGTCATCAGCAAACAACAGCTAACTGAATATACATTTTTAAGTTTTGGGAAGTGATAACTCCTAGAGTTACAACGAAAACTCAAAGATGAGCTTAACCATCAGTCTGAAAATAAAATGAACCTACTAAACTCAAGACTTGTCGGTTTTTTTAGTCTATTTAATGTATCTCAAACTTTTGGACAAATATTTGCTCCTTTCTATTCGAGGACTGGCAACTGTCCTGGGGCTTACTCAGCAGCTTGTCAGCATGTCCAGGGGTCTGATAAGGGCATGTGGTAGTACCTCATTCTTTCTTTTCTTTTTATTTGCAATGTTTCCTACTCGAGCTAATGCCCCTAGAAAGATCAGGTACTGCTTGTCCTAGGAAAGGCATGGATGTAGGAAATGCTGGTGTTCTGTAACCTTTGCTGAGCTCTCCTTGGGTGTGTGATACACAGAGATTTCTCTGTTTTCAAATCTAAACAAGGTCTCAGGTTTCCCAGTCCTGAGAGGAGGAAAGCTCCCTTGTTCATTCATAAAGACAACTATGGTGCAGATGGCGGAATCGAGCCTCAGAATGAAAATGAAAGTTCTGCTCTTGTGTCCTGTCACTGCCAACCCAGTCTTGCTGCTGAACCTCATGTGTTGAGTTTAAAAATTCTGCTTACATGAGGTGGGACCCTCCCTGGTCATCCCACGGTGTGCCTGCAGGAAAAATGTCATGTGGCTGCCTGCTGAACTAAATAGGGGACCTCAAATCCGACCCATGCTGGTTTGGTGTCTTTTCAGCAAAGTGGGTACATGTTGGAGAAAACAGAAATAGGAAAGGAGCAAGGGAGCGGCCCAGGCAAGAACTGAAGGGGAGACCAGGGCTGGGGGACAGGCTTGATGATGATGATAATAATAATAATAATAATAGAAAATTTGATTAATTTGTAGTGTGGGTTATCACAGGTGCCTGCTTCCCTAACAGCCTGAGTGAGTTTTGAGCTGTGATTTGAGTGGTTTTAGCACATTTTTGCTTTAAATGCATCCCAAAATGAGATTTTCTTGATCTAAAGAAGTTGTTACACCTTATGAGCTGGGCTTTTTAAGTGACTGAATTGAGTGGTCTTGATTTACCCTGAATCCCTCTCTTTGCTTTTGCTGTTTTAGAACAGCTAAATACATACTATCTAACTTTAAAAAGAGTACAGTCATATTTCAAAGGTTTTTAATAGACTTTCTTTTCAAATCTCTTACTAATGGCATTGCTCTTTCCTGGGTGGTTTTTAATTTAATACGCCAACAGTCCAATGTGCCAAGATTTCTGAGTCTCTCCTATTAGTTGATACAAATAACAGAGCTCTTCTGCCTATGTTCTCCTCTCACAAGTTGTAAGCAAATCTGTGCTAAACCAAAATCCTCAGGATTTCACTGTTTTTCAGACCAAGTCCAACTTAAAAGTGCTGTTCCCATGCAAAGAAACGCCACATAGTGTTGTCCATTTCTTGAAACGTGTTCATTGTACACTTACGTACTCAGTCATTTGGAACTGAAGTGGGTTTTGCTGTGGTTTGTAGCTGCCTGAAGCTTAAGCCAACAGGTTGCTAAATGAGAAGTGTTTGGCTTCTCTTCCAGATGCTGGTTCCAGTGTGGAAGAAATGGAATTCAATTGGGATGAGTATCTAGAAGACACAGGAGCAACTGCAGCCCCCCATGGATCTTTTAAACATGTGAGTACAGGAGTGTGTGTTTGTTTACCATCTCCTATGTTGTTTTCTTGATACACTAAATGTTTGGTGTTTCTTTGTATGAGTTGCTGCTCTCAAATTTGGAAGACTAACTAGAATCATGTGTTTTATAGAGAAATGCAGAATTTAACCTTTTTATTATTGTTTCTTGTCTTCCTCTCTGTACGTAGCACAGGGTAACCCCACCCACAAGTGCTGAAAGCTATGGAGTTAAGGTTTTTTCTGCACTAGAAGATTAGCTTGATTTTTTTCTCAAGAAGCTCAAGATACCCAGTTTCTCTCTTCTTTTGGTGATTGCTGCTGGACAACTGCTATGAAGGAGTTGCTTTAGAAAGCTGGTGGCAGAAAGTTCTTGAACAGCAGCATTGAAATGTGCTCTCAAAGAAGGCTTTAATGGCAGATCTCAAGGAGGCAAGGAGAAAATAACACCTCTGCCAAGCACCTGACTGTAGTAGTTAGAAAACTGATTAGGATAATTGTTGATCACAGGCTTAATGGATAGGATGAAGTGTTGGTAAGCCCTTGTACTTTGCCCTTGGACATCTTAAATGTTTGTTGGTAAAATCCTGGAGAGCACTGTCCCATTGGGGGAGATCAGAATGTGAAATCTGCCTTCTTGTACAGAGTCCTCAGTGAAAGTGAGCTGTACAGAGCTGGTGTCCAAACCTGTTGGTTCTCTTCCAGCAATTAAAACACCTTCCAGACTGCCAGACTGGTGACTGTGTGTGACACATTGCTTGGAAGATACCCTGTGGTGCTCAGGCTTTTGGGTCCAATACTGTGACTTCCAGTATGGGAAACTTAAATCAGCAGGAAAACAGACTGAGGTCTGTTGGCGAAGGATCACGAAGTGTTTTCAGTCCAACAGTAACCTGGGGAAATACAAAATATTAAATAATCTGTTCAAATACATCAGTTGTGTTAGTAGTAAAGTGCACAGAAAATACAGATTTCACAGAGGCTCTTAGTACACTGTGATGTAATTGTAAGCTTTTTGTTCAAAGTAAAAATTCAGGTTTCTCATTTCTGAAGGGAACTGTGCTTGCTTTATTTTTCCTGAGTGAACTGAGGCTGTAGCAAGAGCCAGCTTAGTGGTGGTGTCCGTGCAGCCCACATTGAGGGCACAGCATGGAACCACAGCAATGGCATTTTGCAGTAACACAACGAATGGTCTGTCTCTTCTGGTGTGGTTTACCTCACTGGATAGCTCTTAAAGAAGCCTGCTATCATAGCTTGGACATTATACAACTAATTATGATGCCAGCTTTACAGCAGTGGCCAACTGAATTAATATTGTAGCTGCATTTTGCAAATTAGCAGCAGACACACTTTGAAAGACTCACTGCCCCTGTGCCAGCTCAGCTGTGTGAAGTCAGAGGTCTGGTGGCTGTGGCTGTGGTTGGTAAAAATACAATGAGGTTTAAAAAAACCTCCACGTTTTGTGTTGTTACTGATCCCTACCTGTGAGGAACACGGTGCAGTTTTGCTGGTGAGGTGACATTGTGGTGGAGAGTGGTTTAGTGGGGGTATGTGGGCAAAGCCCAGCCCTTTGCCCAGCCCTGTCCCACTGCCCTGGGGGCTCTCATGGGCAGGGCAGTGGAGGAGCTGCCCTTGGGGGTCCTTGCTGGGGACTAGGGGGGCCAGGACTTCTGTGAGGGGTTCATCAGTTAGTGTGGAAATAGATGCCTGCACATTCAGAATGGAACTATTGGGCATTTTCTAGCAGAGTTCCTTAGAATTTATCCGGAGACTGCTCTGTATTAAGCTTGGCATAAAATTTGGAGAAGTTATTGCTGACACTGAATTGACGAGCAGAGGGAGAAGTGTATTTATATCAGAGTCTTGCAGTTACAGAAGTACAGGAGTGCAAGGTCACATGCTCGGGGTTTCTGCAGTCCATTAGAAGGTAATTTGTTGGAAAAGGTGGAGTAGAGAGCCTCACTGCCTCCCAGTGGAGAGTGACAGCCTGTCTTTGTGACAGCACTAAGGTTAGTGTGATTCCAGGATACAGTGGAGAGCATGCAGGCGCTGATGGGGCTGTGCTGCTGATCGTGGTTCCTCCAGCTGGAATCCGTGGTCCCAGTTGCTTGACTTTGAAAATGACATTTTTATAATCCACCATCAGGAGAGCTAACAGGGAGCTACTTTTTTACTCTTTAAACAACAGAGTGGAAAAATGTAAGCTGAAGAATAATATTGGCACAAGAGCAAATGAACAAGTATAACAAATTAATATAAATACATTTTTAAATGGAAGCATAAGGTTTTTGTTTGGTTCTTTTTAAATACTGAAGTAGTGAGACTGTGACCTCCCATTATGAGTTGTGGGTGAGAAATACCTAACTCATGTTGTAGGAAAATAGATGATCAGGTTAAGAAAATGTAGCCCATGGTGACACAGCTCATGTTAGCAAAGAACTAGACCTGCTGATGGGAGGGATGACTTTTTGTATTTGTATGCTTATATTAATTCTGAAAGTTTTGTCTTGCTATGAGTAAGACACATTGGAAAATTTAAGCTACTTCTCAAATTTGGTGTGTTGTAAAGTTTAAGTTAGCATTTTAAAAATAAAACAGTATCAAGATCAAAGTAACTGTTTTGCATAAAATGTAGCAGGAAAAAGAACTTAGCAAAAACCTGGAATTGCAATGAATGCCAGTGTTATCCCCCTGCAAGTCTAAATACACTTTCTCTAGAGCTGTTGAATGCTCTTCTTTAATTCCTTTTTGTCCCTTACTATATGTGTGCAACCTTTAAAAACAAGTTGGTGTTCAGTATCATCTGAACACATTTATTTGTGACGTATTCTTGCATGCTCTTAATACTTTTTGTCTGTTCCTCATCATTATCTCCTCCTGAGCCGAGTCACGGCCCTGGTCTGGCTTGTGCCGTGGCACAAAGTGACAGCACCTGATGGGAAGAGGGGACAGGGGTTGGAGTCACAGCTCCTGGCCAGCTCGGCTGTCCTCTCGGACCCATTGCTCCGGAGGAAACCCTCGGAAAATGCCCAGCCTGCCGTGCTGGTGGGTGAGCCCGGAGCCTGCCTGGAGACAGCAGGAGTTGTTGGTGCTTTCACCAGCCCGGCGGCGCTGCCGGGAGAGGGCGCGGGCAGCAGCTCCGTGTGCGCGGTGTTCCCGGGAATGGACAGCGTTAGGAGAGGCGCCTGGCTGCAGGGAACGCTCTGCTGCTGCGCTTGCCTTTGCTGAAAGCCGCTCTCCCTGCCTTGAGGCTTTGCTGACAGGTTGGGTCTAGGGAGCTGCACAGATTTCCCAGTTCTTTAAACTCTGAGTCACGCTCGAGGCTTTTCTCTCAGGAAACAGGACATGAAGTTTTTAGTAATATCTTTTCAGCAAGACAACTCTCTTTTTTAAGAGACACTCTCTATAATCCCATCTCAGAATGCCTGCAGGTATTGGGTCCTGATTATGTTTCTAAGAAGAGATTTCTCCCAGTGAAGGGTATTAACCTGAGGGATATGAACAGTGAACACAGGCATATGCTTTTCTTTCTGGTGTAGTTCTCTTAGTTTTATTTTTAGCAAACCTGTATGTGCTGGCTGATGAGACTATAATAGCTATGGCAGTTACTGAACTGTCAGCACAGAACTGGGAATAAATACCCCAGAAAATATCTGCTCCATCTGCATCATACTGAAAGCCTTTCTTGTAGTTGATTCAAAGAGGAAATGGAACTTGGGACCTTCTAAAAAAGAAAGAAAACACCAGTCCAGTCCACTGAGAATGGGGAATTGACATGTCAGAGTTTTGATTAGGACTGAGGTGCTGGAATTAAGCACAGATCAGAACATACTATAGTGAGAGCAGAACAGGGTCCATCTGCTCTTTCGGGTTTTTTTGAGCTTGGAGAAGTTAGGGTTGTGAGAAACTTAGGGGAAGTTAGGAATACGGAAACCAACTCCCATTTCAGTGTCTGAGTACTATGCAGTCAGATTTTTCAACTGCACACAGCACACCCACATACACACAGAGCATTCCTAGTGTTTGGTGCTTTATTGTTGCCAAAGCAGGAGTTCACTGAAGAACACAGACTGATTATGTACCATGCAATTATGTAACAGTGGTACATATAGAATTTATTAGGTTCTTGCATAGAGAGATTAAAGATCCTTTTTCTGTACTTTGTGCAGGGTTGTGACTTCTTAGATGAGCGTGGTGGAAGGGACAGATACTGTTACCTCAGGCATGTGTATGTACTTTAAATGGACTTTTTGTCCAAAGATTTTGAATGACACAGTTTAACACAAGTCAAAGTTGTGCTGAGTTTGGCCTTTAGTTCTGCTCAGGCTGACAGCCCAGCTGTGAGTTGGAAAGTGTTTCAGTGACTGGGGGAGGTATTGTCCAGGGTAGAAAGATGAATGGTATGGTATTGATTTAAGATTGAAAAGATACTCTGAAAGGCAAAGAAGTTTTCATTAATGATGATTCTGTGTGCATTCCAATTTGGGTCCCATAGTGTGATAAAGCTGTTTCTCTGAGGAGGCTGGATAGCATTTGGCTTGAGGTTTTTTGCTAATGAACTTGTCTCAATTGGTTCCCCTGTTACTCAGCAGCTAAGTCAGAGGTGCACAGATGTGATGATCTTCTTCCTCTTCAGGTGGATACAAGTTTGCAGAATGGTTTTGCCCCTGGTATGAAGCTGGAAGTCGCTGTCAAGTCTGACCAGAACACCTACTGGGTCGCCACCATCATCACAACGTGCGGGCAGCTGCTGCTGCTGCGCTACGATGGCTACGGCGAGGACCGCAAGGCCGACTTCTGGTGCGACATCCTGACAGCTGACCTGCACCCCATCGGCTGGTGTGAGCAGAACAAGAAGATTCTCAAAGTGCCTGAAGGTACCAGCTCTGTGTGCAGAAGCAGGGGTACACACCAAAGGGTGCTGTTGTCCTATGTCAGCCGGGCAGGCAGCCTGCAGAGCTGCTGTTTTGTGCAGGTGCTGTTGCTGTGGGGACAAGGTGAGGTTATCTGCGGTGTTTTCCTGAAATCCCATGACAGAGACTTGTGGTTCTCTTAATCATCACCCACCAAAATCTACTGCATTGACATTTCCTTCAAATTGTTTTTTGTTTGTTTTGTTTCTTTGTTTTGAGTTGTTACTGGTGCGTGGCAGATTCCTGTGAATTAGGCAGTGCAAGGGTGCGGTAACATCTTGTGTCTGAATAATCTTTATCTGGCAGGAAAAATCACAGTCTTTCTTTTTCACTCTTTGCTTAGGTATCAAGGACAAGATACCTGACCAGGAGGAGTTCCTTCAGCGGGTACTGAAGGGGGCGTGCAGTGCCCCTGCTAACCTGCTGGAGGGGGTAAGTGCTGCGAGGGGCTGCATGTGGGGTTTTGTCTTGCCCTTCAGCATTAAGGGAATCCCTATTTAAATTGTCAATTCAGTTTCTTTTGTAAGTTCAGGGAGCATTGTAGTATTCTTCTGACCTAGAGTTCCATTCTCTCTCTGTGTTTCCTATTTACAGTATTTAATTTTGACAGTGTTGTCGTGAAACATATCTGTTGCTGCAGGTTTGGGTTGTTCATTAATCCTGGTAAAAGAAAGACCTTTTTCAACTCCCTAAGGTTTCAGTCTTCTTCCTATTCTGCTCCTCCTCCATACAGCTCTAGGAAAGAATGCTTTATTTATCTGGCTTTCATGTTGTCCCCTTTCTCAATTGACTCCTTTCACTTTGCATTGTTTTGTTTTGGCTTTTTTTCCAAATGGACACGTTATTGTTTTGCTTAAATATTACATCTTTGCTAGCAAAGAACCAAATTTTTATCCCCTCCTCTGCACTTAAAACAATATCTGCAGATTATATCAGTGTCTGGTTGTAAAGTACAGAATGTAATGATTTTTGGAAAATGCCTTTGACATCGTCATTACAGCTAACATTTCTGTCTGTATGTTTCTGTCTAGTCATCTTTTTATGCTGGATGACTCAGTTTTAGAAAAAAGTTATTCATGTTTCCTTCAAACCTGGAATACATAAATGATAATGTCTCTGAAAATGATAATGAGGACTTAAGTGAAATGTGTGACTGTATCTACAGGCAGTGCAGAAGCTGTGACACAAGCACCAGTGATTCTGAACGTTGGCATTTCTGACTTGTGCTAGGAAGGGACAGGGATTTCTGTGCTTCTGTGTTCATACTTTATTTATGCAAACAGAGTGTGTGTAAAGAGGTGGAAGTATGGCATTTGTTTTGTTATGTTGTACAGAATAATTTGGAGGGTTTTTTTTGTAGCTTCACAGAGGGAAAAATCCATTGGATCTCATCGCACCTGGCTCCCGGCTGGAGCTGCAGAACATCCGGGATTCCCTGGAAGCCTGGATAGTCAACGTGGTAGAAAATGTTGGTGGGAGGCTTAAGTTGCGATATGAAGGCCTGGAGGATTCAGACAAATTTGACCAGTGGCTGTTCTACCTGGACCCTTTCCTTCACCAAGTGGGTTGGGCAGCTCAGCATGGATACAGCCTGCAGCCACCTTTAGGTACTTGAAAACACAGATCTTGTATTTGGTTGATCAGAGGGTGGAGGCTGCTGCCTTAGTGCTGTGAATTTGCCTTCTGGGTGCACATGGTGGTCACATCATCAGTGTGATCTGACCAGTCTTGTACCTAATAAAATGTGGGTGAAGGTACAAATAGTCCTACAAGACTTTTCACCCACTCGAAAGCTGCTAAATGGTTTTGCCTGTCAAAATTCTCCACCTGTTTGTGCAGAGGAAGGAACTGAAGAATGGATTGCCTTCATTATTTGTTTATTTTTGGTAGATTTGTATTCCTGGGGTGGAAAAAGTCATACACTTTTGCAATACTGCTCAGCAGGAGCCTTTGCAGTTGTGACCCTCAAGTCTACTGGACTAATTTAGAACTGTTTAAAGATATGAAAATGTCCCTTAAAAAAGGGAACAAGTGTGCGGAGGTGGGGCAGGTGGACATATCTTTCAGGCATGTGCTTGGTGGGGCATAAAGTGGCAGAAACACAAATGGATAGCTTATGAGCTTACTAGTGATGGAACACGTTTCCTGGTGAGGGGAAACCTTGGGATAAAGAATTTGGCAGTTAGAGGGGCACAAATCAAATTCCATTGCTATGTGTTCTGAGGGAAAAGAGGAAGAAAAATGACTATTCACTCTTTCCCTCTCTTTTTCCTCAAGCCATTAGGTCCTTGAGGAGCGAAGCAGATTGGCAAGAGATCCTGAAGAAGGTGAAAGAGGAGGAGGAGGAGTCATCTGTTCCTACCGATCTTTTTAAGGTAGTTCAATGTTGTGGAGGATACCATGAAAATGCTGTTTTCCTGAGAAATTATTCAGGGAAGTCAGTCACCCAGAATTCTTTCCCTGTTTTACTGGGTATTTAAAATTTATTTGCTTTCTCCCTCTAGTTTAAAAATGTAATGATAATAAAAAATAATCATACTGGTATCAAATCTTGCGAAGTTAGACAATGCACCCATCACAGTTATGTGAGCCATGAGTTGTCATAGTTCACATGTCCTTCAGGTACTTAGTTCATTTTTCTCAGCTTTGTTTGGATCCATAAATAGAAGCAGGGGTGCTGTTGCTCTTGAACATGTTGGGTCATATACAGAGCAGGATGTAGATAATTGTGGAGCAGGAGCCCTGTTCTGCTGGGTTTCGTTAGCCTGGAAATGGAGGCCTGTATAGTTCTCATTAGTGTGAACTACATTTAGTGTAGTTCATGATGAGTGCTAAAGGTTACAGGGAAAAACCTCAAAACATTTCTATGGACTTATCAGATTACTCTGTATTGTCAAATCTTGCTTCTGTGTAGAGAATGTCAGAGGAAGAAATCACAGGGGCTCAATTTCCTAAAACTCATCAAAAACTGTCAGTCTCTGGGGGCATCATTGGCCTTTTCATTTAGAGAAGTTGCTGGTACTCAGACTTGCTGATTTCTTGGAATGAACTAATAAAAACTCCTTAAAAACTTACCCTCTTCAATTGATTTATGTGAGGTACATCTCATTTTTGATGGAGGAGGGCAGGTAATCACAGCAGCACATCATTTTTCAGGATAAACCTGTGATTGGAGTGCATTCGTTCTCTGAAGGCATGAAGCTGGAAGCTGTGGACCCAATGGCTCCGTTTGTTATCTCTCCTGCTACAGTTCTCAAGGTACCAGGGTTCTTAGACTAGTGCTGCTGAGATTCAGTTCTGCTGCTGCTTCTGTTCTTAAATGCTCAGGGAATTCTTATTAATTGGTTATCTTAAAATCTTGCTCTGGTTTTCAAATCAAGTGTTTTGTATGTCTCCCTCAGGGGACAGGCTGCCTGATAAAACTGCTGATGGTGAAGCCATGGAATTTGAATGGAGGGGAAAAGTTCCATAAAGATAAAAGCTCAAAAGATCAAATGACAAAAAATTGTTGAACTTGGTTTTTTAAAATTGGAAATAATCCCTCATAATCTGAATATCCATCTGAAGATAGATTTTTGGGGGGTTGATTTTGCAGAAGTTATATCATTACTCTGTACACATGACATTTAGATGGCCTGATTTCCAAACAAGGGGTTTCAAAGTTGAAATGAAAACTCTTCAACACGATCAAGTGTTACTTTCCTTGCTATTTGCTTGTCCTGCTTGTATTTACTTCAGGAGTGTAGTGGGTTTACTGGTGATGGTCCATCCTGGGACACAGTTCAGCCTTGTTGAAATAAGCAGTTTGTTATAGAATAGTAGGAAGACCACAGACCTACTTTCTGTGCATTTTTCATGAGAAAATTCCCTAAAGCACTTGATTACCTTATCTTTTAAGTGCTCAGACATTAACTTTTATTATCTGTATTTGTTAAGTTTCTGGATAATGCAGATGAGCCTTCTGGTTTATGAATCCCAGAGAGTCTCTTTTAATATTATTTCTTTGTAACCCTCACAGTATTTCAAGGTAAAGGATTTCCATCAGGCAGCGTTGCTGTTTAATAAAGTTATCAAATGGGGGAGAGGGAGCAGCGGATCAGAATCTGCCTCTCACAAGAGCCTGTGGTTCTCTTTTGGCTGACTCCAGGTGTACAATGACAAATATTTCCTGATAGAAATTGATGACTTGAGGCCAGAGCGTCCGAGCAGCCAGCGCTACATTTGTCACGTCAACAGCGCTGGCATTTTCCCGGTGCAGTGGAGCCTGAAGAACGGGCTGCACCTCAGCCCTCCCCCAGGTACGTGTGTGCAGCCTCCTCCTGCTCGCTGCTCTGCTCAGGACAGCGCTTGGGCAAAACAATTGCACCTAGGAGCACAAGGAAGATCCAGCTCTGAAAATCAGGAGCTTGGAGTTAGTGGGACTGAAGTTTGCCAGGTACAAGCATGGATTTGGGAAGATGAGAGAGGCTAAGGATGCTGGTCATGCATAAAAACCTGAACACTGGAATGAATGGAGTGAGTGTTCCAGGGCTGAAAGAAATGTTGATTTCAGCCTTAATTAACATGATATCAGAAGCCTGTAGTCTTTGCATTGGATTTTTGCTTCTGGTCAGAATGGAACATTGTTATCCAACATTTTATAATATTTTCAGGCTATCTTATCACTTAGAAGTTAATGAACTTTTTTTTTTTTTTTACCAAGGACCTATCAGACACTGTTGCAGATTGCTGAAACATTGCTTCAGGACATAAGGGAATAGGGTAGTGTTCCTCCGCTGCTGAAATATTTATTCATTTTCTCAAACTGGAAATGTCAATGGTATTGTAGAACCAGGGCCTCTGTTCTCTTATTCGCCACTTCACAATTCAGAATGTTTCATTTTAGCTGCTCCTTACATCAGAGGAGCAGAGACTGTAGGATGTTTGTCTCCTGCCTTTCCGTGGATAAGATACAAAAGTGGCTCTGCCTGACCAGCATTGCCTAGAATTTTGCGTATGAAAAGTGAAATCTTACTTTATAGGCATGTGACTGGAACTGACAAAGATTTTAACTTTGTGTTCTCATCCCCCTGGACTTGGTGGGCTTTCTGAATTGTGTGACATCTCAAGATGCCTACTGGTACTGGTAAAACTGAGAAAAATAAATCAGTCCTTCTGTGATTCAGCCCTCTCTGAGGAGAAGAGTCACAGAATAATTTCAGTTGGATTGGTGGGGTCACACTTTGAATCCTGGTTTCAGTGTTGGGCCTCTCACTACAAGACAGAGATTGAGGGCCTAGAGCATGTCCAGAGAAGGGAATGGAGCTGGGGAAGGGTCTGGAGCACAAGACCTATTAGGAGCAGCTGAAGGAGCTGTGGGAGCTCAGCCTGGGGAAAAGGAGGCTCAGGGAGAAACTTATGGCTCTCTGCAATTTTAGATTGTCATGTTAATACTATATTCTTACACTGAGTTTAAAGTTTTGATTTCCAAATCATTGTCACATTGTCCCTTTAAGGGGAGTGGAATAAGTGCAGCACTTTGTGTCCTTGCTAATTCACTGCCAGCCTCAAACTGACGTGGCTGCACACTTCTGTTCCCCTTTTCCTTCAGTTACGTGGTTTTTATTGGATCACAGGGAAGCCAAGTATTTCCCTCAAGAAGAATGTAAGTTTTCTTGGAAGGCTGCTCTGTCTCCTAATAGACTCCTTGTTGAGACACTTCCCTTCAGACGTGCAGATCTACAGCTGTTATCAAACTTGATGAGGCTCTTGGCACGTCTGACTGCTCTCTTTAATGACTTAGTATTTAACATGTCTTTGAGAGAGTAACATGTTGATATTGTGCATGTTTTGAGTGCTCTGTTTTAAAAAAAATAAAGTCTCAGAGCTGACACAGCATCAGTTGCAGAAATTTTTCCTGAATTTCGTCTGTGCTCTGTGAAAAGCATGAAAATGCTTTCCCGTGTTTCAGTTGCTGTCCTTATCGGCTTGGCAGATTCATAATTCAGGTTGGAATGGTCTGACCTCACGTGGCTCCCTAAGCCCTAAGTCAGCTCACAAACCAGAGTGACCAAACAGATCTCAGTGTTCTGTGTGCCTGGGGGGTTTGCTGAGTCTCAGCTGTTTAACCCTTGACTCTTTGCTCCCCTAGGTTACCCTGGGCAGGACTTCGACTGGGCCGACTACCTCAAACAGTGTGGTGCTGAGGCAGCTCCCCAGAGCTGCTTCCCTTCGGTGAGGCTCTCCTGCAGGGAAATCTCCTCTGCTGCATGAATGGCACTCTTCATTCCAAGGACAAGAACATTTTGCATGTTTTTTACTTTAATTGCCTTTCCAAGTAGAATAGAATATATCAGTTGGAAGAGACCTTCAATGGTCAATTATCCAGCCCAATGCCTGACCCTCTTTAGGGCTGACCAAAAGTTAAAGTGTGTTGTTAAGGGCATTGTCACTGGAGATCAGCACCTCCCTCTCCACTTCCCCTCCTCTGGAAGCTGCAGGGAGCACTGAGGTCACCCCTCATCCTCCTCTTCTCCACACTGGACAAACCCAGGGTCCTGAGCCGCTCCTCACAGGACATTCCTTCCAGCCCTTCCACCAGCTTTGTTGCCCTCTGGACACAACTGAGTACCTTGACACCTTACCTGTGATAACTCAGGAGGCAGATAAGAGAGCATAAATGAGTGTGAACTGAAGTAGGTGCATGCCAGCTTCCTAGATAAGGAAGCAATGGACAAAATGTTTCAGTTGTGATAAAGCAGACTGAAAATAAATGTTTGTTTTCTGAAATTGAGATGTGTAAGAGTCCGTGGAAGAGACATTGAACAGCATCAATCGTTGGCACTCCTGTAACTGTGGAAACAGGGCCTTTTAATAGACCTTGTTTTCATTTACTAAGGATACTCTTTCAATCTTCAATCCTTTCAGCTTGAAAAATTAATTCCATTTTATTAATCAATACGAAGTCATCTTAAATTAGTACCAGATAATCATTTTCCATTAACCAGTGCCTGAAGGACTTGCAAGACTTTGGGCTTCTGTTGGTTCAGTGACAGTACTGCTGTCCCCCAAAGCACAGTACCTTGTCAAGCAGAAAAGGGTACTATTAACACCTGCCTTCCAGTTCCATTTACCATACATAGGCTATTGCAGTGCTTTGGGGGAGAAATTAAAATGAATAATTACCAGTTTTTGAAGAGAGTGTTGCTGGCTGTGAATTCTTGTTGCCCTTGTTCTGTCTTGTAAACTGTGGCATCTTAGAACAGGTCATTGAATTTATTATCCCTTTTCTGAGAAGAGTTGATCACTGTAGGCTAGTTCCAGAATTCATAATGTATTGATCCTGTAATTACATTGCAAAGTGGCTCTGGGAAGAAGAGTCCTCTGGTCTGGCTTGTACTTCTTATCTTTAATTCAGGAGCTCCAGAGCTGGATAAATACCTATTCTTATGTTTTAGGGATTTCTTTTTTTTTATAAATAAATGCAAACTGTATTGGTGACCCTACTTATCCAAAAAATGTAAAATGAAAAGAAAGCTTCCTATGCTGCCTGCCAGAACTCAGATGAGGCAGCAATGTTATTTGCATACGTAAAGTGGATTTCCAAGTTAACATGATAGAATAGAGCACCTGGTCAGACTATTTGTCAGACTTATCACTCAGGTGGCAAGCAGCAGAGAATTTCTGATTGCTGAGAATGCACTCAATCCTCTCAGTGAGCCTCAGCATCCTTATTTTTTGAAGACAAATACATTCTTTGCTAGGTCTGTCTGGAGAGCCTTTTTTAACTCAAATTCTTTGTAGTTCCTAGTATGTCTTACTTCTATTCAATGTGCTAATTATCTGAAATCTCCTCTGTCTGTATTGAGTATTTTTCTGTGCTATTCAGACAGCAAGGGTTTTATGTGTTGCCCCTGTTCATGGATATTCATATCATATTCTGGATACGCAGCTGGTGTCTTACTGAAATATTCTGGCTTTTTCCCTAGTTAACTTCAGACCATGGATTTAAAGAGAACATGAAACTCGAGGCTGTGAACCCAGTTGATCCTGAAGAAGTTTGCATTGCTACAGTGACCAAGTTGAAAGATTCTTACCTCTGGCTTCAGCTGGAGGGTAAGGCTGATTTGGGGGAAGAGAAGGGTGCTTGCACTGGTTCTGATGTAGTGCCAAACCTGAGGAGTACCTGGAGCAAACTCACTGCGTGCAGAGTACGGGCAGCAAGTCCATTTCCTCAATGAAATCACAGTCAAAACCCACTTGCATTGTCTGTTTCCAGTTTGCCTTGGCTGGCACTGCTTATTTAAGCCAAAAATGGCATTTGTGCATTGCAGTGTCAGTGCTGGGCTCATGCACCGTGCAAAGTGCTGAGCGGGGCCTTGTGGAAAGCAGGGGCCTTGTGACAGTTTTACAGATGAGTGACTTGCATTCTGAGCAAGCCTTGGCCAGACCTGGGAAGGAAAGTTTTAGAGGTTCTTCATTAAGATAGAGTAAGCCTGTGTCAGCTTTCCTCCATTATAATCCCATTTCTTGATTGGAAGTACATCAGCATGCACTTACTATGCACTGTGCATCTCTGCTAAACTGCGGAAGGAAAATTCCCATCTCCAGCCTTTAGGAGGAAGTAAATGAGGTCAGAAAAGGATCTGTTCAGTAAAAGGGGATGAGAAAATGTTTGTTATTGTGTTGCAGATACACCATAAGTAAAAGCAGCTTCACTGGCAAACATACAACAAGTGTTAACTAAATGAGGGTTTTATGACTTGTTTCAATTTTTCCTTTTCTAAACTGAACAGGCTCCAAGAAACCCGTCCCTGAGTGTATAGTGAGTGTGGAATCAATGAATATATTTCCGGTGGGTTGGTGTGAGACGAATGGATATCAGCTCAGGCCTCCTCGCAAAGCAATAGGTACCAGTTCTCTTCTGTTTGCAGTGTTGGGTTGGTAGAGCTGGTGAGACCTGCCAGAGCAGATTACTGCAGAATTATTGCTTGCATCACTGAATTTGGAAACAGTCGTCATGCACAGGGAATCTGTGTGCTGCACAACTTGTCCCCTGGCTCTTGGGTCCAGTTGGAAGCCATACAGTAACTCCAAACCCAGCAGTGTTGGTTTGAGACCCCTGCACGTAGGAGCCTGTGGGGACCATGAATTGGCCATAACAAAGAAATCCTATCTGTGTATGTACACACCCCAGATGCTCTGCATTTTCTTCTGTCTGAGCTATTCTTGCCACATGTCTGACCCTGATACTGATTTTACACTTGTACTTGTGCAAAGTAAAGTCAATGCCATAACAAAGCAGCGTGGAGCGTGTGCACATTTTGGAGTCAAAATAAATAATAGACTGACTTTCTAAATGGGCCAGAGGGTGGTGATAAAGACAAAGTGCTGGAAAGTAAACCCTACCTGTTTTAACGACACTAGTGAGTAGGGTAAGATAGTGCCTTCTTTCAAGTGGTTAGTGAGGCATGTTTATGAAAGTTTAATGGGAGTTGGATAAACTGATGAATTTCCTGAATGTTGTTAAGTACGATAAGAAAAATTTTAGGTTGAAATGAGCTGTCATTTTCTGCAAGTCAAAGCAAGAGAAACTAATCTGCTTGCACTGCCAAGGACAGAGGAGGAAGAAGGGGGGGATCCTGATTAGATAAAGGATGATTTGAAAAAAAATCCAGAAGTTTTTTTGGGAAAAAGCCTGAAATTGCTGAAGAGGCATAATGTTGCATTATGTTGTTTTATTTTACTACCTGATGGTGAAAACCAGAATTAGATTGTGAAAGCCAGAATCAGCAAGTGGACTCATCACCTAGATGACTGACTTAGTTGCAACAGTGTTTTCCTCTGTAGCAATTTTCTTAACTGATTTGTGTTTCCAACCACCTGATTTCATTCCATTTCAAAGTGAAAGTGTTGAAGTTATTGAGCCAGTAAAGTGGCAAGTTGGGCCGAAGAACATAACCTTTGGGGGCTGAAAAAGAAAGCATGTCATTCCTTTTGGCTGGCATTACAGGTAGTTTTGGGGCTCTGATGCAAAGAAAGAGGCACAAAGGGTTAGATTTCCTAGAAAACTGGGCATATGCATGCCTGATTTAATGATTTTTTAATGGAAGATGAAGCAAACCTTTTGGGTTGCTTCAAATTCCTTGGGCCAGTGTGCCCCTAGTGCAGCTGGGTCAGCTGTCTGACACTGCAGTGACTGGGAACATAAATCCTTCTTGCTTTATAACTTAGAAGAAATGAGTCCACTATATATATTGTACTAGATGTTTCATTTGTTTGCATCTCATATTTCGCTGTTGTTTTTTTTTCTTTCAGTAAACAAGCAGAAAAAAATCGCAGTAGTTCAACCAGAGAAACAGTAAGTAACAGGCTTTTTGCTTTTATTTTTTGTGGGGGCTTGGCTTGAGTTTTTTTCTCTTTTTTCTAATTGGAAAATATGCTGTTAGGGAGGATTCAGCTTTGCAAAAGTGCTATACTGAGGGTAGAGAGATTCCGCAGTCCAGTTGTGTTAATGCTGGTAGTTTCTGCTGATGTTCAAAAAGACCTCTTGCACTACAGTAGAAGGCTTGGAATTTGTTTTTTTGTAGTTGTTCCTTCCCAGAAGAAATTTGGCCCAAAGTAGGCAAAAAGAAGAGTTCTACTAATATCTACAATTAGTCTAGAAACTCTGTGTCATGAATGTGTAACTCATTCATGTGAGCCTGCTCAGAAATGCTCCCTGGAATGCTCGCAGTTGGCGTTACTGACTCTTAGAGCTTTACAAACACCAGAGCTGTCAGTAGTCCTGCCAGTGTTTGCATTGCTCCTAAAATACTGAGCAAGGCTGTTCTCCCATATTTTGTAATCAGGATCCTTACCAGAGTATTGCAGTCATCTTGCTTGTATTCTGTTTAAAATCCAGCTTTTTCAGAATGCAGAAGGTGAGGCTGCACTGCCCTGTGCCATGAAATGTGAAGTTAAAAGGAGTCAGGGAATGTAAACTCCTGTGGGGTAGCTTTGGGAGGTGTCTGTCACCGTGGTCACCCATGAACTTCAAGCAAGGAAGGATTGCTGCTGGCTGTAGCAGTACAGAAGTCCTTTCCAAAGGGAATTTGGTAGTTTTTGCATGTTATTATTGTGAAACAGAGGAGGTATAAAAAGCAGATTAATAAGGCTTGAGCTGGGGAAAAAAATGTAATGGTGTTTTAGTAATGGAGAGGTGACTGTCTTTGCCATCTCTCTGTTTCCCCAACCTCCTTCTTTTCATTTCAGAATTTTGTCTTCAAGGACAGTTCACGATGGACTAAAGAACCAGGAACTGAACTCTTCTGACTCAGGTATTGATCACAGAAATGAGACTAACAAAGGGAAAATCCTGTAGCAGTTCACCTGCTCAACACTGTTAGGTGAGGGAAGAGGAGGAAAGGGTTTGAAGATTTTCATCCCTTGATGGTTTGTTGAACGTCAAAAATGAATGAAACAATCAAAACCTGCAGTTAGTTGTGTTCTGCAATTCATATGTGCATTAAACCTGGAAATCAAATTTTTACACCAGAACATTGCCCCTCCAGCAGAGGATTCATGGAGCTGAGTGCGTACTGTGACCTTTTATTGTCACCTGTTATGTGTGATCGTGTTGGGAGAAGCAGGTGTGCTGTATCTGTGCTCTGGAGTTGTTGGATTCAGGCTTTGGGAAGCAGATCGCTCTGCTTTTTACATTAACTTCATCGTGGTGATAAACAAAAGCAACTCAAACACTAAACTACTTTGTGTGCCAGATGGCAAAATCTAAGAATTTTCTAAACTGTTGCAAGAAGGAATGTGATGAATAAGTACATCTGCTGGTGAAAGTCACACAGATCCATCCATTTGGCAACAAAGTGCCTCCTCTGCTGTTTTCTGTACAGTGAAATGCACATCTGAAGCTTCACCAAAAGCAAGTGTGATAAAAATGATGTGTGCTTGTTTAGCATTTTAATTGGCTTTTAATAGAGCCATAATGTAAATTTTACTTCATTTATTTGCCAGTTTTCAACTCCTGAATTTAAGGTCTTCAAGTGATAGTGTTGCTCAATCAAAAAAACTACAGCACTGCTGGGTGAAATAATATCGGTTTTTTACATAAGTGTACTGCAATATATATTAATACTTTAATTTTTAGCAATGCTGAACCATTAAATAGATTTTGAGAGCTTGATGTCACTTCGTCAAAGGTCAGTCTATCAGTTGCTGCATCTTTTGTTTGTTAATCAAAGGAAAAGAATCTAAAAATACAAAGCAATGTGATGCTGCAGTTTAGGATAAACAGTGGAGAATAACTGCCAATTTCTCTGGTGGCAGAAGTTTGGGGGAGAGAAGATTACTTGACTGGAAAATTTATCTGTAATTGCTGTGTAGGAACTGCTTCTGCTAGCAAAAGGCTGGGATTGTCTTTGTCTTTGCTGTTCTCACTGGTGTAATACCATGAAGCAGCAGACTAGCCAGGAAGGAGTGTTTCTTTTCTGATACATGACCATCTTTATTTACCGCAGTTTGACAATTTGCAAGCATGGGTGTGAAGTATGAAAAATGTTTTGGCAACATGAAATAACTAATGCTGCCATTGCAAACGTGACACAGAAACTACCTCAAATTCCTGTCATTCAAGGCTTTTTCCCCTCCTGTTTTTTACAGCAGACAAACTGTTACGTATTGCGAGATTCTACCCCAGGGCAGTTCCAGTGTGTAATTTAAACATTTGTTTTCTCCTTTCTCACTTGTCAGTGGTAATTAATGGCAAATACTGCTGCCCAAAGATCTACTTCAACCACCGGTGCTTCTCGGGGCCTTACCTGAACAAAGGCAGGATTGCAGAGCTTCCCCAGTCCGTGGGACCTGGCAACTGTGTTCTGGTGCTGAAGGAGGTGAGCTGGATGGACAGGGGACCTGCAAAAAGCAGCGTGTCATAAACACCAGACTGTCTCTCTAATTACAGATGGGTAATTCAGAAATTAAAGCTGATAATGAGTAAAGAGGGTCTTCTTGCATATAGTAAAGTATAAATCATGAATGGTTTTATGAATGGCTGAAGAGAGTAAAAGCCTCTCATTTATCTGAGTAACAGTCAGCCTTCTACTGCAAAATTTTATTTTCTGTTAAAACAGTATAACCTGTAATTACCACAATCGAAGGAGTTAGTATCTTTTTATAGCTGTAATAAATGTTTCCTTTTTAATTACAGAATTTTGCTGGAGATAATCCCAAAATTCCTTTATGGTTTGCACTGCTGATGGTAAAACAGAAGAAATACAGATTTTCTTAGTCGAAATGTCAAACTACTTTCAGTAATTGGGAAATGAAAAGAATTTTCTGTGTCTTATAAGTTGGATACAATTTTCATAGATCAGGTGAAATTACAGTTTGGCTTTTTAATGTAGTTAAGGGAGGAAGAGGTCATTCTTTAATGCCAAAGAGCTTCTTCTCCAGAACGTGTTTCACAGCAAATTTACAGATACTTTAATGCAATAAATATTCTTCTGAAATTTCAGAAAAGGTCATGGGGTGCTTATTATCTGACCTGAGAGGCTGGAAATTTCCCAAGACATAACTAACTATATATACACACTTGAGCTCTTATGAAATGATCACTTCATATATAGGAATTGGCTCAACATACCTAGAATTTTTACCTTCTGTACCAAGTATCTTTACTGGGAGAGACCTTAAGAAAGACTTTCTGGCAGGCATGCTGTAAAGCAAGGCTCTGGTTGTCAAGAATCAAGCAGGTTATTGGCAAAGGGTCCATTTTTGCATGCAGAAAATTACCCTTTCCTTTCTACCAGTTTCAGTACTCTAATATAAGAACTGCAAAAGAGCAAATGTGAAATTCTGTGGCTGCTTCATTTAACCTTGAAGGTTTACTCTGCTTCATTACCTGAAAGCAGGAGTGCACAAATCCTGCTGATGTGCAGGTGCTGAGCGTTGCCGAGAGTTCAGCCAGAATGCTCAGTTGTGTTCATTTCAGTTGTGAGTCTTGCTCACTGTGTGAATCCTAGAGAGAGTTTGGTACTTGCATTGTATTTAATATTTTTCTTCAATGTCTGGACTGCTGCATTAGTAGCAATAAAGCTGCCAATTTGTAATGTCAAGCTTGTGATGCACCCAGTTGGGAATGATTTGGAATAAGCACATAGTCAGCATAAAAAGTACAATTGGAGTGCACATTTTGTACTGTTCCCCCCTAACTTCAGGTTATTCACAATTTCCAAGTGACAGTACCCAAGAAATTACCATTTTATTAAAATACGGGCCTTATCATGATTCATGGAAGCAAAACAGATGAGAACTTAGGATTCTGCACTATGATTTTGTTGTAAGCAGTCGGTTGGCAGGCAGCAAAATCCTGCAGCATTTGTTGGCACATCTTCACATGACATACAATCTTTAAGATAATCACTCAGATTTAGCCAAGGTTATGCAAGTTTGGGAGTACTGAGCCCCAGGCGTTAATTTAGTGATGTGTAATTCAAGGGCAATGACTTGGAAATTGCTGGGTACACTCGTGACTGTGCAGACGAATTCTGAGGGCTGGGAAGGCCCAAAGTGTCGGCTGCTCTCAGTGTTCGTTTTGGCACTGTCAGGAGGTGTCTGTGGTCCCGCTGTGAATGAGTGCTTTGATGCTAGATAATTTGGATGAATAGGAGTAATTTCCTATTCTGCCCTGGCACTTTAAAACAGATTTATTGTACAAATAACTTACACATGTTTTCTGCTCTTCCCTCCCTCACTGCAGGTTCTCACTTTATTGATCAATGCTGCCTACAAACCCAGCCGTGTCCTGCGAGAGCTGCAGCTGGATGAAGAGGCTGCGTGGCACGGCCATGGAGAGACCCTAAAAGCCAAGTAAATTCTTGTCCTGTTCCCTGTTCAGTCAATCCCACTAGCTGTTCCCTGCAGTCTGTGCTTTAACTTACATTTCATAGAAGGAAAAATTGCTTAGAGCACATCAAGATGCCAACAGCCATTAAATATGAAATTGTTTATCAATTTCTTTATGAATGACATGGAGTGCATGTGATTTAAATGCTCCATAATATGCCAGTGTACGCTGCTACAGGCATGTGAGCAGCTGGTGGGCAAGTAAGACTGGTGTGGTACTGGTAGAACATTGTACTGACAGACCTGAGGGTGAGGTTTAAGGTAATTTAATTCACCTGAAGATAATTGTTAGTGTTTTAAAGCAGAAGCATGTACAGCTTTGAAAGCTTCTCAGGCATTTCCACACAAATTTCTTACTGGAAAAAGATTCTTCAGAAATAAAATTAGAAGCTTTGAAATGGCCTGGCATGGACGTCTTTCTACAGCAGTCTACCCTGAAGCACTCCCAGTTTTCCTGCTGAGCTTTTTGGGTTGAAGCTTCTTTGCAAGATTACTTCTACAGCTAGGAAGAAAGCAGTGAACATATTTGCATATATTTGATAAGTCCAGATATTCCTTTATAGGCTAGGGATGGTTTTGTAATTAGGTCACTGTGTTTGCATACTAGAGATTAGATTTTCCCAATGCGCCACTGCACACTTCCCTACATAATTTTGAACATGTCAGTAATTCTTTTTTTGGATCAGTTTTACTTAAAGACATCTTGCCATATATTGAAGCATTGCTGTGGATTTGGGCAATACTGAGATGACAAAGGTTAGGGTAAATAGAAAGGTGTAGCTGAGGAATAAAGAAAAAAATTTTTAGTCTCACTGAAGTTGCTGTGTGTTTACTTTTGCCACAGTAGTGACACCAGGGGTGTCTGGACTATGGTGATACAGCTCTTTTTTTTCAAGGCATTAACAAGGTACTTGCAGGCCTGAAACATCCCTGGTAGATATCAGCACATGCCTGTAGCTGTGCTGGGAGAACAAAGCAGAAATGCTGAGCAGCTCTGGCAGATATTTCACAGTGCAGCTCTTTCAGGATAGGGGAACAAAAAGCAATCTTTTCTTCATTTAAATCAAACAGGAGCAGCATGTGGAGTCATGGTAAGTGACTGTCCTGGGGAATTGTTTAGCTGTTAGACAAAAGCTGATAGGAAATGTGGCAGTGATCCACTTGCCTCCATAGGATGAGCATAGGAAGGCTCATCAAAAGCTGTGTGCTGTTCCCTGTATGAGCTCAGTGGGTGCTCTCAGCCTTGGTTTGAGGGACAAGCTGTCCATGTCACAGTGGGCACTTCTGCAGTCCCACGAAAGCAAAGAGAGAGCAAACCATCTGTGAATAAAGACAACACAACACGTGAATTCTGGGACAGTCCTCTCAGATGGTGTTTTGTAGTCGCTGACAGGGCAGTGTTGCTGTGTTTGGTACTGCAGCTATGTCTGTGATGGCTTTGCTTTATTTGGGGGTCTGACATAAGAGACAGGAGCTTGTGTTTCCTGGACTTGGCTGTCCATAAAGTTCATCATGGCTCAGATTTTCTCTCAGTTTGATCTCAATATTCTCGAGCACCTCTCAATGAAGTCCTTTTATCCTGGTAATTAGAAGAATCCTAATTATGCTCATATTTCAATACTAGATACAAAGGCAAGAGCTACCGTGCGACCGTGGAAGTTGTGAGGACGGCAGATCGGGTGGCAGATTTTTGCAGGAAAACATGCATCAAGCTGGAATGTTGTCCAAACCTCTTTGGCCCTCAGATGGTGCTGGATAAGTGTTCAGAGAACTGCTCTGTCCTGACAAAGACAAAATACAGTGAGTAGTTCCCTGATCCATACCAAAGTGGAGCTCAGGGTGTTACATTTTAGTTTCTTTTGGCTTTGACTCCAGAAGAAATCCAAAATACATTGCTTTACTTACAGAAAGAGCCGCTCAAGCTCTGCATATAGGGGCCTACAAAATACTCATGTGCCAGTGTGTAGGGGAGAAAAAATTAATTCTGTATTACATGGTCGAACAATGGCTTAATTTTAGTTGTGTGCTTAAAACTTTGTCTTTTAAAACAACTTCTGGGACAAAAACTGACTAATACTGTAATTTAAGTGGCATTATAATTGCTTTTACCAATTAGTTGTTGGGGGGAAAAATGCAACACCTTCAAGCTCTTTTCTTAGTTTTTCGGGGTTTTGTAAACTGGCTTTAACCATTTGACATTGCGAGAACAAACAGTGCATTGAGGCCATGTTTAAAAACTAAAAACTACAAGACATCATAAAAAGTGCCATTAAATTGGACCAAATCTTTGGTCATTTTTGTATGAAATAGGATCATCTGGGGGCTTCCCAGAGATGGAGGAAGTAAATCTTTACAGGGCAAAGAAAATTCATGAGTAGCTCTTGTTCCTTAAACCAAACTGAAGAGGAAAATACAGACATACTGATTTTGAAGTTTTGCAGAATTGGGATTCCTATTGAGAAATGTCCTCCTACTGATGAGGGGCAAACATAACTAGTGACACTGAAGGTGCATTTCATCACTGTGCTGCTTTCTTCTGTCCTGGTAGCACACTATTATGGAAAGCGGAAAAACAAGCGGATAGGTCGGCCTCCAGGTGGCCACAGCAACCTGGAAGTAGCCATGAAGAAACCAAATAAAAGACGGAAGAGACGAAAACATTTCTTTGTTCATAAGAAAAAACGTTCTTCTACGTCTGTGGATAACACTCCAGCTGGATCTCCCCAGGTAGGACACTGCCAGCAAAGCTCACAGATCTGGGCTGTGATCATTGACAGCTTCATTTGAAACAACAAACCTTTGTTCCTTGTAATTTCAGGGTTACAGCTGCCTTCTTTTCTTTTTTCCTAATTCTTCAGGGCAGCGGGGCAGAAGAGGAGGATGACCAGGATGAGGTGGATGAAGAGTCTCTGACTGAGGATAGCACCTCAGAGCACCAAGATGAATTGCTTGAAGAATCAGAGGTGTCAGAGAAGAAATCGCTGTCATCATCTCCCACCCAGAGTGAACTGTCTCATTCCCTGGCTCAGGACCGAGACAAGCGGAAGAGGAAGCTCAGGACCTTTTCCTTTTCTGATGATGAAAATAAACCTCCTTCACCAAAGGTAACTTGGAAAGTGGATTGCTGTCCTGGCTTGCTCCCTGCTGGGCAAGCACCAAAATCTTGGGAGTATTAAACCACCACAATGTGTTCCCATACAATACTCTGTTACCCCATGAAAAGCATTGTAGGGACACTACAGAATAATAAAAATCCATGATATTTATTATGATTGTATCATAGGACTGTAATAAAGACTAAGCATATGTGATATTTTGGGAATTCTTTTGGCTTGTCTAGGACATAAAGATGGAAGTTGCTGAAAAGCTTCAGCTGGACAGTAACCCTCTAGAATGGAGCGTGGCTGATGTGGTACGATTCCTCAAATCCACCGACTGTGCTCCACTGGCAAGGATTTTCCTTGATCAGGTATTATTTTCTGTCTGCTAAATGTTGAACCTGTCACTTTGCTTCTTGTCCTCTAAGGAATCAGAATAAGAATTTTTTAATAGGGTTCTGAGGAAACAAACGCTTGTGCAACCTGCAGCAGTTTGGGAGAGGAGAATTCAGGGAATGACCAGAATTTTTCAGGTTTCTGAATACTCAGTGGAGGATGTTTTGGTCTGTGGAGGATCTGAATCTGAAAACTACAAATAATGCCTACAACCAAGCACCATGGCAAGAGTCGACATTTTATTTGCATCTTGATTAAAATTTGCCATAAAAACCAGTGTCTGTTAAAACTGTACTCCTAGAACTGATGGGGAGGGTGATTTGTGGTGGTGGATGTTCCAGATATGCTTGACCTTGTAGAACCTCTTTATAGAAAGATGCATTGGTTGGTTAAAATTACCTTCTGCATGAAATTTCCTTGGTTTCTTCTGCTGAGTTGAATTTTTTCCAATAGAATCTCCTGAGGGTCTGTCCCTCAGCCAGTGAATTTGAGCTGGCTTTTTAAGAAAGGAGTTTGTTTATTGTGTGAGAGATTTTCAAGCTGCCTGGGGGAGCATGAAAGAAACATCTAATTCACAAATGGTCACAAATCTGAAATTACAGCCAGTCAAAGCTCAAAGAGCAGGGAAAATAACAACAAAGTCACTGTGGAATTTTTGTCTTCTTACAGGAAATTGATGGCCAGGCACTGCTGCTGCTGACCCTGCCCACTGTTCAGGAGTGCATGGACTTGAAGCTTGGACCAGCTATTAAACTCTGCCATCACATTGAGAGGGTCAAACTTGCCTTCTACCAGCAATTTGCTAACTGAGGAGCAGCCAAGTTGAAGTGGACGTTTGAAGCACAACTACAAAAACATGCTCCTTCCTCTCTAGCAAGTTAAGCCAAATGAACTTGAACTGAGGCCCTGGTGACCTAAAAGTGTGTGTCAGCCTCAATTTTTCTATTTCAACAGAAGGAAGACAACATCTGGAGCAAAATGCCAATGCAAACACAGGGGCTACTCTACCAGCTGCCAGCTTGGGAACACAATAGTCTCTTGCTCTATGGTTCCCTTTTTATAATGTATTTTTTAATGAATACAGAGAAGTCTTCTCTTGTGGGAAATGACATTTCAATAGTTCTGTTGGCACGGAACTTTAAAAGGAGAAACGGATCCTGTTTACGTTCGCATGTAGGCTGCCAGAAATAACCTTTCTGTTCCTGATGTTTCACAGAATCCCCTTCCCTCCCTGTGGACGAACACTTGCTTTACCACGGCACTGACTTTGGAATGTGTTCTTTGCACATTCGTGTGTTAATGTTGAGATTTTTAATGAATTTGTTCATTGTTAGGACAACAATGTGGCCACAGGGTTCTGAATGTACAGTATAGCAAGAGTGTGGTTCCTTTTGAAGGTTATTTTTTGTTTCTTTTGGTTTGTTTCATTGTCGTTGGTTTTGGTTTTGTTTTTACTACCTCTGTAGCCTGATCTGTAGAAGTGATGTTCTAAAAAAGGGAGGGAACTACTCTTTCTGGACAAGAGGTCTGTGGCTGCAAAGCAGTCTCGCTTCCGTGGTCATGTCCAGAGTGCAAACCAATGTCAGCACACAGAGCTTCTGTTCCAAAGCTTTAGCTGAAACCTCTGTAGGCATAACCTGGATGTTTCCTTTTTTCAGATGTCAGAAAACGTAATTATTTTGCACTTCTCTTACAGGCAGGCTGTAGGAAATAAGGAAGGAAAGAGAAAGTGCCCCTGCATTTTCGATATTTTGGTTGTCAGATTTATTTCTTTTTAACTGTGTGAAGTGATTTCCTTTTTGTTCTAGCAAACAATTGGGCCATGTACATAGAGCCTGTCAGCAGACTTTTGCATTGCTACCTGAACATCTTTTTAGAGAATACACTAAGGAAACTGCAATCAATAGAGGACTGCAGCATAGCTCTGCCAGTGTTCACATTCTGGAAACTCTTATGAGCTTGACTTTGTATTTTAACTGTCTACAGATGCTCAGGATCAGACTTGGTGAAAATTTGGTGGGTTGGGAAGGGATTTGTGTGCTTTTATTAGGGAAAAGGAAAAGGACCAGTGGGACATCTTAGTTCCATCAGTAGACTCACAGTAGGATGAGCTGCTGATTTTAATTTTCCAGGGTAATAAAACCCAGCCAGCCACTTGCTGTAGACCTATGCTTTTCACTTTGAGTAATATTACTTTCCATTAAAGGTGTGGGAGAACTTGCATCAGGCTCAAGATCTGCATCAAAGAAGCGTTGGGTTTCAGCTGGCTTGCATTCATTCATGCTGCCTGCTTTCAGAGTGTTTGGAGGAGCACAGGCAGGAGCTGATGTGTGCAGCCCTGGTCCTTTCTGTCCTATTCAAATACATCTCTGCAGGAAGCCCCTGGCATACGAATGTGTTAGAGTGGGGAAGGCGCTTACTGCGAGGAATTGGCTTGGGAAAGATGCATTTATTGGGTTCTGATGAGCAGGGGTTGCTCCGGTCAAATGGAATTATCCCATTCCTTAGGCCCGGTGTGATTGGCCGTTCCAAAGCCGTGAGCTGTAGGATTCAGCAAGGCTGTGGTCTGTAGGCTGAGAGCTGAGTTTGCACAGCCTTTGACTGTTCTGCCACACTGGTGTTGAGGGGGAGCTACCTGCAGTGAGAACTGCTTGGACTAAGCAGAGCTCAGTAACTGGGCTTTGTTGCCTTTGCCCCTTAGAATAACTGCCTAGTCAAGGCAGAACTATTTACACAAGTGTTAAAATCAGATTTTTTTTTCATTCGCGAATCAAAATGTAAATGTCAGACTGTTTATTCGCTGAATATTCCTGAGGGAGGGAAGGCAGTGTGTAGCTAGGACAATTTTTCTCCCACATTGTAAGCAGAGTCTGAAGACATAATTAAATTGAAATCAAAGTGTCCCTTTTTCCTCTTTACACCAGATATGTGGCCAATAAATGGATTTTTTGGCTCCTCATATTGTGCTTAGATCATTCGCCTGTACTCCAGTCCCTTAGGACAAGCTCAGACATAAGCCATTAGGCTTGAAAAAATTTTGAAAGCAACACTGCTGCTTTGCTGTCAGCATCTTGTCTTGAAAAATTTGACCAGTAGAGAACTTCTGGGCTGGAAGATGATGCTTTTGGGTCAGTGCAGTAGAATTCCCAGAGTTCTGTTGTCCTGATGCCTGGCGGAATTGACCTTCATAGCCAAGATATGTTGGTTCCACCTTTCCCCATAGACAGATAGATGTCTTCTTAAGTAGTTGTCCGGAGAGAAGAGAGCTGAAAGTGTAATTTAGTGGACCTGTTAACATGGTGCCTGGGGTTTTAAATACAAATGTCATACTTCCTTTTCTCAGTAAATAAAGCAGTCAGCAGTTTCAGCTGTTAGTGGGATACTTACTGGTCACCTTTGGCATGTTTTATAGGCTGGATTTTTCTGCCTTGTTTTGGGAGGCACTGACAGTCTGGTCCCAATGGGATCTATTTTTGTTGAGATTTTCAAAAGGGATGTTTTCATTATTTGTGAAATGTTTTTATGCTGCACACGGGTACTGTACACTCTGTTTCCTGGAAAAAAAATGCACTCTGTTTTATTGCTGGATTTAAAAGGGATAATTGGGGCTTTGTCTTGATGGATAATGTTTCTACTTGACTCTGTTTCAAGTTCTTCTTTCTCTATGCGTGGCAGATGACACAACTGCACTTACTTGTTCATCTTACTCCAATACGACTTGAAATGAGCTCACGCACTGCTTTAGTCGTTCTGTTTCTTCAGAACTGGATTTTGTATAGCTGGTGGCTGAATCTTGGCTTTGGGTAATAGCAATGTCTCACCATCAGAAATCGCTGGGGCTGCAGTAATTCAGGGTTCAAGGGTTTGTGCTGTGCTCTACCACACCGTTTCACTGTATGGTACAACAGAGTTAGAGTCCAGGAGAAAGGCAATGATGTCTTACAACTGTCTTCAGTACAAGAAAGTGAACTCTCATGTACTGTTTTTGTGGCTGGTAACAGGAGTTTACCCTTGACTTGACCCACTGAGGGTTTGTGTTCTTGTTTGTCATATTTTCATATGTATTGTGCAGTCTTGGTTTTGCACATCATAGCTTTAGAAACCTGGTGGTTCCATTTTGACTGGGCTAAGATCAGCCTTGTTGGGCAGAAAGATTTTGTTGGGTTACTGTTGTGTGCTTTGTGCGCCACACAAGGGTTCTGTTACAGAGTAGTATTGACCTCCCTGCCATGGAGGTTTAATGTGGTAGAATTATCCCCAAAGCACAAGCAGCTTAAAGTCCATCCTAAACTGAAAGCAGTCCTTCCAGGAGAGGAGAGGTACAGCACTGATCTCGGTGAATGAAGACTACTTTTTTGCTAACTCTAAACATTTCTGAAAGTTCCTCTTTGAGGAACAAAATAAAAGGCAGATTAATGTCTGCGTTGTATAGAACTCCAGGAGTGTTTGCAGTCTCTCCTGGAATTGATGGCAACAGTACACACAAAGTTCGGGAGTGCTTTTTAAGATTACTTTCTCTTGTCACAACTTTTAGCAGTATTTTGTTGTTTTAGGATTTGCTAGTGTTTGTTCTTTGTTCCAGTGATGCTTTAAAGGAGGGAAGGAGTATTTAGCTGCTAGGTCCGCAGAAGTGTAAATATATTTACAGTTGACTGGACTGAGCACTCCATTCTTCTGTATAAAGTACAAAGCCTTGGTACTTCATTAGCAAAAAGCCCAGTGGCTTGTGAGATTTTTGAATGTAACGGAATAGGCTTCAAAACTATCGAGCTCAAGTTGGAGACTGGATACCTTTGGACCAAATCTGTTGTTATGAGATGAAGTAGCCTTACCAGAAAGCCAAAAATGTGACGATCCTGTACAAAGCTACTCTTTAACCAGCCCTGTCATGTAGTGTCAGACTGGTTACTGCCTACTGTGAGCTCAGATTACCTATAAGTAACTAAGCACAAAGACAGAGGCTCTGTCAGGAGACTTCAGATGTAGGATGAAGGCTCCCCTTCAAAGGGATTGTGTGCTGACCCCTTGTTTCAGAGTGCTGCCGCCCTTCCCCTAACATGCATGTAGCCTTGTTTTCAAAGGCAGCCTTTTGGGGGAAGGATAACAGTGGGACTTGGGAACACCGGAGACAACAAGCCTCTTCTATTGTTGTAAAACCAAAATACCAATCTGTATACAAAAATGAGTTAAGGTTAGGGGCACTTTGTCTCCAGGGGCATTTCTACCTTCCCCAGTGTGGCATCTATTCTGCAATGCGCCAGACATGCAAATGGACTTTCGATGAGAAGACAAAGTTGCTCTGTTCAGGTGCACAGCCAGCAGTGTTTGGCTCAGCTTTAAGCCATGGAAGTGAGCAGGTCTTGCGCTGACAAAGTCCCAAGGCAGTGGGTCTGACTGACTTAGCACAAACAATGGGACCCCCTGGCCTGGCACAGTCCCAGGGGAGCCCAGGGGCTCGGGGACAGCTCACTCATGGCACAGGGTCAACACTGAGCTCTGGGCACAAAGGAATTCTCACCCACTCTGAAAGTTGTTGAGCACCAACTTCTGAGAAACCTCATGGCAAAAAAAAAAATCTGGAGGTGTCATGTTTCTCCTCTCCTTTTTAATTCCCTTTTTTTCCCCTTGTAATTATAATTTCTGTTTAAAATAAATTTAAAGTAATCTCTATAGACAATCAGAGGTCTTCTAGGAGACTCTACCCAAAAGGGTGCCAGCTCCACACCTGTGGGCCTCTTTCTTATACTAACTCATTGGAACTGATGCACTTTTCCTGTATTTTGCCTTTTTTAATTAGCTGCTTGTTCTTAAACAAAGATTTAAATGCATATTGTGTTGTGTCCCTTCTGCTTGTTGTTTTATCTTTCTTTAACTTTTAAAAGAAAAAATATATATGCAGTGAGACTGAAGTACTACATGGAAGAGAAACATGCACAAGAAAATACGCCTATTAAGTCCCACCATTGTTTGAGCAGGTGTAACAATTTAATCAGAGGATTTTTTAAAAAAATATTTTGGATGGATATTTTACTTGTTTTGTCTGTAAATAGTGTACAAAAGTTTGTGTTATATGACAGTTTTAAGTGGTTGTAAGAAAATTAAAAAAAGATACTTAAACTGTTGATGATGGCTTTTGTATTAATATCATCGTAAGTACTACTGCTTACCGTGAGCAATTTTCCATCTTAGAGAACTGGAAATCTGTCTGGCATGTTCCATGACTTGCATAAAAGGTAAATGCAAGCCGCATAAATACTGCTTGCAGAGGCTTCATGTTAAAGAGCTTGATTGAGTTTATTCAGTTCCCTCAAATGCAGGAGTCCTCTTTATCAAAGCTGCTTCTGAGGTAACAGATTTTGTTTCACAGAGTGCTGAAGCCAATTACTATACAGGAGCTGAGGACAGGACCTACAAATTGGGGTAATTTTCTTGTATTGCTTTCTTTGAACCTTGGAAGCTGCTTGATACAATCCAGTGCAAGCCTTGCAGGTGCTTCTGCTCCTTCTGGATGGTTTTGTAAAGGTTAACACTACCCCAGCAAGCTGAAATTTTAAAACAAGCTGACTTTGCTTCCTCTGAATAACATGAGAGCCCACAGGATGTTTCAGAAACAACTTTGCCTTGCAAAGTTCTTATTTCCTTACTTGGCATTCCAACAGATTGTACTCAGCACTTGTTTCTTGGCTGCACTTCAGTTACCTTGAGCTGATTTTGCACTGGGTGCAGAAAACGCATGGGAGTGGGATGAAACTGATTTGCTTAACACTGTCTTTAGACCTCTATAAATATGTAGGATTTAACATAAATCTTCTGCTTGCCTTTACAGAGCACTGTCTGCTTGAGAGAAATCTGAAGGCTTGTGAATACTGCATAGCAGGAGGCAGTGATTTGTCTGCCATGGGTTTCAGAAGGGCTTATAGGAGTCATGAGGAGATGAAACCCTTGAAGAGGTATTTTGGGGGAATGATCTGGTTTAAAGCATGGAATATGGAGTAACATGAGGTATAAGCCCTTTGATTTATGTTTCTAGATTCATGTCTGAAACGTAAGTTTTATGTGTAAATAGCATTAGGTAAATCTTTAACCAGTATAGAGGTCCAGGTCAGGTATGTGTGTGGGATGTCTAATGTTCAGCAGCAGCTGTGAAAGCTTAGAAACCGCCCTGGGCCACAAGTAAATAGGTCAAGTCCAGGTTGGAAATGCAGTGGTTGATGGCTGTTACCACTGTGTGCAAGGGGGAGAAAAAGCAACCTGCTTTGGTCCTTGTCCTTCCTATTAGGTAACTATTTGTTTCCCTAACTCTTGCTTTTGGCAGTTGAGGCCAGATGAGTGTTGACCTGGGGCCAGAAGCACTGGACATTTTGGCTGTGTGCTTTCTTGGTCAGAGAACTGAGAGCATTTCTTTTTCCAACTGCAACTTCCAGGCATTTATTGCACAGCCTAACAATCAGAAAAATCACTCTTGTGTGCCAATACTGTTGGCATCACCTGCCAGGAAGAACGGTCACGTAGGTGGGTTTGTGATGTAGACACAACAAATGTTATTTGAGTAATTATTGCTTCATGTGCTCAGTTTCATTTTCTGATAGACTTAAACATGTGCTTTCTGGGTCATATTTATAAGTGAATTCGTATTTAGATAGGGATTTTAAATTATTTAAATTGTGTAAGAACGCAATATAATGCAACAGGACCTGGGTTGATCCTGCACTAAAAATAAGAACCTAGACTTGATGCAGTTCTGGCTGCTGATGATGAAGAGGGATATGGCACAATGGGGCCAATCAAGGCTCGCTGGCCAACAGGTCCAGTTTCATAGGTAGAATTTCCAAATGAAAGTGCTGGCATGTTTTGTTTAGTCCCTTGGGCAGGGGGTTGCCCTTTTTAAAGGAAGAAACATTTTTGCTGAAGAACCCAGGTGATAATTTTCTCTTTCTAGGGTGATCGCAGACTTGCCTGACCCTGTGCCGTCTGGGCTAAGCACAGCCTCAGCTGCTGCGGTTCCGTCCCAGGGATTCCTCACAGCTGTGGGGCGGTTTAGAAAAGGGGCTGGGTGCTGGAGCCAGAGAGCCTTTGGATGCCGGAGCCAGTTTTGGATGCCGGAGCCAGTTTTGGATGCCGGAGCCAGTTTTGGATGCTGGAGCCAGTTTTGGATGCCGGAGCCAGTTTTGGATGCTGGAGCCAGTTTTGGATGCCGGAGCCAGTTTTGGATGCTGGAGCCAGCCAGCGTTTGGCGGCTGCTCGCAGCACCGCACCCTCATCTGCCGCGCTCGTCAGCGGGCAGCCCTGCGGCCGATAGCTGTCTGCCCCCGGGGGCCGGGGTCGGGCCCTCTCCCGGGGGCCGGGGTCGGGCCCTCTCCCGGGGGCCGGGGTCGGGCCCTCTCCCGGGGGCCGGGGTCGGGCCCTCTCCCGGGAGCCGGGGTCGGGCCCTCTCCTGGGGGCCGGTCGCTGTCCCCGCCACGGGCGGCGCGCTGAGGGGCGGGGCGGGGCGGGGCGGGCGGGCGGTGACGCGGCGGGGCGGGGCGGGGCGGGCAGGGAGCGCAGGCAGCGGGGCGGAGCGGAGCGGAGCGGCAGCGGGGCCGGCACGGCCGCCATGCGCCGCTGAGGGCGCCGGCCGGGCCTCGCCATGGGGGTGCCGCCGCCCAACGGCAGCCTCGGCCTCACCGCCGGCTCCCCGCGGCCCGGCGGGGCGGCGGGGCCCGGGGACCGCGGCTGCGAGAACGGCGCCCTCATGGACAGATTCGGCATCTTCCTGCAGGGGCTCCTGGGCGTCGTGGCCTTCAGCACCCTCATGCGTGAGTGGCGGGGCCGCGGCCTCCGGCCTGGCGGGGAGCGGGCGGGGCGGCCCCGAGTACGGGTCGGGCTCGGTAGCGGTGCCGCGGCCGTGCTGCCCCCAGGCCGTCCCGGGAAGGGCCGGGCTGTCCCGGGCTCCCGGCCGGGGAGGGCTGGGAAGGGCCGCGGCGGCCTCGGGGGGCGCAGCCGCCGGCGGCGCTTGGTGGGTGCCCGGTGAGCTGGAGCGGGGCCGTGCGGCGAGGCCTCAGAGGCGGTGGCTCAAGTCCTTTCGCTTTCTCAAACTTGCCTTCCTAGTGTTCGCACCCGTGCTGATAGAATTTATGGGTGGGTGTGTGTTCTGCTTGGAATACTGCCGGCGGGAGTAGGGGGTGTGTGCGGGGCCGCTCGGGTTTGGGATGTACAGAAGTCCCGGGTTTGGCTGATCAGTTTTACTGCAGGTGCGCCTTGTCGCGTCATCAGCAGCAAAGTCACGCTTGTTTCAGTCGTGCCTCGCTTCCTTGGAGGGCCGTACCTGGGAGCTGGAGCAGCCCGAGAGCTCTGTGGCTGCTGACAGAGCTCAGCTGATGGGCAGTAGCTCCTTACACTGCTTTTTGAGTGTGGTTTAAAGGCAGGGAAGGTCTGTGGTAGCTCCAGCCCTGTGGTGAGGGAGTCACAACAACGTGGAACAGTTCTGGTGGATTTGTCTCTATCCCATGCTCTGGATTAGTATCTTTTGGGCAGCGTAGTGAGAAAGAAGCCCATTGCCATTACTCAGCTGACTGTGACCTTGCTGGTAGCAAAAAGTGGGAGAGGAAGAAGAGAACATCAGGCTCGCATCTTACTGTTTGATCTAACGACCAAGATCCTGTTTACATAGGAATTGCGTTGATGCCTTTTCATGCTGCTGTCACACTATTACGGTTAACTCAGACATTTGCTAACACATTATATTTGCATGCTTTAGTGTCTCACTCACTATTAACAATTACATTGCTCTTCTAAAAGCTATGTGTGTAGCTGTCATCACATGGCTGAAGGGCAACAGTAGTCACCAGTGTAGTATTTGGTGCTTGACAGCAGCCTCATAATTAGAAGTTTTAGCAGTTTCCAGACTGAAGTACCTCTGTGTAAGAAGGTGATGTATACACAGTGTTGGTTTTAGATTTAAGGGATACAAGTAGGTAATTCTTATGGATTGTGCATCAAAAGATGAAGAACTACAGATGCTAATTGTCAGGGTGATCTGGTTATTTGAAACGGTATCTTTATGCATTTTACAGTAATACTGGACTAAGTGAAGACAAGAGAAAGTGAATATGAAAAGTAGGGACTAGAAAAATAAAAACCTTGTTATTGACTGCACTTTCTGACTTGGGTTAGGTACTGTTAAACCACAAGCTGTGAGGAGACTGTCAATGCAGTTGTGGCAGAGGGGAGTGGAAGGCAGGCAGGCAGCTCTCGCAGTATACTGGTGAGAAAAGGAATCTGTCCGAAGGAGATTGCAGCAAATACACTTGTTATTCTTAAGAGTGCATATATTCAGAAACAGGGGATGGGTATGTTTGTCCACCTTTGAGAGTCACATTCTCTTCCACACTATTTTGTGTCTGTCTCTGAGCAGGGGCAGGAGCTGCTCACACCACACGGGGCTGTTACACTGTTAAAAGAGCAGCTCTCTGTTAGGGACTGTTTTGTGCAAAAATTCTGTTTGTCTGATAGCTTTGTCTGAATGTTTCTATCCTTTTTATATTATGTGCAAAGCACCTGGAGTGTTGTTCCAAACCCTTTAAAGTTTCCTCCACAAATGGAACTTCTTGTGACAGATCAGATGTGACAGAGAAGTAGGAACTTGTGGCTGACAACGGAGGGATCCCAGCAAACATCTGGGATGACACAGCTACTGGAGCTGGATCACAGAACTGATACAGCAAGAAAAATTAATGAGAAGTCATGGTTGCTTTTAGGCTGGAATACCTCCGGTCCTGTAGCTGTCTGGCACAAGAGAGGTGCTGGCACTGAGGGAGAAACAGGTGGCTGTAGGCAGGGGCTGCTTGAGATTTGTGACTGCAGTCAGGTCCCTTTGGAGCAGCAGTAATTTTCTGTGTGCAGCTGTATCATTTCTCCAGCTCTTGTCTGTAAAAACTAAAAGAACTGAAGATTCATGACTGTCTGGTATTTAAATTTAGTAAGGAGGAAGTCACTTATTTTTTGTTTTTCTTTGGAAGGAAACACTGGTAGGAGATGTTCTAATACTTTGGTTGTGATTAATGGTACTGAGCCTCCTGTAGTAAAAGAAATTAATGGCACCAGAGGTACATTGCACAGTTGCTCTTTATGCACAGAAACTGTCTTTCTTTGAAAAATATTTGATTTGACATGTAAAGAATAAGAAATTTTGGTAAGTGGCTAAATCAAAGGCTGACCCAGACTTGCCCTTTTCTAGATAAATTTTACCATTCTTTTTTCCACTGAATGCTTGCATTCAGTGGAAAAAAGAAAGAAGGACCTTTTCTATGCCTCACTGCTGGATATTCTTCTACAAATAACTGAAGAACTGTTCTTTAAGCAAAATTGTTTAAGATCTGACACTCCAGTGTGCCACCTTTTTGCTCATGCCCCTGTTCAGTTGCTGTAAAGCTGTGCTGTCGGCTGACCTGCCAATGACATCATTCAAACTTCATATTTTACGGGCTAAAATATGTTAAGTATCAGGTTGTTAGTTTGTGGAAGATGTGGTGGCTCTCTGCCTGGGGGAGCTTGAGACTGCCCTGCTGTGATTGTCTTCTGATGGCTGTATACCCCAGGCACGTTGTCAGCCTACCTTGTGTGTTCCCTCACTACTGAATGGGCACAACGAAGAAGTGACAGGAACAGTGAATTTCTCACTTTGAGCTGACAAAATGCTCATTTGAAATTAATTCTGAAGTTTCCTTTTCTTTGTCTCCCTGTTCTGACACACAGGGAATGAAGACCAGTTTAACTCACTCACCTCACCTTTCAAATGAGTGACTTCCTTCTGGTTTTTTTAATATTTAGATATAACCTGTCATAACCCCCTTTTTCTTGTAGAAGGTGCTTTAGCTCGTGATCATCTGTCCTGACTTTATATGGGAGCTTCCCTATCCCCCTTAAAAAGAGTAGAAGTTTGCATTTGGTAAGTGAAGGCCTCACATATGCACTCCTTAGTCTCTCTGATTCCATATCCTACCCTCCCATTCTTGATGTGAAGCATGTGCAGGGAGGTCCTTTCCTGATGTCTGAATCAGTAGTGAATATGCTTAGTACTGTCAGAGCCCACCTGTGTGTTGTCTTTAATTACTGTGAATTAATTTTACTGCTCAGCTGTGAGGCTAAAGATGTGTGAGACAGTTTCACCCAGATGCTACAGAAGTTCCAACTCACCAAAAGCCAAACTGAAGTTGGGTGAGACTTCTGTTGGGTCTCTCCTGACCATCTGCTCTCTCTCTCTAGCCAAGGGTAGTAACTGATGAAAAAATACCCCACTCTGGCAAGTCTGCCCGGACTGGCAGTACTCTCAGACTCTGGTCACTAACTCTCAAGTCTGTTAGCCTGCTGGTTTTAAGTGTATTACTTGGTTTTGTCCCTCCTATCTTAACGTATGCATTTGTTTTTCACTCTGGTTTATTTAAGCCAAACCACTTCACAACAGGAAGTCTTAATGAGTTTCCCTCAGTGGAAGAAATGTATGTTTATGCTACAGGTCACTAAGCCAAAGGTGATATTTTTTCAATGTTTGCTGCTATCATATCTGTGCCTTATTTCATAGGGATCTTGATTTAAAATGATGGCTTTGCTCCTTAGGTGTTTGAGGTTCCTTGATGCAATATTTGTGTTTATTTCCTGGTGCCACAAAGCTGGTTTTGCATACGTTAGTATAATACTATGTGTTTTGTCAATAATTGCGAGTACTTTCTGAGTGTTCTGTGCTTGGGCTTTTATTGGTAGTGAATGATAAGAGAATGGTATTGGCACAGTATTTTCACACATGTATGACATAGGTGTAGTCATAAATAACTCAACTTTTATTACCCAAACCTGGGAAAGGTATGGGGAAAACCCCACTGCCCATCCCTTTACCCTGTCTGACAAACTGTTTCAAGTAGTTTATTTACTAAGCTTGTTTTTCAGAAGACTGGTGCCTTATCAGAGTGTGGCAGTGCTTGTTTTGGGCTACTTAGGAATGGCTGAGAAATCAGATGTGAGTTGTATTCATGAATTACTGAAATAGAAGAGTCGGTTGGTTCTCTGCAGGTAGAAGGTTTATGTCTGTCTGTGAGGAAAATATAATTGTGCTGTAAAGGAGACCAGAATGTGGGAATCTGTTCCCTTTTTATGGCTTCCTTACAGTTTGTGTAGGTACTCAGGCTGAGAAGGGCTTACAAGGGTGAGATGATTGGGTACAGGTACAGTGAATAATTGAGCAGGTGGGGTTGCTGTTGAGGGTCACAGATGAAACAAAAAGAAGAAACTGTTCTATTAAAAGGTACCATATATATTTTAAGGTCTTCTCTTTGCATACAGTACCTTAAAGAAAATATCTTAAAAGCTATATCCTTAATGCCAGTTAACTTTACAGCAAGGTTTTCCCACTTAAAAAGCTGTCCAAGGAGAAGGAATGCTTTTTCACATAATAAGTTAACTTAGTAGGTAATTTAGTAGAATTTGAAATGCCTGAGCAAAAATGTGCTTTTTAGAGGAATTATTTCATATTTGCATGAAGATAAGGGAGTAATTTTATGGGAGTTTTCTGGGGAGAAGGAATTAAAAGTAAATCCAGTTGCCTTTAACAAGAAAGGATAATATAAGCTATTGGATACAAAAGGTCTAAACCATATGCTTGTTTTCTATAGCAATGTTCATTCTGCTTGAGCAGACTTAGAAAATATGAAAATTTAATATCCTGTAACATGAACAGTGAAATACGGACCTCTGAGTAACAGCAACTAGTTTATATTCTGCATGGCATTCCTAAGATGCAGGGCAGTGGCCAGCTAGCTTTATTAATAAAAGCATTTCTTAAAAAGATTTTATATTATTCTAACTTGATAATACTGCATCCTTGAATGTATTTGCTCTGAGTGATGCGGTGCATGTTCACGTGAATTCTTGGGGACCCCTCAGCAGGGTTCTTTGTGTGTCTGATTTTAAAACATATCTCGCACAGAAGTTTCAAATCACAAATCAGAGCTTTCCTAGTTACGAAAATATGAACAGCATTGGACTTGCACACCAGAACACAAGGTGTAAAATGCACTTCATTCATTTTCCTAGAACTCTGACAAGTGCAAGCTCCTGGTGAGCTGCCAGGTAAATGCAGAACTGGCATCCAGTGTGTGCTTAAGAATGAATTCAAGGAGCACTCTTGGGTATCGCAGCAGCAGGGGTGAATCCCTCTGCACATAAAGACTGCTAAGACGTGCTGTTGAACTGTGACAAAAGGCGAGGTTTGGGAGAGTGCATTTTAAAATAGCAGGTGACAAAAGCTCCCCTGGGAGCGGCGGCACTGCGGGGGCGGCAGCGGGGTCGGGCAGGACCCTGGACAGCTCCGCGGGGCCGGGCAGCCCTGGCCAGGTCACCCCGCGGCCCGGCGGGAGCGAGCCCTGCCCTGCCCTGCCCTGCCCTGCCCTGCCCTGCCCTGCCCTGCCCTGCCCTGCCCTGCCCTGCCCTGCCCTGCCCTGCCCTGCGGCAGCGCCGCTCGCCTGGGGAGGCAGGGGCGCGTTACCCTGACGGACAGCCTGCCGCGCCTTCGGCCGCCTGGCAGCGAAGGGCTCATGCAGCTCCCTCCCGTCTGGCTGGGGGCCAGGGAGGAAACAGGATGGGCTGATGGTAGGAGAAATATGTGTTGTGCCCTTCCTCCTTCGGGCCCGTTCCATGGCAATTAGCGAGGATCGGTATCGCAGTGCACTGCGGTAGCTGTTATTGTGTAGGTTAAGTGTCCGCTTGTAGCTGCAGGACTTGGAAAAGCCCTGTGAGGTCACTTTGGTCACGGCCAAGTAAATTGTGCCTTACAATGATCCAGTGTTTCCTTATCCCCAGATGGTGAGGTATCGCTTGCAGCCATGTAGTATTGCTGCTGCTTGTTTGTTTTAAATAAATCATCAGCCCTTCCAGTGCCTCTGTGACGTCCTGAGCCGTGTTTGAGACAGATAGGAGAGATGCACTATGAGCTGTAGTAGAAAAAAATAAATCCAACTCTGGGTAAATTAGCAAAGTGAATTACTTTCTTTTACCATGCTAATATTGTAGTACTCTTTAACATATGAAACATCACTGTGGAATAAGTTCTGTTCCATTGTGAACTCTCCAGAAAAAAAAAAAAAACAGATCTTGCTGACAAATTTCATGCTGTACAAGAGCAAGTAATAATAGGGTTGGGAACTGCTCAGCTGATCCTTTTTAAGTGAAGGAAATAACCTGTTGTTTTATTAAATCTGCTTCAAAAATGTCCAATTCTTATTTGCCATAGATTGTAATAGCACTTTATTGGCCCTGATGTTCTGATCATGTCAGGTCATTAATATTTTGGTGTCACTAACTATCTTTGAAATGCCATGCCAGTAAGAGTTAAGACAATAGAAATAAGGCACCAATTTAGACAAATAATCTGCAATTTCTAAGTCTCTTTTCTTTAGGTCTACTTTGTCTTGCTGGCTCAGAAAGTGTTATATTTTCTTATTACTCAGATGATTGCTGGCTGTAGTTGTAGGCCACATAATAAGATTGTTCTAAGTATAATTACATATGTCATTCACATTATGAAATGTTTAGGAAAGAGGATAAGTTATGTTGACATTTGTAAACTATTAAAATGATGAATTATCCAGAAACACTGAAGCTGTGTTTAATTAGGATGAACTTCTGGGCTGTTAGCTAGACTGGTGTTTAACTCTAAAGTGCATAGTGAATGTCTTCTTGACTGGTGTTTTGTAATTAAATCTGTAAGGAGCTGATTTGTACAGACACACAGGGTGCAGTTTTGCGTACTGTGGTGATATTAATTTCATGGTTAATGAAGTTTGCATTCTTAAAGTGGTATTTAACAAGGTCTTATCTGTGTGGATTTTGTTGATGAAGTGAAAAATCAGGTCTGCCTTCTCATGCCTGCTGGTAGGAAATGCTTTGCATTCTCAAAGATTTCTTGGTCTCAGCAAAATTTATTCCCTGTGAAACTCAGTTTGTTAAATCTCTGGCAGACTGAATACAAGCTCAGAGCTTGCATGAGTCTGCCTTTGCAGGTGGTGTGGTGTGGGGATGAGGCTTTAGTCAGGAATAACTAAACCTGTTCACGGTGATGGTCATGATACTGAAGACCTGTTTTTCTGCCACTTACCCTGAATTACACATTTTTAATATATTTCTTGTCATAACCTCACACATATGTTGTCATATCTAAGGAAGGTTGGGAATGAAAATGAGCTAAAATGGATTTACAGTTCCTATTCCTCATAGCTCACTATTCAAGGTTGAGATTTGTAGTTCCAGGTGTGAGTTCAGAGACATGCAGAGCTACAGCAGAAGAAGGTGATGTCGAGGAAGTTACTAAACTTGTTTTTTTCTGGGTTTTATGACGTTTTTTCCTCTAGATGTTGCACCTTTCTTTAATAATAATTGGTTTTGTAATTTGATACGTTTTGATAAATTTTTGGTAATTTTACCTTCTGTCACATTTTTGGTTACCTCAGGTTCTAAGACCAATCGTTCCTCCCTTTGTAGTGATTAATATATATTGGCTTCTCTGAGAGGAAAACTGTACTACAGTTCCTTTTTTATCTGGTGGTGGGACAGTAACTACAGCTGAGGAACAGCAGCTGGTTTGTGAGCTGCAAAGTGCTCAGGAAGTGAAAATTTGTAACAAGTTTATTTGGATGCTGCTGCTTTGAGAGGTCTCTCCATTGCTGTGCTTCACTGACACTTGGAAAGGGATGAAGCAATGGAAGCATCTACTAATAGAGCTCATCACAACAATCTTGGACAGACTAGCCAGTCCTCTTGAGAAAGTTGCTCACTTACAGAAACAGCCTTTGCTTGCTTTTTGTTTTTTCACTCCGGTTACTTTTTTTCTCTTTCTCAAAAATACAGGATTTTTCCATGGTACAAATATGACTTCAGAATTACAAGCAGCTGTTCACAACTACCAGCATATATTCTCTGTCTGTAATAATTTTTGAAGATGCTATGCTCTAAAATTTTAGTTCCTTTTTAGAATAATTGCTTTTAGTTTCTTGTGCTGGAGAAGCTGCTATTGAACATCTTCCAGCACACCTTTCTTGCTTTGAGGTAGGTGGTGTAACTAACAGCCTATGTTATTTTGTATACACAGGACTTAAATGCTTTCTTTGAAAAGTAATTGTAATGTTAGAAGATTAAATAGCCTAAGGAGCTTTAAAATTTGCAGGGGGGGAACCCCACTATCCTCCATATAATCTTAAAACCTTGAGTTACTTATGGCAGTATGTTTTCAGTGCTGGCATTAGGTTTTGGTGTTAAGGAGTAAAAAGCCTTTTGCTGGTGGAAATTGTTACATGATTTCCTCCTTATTTCAGAAATTTAGTTTATGAAGTGTATACCTAGTTGCTAGATACACTCTATCAAAGAAGTCTGTATAGTTGTCCTCTGACTCTCCTTTCATGGTATTTGATCATGTGTAAAGAGAATGTATGAAAGTAGGTTGTGTATCTTTTGTTCCTTTTAAAACAGTTGGTGTTGTATGAAATGTCTGTCCTGCAATTCAGTGCTCAGATAGTTCCAGCCTATAAAGACTGAATCTGGTAAGCAAAACTCTTTAGAATTTAAATGGCCTCTGAACATACAGTTTATATCTACCTTTGGCCTCCTTGATTTAACATATTTACTGTTTATCATGTCTTTAAAAGTTTTTTACAGTTTTCGTTTTACATCCTTTTTGTATCTGAACTTAGATTTCAGGTTTGCTTTCTGCTTTTAAAACTGCTACAGTTTCTGCCTTGCTTAATATTTTAATAAATGGTGATTGAGGTTGAAGCTGTGCTTTGGCAGTTCTGCCAAGTTCTGTTCCCAAGAGCTGATTTAAAACAAGCAGCTTGAATGACTTAAAGTTCATTGATATCTGTTGTCATACTAATAACGCTCAGAAAGCTTCATGTATTATTGAGTGATCTTGTGAATGCTGTACGTGAAAATGGTGTTGTGAATCGTAAATTGCTGCTTAGTGCACATTAATATGGATTGATTCTATTTGTTTTGTACTAAATAATTCATGTTTCCCAAATGATTCTGATTTCTAACAGAGAAAAAAATCCACTTGAACACAGCAGACTGTATTTTTCAGTCTTCACTGGGTGCTTGTATTGCATGACAGGAATGGTACAGCTGTTTTTCTAGCAATCTTTTTCATTTGGTAGCTGTTTAATGATACCTGGTTCAGAGTATAAAAGTGTTTGCAGGAGGGCTCTGTAGTTACTTTCTAAATCCAATCTCACAGGCATTTTCACTGGAAGCTTAGATTTGCTTTGCTTTAACTATCTCATACCTGTTGAAGAAACAGAATAGCAAATGCTTCTGTCTCTGAAAGTGCTGGGAAACTGTGATTTATTACGACTTTCAAACAGAGCACACCTTGACCCAGCAGTACTGTGTATGCTAAATGCAAAGATAACAAATGCCTGTCTCTTAAGACTGAATTGTAGATTTTAACGTCATTATTTGGATAAATATTTCCTAAGCTACTTGTGCTGTTTACCTTCGAGTTCTTAAAGCAGTTACTTGCAGCCCTTTATTTTTAGTATTGCCATGGCTTTGGGGAAGCTGAGGGCTGGATGCTTCTGTTTACGTGGTGTGTTGTACATGCATTTTATGGCTTCTAAAGTGCTGCTCTCTCTGGGGAGACAGCAAATAGGTTAGCAGTCAAAAGTGAGAAGTTGTGTCTGATTCTTCCTCTGCTAAGTTAGTTTAGCTGTTTTAAAAGTAAGCTTTACCTTTAAAAAAAGGAAAGAAAGCTCTATGACAATGGCAACTGATGTGGTGTGTCTGGGCTGCTAAGACATATTTGTTTCCTTTATTGACAGCTAAGTTAATGCATGTGTCAGAGCCACACTGTCATGTGCTACTAGGATGCACGAGATCAGTCTTGCTGAAATTGTCTTAGGCTGAGTTGTATGCAGGTAATATGATTTATTTGTGTGTCCCACAGCCAATCTATACAAGCTAAGGATTTAGAAAATTTTTTTTGAGCTTCATGTATGTACACGTTAGGAATAAAAAACTCATCAGCCTCAAATGTAATGCATTTGACTGCCTTTCCTGAAGCAGCAAAATAATCTGATTTATTCCAAAGCTCAGGTAGCAGTATTTGGGTTCTTTTTCCTGACAGTGATTTGTCCTCTCCTCCCCTGCACTGTGGAAGGGAGCTTCACTTTGTGATAGCCATTCCCTAGAGAATGCCTATAAAGTTTTAGCTCTCACTAAACCTTTGCAGGGACAAAATTTACAGGTAGATTTTTAGCTGGTTGTGGAAGCAGGTAGGAAGTGAATCTTTTTACACTTTAGGTAACTTCCAGTTACTATATTTCACCAGCATTTATCCAGCAAGCACTGCTGCCCATTTGATAAATTATGTGAAATCCAGTGTTGACACCTTGTTTTCAGTCATCTCACGTCCCCTGTGTTGAGACAAAAGAGCCCAGGTCATGAGGCAGCTGGCCTTGGTGGATGCTCAGCGCTGGTGTGCTCTGCTCTGACAAAAGTGCCAGTCAGCCCACAGAGGTTTTGCTGCCTTAACCACGATGTTATCCTTGCTGCAGCCAGTGGAACAGAGATCCTGGGACAAGATCTGTGCTTTGCAGGAACCTCGTGGCTGTCCAGACACTGCATCTTTAGTCTGACGTGTCCCTGAATAACCAACTGGCTGGCTCGTTAAACTTTACTATGTCCAGCGTTTCTATAAAGTTTTTCCCTGGGGGACCATCTTCAATGGACCGGTGCTTTATTACACTACAGAACCATTAAGGCCAAGGGCACAGTGGAATTAAGAAAGGGTTTGGGTACTTGCATGGCTAATACTGTTTTCTGTCTTACAGGAGTTTTAAAAATCCTTTTTGCTGGGCAGCAAATCTGGGGGCTCATGCACTGCATAGTATATCAGTCTAGTAGTGACTAGAATAAAATTTTCCAATGAGTGAGTTATTTCATGACTTTTTTCATCATGAAGAAACCATGGTTCCTGGTATCTTTCTCCAATGCAGCAGTATCACTGGAAATGAGTTCTAGTCCAGTAAAATTTCTACTTTAGTATAATGGGTGTCTCAAGTGTTGACAAGTCTGGGTTGTTAAGCAAAAATATAATGTAGAATTCTGGGGTCCTTATGTGGGAAATAAGCAGCAGGATTTCAGGGTGTCCTGCATTTCAGCATGTAGCTAGTGGGACATAGGAATAGAAGGAAGAATTTGCAGTAGGGTAAAAATTGAATTGCCAAGAGTACAGTGCATTTTTGGGCTGCAGAAATGAGCAGTACACCAAAACCACTGCTTCTTTTGAACTTTTTTGCAATCGCATTTATTACCTCTCTTAAAACAGATGCACACAGAATTCTATTTTTTTTTTTTTGTAACTCTTGAGTATGGGGAGATGCTGAGCTTGTAAGTGCTGCAAAAGCTTTTGGCAATTGAGTGATACATGGTTTACACACCTATGTATCTTTTGCAAGGTGTCATTGTATCCTGTTCTCATTGGATGTGTTGTTTCCTGCACAGGTAATTCTAAAAAGAAAAATTCTGTTTTGGGGAACTCTTGCATGTAATCTTACATAATTACTTACTCTCAATTTGCTGCTACCAAAACAGTACTGGGAAGGGGACAAAGTGAAATGGCAAGATAAGCCTCTCAAAGGCTTTACTTTAACAGTAAAGAGGTGTAAGTTCCAAGTAATGATAAAGATCACAAATAACATGAAATTCACTGGTAGTTGTCATTCCACAGTCATGTGAATTTTCAGGAATTATTAGTGTGCATATGTTTGTTCAGAGCAGACATGGTTCCCACTGTTATGGGAAAGTGTTGATACTGACAAGTAGAACAGTGTTTTTCAAAGTCTTTCTAAACAGAATTTTAAAAAATAAAAATCTGGCCTGCATATGTAGTTGACTTTACAAGTTTTTTACAGGGTTAGAAATTGCAGGTTGAAATTTGTGAGGCATATGGTCTGATAACCAAATGTTCTGAAAATAGTGCCGTTCTCTGAGAGTGGCCGTATGAAGATCTGCATCTCATTCTGAGCTCGGGTGCTACTGCTTGGTGTAACTTCAGCTGTTACTCCATACACAGTGAGCAAAGAGCCTTGTACAGGAAACTTGTAATACTTGTCAGGAATGCTGGAAATCATGTGAATCAATACCAAAGTAGCCTGCAGATCCCAGCAGTCGTGCACTGAGGGCTGTGTTGGAGGGTCTGGTTGCAAACATGCTATTTGGGAAGCTCAAACTGCAGCAGCTTTCTTACTGCTAAATTCTGTCCATCCACGTGTGTGTGTGTGATTTTCAGTTAGCTGTATTTTAGTCCTTTGATAATTGGACTTTTTAAGCATCAGATCACAGAAAAAGGAGTTTTAGACTTACAAGCCAACTTTTATTGGAAGGGACTCCAAATGTCACCTGCTCCCACTTCCTTCTCAGAGCAGGGCCAGCATATGTCCCCTTGCTTGGAGAATTGTCATGGGGAATTTTCAAGGTCTGTCAGACTGCAGTTGCTGCACATTCTTTGGGCACCTTCTTGCAGAGTTTAATTGCTCTCACTGGAAATTTTTTATTTCTTTCACCCTGGATTTTCCCTGGCTGCAACTTGTGGCTGTTTCTTGTGGCGTGTGCACTTGTGAGAAGGGTCCAGTTCTGTCCCGCTGAAACTGCCCACACACATGAGGAAGTGTGAATGGGATGTACAAATGTGATCCTCACCAATTTTCTTCCCTTTCTCTTTGGCCAGCTCAGCTGTCGCTTTGCTGAGGTCTGATGGCAGAATTGTGTAGGAGGTTTATGAAATGAAACATTTAGTCACGTGCTTTGTCTGTGACCAGTCACTGAAAAAGTTTTGAGAAGCACTGGAAATACAGGTGAAATTCCCAGCTCTCTCCTCAGAAGAGCAGTATTGTCATAGTGCAGCTACAATGCAGAGGACATCAAACATGTTGATTTTACTTCTTTGTAATTTCAAATTAATGAGCTAGAGAAATCTTAGATCTTTACTGGGGTTAGGAAGATTCTTATTGTGAACTGCCAGAACCTGCATCTAAGAATTGCAGTAATGCACGGTATGTAGTGAGATGAGCCAGTTTTGTGCTGCTGCAAGAGCAGCCATCCAGAAACTTGGAGTTCTTGAATCCATATTGAAGTTACTACAGATCAGCAAAATAGTTTCTGTGGGACTTCTTGAGGAGGTGAAGGAGGGAGAGAAAGGAAAGCTGGATTTCAAGTGTTGCTTTGCATATTGACAATTTGGAGAGGTTTTATTTTATTTCTTTTTTCTGTTCTGGCCTTTATTCTTTCCTATGAGTCTTCTGAAATTCTGATTGCAAAACTGCTATGTTAAAGTAAGTGTTAGAAACCCTTCCACAGTACTCTGGCATTAATTATTCCTAGAATTTCAATGAAGTGGGAAGACAATTCAATGAACTTGAATTTTGCATTAGCAATACTGTGTCTTATATGCTTATCTATTATCTGTCCATCTGGCAGCTCACATACTTGTTGGCAGAAGTGCTTTTATTTCCTTTCCTAAAAAAATTCTGGCACTGAATGTATAAACAAGCAGCACTTCTTTCTTCATTTATAATTCAGCATGAAATTCTGAACGTTATTAGTTAATTAATATTAACTCTGGTGAATTCTCGCTGGTGTGAGTGCGGCGCTCCGAGTGGGAGCATATGGAGCGGCACCACGTCCTCGCAGGCAGGAGCCGGCAGCTTGAGATCCATCTGTCAGCTGACACACGCACGAGCCTGCGTTTGTGCTGAGGCTGCCAAGAGAAACTGGGAGTGGGGCTGGGAACAGCAATCCTGACATCTTTGGGGGAAGGGCGAGGGGAAAAATTGCTTTCCCCTCCCCAGTTCGGTAGGGGCTTAAAAACTGTCAATAAAGGTTCTGTAAAAAGTGTGCTGGCTTTTTGTTCCAAATCTAATGCATGAATAGAGACCATGCTGATGGTCCTGAGCTTACCAGTGTGGTTGTCTGCAGCCTGTTGGGCTTTTGGTCAGTTTAGTTCCTGAGAAGGCTCAAATTCTGCATCCAGGGGTGTGTTGGGAAGTGGCTGGCAGTGTCTGGGTGTGTCAGAAACACCTGATGCTCACAGACACTGCTGCAAGGAGCTGGGCTGGGAAAACAGCATTTCCACGTGGATCTACTGGGATTTCAAGTGTAGAGGTACCTATTCATCGCCTCCTAAAGATTTTACTCATTTCATTTGGGGGGATAGATGTTTCTGGTGTGATCAGCCATTCAGTACATTCCCAAAAGACAACTGCAGAGGCTTTCCAAGTTTGCTTTTCTGTTTAATGTTAACTCAGATGATGTGTTGTGTTTCTAGAACTGGCCAGGAAAACACAGACCTTCTCAAGTCTGTTTCTCAATACAAATAAATTTTGAAATGGAGTTAGTTGAACTGCTTTTCAATATCCTCTTCCAAAATGTGTTTTTGTGAATTCTTTAAAGAAATTAATGAATCCACAGCCATTATACAACTCCATAGCAATAACAGACAAAAGCCTAAGCTTGGAATTCACCCCTGCCCAAAACATGCACACCTTAGCAGTTTAATTCCATTTTGTCTGCAGAAGAGCATCTGGCACTAATTCCGCAGTGAGTTGAAAACTTCTGGTTTTTGCATTTGTTTTGTGATACTTTGTGGCTTCCTGTTGTTTCACAAAAGTGCCACTAATTAAAGTAATCCATAATGTGACTGGGGAGGACTTGTCATAAATAACAAACTGGTTAACTTGGCTGAGAGTTGCTCATTTTTAACAGAAGTTTTATATTTATGTCATGCTGTTCTCAGGGAAAACTGCTGGTGAATGTTACTACTACAACTTTATCTTTGGTGTAAATGTACAGTCTTTTCATCTTGTCACTCTAATTTCTCGTGGGGGTGAAGCAGTTTCTCTCTGCTGTCAGAAGCAGTGACAGACAGTGAGATGGCAGGTTGGCAGCTTGGTGCTCCCTGAAAGTGCTGCCACTCCACCTTGGAGGTGTTTTATTTAATTGTTCTATGAGGACAGTTGACTTTGGGGAGTATTGCCTTTCTTGTGAAAAGGTTATGATTGGTTCAGAAACCAGAATGTGGTTTAAAGGCTTTTAAGCTGGCCAAGCATGACTTACACAGAGCATCATATGTTAAACTGAAATTCATCACTAATACCGGGAGAAGCAGGTTAAGATACCTGTTGATACTTTGCCTCTCTATACCTGCTGTGGTTTGTGCCTCTTAAGTCAGTATCTCTGCAATTTGAAGGGGTGGAGGGGAATCAAGGCTTCTTTATTTTTTGTAAGAGATCATTTCTGAAATAAATCCTAAATAATTATTTTTCAAGATTTATGTTGAAGGTCCTAGTGAGTGGTTGTGAGATTTCAGGGAAGGAAGTAAAACCCATATGTAAAACTCATCCTTAGTGGAAAGGTTTTGCATTACTAATTCACTTGATTTCTTTCTGATATTATAGACTGCCCCATATTATGAAAATCCTTTCTAGTTTGACTTCGGGTCTCCAGTGAGGAGAAGAAACAGCTCTTTCTAATACCTGCTTTCCTATTGGAAATTTAATTTTCTGGATGGGCAGTTGTAAAAGCTCAGGCCAATGGAATGGTGGTTGGACATGGATAGTTGTTTCATGTGAGGGATATTGGAGACAGAGGATGGAGCTCAAGGAATTCAGAGGTGACAGAAGGGAGACAGTTTCTTTAAAAATGGATCCTTGGACTTTGATAAAGCGAAGTACAGTAGTGGAAGTTCTAATTTATCGAAGAATGTCACGTTTCTGCAAGATGATTTGCTTTCGTTTTTCTATATTTTTGTTGCTTTGGAAGTTGCTGGTTGTCTTCAATTTTTTTTTTTTTCCTTCCTAGTAAAACGCTTCAGAGAACCAAAGCATGAAAGACGTCCCTGGAGGATATGGTATGTTTCTGCATGCTTTATTCTTAACTTCTTTTTTTCTTGTATGTTTTAGAAATTGAAGAGATTATTTTTGTGTATGATGATTAAAATGAAGTGATGACAAGAAATTAGTAACTGTCAGTGAGGAACCAAAAAAGTTACCAAAATAGATGAGTCAAGTTACCTTCTGTGTGTTTCTGGCTAGTCATTTCTTACTGAACAATTCCAGGAATCTGTAGAGATGTGCATTTAGACAAAAAGCTTCAACTTGTGCTTCTTCCTGAAGACGGAAACTTAGAGTAGCCCTAAGATGCATCTGAACATCTACAAACTTTATAAGCTTAGAAGATCATCTCAGCTGGGCTTAAATAAAATTCCATGTTTTGTAGCTATCCTACTATGTATGAAATAGAAAACAGTATGAAAAAAGATAAAATAAATCAACCATAAAAAGTACAAGGTATAAAAAGTGTATTTGTGTTTATTTCATTTTAAAAGTTATTGGATTGAAACAATGCCAACATAAGTTGTACCAATTTTGAGACTGGTGTAAGTGTAAAGCTGCCATTCCACTTGTTCGAGACTTCAGTGTTTTAAATTCCTCCCATACAATGCTGCTTTTCAAAACTAATCCTGACCTTTATTTTAGTGAAAAAATAAGTACAAATCTTTGTGTACTACAGTCTACCTCAGCCTGAAATTCTGACAAGTGTACTGATAGCCCTTAATTTTTAAGGAAAGAATCTTGTTCTGGGTCTCAAGTATTGTTATTTATAGCATGGTGAACTGATTAGATAAGTAACTCACTGGCTTTCTGCCTCATCTCCAACACTCTGCTTTCTGTGTCATGCAGTGAAAGAGGAGATTGAACTTTAAGACGGTTATCGGGGAGGGTAGGTGAATTCGAGCATAAAATGTCATTTGGATCTGTTGGGGTGTTTAGATCTTTTTAGACATGGAAACAGCAGGCAAAATGGTTGTTTTTCTGTATAATACAAAGAACACGCTCTTGCTTGCAGAGTACTTTTGTTTTGATTCCTATGTTTTACATTTAATAAAACATCCACTGAAGGTTTTGGTTTCATGCAAAGGATGTTGATAAAAGAACAGTAAGGCCTGGAGTCAATACTGAATCACTCTCTAAGCAGGGGTTTACATTCTCCCCTTGAGTAGCAAACTGTTTTCTCTCTGACTTTGTCATCTGCTTTGGAGATAATACTGTCAAGGTTGGAATTCTTTTGCAGTGTGTTCTAAGCTCTGCACTATAGATAAAATTCAGTGAAACCACTTCATGCTTTCAGGTGAAAAATATGCTGGCTTTTAAATGAACTACAGTATATAAAGGACTCATTAGTCACTATTAAGTTGTTCGCCCACAAGCACATGATGAGGATTTTATTTTTGTCTGTGCCATAAGCTTGCTAAAAATGCATAAACATAAAAGGTCCAAAATACCTATCAGGGCTGGGATACTCATTGTTTCCAGGAGGTTATTAAAGACTTAGCTAGATTTAGTCAGGATTAGCTCCTGGATAATGCATATGATACCAAGAGGATATCCGTAGACTTTACGTTTACAGTGGTAGGTTTCAAGTTAATATGATTTGGGTTATTGTTAGAAAAGAAATAGAGGCAGAATTTAAAATGGAACATTGTTAAATGAAAGCTAAATACCATGATACATTCTGATGTTCTCATTTGGGAAAAAAATTAAAAATGGAGATGAAGTTTTAATTAACATAGATTTGAAATGTCTGGCTGTGTTGTAAACAGTTTCTTGTGTCTTAAAACTGTTTTTACTCTACACAGGTTTTTAGATACTTCCAAGCAAGCCATAGGGATGTTGTTCATCCACTTTGCAAATGTCTATTTATCAGACCTTACAGAAGAAGACCCTTGTTCACTGTGAGTGTTTTTAATTTTGGAATAATTGGTCTTTATGGAAGTTCTGTAGCTGAGTTTGATGGTGTATGTAGATAGAGCTGAGAAACCAGTTTTCATGGTAAAAATCAGTCACTTTAAAAAACCTGTGGTTTAAACGTCGTTAATCAAGGATCAGGATTCTTCTCTTTAAATTCATGGCTGGCAGGATTCTGGACTGTGTGTAGATATTTTAAACCAAGTGCAAAGCCTTTCTGCTTGTCCCTCTCCAGTGAATGAACGAGGGCTTGGGATGCACTTTGCAGTTTAAGTCTGTTTACTGAAGGAGGTGCTGGGACCTAAGGAAATTAATATCCAGTGTGTTCACTGTGGTAAAGCACAGCTCTAGTATAAAGTCAGGTTGCTTTGAGGGTTATTTAGCAAAAATCATTTGTGTTTGTATTTGCTTCTAAAACCTACATTGGCTGCTGCAGTATTATTTTCATTTTGTTAAAAATGGGAAATCTTGCTTGGTAGCCAGGCAGTTGGTACAGAAATTAATTCTGCAATGTCACGCTTGGAGCAGTGTGACTAAATAGATAAGCATTTCTCTGTAGTGTATTAAACCTGAAGATTTTATGACTAAGACCCCGACAGGCTCTTTACAGGAGCTCCTGAAGCAAATGGTAATTGTTTGGGTTTGTTCTTGATAAGGCTCATGCTGAAAGTAGCTTACACATTGCTGGTAATGGGAGCTGTGAAATTACTTTTAAAAGCCCAGTAATTTGCCTTTTAGAACCAATCCAGTTCCTTTCAATGGCATCTGCTCACTTGTTGTTCTTTGGTAAACAAAGGAGACACACACAGCTCAAGGAATATGCTTGTGTTGCTGCACAAGCCTGTTTTATATCCCTTGCTCCTCCTTGGCTTCTTTTGTGCTCCTACATGGTATAAATGTGCAAGGAGAACACTGCTTTTCTCCTCCCACCACAAAGCATTTTGTTAGGCAAAATGCATTGATTTTAGCACATTAACTGTAAAGTTTGAGTTACAATTATGGCAGTTTCAATAATACCAGGCATCATTGTAGGATTTTCCTTGCTTATAGATTTAAGAATTTCCCAATAGCTTAAAAAGCTGGTAGGTGCAAATTACTTTCATTCCATTTTTATAACTCAAAGTGTATATTCAAGTAAGGTAACAAAAGCATGTCAAAATTGTCAGTGTTTAAAGCTAAAGCGCAATAGTGTATTACAGTATTTTAAAATTAAAAATACCTTTTTGCTGTGTTTTTAAAATAAAGGGTTTACTGACATGTGCATTCTCTTCTGCAGTCTACATATTTTTATTTTCAAATCCCACGTTTAATGTAAGTGTAGTATGACACAAAACAAGTTGTGGGGGTTATTCAGTGTTCTCAGGATAACAGAAATTACAATGTGGAGCTGTATAATTTCTCAGACAAGAGTGCAGGTTCTTGATAGCAGAAAAAATACCATAGCATTAACCAAAGCCTATCTTAGGAAAAATATTTCTTAAATTTGAAAGAGGGTCCGAATTTCCCTGGCAGCAGCACAGCAGGTTCTGTTTGTGCCAGGTATCCGTGGGCAGGCTCAGAACAGCCATCCCAGGGCGTGCTTGGGAATCTCGGGCACCCTTGGCCTGTGCCTGAGCCCTCACTGGCAGTGCAATGGGTGCTGGCACCTCTGCTTTCCCTGCTCCTGCGCTGCCTTCCTGCTGCGAGCTTACAGCAGCCTCTTGTGGCCTCAGCGTGACTCGTGCGTGCTTCCAATTGCCAGGGTTCCTCTGCAAACACTAAGCCTTGATTTTAAAGCTTGGCTAATGCAAAGTTAATTAAAACTCAGATTTGGTGGACAATTATTAGAAACTTTTTGGCTCTTTAAGAACAGAAGCAAAATATTGAGACTGCTAAAACTATTTAAATTTTAGGTTACCTGTGTAATTGCAGAAGTGGGTAAATCATTGCTCTCAATACTCTGGCTTCTCAACATATTTACAGATCTTTTATCAATCATGGTGTTAAACTACCGTGAGCCTGTCGGAAATGGACCCTGACTCCTTGTTTTCTTTTCTATTTTTCCTTTCAGGTACCTTATCAACTTCTTGCTGGATGCCACATTAGGAATGCTGCTAATCTACATTGGGATCCGTGCCGTCAGCAGCATTGTGGAATGGCAGCAATGGGAGTCCCTTCGCTTTGGGGAATATGGTAAATATTCCTGTTCTGGCACTGAAATGATTCTCAGGGTAGAATCTCAGAGTATTTCAGCAAATGGCTGACTCCTCTTAAAATCATTTTACAATCATTTTAATATTGCACTTGCAATGACGGTTCTTTTAAGTTCTTATCTAAGCTTGCACCTTCTGTCTTAGGAGGCTCAACAAGTCTCTAAGCATTTACTGAGTTTGGAACAGCTGCTTGAATATTTATTTTTTTAAGGAGTGATTCAACAAATTATTATATTGGCTAATCTCATGGAAAAAATACCAGCATGATAAATTTATTCTGAAACACTTCTAAGAAAATGATTGCTGGCAGGTCATTGCCTACTAAAGCTTTCACTGAACCACATGCCATTGTTTGAAGATACAGACCAAGAGTTCTGCCAGTCCTCTTTAAAGTAAACAGCCACATCCCTTCAGTGAAGGGAATGGCAAAATGGCCTGTGCACATAGGGCCTGCATCCTTGGTGTAAAATGTGTGTGTCTTTGGTATAGCTGAGTGACAGACTGTGATATCACCTTCAGGTGAAGTTGCAGAGTTTATCTTCCATTACATTACACAGAAGTCCACTGATGTGCTGAAGTTGTGGATTTGCAGCTGCAGTTGAGTATCACTCATCCTCAACATCAACTTTTAATTTTGTTCAGTCTGTGATTTTCAGATTGCTGAAAATGAAGGCTTTGTATATGTGCTATAAATCACATTTGAAGCTCCTTGAGATAGGAATGAGAGGAGATGTTGCCTTGTAAGTGAACTGTGGCTCTTCATCAGAGAGAAAAACAAAAAACCCAGTGGCTTGGGGGGGGAAAAGTTTAAGAAAGTTAAAAATGCTTGCCTAACAAATTAAGAGCTTTCACAGCAATTTTGTAATTATTATTGGTATGGTTTTGGTTTTGTAGATGTCTTCGGTTTTAATGATCCTGAAGTAGCTGACAGAACTAAGAATAAAAAAAGGCCTTGTGAAATTGCAGCATTTTAAAAGCTTGAGAATTTTGCAATCAAATAGCATTAATTGCTCTTTGCTTTAATGTCAGAGTTTTAGAGATGATGACAAGAAACATAGGAGAACTAACTGCCTATACCATTTGGGCATGTTAGATTTATATAGATTTAATGTGTATCTTTCAGGGTACAGTTTATGGCCAATTAAGCCGTTTAAATCAGCACTGCCAAAACCCTGTTTATCTGTGTTTTTCCCACATGCCACAGTCCAGTATTTCCACTCTTTTCCTTGGACTGGTGTATATCTGACTCTTCAGGGAATTGGCCAAGAGAGCTAAACCATGAAAAAATTCACTAGATGTAGAAAAAGTAAATAGTTCTTCTGGTCAGTCCCCAGACTTGTATCTCTAAGGGATTAGATAAGCACCAATGCCCAGGGAAGGGAAAAGGGCAAGGAAGGAGATGAGATCTCTTGCCCAGAGCCCAGTTTTCTGATTGTTGGTTTGGCTGGAAGCCATTTAAAGATGTTTGAACATCTTTCAGCCCATATAAAACTGGGTCTCCATTTAGAGCAAAAAAATTGTTGTATCTATTACAGTTATAGGTAGGTGCTTGTAATCATGTCAGATACTAGATTTTATTTCTTCCTAATAACATTCGGGGCGGGGGTTGGTTTGTGTAATCTGTTGTCCTTTCCCATTTTAATGTTCTTTTGACAATAAGCACTCTGTGTGGATGGGGAGATGTGGGGAGTATATTCACTCTCCTGAAATTTCTCTATTTCTTATTGACTTTCAAAATGAACCTGGTTTTATTTTAGTTATGAGGCATTTCTGATTTCAGTGACTAAGCTCTTAAAATCAACAAATGAACCTGTGTTCTTCTGTGGAGGTGGTCTGTGGCTGCTCCATTATTGTCACTTTGAATTAGGAGATCTGGAACACCTGAACCTGTTTATTGAGCATTCTCCTGTGTGTGTGTTTGTGTGTGTATGTAAGTGATGTATGAAATTATATAAATCCTCTTTACTTAGTTGTTCTTTCTAATATCAGATCATTTTATTAGTCACTAGCTTTCTTCCCTGCATCTTTATTAATGTGCTATTCTGACCTTAGTGTATTTCAAGCTATTGTAGGAACTGTTTTAAAGCATACTGCAAATCTGTGTTTCCATTAATCATGTAGGAGAAGCTTCTGGTATAAAGAGAATTAGAGAGCAGATGGAAAGTTATTAGTTTTGGCTATGCAGTAAGGTTAGGCCCTCTCTAAGAAATCCCATCTAAAAGGACAAGTTGCATTGGATCATGTGCTGTTATCATCAGTTAAATGTCCCTGTTGTTTCTGAAATGAAAACCCTCATATCACCACTGTATTTAAAGTTTTTCAGTTTGACCCCAAGAACACTCTTTATTTTTAATAAGTTTATTTAAAATAAATTAAGTAGGGTAGAAGAGGGGAGTAAAATGCAGCTCTGTGGAGTTGCAAATGTGTTTAGAACTTGGTATTTTGACATTAAATATGGATGTTTAGTATAGAATTACAGAATGGTTTGGAAGAGAACTCAGTGACCATCTTATTCCACCCCTGCCGTGAGCAGGGACATCTTCCACTATCCCAGGTTGCTCCAGGCCCCATCCAGCCTGGCCTTGGACACTTCCAGGGATCTAGGGGCAGCCACAGCTTCTCTGGGCACCCTATGCCATGGTCTCACCACCCTCACAGGGAAGAATTTCTTCCCAATTTCCCATCTAACGCTGCCTTCTGGCAGTGGGAAGCCATTCCCCCATTTCCTCTTACTTCATGGCTTTGTCCAAAGTCCCTCTCCAGATCTCTTGGAGCCCCTTCGGGTACTGAAATGCTGCAATAAAGTCACCCTGGAGCCTTCTTTTCTCCACACTTCTCTCTTCTCCACCCCATGGTTCAGTGAAAAGGATCAGTCTCGGGGCATTTTATCAGGAGCGGTAAAGTCAAGTCCTCAGCTTGGAGATCAGTGGGATTTCAGTTTGTTTGTAAGTGTGGGAAAACAAACAGGAGCCTTCCTTCCACCCCCAGACAAGTCTCTTCTTGTGATTGAGTGATGTTTGTGTTTCTAGAGCCCAAATAATCATTTGTCTCAAGTTAGTTCTCACTGTGAGCTCATTTCCCTTCTTAGCTCTCTTACTTGATCCCTGGTGATTCATTACTTGAAGCTGTCACAAAAATAGCAGTGTCCTGCTGGTTTTAAAAGCCTCTTCTTTATATGGAGGATAGTTTTTAAGCATAAATGCCTCAAGGAAGGAATGGATACCAAAATATCAGCATTTATAAATGGTGGCTGTTTGTACAGCAAAACAGTGCTGCAGTCTGATTTATGAACAAAGGACCATGATGCTCCCTAGAGGGTTTTTTTGCATCAGAATTTTAAATTTTATTGGATTTGTCTTCATGTCTCTGGTTTTGTATTTTCAGATTCATTACCTCAGCAGTTGGATTTTAATAGAAGTGCAGAATCAGTTAATGTATTTGAGCGTGTAAAGAGGAGAAAAGCAGTCATGATCTGTACTGAAAAGAATGTTCCCTGCCTTCTCCTTCCCTTCTTGTCTTGAGCTACTTTAGCTGCTGCAAGTATAAAACAGGTGATAAATCCCTCCTGGTGATTATAAGCTCTATTGGCAACTGAATCGTGCTGTGGCCTCAGTGCTTGGCTTTGCCTCTCCATGGCAGAGCTCACAAACTCTATTTGACACATCTTTTCCCTCCAGCTCTTCATTTGCCACTTGCAGAGCTACTTACTTATAGCCATATGGGGTAGATAGCACTGACTTCAAAACTATTTAAAATTTGTTTTGGAGTAGTTCTGTGAGTTGGCATTTTCTTAAGAAAAATTTTCAGGATCTAAAGAACAGAAAGAAGTTGCAGGTTAGAGGACTAACAGGTATTTGGTTCAAGAACTGTCTCTGAACATACGTCTACAAAGCAGCTGATGGCAGTGGCAGACACTAATAGACTAGTTGTGCCTTGCCCAGACTTTTCCAAAAATGCTGCTCCAACTGGCACTGCAGAGAATTCAAAAATTTTCGGTTTCATTCTTTATTTGCTTTTCTTGCAGTAGCAAGATTTCCACTAATTTGCTGGATTATTTTATACATGACCGGTATGAAATGAGAATTCAAAAGATGACTGTAAAAGACTTGAGAAATTAAATTAGAGCTTTATGCGACTTCAGCATTAACTTTAAAGTTCTAATTTGAGTTTGGGTACTGGACCTCTGAATGTAAAAATGTCCCAAATATTCTTTGGAGCACCTTCTGGGTGTGGTGTTATTATTAACTTGAATTTCATGGCTTATAAAATCCTAGAAAAAAATTGGTTAGAAAGGATCTCCAGAGGTCATATAATCCAACCTCTTGCTCAAAGCAGGATTAACTTCAAAGCTGACGTGGGTTGTTCAGGGCACAGTCCAGTCAGTTTTTAATTTATCCATGGTTTGAGATTTAAAAACCCCTTTATCTGAGCAGCCTACTCCAGTAGTTTTAACCACTCTCATTGTGAAAGCTTTTTTCCTTCATATCAGAATTGTATGTTCACCCTCCCAGTCTGTATCTTCCCAGTTTGTCTTCAAGGATACTATTGGGAGACTGTCAAAAGACTTGGTAAATTCAAAGTAGGCAGCATCCCTGTTGTCCCTACTTGCATTTATAGCTGAGAGATGATTTTGTAGATGCAGTAGGGCACAAAAAAATCCTCAAGTAGAATTTAATATACACAGCTTCTCATTTCAGTCAGGTACCAAAAAAAAAAACCCAAAACATCATGGAAAAATGTTTTTTTCCTACAAAAACATCATGGAACAAAACATTCACTGGTGAGAGTGCACAACACTCTTAATATAGAGTTTCGCAATTTTTGGATGTACAAAATCTCCTGAGAGTTGCACTAGTGCAAAATTGTTTTCACTGTCTTTGCTTTTAGGAATTAAATAAAGATTGGAAAAGAGCTTAGAGTAAGCTGTTCATTTCAATAGTAAGGCTGTAGCTAAAGCTAGACTATTTTTTAACATTGCTAGTTAGTGAGAAAAACTAGAGAATGCTAATAAAAACGTGGCATGTAGAAATTAGTTGTTAAAATTTAATTCTCAGATCTAATTCAGACTTTGTATCTTCAGAAGAATCACAATTGCTCACCTTCGCCTTAGCGATGTTTCCCCTTTCAAATTTCTAAATGCTTTTTTACAAGAGAAGCTGTAACTGTAGTATGTGGTTGTAAAACTTGTGCGTTTTAGTTGTTTTCCTCTTGAACTGTTGAGTGTTGATCAGTAGCTCATCCTATAAACTTGGTTAGGAAGGATTTGTTGTTTTGGACTCCAGTCTGCATTATCAGTTTCTCTGTGTAGCATTTCAGCAGCAAACATTAAGTCTCAGACTATTACCAAATATTAATACTGAAAGCCTTTCAGAAGTGTTCCAGAAAAGGAAGCAGCAACTGTCCATTATGCATTACAAACACATAAAGGCATCTGATTTTCCATTGCCCATTATTCATCCCCAGGCTAAGAGTTTTTAGCTGCCTTTGAAGAGATTGCAGAGGCTGCTGCAAAGGCTAAAGATCTGTCACCCCCTCCAGAGCTTGCTTTTGTTTCCCAGTGAAGTGCAGTTTCAAGCTCGCCTGCAAAGCTTGTTAGGCGTACCGGTCCTCTTTTTTCCCTTTTTTCCTTTTTTTTTTTCTGCTTTCTTTCAAAGAGTCTGATAGTGTACATGAGTTTTCCTGTTCAAATATTTGTGGTCTTCTTTCTGTCCTGGCAGATAACTTCATGCACTCAGGTTCTCATTCTGCCCTTGAAATGCAGCAGAATTTCAAGCCCTTTCACATTGGAACTAAAATATGATCCTAATTTTTTGTTCAGTTAAATTTTTCATAGCAGCTCTTGCACCTGTTGCTTCAATCGGTTACTTTGGTAACTAACTTTGTAGAGAGGAAAAATATGCTTAAGGTAGCTTAGGGACGATGGTGGAAAACATAGTTCTACTTAGACTGCAGGGAAATGTGGTTTTCCCGGCCATGTTTCCCTCAAATTTTCCCTTTTAAAAGACTTCATGTGTCATGATAGAGAGTCAAAATTAACAATATGATGAGAAACACAGTGCAGCTTTATCTGTCTTGCTTTCATCAGATTATATGAAACAGTGTGAGCATATACAGGTACTGCTGAAAGGGATGAAGTCCTGTTAGATTCAGATTCTAACTGATTTTTTTAAAAGCTGGGGTGAGGGTAAGGAGCAGCAGTCAAGGAATTGGAGAAGGCACTTGTAGGGGATTTAGCTGCCCTGCTGCCTCTTCTAACACTGCTTTTTAAAGATGTTTACTATAAAGTAGAATCAAACCTATGCATATATTGAACCTTTCTTCTTTCTTGCAGGTGACCCCCTGCAGTGCAGTGCTTGGATGGGCCAGTGTGCTCTGTACATAATGATTATGACATTTGAGAAAACCATCATCATCATAGTGCTGCTTATACCTCAGTGGAAAGAGGTTTGTGTTTTTATAGCATTTTGCAGACAAGTGAATTTTAGGTGGAAGCTGTAAAATCTTCCAGTAGTGTTTATTGATTTGGCTCAAGCATTGTAATTGTCTACAGTCATTGCCAATTAACTCTGTGGTGGTGGTGTGTTCTTTTAGTTTAATTGGGCTACTGCTAATGAGGCCTTTATCCATTGCCAGGAATATCATATTGTATTTTGAGGGTTTTTTGTAAACTGAGATATCTAAAATTTTATTCTGTCTCCTTGTCTAAAGTGCCTTTGAACCTACTAAGTGATTCTTTCTTTTTTTATTTCTTGCCTACAGCTATTTTATATTCTTGTAGTATTTTAAGGCATTTTCTTTGCCTGACCTTGTGGATAGATCTTAACTATAGACTTTAAGAAATTTGCAGTGGATTAGTGAATCCACTGATGCTGACTGGATAAATCTTTATTTTGATGGACTCTGTGCAACCAGATATTCAAAGTGGTGGTGTTACTGCCCATTAAAACCAGTTAGCTGTTTTGTATGCTCTGGACTACTTTGGGAGCTCCCTTCTCCTTACTATTTTGTACAGCTCTGCTCTATTTAAATTTCCTAAAGATGGAATCTATAACATGTTTCTTGGGAGCAGCTCTAAAATGTTCAAGATGACTCTAATGCAGCTCCTCAGACTTCTGTAAACAGAAATGACAGAGATAAGTTTCTTGTCAGCCTCACTTACTTATCTGTGGTAATTTATAAGCTGTCCTAAATACTTTACTTTTCTCAAAGCTGCCCTTTTTTGGTTCACCTGCGTTATTTCTGTCGCATTAGCTCGTCCATGAACATTGCCCTGCCTAACCCAGCTGTGTGCACATGCTGCCATGAGCTGAACTTGATCCTTTTCTTTTCACAGGTGGCTTTATTGAATCCCATAGAGAACCCCCAGCTGGAGCTGGCAATCGTCATGCTGATAGTTCCCTTCTTTGTTAACGTTAGTACAACTCACTTCTATGAGATGTTTACTTGGATATCTTTCTGCCATGTGTTCTTTAATTAACATTAGTCCTTAAAACACAGTGTACCTTGGTGCTTAAGTTAATTTAAGAGCTGTTAAAGAATGGGCAAAATGTCTGGATATGTAGATTTTAAAAAGCTAAAGTCCTTATGGAGCTAAAGAACTAGGCACAGGAGAGGGGAAGAAATGCTTCATAGACCTCTTTGGCCTGATGATTTCAGTAGATTGATTAGAATACTGAAATACTGTCAGAGAGATTATAAAATTACAGTGAAATTTGCTTCAGGAGCAAATTGCTGGGGACAGACATCCTGTCAAGTATCCTGTGTCTGACCATAGCTAATAGGGGCTGGCCTATGGTGGAGCAGAGGAAAAGGGCAAGTGTGTAGTCATCCTTCCCAAAGTATACTCTTTCAGCAATCTGGCATTTAGGGATTAGAGCCAGAGATGGTGGGTGTCCTTGCATGTAATAACTGCTGGTAAAGTATTGCTACATGAAGAGTTAATATATGATCACTGTGAGTAGTCACTACTTTTCTTATTTTCTTCTCTCCAACAAAGGAATAAAGTAGCTGGATTCTAGAACATTCCTGCAAGGTGTAACAAGCCATGTAACACTGTGCCTATGCAAGATTTAGCTTTCGGCCAATGCATTATTGTCAAGTTGCAGAATTCTTGTCAAGTTCATTTGGGCTGTATTTGCACCTTTGCTCTACTCTGTAGAGAGCTGAACTGACGTTTCCGCTTTCTTTTTAACAGGCGTTAATGTTCTGGGTAGTAGATAATTTTCTTATGAAGAAAGGGAAGACAAAAGCTAAACTTGAAGAAAAGGAAGCAGGACAAGATTCAAGAAATGGAAGTAAAGTCCGATACAGGAGAGCAGCATCACATGAGGAGTCAGAGTCAGAAGTATGTAGAGTTAATTATTGCAATTAATGCAGTATCAATCCAGTTCATCCCCCCTGCCATTGATTTCATTGTAGCACTGTCAGCTTAGGTTTGATTTTCTGAGCATGTACCTCTTGCAGTAGTTCCTAGCATTTGCTGTTGAGAACCACTTAAAAAAAATATCATTGTTGCACCACTCTGGCAATTAATTTCCTTCCAGATGGGCAGGAAGACACAATAATATATGTAAATATCACAGGTGAGTTGTGTTGCAAGTGCTTCTAAAAAACCTCACAGGGAATATAAAACTAATAGACAATTCTAATTCAAAGAGAGGTTAATAGCTTAAAGTGAGAGGGAGCTGGTGGAGGCAACTGGCCTGATTTTTGAGAATTATTTACATACTTGCCTTAACATGATGCTATTCTAAATTACACTAAGTGAATGGTTTTTAGTTCAGGCGAAGAATGGGTGGTTTCTTTGAAGGTAAGTTGGTTTATCACACAGAAAAGTTAATCTAACATTTCTGTGTGATAAACAGTGCTGTCTATATGGGGTTTGCTAGGTAATGTGACTGTCTTGTTACCAGAGTGGATCAGGAGCTTAAATATTCTCTCAAACTGCCCTCGCTATTCTGGAAGTGCAGGAATCGCTCTTCGGATTCAGAGTCAGTGGCTGTAGTGAGATTAATATGCATCCATCCTTCTTCAAAATTTACTGGAGGTTCCTGATAGGATGTGTGATGGTGTTTGATAGTGCTGGCAATAAATCCTGCTGTGTTCTGTAAGCTCTTTCCTCAGCAAATAATAAGGTGCTTTGCAAGCACAAAAACAAAAGTGTAAAAGTAGAAAGAAAGGAGTGTGACTGATCCATGTGCTCAGAAGTTGTAATTTGGTTTTAGATCCTTATTTCAGCAGATGATGAGATGGAGGAGTCGGACACCGAGGAGGACCTGCGCAGACTGACCAACTTGAAGCCTATCAAGAAGAAGAAGCATCGCTTTGGTCTGCCTGTATGACACATTCCTTGGCCTGTGAACTTGCAGCTTTCACGGCAAAGACTTCTGTCAGTGGGGTTTAATGTTGCAATTACATCTCCCTTTTCATATAAACTGACTTAGAAGCAAGGTCTGCCAACAGAAGACAAAGCAGTTGGAAGACTTGCAGTTCAGTTGCACTACAAACACACTGACCAATTATGCAAGAATGTCTCCTCAGCATGTGTGAAAAACGGACAAGTCACTAAGGAGATTCGTGCGGGAGGTGTCAGAGAAGATCGCCGAGAACAGATACAGAATCTTTCACTTTTGGTTACTGATGGGACTGTGTAAGAAGTTCTCAAAAAGGCAGCAGAGTTGGCTAAGTTAAAGGAGTGTGTTTTATTACTAAAACTGGCTTTTGCAGCATAATTCCTAGAGCAGAATAGTTTATGGTTACAAGCTGTAACTTAACGTTATTTTTTTAAGTACAAATGTTTACTTGCTACTGGGTACCTATGGAACTAATAGGTGGAACAAAGATTTTTTTCCAAGTCTTCTCAAATCTATTTGACTATTTTATATTTAAGTTATATTTTCATACAGTTGTATTTAAAGATTCTCTTTGTCAGAGAAAAGGGTGCAGTTCCCTTTTTTGTGCAGAACAGGTCAAAAGATTTGTAGTGAAAATCTTATTTATCATGTGTCCTGATTTAAGACAAAGGGATTGCAAAGGGAAAAGCTCTCTTGTCACTGCTGAAGTCACCAAATATCACTAAAAATGCAGTTCTGTGTGTGCTCTTGACCACATCATTTGAAAATACCTTTTTCAGTAGGAGGTGGTGTTTGCATATTTGACAAATGTGCACTTTAGTGTGTAACAAAAATCCATTGTGGTAAGTTATTTGTGAAATGAGTATCTATGGATGACTCTAATTATTTCTGTTTCTGCAAGTCTCTTGTGCATACCTCTCAAATGACCCAAAAGAGATGGAACATTTCTGATACTTTTCCTATTATAGGGCCTGCGGTACAGGACTGTGATCTGATTGAAGCAGTCGTGCTACAGAATTGCAAATATAATTGTCCCTTGTTTTTTGTTGGAAAAGCAATCTTCTACTTAATGTGCTTAACAGCAACAACAAAAAAATTTCTCCTATTTCATTTCCATAAAGTCTCATTATCCTTGGTAGTAAAAGAACATCCCCAAGGGGTACAGTGCAGTTGCTGCCACAGCATTTCTGTGCTATTTTCAGTGTCTCATCTGATAATTGACAACACGTGGTGATCTGAAACCTAGCAGACATGTTTTCAGTGACATCTTTTGGTTTGCGTATTTTCTAAATGATTGTTTCTGACAGCTTTCCTTGCTTAGTTAAACCCTGTGCAGGACAAGGCAATGTGTCAAAGAGGTGACAACAGACCTTAAATGCAAATCTGTTGTAGTATGTGGACACCAGAAAAAATTCTAAGCCTTAAACCAGTTTCATTGGAAAACTGCTCAGAGCTTTTTAAGGTTTTTTACATTTTTTAATAGATTTACTAGGTCTTAATGTGATTTATTATCCAGACCACTTAACTGGGCCTTAGTAAATACTGAACTGTGCGCTCCCGTGCTTACTTTCACTATTGCAGCATCCCTTTTCCCGGTGGCTGCCGAGGGGACATGATGCTCTGACACCTCAGGGTGTCCAGCCGGGTCAGAGGGACATTTTACAAACCTGAGGTTTTAGTTGAGCCACTGACCTTTGTTACTGTGCACTGAAATGTAAGAACTGCAATAAGTTACAGTACCAGTGTTTCCTTTAGACTAAATCTAGAAACTAATGACAGTGGAAACTTACCTGAGTTCTTTTGACATGGGGGGTGGGGATGGGGAAATATCCCTAATCAGTGTTGCCTCTTTTCTGGGGGGTTTGGGGTTTTTTTATTGATTGTGTGACTCGCATCTTCTCTTGACTATTCACCACTGGGTGGGCGCAGATCTCCAAAAGCACAGTACTTCAAGGAATTCATCAACAGAATAGTCTCAAACACCTCACTTTTCCAAAGGGATTTAAGAGGTAGGACTGGCTCTTGTCACAAAGTCACTTTTTTTTTTTTTTTTTTAGCATAGGATTTGTTCTATTTCAGATAGTGAACTAAGGCTACTGACCATGTGCTACGTCCCAGTGCACAGTCATGGCTGTCCTCGCCAGCTGAGATAACTGAGCAGCGCACACAAATTTAACTGTATGAGCTTGCATCTTATTCCTTTTCCTTCCTGTGGTTACTTCAATTATCAAAATTATTCTAGTCTCATGTTTAGTCTGTGAAGTGTCGGTATAAAATTATGGCCTTAATCATGTAAAAATATTTGTTTTGAGCAGACCTCAAGCTTATTGACCAAGTACAAAACAGTATAAAGCGCTATGGAGCAGTTTCTTGAAGGTGGTTATAGCAAAGGTTCTGAATGCCTAATTTTTCATGTCTTAAGTGCTTAAATGTCACTTGATGTGAGATCCAGATATGCCTAGCAAGATGATGTAGTAAAGCACTATGAGCCAAAGATGCAGAAGTATTTTAAATACTACAGTAGTAACAGGAGGAGCAAACTTCAGAGGGGAAAAAATTACTTCGTCTACCAAGACAATAATTTTATTCAAAATTTAAGCTAAATAACAAAATTTGGCTGTTTTTTTCTATACATTCTTTGTTATCATTGTGAAAGAGATGGAAAGTGTAAAATTGATGGTTTTCCTCTCTGTAAGATAAAAATTGTAATTCTTGCAGTAGTTACAAGTAGGACAAGTGCTTTTGTCTGATAGGCTTGGATGTGTGAGAAGGGAGTGTGTGCCTAGTGCTTCACTATGTCTTACTACTGGTAGAAATGTATTGGCAGTACAGTCTGAAATAGACTTTTCATAAAGAGTTGATCCAGTAGTGATACTGCAACATCACATTTGCATTATCCTCAAATTGTCACTCAGATTTTTGCTTGGCAAATGTACTTCAGGACAACTCATAGCCAAGGTTTAATTCAGGCTGTGCTTAGAAAATAGGATTCTGTTTAATGAAAATAAACTACGTAGTATATGCTAAAGTAAGAGAAAGGGATTATAACTTAGAGAAGACACACAGAAATATTGGTGGAGATGGAATTTACCATGAATGGTCAACCTAAATGTATTAACTGTTCCTAGTATCCAACCTGTGACACATCTGTATAATCTTAAAACACTGGTGTTGTCTAATACGTGGTTTCCAAGTTCTGGCTTCAATATGTTCAGGTCCCCTTGTCTTACTTTAAGTAGGTGAATGCTGTCTGTTAATGTTGCTAACTAAAATGTACTATAGCTTTTCTTCAGGGAAAACTCAGAAACTGAGTTGCAAATTAGAGCAATGCAAAGTGATCCCCTCCGGCAGGTGTCTGCTCCGATTCCTGCCGTGCCTGGGGAGGGGGGCCTGGGCTCTCCCGCTCTGCTCAGAGCTGAGCATCACAAGGAATCTCTGCCACTGTGCTTGACTAACCCATGTTTGCAACTTTGCTGTGCTTTTTACAGGAGAAACCAGTAGTGAAAGTGAGTAAATTCAGCCACATCAAGTCAGAGTACATCTACAGCATAGGCGTGCAAACTTTTTTAGGTGAAGTTTCCAGTTCAATTACTGAAAATGACTACTATGGTTTTACAAAGTAAAACTGCAGTATCTTTAAAAAAGGGACTCTTTTGTAGGTGTTTTTGTCTTGCGTGGGTATCCGTCTCCAACTGAATGTGGGGTTTGTTTGTAAGTAAATTCAGAGTATAGCCAATGTGAGCAAAACCAACAGCTGTATTCTGCTGCCCTCTGTTTGGACCATATTGTTTAATCAGTGGTGTTACCTTAAACTTTTAAGGATATCTGATGTAATTACATTGTATAATGGTTTACAATAAAGTTTGACTTACTACAGATTTGTACACTTGTTTTATACTTGTTCTATTTCAAAGTGCCTGTGTTTTGGTGTTTATGGTGTGCTCTTGTGGGAAACAGGTTTTGCTACTTGAGTTTAACTTCAGATCTAATTGTGTACGCTCTGATGTTGATTTTAAGTTCAGTATATTCTTTTACCTTAATGGCAAATTCCATTTGATTGGGAAGAGCCACTATTTTTAAGCTGCCAGATTTGTTTACAAGTTTAAGAATCCTTGCAGGCTCCTCTCAGATCCATTCCCTGAGGAAGATTTTTTCCAGGGCTGGACCTGCACAGTATTGACCCAATCCCACCTCTGTAAGTCCTCTGCAACATTTGCCTATTATTTTTATACTTTCCACCTACCACATCCAAGCAGCCCCATACCCACTGCACCCTTAGGAATTCAGAGTGTAATTTTCACTCTGCCAAGTGTCAGTCCCCTGAGGAGTTGTTAACACTTTCCTGGAGAAGTCAAATCTTCCCTGAGATTTGGAGACCACAGTGGCAGCCATGTGTACATTCACTAAATTCTCTATGGTCATTGCCATGTTTTAGCTGGAACCGTTCCTCAGCAAAGGAGTTTTCCACAATTCTTATTGCAGTGGAAGATTAAAATCTGTGGCTTTAATAACCACTACTGGATAAATGAGCCTATCTTGTTCCATTGTCATTTATGTTCCATTTAGCAGATCTCAGGACCTCAACCAGGTGAACAGGATTTCTACTCTAAAATGTATGTAACTAGATTTAGGCTGGGTTCTTTGTAAGGAAAAATAGCCCATAAGCTGTGCAAGAAAAGGGAATGGAGCAGTGGTGCCTGTTGTTGAGTGCTGGTTTAGGCCCTGTGTAATTGAAGAGAACAGAACTGTCCAGGCTTTGGGGATGTTTTAGAAACCGCAGGGATCTGCTGCCTACCTCTGTAAGCACTTCGCCTGCCCCAAATGGCAAGCAAGGTTTGAGTGGTTTGATTTTGTTTAATAATTTTGTTTGTATAGATTAAATTGCTATGAAAGCACAACTCTTGCTTTTGAGTGAGGAATATGCCGTACCAATTAACTGAAGCAGTTTCGAAAGCTGAACGGAAAATAATAGTTCAGTGTCTTGAATTCTAAATATTTGCTTTAAACGTGCAGAATGTTACTTTCATGTCATAATAAATAGTTGAAATAGTGATGGTTGTGGGACTGTAGAGAAGCATTTTAGTAGAGAACTGTTACTTTGTACAATAGAAAAAAGATCTGGTTTTTCTAAAGTCAGTGTTTTATTCTTCTGTTTTGTTGGCCTACTAAGGGCACTGCTGCTTTGCAGTAACACTTCCTCTGGTTACTAAGTTATGGGTTTAAAACAGAAAATCAGCCTAGGGAAGGGCTAAGGACGTGACATCCAAACTGCTTCTTAGCCTACAAAAAAATCCCCTAATAAAGGAGAAGATCTCAGGCCTGGAAAAAGTTCAGCTTAAAGGCACATTGAGCACTGAGAGGCCTGGAGGGTAGTTCACAGCCGACAGATCCCACAGTTTTCAGTGGGCTTGTTCAGTGCTAGAGCTGTGGTTTGATGCCATCTTTTCATAGTAAAGAACAATTATTTTTGTGACCTCACATGCTTCTCTATAGCCTAAAAGCACAGGCAGAGCTCAAGGAAAGTCCAGGGCAGATTCCCACCACTACAACAGTTTATCTCTCTAGCGGAAGGTGTTTGGAGGTCTGCCATGGTTCCTCTTCTCACATTAACCCACCTGGCTAGAGCCTTGGTTCATTGTAGGTGTTGAGTGCCATTACAGAAGCTGGGGTTTTTTTGCACGATGCAAAGATTTAATGTGAAAAAACAAAAGGGAATTAATCTCCCACCCAACCTTCTCCCAAGTAATGAAAAATAGAATTCATGCTCAGAGGTGGCAGGGTTTTACTTAATTTAAAAATTGTTTAGAGAAGAAAGGTTAAAAGTTCTGGGAAAGGTTTTACTGCTGTCAGCAAGTGCAGTGGGGAACACCCGGTTTATCCATGTCTGAGTAAGCTGTTCCTATACAGATGCAGTTGAAATGGTTAAACTTGCTAATAGTGCTGGAAGTAGAAAGTGATTTTACTCTCAGTTGTGTAAGAGCCGGCACTGGAGCACGATCAGTGATAGTGCTGTAAGGGTAAAACCATACCCTACTTTATTAACTTTCCAAAAGACACAAAATACTCTTCTGTTAAAGATCCCTGTGCAAAAGTGATTCAGGGCACAGTTATGTTTTGGACGTTAGGTTTGTATCATGTGTAGAGAATGCATATTTTGTTATGCTGGGAAACAAATGCTTACTCTTTTTTTTTCCTTCCCTCCCCCAAGACAACTCAGAGTGAATTTTGCATCCATAACAAAATTTTGCCTTTTAAAGTTAAAAATAGAGCCCCAGTGGACCCCCCGGGAAGGGTTTTCATGGAGACCAGGCTTCCCCACGTCCCTCTGCCACAGCTGTCTGCTCCTGTCAGCTCAGCCCGGAGAATGCTGCACACCCGAGTCATCGCCAGGAATAAACCTTCTGACAACAACAGCCTCCCTCAACCTGAATCATCCCGGGCGCTGCTTTGGGAAGATGACCCAGCTAATGACTTCACTGAGATGCTCTATATAAGTCCAGGAAAACAACAGGCGCTCGCAGAGCTCACGGGCTGGATTTAATCAAAGCCGGGGACGACCTGGGAGGGATTTCAGCGAGGGAGCACCGCAGTTATGTCACAGGTACAGGGACATCTGTGCACTGCCTGCCGTCAGAGCAGCGCCTGGCAAACCTGTCACTGGTTTGGATGCTTTGTTGGAAAAGCTTATTAGTGAGTTACTCTCGTTAACCAGTGAATTCAGCTTTTCTGCTCTGTGACTTGTATGATTACGCTGTAGTATTTAAATGCTCTGTTTAGATATTTAAACAAGTGCATTCTTAAGAGGGGTTATTTGGTGAAGAAGGAAAGCAGCTGCCCTTCTACATGGTTAATAAACTTGGCTTTAAAATGTTCTGGTTTGCCTTAAATATTTTGATTTGTGTAGAAAGGGAAAAATCATTCTGCCTTCTCTGCTTTGGGATGTTTCACAGAAGGAGGGATCTCTGCCTTTCCAACACACTTTCTCTGACAGTGATTTTGAAATTCTGTTTTGAAAAGAGGTGAAAAGGCTGTGCTGAAATGTCACGGTGTAAAGCTTAATGTATTAATATGAGGGGGAAAAAAGAGTGCTGAAAATTATAACTTAGGATACAATATTTGAGATGGAAATTTTATAATACATACTTTTATGTTCATTTTTAAACTAATGGTTTCTTTATTGCATTCCCCAATAATCAGTGTTTCAAAGTGCTCTTAAAATTAGCTCAGAAACGTTGAGGTTTCAGATAAACATTACATTTGCAATGCAAGCTGCATGTGCCTGGCAGAGCTCTCTTCAGCATGAGAGTTTTACGGGATGGGTGGGATGGAGAGTAGGAGCACCGTCAGAGTTGGAGAGCACAGTTCTTCTGCGGCTACAGAGCAACTCAGTTCAACTGATTTTCTTTACTCTAGAGTAAAAGGGACTTAACCAGTCGTATGTCTTGTAAAGTAGCACATTTTGACTTGTGACAGGAGGAGATAAAAGTACAGGCTGCACTCCTGAGCCAGCTGGGAATGGCTGCTGGCAAACCCTGCTCACAAATTCTGGGAGCAGTTAGCAGTGGTGGGGCTGGGACAGTGGCAGCTGCTGGCCAGGGCTCACTGTAACCTCTCTGTGCACCAGCTTTGCTCTTCAGCTGGGGGCCAACTAATCCACAGCAACTGTCCTGCTGGAAAATCCTCCTGTGATCAAAGCATGAGATGGTTTATTTTAAAATAACTGGGTGACATTCAAGAGCTCAGCGCAGCCTGGCTGTGTATCTCTCTGCACCTCAAGCACTACCCTGTCCCCAAGAATTCCCTTGTCCCAGTGGGAGGAAGCCTCACAGTTACTTTTTGTTGCCAGTAATCTTTGCAGGTTTCTGTTAACAAAGCAAGGGGCCTTTTCCTTTTCTGCATTCTTTGCCTGTGGACCGTGCCATGGATGTGAGGGACTGTTCCCATCAGGTGCCAGTTGTCATTACAGAAGGACAGGTGACACCCTGGCTGTGGGGACATTTGGCTCACTGGCTGAGCAGCCATTCACAAGCTCTTGTGGATTTTGAAGGAAAACCCTGTTTCCCCCTCGCTTGCTCTGGCTACTCATGAGTGTTTTCCCTAGAGATCTTGTAAATGTTTTGTTTCCCACAACACATGCAAGTGGGATTGACAGTGAGCTATTCTGAGCATTCCCAGGAATTTACAGCAGGCAGAAAACATTCCAAAGGCTCCAGTGGAGCCAGCCCACCCAACCTAGAGCCAGCTATGCATGCACTGTTTCTGCAAAGTCCCTGGGACTCGCTGCTCCAGCCATTTGTAGGCCTTGAGGGATTTGTTTCCCTCCACAACTGTTTTTAGCCTCACAGGCAGTGCCTGAAGATGCCTGAGTGGGCTCTACCACTACCAGAACCCAAGTATCAGAAGCCCTGTGTATGTAGAGATGGTCAGAGAAGTTTCTTGTTGATGTTTGAGTGTGCAAATCTATTACAGTTGGAGTGTGTGGGTCTTCTGTTCTTTTTAATCATATCCTTGTGCCCCTTCATCTTGCCACCAAGGGCTGCCTGGTGGGACCTTGGAAATCTGTCCATGAAGTAGTGAACTGAAGGGGGAATGCTTATGGTGTTGGCTGCTGCAGAGTGAGGTTGTGTCTGACTCTGGAGTGCTAATTTAAAGATAGGGATAGGGATATGAAGCCATGTTATCCCTATTTCCTTGTAGCAGGATAAACTGTAAACAGATTAGTACTTGGCTGTTGCAGTGCACCACCTGATGATGCATCTGTTTCTGTATTAGATTTCCTTCTCCTTCTTTGGGTTCCAAGTCCATTGCTTCAGATGTGTTCAGTAGAGAGCCCTGTCGAGTACACAGATACTTTTGTTCCCTAAATTTAAGATTGATAACTGTGGGTCAAGTGTTTATTCCAACTAAAGCGACTCTGACTTCAGAATCTCTCTGGCCAGTTTCCCAAAGAAGTAGTAAATAAACTGAGGCACAAGCACAATTTAGTAATGAAGGGATTAATGAAGGGATTTTTCCTTTCCATTTCCATTACCAATTCCAATTGGTAATTCTTGAATTACCAATCAGTACTTGCAGAATGAGCAGGCAGGACTAGACAGAGAAAATATAAGAAAAAAAAATTTTTTTTAAAAATTAAGTAGTCTGTTGCTCTTTCAAAGGCTGTACAATAAGACAGTTTCAGAACAATAAGAGTAATAACAGATTTTGGGAAGGGCAGTGAAATTGTGGTTATGCAAAGATCTGAAGTAGCTGAGTGTGTAATCTCAGAATTGAAACAGGTGAAATATTGTGTGACTCTGTACATTGTAGTCTTGGGGTTGAGTCAGCTTTGTTCCCTGTGCTTCAAACACAAAATACTGATGTGTGGGTCTGTTTCTTAGCCAGCCCCTGTGAAAAAGAAGCGTCCTCCAGTGAAGGAAGAAGACCTCAAAGGAGCAAGAGGAAACCTTGCCAAAAACCAGGAAATTAAATCCAAAACCTACCAAGTGATGAGGCAGTGTGGTAAGTTTACTTGATTAGAAACAATTAAGCAGAGTAAAACATTGCCTTAATTGCCCTTTTCACGTGAAAGGGTCACCTCTGGAACAGCAGCCTGCTGTTCATCTGAGGGACAGATGAAGTATTTATGAAATGTATGTATTTCAGCAGCACTAGTTTTACTGCCTGAATTTGGGTGGTACTTCACTGATTGTCTCTCCTGGTTTTGTTTTCCAAGAACAAATGGGCGCTGCAGCACCTTCCGTATTCAGCCGAGCTCGGACAGGAGGCGAAACAGTCTTTGAGAAACCAAAAGATGAGCCGGCCAAGAGCGTCTTTGGCTGACAGTGGAGCTGGATGTGTCTCACCCAAATGATTGATGTAACATTTTTCCAAATTTCTGTTCTTTATGCTAATGTCACTGTAGACTCAAGTAGCTAATTTCCACTGTAAGTCCTTAAGTATATACTCATGTCAAAGAATATGTAAGAATATACTCATGTCGAAGGGTAAAATTTCCATGTTCATTTTTATTACATGCTTTCTTTCTATGTATTGGACAAGTTTGCTATAATGGTTTAATAAAAAAAGGTTGTTGGACACATCTTGGCACACTGTGGTGACTCACTTCAGTTGGGCTCAGATTAATTCTGTGGGTGCTTTGGCACTACAGGCGATGATTTTGCCTGTCAAATGTGAAGAACACCCTGACGCCAGTCTCAGTGTCTGTGTGATTTCTTCACACCAAGCCCTCACCAGCGAAGGAGCTGAGGAGGAGCTGATCAAAGGGGCAGCACAGAAACCTGGAGATTTCACCCAAATTTGTGCTGCCTACAGTGGCACCTTGGCATGACCCCTCATGGCTGGGGACGGCACAGGGTGGCGGCTGTCCCCTCGCGGTTTCCCGCTTACAGGTCTCCCTCACGGTTTCCCGCTCACGGCTCTCCCCTCACAGTTCGCCATCACGGCTCTCCCCTCACGGCTTCCCCTCACGGCTCTCCTCTCCCCTCACGGTTTCCCGCTCACGGCTTTCCCCTCACGGCTCTCCTCTCCCCTCACGGTTTCCCGCTCACGGCTCTCCTCTCACGGCTGTCCCCTCACAGCTCTCCCCTCACGGTTTCCCGCTCACGGCTCTCCCCTCACAGTTCGCCGTCACGGCTCTCCCCTCACGGCTTCCCCTCACGGCTCTCCTCTCCCCTCACAGTTCCCCCTCACAGATCTCTCGCGGTTTCCCGCTCATGGCTCTCCCCTCACACCCCTCAGGGCAGCAATGCCATGATTTCCCTTCATGCAGCTCAGCTGGGAAGGCAGATGCTGGGCCCTCAGAGTGCTCCACCAGCAAGGGAGGGATTTCAGCTCTCTCCCTAGTGGCTTTTTCCTCATGTCCCCCTGGACTGAGTGAGAAGTGGGGTGACAGACCCAGCCGCCATGTCCTGCCTGACCATGGAGATGAGAACCCAGTGAGTGTCTTTGTACAACACAGGCCTGCTCTGAGGGGGAGCTGGGTCTTTTCAACACTGTTTACTTCTTGATTTGCTGTATTGAACATCAAACCTGTTTTCCTCCAAAACCTGGCATGTTTCCCCTCAGCTGGATACTGAATATTTGTGCTCAAACATGGAGGAACCTCTGTGAGCACCAGCCATGCTTCCCACACACTCTGAGTCTCTACAGCATGTCCAGGGATGCTAAGGTAGGTGTCATCTTTATTTAAGGAATTACTTTTATTTTACACAGTCTAGACCTGATTAAGAGGTAAAAGTGATGCCAAAGTTCTCTGTGCACTGTGAAATGTATCATGTTTGCCCTTTGTGCTCCAAACACTTGACAGATAAAATGTGACTATGTCCATGCAGATCTGAGAGGCTGTGGAGAGGAACTCACATAAGGCAGCAGCAAATCCCTTGGCTTTAAGGGAAAAGCTTCCTTAAAGATATTGCTGGTGCATTGCCTTGTCCTATTTTTTTCGCTTTAAAAGATTATTATTTGCAGCCCAGACCCTGCCTCTTTCCATTGGTGGGCACAATTTCTCCATGGACCCCGGCCTCCTCACAGGTACCTCGGCAGTGCCTTTTCCCGAGAAATATCCTTCCAGAGCACGAAAAAAGTAATGGTGGAAAGAATTCCTGCCCTGATAACATTGGAGGTACCCTTGCACTGGGTTTAACAAACCCTCCTTAATTAACCTGTGATGAGAAGTTGGCAGAAGGTTGTCCAATAGTTATAAAAGTGGTGGAGAGGGACAAGTAGGGCAAAATGTTGCTTGCTTTTGTGGAATACAAGGGATTGACCTGCAGGTTTGCAGGCAGGGTAGCAGGACAGGGGGTGCTGTATTTCACATATGTTGGTGCCAATTTAGCAAAGCACAGAAACGTCTGTACCCCATACAAATTCTACAGGGAAGCCAAGTAAGGTATCTGCCAGAAATGTGGGATTTGACAAACAGTTCTATTTCCAGGATGTTATCAGGTTCAATTGCTTGTGATTGTGACAATGAGGACTGGGGATCTTTTTTAGTTTTTCTGTCTTTTAATGCAGATGTCGTCTAAAAAATGTGAGGGGCAGAGCTGACAATGCACCCTAAATCTGTGCAGTGAAAGCAGCTCTTTAACATCTGTGTGATTTTACATGTGGGCATTAGAAAACCGATCACAGATCTACTTAATTAAAGCTAAAGCTTTGGCTCTTGCAGCTCTTAGGCCGCTAAGTGTCTAATCCTGTGTATTTTAAGGGATTAAAGCATTACACAAGTTGTACAAGTTGATCAAATGTACAGCAGTTACATTTTTTGTCTTTTAAAATATATATATTTACGTGTCCTGCTATAAAGGATATGGTATTTGCAAGTGGTATAAACAGTCTGCCTGGGAGGAATGAAGTTTATTTTTTAAAAGAGTTACTTAAAGCACAAGCCTTGTAAGACCAGGCTGTGCTTAGCACATTCTTTGTAGTGAACTTGTAGATGTCTGGTAAGTAATAAATTATTGAGCTCTGCTTTAGCATTTGCTTGCAACTCCGAGGCCACTAGAAGCTTGCTCTCCACATGGACGCTTTGTCTGCAAAAAAACACTCATGAAACAAACACAGACACTTGTCTTTCCACAGGATCTTTATGTTAATTTATGACAATGAATGGCATTACTTACCAAGGATCATGGCTTGTCAGAGGAAGCCGAAGGGAGTATTTCACAAGCGCTGGTCTGTACTTCTCATGGGCCAGTTGGGCAGGGAGGCACAAAGGTTGAGAAAGCCACCAGCTATAATACCTCATGTGATGTTGCCTGTCCTGGCAATCTCCAAATCTCTGAAGTGCTTCAAGTTATGTTAAGGGTGTGCACTTTCAAATGATTACTTTGGAATATGGTAGAGATTCCTGCAGCTTGTTGCACAGACCAAGTCAACTGCCCAAGGGATTTCACGTGACACAGTGAGATCTAATTTAAAAAAAAAAAAAAAAAGACCACAAAAAACCCACAAAAAACAACATAGGGATTTCTTAATTTTGTGTTATGAAACATTAAAATTCTAATGTTTAACAGCAAAGATCTGTTGGAAAAATAAGCATTAGCCAAGTCCGAGTTTTACCTATGTTTAATAGGTAAATATTATATTTCTGTGTCTCTTCAAAGTCTACCTGATATCCCCAAGTACAAGTTATTCATTAACTGATTTAGATAAATAGACATTTCATTTGAAAATCTGCTTTTTCCAAAATGGAGCAGAGAACATTGCTTGCATTGGTGGTCTCTTCTTCACTCATAGTATTAGCAGAAACTCTTGCTCAGAAGGTATTTGCTCTATTTTTATTATCAATATCTCATTTGCTCATTTGATGATGAGGTGATGTCATGGTAACTGGCCAGGTAACGCAGGTAACTCCTCTGGTAACCATCACCTGGGGAGCCTTGGGTGGATTGTGTTGAGATTTTAGAGCTTTGGGTTATTTTGAGGACTTTTTGGTTGTTTGTTTGGGCTGTTATAGTACAAATATAGCAGGAGGCATTTACAGATGTGTTTGACCATGCTCTTCCTCAGGGATGTAAGATACCAAATTTGAGAGATCAGTAGCTCTGCCTTGGCCACTAGATGAGGTTTGGATGTTGACACAGGACCAAGCAAAGACTTGCAGTGCCAGGAGGTTTCTGCTGAGTGTTTAATAATATGTATCTGGAATGGAAAAGAGGGAAGTATTGAATGGCTCTGTTTAGCTTGGGTAAACTTTCGAATTTCAGCCAGTGTGCTAACTCTAAGAGGCCGCTGGATGCTATTAATCGGCAAGCAAAGTACCGGAGATTAATTATCAAAATAGCTAAAGATCAATTAGCCATTCAAAAGACCTGGAGGTTGGAGAAGTAAAAGTAGAAGTCCAATGATTTGCTCTGATGCTGAGCTTTTATGTTTTAACCAGCTGTTGGTCTGCTGTGAGGCTGGTGATGCCCGATCAACCTTTCTTGGTCCCAATGCTGAAATATGGGTGGGACCTTTAAAGAGACATCCCAAATGCAAAAGGAGGTGTTCATGGAGGCAGGTGCTCCAGGCAATTCTCAGTCCAGCCACCCTCTGAGGTGTTCCTGGGCAGTTCCAGAATGGTGCCCTCCTCCTTTGGTATCAAGGACCCTGGAAGAACCAGACCTGGAGAAACATGAGTGATCAAAGGGCACCTCTGCTTGTGCAACCAGTGAGGGGTTGGGAGGCCTGTGCCAGGTTTCAAATCTGCTAAACATCGTCTGGGACACAATGTGTCGAGTTGGAAAACAGGCAGCAAAGTCAACAGCTGGAAGAGCAAATAAACAGTCACCAAAAAGACACATAAAAGAGGCTTCTGATCTTCCTGAGGTAAATTTTGGGCAATGCACTGAGGTGATGCAGCAGCAGCTTCACTGTACCCCAAGGAGAGAAAAAGGTTCAACAGAAGCTTCTGTGGAACAGCAAAATGTGGGTGTAGCTGCAGGTTTTGCATGGAGCAGTGATTGTGACTGCAGAGATGGCAATAAGCAGACTGGTCCAGAACAATCCCCTCCCCTGTTCCAGCCAGGCTTTTTAACAGTTCATTCCTTCATCAAACTTTTCCAATAGCATCATCCAGGTAAGGACTGCTTGGGAGAAAAACCTGGCTGTTTCTGTCTCAGTCTGTTTATTCTTCTTCCAGCCTGCTGTTGAAATCTACAGCCTCCATGTGGACTGCAAGGTCACATCACGATTTGCTCACACTGTCATCACCAGCAGAATTGTCAACCGAGCCGATGAGTCTCGAGAGGCCACCTTTGAAGTGGAGTTACCCAAGACAGCCTTTATTACCAACTTCTCCATGTAGGACCAGTCCTTACCAGCAGTGTGAAGGAGGCAGCTCTGGGATGGGGGGTCATCTTTCTGCTCAGGAGCTCCTGGGCAAAGAGCACAAAGAGCGTCCTCCGCAAAAATGCTCTGTGGGGGGCAAAGTAGTAGGCAGACAAATAGAAAAGAGGTGCCCAGGGCCAGGCTGCCTGCTGCACAGGGTGGGTGACAGGCATGCTCAGTGGTGGTGTTGCTCCTCCTCCAGCCTCTTCAAGACTCTGGGTTGTGTTGTGGTGGTGGCCCCTGGCATCTTCCTGGGTGGGAGGGATCTGGGAGCCAAACAGTGTCCTCTGCTCATGCCCTGAGAGCCACAAAGAAATTTTTTTTGAGTTTCTTTCCCTGGTGCAGTCCTTCTAATAGGAATTAATTTTTATGGAAACCAAACAGGTCCATCGATGGTAAAGTATACCCAGGAATAATAAAGGAGAAAGCTGCTGCTCAAAATGAATATGACACGGCAGTCTCCCAAGGGCAGAGCGCCGGCCTTGTCAAGTACGTTGCCATTCTGAGTGAGGCTGCTCCAACACCCCTCCTTGGATTCCTTTTTGGTTGGGGGCAGATTAAACCCTGGAGATAATCACATCTCAGTGGAGACAAATGTGCAAATCAGTCTTGGGTTCTTGGTGGGAGGGACTGTGTGTATGTGTGTGTGTATATATATATATATATATATATATATATAAATTTTTTAAAATATGTGTATATATATATAGATAGATAGATATAAATATAGATATTTTCACATATATATGATTTATATGTGGTCCTGCAATGGGTTCCAGTGGGAAGCATCCCTGTTTAACATTGCCCTGGGTCTTGCTGTCACAGAATCACTGAATCATAGATCACAGAAAGTTCTTGAAAGGGACCCACAAGGATCATCAAGTCCAGCTCTTAAGTGAATGGTCCATACATACGCTCTGACCAGCTGAGCTAATCTCAGGTCAAGGCACCTTAAAGACCATCTAGTTCCAATCCCTTTGCTGTGGACAGGAACGCCTTAGAACTCCATCCAGCCTGGCTCCCTGCCATGCAAGAGCACCTTGCCGCACTGGGATGATGCTCAGTGCTGAGTCTGCTTCCTCACAAGCACAGAGTACAATGGCACTTGGGCAGATATCACAGTTTAAGGGTATATTTAATCTGTGCTTTACAGGAATTCAGTGTGAGGCAGGCAGGGGTTTCTGCTCCATTTCTCAGCTTGCACCCACTGATGGCACATCAATATAATATATGTGATGTACATAATAGCACCTGTAATGTAAAAAATCTTCTCTATGATGAACAATATTTACTGCTACTCTTTTTTTTCCATTTATCCCATGTGGCCCCTTGGCCATTAATTTGCACACTTCATAAACTCTGGCCACCATGAGGAGACCTTCCCTGCAGGAGGTAAATCCCTGTTCTTCTCCCCCTAGAATTACAGACAGAAAGCTGGAGCAGTTCCAAGTGTCCGTCAGCATCGCAGCTGCTAGCAAAGTCACTTTTGAGCTGACCTACGAGGAGCTGCTGAAGCGGCAGCTGGGGAAGTACGAGCTGCTCATCAAGGTCCGGCCCAAGCAGCTGGTTAAGCACTTCAAGGTGAGCTGGGCAGGGAGCAGTACCGTGGTTTTTGGGCACAGCCATGTTCCCTCTGAGATGCTGATGCTGAATTCTTCTTCACTGTCAGATCGATGTGCACATCTTCGAGCCCCAAGGCATTCACTTCTTGGAGACAGACAGCACATTCATGACAAATGAGTTAACTGAGGCACTCACCAAAGTGCAGAACGAAACCAAGGTAAAGCAGCAGCTGCCAGAGGTTACTGCCAGTGGCAGCCCTAAGTTATATTACTTTAAATCCTTTCTTGTTGCTTTGCAGGCTCATATTTTATTTAACCCAACTATAGATCAACAGAAGATAAATTCTGAACTCGATGAAACACTCCTCAATGGTGATTTTGTTGTGCGTTATGATGTTAAAAGAGAAGCCACTGCAGGTGATATACAGGTAAAAAAGAAATAGAAATGAAAATGCCTTCAGATCACAGATAAGTCTGAATGTGAAGTGCAATCAGCAAAATGGCATCATTTGCTTTGAAACTCCAAGAATGACAGGAAAAGCACTTTCCAGGGTCAGCAGGAGCTGAGGGTGATATTCAGCAAATCCCCAGAGACATCAGATATATTGCAAAAATGGATCAGTCAGGAAAAATAATCTTTCAAATTCTATTCAAATATTAAATCTATATTGATATTTCATAGATGTCTCTTCACACTCTTTTTTTTGTTGTTTTTTGACTCCTCTAAATTGTATTTGTGGCTTCTTGTACATGAAGTTTAGAGGAATGTGATTTATATAACTTAAAATGGTGCTTGGTCTCCTTGTGTCTTTTGTTATGACTGAGGCATAACTAAATACAGCAGGAACTTAACAAATATTTATGAACCGATGCATATTCTGGGGAATAAAACACAGTATTTTCCATATCATTTCACTAATGAAGTATACAGAGATGTGCTAAAAGGTGGCAGCCACAGTCATTCAGCAGAGATGTGCTCACAAGTAATGATAAAGAGGTAATGTGATATACGGCGATAATATGCATATATCATACATATGGCACTGAGGTGTCTCATATATATGTATGTATGCATGCTGCTCTCTTGTAATTTTTTCTCTGCAGACAATCTTGCTTCTGGCTAGGAAATACATTTTAATTTCTCTGAGTTCTTTGGTTTGGGCTTATCGAGAAGAGCAGAATGCTGAGCATGCACCCCACTTTTTGCTGTGCCAGAATGTTAAGATTTATTCTTTATTTCTTTAGATGTACTTTTATAAGCATTTTCCCATTCTGTATTTCAGATTGTCAATGGGTATTTTGTCCATTACTTTGCACCCCAAGAAATGCCAGTGTTTCCCAAAAATGTCATCTTTGTTATAGACCGAAGTGGCTCCATGACAGGCAGAAAAATTGAACAGGTAACTTCTCTCAAAGCATGATCTCTGTTAGCAGCGGGCACACACACCCCAGCCTTCCAAGGAAGCAACTGGGAATTTCTCATTTGAAACACCACACTGGTTTTGTACATAGCAAAATATTCAGACTTATCGAAATGCTTGAAAATACATATGCACAGATTGAAGCTAGTGAAGAGCAATACTTGACTGACACAGCTGTTCTCACAGGTATCAAACACTGAGGCAGAGACAGCTTTCTGTCTTTATCTTTGCAGAATATTTTGCTTTTTTTTTTTCCTTTAATGACGCTTAAAGAGTTATTTTATCTGTTACCTGTTTTACATTTATTGATGACTGTGTATGTAGCTCTGCTTGAGAGCAGACAAGCCCCCTACAGCCCTCATCCATGGGGGTTTTGAGTCTGTAAGTTAAGTGAATTGGCCATTTCTGATGGTCTCAACCTAAAATATACCATTAGGGTTTAAAAAGGGCATTGGGCTGCATCTGGAACAGCACCATAGAGAACGCCCTTATTACACTGCGGTTTCAATCCTAGTTCTGGCAAAGAAATAGGAGTAATCGAAGTGGTTGTTTTCTCCTTGGAACAGACAAGGGACGCCCTGTTGAAGATTTTGCAGGACCTCCGCCCAGAAGATCATTTCAGCTTTATCACCTTCAGCAACGAAGTAGTGGAGTGGAAGAGCTCTTTGCTGCCAGCCACTGAGGAGAATGTGGCCAGTGCTGCAGCATTCGTGCAGACTCTCACTGCCAGGGGAGGTATACACACTTGTAACCACAAATACGCACCCAGTGGAACAAATTGCTTAGAAAAGAATTAATTTTATTAGTTGTATAGTGCCCCAGAGCTACCAAGCAAATCAGACAGTTTTTAATGCTTACAAGTGATGAGTGGGAAAGAAAACCTGTGAGTGGACAGACTGATTACTACTTTATGAGGTAGTTATATATATATAAGAGATGCTTACATCACATCTATGAACCATACAAGCCACAAAGTTTCTTTCCGATTTTTATAATGGAGATAACTGAAAGATTCCCTGATAGTGTGGGTTTTTTTCTAGAGAAAAATGGCAATTCACTCAACATTTGATAGCAATCAATAGGTTTGTTTTTTTAATATCAAGGGTCCTTTTGTAAAAAAAACCAAAAACCACATATGAAGTTATAGTCCCTTGTAAGCCATGCCACAGAAATGGAACAGGTAAAACAGATACGTGGCATTTCAGTTGCTGCATCAGTCAGTGTGCTTGGTGTTATTATTTAGTTCTAAGCACATCTCAAGGCTCTGTCTCCTGCTTCCGTTACACTGTCAGTATTAATGTAAGTTCCCTTACCCCAGGCACTAACAAACCCAACAAACGCACCCATGCTCAGCTCTGACTTCTTGTATAAGGTAGGGAAACTTTTCTTAAATATAGGTTAACAGATGACAGTGTGTTTACTTAAGCACTTTCTAATGGCTCTAGACATGTTTATATTTCCCATGACATATGTGTGGAAAATGCTCCCAAAAGAATACTGTGGCACTCCCATTGCAATAAAATATGCCTTAATTAAGTCCAGTAGGCTAAGTCCCTAAACCCTCCTCTCTCCAAAGGATTACTTCCTGCAGAAAACTTTAAACAACTTTGCAGGGCCTCTGCAGATGAAGGGCAGCAATCTCACCAGACGATTATCCTGTTCGGGTGAGCAATGCCTGCTTTCTCATTACAGGCACAGATATCAATGGTGCCCTGCTGGCTGCCGTGAGCATGCTGGAGAAAGACGAGGGGCTGCCAGAGCGCAGTGTCTCCATGATTATATTGCTGACAGATGGCCAGCCCACTTCTGGTGAGTGAATGCTACCCTCAGCCCTCTCTTCCCTGTGCTTTTTTATCCTTTACATTTGCATCCCAATATTGATAGGCCTAGACTGTGTTTCAGAAGAGCTTTGGAATATGCAGACTGAGCTACAGCTGGATCTGGAGGGGGTGATTTTGAGAGGGCTCTGCTGAGGGCTGTAAGGAGTGATGACAGAGCCTGCCTGTGACTTCACATCCTTTAGCTGGGAATTGCTTTGCTGCATGCCATTGGCTTCCCAGTTTATAAACTCGAGGGACTTGGAGATACTCCATGCACAGCTGAAATGTAAAATATCTAGAGACGAAATATGGATATTTTGCAGATACTATGTACAGTCCCATTTCAGTGGTATTGCTTGTGTTTATTCACCCTCCTTGCTCAAACTTGAGATATTTTCAAGGTGCTTCTTGTTTTGTATTCTTGTCCATGTCTGAATTAGTGATCAGCTGTGACAGCACAAACCATAGGATTGACATGGAAATATCAGGTGAAATAAGGAATAACTCTCAATGCAGTGGCACTAAATTCCTTGTTCTGAGCAGGGATTTGTCTTAGTTTTGTGTGGCATCGCTCCGAGGCCAGCAATATTAATTCTTCTGTAAGCCTTCTAATAAGATCAGTCTGTCTTTTGGATTGTGTGAGCCATTCTGCTTTGGGGTTTGTTTATTTTGTTTGGGTTTTTTAATAAAATTCAGCTCACAGTGCTGCCTCCTCAGCACAGCCACAGTGAGTCTCCAGTGCTCCCAACATCCAGCAGTTAGAATGGGTGGAATGTCAGGCATTATTGGATACACTGCCATCCTTGGCAAAGCAGCTGAAAGGGAAAAACCTGAGCTGCTCCCGTGATATTACTACAGGCAGTGACAGTTTCTGCCTGGAAATGCTGATGGAGAAGCTCTCCATACAGGATCATCAGCAGCTCTTCAAATAGGCTAAGATGATGGTGTGAAAATCTCTTCCCTCTGTCGCACAAAAGAGCTGGAACGGAAGCATGGCTGAGTTAATTGGCAGTTTGTTGGAGCTGCACCATTAACCAATCCATTCTTTTCTGAATTGGCACACATAATTTTTATGGATGGTACTTGTCTTTTGAATGCTTGATGAAGTGTATCCATCCCTCATGTTGTTAACTTGTAGTGTGTGTCCCTGCTGTACTAAAAACCTTCTCTGGCCCTGTAATCCTATAAAACGTTTTGCAATTAGCTATGAAAATATCAGTAGAACCTAGTAAAAGTCATTAAGGGGGAGAATCACGTTCTGGCACGCCATACGCAGAATTCTGCTTTCATCTCCAATTCAATTACAAGCATTCTATCCCATATCTCTTTAGTATTTTATTCTGAATTATTTTTTAAAACTTCTGGTAGAATTTTCCACTAACCTGCTGTGGTGCTTTTGCACTTGAAAAGACCCAAACCCACAATGGTATGTTTTTGTTTCAATTACAGGTGAGAAAAATGTGAAAGTAATTCAAGAAAACATTCAGAAAGAAATCAATGGGAAATATGCTCTTTTCTGCCTTGGCTTCGGGTTTGATGTCAGTTATAAATTCCTGGAGAAAATGGCCCTCAGCAATGGGGGAATAGCACGGCGTATATATGAAAATGCTGATGCAGCCTTGCAGCTCCAGGTCAGGAGTAAGGAATGTGCCAGAAAAACCATCTATCAGCTACAGCTTGTGTCTAGTCCTAGCAGCAAAATCACAGATTTGCTGAAATGAAATGTTGGGTTTGAGTTTACCTGGTAATTTAGGGGAGGGAGGAAGGCAGTTTTGGGGTATCTGAGGGTTTGTACCCTCCATACATCCTTGACTCAAAGTTCAAGTCCTCAAATCAGCTGCAATCGGACAAACTGGGAAATTCACACATTTCTGTACTGCACAAAGGGAAATTATCCAGGTGAAGTGGACAATTTCCAAGTTTGCAGTAGTCTTGCACTACTTAAAAAAAAAAACTTTTAAAGGGGGTTTTAGACATTCAACATATTGCTTTGCACAATTTTGCTGTCATTTGTGTGTGTTCTCTCTCTCGCTGCTTCTCATTAGGGCTTTTATCAAGAAGTGGCTACCCCAATATTAATGCAAATTGAAATGCAGTATCCAGAAAATGCCATTGAAGGATTAACCAAGAACAATTTCAAGCTGTTTTTTGAAGGATCTGAAATTATAGTGTCTGGAAAAATTAACAATGAGCTGGAACTTTTGCCAGTAGAAATTAAAGCTCAGTCAGTAAGTATTCCTTTTACTAACTGAAAAACCTCTCTCCCTTCTGTCTTTTGTGACACAATAGGAGGCTTCAAGAAGTGTCTTGTGTTCAGTATATGTTCTTTACATCTGGGCATTCAGCTGTTTTCCCATTGTTTGAACTCTCAAATAATTTGCTAAAATTACCCTCTCTTGAATTTGCTACAACAGAAAAACCTTGAAGAATACCCACAAATGAGCAAACAGCAATTTTAATTCTACAGACCCCATAATATTTTGGCCTTTTAAGCACTTTTAGGTTTGTATTGTTACAATGAAGTAGAAAATCTCAATAATTAATCTCAAAAATGTTGAAATAGAACAATTTCATTACATCATTTTTTCATAATTGTTTCAAGTCCAGAAATATGTATCTAAAATACATGCTTCTTAGATAGTTTGGAGTTGCATTTTCCAATGGGAAAGAACAAAATTGAAGGACATTTGCAACTGAAAGATGTTCTTTTAAGTCTAATAATGTGACTACAAACTTCTGGAGCTGTTTTTTTGATGGCCAATTTTCTCCTACTTCAGCACACGAGTGACTTGACTCTTAAAGAAGAAGCAAATGTCAAAGAGAAGGAGCAAGTGTTCCAAAATCAAAGATACATCTTTGGGAATTTCATAGAGAGACTGTGGGCTTACTTAACTATTCAGCAGCTTCTGGGAAAAGCGTAAGCTATTTTAATGAGTAGTGTAACAAATTTCTAACTGCTTAAAACACAAATTCCTTATTCACAAATTGTATGATCAGAAAACACAAAGAAACAGAAATATTTCTCCAGATAGTATAAAAAACATAAGAAACTGAGAGAATGCTACATTACTGTATGATGAACATGAAGTGCCTTTTGATTTATGATAGCACTACAACATTCCATTTCATATATATATGAAAATATAATGTAAAACATTCTTCATGACATTACTATGAAATTTATTTCAATTGTATGGATTGTGTTGAGCTGTTCTTGCAAACCCAGGAATTGTCTGTAGATAAGGAAATGGCAATAGCCAGGGAATATAACAATATGTATCTCCATAAGATACTTCATCGATCATGTCTCTATTATTTTTATGTATTTAAAACATACATAGGCTACAGTGTTGCAAAGAATTAAGCATTTTCATAACTTCAGGAACCACAAACAGCTGAGTTATCCCCATAAGAGTGCTGACCCTTCAATAGTAAAAAAATATCTGTGAAGACAAAGCTAATATGTAAAGGAATCTGAAGACAACTTGTCCATAGTCTCTACATTTTATTTCTTCGTCATTAACACAGACCTTAGTATTTCAGCCCAAGAAGAGGACCAGAAGTCCCTGGAGGCCCAAGCTTTGAATCTATCCCTGCAGTACAGCTTTGTCACACCCCTCACCTCCATGGTTGTCACCAAACCGTCTGACCAGCAGCAGGAGGAGCTGGCAAACAAACCTACTGAGGCTGGTAAAAACCGCCCCCTGAAACACTCTGCTCTTCTTGATTAATTGTTGTTGACTTCCACTTAGGTTCATTTGATAGAAATGTAACTGGGCAAATTGGAGGCAGGAGTTCGCGGATTAACTTCCTTTTAAAATCAAACATGCAGGATTTTTTGGAAAGGTGATGTGATGAAACAGGCACTACTATTGAAATGGAAAATAGTTGCTTAAATATTAATTAAGGATTGTCTAATAGCTCTTACTATTACATTCCTGACAATGCAAAGGGGTTCCACACTTAGCATTTAAGTATCATTTAAGTGGAAAAATGAATGCAGGGGGGAAAACCTGGCCTCAGTCAGAGTTTTGCAAGTGCTCTACCTACCCATCCTTTAACACAAGAAACCTCATCACCTGAAGCCTTTGTCCCAGTTTGCTGGTTTACATGGGTAAAGGAATTCAGTCTAATCTGTCCCTCTTCCTCTTGACAGATAATGAGAAGCCCAGCAGTCTTCCAGCAGGAGGTAAACGTTTGCTACTTTTCCAGAAGCATATTTTCATAGTCTCTAATGAAAAAAAACCCAATGAAACAACAAAAGAGCTCATGGTGGTTGTTCTATAGACAGAAGTATCTGAGATTTGGAAAAATGTGTGAAGTTAATTGTAAGCAATGCCTGCCACAGTCTGCACAGGGTTTGGGTGGATAACAGGGTCAAAGGGAGAAAATTCAGAAAGGTGCAAAGGTCAAAATCATCTATTCTTTTGAGGAAAAGTAGTTTTTTGAGTGAAAGGTGTTAATGATACTCCCTGCTTCTTCCTACCATGTGTGAAGCATCTTTCAAAAAATTCAGCTCAAGAATGTCTTCTGAGGATGATTTAGGTATTTTTTCCTCTCTTTCTGGAAATAACATTTACTTGAATAATAATTTTGTAGGTGAGGAACCTTAGTGTTACTCTAGTTATTTCACGGAAATGTATTGAGGGAATCAAAATGCTGCCCTGGATTTGGAGGTTACCTCTTTCAAAGTGGTGCTGGGGAGTTTAATAGCAGAAAACTCCCTGACCAGAAGCACTCCTGGAAGGTATGTGATGCAATCATGAGTGAAACACAGAAACTCTCTTTTCTTTATCCAGGTGCTCATAGAGTGATGAGTGGGTCACCTTCTGGTAAGTATTCCTCCTCTGGTTTTATTCAGAATAATTCCATAAAGTTCATTCCATATGTAGGGTCATATCAACCTTATTTTAATAAATACATTTTGATTGGAGATGCCCACTTGATATACAATTTAGTATTTCAGTCCACAGATATTTTATAATGAACTATAAACTTCTGAAAACAATCTTGGTCCCTTTTCAGAAATAAAAAATGTTATGCCTCCTGAAAACAAATTTGAAAGATCTGGAAAAGTATATATTAGTAAGCTGAAAGAAATGGATGTAAACCCACTATAATTTACCAGTCCTGGAATATCCAGAAAAGTCAGTGGGCAGCAAGCAGGACAGATTCCATGTTTCAAAGGGTGGGGAGGGAGATGCAAGGCATAAACCCAAAGCAACAAAACATTGGGAAAAACCTTTTCTTTCAGGTCGAAGGCGCCCTGAGTTCAAATCTGGCAGCAAAAGGATGCTATCTCCAGCAGGTAACTGCTCCCAGTGGTGTGTGAGAGGAGCTGGCCTTGGGTGTGCTGCATTTAACACCGCACAGTGACACTTAAAAGCACCACTCTAAACCCTCAGCTCCAGCTGAGCATGGCCCCATGACATGGTCCACCCTGAGAGAAATAGGCACTGGATGTTGTGCTTGTTTCCCTCGTTGGGACACCTTGTCTTAGCAAAGCTCCCTGTAGTAGTCAGTGAATGGCTCTGCTAAAAAGGCTTCTGTCCAGCATTTGTCCAGGTTTATCAGCTGGCTTAGAGAACAATGTTTCATTAAACTCTTCTTACTGATTTTAAGTATTTCAGTTTCCAGGTTTAGAGACATTGTAAGAGCACAATCTATTGGTAAGTGATACATATCCTAGTCCCATTTTGATTATTAAAAGAACTGTAATGTACACTTTTTCATGCAATAATGCTTTTTCTGACTGCATCAACTCTGTGAGAATCAGAATCTTCTACCTCTTCTTGCAAACCCTAGCTAGTTCTTTCCACTTAAGTAGAAAATATCCCTGTGTTCCATGAGAAAACCTCTGTGGCTTGAGGATATAAGAAATGCAGTATAACAGATCTTCAGCCTCAGCTTTCTTAAGGGCTCATTGTCCTTAGTCAGCTCTATATTAAAAAATCTGTTGGTTTCATTCATATCAAGGTGCTGTGTCTGAGTGTGCTTCTCAACAGTTATTACTGTTTTTAATCATTCTATTCTATAAACCCTATAACTGATGTTTTACGTATAAATTTATAAAATATTTTTGCTGTATCTTTCCAAAAGGCATAGACTAGATTTTTTTTGTTACTGATGTTGTTCTTCGGTCTTTTCAGCCAATGAACATCCACAACTTCATTTGCAATTACCCAAACAAAATGAAAGAATCTGCTTAAATATTGATGAAAGAGCACAAAACTCTGTCCACCTGCTGTCAGATCCAGAGCAAGGTGAGTGAGCCATAGAGACACCTCTATGCAGGAGGTGGAAGCATGGGGTTAAAGTGTCCCTACCATGGTCTTGGGGCATGTGGAGCTGAAATCCGGGGTACTGTGCCCCACAAAACGAGATCTGAGACCCTGAAGTTGTTTCAGTAACAAAGCTGGAGCAGGTTTATTAAAACTACTTGTACCTTAAAAGAACAATCACCGGACATATTTCTATTTATGGTATTAAAGGACTCACTGTGATGGGGAAACTTGGAGATGGAGTAAATCACTTTGTACAGTTTGATATTAACTATGAGAATCCCCCCGTGGAAATCCGTGTCTCCATTCATGAGATCGTTGTAAGCCACAATAATAAGAGCACTCGCCTGTCATGGACAAAATCAGCTTCCTCCACCATCCAGGGGTAAGAAACATCTCCCTGTCCTTTCCTGAACTTGAAAACGTGTCAAATCTTTATTCATTCAGGCCTCCACTTTCCCATTTACCTGAAGTAAGTGCTTCCAAATGTCCTTATCTAGCGAGTATTTCAGTGTGAGTAGCAGCAGGATATTTCACAATCCCTCATTTCAAATATAGAGAACAAAATTTGATTTTAATTCTCTATGCCTGTGTAAAGAGAACCAGAATAACTGCACCACCAGCCTGCTGATCATGTATTTATGTTCCAAAGGAAAGGAGCCACAGCCATGCAGAGCAGCCCTGGTGCCACCAGCAGGCACTTTGTGTTCCTCCAGGGCAGAACGAGCGCTGCCAAACGATGGCTTTGACATTTACTGTCCCTTTTATACAGCACTTGGCTCCACACAGACTGGGGTTTTCTTTTTCCTCAGTTTTAGCAATAACTCCCATCTGGGTGGCTGACATTTTTTATGGGCAGGCATAAAGTGTTGGAATAGCTGTCTGTAACTAAATACCCACTGCAGGAGAAGGAATACTTTAAAAGCAGACTTTATTTGTTAGAGTAATTAGAGCAGGATCCTTCACTACCACAAGGAAGAGCTGAGTGTGGCTGATTCCCCCAGCCTTTTTATATTGCTGGAATAAGTCTCTGCAAGGATCCACTGCTGGCCTGGGGCAGACAGGACACACATCACTGCTCCCTTACAGGCAGTTCTAGACAATAACAAGTCCTACAACAACTGCTTTCAATTATTGTTGTAATCCAAACAGAGCCAAAATCTTGCTGGATCTTTGTCCCAGTACAGTTTGCCAAGCAGAATGATCACCCTGCTTCAAACCAGCACCCGAGCCCTTGCACCCGCAACCCCTCATTCACCAGGGGGAGGCTTTGTCAAACCTGTCTGCAGGGAGCAAAATGACAGCGGCATTTGTATTCTGCAAGCCCAGCTGGGATCACAATAACATTAATGGGTCAAAAGAAAGGCAAGGTCTGAAAAAACTTGTGAAATATCCAAGAAAAAAAATTTTACTTGTTCATGAAACAGATTATTTTATTAGTCTACCTTTTTTCTCATTAAAATAGTGAGAAAAAAAAAACAATTCCCCATCCCAGCATTTCTTGTCATTATGGATAATAAGGTGTATTCATCAGCAAAAAATTCTCCCCTGATATATTTGCAAGACCTGCTCTTGCACAGTAGAAAGCACAGAGAGAAAAGATATTCTACTCAATATTCTAGCTTAAAAATAACTTCAAGCACATCAGGAAAAATGCAATTGCAAAGAGACAAAAGGAAAAAATGAAATTAGTTTGATTAATTAATGTCAGTTAGTTAAATACATATTCTTTCTTCACGTTCTTCTTGGAAATAATTTCATAATTTACTTCCTAGGCTGAGAGTGTCGGTTGAAAAGGAAAGGAGGGTTACAGCATCACTGCCTGATACGGTCACAGTGAAAATTTCCTTGGTCAGGTTTCCAGATGTTTCTCTTGGGCTCTATTTCTTGAATATGAACCGTTTTTCTGACAAAGTCAGTGGAGTTCTGGGTATGTATCAGTGTGGATGTGTGCAGCAAAGATCGATAGTTTTGTAACTCGGCTCCTGAAATGGGAGTATAGTCAGGGTTTTGTTTCAGGAAGTTCTTGAGAAAATTTGCATTTAGTTTATTCTTTTTGGACATTTAGCTTTTACTGCCCAGCAATCCCAAAGAGGGGAGGTCTCACTCGGGAAACATAACACACATAACACAATGCTTTTCCCCCACCAGTGGCACAACCCTAAGTAGCCCATTATGGGTTTAGAAAATGTTAAAATAAGACATAAATAATAGTTGGGCTTAACCTCAACAGTGCTGTGGAATGACATGATTGATGCAGCAAATTAATTTTATGTCAAATAATAGGCTATAAATAATGGACATAAAATTGTAAACAATCGTGGTTAGAAAATGAAAGCCAGCTGGTCCTGAACATCTCGGCTCCAAAAATCCTGGTGAGACTAAAGTTGAAGTTGTTTTGGAAACTTTGCAAACAGAGAGGCTTCATATTCCAAAAACCACAAGAAAGAGATAATTGTGAAAACCCAACAGAGCAAGGCCAAACTTTCCTGTGGAGAGTGTTAGGGATAAGAGGAGATCACAGCTGAAACACGGGCATTTTCTAAACTTACTAATGGAGCATCCAGATGTGGTCTTTCTGAGAGGAGGAGCTGCTCTCCTGGTGTTAGAGCTGCCATTTAGGTTAAACAAACAGCAACACTCAGCTGGTTTGTATTTTTAAATAATTCATGTATTTGTTGCTTAGGTCAATTTTATTCAAAAGCACAATTTGGGAATAACTCCAACAACAATCAGAGAGCTGTGGAAAGACTCCTGAGAGTGTTTGGATCTGACCACCAAGTTTCCAGGTACCAGATATGGGGGATGTGTGTGCTTTGAGATGTATTTTATCAGCAAATACAGGAGATCAAAAGAAATGAAACGGAGGGAGCGTTTGTAAGAACACACACACCTCTTTGGTGTAAATAACTTGCACTTTAATTTTTCCCTAACAGCCTGAATTGTTTGCTTAAGTGATGCTACAGGGCTCAAGGCTCCTATTTCATTGGGAGGAAATAATCATACCCTGGGGGTACAGCTTGCATCATCTTCCTGGACAGGGAGGGTGTTTCCTCAGTTGGATTTACCATAAGAAACATTTTTTATACTTCAATTGCTTTTAGCAAGAGTCTGTGATAGGGAAGAAATGCTGTGAATGTGCAGGATCTGGGAGAGCTGAGGTGCAGCTCTGCCCACCCATGGGCCTCTGACTCCTGGTGCCATCTGCACATCAGGGCAATTCTGGCCCAGCCCTTTGATTGTATTATCACAACTTCTCTTGTTTTGATGTCCTTTCAGGGTGCTCAAGAAAGATTACAGGCTTGAGTCAGCCAGTGATCCTATTTCCTGCCGGTCAATAGATCTAACTCCCAAGAAAAAAAAATGATGTGAAGAAAACTATGCAAATGAAGCTCTTCCAATATTTTTGATAGTTTCATCAAGAAAACCACATGGTTAAAGCCTTATTGTTATTCTATATAAATGTCACAAATACTTTACCTTGAATTAATTACACTTTCAAGACGTGACCATGCTTGCTTGTTTGCTCTTTGAAAATGGTTGCTAATCTGCAATGTGGCTTTGTTGTTGAAGATTTATATGAACAAACTAAATAAAATTGACATTATCAGCTCACACAGTTTGATATGGACACACAGACTTACGTTTCTCAATAGAAATCAGAAGTGGCATCATCCAAGCCAACAAATGCATCACGCAAACAGTAATAGATTTCTAAAACTTTATCCAGTTATAAATGATGGTGTTCTTGAACCATGTGTTTTGTGAAACCATTATGAAGTTTAAGGCAGTATCAGTTTGTCATGTCTCTCATTTTCTATTTCATTGCTGTATTAGGGTTCTCTTGGAGGTTGTTCTGTCAGTCCATTCAAAATTCATGAAATCAGCAGTGAATAGGGCTGTGCATGGGGATGGCAAACCCACAGCAGCAGTGGTCTGGTTCATTTCTGCAAAAGCCTCTGAGGCTCCCTTTAAAAAACATCTGCACAACAGCCATTGGCTGGTCGCAAAACCTCTGGTTGCAAAAGACAGCATTTCAACCCCAAGAGTTAGCAGCTCTTTTTGGCACCATTTCATACAGCATTTTGCAAACATTGGAAGATGTTTTACAAATAATGAACAGCTCAAACCCAACTTGCTGTGCACGGAGGTAACACTGCAGAGTAAACACACACACTGAAGCCTCTGCCCATGGAATCCAAGCTGCAGTTTCAGTCTTCAGCTTTTTTGTAACTTTTAATTCCAAAATGATTTTGTGCTTTAGAATTTCAGTTCCTTTGTGTCTTTGAACCCATAACTATGCCAGCATTGTAGACGTTTTAACAGAAATTACTTTCTATCCTGCCAATAACATATAACTGGAAAAACCATATTATTTTAAAGCAATGTACTAAAACAGAAACAATTTCTTGCCAAAGTCAATAAGCTAAAACAAACTGTGTAATTAGAAGCCTGTTTTTTAAAAGAACTGTGCAGACATGGTGCCAAGATATGTTTGTGTGAATTGCTTGTACTTCCAAGGTGCTGATTTTGCTGGACAAATTACATGACAAACAATGTGGAACTTGGAAACTGGAAGCACCAGATTGCTCACTTCATTGCATCAGAAACAGGCTTACCAATCTGATTGTTTCCATTATAGATGAACTTGGGCTTTGAATCACAAGCTGTTTATCCTGGGTTTTATCAGCAGACTTACTCCAAATTAAATATTCCCTGCTTTCAGGTGTAGGGCATCTATGTGTCACCTCCTACCCTGCTGCCAGCTGCAGGAATAGAAACAGCACAGATCTGGGAGCAGTGGCTCACGGCTGGGGCAGCTTTCCCCTGGGAGCCTCTGCTTTAAGTCAGGCTCAAGCAGGTACAGGCCATGCTTGAGAGCTGCACTCAAACTAGTGCCTGAGGTTCCCCAGGCAGCTGCTGCCCTGCTAATGCAGTTCTCCCTTGCTGCAAAGAAGCTGTGGGCCAGGGAATTTATTAAGGTATGATAGAAACTCTTCACATTGTTCAAAGACTTTATCTGGCTTTGAATAGAGAAGTTATGCTGACAGAGATTTCTGTGCTTCCTGCAGCAGCCCGATGTCACAGGTGTGCCTGGCTTTCCATTCTGTAAGCAGGTGCCATTCCACTCTTCTTCACTTGAATTGTGTCTTAATTTGTTGTTTAGTCACTCTCCTCCTGTGCTTTCCAAGCCTCAAAATGAGGTCTGACAGGCTTCTGATTTCCCGTGTTCCCATCTCTTGCTCAGAAGCGGAAGGCAGATGCAATAATGAATATTTGGCATTCTGTAATTTCCAATTCCAGGGCAAAAGAGTGTCAGTGTATATGTAACAGATCTATACATATCTCACAGGATATACCCCCACACTTCTCTTTTAACCAGTACTGTAGCCATCAGCAGGAAAAATAAATGTTTTACCTAACCGTGAGCATCTGTCTGCTGCTTCTCCCTGCCCTCCTTGTTACCTTTAGCTACATTTGCTAAAGATACTTTGCAGGAATCTCGGGGTGCTTCTTGAACAGGACCCACGCAAAAGCAGATCAGAGCCCCTGAGAGCAACTCACGGCTCCCAATTCAGACACAGACAAGACTCCTGTCAGCTCCGGGGATTTGCCTCATTCCCATAAATCAAATAGGAAAGTACTGGCTGGCCCAGGATTGCTTTGTGTCCAAACTCTCCCAGCCAGGTAGGTCAAGGTCTGCTGTCCACTGCTCTGGTTTATTGTGTTAATGGAGTTAGTGAGGATGGGACCAGCCCTGGTGGGCAGCCCCACAGCTTCTGTCTCAGGATCCAAAATGGATCATTGCTTTATTTAATGCTATTCCATCTAAATTAATTATGGTAGAATAAAATTATGGAACCATGTAAACTTAACCTTACTAGTTCCAATGTTCTGGTCTTCTCTCATTCCTTCCTATTACTTTCCCTGCTTTCCTCATTTTTCAGTAACCTATTACCTTCAGTAGAATTTACAGTTTTCTTTTACCATTTTTGTCTGGATTTAGCAGGCACAGATCTGTAGCCACTGTGACAACCTCTCCCCTCACCAGTTTTTTTTCTTCTTCAAAACTTCTGCTTTCAATAAAGGATTTTGTTCCTGGAAAATGCCAGCATCTCCCGCAGATATAACAGTAAGTATATATTTCCTCTGTTTTTTTTTCCTCTTTGCTTTTCTTGTTGCATTTTTGTTCACCTCCACCCTTGTTCTTTCAATTTAACCCTTCACATCTTATATAATCTGTTTCTCCCACTACACTCCTCTTTTCTCTATGTGTCTATGTTCTAGTTTTCCACACAATGACTTTCCTTGTCCTACTGCTGTTGGGAATTTTCTGCTTTGCCAGAGACCACAACTGCATTTTTGTGGCTGATTTGATTAAAAGAGTCCTTGAAGTAAATAAGAAGTGTGGGGCTTGGGGGAGAACATGTTTTTGGTTGGTTGGGTTTTTTGATTTAGAAGTAAGAGCTTGCAATTTCTTGCAGTAAAAAATGAATATATAAATAAATGGGGCACTTCTTGCCCTGAATATGTTCATAAATTCTTTTATGGGAACATAAGGAAGGGTCTTACTCAAGAAAGATACAGTCCAAAAGAGCTATTATTACTTAAATATGAGTGCTGCTTGCAACTTTGGTATCTCATCAATTTATAAAATTTTGGACATTCAAAAGTTAGGTTCAAATTAAAATGCTAAAATACAGGTCCTGAACGTCACCTCCTGTGCTGGCACCAGCCCTCACACTGCACAGTCAAGAGGTTGGATGGTTCCAAATATCACAGGATTATCCCAAAATCTGGACTGGGCTCTCAGCTTGCCTCTTGTGCTCAATTTCAAAATGCATCTGGTGAGAACTTCACTAGCTGTTGGAGTAACAGAATCAGACACGGAATGCTGCTGCTTTTATTTAAATCATGCCTGACACTCAGTTATTGATTAAAATTGGGTAGAGGGCTTCTGTTATATTTTACAAAGTAACATTTTAAGTCAGAGTTTTAAACCTAATAAAGAGAACATTTCAGAGGATGAGGGATCTTGCACTTCAAATTGCATCAAATACACAGTAAAACTCCCTTGAGAATCCATCATACCTTGTCCTTGATAGATATGATATGCTTATATGCTTTTAATAGTTTTTATATGTTGAAAATACTTTTCTTTCAGCAAATATTCTGTCTGCCTGTGAAATTGGAGGAAATTGTAGTTGCCTAAAAGAGACTGGAAACAATATAATCTGTGTGAACACCATCTATCAGCCCAGCCCCATTGTCATGGACAAACCAGCAAGGAATATCAATCCCGTGTTTAGGATCTCTTCTGTAATCCTTCTGCCAGCCCCTGAAAAGGAAAACACAGCCATGGGAGTACTGAGGTAGGAAATGCACTTGGACAAGGCAATCTTGCCTAAGTCTTTGCTAAGGACTTCATTATTCTGTACCTTGTTACTATCAGTTCATTGTTTCTAATAATCATTGTGGCATCTGGTTTCTTGGGATCAGACCCAGGATGAATTTCAAGTATGGTGAAGTCAATGGGCTGGAAAAACTGTCCTAAAAATAGAAGTCAAAATTACCATTTCAGGCATTAAAATAGAAACAAAACAAACAGAAATCTCAAAATTTCTACATTCCCGTGCTGGTTTCCATGTCCCTTCAGGGTTTTGGTTGGATAAGCAAACAACAAGTTTCAGGTAAGGCTGAACATATGCCTATGGTATTACTGATACTATTTTCTATTTATAACTCAGAATTGTATCCACATCATCTGGATGTAAGTTCTAGCTTCTGAGTGCAGAGAACAATTATTGCCTTTTCTACATATCCTTCAAGATATCCTCACTTCATGTTTTGTCTATTCCATTGTATTTACTACATGTTTTCCAAGTCTTCAGCTTTTTAAAAATCAAACAATGCATGTGTTGATCTCTGAAATTTCTGGATGTGATTATTCTCACAAGTACAATATTCTGTCTATAAATCATGTAGCCTCATAAGGAAAGACCAGCAGGGAAACACTGAACAAAGTCATACCTAATAATCCATGGGTCTGTTCAGACAGTTTATCACTTTTTAATGTATACAGTCCTAGGAAATCTTGGTGAAGAGGATGTCCCTTCCATACTTGGTGCAAAACAACAATAAATGAGGTACCACTGCCCATTGATAGCACGAGATTTTTTTTCCTGTTAATTATCAATGTTAAACTGAGGAAAAAAGAAAAACATTACTTAGAGAATTGTGTTTACCAGAGCTAACAGCAACAGGAAGAAATGTGAGAAGAAGAAACATGTCCAATAAACAAATGTGGCTTTATAAACTGCTCAGTGTTTTTTAAAAGAGAGAGTTTGGTGCCTAGTTTGTTCTATGGGAGTCTCTGTATGTGTGTTCACTCACAGAATCATATTAAATGACATTGGAAAAGGCTACCTGGCCTTTAAACTTTTCAGTAAGATGATTTTAGCAAAACCTGTCCTTTAACAGCACAATTACTTACAGATTGGTTGGTGATATGTAGATACAGCACTTCGTGCTCAGTAATACAAATTCCATTGATAAAACCATCACTTCCTTGCCTGGATGCTAGGTGACACTTTTTCCCTTAGTTTTTCAGAGAAGTCAACTCCCAAATTGCCTATTTTAGTGCTAGGATAAGGAAGATTTGCTTCTAATTGTGTTAGTGATATCATCCATGTGTTTACTATAATAAAAAAAGCATGTATATGATTGACAGTTTGCCCTTTTTGCTGTACTGCCAGGCCTTGAGAAGGCAGGAATTTTATTCTACACAATGAAATGTAAAGTACGAGGAAGAGAAAATGTTGCCTGTTCCTTTTATAAAACTTTGCACATTTATAAATTATTCTGTAATAGATTCCATGAGAAATATACCTGCTGACAAGACAAAATGTACCAATTCTGTAACTGCCACAAGTTCCATTTTTAAAATGGAGATTTTTTAATGAAACATTATTATGCCTTTGCAAGATTACACACTAGGTCTGAAGTTACTCCTTAAGTATTTGTAAGACACTGCTGCATTAAGCACAATACCAAATCTAGTTTTACCTTAGTCATAGTAATAGAAAATCAGGGAAAAAGCTTCACTTATTCCAAGCAGAGGAATTAGTGAATAATTCAGCAGTTATCCAACAAAGTAGAGAGCAGAAACCAGCAGGGCTTGAATCAATTTCTTTTGTAGATTCACACAACAGATCTTAGAAGTATATTATTGATCAACATTTAAAAATATTTTAAGAAGTGTAGAAAGTAGTATAAGAGCCTGATACCCTTTCTGTAATTCTTACCCTGCTTGTTGCAAAGTGACTGAGTCCAGCCAGGTGAAACCTGTTCTTTCATCACCATTCTGAATTGTGATCTTCTCAGGAGTTACTGTCAGCTTTAAATCCAGCTGCTTATTTGCAATGCCAAGTTTTCCAAAATACGAGTTTTGGATCTTTGCATCACTATTTGCTCTTTTATCACCAGTAAGTTCTCCATTGACTGTGATGCCTAACACAGAAATGAAACAAGTATTGTTTTACAGACAGGACCTGATCAACTGATGTCAAGAAGTGTCTTGAAAATTTAACAACTTAAGGTATTAAATGTGAGTTGAAAAATAGATCAGAATTACTTGTGCATGTTTGTGCCAAAGTAAAATAAAGTTCTGGGGGCTATTCTGTCAATTTCCACAAAGCCAACAACAATTTTGTTGAGAAAAGTTCAGTATTTCCCAGAGCACAGAGAGTTTGTGATGTGTACAGAGTCTGTGACATCAGTCTTTCTGTACCAGATATTCCATGAACTGGCAACCTAAGGATTATTTTATTGCTTCTACTACAGCTCACTGAGACAAATTACTGCTCTCAACCCTCACAGTGGTTTTCAAACTAAATTTAAACGTTCATTTTGCTCCAAGAAGTAAAAACAGTCATGGTAATGGTACCCTAACATAGCGCACAGGATCTCCTGCTAACTTTGCTGGGAACAAAAGCTTATGCATTATAAAGAGATAAAGAGCCTTTAAAAACATTTTTTTTTAGAAATATCCTGTTTTACTGTATTCAAAAAGAAGTTTAAAACTCACCTGTAACTGGGTCATTTATTAAATTTAAGATAGTACCAGGTTTTTCATTGATATTGAAACAAATGGCATCTTTTTTTCGTGGCACTGATATAATGAAGTGTGGATCTCCATCAACTGTAAGGACAAAGCACTGGTGTTTCTATAGTGATACACAGAGTCAAAGCTCCACATCAGCATCTAATATTACTTAATATTTAAATGTAATAACTAAATATAAATTATTTAATAGAAAGCAAACAGTTATCAACACAAAGCCTGCTGATGGGAAGGAGGACTGAGAAAATAACCACATATAATTTCAATTACTTGATCTTTAAAAGACATTGACTGATGTTTAAAGTAAATTAAAATACTTGACCCTTAGCAATTAAAAATGGCTGCTTTATGGAAGGGAATTATTGAAACTATTCATTAGAATTGTGTAATTATCCTTAAATAGCCTCTTCTCTTCTCCTAGATAGATATTACTCAAACTACTCACCACTAGTATACCATGTGGGTGGTGGTGCATATCCATGATATACTGGTGAAACTGCAGAAGGAAAGAAAGTTGTTAGAAAAACTCACACCAAAATGGAAAATTTGCACACTATCTGCATGGTCCATGTAAGATGTCAGGGAATTAACATGCTAGGTAAACCACTAATTAATTCCATCCTAGTTTTTAAAGCATATAATCTATAGAATGACAGTTTGTGCCACTTTTGAATCAAAAAAATCTTCAGGAGAGAGACAGATTTCACTTGCAGTCTGAATTGCTTTGATGCTTTCCACATAGCCCAAGTATTGCATCTGTAGGACACAAATATTTCAGACTTGAGGATTAAGCTATCAGCAAGGAAATGCAACATCATCCATTGAAAACTTCTGACTTTTTGACATTTGGGTTTTTCCCAGAGTGAATTTGAGTCTTCACAGTGGAGACTTGAAAAAATGAGACAAAGACAGAGAGAAAACTGGTACTAATGTCCAGAGCAAACACATAAGTCTAACTCTCCCATTTCCAGGATTGCCCAGCCAGCAATTTGGTGGATCAGTTGCTGTCTCTCTTGAATAAAACAGATGCTTTTTGTACAAGTGACTGAAGATGTTAATTTAGCCAGAGATGCTGACATCATAGACCCTTGCTTTATATCATTCCAAAGGAAATGCAAACTGAAGTCCATCCTCTGTTCTTAGCAAACAGCTTTCAGGAAAAAATTGTGGCTTGATGAACTGGCATTTACTCCTTAAAAAACTATTTAGCTGAGACTTTTTCATCCTGTATTTTTTAAGCTTTAGGTGTGTTTTCAGCAGTGAGCAGCATTTGGTAGTTTTTGTTAAAGTACAGTTGTACTGCCAGAAAAGGCATTTCTACCTCTTTGGTAATTTCATTTGACAGATCCTGCTCCATTCTGAAATTTAAATTAAATTACTTACCCAGCATAGGAGCTGTGAACATCCCTGCTTGAATGAAACAAAATGTTATTTTAGAGGCTACGAAGAACAAAAACCAATCTCTCCCACTTCCTTCCTTCCACCAAAGCCAATCCAAAAATATTGCAATTACGTATAAATTTCTAAATATTACAAAGTAAAAATTTTGTCCAAATAGTTTATTTAATTGTACTACAAAGCAATAGTCATGAAGAGGCTGAACGCACACCCTGCCTTCCAGCAAAAATATTACTTCTCTAAGTAGGGACAACCTGCATTTCTCTGATGCCTCTGTGCTGCCTTGTTCTAAACTACTTCTCGGAAGTAAGTAGGATGTGCCCACCTGGTTCTACGTTTTTCTACTCTTCTGCTCTTTTTACGTCTGAAATTCTGTCAGGGTGTCTGAAGACAGGGCTTTGTGCTTTAGAAGTGGCAATCATGGCATGAATGAAGACATCTCTGTGTGAGATTGCTACACACAAGTACCTGGAAGTCCCCAGTGCCAGCTCTGGAGAGCAACTTACTTGTACTGGGCCTGAATTTTGTGGTGGTGGGATGCAGCTGCAATCACCAGAGATGGGAGGAACTGAACTAACTGAAAGCACTGTTTAGAAACTGACCCATCTGAAATGCTTTACATCTGTTTATAACATGATCTTGATTAATTCATCAATAATTTTATTAAAATATTGCATCCTAGATCAATTAAGTAATGTAGGAAATCCATCTCTATTAAAAAGATTAAGTAAATTGAATATGAAATGTACATACCTTCAGCTGTTACCACAGGCAGGTAAGAAGTAAAAGGAAGAAAAACAGAAATTTACGGTTTGAGTTGTACAAATAAACAGGAGGAATTCTACCTCTATCAAAACATTGTAAAAAATAATTAAAACTATTTGATAACTCAACAAGGTATCTTCAGTGTTTTACAATTCCGTTTCTTCCCAATGATACAACTCAATATTTGTAGAACAAGCAGAAACATAGTGAAAGTAAAAAGCTGTTGTGTGAGGCAGCAGAAGTGCAATATATTATGTATGGGACAAAAGCTCTATTTGTAATGGTTTTATTGTTATGCCATACCTATATAGCAAAATGTTCCTTATTAGTTTTAATATTTTGTGGTTTTCAAGGTGTTTGGATGATTCTATTAATCCTGCCTGGATGATTCAGTAAATTGATTTGTGAATTGAGACTTCAGGGTGAGTAAAATTCTTTTATTTTCTTATACAGGAGCAGTGCCTTGAGCCTTTTCTCCTGTTACTGCTCTATACTTTCTATATACAGAGAGGATTCCCTTGAAAAGAGGTTCAGAAAAGAGCCTTTGTACTACAAGTGCCTGGAAAGGGAAAGCAAAGAACTGAAGATCACTGAGTGGATGCCACTTCAGTCAGATGTTTGGGGGTTTCCATCTTTGCAGGCCAGCTGCAAACTTTAAAGTCATTATGCTGTATAGTGACTTGAATGTTAAATGAATCACGAAGGGTTTTTATGTCAGTATTCCATTACGAGAGTTGTGAAAACTAATGCGAAAATTTATCAGCAAAATGCCTGAAGAATTATTTGGAGTTGAAGGGCACTTAGCAATTCACCGGTTTCAGAACTTACTGCAGCTGAAAATAAATTCACTAATCTTCAGTATCTCTGTTATGTTAAAATGCCTTCAGTTCCTATGCCAAAATCAGGAGATAAGAATTTTTTTAATCTAGAAGGCAGTATAGAGCCCACACAGAGCCTGCATGGAACTTCTAGGGGCTCTAAGCAAAAGTTTGGGGAAAGAAAATGGACACTGATAGAAGAGACTGGAAAGCCTCTGTCAGACCTGTAGGATGAGGGCGGCTCAAACAACACATACAGATGAATTTAAGCTGGCTGGGGGTCACCACAAGCAGACAGCATTGCCTTGCTTTCCTGAAGAGGAACAGATCATTTGTTACGTGGGGTTAAACAGAGAGGCTGAACTGTAGGAAAACACAATGAGCAAGGAGTTTCACTGAGCAAGGACTTCATAATTAGCTAAAGTATCAGAGGACTTGAAAACAAATTGTGTGCTTTCAATATAATTGCTTCTGTTTCTGCAATATATGTGAATACTGTGTTTTACATTTGTAATCTCAGTCTTTTTACAACCTGATATGCCCTGCCTGAGGAAGAAGTCATGCAAATTTTCCCTTTTCATGTGGAAAGAGCTTACTATATCTACCCTGAGGCTGAAATATGTAGAAAAGTAAAGGAGAAAGTGAAGTCATCTGAATATAGCTGGATTATTAGATTAGAAATGCTTCTTGGTTTTCAGGGTCTTTTTCTGTGATAGTTTATATATTATATATATATATTCTGTGATAGTTTAAAATACATTTATTTTAAATTTATAGTACTTTGCCCATATGATTTAGTAATGAAGGATGGTTTTATGGAAATGAGCTTTACAATGAAAAGCAATTTTGCATAAGCCACACACTTGCCAGGCCTGGAATGTAGATTTTTCAGATACATATTTAAAACTGTGCCCACATGAAAGCCTTTCTTTAGGGGAACATCAAAGATCAAATACAGTACAATTGTGAAGATGTCTATACCTTCTGTGGGTTTATCAGCAATCCCTTCTTCATTTTCTTCTGGTTTTGTTACCACCATGGATGTCAGTGGCGTTACAAACTTGTACTTTAGTGAGAGAGCCAGAGCTTCAGCTGTAAGGTTTTCCTTTTCTGCTCCTGTAGCTGTAATACTGAATACAGGTAGAGACTCCCAGCATCAATGATTGCTGAATTACTCACCAAACTTCAGATTAAATATTTTACTTTAACGTGAAGTCATTTCTCTGCAGGTGATTTACCAATAAGAATTATTTGTTACAGTCTTAGAGCACTTCTGATTCCACCGGCTATCCAAGAGAAAGGCAAAACTGTGCTTTATACTTGCAATAATTTAAAATTGTTTAATTTGCAACCTGAAACAGGAACACTGAGGCTAGGGAGGAGAATAGGTTGGTGGATTTCCCTCACTGATTTTTATGATTTCCCATTGGCACCTCTGTGGGATGTGAATGTCAGTTTCACATCCTAGAAGCTGCAGGAGTCAGATGATGTAAGGGATTCAGAGCTAAGATATTGTTCCAGATATAGTTACCGTTTTTCCAAGAGCTGTTCAATGGTAAGATAAGCCCAGAGCCTTTCAATGTAATCTCCAAAAATGTATTGTTGCTCTTGGAAAGCCTGAGCTGTTTGTTCAGCATCTTGCTGTGTAGTGTATGACAGGGCGTTGTCAGCCTGTTGGGAGTAGGAATATTCTCTGTGTCATAAGTAGCCAGGAAGTGTCCAAACTTCACAAAAATTAAGACCTTCACACCTGAAAATCTTATGAAATCAAAAACAAGTCTGGTCCTACCCAGCACTTGCCCCAGAAATTTCCAGTGTTGTGTGAGGAATTTTGTCCCATTGTTTCCAGGAAGTTTAGTACACTAAAGAACACTAGAGTACATAACCCTAGTTATTTTCTCTAGTACACTAGAGAACATAACCCTGTCTCCAAATTTACATGGCATTTTTGTTCATCAGAATAGACACAAAGAAACATTCAGAGATTTTGCATAGCTTATACAAGTCAAAGAAATCCATACTTACACCTTCACCTCTTACATCCACAGTCAAATGGTTTTGGTTGCTGTCTACAAAGCGCCCAGCCACCACAATCTCAGACCCATCATAGAAATGCTTAAAGCTGTTAGTAGTTAGGTCTGATATTTCATTTTCTGGGTAGTTTAACTCCACATCTATGAGCATGGGATTTGACACTTCATCATAAAACCCCTGTAGGATTAAAAAACAAAACAAAACAAAACAAAACAAAACAAAACAAAACAAAAAAACCCCAAAGCATTTAACTATTATTGCTTCTTTAATTCATAGGTAGAACTGTAACCAGAAACATCCTGCTATTTCAGCAATAAATACTAAAACTGTATTTTGTAAGAAATACTTCAGTATTCAGTTAAATCTCAGAATGCAAGGCCTAAAAATCTACAGTTAATGGAAATGAGAAAAGACATACAAACTCCTCAGTCTTGTTAAGAGGAAAATATCTGAGAATAACATGCTGTGGATGATGAGTTCCATCAATATAAATCAAGAGGGATCCCAAGCCTCCTGCTATTTGATATAGATAATGTTTTAGATCTGTTCTCTGCAGAGACTGACATGACAACATAATCAAAGGAGACTGGGTATTTGATTTTAGCAGAGCTTGCAATGGAATCCAATATCTAATTCTTTGGTGACTTTTTGAATGGCTGCTATTGGAATGTGAGAAGTAAAAAAAGTCAACCCTGTATGGCCTATACCTGTTTTCATGTCTTATACAAATCTAAAATGCATCAGGAGTGTGGTAAGATACACCTGCTTGCAGTAAGTTTCTAAAGAAAGAATATCTAGAGCTTTATGATCTGTTATCTTTCCTGTCCCTTGACATGACATTAACCACACAATCGGTGAGGTACAGGAGATATAATGACTGCAGCAGTTTTGCTGCACACCAGAGTGTCCTTCAGAACTATGACTTGTGTCACCCTATGCCATATTTTGAACTCCCTGCCATAGCCCACAGTATCCCTTTTTTACTGCCTTCATACTTCCTGCTTATATAAGAGAAGGGGAAAATTAAATGCAACTAAAGATCCCTTCCAACTCAAACTATTTTATGATTTTAATACGCTGATTACAGCAGATGCTGGAGTATCTCAGTATCAAATTACAGACAGGCATTTTGATTACTTGAAAATAAGAATGTCTGTACAGTTATCTGAATTAATGTATCTCCGATCTAATGTAAGTGGTAATTACTGCACCTGAAGCTGTAAAGCTGCATCAGAGTCAGGATAAATCCGACGGGCCAGTCCTTTATTCTCCAGTGCCATCTTCTCCAAGAAGCCATAGTCAACACCAGTGCCAAAACCAAGATTGTATAAGGGGTATCTGCCATCAATGGCCTTCTTTACCTCTCTCTCAATCTCTTGACTACTTGATATACCTGCACCAGACCAGAAAATGTTTGAGTTGTTTTCAAAAATAGATAAAATGATCACAAAATCAAATGTGACTTGTCATGTTCAGATCTCTTAGGAGACATTATCAAAAACTTTTTCTAGTACTATGATGCTGGTATAGTAGCATTTAAATCATAGAAACATCCAGAAGTCAAAGATGAAGGCCAAAAAACTAGCAATTTTTGTTAGTTAATGAACTCTCTTTATTATTTCATCCAACACAAACTTACCTACATTTGGATGGCCATCTGTTAACATGATAATTATAGAAGCACTTCTCTTGTGCACAAGGTTTTCTTCATGGGCAGTATTCAGAATATCAATTCCTCTCATCAAACCACCATGTAAATTTGTCACTATGAGGCAGACATAGAAATTTGGGTTCAGCAGAGACTCAAAGTAAAGGTCAATTTTTCACTGGGATCTGAAGAGATTTTATTACTGTATGAAAATGAAAGATTTGGATATACAAGCAGGGGAATGTCTAGATAGAAAAGTACCTGGACTTTGGAAACATAAAGAGAAATAGACATCATGTTCTGAGTAAAATTCAACTTCAGGAGTGCCTCATCAGCAATCTGAAACCCCAACAAACTGTAGCATTGTGTTCATAGAATCAATCAATACATTAACTTACACAATGGCCTATTGGCAAGGCCAGTCAAGTACTTACAGTCTCCAGGAGCAATGTGCTGAACAAACTTCCTTGCTTCATCCAAATTCTCAAGAGTGGCCCTGATTAATGTTTCTTTCCAGGTAGATATTTCACTATCAAATAATACGAAATTGAAGAAGTCCTCTTCTTTAAGGTCATCTAGGATTTTTAGCAGTGCTTCTTTTGTCTGTAAGACAAAGAGATTTAAATATATGGTTCAATGTTTAACAGAATAAGTGCTTACAGATTTTACATTTTTAATCTCTCAGCATTGGGCAATTTTTTTTACTCCTACACAGTATATATTGCAAAAATTCTGAGCTTGTTCTGTTCTTGCCTGTGTCTATTTCAGAGTAACTCTAGGAAGTCAGTCAGCTGCAATAACATCTGGTAAATCTTTGTAGCTGAGATGAAAATCAGATTTCCCGTCACAGTTGGTTGCTTACACTGAGATAAGCTGGCATGGCAAATGGGTAGATACAGGTTAGTGGAGAAGCTCATAAACAAGCCTGGATACTTTGATGCAGCACCAAAATCTGAAAATTCTGAGCATTAGCTTAATCGTAACTTTGAAAAGAGCTGCTGCCTCCCTGATACAGAATAAATGTAAAAATGCACATAATCTATATGCACGGCTTAGTCTGGAACTGTCAAGTACACGCGACAGCACTCTCCGGAAATGTGGACATTTAGAGTTTTGAACTAATGACATGTATAACTAAATATAACCTAGATGTATAGTTTTTTGTTTCCCAGTAACACTGCAAACCAGTACATATGGTACTGGGCATTAGAGAGGTCACACTATCAAGCCACTTTGTACAGCTTAAGCAGCACATGTGCACCATAAGGCATCGTGTCCCTTCCAGCACCATCTCCCTCCCAGCACTTTGTTCCAGCTCCTTCATTAGCTCTCTATACTAATGTAATAACTTACCTGTTCCATTGCTCTTCCATACATTGAGCCACTAGTATCCAATACAAAAATAACATTCTTGGGCAACTGCGGAAGATTTGTTGGTGCAAAGAAGTGTACAAAATAGCCATTGACAATCTGAAAAAGAAAATGTAAAAAAAAACCCATGCCACTACCAAAAACTTTGGTATATTATAAAGGCAAAAGAGATAAAAGAGATACTCTCAAGTAATGTCTAGTCTCTGAGTGGACTAAAAGGTTTTAATGGCCCTGACCAGTGTCACCTCTGTCCATGGGCCCAGAAGTGTCATTTAAGTGTAAGACTGGGCCTTTAGCCCCTGCCTGAGCTCCATGGTCAGAACATCTGTCTCCTGCTGTACCACAGCCATACCTTTTCCTGTACATGGACTCCACTGTTTTGGATCCCACACTGAAGACTGACTTCTTGCTCACATTCAGCTCCCTGTCCCTTAGGAAAAGGCTGGCCCTCGCTGCTCCCTGACCTTTCCAGTGCAAGTTAAACTGTTTAACAGTTCATATTTTCAAGTTGTTAGATTTACCTGTAAATTATCTGCAGTTGTTCTCTTCACATCATATCTTACAGTAAGATCGCCATCCAAGACAGACTGTGAGCAATTTGCACAGGTTCGCTGCTGATCAAGAGTTGGCTTGAAAGAGATGTGCCCCTGGAAAGAAAAGCCTTCCTTAGATCTGAACCTTCATAGCTGAAAATCTTCTACAGAACACATCTACATTTTTTTAAAGCTGGTATATTCATATATATATACATATATGTATATATTTATATTATACAGACATGAGAACAACCTGTTTTATTAGATTAGCTACTAGTTTGTATGTATCCATATGTATTTATATATTCATTGGTGGCAACTGACACATGAAGGCTGCTATCTAGGACTTTCTCCATTTGTTTACTTCCCCATCTGCCTTGGGTCAGCTCTCTACTCTGATAAACCTGTTATATGTTTTAGGAATTCTACCATCCCCATACAAGGGAAAACTACTTGTTACGGATTCAGTTCTTCTGTAAGAGGTAATCTTACTGGTATCCAAGTTTCCTCTTGCTTCCATTGCTAGCACTATCATTATTATTTCAGAATTTTAATCATAATAAGTAAATTATGGTATGCAGTAATCAATGTACCTTTTTTCCTGAAAAAGTTTTTTTAATGGTATTTTTCAGCTCATTGGTGATGAACGTTCCTTCTGCTTCCAGCTCAGTGATACCCTGGGGCTCAAAGATATCTACTTCAATCTGAAACATTAATTGAAAATTTGTTGTCATTGATTAAACACAATACATCAACTCAGCCATTTACAGGAGGATGGACAACTACAGATGTTAAAGAGGGAGTTTCATAAAAGTGAAACAATTCGCTTTTCTAATTCATAATAGCAGTCCAAATCTACACTTGTGTGAACACACCTTCAGCCAAGTAGGACTTTTCATGCACAGAAGTTAAAAACAAAGAAGTAAGTAAAATTTAATAGAAATATAATTTGTTGGAAAGCTAGATATTGGTATTCCATCAAGGCAGATAGGAGTGATCAAAGACTGCTTTTAGTACACAAAAGCTGCAGTATTCCAGAATGTGACATATACATCACTGTGATTTAAAGATGGTATTTTTTCATGGTGGTGTGAGAAAGTTATAGTTTATGCTATAAAGGCATAGACAATCACTCCAAGGCATTGTAATAGCTTTTTCAGGTTTTCATGCATGATTTCTTTTGGAGTACTCAGTAGATGAGCAAATTTGTCAGGTTTACAAGTAAAAACCTGCATTGAAGCATGCTGGTGAGGACTCCCCATGGGAATCATGAGAAATGTTATCACGGCCTTTAGCTCACCTGTGAATCAATGGGAATGACCATGGTACTCCACTTTCAACAGACACACAGAATTTCATCATCTCTTAAGTTACAGTCAAATTTGATCTGTTTGCCATTTACCTCAAAATCTTTGACAAGCTGCTTTGGTTTTACTTTGATGAACATTTCATATTTTCCAAACTGTCGCTTCAGCAGTTCCTCGTATGTGAGTTCAAAAGTGACTTTACTGGCTGCTTTAATGTTGACTGAGACAGTGAATTTTTCTGTTTTTCTTCCTGAAGCTCTGTATTTAAGTGGATAGGAAAAAGAATATCTTTATCCTCGTCCACAATGTTTATTGTTTGGATTGGTAAGCGTAAGATTTTCAAAAAGAAGTAAAAGGTGAAAATTTTGATCTACTGCTAAAAAACATCAATCAATACTCAAAATCATACTCAAACTGTAGAATTTATTCAAGTTTCCCAATAAGCTTAATCCCAGGAGTAGGTCAGACAAAGTTAGTGAAAGTTGCAGGAACAGCCTTTCCACAGTTGCAGATAGTGCCTGCGTAGAGGTTGTATTTCCTTTTTACAATTTGTGCTACAATAACTATAACTTACTGATTATTCTTTGATCCCTTAATGTCAACAATGTGCCAGAACACAGTATTTCTAATCTCACAGTTTGCTATGGCATGATGGTGTGGAAGTCACACAAGACATCATCCTTACTTGACAAGACCAGCAGTCTGTCCTCTTGAAACAGCCTTCTCATATTGCTGTTTTGCAGCTTCTTTTTCCTTTATAGTTCCGGGGTAGGTGACACCATCAATTGTCCTGCAGATCAAGAAGTCCTAGTTCGGTTGAATGTTACTACTTTATTGATTGGTTTGCTAATAACTACTTTCAGAGACCTGACATTGCCAAGATTTGATCCCTTTCACTGAAGCCAGGCTCCTCAGAGAATTTAGCTGGAATGAAAAGCTCTGTGCTCAGTATCATAAAAGAATTCAAACCAATTTTTACTTTGAATTAGATCAAAACTGAGCTATAGCAACATGACTTACACCTGCCATATTCCTACACTTCAGGAGCTTCACCATCTCATCTAATGGCAAACCAACTCTCTGGATGTGACTCACCTGTCCAAATGTTGCTGTCTAGAGAGAAGCATTTCATCTCTGAACTCCTTAGAGCACTAAGGAGCCATTTCTCATAGGGGACTCACCTCATTCTATAACAGAAGTTCTAACATGCATTATGAGTGGTTGTGCCCTAAAGCTACTGCTTCTCTTAACTGGAAATAAAGCAGGCATGGTGTGATTAGCAGAGATGGATGTGCTTAACTGAATCAAACCTCATCATGCTGGAGAACTGCACATGATTGCTACTAAAGGTACAAACGTAAAGGAATAATTCTACTTCCTGCCTTTCATTCAAATATGATTTTTAAATGAAGAGATAAATTAAACTATAAAGCCATCAGGGAAATTAAGTAATGAAAATTTCCTGGTTTGATAACACCAGAGTAAGTAAGTGTTATTTCTGAAAAGGTGGATTAATCTGCAGGAAAGGTCCCCCATTCCCTAAGGTTCCCTTCTATTCAGGATAATGAATAGAAATAATTGAAAATTAGTCATCTTTTCTATAGATGTACCAATGTTTGCCTTTCTCCACATATCTTTCATGTTAAGTTAATAGTACCAGAAAATTACCTAGGAGGCATTTAGAAATCTATTCAAATGGCAAAGTAAAATGAATATTTGGGTTCCGTTTCTCCCAGTTGAATTTGCACAGATTTCTAGACTTCTTTAACAGTACTGTAAAGATTACACACATGCTGAAGTTGGTAATGAAGGCTGTCTTAGGGAGTTCAACATCAAAGAAGACTTCTTTGGACACATTTCCACGATTGACAGCTCGACTGGTGATGACATTGTGGGCAAATCGGGAAGTTACTTTACTATCAATTTTCATGCTATAGATTTCTATCCCATTGACAACCTGTAGAATGAGAAATGAAAAAAAGACAAAGAGCACTAGCTGTTACACTGATGTGTGTGTTAATCAGTCATGATAATATTTTTAAAAAGAAACATGGCAGGACATATGCACCAAAGTAAAAAATGAAAGACCTAATATAAGAACTGGAGCACAGCTGTGTTTCCTTGGATATCTATTTCACTGACATGGTGATGCTATTCCACAAGTTATAACTATAGACTCTTTAACAAAATACTACCACCCCAGCAAAAACAATGCCATTATAAGAATAGGGGTTTTTCTCTACTGAGTGACTTTCTATGGCTATTCAAAGAACACAACTGTTTGCTGCTGCCTCACTGTATGAGTGACTGTCATTATCAGAGGAGTGAATAACTCCCAGAGCAGGGATGTAAGTAGTTCTCTTATTTAAAAATAGACTAAATGCCTCCAAAATCCATTTTATGTTATTCCTCACAACTGGGTCTCACTCCTTTTTAAGCAAGGAAATGGGTAGGATAACATTTATTTTCTTTGAATGCTCAGGTATAAGGTTGCTGGGGACTATGAGAGAGCACAGGCAACAACAGATGTGACCCATTAGGAATTCCACAATGGGTCTGCTTCTTGCAGCAAAACTAGCATTGGAAAGATTCTTAGAGTTTTTATGGTGGGCCTGGTATCTGGATGATTGATTAAGAAGATCCCCAAGCAGTCAAAGCATTTCAGCATTGCTGAAGGGGAATCCAGGTGCCAAGTGGAATCAGCCTCAGAGATGAGGGCTCTTGCCTTCCTTAGCAATAACTGCAACATAAAAGTTAAAACAAAACTAACATAGACTGAATGTCTGCTAGAGATACAGAGGTGACTTAAAAAAACTTAGCTATTTATTCAAATACAATGAGATTAAAAATGATTTGTTCGTTCTCTTTCCTTGTGCAGGAGTTTCCATCAGAGCTTGGAAAGCAACTGTCTAGTCAGTCCTATTGCCTAAAATAGGCAACTCTGGGCTGTTACCCTTGTCACACGCACTCAGAAATATCCATTTGCTCAGACTGGACTCACAGAAACATTTTGTGAACACAGTCAGAATATATTTGTCACTATAAAATCTTGGTAGCCTGGACAAACCCAAGCCTTACTCACCAAATCATTATCAGCATTTCGCTTCTGTAAACAGAAAAAAAGGGAAAAAAATCATTACTTAGGTCGGAAAGCTGCATTTAGAAATAAATTGCTTAGCACCTGTGTCGTCAGAAATCAAAAGAAGTTGTTCAGGAGAAGAAGGCTTGAGAAAGGTCTTCGTTAATAAACTGAAGTAAATTTGAGGGAAGAGTGTGTAAACTTTCTGAGGCAGGTTGTAGTTATTTTGCTTATATCATTCCCAGCTTTGGTGAATCTTTTGGTTTTCCTTTGTTGTTAGTGTACCTTAAATACTGGGGTTTTGAAAGGTAAGTTAAATTTTCAGTGTTGCTTATTTTGTATTTTGCTCAAGTGACATAAAAAGTGTCTTCCTCCAGCTGAAAATAAACATGGGCCCCTGAAATATGAGGGAGAATGAGAGGAAAAGAGGCTCGAATGCTCAGTGCCTTTTATAATTAAATGTCATTGAGACTAAAGAATGCACTAAAATCTGCTTAATAGGTCTTCCTTGAGAATAGGTTGTATGCGTAGTGACATCAAATAAAACTAGAAAATCTGGTGCTCATAGAAAATCTGGTCCTCTTTTTCTTGAGAATTCCCAGATCTGGCTGCTGTAGTACATATTTTCTTTTCAAATTTATTCTCCTTTGGAAGAAAAAAAATGGGGTTGCATCAAAGTACAAAAACCAGTTTGGACATTTTTTTCCAGTCTCACACATCCAAACTATCAGGCAGATGCACCCTTACACTTTTTCAGAGTCCTAAACTTTTCCTGCTTCCACCCCACCAGACTCTCATCCTAACATGCCTAGGTAGGAAGGTAATTCAGCAGGATTACAGAGAGGAGAGAGGCTGTCATTAGGAAAGGCTGCATGGAGGGGGAAAATAAAAAAGCAGCCAGAACACTTTTTTTTTCCGTATTTGCTCCCAGCATAGGTGCAAATATCAGAAGCTGTGCAACAACATCACGTACTCTGTTCTGAAAGAGAGGACAGGCATTAAACAAACTTCCCGAGTGCTGTTAAAATAACAGCTTGTGTAACTCAATTCCCATCAGCTCAGCTGCAAACACCTTATCTCGTTTGGCTCCAAGAGCCTCACGGGTCACATTTTGTGGAATCATGTTTACCTGCTCCACCAAACAGAGGGGTAAGGACACAATAAGTCAGCTACACATCTCAAGTACATTTAAGGCTTTCAGTACCTTTCACAGTTAGGAGTTTTACAAGTTGTAAAGTGAGACACAGAGTTATTTTTTGTTTATTTTCGGGTTCTTTTCAAGATACTATATTAAATCTATGGTTTGAAGTGGGAGGTTTCTCTTCTGCTATAAGAGTGTGGCAAAAAAAGTCTGCATACATTTCTTTAGGTTCATCTTTCGAACTGTCATTGTCATCCAGAGGATTTCTGTGTGTCCATCTCTCCTGTTTCACAAGCATATATGGATTCCTTGAATGCCTGTATAGAGTGTGCACCAACTCAAACCCATTCTTTCCAATACTGGAATTCTCTTTTCTGTATCCATACTGTCATTACAGCTTGTCATTTCCTCTTAAAAAACACAAACTGAGGTATGGACCCTGGGAAATGAAAAGCTGGAAGTCCCTGAAATGTCACTTTGTTTGGTACAAACTTTTTCTTACAGTGGAATTATCAGGCAGTTTATACAAAATTAAAACCCCAAAACCCTACAAAAATGTGTATAGCTACAAATTCTCAAATTCTGATTATTGCTTCCAAATTGAAAGATACTGTACCTGCATTTAAGTTTTACAGAATTGCTGTTGTGCACATTCTTTATCAGAATTATGGGTTCAACAGTAGTTTTGAATTCTATTTTGATTCTGTAAATATTTTGAGGTGTATTCTGAAATTTCCATTGAAAAAGAAATTACAGAAAAATCTCTGTTAAAGGCATTCCTCACTTTGTACTTGGGCTGATCTTCAGTGGAGATACTCAATGCAGCTGGACATCACCCAGCTACCTGTTCCTGCTGACCCTGATTTGCACAGGGGAGGGGATCACGTGACTGTAAGTCTGTAATTTTGTTCTGAGTTTTTTTCATTTTTAATGATTCACTTGGAAGGAGCTTGAGACATCACTAACATCGAGGTCATTTTAAGCTGTGTGGATAGAAAGCAATAGTGTGCCAATCAAAATGATTATGCATTTCTAGACCAAAATGAGATTTTAACTACCCTGGGTAATTGTTACTTGATAAAATGTTTCTGTATTATTTTCACATATTTGCCAGGTGCACCAATTATTAGAATTTTATTATTTTTTAGTTGTGTAACAGAAACAAACTCTTATTTTGTTTAATACTGTTTTGCTGTGGCAACAGAAAAGAACAGAGGTGCAAAAATTCGATGGAAGTTGGAGAGGAAAAGAGAAATCTGAACTCTCAAGAAAGCAGGGAGGGAAATGAGGACTCCATTAGAGTACTTGCTGAAAGAAGCCCTGATTGTACTCCTTGGGAAACTAAACCACAGCATGACTAAAAGACTCAGCAAAGACTGTACAGTTAACTTGAAGTGACCTCTGGGAATTCACAACTCTGAATGAGGTATTTGCATATATCCCTAAATGCTAAATAGGAAAAACAAAAAAATGTAAATTATTTCTGAATCTACAGCAACATTGAAGATTTCATCATCCCATGATGAACTGGGTGCTAATTGGGTGCCACAGAGGAGAACCCAAAACGCAGCTCAGCTGTGCAAACCAAAGCTCCCTGTGAGCTATGCAGGAGTTTCACTTGCTGAAATGAGAGGGCCATAAAGGCAAGGCTGTGTCATTGCTACGCATGCTTTGTATGCTCTGAATATGGAGTTCTCTACAGGGTGTTTTTCATTTACAAGAAAAACTTTCCTGCCTTCAGTAGCTGCATGCATAGGAACAACGTGTGCCAGTGCATACAGGGATTTCTGATTTGGATTTTTGTTCCACTTTCAGCAGAATTGGGTCTGCCAACTCTGTCTACCTGGCTGTGGCTCTAAAAGCATCTTTGACAGCTTGAAGGTCATCAGCCAGCTGGAATTCCACCCATGCTTCACCACTCCTCACTGGATACTGCTTGCTCAAAGGGGCCAAGACATGGATGGGCACTGAGACCTTCACCCTACAGAGCAACCTCCTCCATTTCAATCAAATCACATTTGCATGAAGTATAGAACAAAACTGGGAGAATCAATTGACTTTTCCACAGTGCTCTGCATATACAAATGGAGCCCTGCACAGAGCTTTGGTAGTGTTCCATTTAGAAAGGCTTTAGCATTGCAACAGGTACAGAGAGGGACAGGCAGGTAATCAGGAGGAAAAAGTTACATTTTATTTGGGCTATACAGTGGTTAAATAATAAGAATCCCTGGCATTTACAGTTTGCAGCATTAAATCTCAAGTTCACTTTTAAAAGTTAGTCATGTTACTATCCTGGTTTTCAAAGAAAATGTCTTGGCAAAGATCATAATCTAATCAACAGCAATCCACTGTAAATTGCTCTGTCCTGTTCTACCCAGTAACTCAAAAGGCTCTCTAAGGACATTTGCCCTCTGTAACTTTTCAGAGTACATAATACTGAGAGAGAGGAAAATAATGTATGGAGGCGAGAAGTAGTGGCCAGCCACTTAACCAAAGAAAATTAGGCAAAGCATGAGGCAGCACTGCCTTACTCAGAGATCCAGTTAAAACCAGAATGACCCCTTTGAGAGACAGAGATATATCTCATGCTGTGCTAACATGCAAATCTTTTGAGAAAAATCCTACCATGTCATTTGGATAGTGGGCATTTATCTTGATGCTATGTTACTTCTCTGTTTTCTGCTTCTTAGGAGCATCTTTTCACTTGTATTGCTTAAAAGGTGCCAAAGTAGTTCCCTGGCAGCACTGATTGCTTTACACATTTAAATATTTTACTAAAACATTTCACCTTTATGTGGTGATGACAGGGAAAACAGAGGAAAGGGATGTTTTAAAAAGAGAGATAGAAAAACTTCAGAGCTGATTGAAAATTGAGGCTGATTAGAGGTCAACCAGTCTGAGTCCCAATTTTGATATTGTGTCCAGAGAGCACAGAGCTCCTGCTGCCAGCATTGCATGAACTCTCTGATAAATGCTGATAAACTATAAGAAATTAATCCCTGAGGAGTGTGAGCCCCATATATGGTTAATTACTTACCTTGATGTTTCTGACATGTGTTAGCAAAAAGTCCGATGATGCGAAGGCAGGAATCAATAATAAAATACAAAGCAATAGCCTGTTTTCCATTTTGGAAAAAAAATGAGGTTCCAATTGGAACGATATGCATAAATATATAATGCTTTGTTTACCAAGTGTTAATAAATAACCCAAAGAGAAAAGTGGGATTAAACATTAGGCATTTAGGAAAAATCAGATGCTGAATTTTGAATTAGTATAATCTACAGAATACTGCTAGAAAGTCTATGAAAGAATTTACAGAATATTTCAGCCATGTCTCTTCTATGTAATAGCTCCAAACAGAAATTCACAGCCATTTCTGTACTGGCAACTGAGATTAATATCCACCCCAGACTCACTTCTTTTCCAAATGAAAACTGTCATCTTTCTGATACTTCCTTAAAGGCTTTCCCTGGCTCAAATTTACTGCAGCCATAACAGAGCTTGCAGTCTGTGAAAGCCATTTAAGCTCCATTTCAAAAGTACCCTTGTAATCCTCCATATCACTCAGGTACCCGATTTAGGTATCATTATTTGACATGTGTCCTGTCTAGTCCAGAAACTTCCCATTACACGGGCTGCTATTCATCTTCATGGCTCAGACCAGGTCCAAGCTCCCAGGTGTTGCATCTTGCACCCTCAATGTCCACCCAGCCTGCAGCTGCAGGGCCATTTTCCTTTACTTGTTATCTTGACAGTGTTAATTCTCTCAAACTTTTTAGCTGGTTCATTTAATCCACTGATGAAACACAGACTTTGACTGGGAGTTAAATGCTCAGTGATAACAAAACATTTTCTTGTTTTCCTGCAGCCAGTGTTATGAGGTGCACAGCCACGCAAGAGCTACGAGAGAGCTCCGGGAACTCCTTCTTAAGCAGCTCAGAGAATTTTGAACCCGTTCTCTGCCCCATCCAAAGGGACGGGATGGCTCTGCGGAGCAGCTGTGCTCTGCCGCGGCTCACGGCAGGTGGAGTGTTGTGGCACAGCCGCGTCTCTGTGGCCAGCCTTCCCCCGGGCTCAGCACACGGGTGTCACGGAGCAGCGCTCAGGGAACGCCTCCCGCGGCGTTCGCGCGGGCACAGCGCTGTCCCTGGGCCGCAGCGAGTGACAGCGCCGGGGAGCCTTCACGCCCTCCAGCGCTGCCCGCTCTCAACATGGCGGCCGCGCCCGCTTCCAAAATGGCCGCCGCAGCGCCGCGCCCACGCCGTAAAGCTGCGCGCCGGGCGCTCCATGGCCGCGGCCGCCCCGGGCATCTCTATGGCAGCGGGCGCTGCCCGGGCCCGGCCGCGGGAGGATGCCCCTGGCTGCCTATTGCTTCCTGCGGGCCGTGGGCAAGGGCAGCTACGGGGAGGTGAGCCTGGCGCGGCACCGCCAGGACCGCAAGCAGGTAGCGAGGGGCTGGGCCGCGGCTCGGTGTGAGGGGAATGGCCGGGGCTGGGCTGGGGGTGCCGTGGGGTCTGGGTGGGCTGTGACCGGCACCCAGCTGTGGCCCGGCCTTGGCTGGTGGCCCTGACACAGCCCTGAGCGCGACCAGGGACGTGGCATCGTGTCAGGGTGCAGGTGTCACCATCACCAGGTGTTGGGGTGTGGCTGCAGCCACCTAAGCTGCTGTTTCCGTTCTCTTCCCTTATCTATAAGAACTTTTATTAAAGGTATGGAGAATACTCTTCCCGGGAAGGTTTTGGTTGTGTCTAAGTAGAAGCACAAACATTTTTGTTGGAAAACTGAAATAATCTATCTCCTCTGGCCGAAGCAGAGGTGTTTGGTAGGGAATGTGAGAGGGTGGAGAAATGGGGATGAAGAGCATCCACAGAGCAGTGCCACAGGAACCTTGTGCGTGAGCCTTATGCCCGGGATTTACTGGAGACCATGGGAGAAGGTTTGTTCCCAGCAGGGATCAGAGGGTGTGTCCTTCCCTGACGAAGCTCAGCTCCCTGATTGGAATCCAGAGGCGAATCCCTATGCTCTGTGGGTTGGGTAGCACTCGTGGCAGGACTTGTTCCCTCCAGGCGATCACCACGGTGTATCGTCCAATGCCCTCAGAGCTGCTAACCTCATCCTAAAAGTATACAGTACGTTGAGGTGACTTTCACCTGGATACAGGTCCTTGGATTTCATTGTTGTGCTGCTGGTCATTAACATTGGCGAGAGCCTTGCTTCCTGTTTCTGGTTGTTTCATCATAAATATTTGGTGCAGTTTCCTGTGTTTTACCTTTTGCCAACTGTCACAAACTTTCTCCTGTAGCATGATGGTCAGGATTCTTTGTTGTGGCTTTGGCAGAGTGCCACATGTTCTGTGAAAGAAATTGTGTCTTATGTAAGCATATTTGCTGTTAACTGAGTGCTAGGTTTTTTGTGGAGAAGGTCAAGTGGCTTCAAGTGTTCAAAACAAAATGGAATTTGTACACGATTTAGTATCAAATAAGGTGGGAGAGCATTGCAATAGACTTCATGGGAGTCTTGCCAGGAGAACATGCACATGAGCCCAAATATTACCAATGCCAAGTTTAAAGTTAAGCTAATAAATGTGCATTTTGCATTTTGGTAGTGTATTGTCTAAATGATGCTGATATAAGCTAAAAGTTTTAGGTTTCCATGCCTAGAGTTGTAGTTGACTTGTCACGCAGAACACAGTAGTTGCAGCATTTCTATTTTAATTTAGTCTTTGATGATGCTGTACACAATTACCTTTGTGATATTCCTTCTGGAAGCTTTGCATCATCACAGGTTCTATCCAGCAGGCTTCTGAAACACAAAGTCACGAGGTGCTTTGGGTTTTCTGGGTAATTGGTTCCGTTGGTATATAGGCATGTCTCCTCAGCACTAATTAAATGTGCTGGGCTGATTAATAGGCCCAGCCTGGAGAGCACACACTGAACCATCTCTGAGGATGCTAAAATTCAGCAAGTAAAAATATTTTAAAAGTTTTGATTTAAAACCTCTCTGATAAGAGAAAGTTCGAGTGTAACCATGACACGATTGTTCTGTGGAAAGCTGATGCCCTAAAGTGATTTCTACAAAATTTACATTAGGATAGTGCCAGGCCAGACCTAAGTATTGGTGTTGTGAGTAATGAAAGTGTTCTATAGATTTTATTGTCTTATCTTCAGCTTCATGAATTTTGCTGAAACCTGAAATTAGAACTACATTTAATGTAGTACATATTAAGGAAGTAGATAACAAGTTTTGTATGTAGCTTTGAAAAATTCTTCACCCATCTTAACACAGAATAAAATAAATTTAGGAATGAGCATAAGACCTTTTGTCTCTTTCAGATGACTTTTATAATTTTTTTTTTTTGCATATGACTACATTGTTTCCTTATATATATTTAAGGTTACTCTTGCTGTGGCCTTTTTGAGAGTAACTATGGTGCACAAACAGGTATTCCATGCTTAAAAGATGAACAGACAGACATGTAAAATCAGAGTGGGGAAAAACGATAAATGTGAACATTAGTCAGAAGAAGGCAAAACACCACAAAATTCCTGAGCAGAGTTGTGTTCAGGTGGATGAATGGAACAGACCTGTTCCATTTTTATGGTGCGAGGGTAGAAAAGAAGAAATTGCGCATAACTTTCAGCTGCACTGCAGCCTCCATGTGGAATAACGTGTGGAGATTTCAAATACTGTGTTTTCTTTAGATTTGGGGAATTCCTTAGGGCTTCTGCAGAGTTTCTTTCATCTCTTACTATACACCTTGCCATGTCTTTTACAGTATGTCATCAAAAAGTTAAACATTAAAAGTGCTTCCAACCGTGAGAGGAGAGCAGCAGAGCAAGAGGCACAGCTCCTGTCCCAGCTGAGACACCCCAACATTGTCACCTACAGAGAGTCCTGGCAGGGGGATGATGGCCACCTGTACATTGTGATGGGCTTCTGTGAGGGAGGAGATCTCTACCACAAACTCAAAGAGCAGAAGGGCAAACTCTTGCCTGAGAATCAGGTGGTGGAGTGGTTTGTCCAGATTGCCATGGCGCTGCAGGTACAATGAAGTATAATTTTGGCACCTTCAAATATAAACTTAATTTGGCTTTATATGCATTTAAAAATTCCAGCTAAGCTGCAGCCTTTGGATTCTTCTTTGGCTGGGTTAGCATCTAAATACAATGGTTATTAGTACATTAAAAATGTTCACAGGTCACTGCAGTCAAATCAACTATTTTAGGTAAGAAATTGCTGACATATTTTGTGTCCACACCTCTATAGCACAGTAGACAGCGGTTACCTCCAGGGTGTTTGCAGCTCTTGTCTGAAATGCTTCTCTGGTTTGAAAGTTTACATTAAATTTACAAAACATAGTTTTTGGAAAAAAAAAAAGCAGATTATTTCAGAAGCATTTTGTGTTCAGTGTTTTTACTGCTGTTTTTAGTGGTGAATTTAGACTACTAATTCATAATTTCTATTAAGCCTTATCCTACTCTTTTAAATTTGTGATTAGAGGTTATCAAGCTTTAAAGGCAATTGTTACAGCAATAAAGACCAGATACAGATGTTAACAATATAGAATAAGAAATTGGACAGAGAATTCAATCTTTAAGTAGACTGTCGTAGTCAGACATACACAAGGCTATGGTACTCCCTGTTCTTGTTTATTTTGACTGATTTTCTTCCTGTTTACACCAAGCTCACATTGTGATTTCCATTGAAATTTGATACTTAGGACTAAGATTGTCAGGAAGTAGAAGCAGTAGAAAGTGAGTTAGTCTTAATTTTACATTTTTATTTCCTCTTTTCTGCTGATTTACAAGAGCCACGCAGGGATATTTGGCTAAAGCAGTGCCAAGTTTTGGGCCCCTGCCTGTATCAGTAATTTTTAATATTATTTCACCAATACTGTTTTAGCAGGACACTCCTGACTTTTAGAGTGATTTGTGTGTTTCTTCTGCTTTTGTGTTTTACCTCTTTGACTTGTGTGATGAGATTTTACTTTTCAGCGTAAAAGAACCATTTAGGAGGTAATTAACCCTATTTATATGTTGTTTTCCCCCTCCCCAGTATTTACATGAAAAGCACATTCTGCACAGAGATCTTAAAACTCAGAATATTTTCCTGACACGAACAAATATAATCAAAGTGGGTGACCTGGGAATAGCCAGAGTGTTGGAAAACCAGTATGACATGGCCAGCACTCTCATTGGCACCCCGTACTACATGAGCCCTGAGCTCTTTTCCAACAAACCCTACAACTACAAGGTACAGTATGAAAATGTCATTTCTCTTTTCTTAGGCACCTTATTTTGTTTGTCTGAGAACATTACAATCTTATCTCTGATTTTTAGTTTCTTACTGATTCCAAGTCTTTTTAATCTTCACAAAGACCAAAAAAAAAAATAGGAGAGAGATTTGTGGGAACTTTTTTTTCTGGAACTGTGTTTGGGGACAATACAATAGCATACGATAAGTTATCACAGCCAAGGTGTTCAGCAGGCTGCCTGTACCTCTCACAGCTGGAGAGATACAGAATGGAAACAGAAATATCAGCCTGTGTTAGAGAGATGCACTTTCTAAATTTATTATGTGCCAGACAGAAAGCTTTATACTCAACAGTTTGTATTAGACATAACAGCAGCATTAAAAACAAAAAAAAGGGAAAGGAAATTTTAAGGAGAGGAATAAGCAGTGTTACTGTGAATTTAAAATATAACAGAATAAAGCAAACATGTTCCCTGTTCAGCTCTTGCTGCAAGCCACACGCACCATAAATATGAGTGTGTGCAATGAGCAAGAACTGAGGGGAAACTTCTTCCAACAAAAAATCAAGATTTTTCATTTACAGTTAGGACTGATACTGTAGCAAAAAAGGAAACAACCACCCCCCAATAGCTTATTTCTACACTTCTTTTTGGAAAAAAAAAGGGGATATTTGTAAGAAAATAGTTCACTTGATCAAAATTTGAAAGAGTGGAACCAGAAGGTTGCAATGGAATTTGGGCTTAATTAGCTTAGTGTCATTAAAGGCCTCTTTGAAAGCAGGTGACTAAGTCCAGAGATAAAACCTGTACAACTAATAAGAAGTTCCCAAACATGTTCTCTTCCCCTTTTTTCAGTCTGATGTTTGGGCCTTGGGCTGCTGTGTTTATGAGATGGCTACACTGAAACATGCCTTCAATGCCAAAGACATGAACTCCTTGGCTTATCGAATTATTGAAGGAAAGGTAAAAACTCCTAAAATTTTTTATATGTGCTTGGATTTTCTATCTAGAAGTTGAGATTATCTCTTCTAATCAGAAATATTACACGGAGTTAAAAATACTTGCATGTAACATACATCATCATATATAAGACTGGTATTTCTTGGTGGTGTATGATGTGATATCAGACCAAGGGAGTTATTCCTTTGTAGATATGGCTAGAGTTTCTTGTTACCTTTTCATGTAATGAATATAGTGATCAATTTTCAAAGTTCTGAGATGATGTTCTTAATTTGCTTATGTTTTTGCATAAATATCACATAAAAATTAAATTACTGTGTGATACCATTTTCCTGTTATGTAAGATTAGCTTATTTAAGTGTCTTCTTTCTTTGGCATATAATGAAGTTAATAGGGATTTATTTTATATGAATTTTTAAGCCTATTTACAGAAATTTTACTGCTGATATCAATAAAATTATGAACAGTTCTTAGACACACAATTGGAATTTCAATATTTTGTTTAACATAAAGCAATTGGATAACTTTCAGCATTTGAACAATGAGTCTGTTTTTTATGCAGAGTATGTAGCTGACCATAACTGTCGCACATAAGCATTCTAGCAGTAGCCCCTGATGAATATGTTAAATAATACCAGGCTTCCCTTTCCTTTCACAGCTGCCACCCATGCCAAAGGATTACAGCCCACAGCTGGTAGAAATAATACAAACTATGCTCAGTAAAAAACCGGAGGAACGACCTAGTGTGAAAAGCATCCTGCGACAGCCGTATATCAAACAACAGATTTCTTTGTTTTTGGAAGCCACAAAGGCGTAAGACATTTTCATTTGAGTGATTCTGTGCAAAGTATTCATGTTGTTGTCTTTTTTTTTTTTTTTTTTACTTTTCCTGGGTTTTGTAGCAGGATAAAATAAGTTTTGTTATGTGCAGCTACAAAGCACATGAACACGAGTTTCTTTGAATTCTTTGAGAAATATGAGAGAATTAAAGTGGAAAATACTTTTTTCTGCAAATGCAGAATAAAACTGTGTAGTGCTTAGGAATAGAGAATGGGTAGAAAACACTCACCTTTTTGTATGGTTCTTGAGGCCATTTGTCGTCTGGGAGTTGAAAAACTAAGTTCCTTTTGATATACACTGATATAATTATTTTTCTTTGTCAGGTTTAGTCAGTTGTTTTACTGCTTCCAGATAGCACTGACCTTGTTGCTCTGCAGAACAAGCGTACGTTGCTGGCAGAGTCTGAATCATGTTTTTAAGCTTCTTTTCTAGAATTGAAAATGAGGGTTTTGTGCACAGTCTGTTGAAAAAGCCCAGTATCTGATACTCTTTTTGAAAGCTCTTTAGTGGAGTGGATTTTTTTTTTAATTAGTATAATCTAAAGAAATATCCTAAGATCCTGTTAATGAAGATTGAATGAGCAACTTTCATTTTCTTTACAGGAAAGCTGCTAGAAATAACAAGAAAACAGTGAATTCTAAACCTAAAGATCCTTGTTCTGTCATCTCAGCAAAGAATGAATCTCACAGCAGGAATGTTACACACCAAAACCACCCCTCTGAGCAAGCCAGAAAATACCAAGTTGTAAGATATGGGGGTTTTTTCCCTTAAAAAAAAAGCCAACAAAGCCCATATCCCTCTTGCTTTTTCTAGATTAAAAACTCAGTTTTATTAGAAGTGCCTAGAGCGTTCTTGAGAACATTAGATCTGAATCCCAGCAATGTGTAAAATTCATATTAAGGAAGGAATTGTTTTTAGACAAGAGTGGAAGTAATTAAACAGCTGTGGATTAGTGAAACTAATTGCAACATCTATAAGATGTTAACTTAACAATACCTGGTTTGTAATGGTTAATCTTTTCCATGTTTTTTGTTTTCTTTAATGAGTCTGCTGTTCTGGGTTTAGCTTTCAGTGTTGAAATACTGAATATATGTAGTGTAGCACATTTTAAGAATCGTTGGTGCTTGTTGGCTGCTCCCTTACAGAAAAGCCAAGTGAGTACAACTTTCCTTTCATGCTCCTGGTGAAAAGTAGGTGTAATCCATGTGTATAAACCAATTCCTGAAATAGGTCATTTGCAAATCCGTGTCTTTTTTTAAATATGTGTGGTGACTTTTGTAATTGATCATAACTTCCTTTTTGTTTATGTGCTCTGGTATGTTCCTGATTTTCCTTAGGTGCTTAGAGAATTCTTTCTGTTTGTATAAAACCCAAAAGATAACAACTTTTTTTGTTTTTCTTTTAATCCTAGGATGAAGATTGCATCATCAAATGCAAAGCCACCAAATTTTGTCCCTCAGAGAAACTGGCTGTTGAGTTGGAAAGAAAATCAGGCAATAATGATCTGAACAGCTTGGGAGACTCCATAGCTACAGTCAGTGGAGTGAACATTGATATCTCACTGCCTGAAAGGATGAAGCATGGAAGTGAGAAGTGTGGCAGGGAGTGTATTCCAGAGAATAATAAAGCAAAGCATTTACATGTTCCAGGCCATTATAAAAGAACATCTAACAGCCCACCAATTAAGGAAGATGGACAACAGCAAAGAGCAAAACAGGCTTTTAAAGCTGAAAGTGCTGAGTCTAAGCCACCTTCTGTTGATTCTGTAGAAGATGATGACACTTTGAAACTCCTGCAGCCTGTATCAAAAGACCAAAAGCAAACTGACCTGGTAATGCATTTATTCTTATTAGAAGTAGATTTAACCAGTGGCCAGCTCTTAAAATTTAGAGAGCTGCTGCACATGTATTTCTGTCAAAGTAGGATGTTGCTGATGCAATTATTGAGATTCTTAGGTAGCAGGAACCTTGGTTTTCTATTTGCAAAGGCCAATATGGTGTAGTAGTTTTGGGATTGCATCTGTCTAGATTATTGGAATTCTGTTTTTATGGGGGGGAAAAAATTTGCTTTTCCAGCTGAGAACAGAGATGGTAAGAATAGTTTTGTGACTTTGTTCTATGTTGTAAATAGGCCTGAATAATGTTGATTTGGATGGGGGACTAATTTGTTGTGATTGTCTTTTCACTGCATTTTGGTCTGCCATGAGATTTTGAATGATAAATCATTATTTATTGTAGAGCTTGGATTCTACTGAAAAGCTGCTAGCACCCTTTGTTCCTGTTGTAATGCAAGTAAGTGTTCTTCTTTGAAGGTTTAGTAGTGTAAAAATGCTGGTACACCAGGTATTTTTTCTGTCTACCAAGTAGGAATTTATTGTGATTGTACCTGTGTTATGCTGAGGTGGTTGCAGTCCAAATAGTAAAGTGGCCTGTTTTGATTATTTAAGTGTGTATGTGTGAACCTGGAAAGGACATGTCTACATTTTTTAAAAAATCCTTTTACTTATTAGGATGATGTCACTCAGGGAGCTTCAGAAGATGCTCAGGGAAAAATGACCTTCCACTTGCAGCCTCACAGCTCTGTCAGTGAACCCTCTCTTTCAAAGCAGCAGCAGCAGCAGCAGAAGAGAGAGCTTGCTGAAGGCTGCTCAGAGAAGGTGCAGATACTTGAAAAATACCTCTTCTCTTTCATTTAAGACTGTGTTTTTCCTCTTTAAACGTGGGACCTATTTTTTAAAAAAGGGTGGGTGTTTGAATGCTCTTCTTGTTTCATGTGTGTCTGTATAACTTCATTGGTAACAAATGCAGATCACTGAAGGTGACTGTTAGAAGCAGTCTGAGTAAATCTGAAAATCCCAATACCCCTCACAGGGATGAGGTGGGTGTGCCAGATGGTCTGTGCCTGTGCTGGGCTGCAGTCCTTCCTAGGAAATTCCATCAGGACTTCTTACTGCTTGTGACTACAAGTCAGTGTGGATAAGACTTTGTGGATAAGACTTGTGGTGGGTAGTAGCTTAGTAGTACTTTAGAACAGATGTGTGATGGCTGCCCTGAGCTTCTGAGTGCAAGCTGTAGGAAGATCTTGGCATGCACAAAGAATAGAGCTCCTGTCCATTCTTCCGCACTGAGCAGGGAGGTTTCTTTGGGGAAAGGCACTGGCTACACAAGGCTAGAGAAGAGGGTGATTGATGATTGATAACCTGTTTTTCCTCTTTGGGTTTTGCTGTTTGGGGGTGACAACAGTTGTTGCAAAGGCATTGGAAAATAGTCTGGGAGGAGGGGGATAAGACGTAGGGATGGAGAGGAAGGAAATGGATGCAAGCAGAGATGCGGAGAGGGAAGGATGAAGGGAGATGTGAAGAGGTTAACAGTAGGTTTCAAAATCTCTGGCATCCACCTTTACCATGCAAAAATGTCTTCTAGATTGCAGAGTACTTGAACTTTTAAAAAAAATTAAAAAAAAAAAAAATCAAAATCTTGCTCCCTTCTCTCTGCAGTTCCGAGCAGTTTCTCCTCGGCCTCTACCCGTTCCTTCTGATGTGACCACAAAGACAGCCCAGAGGGGTGCAGAGCACGCCGGGCCTGCAAATAGTGCCAAAACCAATCAAGCAGCCATTCCAAAAGTTAGTGATGAATACTCTGTCTGCTTTTGTCTCATTTCTTCTTACCAGTTTGTTCTCTTGAGTGTATGCAGTGAGTAAAGCTTCCTCCCTCATGGAAGCCCTGTCAAGCACCTGCTTAGTGTGGGATGAGCCTTGCTGAGCCTTGGAGGTCAGAAGCCCCTTTTCTAGAGTTCATATTGGTCTCACTGAAACCAGCTTTGTAATAAATAATTAAGCATTAAATAATATCTCTTCCTCCCATGTTGAAAAAGATTTTTTGCTTAATAGCAGATTAGAAAACAAAAGCCATAATGGTGAATGCAAATTAATATCAAATTAACTTCCTTTGAAGGAGCGGCCCTTGTCAGCAAGAGAGCGAAGGAGGCTGAAACAGTCTCGGGAGATGCTCCCCTCTGGTAATTTCTATGTTTACATGTTAACATTTTATGCATAAATAGCCTAATAACTTCTTTGTGAAGAAATGATAACTTCTTGTCTGTTCTTCGCTGGCATCTTCAGAAAGATGTACTAATGGTCTTGTTCTGTGTTAAGTAAAACTTTCTGGTAACATGTCTATATTTTTCTGCTTCTTAGTAACATTTAATTATATTCTCTGTTGACAGCTTGTCTATGAAATGTACATGAAATGTAGAATACTCACTTTCAGACAGAAGTTTCAGTGTTTTCTCTTAGCAGAATACCTACCTGCCTGTCTTCTGCTAGGCGATAGACTTTTTCTTGCATGACCATGAAACTAATTCAAAATATATTGTAAATATTGTCAAAATGTCATTCTTCCAGTGATTCCAGCAAGACAGTCATTAAATGGTGCAGTAGTTGAAGAGAAATCACTTGTGGAAAATTGTGTTGAAGTTGCTCAGTCCTCGTCAGATCCCAGTATTTCTCAGGTAAACCTTGTTGAAAGTATTTCTTTCATGTAAGAATAGCAATTTATGCCATATTGCTAAATTACTTTCAGCAATTAAAATTTTGTCATTTATTCCCTCTTCCTTTAGAGAAAGAGAGAAGCCCATTGCCTGTCTGATGACGAGTTAAGCTCTTCCACAAGCTCTACAGACAAATCTGATGGTGATTCCAAGGAGAGGTAAGTATTTTGTTTAACACTGTGCAAGAGTTTTCACGGCTCCAGTGGATCTTGACTTGGAGTGGAAAAAAATGGCTTTCACACTTTATCTCTGCATACTGTGTGATTGAAGAAGTATGTGATGTATAAAGGAAAACAGCTCCATTTAATTATTGTCTCTCTGTGATTGGACACCTTCCATGCTGAACTTTCTGAGCCACATGATTGTGTACTTCTGCTTTTTGTGAACTGTACCTTTCCAGGAAACTAATTTTCCAGCACCGAAGGACATCTACTGTCAGGATGCATTAAAAGCACAAGTTAAAAGGTGCCAATGTGCTTCCTTTCCAATGTAAATAAGGCTGAATTTATTTCTGATTTTTGTCAGCCTAAGCAGCTTTCAAAAGATGCAATTTGTTGCATTACCAGAGTCAGCAGTAGCCAGTAAGATTGTGGAGTTTTGCAGTGACCAGGCTCTGAGCCTCTGTTAGATGAAATAGTCCTGATGTTGCTATTGATAAAACTGCACTACCACCAAGTAATTTAACATGGAATACTTACTAGGACTTCACTAAACTTATTAAAAGTCCTTGGAATGCAGGGTGGAAGTTCCATCGTGATGATGACTGAATTACATGTTCTTTCTCTTCTAGGAAAAGCAACATGAATGAAATGAATGACTTGGTGCAGCTGATGACGTGGACATTAAAAATGGACTCCAAGGAGAACTCTGAGTGCTGTGTAACCTCAACCCCAGCCCCAGAGTTTAAGCTTCATAGAAAATATCGAGATACTTTGATTTTGCATGGAAAATCACCTGATGAATCAGAGGAATTAAAAATGGAAGAGATTCCTTCAGGTCTGTTCTCTAGGATTCTGTGGTAATACTTACTCATCCCATATTCTTCTTCTGCAGAGTATGAAAATTGTCTGTACTAAAAGTAATTACTGCATTGATTTTTTGATTGTATTTTATTTTTAATAGCTATATTATCAGTTCCTTGCAAGATTAGGAGAATGATTGAAATCCTGAGATCTGATGTGGTGCAAGGATTGGGAGTGAAACTTCTTGAGAAGGTATACAGAATCATGGAAGAAGATGATGACGTGAAAAGAGAGGTGAATATCTTTCATAATATAATTGTTTAATTTATTTATAAACCTAGATAAATGAGCAGGGTCTTTACCCTGTTGATAAAGGGTAAACCTTGATTCCAAAAAGTCTTTATGTAGTCACGGGCAGGCAAGGGCCTGAGTATATTGTAAGTTTCACTCTTTAAATTTGATTCTAGACGTAGACTGTGTTCAACTGCAACTTCTTCAGAAACCATCAGAGCTTTAGAATTGTATCATGGTCCCTGAATTTGGGGAAGATGCAAGGGATGCAAATAATTTTACTCTGTGCTGTTTCTCCAGTAATTTCTTCTGTCCCTCAAATCCTTGCCTTCACATTACTTGCCTCATGCCCCTTATGTCCAAAATAAGAAATAGTTTAATATCAATTCCCAATAGTGGTGAAGGAGCAATACCTCCAGCTCCTTTGATTCAAAGCTTGGTTACACTTACCCATGCAGTATTTGATTTGTAACCTGTGAAGTTCTTTTATTTTAAATTTTTGGGTGGGATTTGGAAGTCTGTTGCCTTTAGGTGACTTTCATTTTTCTTCTCTCCCATCTACATTGCCAAACTTCACATGCTGCTTTCAGTTGAGTGCTTTGGTATTTTTTGTTAATATTTTGGTAGCTCCAGCTTTTTTTCAGTGTCAGTAAACGTTGTGGGTTTTGCTTGTGTGTGTTCTAAACAGCTGCAGTTGCGGGAGCACATGGGAGACAAGTACGTGAGTTACAGCGCAAAGGCTCGGCACCTGAAATTCCTTGAAGAAAATGTGAAGCTCTGACCAAATCTTCTCCTTAAAGAACTTTTTTCTAGCTCCCTTGATAGACTGGACCAGCTTACAGAGCATGTTTATCCATTGATCTCCTTTGCTGGAATAAGGAGGTGAACTTGGAGAAAATGTTAGAATTTGTAGTAATATTTTTCATGTTAAAATGTGAACCAGGCTATCACTTTCTCAGAAGAGAAACTGTTTAGTTTAGTTTTTATTCTCTTAATGAAACTTTTAAAAAGTTGCTTTTCATAGATGCAAATAGGGGTGGACTCCAAGTTTTGTATACTAAAGACTGTCAAAAATGATTATGTTTTGGTTTGAATTTGTCATAGCAAAAGGTTTTTGGTATAGTCTCATACTAAATACAGTAACAAAATCTCTGCCAAGGTTCTGGTGTGATAAGCTATAAGCTATTACATCAGAAAGTTGTGAAAATTTAGCATGAAGAGAGAATTACTAATTTTTGTAGAACTCAAGCTCCTCAGGTTCTGTAAATTGCCAAGTCCAAGTGCTGAGGGGCAGCTGTACTGCTTGTAAGGAGACTTTGCTCTTGTGTTTTGTTGCTGAGGCAGTCACCACGGTGGGTGAAAGCATTTGGTAACTGGATAAAGTCTTAAAATGTTTGAAAGGAATGCAGTGATGGTTACCATGGGCCCAGCTGGAGGAATCCCTTTGCCTTACATATACTAATTCCTTTTAGGAATGAAAGTGCCCAAGACCAGAACCACTTAGGGAAAAGATAAAACACTTGTTTCTCTTTGTATCCAGAGTATCTTGCTACACTCACCTAGGCATTGTTGTGTACCATCCCTAGAGGAAAAGCACATGTTTTTTAAAGAGTAAAGTCAAAGGGAATTGAATTTGTAAAATAAAATTATAAATGAACAACCTGTCTATTTTTGTGGCTGTATGTGAAATATTGTAACTTCCAGCACCTGTGAGGTAGGTGACTGACATGACAGTTGTAAAAAAAAGCCATACCTATGGATCCTCCTGCCTCTCACACTCTACCTGCTCAAGTTACAATGTTTCAAGAGCTATTGTATTTTGGAGAGGTAAAATGTTACCTGCTCTTCGCAGGGGAATTTATTTTAAACACAACCTGCCACTCTGCAGTCTCCTATCCTAGACCAGTTATTTTCAGAACTGTGGGGTATGTACCATTTCACAGTATTTGTTACAACCTGGCACTACTGACAGCTTTTTTTACACATGGTTAGAAATATTTCAGTAGAAGTCCAGCTGTTTATTATCTTTTAGGCTATGGCAACAGCCTAACTAGACTTCATTTGATTCACTGAGTTCTTTTTTACTTAAATACTTGAGATGTGACCTCCAGTAGCCTTCTGAAGTTAATCCCCCCATCCCTGTGTTCCCAGTGACTTCCCTGAAACTTCAGACCCAATTTCAAGGCTTCATGCTCCCTGCAGAGCTTGGTTGTACTCATGGTAGTATACAAAGTTCTAAGAAATAACCCAAACACTAAGCCAATAAGTATCTCTGAGTTGAAATTCATTTAACGAAATAACAGCCTGAAGAACCGTAATTTTTAGCTTTTAGAATGTCTCTTTGGCTTCCTGTCTGCAGCCTTCTTCTCTTCTGTGCCTGACTCCTGGACAGGCAGCCACTTGAGGGGATTGCGGCGGTACATGGGCCACGGAGGGAGTGTCAGCTGAGGGCAAAGGCAGCGAGTCAGAACATGGACATTGAGGTGCTAAACAGCTGTTTTGTATAGCTTTTTAGGAAAATCTTCATCTCTAACTAATTATCAATTAGTCCTAAGAAAACTCATACAAGTTCATAAAAAGGCACAAACATTTACAGTTTGTACTTTATGGTCATGCTTGAGAATATGACTAAAGCACCCCAGGTCATTGCAAGGAGGGGAACACCCACCATGAATAAAAGGATACCCCTGGACTCCCGAGGTGATACCAGCATTCCAGCACCTCCAACACTGCATTGAAACCCTCCCCTTGCCTGCCATCATGGGTAAGTAACTGCAGCCAGATTGACTCAGGGATGTTTAAGGAAGTAAGGAGCAGATGGATGATGATGATCACAGGGGCTTTTCAAAACAGTGGGGGGTAGGTGTGTGTGTGTGTGTGTGTGTGTGTGTGTGTGTGTGTGTGTGTGTGTGTGTCTCTTAAGTAGTGATTGGTCAAATTGTGTTGTATCTGAACACTTGAAAAGTACAAAAACCACATGTAAAACTGGATTGGGAGTGTCCCAACATGGGCACCTCTCATGCATGGATAAGGAATTACTCCTGCAATTCCATACCCTGCCTCCTTGTCTCTATCCTCAGTCAGAAGGGGAGAGCTGCAAAATTTTCATGACAAGCTGCTACTACACAGAAAGCCTTACCGTCCTTTCTGTTATCGATGCTGTCAGCTGCACTTAATACTAACTTTTAACTGAAAAGAAAAATGAACTCAAAAGTGGCATTAAACTGCAAAAATCCTGCTAGCATTTAAAAAAAAGCACTTAATGGCCTGCAAAGCACTTTATGCAGATCAAAGGAGGTACAAATACATATTAATAAATCTGAATTACATAGCAAACATTAGTGTGTGCTGACAGCCCCATAATTTAATTATTATTCTGGATTAAATAGTGCACATATTTTCTGCTTTGGAGAAAAAGCATTCTTACCACGCATGATAAAGCAAATCCAGCCATAACTATGTAGACAGTCCATCCAAACTGTTCAGTGATGTATCCATAGATGAAACCAATTACCTGGAAAAAAATATTTTAAAAAATCAAACTTTAAATGAAGAAAAACAGTTCCCATGACATGATTGAGTTGCAGGGGATCGATTTAAGTAGGAAAATACAGGTTTTTCAAAAGCACAGTTCATACATCTAACCTTTTCAAAATTGCAGGCCAACAATGAAAGTAAAAGATGGGAAGTATAACAGTTTTAATCTATGACAGCCCCTCTGACTTTGTCTAAAGCTTTTAGTGACCCCAAACAATAAGAAAAAAATTTGTAAGGTCAGAAAATACATTAGTCCTTTACGTTCTCACCCACAGGTCTAGTATACTTACTGCAGAGACAAGAATGATTCCTTGAAAAATCTGTTCTGCTAATTTTTGGCCCTTGTAGTCCTGTGGGAAGAGACACTTTTTAGTCAGTTACTCAAAACACAAACCTGCCCACTTAACTCTTTCAGGTTAGATCCTACAGTCTACCTGACCATGGGTTCTCAGTGTTTTTGTTCAACTTTCAAATCAGATTTGGATTATTTTTCTTACAGTGTCTGAAAACATCGCCGCTGCAAGCTTGACCACATCACCTAGAAACAGAAGCAAGCACTGTCTGATAAGGGTAAGTAATGCAAATTCAAAATATCACTGTAGTCAGTTTAACATCACTAAGTAAAAGCTGTATCCCCACAGAAGAGGGTGTGCCTGACAGGGCAAGGTGTGTGTAGCACCTGTGTTTTGGAGAAGACTGACATAAATATCTCCAAGGTGGGTGCCAAGAGGATGGTGCCAGACTCTCTTCAGTGGTGCCCAATGACAGGATGAGGAGCAATGGCCATAAACTAAAACACATGAAGTTCTACCTCAACAGGAGGAAGAATTTTATGTTGAGGATGGCAGAGCACTGGGATAGGCTGCCTCAAGAGGTGGTCAAGTCCCTCTCTCTGAAGGACATTCCAAATCCACCTGGATATGTTCCTGCTCCAGGTGACCCTGCCGTGGCAGGGTTGGACTGCCTGATCTCCAGAGGTTCCTTCCAAACCCAACTAATCTATGTTTGCATGACATTAGAAAACGTGGCTCCCTGGGAGCACACGATGTCTTCTGCCCATGTGTGGCACAGGCACGAAAGCACAGAGGGGCTTTACACAGCTGCGTAGTACCTTCCCTTTACAGCACCTGCAAGTCCCAACTCCCAGGTCAAAAATCGGAATTAGATGGATTTATCCTGCATCCCCCTAGTCGTGCCTCGTACACGGGTGCCAAGATCGCGAAGGGGCCGCTGAGCCCGCCACCCGCCCGCCGGGCGGGCAGGGGACACTAAAACCCGCGCCCGGCCGTGTCGCCCGCAGAGCCCCGGTGCCGAACCCGGGCGGGCCCTACCATCTGCGTGGGGATGGAGCGGAACACGCTCAGCATGGCGGCGGCGTCTCTCCAGCCTCTTCCCGCTCCTCCTCGCAGCCCTCTCCCCGCTCCCGGTCGGGGCCCTGCTCTTCGCGGGACGCGGCGCAGCTGCTCCGCTGCTCTCGGCTCTCGTCGCGGCGGCTCCGCTGGTATCGGCACTGGGCGCGGAGGCTCCGCTGCTCCCGGCGCTCGTCGCGGCGGAGCGGAAGGCGGCTGGTGAGCTGGCCGGAAACGCGCCCCGACCGCCCCGCCCAGACCTCCGTCGGCCGGGGGTGCGGCCTCCAGACCTGGCCATCGCCTCGGCGCCGCCGCCGCCGCTCCGGGGCTGGTGCGGTGCCGTTTCCCCTCACCCGCCTCGACGCGTCTCCTCGGCAACGGTGGCTTTGCCCCGCAGGACCCCGGCCGAGGCGCCTTCCCCGGCAGGTGCGAGGCGCCGCGGGGCCGCCTGTGGGGAACCCGCACTGCCTCGGCAGCCCGCCCGAGCCTCGGGCTCGCCTCGAGGAGCCGCCGGGCGCTGCCACGGCCCCGGTAGAGCAGCGGGGTGGGCGCGGCGCGGGTTCGGCTCCTGCTGACGGTCAGGCAACTTGGCGGGCACCCGCGGGCCGTGCGCTGCCGCGGTGGCGGCGCGGACGGACGGTTCGTGAGGGGCCAGGGTGGTGCGGGAGAGCCGGGCACGGGGCCCGCCGGCCTCGGAGCGGGGCTGTGCTCGCACAGCAGCCCGGGGAGCCGGCGGAGCGAGGCGGCGTGTGTCTTATTGTGGTCCGTGACCATCCCTGTGCAGGGGCCGTTTTGTCAGTGCCCTCAGCCCGACTGCCGCGTGTCGCTCAGGCACCGCCGTGTCTGTGGCACCGGCCGTGTCTGTGCGGCACCGGCCGTGTCTGTGTGGCACCGACCGTGTCTGTGCGGCACCGGCCGTGTCTGTGTGCGGCACCGGCCGTGTCTGTGTGGCACCGGCCGTGTCTGTGCGGCACCGACCGTGTCTGTGCGGCACCGGCCGTGTCTGTGTGGCACCGACCGTGTCTGTGCGGCACCGGCCGTGTCTGTGTGCGGCACCGGCCGTGTCTGTGTGGCACCGGCCGTGTCTGTGTGGCACCGGCCGTGTCTGTGGCACCGGCCGTGTCTGTGTGGCACCGGCCGTGTCTGTGTGGCACCGGCCGTGTCTGTGTAGCACCGGCCGTGTCTGTGTGGCACCAGCCGTGTCTGTGTGCGGCACCAGCCGTGTCTGTGCGGCACCGGCCGTGTCTGTGGCACCGGCCGTGTCTGTGTAGCACCGGCCGTGTCTGTGTAGCACCGGCCGTGTCTGTGTGGCACCGGCCGTGTCTGTGTGGCACCGGCCGTGTCTGTGTGCGGCACCGGCCGTGTCTGTGTGCGGCACCGGCCGTGTCTGTGTACGGCACCGGCCGTGTCTGTGTAGCACCGGCCGTGTCTGTGTGGCACCGACCGTGTCTGTGTACGGCACCGACCGTGTCTGTGTACGGCACCGGCCGTGTCTGTGTGGCACCGGCCGTGTCTGTGTACGACACCGGCCGTGTCTGTGTACGACACCGGCCGTGTCTGTGTAGCACCGGCCGTGTCTGTGTGGCACCGGCCGTGTCTGTGTAGCACCGGCCGTGTCTGTGTGGCACCGGCCGTGTCTGTGTAGCACCGGCCGTGTCTGTGTGCGGCACCGGCCGTGTCTGTGTAGCACCGGCCGTGTCTGTGGCACCGGCCGTGTCTGTGTAGCACCGGCCGTGTCTGTGTGGCACCGGCCGTGTCTGTGTAGCACCGGCCGTGTCTGTGTGCGCCTCAGCCCCTGCTCTGGGAATTGCAAAGTGCTTCGTTTCACCGCGGGACGTGGCGTTGTGCTCCATAGGCAAAGCTCCGTGTCCCGCCCCGTGCCAGCAGTGCGGTGGTGCTGGAGACAGGGCCCAGGGCAGGGATTTGTTGGGCTCCGCTGATGTGTCTGCCTTGGGGTAGAAATGCAGCAGCGGGAAGGAGGTGGTTGCTTCTGATAACATGTAACAGTCACAGCACAGTCTGCCCTGTTTTAGTTTAGGGACTTCGCAAGTCTGTCACCATTTCTGGAATTTTGTTAGAGAGCTTTCTCTGTATTACTTGAGATCTCCGTCACTTGCCGTGATACACAACTTTTGTTCTGATTTCACCTAGACCCTTAAATAATGAACAAGCATGTTTGAATTGTGTTGTTTTTACCTTCTTCTATAACATGATGGTACTGCCTTCTTTCCCACTTTTGTGATCTGTTCCATGTGCTGGCACTTCAGGCCAATACTCTGATGTGTATATTTTATGTAGAGAATGTAATGGTTTTTAAAGCATATAAAATTTTTGTTTGTTAAAATCTTGTAAACACTGTGTCCTGCCAGAATCTTGCAGTTAGTTAAGTGTGGAAAGAAATGTATAATAATTTATCTAATGATTTCAGTTCAGATAGTTAAATAGTTTAAACAGTAAAGAAACCATACATAATTTTCCAGATCTCAGATCACTTTTGACTGGCAGAAGGAGTTTGACTTTTTTTTTTTCCTGTCAGTTAAGTATGTGGAAAGATCTATATGTCTCCTTTTTATCTCTGTGACCAACTTTAGATATGTCATTGTAGGGGGGTATGTCTCTAACATGAGAAAGGCATGGATCTATTTGGACAGGTCCAGAGCAGGGCCCCAAAGATGCTGTGGGGGCTGGAGCACCACTGCTGTGGGGACAGGCTGAGAGAGATGGGATTATTCTCTCTGGAGAAGAGAAGACTTCAGGGAGTGCTTACAGCCCCTTCCAGTGCCTACGGGGGCTCCAAGAATGCTGGAGAGGGACTTTGGACAAAAGCATGGAGTGACAGGACAGGGGGAATGGCTTTAAACTGACAGAGGGCAGGTTTAGAGAGGACAAGAAGAGATTCTTGGCTGTGAGGGTGGTGAGGCCCTGGCACAGTTGCCCAGAGAAGCTGGGGATGGTATCTGTGCCCATGGCAGAGGTTGGAACCAGGAGATCTTGAAAGTTCTTTCCAACCCAGCCCATGCTGTGATTCTGTGGTCATAGTAAGGTACTTACTGATACCATACTCACTTGTTGAAATGTGACATACAGTTTTATCTCTTTGACAGAGGGAAACATTCACTGCATTTGACACTGAAACTGTTGTGACACTCCTGGTGATAGTGTGCTATACCTCGTGTAGGAATGCACTGGAAGTAGGGAGTGACTGCTGCATTTCTTTCTTGCAGGTTTGCAGGACCCTTATGCTAATAAAATAAGAACAGAAAAATGACGTTAAGGAAAGGTATGTGTATATGTGTTTGTCTGATTTTTTAAAAAATATATCTTGTATCTGAGTTTCTCAGTCATTCTCTGGTTATATTGATTAAGTTTTTTCTTTTTAATTTTCAGTGAACATTTCCATCCTTATAGTGGCTGTTGTCATATTTTTGCTAGTTATTCATCATAACTTCCTAAGCCTCAGTGACTTCTTGAGACGGGAATTGTCAGGTATGTTGGGTTTTATTTTAATTTTTAAAAAAATTATTTTAAGATTTGGTGGGAAAACATATGGTCTGCCAGACAGAACCCACCACATGGTTTGGGTGAATGGAAGGGAGATGTTAGTGAGGTTATAGATGTGGCAGAGGGGACCAAAGGTAAGTGCAGACTATCTTTGTAAAATGTAGCTCAGCCGTTAATACCTTGTGCTGTGTGTGATTATGGGTGGTTAAATGTGTGCAGTCTTTTGTAAATGTGATGTTATTCTATTCATTAACATCTCAGATTCTCAAAAGCTGATGCTTTAAGTGTTTGATACTTGCTCACTGTAATCCACACCTTAGCTCAGACATCCAATGTATAGCAGAAATAATTGAAGTGTTGGGAATTTTAGTGTGATAATAATAATATATAACACTAAAGACAAGCATGTAATCTGTACTCCACAGATCCAAGTCCCTTAGGACTTCAGCCTATAGATTTCATTCCTGCAGCTCCCCAGAGGCTGACAGATGAGGGGAATGAGAAGGAGATTTCTGTGGTCATTGCAGCATCGGATGAGAGGCTTGGGGGTGCAATTGCAGCCATGAACAGCATTTATCAGCACACCAGATCCAGTGTGGTTTTTCACATTGTTACTTTGAATGACACTGTGGATCATTTGAGGTAATGATCTTTTCACTGGATTCCCACAATACTATGAACTTTCAGTATTTCTGAGAGGAGAACGAGCTGTCTTTCCCTGGAGCTGCACTCCGCTGACTTCCAGTCCCATCTGCTGCTGCTTATGGCAGCTTTTGGACAAGGCTGCTGTGGGAGTCATTCCTCCTGGTCAGGTTTCAGGGATGGAAAAGAGATGTCTTTTCCAGTGGGGTTATATCCAACCAGTGAGGTTGGAGTTTGTTGGTGGAAGGGTTGTAGCAGTTATTTCTGTGTTTCACCTAAGCAATTCAAATGCTGGCAGTTGTGTTTCTCCATTTTTGTAGACTGTCCTTTGATCCTTTTATTTTTATCCCGTTCTGTCCACACTGATGGTTTTGGGAAGGACCTGTGATAATAGGACTGTGTATTTCTGCTATAATAAGAAGCAACCTTGTACCTTTCACATGTCCCAGCTGTGCAGTTGCTGACCCTGGGCATGCCCCTGTGGCCACACAGGAGAGCACTGATGCCAGCCATTGATTACACCCCAGATGTGTCTGTTGGGTAGGGGTGTGAGTAGCCCCATCAAGATCTGTGTCACTATCAGTTGGACTTCTTGCTTTTCACTTGATTTTGTCTCATCTAACCAGATCAATGCCTTTCTCTTGCTTGCAGGATGTGGCTGAGGAGCACTCCTCTGAAAAATATGAGATACCGAATTTTGGATTTTGACCCTCGTGTCTTAGAAGGCAAAGTACAAGTGGATCCCCAAAAGGCAGACACCTTCAAACCAGTAAGGATGATGTTGATTACTTTTTGCAATTATTGGTTAATACCAATATATTTTGGTATTGGCTTTTGAACACAGCTAGAGATCAAAACCACATCTGTTAGCATAGAAGGAATCTCTCATAATCAAATTCGTAAATTTCAGTAAAAATAAATTTTTATATAGTGAGAGATGGATTTGAATATCTATGTATGCATGCCTAGTATAATTTTTTGCTGCTAGCCACAATGAAACACAGCAGCTGGCATGTCAAACATGCCAACACCTTGGAGATACTGCAGCTCTATGGGGACAAATAAGAAATTCTAATATAGACCAGTTTTAAAGTTAGTTTATCAATACATAGATTCATGGTAAACTAAGAATTGATTGAACATGTTTATTTGAAATTACTTGTAGGATATTACTGCCTATTTTACTTCCTTGATAGAAATTATTTTGGACATTAGTGCCATAGATTAGTGCCAGAAAAATCAGTCAATTTCACATTTATTTGGACAGTTTTTTCATTTAATTCTTCACTTCTCTTGCTTTGCTGTTCTCACAGTTAACTTTTGCAAGATTCTACTTGCCCAACTTGGTACCTCATGCAGAGAAGGTCATCTATGTGGATGATGATGTGATAGTGCAAGGTATGGGACCTTTGTTAGCTGCCACTGGCCTTATGCTGAGGTCAGTGTCTCATCTCTCACAGAAACCAGACATTTCTGCTTCAAGAAAAGATGTAAAAACTTTGTAAATAGGAATTAATTGGGTTAAACTGACTGGGTTTATCTGCTCTAACAATGGGCTGAACAAAGCCTAACTTGGCACTTAGTCAGGATTGCTTTTGATTTTCTTGTGCTTACTTCCATTTTCCAGATGATATTGTTGAACTTTACAACACTCCATTGAAACCTGGTCATGCAGCTGCGTTTTCAGATGACTGTGACTCAACCAGTAGTAAAGTTGCTGTCCGTGGAGCAGGCAATCAGGTTAGTTTTGGTCTTATTCAGTGATAACAATACTGTAGATCTCAGGCATTTGGGAATGTTCCAAATGCTGTAAACTTAAACATGTGACTGTCTCTGCCCAAACCAGTTTTACAAATGGGGACCTCCAGTTTCTGTTTAGGCTCAGTAAATTACTTTTGCTGTGCTTTACAATGAGAGCAGTTCTCACTGTAGAACAGTAGGAGAACATCTGAGGGAGAAATTTTCATTTGTGAATATATAAAAAGTACTTTTTCTGACACTGATACTATATTAATAATATGGTATTATTAAGACCATGCAGCATTCCTTAAAATATGTAGTCTATATAATCACATTTTTAAAACGTTACACCTCTTAAGCTTTCTTTCTGTCATTTTAAAGGAAGGGATATTTGCTCTAACAGCTTCAACTTAGGTCTATCTGTTGTGAGTTGTGCAGAATTTTCTTTAGGTATTTCCCCATATTTTAAGCTAACTACTACTCTCTTTTTTTTTTCCCCCTCAGTATAATTATATTGGGTTTCTAGATTACAAAAAAGAAACCATCCGAAAACTTGCCATGAAAGCCAACACCTGCTCTTTCAATCCCGGAGTTTTTGTTGCCAATTTGACTGAATGGAAATTACAGAACATCACTAAACAACTGGAGAAGTGGATGGCACTTAATGTGGTGTAAGTACCCCAAGCTGGGGGTGGCAGCAGCTCAGGGCTTGGGTTCTGCTGGGGGCATTTCCCCGTTGAAAGAATGGCTGTGTGTGTATCTCTGGATTCCTTTTGTGCTGCTGCAAGTGAAAAACCAACTCAGCAGCATCCTCTCCCAACTTCTTTTCAACTGCTCTTCCAGAGAGGAACTTTACAGTAAGACTCTGGCTGGCAGCATCACAACACCTCCACTGCTAATTGTGTTCTACAAGCAACATTCCAGTATTGATCCCATGTGGAATGTCCGACATCTTGGTACGTATGAAACATTTGTGATGCTGCTCCCCCAGTGTATTTTTCCAGATCTGTAGCTGGACACCTCATTGATGATGCAACAAAGTGAGCTTTCATTCCCCCATTCTGTCCCTTGTTCTTTAGGAAAAACAGCTTTGCAATACCAGCTTGGGGCTTGTGGGCCTGAGCGTTTTTCAAACTGCTGGGGGTTCTTGAATTGATTAACTCACAAAATCCTTCTGATTTTCCACAAATATATTATATCTGATGTGATTTGAGGTGTTTCTTCCAAAACTATTGAGAAGAACAGACATTTGTGTCTGTTCTATTGGTGAAACCCCAGTGCTGGGAGAGCTTTTTCAGATTTTGTTTCTGATGAACAGTACATAAGCTGCTGAATTCATCTGGGTGTTAAGGGAGTTTTGAAGAACTTGGAAGTTAAGGCAGCATATGAAAATAGACACGGAGAGAGATCAAAGTGGCATTCAGCTGTACCTGATTGTTTTTCACTTTGCCCTTATTTCTGCCTCCCTCTTTCTCTATAAATGATAATATTTGCTTTGTTAAATCCTTTGCTTTGAAGTTAATGTTTGCATGTTGGTGTTTCTGCTGCCTTTATTTCAGGCACTAATGCTTCTTTTTCAATTTAAGGGTCTAGCGCTGGGAAAAGGTACTCCCCTCAGTTTGTGAAAGCTGCCAAGCTGCTCCATTGGAATGGACATTTCAAACCGTGGGGAAGAACAGCTTCCTATGCAGAAGTCTGGGAGAAGTGGTATGTCCCTGACCCTACAGGCAAGTTCAACTTGATCCGCAGACACTCGGAAGCCTATGAAGCAAAGTAGAGTCCATCTGAATAAATCATGGTGTTTTCTCAGGAAACTTCTGGAGCCAAGCAGAACTTTTTCTTTAGCCATCTTGTATTACAGAGCCATCCTTACCTTCTGGAGCACAAGGTGATGCACTTACTCAGGTGCAGTCCTGAAATGCACAGGTCCAAAGGAGGCTCATGTCACCTGTGTGACACAAGATGCTACTCCAGCAGCACTACAGAAAACAAGGGAAGATCTCCACAAATGAGCACTTTTTGTTTATGTCATTTCAGTCCTGTTCTCTTGGTCTTTACTACAAGTCTTCTAGCGGAGGATCACTCTGTCAGTTACAGAAACAAAGTTTCTAAGAACAGGATACAAATTCAGCTGGTGCTTGCCACCAGCAAATCTTGCACAGCAATGTACTGTAATTAAGAGCTGCCTGGGTTTTGTTCTGGGTTTTTTTGTTGTTTGCTTTGTTTTCTTATCCTGTGAAATAATTCCCTCAAAAACCCTTTCTTGCATGAAATCTCCTCCCAACCATTTCTGTTTAAGTCTTTCTTGCAGAATTTTGCAAAACTGAATCCTTTTTGAAGGATGAATCCTTCAAGTCTTATTTCACTATGCAAAATGGTTTTAACTGCCAGTGAACACTAAACCATTTTTTTGTAAAGCAATGGATGAAACTTTGTTCAAAAATAAAGCTAATTGTAACATGCTGACTCCAGCCTCAGGTAAATGGCAATCTAATTCATCTTGATGTAGGCAGTGTTTTGTTTGTACTTACAGTAGCAAGTTATTGAAGGCAAAGGCAATTGCTCTCATGTAATTCTAAAACAGTGCCAAATACTTACTTTGGGGACCAGGCTATATGAATTACAGATTAATTTTGTTATTGTTGAGTTCCTCAGAGTTCTCTGCAGCAAGCTTGGCTCTGCTATAGTGTTTCCTGCTATGCCTTCCTCAGTCTGGGAACTCAAGTGAGATGCCTGTGCCCTCTGCAGCCTGCTGCCCATCACCTGTGCTCAGGTAAGTTGGTTTGGTTTTTTATAGTTGTACTGTTGATGAGTGGTTATTATTAGCTGATATATCCCAGCAGCAATTGTGCCAACTATTCCGATTAATAGAAGTTTGCACTCAGGTTGCTTGTGAAGAGCCCTTGGTGGAGGATGTTCAGACAAAAGGCTTTGTGTTCATGCAGTGACAGCTGAGTCTGCCTGGTCTGAAATAAAGGGCAGTAGTGGTAAAGGGCTCATTCCTGACCATGAATACGGTCTTAGTTCTGCTTTATCATTTTTAAGGATTTCAAACTGCTTTTCTCATTGCAGTCTGCATTTATCATTGTTTTATAAAGACAAAGGGTTTATCCCCTAGAAAGGTCTTTTTATAAGGCAAAATGAACAGACTAAGCAAATCTAGTAGAATTTTTTAAAAGGTGTTAATATAGGCAATAAACTTTATGACTTAAAGCTGAATAACAATCAGTTTCCTAGAACTGTATAAAATCTGGTACTATCAAGGGAGATGCACTATTATATACATTATTTGACACAGCAAGAATTGAGTCTTTGCACCCTCTCTGGTTGTGCAGCGCTCCTCCAGCTTCTGCTGCAACACAAGTCTTCTTGACTGTTCTGAAAGCCAGTAGTAACTCCAAACAGTGCCTTCACACCTGATTTGTTACACATAGTCTGTATTAAAATCATACGCATCATCTTCATCTGCTGGTTTATCTAGGCTGAAGGACAGGGATCTGGAATGTTCATTTCCTGAGAAGATAAAATCCTGTGTTAGTGAAACCAGGGCAGGTGCTGGAGTACCCCGAGACCGTCCTTCAAGCCAGCGTTCTAAATACACACCTGCCATCTGCTCTTTGGAATTTGTTGGATTTCTTTGTTGTTTTCCAGGCTTTGCTTTCCTGGTGACTTGAACCTGGCTTTCCTACAAGTCAGAGAGGTTAGACATTATTCAAACATCACTAATAAAATCTCCCATGCAAATGAAACCTAAGAGAGCCTGGCGAGAGTGTGGAAGTCCCCTTGTATAGCTGAGCCTCACTGCTGAGGCCAGGTGACTTGGAACAATGTTGTTTCCTTAATTAATGAAAAGCCCAACCCTAGTGAAACACTCATTTACCTCTTCAAAATCATCATCATCATCTTCTTCCATATCATCTTCTTCATCATCACTTTCTGTGAATTCCTCTTCCTCCTCCTCTTCTTCCTCTTCCTCCTTGCTTGTTTCCATGTTTCCCCACTCTGATCCTTCCTCTATCATTTTATTTTCCTCTATTATCCCATTTGTCATACCAGGTGACTGAAAAACAATGCTGCTTGCTGGACTGGGGTGTTTTAAAGCTGCAGAAAACACAGAAATGTCTGTTCAGTCCCTGTCAGCCAGCACAGATGTAATGCCCACCCCCTTGAGAGGATATACTGCAGTTCTGCCCCCTCCCTGCCACAGACAGGGCTCCCACACAGTGCTCTGCCACCAAAGCCAAGACAATTCTCTAAGAAAAGCTTTCTCTGGGGCATCTACATAAGACTGCTAGAAGCTGGAAAACTTAGATTTGAGTACAGATAAGTTTACCTAAGTAGGTTTAGATTAGATAGCAGGGAAAATATTCTTTACTGGGAGGGTGGTGAGGCCCTGGCACAGGTTGCCCAGTGAAGCTGTGGCTGCCCCATCCCCAGAACTGGTACAGACCAGGCTGGATGGGGCTCTGAGTAATGTGGTCTGAGTGAAAGGAGGCCCTGCCCATGGCATGGGTGTTGGAACAAGATGGTCTTTAAGGCCCCTTCCAACCCAGGCCAATCTGTGACTCTATGGTTAATGGTAGCCTATTACAGTAACAGTCCTACCTTGAACAGTGTTGCTGTTTTCTTGGTCTAGGTTGTTTAAATTAAAGCCCTCCTGCATTTCAGCTATTTTTTGTCCTGTAAGATACAGTGGTGGTTTCTGAAATCCTGGAGGTTGTGAGTAGTACTTAATTCTGGCTCTGAAAATAAAAATCAGCATTAAAAACCAACTAAAGCTAACATAGTTAAACCACTGTATTTAAAAATAAAACCCAGAGCACAAAGCTCTCGAACTGCTCAACCTAAATACTTGTATTATTATCATCTGTTTAACAACAGTTCAGTAGCTATTTAAATTTGACTCGGAAGTTGTCAACAGTATTAAGTGGGTAGCCCACTCCTTAGAGGAAAAAGAAATGGCACTTTATCATCACAAATCACCCGCCTGTGAAACCATGAGATGTAAAAGCAGCTGAACCACTTGATAAAGGGAGATAAGCACAGTCAATTACTGAATCTGAGTTACATTTATTCCTACCCTCAGAATATAGGAGCCACCCTGAATTTCCACAGAAAGTTTGCCACATCCTTTCCAGTCTAGAAGAGGACTACAAGGACTTGGTAGTTGAGAGGAAAGCAGATTTCCATAACAGAGTTACAGTGTAAGTCCGCAAACTGTCTATGGAGTAATGTGCAACAGGCTTTGACTCTTCTTGTGTAACCTTCACTACTTCAGAAAATTATCTGTGGATGGCATTCTCTAAATCTATTGGACAATTCAGCTCTTTATCAATGTAAAATGTGAGAAAGCAAGGGAAAAAACAGCTTCTTCTTTTTAAGTACTTTGCTGGACTTAGTGCTTCTGCTGTGCTGGATTAACAGTGAGAAAAAGGTGAGCAGCATAGAGCAAAGTTCACAGCATACATACCCTGTCCAGTCACAAAGCACTAATTTAGCCATATTTTCTATGTCAGGAACACCTCCCTTTTTCAGCATGCCCCTCTTCTGAGCCAGTAAAGATAAAAACTCTTCAGGGTCCCTGAAATCTGGGATATTATAGTGCATCATTACCTAGGGCAAAAGAAAACAGCACATTCAAAAAGAGATGCCCACCTTTCTCATAGTTTTAGGAATGAAATAGCAAATCAAGTTGGGTAACAATGAGGACAGAGAATGTGAAAAGCTGGTTTTTTTCTTGCATGTGGGAGTAAACATTACAAAGTAAAATGCCTACTTCATCCACAAACTCATCTGCCATTCACCCAGACTCGTGGGTGTATAGAGATAGTACACAGGGCTGTGAAAACCCTTCTCATAGAACTGAAAGGTAATTAGGCTTAGAGTGAAATCAGAGTTGGATCTGAGGTCTTCACTGTGATTATAGGACACAGAAAGAATATCATCATTTTTCACTCTCTGATTGTGTGATGAGGTCTTAAAAGCAGTGTTGAGTACTCTGGCTGTCAGGATCATGGCATGCTGTTCTGCCTTCTAAGTATGAAGGATCTCACTTCGCATTGCCACTTTGCATGGTTGGGGAAAAGCAGTGCAAAAACTATCAAAATTAGCTAAAGTAAAATGAACTTTCATTACTGGGCCTATAAAACCTATAGAGAAGTCTGATGCAGTGAGAGATGTAGAAGATGTAGGAGCTCACCTGCTGCTTACTGCAGTGATTTATGATGGCAGTTACTCCTTCAAGCACATCTGCTGAGTCTGATGCTTCCATGTCTATGATACTTCTCAAGGCCAGAGCCAGGGCACTGTTGGAAGGATCCGCAATTATAGCTGGACTGTCCAGTATCTTTGTCTGCTTATCAAGCTGCACAATTTGCATGGACCTATTCAGAGAGAAATGCACTATGAGTAGATAATCAGTGAAGGACTGGTAATGGTGAGGGATGCAAGACACAAAGCTCAGTGTTGGATTGAATGTACTTCATACAGTCAGTTTCACTGTTTTGTCATCATGTGCTTTGTGTAGGATAGAAATTTAAACATACAAAACATCAAGTTTATACATCTGTATCCCCTAGAGAGACCTTGCATCACACAGATCCTTTCAAGTTGCAAACTGAAATGTCCATTTAAAACCGCACACTGACATACTTTGCCCCAATGGATTGAAACACAAACTCAAGGTAACTGGAACACAACAAACAAGGAAAGCAACAGCTTTTATCAGACTGAGCTTACTTGGTAACCCCTCTTGCCAGGCCAACATTACAGGCACGCTTTCCTTTAAGACTGTTGATTATGCTGCTCTTTCCCACGTTAGGGAAACCTGAAAAAAATCACATAAATCCTGGTAAGTTAAATAAGAAAACTCAGTTTTTTAACACTGATCAAAACTGCTTCTTCCAGGTGTCTTTGCTAAGGTACAGTGTCAGTGTGAGATCAGAGTTGGATCTGAAGTCTTCACTACAAAAGTAAGACCAAAGCATGTATCCTCATTTCTCACCCTTGTAGAATATGTGGTGCTACATTCAGTGTTTTTTTTGTCAGGCAGGAGGCAGTGCCAGTGGACTTCCTTATGCTCCCACAGATCCCTAAGCAACACATGGATATGCACCATGGATCACTGTCAGCAGAAGTACTACCACAGTGTGAGCCTTAGATCAAAGTAAGAACAGTGACTAAAAAGCACATTAGCAAACCACGTTGGCAGTTCTATCCAGTCCATAATACAGGGTCCCAAAGCTTTATGGGAGAAGGAAACTCCTCCTGTTTTTCCAAACACTTACCTACTACCCCAACCTGAATGGCTTTGTCTTGGGTCTTGCCATGCTCTTGAAGAAGTTTCAAAAGGCATTTGCTTCCGAAATATTGAGAGGTTTGTGAGAAATCAACACGTGCACGTCTTTTTATGACCTGTTCCTGCTACAGGATTCAAAGGCAAAAAAAACCCCATGGTCAGGAGCTATTTAGGAAAATAAAATACGGATGCTTAGATTTACTCATCTACTGTAATTTCAATGGCAAGAATTCCCCCACTGTACTGCAAAGCTCAGCTGAAGTGTAAAGGCACATCCATCAGTCACAGAAGTGCAATCAAACAAGGGGAAAAGGAATTTTAAAGATGTTTCAGCTTGTATGATTGCAAACCCATGACGTCCTCATGGGACGACGTGCAGTGCTCTTACCATAGTCTTGTCCTTCATCAGCATTGCTGATTTAAAAGCAACTGTTGGAAACTCCTTCTTCAAAAAATTCAACCATTTCTCTACGTTGTCCTTTGGCACTAAATCTGGAGAGAAGAGCAGTTCTTTCACTCCTTAAATGAATCTTATTATGACAAATAATGTTTGGCTGAGAACTCTAGTATAAAGTACTGAGTACATTCCCCAAAGGCATCCAGTGGCTCTTTTTCTGCCTTAGCAGAACACACAATTACATTTCTGGCCTCTGTGTTAGGTTTTTAATGCTGGGGTCTTGCTAGAAGACTTTGTATCATAAAGAGTGACTTTCTGTGAAGGATTATCCCATAATTCCTATAAAGGCTACTCTACTACAGAGTTCCCTTTGCTCTTGTTGTTGCTCTTGGTATTTTATTTTCTTTATTTAGCTGCTGGTAACTCGGTAATTTCTAGCCTTTATAGCGAGCTCAGAGTTGGATCTTATGTCTTCAAGGGAATCTCAGATTCCTTTAAAGTCTTCTTCATAGCTCACCTACCACAGAACCACACTGGCCAGTTACACTTTGAGAAAGCCTGTGTTTCTTACCAATTTTGTTCAGAACCAACAGCAGCTTTTTGTTTCCTCCAGAGCAAGTGACAGCTTGCTCCAGCTGCGGACAGCGGCAGCCCATTGGATCTCTTGCATCCAAAACCTCCAGAACCACATCTGAGGCCTCAAGCACCTGGGTCAGAAAAGAATACAAAATTCAAATAAGACATCACATACCAGATGACAACTCTGGAATAGCTGTGGCTTACAAAAATAGTTGTAAACACTTTCTGTTGTAAAATCCCTTACTTCAGTGTTCTAGTTTATCACACACAAACTTCATGTTCTAAACAGTAATACAAAAAACCAGGAAAATAACAAGTGATCTCATTGTTGACTCTCACGTAATGATATAAAAATATTTGAAACATTTCACCTTCTGAAGCTCCCTGCAGAATGATTTCTTTGAATTTTTATTTAGCAGCTTGTTAGTCTTTCCTTTAGATTTGCCAGAGGATTCCTGAAGCAAATAAAAACAAATATAAATTATTTGAATGAGAATTAATGTCTAATACTTGTGTGCATATTCATCATGAAAATGTAACATGTAACATGCTGCTTAAGAAGGTGCAGTTTCAGGATGACTTCTATAGGTTCAAAGAATCAAAATCATACAGGACACCTACCTTTCCCTCTGCTTTTTCCTTGATTTTGTCTGTATTCTTTTTAGCTTCCAGCTTCCTCTTTTTTTCATGTTCTTTCTGTCTGTTGAGCTTCTGCTTTTGTTTCAGTTCTTCAAGCTGATTGCAAACAAAAACCCAAGCCAGATAAAACATCTTCGAAGGTGGTAAGGAAGAATGTTCTTTGTTCCCATTTCTGACCCAAATTCTTGAGACAGCTCAGTTAGAAGTCTTGGCTGTCCAAGTGACTCTGGGAACTCTTTTTTTGCATCCTACCCAGAGGCAACCATCCATTAGCTTGATCCCAAAATAGCTGCTCTACAGCAACCATTACAGCTGGTAAAGGTGCTGCTCCCATGTCACATATTAAAAATAAAAGAACAAATTTTTGCACACTGTACCATGCTGGAAATAAATATATTATTTTTCCAAAGCATGTGTCTATTAGGACCATGTACAATCTGCCATGACGGCACCTCTGAGTGCACACTTACGCATACAAAGCTTTCTTGAAAACAGGGATGGTGTTAGTTCTCATCCTCTTTACCACAAACTGTATTTTACCCTCTGCTTTCTTTGCTCCGCTTCCCGCAGAAGCTCCTCCTTAAACGGCGCAGCACTGGGAATTCCGGGATCTTTCTTGGGCTTTTTGTGTCCACGTTTCTTGGCCTCCTTCCTGACTTTTCGGTGGTGTTCTCTGATCTGAAGACAGGAACGAGAAAACTTTCTCAGTCTAAGGCCAAAAACTTAAATGTACCGGCCCCCAAAATGCAAAATGCAGCGATGGGGGCCCGGCACGGCCGGGACTCACCTTCTTCTGGATCTTGTACCGCTTGTGGCAGCTTATCCTCTTGCTCGCCTTCCTCAGCTCTGCAACGCACCGCGCCCGTCAGCGCCGTGTGCTGATACACACATCCCCCGCCACCGGGGCCGCGACCGAGCTCCCGCCCCGGCGTTCCTCCGACATCCTGGCCCCGATTCCCCCGCCCCGAACCGGGCCGCCGTTCCCTCGAGCCCCCATCCCCGCTGCTCGCTCGGCCACGGGCGATCGCCAATCCCCGGTGCCAGGCCGCCTCCCGCCCCCTCCTCCCGGCCCCCCATGCCCATCCCGGTGCTCCTCCCGGTGCTCACTCGGCCGCTTCATGGCGCCGCCACGTGCTCCCGCCGCTGGGCGCTGCCGTAAAGCGCGCCGGCGCTGCCCCGCCGGGGTGTCGCGCGGGCTAGGCGCGTTGGGCGGCCGGGCGCGCTTTGCGGCAACGGCGGCGGCGGCGGCGGCGGCGGTGTCGGGACGGGCGGTACCGGCGGGACGGGACGGGCCGGGCCGGGCGGACCCCGCGCACCCACCCCGTGTCGGCCGCGGCTGCGGGAGGCGGAGCGGAGCCGACGGGGTGAGCGGCGCGGGCGGGGCGCGGGCCGGAGCTTGGAGGCCGCTGCCTCCCTTTGTGTGGCGGCGCCGCCCGAGCGCGCAGCGGCCCCGCCGAGGCGGGCCCGGGGCGCCGAGCGCCGCCCGCCCCTGTCACTTCCCCCGGGCCCGGGTCGTGTCGCTGTCCCAGTTCCCGGCCCCTGGCCCGGGTGCGCCTCAGCCCTTCCCGCCCTCTTGCCGCCGTGTTCCCCGTCCCGGCGCCGGGCCGGGCCCGCAGGGTGACAACGGCCGCTCCCGGAGCGGGCCTGGGGACAGCAGCGGGTCCTGCCCGCGGTGGTGGCAGCGCGGGGTGGGCCCGGGACACCGACCTGTCCGCCCGGTGCCAGGAAAGGGGTTTTCTTTGTCTCCTGCCGGGGATGACACCTCACCTCCCGGGCAGGGGCTCCGGCACTTCGGGGAAATTACAAATTTGGCATCTTTGTTTCTTGTCCCGGTGTTGATAAAGCGATGGATGTGTTGTCCCTCTCGCTTCTTTGCCAGCTTTGCCCTTTTACAGTGTTTCGTTGCTGTCATCCCTCTCTTCTCATCCCGTAACGGGTTTCAATGGGATCGACAACCGGGAGGAATTCTGGCTGCATTTCCCTCCCTTGTTCCCTTTGCTAAATTTACCGTGTTTAGTGTCTCTGTTGAAACGTGAGAGATCTTGATAGCAATAAATACTACCCGTGGTTTCTATTGGCTTTTGGCTCTCCTCTGCCTGGAAGCAAAAAATGAAATGTATGCTAGAATGCATTGCTTTATTTTAAGTGTGTTATGTCCACAGTGTGTAAACCTATTCGTGTAGTGAGGTTGGAGTGGGTGACACTTGTGGTCAGTCTATACAGCTTTTGAGAGAGACTACCTTACTCCCGTTGTGTATATGTCAGTATACATGTGAATTATTAATGGCCAAAGCATTTTTTGCTGTGGTTTTGTGACATTTTTATGGCTGGTGGGAGCAATTACTAAGGAGATTCTCAAGCTCCTGTTGCATAGGAGGTGGCTCCAATTTCTAGCTGTGGAGAGCCTTGGTGTGACTGTTGAGAGACTGTGAGCGAGCAGTGAGATTGCAGGAGAAAGTCTGGGAGACAGGTTAAGTAAAACAATATTTCTGTGCATAGCGGAGTTCTCTGTGCTTAGGAGTGTGGAGATCTATCTAGAGAGAAGTTTGTGTTTTGGAGCCTCACATTCAGCAAGAGTTTTATATCAGCAGGTCTCTCACTGAGGGTTCTTGGTGTCCAGACTGATACGTGTTTTGCACGGTTATTGGAGGAGAAAAATGTATTTTGGAAGCTGTGTCCAAGTGGTGAGGGTGTCTTGATCACACCAGTATCAGAGTATGGCTGAGAGCCACAGAGTTTGTGCCTCAGATAATGGGCATGAAGCAGCTGATGTGCAGTTTGCAGGCAGGTGCTGGTTGGGAGGTTCCCAAACCTTTATTTCAGGATGGGATTAGACTTAAGTGTACTTTTGGGTTCCTGGTTGAAGCAGAATTATTGATTTTGGTAGTCCCTCCTGCCTTTTTTTCACAACCAAGGGCTTGTGTTTCCCAGCATGTGCCTGGTTGAGCCTCTCCAGACTGTAGCCCTCAGATGAAAGTTGGAGGCAGTGCCGAAGTGTGAGGCTGGTTGTCAGTTCCCAAGATGAATTGCCTGCTGATAAAGCACAGAGCTTCTCTGCATGTCTGTGTTACGAAAACGTCCACAGAGCTGAACAGGGAAAGAGTCTCTCTGGGGTTTGATTGAAGGCAGTAGTTGGATGAACTACAGAGAAGCAAACATTTTGCCATAAAATGGTTCTGTATATTTCACATGGAATTTCTGGGAAAAACATTGGACTTGGAGACTGCTTAGAAATTGAAACAGTGTATTTATAGTGTATGGCTGCATACTTATTGCTTACTTCTGAGTATAAAAATCCACTCTGAAGAGTGATGGAGGTGCATCATCTTAGAGTTAAGTTTTTGTTGACCTTAAGATTATGTTATTATAAGCACTGTACTGCTTTGCATTCTGTAACTTTTACTGCTTTCTGGTTTGTACTCTCAGGTCAGATATCAGTTGTGTTTACTCTCTGCTCTGCTTGATGAATCATTCCCTAGCAAGTGGCTGTGAAATCTGTAATGCATATTCAGGAATGTTAGAGAAATGTGTTTTTGCTGTGACAATGACAGAAGTGTCTACCATTCTGTATACAAAATTACTTTGTAGAGTTTCTGCTGGGCTAAAAAAAGTTACCTTCTGTTTCCTGCTTTTTTCTCTGTCACTGTAATTATCCATTTTATTCTTTGATTTTATTCTTTATCTGCCTACTCTGAATTTTCTTCTCTACCTCTTTCCTTTTTCTTGTCTTCCAGTTCTGGCTGTACTAACACCATTACTGGTTTGCCACTCTTAAGAGTGTCACCTTCTCGCAGTATCTGTGCTTGGCCATCAGACACTATGAGGAGACTGGCTTTTCGAGGTGCTGGTTCTACTCTGGTAAATCTGGTAAATTATTGATTGTATCTCCATTACTCTGCCTTGGCCTTTTGCTTTTCTTTTGTAACTGTTAATTATTTCTGCCTTATTCATCTCATGTGTGTGCTTGAAGTTATCTCTGTCTCTAACAAAAATACTTCAATGCAATTACATTGTGCTGCCATACCTTGTTAATAATCATCTGAGTGCCTCCTAAAAGAAATTCTTGGATTTGGTTGGAAAGTGGGCATAGGCTGGGATAGATGGATCTGTTCTGTCCTCAGCCTTTGAGACTGCCACAAATAAAGGTATTTTTCTGATGCTGTTGCTGGAAGTTGGGAAAAAGCCAACAACTTGTTCCATAAATTACCGTAGTTGTTGGATGGTGGTTATTCGTTTGTCACTGCTTGTTTTGGTAAATGCAAAATCATGGCCAAAAGAGAAGGGGGCTTTTTCTGCTTCTCCATGGTTGAGCCATTCATTGCACACATAAAGTGTGAGTGGGAGGTCCCATGGTGGTTGAGACCTTTTTTTCACTTGAGTATAACACAAGGTATTCTGTGGCCATTTTCATTTGTAATTTGTTTTGTTTGTTTGTTCAGGCTTTTTCCTTTGTTGGTCTGTTTTTCGTGGTTTTTTTTAGTTTGACATGGAATGAAGTGCTTTTACACCAGAACTGAGCATGTGTCTTTGTACAGCTTTTTTTGTTGAAAACAGTGGTTCTTGCTTATTTGTCATGTATACAATGGGGTATCAAAATGTAGAGAGTTTAAGAATATATTCTACTAACAGCTGCTGAATTCACCTCCATCACTGTGAGCTTCAAGGTTTCTGGCCTCGCTGTCATTGGTGACTATAAAACTGTAGGAGCCTTTTGGCTTCCCTTTACTCTTGGGAATTTTCACAAAGTTGGTGTTTACAGAAATGGCTTAACTGACCTGTAGCATTTATCAAATAACTCATCAGAAGCTTTGCTACCTCTGTAGGTAGCTCTCAGCAGAGGGTTTGGATGCAATGCCAGGGCTTTAAGAATGTTTGTGTTCATTATAGAAGAAGTTGGATTCCATGGGTTCCAAGAGGCGAAGAGCTACCTCTCCTTCCAGCAGCGTCAGCGGCGGAGACTTTGATGATGCTCATCACTCCACCAATATACCAGGCCCAAGCAGGAAGAGGAGGAGACTTTCCAATCTCCCAACTGTAGATCCTGTTAGTACCTTCTTAGTACTTGCACCTCTTTTCTTTTTTTCTTGGGAGTACTGTATCCATGTCTGGGATATGCTGGATTGTAAAATTAATGACCATATGTAGCACACGTACACTGGTCCTGAATCTGTTCCTGCCTTGCCTGAGCTTTGTTTAGGATCTCATTCAGCTTTGGTTTGGTCCTGCTTCCCCTGTTTAATCTTTTTCTTTCCTGTTTTGCTTTTGCTGCTTTTCTCTTTTTGCTGATGCTTTTAGCAGATGGAAGGATGTTGGAGAATGAGCTGAAATAACATGCAGAAGTTGAGAGCTGTGTCTGCATAGCAAATGCAGAGAGGGATAAGTGGAGAATGGCACAGGCTGTGCTGAAGTGTACAATGTCTCTGCTGTGCCTTTGCATGAGCAGTCTAATGTTGATTAATTGCAGGGCAGAGGAACCCCTGTTGTTATTGTAGAGGGCTGTAACCTGGAGAGAATTGTACTTGAATTAATTCTGGGTGTTTTACTTAGAATTAGCATTGAAATAAAGCTCCCTGTGTTCAAAAAATAAATGGAAATTCTGCAGTACTTGACACACTTGTCAGGTATCCTGCTAAAGTGTGAGGTGCTGCAGTTGCTTCTCACTTCTGCTTTAGGGCATGCTGTGGATTGGCAGCTTGTCCTTCCCTTTGTGAGCAGGCTTTCCTTTGCTACCTCCTCACAATTATCTCCTTTTTTCAGTTACTTTTTTCTTGCATTTCAGATTGCTGTCTGTCATGAGCTCTACAACACCATCAGAGACTACAAAGATGAGCAGGGCAGGCTCCTCTGTGAGCTCTTCATCAGGGCACCGAAGAGAAGGTAAGACCACAGGTCTGGTTAGATCTTGAACCTGAGATTTAATCAGGGAGAAGTGGAAATTGATAGATACTTAAGCATTAATCTGTGAAAAGTCTAAGATGCATTTTTCATAATTTCACACCAGTATTTGATCCAAACTTTTGGTATAATTATTTAATGGGACATGCTTACACTGGTACCCTTTCTCAGGGAAAAAAAAAAGGATCCACTGAATTAATTTAAAATATTTTTTTTGACACCTGCCTAAAACTTCTGTGCCTTTGATTATAAAATATTCTGTGTAAATGGTGGGATGTAATCCTAAGGACATAGCTTGGGAAGGTCAGTAGAAGTGACCCTTGAAAATGCAGTAGCTAGGTAAGAGGCTGAATTTTGTCTTACACTCAGAAAATTGAGGACAGTAACAGAACATACATAAAGTGAGCTGACTGATAGACTACTGTCCAGATCTTTTAGCTGTAACAAAAATATACTGAAACTTTCTTTGACTTATTTAGTCATAAACATGCACAAGCTTTAGTGCTGTGGTTTTGGTTTTACTGCTTGGAATATGATGCCTATTTTTGTCATTGCAACAGAAATCAGCCAGATTATTATGAAGTGGTTTCTCAGCCAATTGATTTAATGAAAATCCAACAAAAGCTGAAGATGGAGGAATATGATGATGTGAATGTGCTGACTGCTGATTTCCAGCTTCTCTTTAACAACGCAAAGGCTTACTATAAGGTGAGCAAACTACATGTAAAGGCTGAAATTCATGGTAAAAGGGGTAGAGATGTTCAAGTTCTTCCTTGGTTTGGCCAAAACATCTTCAGTTTAGCCTGAAGTATTATTGGTAGGAGAACAGCACACATTGCAGTTATTTGCATAGATTTCCATAATATTGACCGTATCTTCCGAAGATGTCCTACTATAATGATTTTTTCTGTAGAAAATGATAAAACAATGTGGGGAGGATCTTCATGTAGTTTCCCAAAAGAGATCAAAAGCAAAAATGGAGATATAAACTGAGAAAAATACTGCTCTATAAAAGCCTTCTAATTTTACAACACACTTTGTGTAACCTTTTAAAACGGAGAAAGATTTCCCCCCCTCCTTCAGAAGGAAATGTTTATACATAACAGCGAGCTTATGGTAGGAGTGTTGAATCTTCCTCTTCCATTTGCCACTTAATAAAATGAAAAAAGGCGCATTGCCTGTCATGGTCAGTAATGATAGATGTGAGTGTAATGTTATCAAGGCTACCACCCCCTTGACCATTCCCCAAATTGGGTGTGTGTTTTATTATGGATATTAATGGGTTTTATTGCCGTTTTCATAAGGAAGTGCAAAAAAAATTTGATTAATCTTGTTTAATGAAAGACTATGTTAAATCCATAAATCGGTGAAATTGTATGTAGTGGATGAGAGGATACAACAAATCTAATCCTGCTAATATTGCCTTTATTTTTAACTTCGGAGATGATCCAAATGATGCTTTCTGAATAACCCAGCTGGTGTAACCAGGTGACATTGAGAAAGGCAGTATTTGTTTTGCTTATGTGCGTGTGTGTGTGTAGTAGCTTTTTGAGAAACAATCAGATTTAGGGTTTAATGCATTTGCACGTTCTGCCTCCAGGAGGAAAAGTACAAAGATTTCCAAATCCATTGTGCACTTCTGGAGCTTTGCAAGGCACTCAGTGTGAAAAACCCAACATTAATGGACTTTTACATGAGGGAAAAGGACTTGATGGCAGGAAAGAATGATCAGGGTTTTACAGTTTACAGAGTGTGTGCTGCCTTTGCCTACAGAATTGTGGACTCAGCATTTAACTGTATCATAAAGATCTTGCATTAGGCTAAAAATACATATTCTAGGATGAAAAAATGTGGGCATTTCCAGAGAATTATGGAGCTGTGGGCTGGAGGTGTGGCACACAAATACATAACCTCTTCTTTAACCTTTCTCCTTTCCCAGGCAGCTCCGCGGCTGTACGAACCAGGGACAGTGATTTGTTGTCAAGGTCTTTATTCCAGCAGATGTTTTATTGGCAGTGCTAGAGCAGAACAGCAACCTTTGGGTTTTTTGTACTTCTGGTCTAGTCTCACACTCCGGAGCATCTTGCATTAATACAGAAAGAAGCAGACTTGTGGAGCAGGATACCTTTAAAATCTGTTCTTCATAAGCAACACCTGGTCTAATGTGCTGAGAATATTTAAGCCTAATAAGGCAAGATTAAGAGCAGTTCTCGTGTTGGTTTCTCATTTGTATTACAAACTGTCAGAGGTTGAGAGAGTGAAGTAAGAAGAGTACAATCAGCAGTAATAAGGTGACATTATCAGCAGGAGTACCTGAAATAGAGCTTAAATGACAGAGGAAAGGGAAAGAAAAATACATGGGTGGAAAAGCTGTCTTTGTTCTGGGTAATGTTCTTAGGTAGTAGTGTGAATAGGCACATGCTTGTCTGCCAGTACCAACTGTATTTTTTAGAGTTAGTTTTCTAACTAACACTTCCACCTTTCTTAAAAGATGTATCTAGAAGTTTACCCAGATGGTTGCACGTTGTCATGTTTTTTGGAATTTCCCCATTAATGCTGAGTGTAAATCATTGCAGTGCTTTCAAAGGTATTAATTGGAATTCTTCTATAGAAGTTGATTTTCAAGTGCCACACAGTGACAGCAATATTGGCTTAAATCACCTTTCTGGCATACTGATATTTAGCCTGTTTTAAATACTGGTGTTGTGCTTCAACAAAACCTAGTGATTTCTCCAGATTCATCTAATTGGCTTGTCCAAGCCTCAACCCAGCTAATTTTATTGCTGAGTTTTCTGAAAGACTTAGATGCTTTTGAGTGATACAGGTTATATTTTCTAATACTTGTTGTGATTCTTAACTCCTCTGCTGAAGAACAAGTGAAGCAGGAATTTCCCAGGTTTTCTATTACTAATTTAATGCATTTAATACCTTTCAGCTAGTAACTTAGAAATTTCCCTCAGATGAGAATGCTCTGAATTTTGACTGAAATGTTTGATTGGTTTTTGCAGCCAGATTCTCCTGAATATAAAGCTGCCTGCAAACTATGGGAGCTGTATTTGCGCACAAAAAATGAATTTGTTCAGAAAGGTGATGCTGAGGAGGATGATGATGATGAGGAAGGACATGACAATCAAGCAAATTCTGAATTAGTAAGTGTGGGTGTGACAACTGCAGAAGGGGGAGGCTGTAACTGTGTATATCAGCTGATTCAGAGAGGGTGAAAAAGCATTGAGTAATATTTTCATTGTTAAATTATGCCTCAAAGGGTATTTCTCATGCAAGTTTATTAGTTAATCACTTCACAGCATTGAATGTGTGTTTTTGCTTTTGCCTTGCAAAAAAAAAGCTACAAGGATTTCTGATATGGATAAAGCATGGTTCTGGTTTAGTTGGAATAATACAACATGTGTTTGAATTCATGCCAGCGTTGAGTTTTGTTGCAAGCAAAATTCGTGTCTGATGGCATCATTTATCAGCAAGTGTCCATTCAGTCAGTGCAGCTGTTCCTAGAGTGTCATGAGAAGAACTTTGGGCTTATGAGAGGAATCTGTTTTTTGTGATGCTGGGATGCACATTTTCAGTAACTGTGATGCATGTCTGACAGTCTGCAGTGTAAACGTGAAATTAGAGTTTTCTAGTATACCTTTACCTACATAAACAATATTGTCTTCAAAAGTTGCATCCATGTTTCGTAGCTGATTTTTTTCTGTCTCTGAAGTGTAAATTCCTATATTTCAGTGCAACTTGAAGCACTCCACTATGGCTGCTATTAAAACTTTCTGTGATTTGTTTAGTCATCTCCAGGTTACCTGAAGGAAATTCTGGAACAGCTTCTTGAAGCTGTAGCTGTTGCCACAAACCCATCAGGACGCCTCATAAGTGAACTGTTTCAGAAACTTCCTTCTAAAGTGGTGAGTATTTTAACAATTTTTTTATGTCCTAATTTGCAAGCCTGGACATTTCAATAACTGATGTTACACGCTGTGATGGCCATGCTCAGGATTCAGTTCTCTATTTCTGTCTGATTAGTGACAAACTCCACCTGTTGGTAGAGCTTCCCTCCCCTCTTTGTTCGCATTCACTCATTCCCAGCCCTTCACTGCAGGTTGGGGCTTGCCCTGTTCTTCCAGTTTGGGTAACTGTTTTTTTTATGAGGCAGAATTTTTAATCTTCTTAAATATGTCTGATTTTACTGCTGTGTTTCAGAACAGCGGTGTTCTCTTTCTGTGGTGAAAGTTTTAACCATCACCAGGGATTTGAATTTCAATGAGAACTTGTCCTTTTTGTCAGTTTATTGATGTATTGTAATTCCTTAATTAATTCCATAAGCTAGCCTTATGACCTGGCTTGTCCAAATTGAAGCCTAGTGCCATATTTTGAGGCTTACACTGCTCTTGTCTGCAATTCATCTAATGGCTCATTCTGTCAGCTGGTAGAACAAAAGCTTTGTGACTGTTTATAGTAATACATAAATTATTTCTGTTTTCCAGCAATATCCAGATTATTATGCAATAATAAAGGAGCCCATAGATCTTAAAACTATTGCCCAAAGGATACAGGTATGAACATATTAACGTGTCAGGGTACAGACTTGTTTAACAGTAAGCATTTCAGAATTGCTAGAAGTCAGAATTTATGGTAGTAGGAAAGGCAATGTGTTTTCCCCCTGCTATTAAAAAATCTGAACACTGTGCTGATTCAATGTTTAGTGCTGGGTTAGTGCTGCAGAAGTAGCTGTGTTGAAGATCAAGCACTGTAAGCTGTGCAGTGCTGGCTTTGAGCCAGAATATCTCGGGTTCCTTGATGTTTAATGCCTTAAAGCACTTCCTTGGCAAGTGCTGCTCATGTAAAACATTGAAGTACTGAGGCTTGGTCGTGCATTATCATCACCTACTTCTGTTCTAGTGCTATAAATAGATGTTTTGTACTGATGCATTTTTCATCTTACTTCTCCAGTAATTTGAAATATTGTTCTGTAATTCTGGCATTTTGTGTAGTAGTGAGGGATAGGACATAGACTAATTGAACTAGGGAATAAAGTTAAAACAGCATTTTGTCAGAACTTCGAAACGAAGGTAATATGATCCATTAAGTATTTGTTTTTTCAATCTTAGCATTCATAAGCTTTATAAAGACTTACCATATATGTATGTTACTGTCCTTTTTTGATTATTTTTCCAGATACTTATCTATTGTCTTTATAAATAAATTGCTTTTCTGTAAACATTCTGTAAACATATGAGTTCCTTTGCTTTTCACTATTGACTCAGTTCTCATGCTGTCTGAAGGTTGCCACTTTAACCAGTTTTGCTTTTTGTTGTATAGAATGGAACTTATAAAAGCATTCATGCCATGGCCAAGGACATAGATCTTCTGGCAAAGAATGCCAAAACCTACAATGAGCCTGGATCTCAAGTATTCAAGGTTAGTTTCAGTTGTTCATAGTGTGATTTGAGTTCAGATTTTCTTGACTACTTTCTGTGCTGGTTGATCCTTAAATAAATATTGAGCGTAAAGCTCTCAAGACCCTGTTTTAATTTTTTTAAAAAATAGCTATTAGTGGGGTTTTTTAATTTATACTGCTTTTAGTAGAATTGGGGTACAAAAATGACAAAAAATGAGCTTGAAGCTACTCAGGTCTTCTATTCAGTTTTTTCAGGCCACTGTAAGAATACCGTGTGGGTGTATTTGAGGCAGACTTTGTTCTATGCTTCATTTCTCATGCAAAATTGTTTTATATCTAAATGTAAAAACACCTTCATTTATCTTTTAGATAACTGAATATATCTGATTACAATATTATTCACTTTCAACATTAAACAAAGAAAATCTTTTATTGACAGGATGCAAATGCGATTAAAAAGATATTTAATATGAAAAAGGCTGAGATTGAACACAGTGAGTTGGCCAAGTCAAGTCTCCGAATCAGGTACTGCAAATAGAGTTCTTTCTATAATCTCGTATAAAAACCTCTATTGACATTTCCTTAATTGTGCTGTGGAGAGGATAGTGGGAACTAATTGCTTGAAAATTTAGTTTTGTTTTGTTTTAAAACTTGTGCATTGGTTAAAATAGTTTGTGGAAGAAAGCTTCTTTTATTGAAATACTTACATGGTAAAATATTTCTATGATGTACTTCATTATGAAAAATAGTGTCGGTGGATCTTTAGTAACTTAAGGTATGGCCAACTTCCACCTCACGTTTATAAGTTAATAACAGAAAAGGAATAGTGAGGAACAAGGCGCTTTGTTTTATGAAAAACGCTGGATATTCTTGAACCATGTTAGGAGCTGAAATCAGAGGGCCTACAGGTAGGGGCAGAAACATAGGAACAGAACCTTGGGCAAAAGATATTTGGAGAGAAATCCACTCTTGTTTGAAAAGCAATTTTTAGGTATAAAAAGAAGCACAGGAAACTGAAAATCTGGAATTATTAATCAGTGAAGCACAGATTTGTCCCTGAATATGCAGGTATAAAACACTTGATGAGATCTGACAGCTCTATTTGTTTCATGGAATGATTTTACTTAGGAAACTGCATATTCGTCCTGTAAGAATCCATAGTGTGCAGAGAAGTGATGGCAGTCATTATAAATGTTTGTTCACTGAAATGCAATTACATTTCTTCTCATGTAAACATTTTACTTACAAGTAACGCTCGTAGATTTAGATATTACTTGCCAATATGAGCTGTGTCATTTATATAAAAAAATAAAGCGGTCCTGCAAGTCATTCAGGGAGTTGGGAAACTCCTACGAGGTGAAATCTCTTGATATATTTGAACTGTTTACTGGTGTTTGGTGCTGGGAAACCACTGTTGTAATTTCCTGCAAAGGTTTGTGTGGTACAGCTAGAAACACTGTTGCTTCTTTACTTAACTGAAAGGCAGCTTAAATTTTTTGTGTGTAGATGAAGTATTACAGTATTAAGAGTATTGCCTGGGATTATTGCGTGAAAGAAATAGAAATTGCCTGATTGATTTTTACTACTTGGTGTTTTGAGATGTGGTTTTTCTGGTTGGTTTGTTCAGCATCACTGTCCTTCCCATGGTCGGGTGAATCATCGTTGGAGCATATAAAAATAAAAAGCAGAAATACTCTTAAGAAGTAATTCCTGACACATACTTGAATAATTTTCCTTCTTGAAAGTGTGTGTAGTGCCAGAAGATTTGATTGTACAGATACTGAACATACATATGAGTTTGCTTTGCAGCAAGTAGAATTACACATAGGCATAGAGGTTTTCTATTTAAATTGTGATTGTATTTTATTTTTCTCACTGTGTTGGCCATTGATGAAGCTCAGGATGTCAGGGTGTGTGTCATATTTAATTGTGAGGCACAACGGTTTTTCTTTAAAATAAAGTTGATTGTGTAAGAAGGGATGACAGATAAATCACACTGGTATTTGTTAGCTGAATTCCTCTCTTGCACTGCCAACCCATTTCCACTTCTCTACCTTATTCTAGATGTTCTCTTATGTATTTTGTTTTCAATATACCTTCAAATCCTGAAGTAATCTGTCAGAGAAATTGACAGCTCCCTACTTTGCTTCTCTAACATGGGGGAAAAAAAATAATGCCTGAAGCAGGCTACAGTAATAACGGGCTGAATGCAGAAGACATTGGGATGAGAGAAAAAGTGTCATGAAAACCAAACCTTTCACTTGCTATTCTGTATTTCACTGGTTGCCTTTTTCACTGAATCGTTATTCTTTTTTTTGTTTCTTTCTCAAGAATCTGTTTTACAGAATCATTATTTTTATTTAAATTCCTAAATGTTTAATTCTCTTAAAGGGGAGTTCTCCTTTACTTATTGCTGTTTTGGGTAGAATTCCCTCATAAGTTCACTTCAAGTTAATTTTCTGTATTTTTCTTCGGAATTTACATCTGTTCTTCTTTGTCATTGATGGCTCAAACTCAAATCATCATAATGCTACTAACCTAAGCTTTAAATGTTGCCCCTGTGTGTCAAAAATCATGGTTTTTATTGCAGAGCTCATTGTCTCCTTTGCCATACTAAACTGCTCTCCGTGGGTGCATTTAACTGTCCTCCCTTAAAGTGGCAAAATTAAATTGCTTGATAATAGGCACTGTCAACCAACTTGACAGTGACTTTAAGTGTTGATAAAACATGACTGGACCTGTATGATTGGCTTTATCTGGATGCTAAGGAACATTTTGTTGGCTGCTTTCACTGCTGTTTAGGCTGAGCTGTGTGTGCAGCTACCAATGCTTGAGCTAAATGTTACTTTCCTCTGACTTTAGAAACAAAATCCACAAAAATGCTGGAGTACTGAAAGAATCTCAGTATTGCTTATCATTTAGCTTCCAAACATATCTGTCTCTGAACCTTTTGGCTGATCTATCAAAGTGATTCTGTAAAAAGCTTTTTTCTTGCTGCGTCTCTTCATGGGTCTAAGGTGGGCCTGTTTTTTTTCCTCCCCCTTTCCTTGGCTTGCCTCTCCTGCCTTAAGGACTGCATCAAATTTGGCTGCTTCCAAGCTGACAGGTCCTTCCTCACAGGGTAAAGGCAGTGTTGGGGATGAGAGAAATTCTTCTAACAAATATTATCGGTAAGTAAATTGTGGAGTTGGAGGAAAAGCTGGGTCGTCATCATATGGAAATGCTACGTTTTGTTTGACTTTCTTCCTCATACCTGCTGTGGTGCAGTCCTTTGGATTAGGATGGGAATAATGCTGATACCACACTGATACTGTAGTTATTGCTGAGTGAGAAGAATGTACAGTCCTTCATCGTGACTGATGGATGGTGGCAGTGCTCTGTGGGAATGGTTACAGCAGTTGAAACTGGCAGCACAGGGATAAACCCACCTGGGCTGCTCAGCTGTGGCAGGATGTTGCTGCTCAGGTAGAGAACCTGGTTGTGAAAATGCATCATGCAGGTGCACGTGGACCCAAAAGCTGGGTCACTGAGCGATATCAGAGCAGCCAGGGGGTGCATCAGGATGCTGAGGCTGCAGTGGCTCGGGTGGATCTGCACTGGCAATGTAAAGGTGAATTACAGCTCCAGGGGCCCGTGGCACCTCAGGCCATCAGGGAAGAGGTGCTACATCTGGATGTGTTCATGATCCTGGTGGGGTCTTGCACACCCTGTCAATGATATTACTGTAAAAATGGCCTGGGTTAATGAAGAAGTTTTTTTGAGGAAAGGAGGCAAAGCACAGAAAGGGCAGAACCAGAAGTGGCTTCATCAGGCAGCAGCCCAGCACCACACACCATCATTGCTGCCCTGGAGGACTGCAGGGACAGATGGAACCCAAAGTCATGGACTAAAGGAGCTCAGTGGATGTTTTAGAGGGATGGCCCATGGACTAAGTGAATGATATCTATATCAAAAGGCAGGAAAGGATGTATTGGAAAATGTAGGACCAAGGCATGGTCCTAGATCCATCTGCTTTTTCCCAGTCTTCACTTGGCTCCTGCAGGACAAGGCTGAGCCCATTTCTGGAGGTGCCTGAAGAGCTGATCTTGTAAAAAGGCAGAGAATGTGAGGCATAGCTTATAGTGTAGCTGTAAAATACTGTGCCCCAGTTTTGGGACAAAAGAGAGGGATGCTGAAGAAGTCTTGGTGAGACCATAGCCAGTGTGGATGCCAGTTGACTCCACCTAAGATTCGGAGGCTCCTTCATGTGCAGGCACTGTGTGCTGAAAATGCCTAATGGTGAGGATGGGGGAATGGGAAGAGATAGAGTATACAGCTTTCAGTGTGCTAAAATCCTTCCTGTAGACAAATCCCTATAAAACAGGATCAAGTAACAAAGTTACTAACTGGGAGAGGCTTCTTGTCATTCCCTTTCTCCTGCAATTAATCAAATGCTCAAGTATACAAAATTGGACAGAAGATAGCAAGCTGGAGCTCAACTTTCTGACTATGTTGGATGGACCATTTCATAAAATAGAGACAGACTCATGGCTTGGTAAGAATTTCTCGTGTTAAAGACTCCAGCCTTCTGTAGTCATGACTGTGTTCTTGGTCATGGAGTCATGAGCTTCACTTGTTCACTTACATACTCTGGGTGACTGTTAATGGTTAATATGATAACCCTTAAAAAAAATAATAATTTTTTTCCCTTTTTTTTTTATTTCTTTCTTTACTTTTTCTCTTCTGTAGTAACAAAAGATCAGCCCAAGGGGATCGTTTATCAGCAATAACCATGGCATTGCAATATGGATCAGAAAGCGATGAGGATGCAGCTTTGGCTGGTAGGAAATGCAGTTTCTCTAATTACTTTCATTAAAATGTTCACAGTAAGCAAATCTGTAGAGTTCCTGATGCATTCAAATATATTTATTTCAAAAATTTTTTGCACTCAGTGTGTAATTCCTTTAAATCTTATAGGTATTAAGATAGGGTAGGCCAGACTTGCTGGCACGTTTGAGTTTTCTGTGTGTTTCCATGTATACTAACCCAAACTTTAGGGAGCTGTTACTTGGTTTTAGTCCTTCTAATATGGAACAGAAGAGGATCTATTGGAGAAGACATTGGGTGCTCCCTGCAGTAAAAGAGATTGGTAGTGCTGGAATTGTTTCTTTGTTTAATTTTTTTTTTTACGTTATTTCTGCATTGATGTTTAGTGATACATCTGTTCAATATATATTTTTGGGGCATTTATTTCTTACCTAGTAATTGAACTGTAGTCCCCACAGTTTTCTAGTGGATGGATATGTAGAATTTTTTGGATTTTAGCTCTTGCTGCAAGCAAAAACATTTTGATTCCTGGTTAGCCCAGAGTTTGGTTATTGCTTTCTGGGAGGTGTGAGGAGTATTGATTAGCTGGGTTTTGCTTGTTCGTTAGCTGTTATTTCTTTCAAATTGCAACACTGTAAAAACATGTAGCTTTTTGTGTTTTAGTGATTTAAATTGTTGGAGTGATTTAAACACCTTCAGGTGCCACCTTTGCGATGGACATCATTGTGATTTTTGTGGGACCTCTCTCTGTGTGTGAGACTTTTGCCTTGGTGCTGAAGCTCTCATATCTTTACTGCATTCACCTAAGAGGCAATGTTAATTTTTTTGGCAGACTTGTCACCCCTTATGATTTTCTGTCCTTCCAATGTACTACTTGGCCAGCCCTCTGCTTTCAGTCTCTGGGTGACAAGGGTTTTGCTTTAAACCAAGTGGTATTTTTATTAGTTGCTCTGCTGTCTCATTTTTTTCGTTCCTCTAACACTTGTTAGAATAAATGACAATGGGGCTGCATGACTGAACATTAATAGAATTCTCTCCTTCTTGAAGCAGAGAACTGAATCTTTATGAGCTTCTTCGGTTGTAGCTGTTGCCTAAGCAATGAACAATATCAGTTTCCAACTAAGAGTTTATCCTGTCAGCTGCAGATGGTGTTTTGGTGTGATGGAGCTTGTAGAACATTTCCAGCTCCAGTGTACAAGGAAGTGAGCAGCTTCAGCAGCTCCCTTGCTCCTCGTGATAAGTCTATAAAGGCAGGCATAGGTGGTCATTATGTATTGCTTAGATGTATTTAATTTTGTAAATTAAATATTTTATTTCTTTTTTTTTACTGTATCATTTAGAGACAGTTTAAGACTGAATGCTGCTTTTGGTTGTACTAGCAACTGTCTTCAGTTGGACATGGAGCATTCATTTTTGTTTGGGTCCTTTGGGACCACAAAGGAGACAGTGGGGTTTTTGGTGGTGCCTGCACACTGTAGTTGTGGGAACAGCAGCATGAAAAGGCAATAACTGCCTATCTCTCTCCTCTACCAGTGCTTGCTGGGGACATGGGACCTGGTGCTACTGCACATTAAAGAATATACAGTCTTGCTTCAGATTGTTGGGTCCATAGCAAAAATAAGGTTTTTTCTGTCTTCTAGTCTGAATAATAATTCTTCTTTGGCTCTTAATATAGCAGGCTTCATATTAGGAGATCACTATGATTTTGTGAATAAGTAAGAATATATGATGTTTACACATCACTTTTTAAGAACATACACATAATGAAAATGTTTATTGCTTTTATAAAAATTTATAGCTGTATATTATATAAATATAAAAATACAGTAAAACTATAATACATAAATGCTTTCATTTTAGTACATTTAAAAACTACTAATTAAATTCTAATTTACTTACATTTTCTTTTTAGGGAATGCCTTGTGTTCTAGTTTTAATACAAAGAAAGTACATTTCTTACTGGGGGTATTGAACTGTTTGTTTCTGACTCCCACATATGAGAGAACAGCAAATATTTGACTAGTTCCTTCATTTTTCTCCTTCATAAAAAGAAGTTGTTCTGATTTTTGTATTTGTTTTTTACTTTTTGGTGGAGCACTCAGAACTGAACAATTTGAGCAAACAAACCAAACTGTTTGACTAAATGATACCATAACCCGTTTTTGAAACTTTACCTGATTGCAGTGATAGCTCCAGTGGTTTGTTTCTACCTGGGTTACTCTGCCCAGCTCTTGCTTTGCTGGCTGTGGTGTAGTAGATGCTGGGCCATTAAGTGATGCTGATTGGTATCATTAGGATAATTTTGAGTGTCTCCGCACATCAGTACTGAACAATTCCATTGCATGTTTGCACATCTGCCGATGCCTGGTTTTGTTTTAGCTTTGCCTCTGACCCTGGTAGGTGCCACATGTCACCCACTGACATAGAGCTGGTGTCGGACTGCAGAGGAGCAATGGCAACACTGTGTTGTTACAGTCCAAGTGTCCCCTGGCTTTGTCACCATTTCTATATGTCCTTACTGAACATGGATAGAGAGCTTGAAACTGTGCCAGCCTCCTCTGAGCAATAAGGGAAGTGCCAGCTGGAAACTTGGCGTTACAGAATTATGTTTTGTGCAGCTGAATTACCCAGTGTGTCATCTGCCAGGCTTTCCTTCAGACTCGCTCACAGAGGGGGAAAGGGGTGAATAATTTAACTCTAGCATGTGCAAAGCCACGTAGATTTTATGTTATGTCTGTCTGCAAGGTACAAATTGCACTGCTTGTGTTACTAAGAAGGGGGTGGAAGGATTTGGCCATTTATTGCTTCCCATCCTGTATTTCTAATACCAGTGTTTACATATTCCTTTTGTGTTTCTGTTGTCCATGTAGTGTTTCTCCTAATTTTATCTGCAGTAAGTGTTAGCTCTTCATAGCATTTCTTTCATTCACTCTAATCCTGAAACAGCTAGAAAAGCTTGCTATAAAATTTGCAAATACTTTACTATGAATTTTTTGGCTAATTACTTTACCACTGTAAGGCATTTATTTCTTCTTCATTTGCTGCATATCTTAGAGGTGCATTGTCAGGCTTTTAGTGTCAGTTTTTTCCGAGGTGTGAATTTGACTGCCAGAATGGGGTTTCCTTTTCTTCTGCTTTAGATCTTTATCCACCAAAGAACCCACTCTGAGTTGTCCTGCTGAGCTCAGCTGAGCCCGTTTTTCCTTTCTCTCTATGCAGCTGCTGCTCGTTATGAAGAGGGGGAATCTGAAGCTGAGAGCATTACTTCCTTCATGGACACTTCTAATCCTCTTTACCAGCTTTATGACACAGTTAGAAGTTGCCGAAATAACCAGGGCCAGCTCATCTCTGAACCCTTTTTCCACTTGCCCTCCAAGAAAAAGTATCCTGATTATTATCAGCAAATTAAAACACCTATTTCATTGCAGCAGATAAGGTAAGAAAATAGAATGCAAACTATATCTGGTGTGAAACTATTCAAGGATTTTTTTTGCTCCCGGAATCTTCTCTTGTGGTCAAGTTGTTGGTACCTAATGCAGTGTAGGCACCATCTCTTCTCTGCATCTGATTGCTGCTTATTTCAACTCAGTCTGTGTCAGTCTTTTGGTCATCTTTTATACATGGCTGCTGTTCGAGTTGATTTCCATTGAGCTTCATTTGTAATGTGCCTGAAAATTGCCATGTCAATAATTCTGAAGGCCATGTGTGCAGCAGAGATGAAAGTTTTTGCAGAACTCCCCGTTTTTCTCTTTCCTTGACCATGGTGGTTTGATTACCTCTTATTGTCGTGTTTTTTAAGTTAATAGTCTTCAATGTGTATTGTAGGAAGATGGTTGCAATTACATTCCTCCTGTCTAGGTCACAGTGTATCTGTGGAAAGTAATTATTTTCATGATGCTGTAACTTGTCTGGACTGAAGCCAGCAGTTCACCATTTATAAATCTGTGAGCCATGAAAGGTCCGTGAGCTGCCAGAGTGCAGTTGTCAGATTAGAGACCTGAGTGAAGTGAGTAATGTCTTTCTTCAGCGGCAGCGGCTCAAGATAAGGCAGTGTGATGGGTATGAGTAAGGTCCTGAGAGCATTATTAGGCTTCAATGGTGCTGCCCAGCCTCGGGGGGCCCAGACCTCCTGCCCAGTGGCCACTGGGACTCCAGGCCCTGCCTGAGCTGCACCCCAGGCATGCCAGTCCTTCAGCTTCAGTGAGGGAGCACTGGGCCCTCCCACTGCCCATCCCTTTGTAATCCACTCTGATGCACAGGTCGGTACGTTTTAGTTATACCATAATATGATCTGCCAGACTTAGTGTAATTGCTGAATAAGCAGTGTCTTTGTTAAATCAGAAACTAACAAAGCTGCCTTGTGGGTTTTTTATCTTGTCAGAGGGTGTTTTGCCTGTGCTCAGGAACAAAAGATGCCACATTGGTTATCTCTCCATCAGTGGCTTTAAAGCATTTTTTCTTATATCTTAGTACAGCTCTAAGAGTGGCAAAGAAAGTCTTGCCTTGAACAAAGCACAAAATGTACTTGATGAAAAAACAGTGAAATTGAGAAGAATCATTGACATTTGTGAGGAAGCTTTATGCCTGAATGTACCTAAAAGTATTGCCTCAAATTATATATAAACAGATTTGTTTGGAGATACTTTCCATTAAAAATATCATTGATGTAAGTTATGGAGAAAATAATTTACCATAGAGAGGCAGCAGCATTTCTGCTTTCCTTACACTGTAGGCAGGTTGCATCTGGCTTTGTGAGCAGCACAAAAATTCCACATAATTGTATGAAGAACTGTAGAAAAAAGTAGCTTGACTTTCTGCTTGTGAGCTTAGAAAATAAAAAGGGACAGCCAGGCTTTTTAGAAATAGTGTTTGAGGCTCGCAAGTTAAAGTACCATGTTTATAGTAGTGGAACTTTCTGCAAATTCAGAAATTCAGCTGTTTTTTAAATGACCATGTAATCTTCATATCTTACTGTACCTAAAAAACCTTGAAGTCATGTATGTTTACACTTAATTGATGTGCTTCAGGGAAAACTGGAGCATCATGGCTTTACTGATGCTGCTAACACGTCTTTAGGTATTAAAAACTGCCACTCATGGGTGGCAGTTGTTTGTGGGGTTTTGGGTGTTTGGTTTTCTGTGGGTTTTTTTTCCTTCTTTTCGTGTGGTGGTGTTTTTTTCATGTTTGATGGTTTGGGGTTTCCTTTGAGATGTACATGTATAGAGCCCATTCTGTTCCCAGATGGGGACAGAAAAGTTAAGTGTCCTAGTGAAAAGCTGGAGGAGGTGGAGTGAAGCTTGTCATTCCTGTTTTGTATCTCTTTGGCTCTGGCTGCCTCAGCTGTCCTGCCAGAGTGAGCTGTGAAATGTGTGGCTGTCGCAAATTTTAGAGCTAGTCATGTATTTCAGGGGGTTTTGTGTGTGCTAAATGCAGAAAGAGTCTTTAAAGTAATATATGATTTCCAGAGGGAGTGTGTATGTTTTGGTTTAAGATGTACATTTTACCTGTCCCAGCTTCTCAGTCACTCTGAGTGTTAGGAACCTCAGTGATTTGAGCTGAGTGCTGATCCTGAGCTGTTCCTGGATGTGGGAGGTAATCATGCTGATGATTTTTCATTTTCTCCTAATTTCCTCCTGGCTTGCTGTTCACAGAATCCCAGAACAGCTGAGGCTGGAAGGGAGACTGTCCAGCCCAACCCTTGGCTGTGGCACGGTCACCCAGAGCCTGGTGCCCAGGTCTGTGTCCAGTCAGATTTTGATTATCTCCACAGATGGAGACTCCACATCCTCCCAGGGCAACCAGTGCCAGTGTTTGACCACCCTCACAGCAAAAAGACTTGTGTTGAGCTGAAATTTTGTGTTTCCATTTGTTCCCCTCATCTCTTGCCCAGTCAGTGGATATGGCTGAGATGAGCCTTCATTCCCTCCCACCACATGTTCAACACACTGATGAGAATTCCCTGCCTCAAACAGGACAAAACTCAGATCTGGAGAACAAGAAAATTCAATTTAAAAAGAAAGGCATGATGCTGTCAAGGCTATGAGTTTCACATGTGATAAAAGTGCTCAGTGTGGAAGTTACTGTGCAAGCTTAACATTGCTGGGGAAGAGTCATTCTGTAATTAGAAATAACCACAGGAATAGTCAGGAAATGATGCAGGACAATGTGTTCAGTTCCCAAGTGCATAAGTGCTAGATCCTGGCAGACTTACAATAGCTGTGTTCCTTATTAAATTTTACAGTGCTAAGAAGTATGATCCCCAAGGCAAGTGGTTCAGGCTTTTTTATTCCAGAGGAGGAAGGCGTGCCAGGGAATTCCCTGGCAGCAGTTCTCTCCTAAAACATGTGTGAGAGCAGTGTGGGAGTACAGGCACTGAAATTGGTATCTGCACTGGCACACTGTGGTACCTTGTGCTCCTGTGGTTGTAGCTGAGGTTTAAAAACGTGCGGGGATCTGGTGTAAAACACTCTTGGGTTTGTGTGATGCCTACTTTTTGGGGAACTGAAATGCATTTTTCTTACGAATGTGACCCTTTCTAGACAATGGTCTGTGGAACAGGAATCTAAATGTTGTTTTTTATGTGATGTCTTGAGGTTCTGTTGAATTTTGTGGTGGCTCTTGTTGGTTTTGGATTAGTTATTGATGATTTGAGTGGAGCTTATAGTAAATGTTATCACTGCTCAAGCATGTTTTGCCATATAACTTAAGCAGTTTTAGCAATATGGCAAATAGAAGAGTGGAACTTATGTTGAAGTAATGGAGACTGGTGCCTGGGCTAAAGTCTAAAGGGTTTATGGAGGACTTCTGTGTTTCTGTTTGCTTGATTTATGAGTGAGCCAATTGGGCAAATATTCCCTACAGAGAAAATGATGGCTCTAGTATTTAGATTACATTGTAAATTTTCACTTTATCTGATATTTGGAAGTGCTTTCATTCCTTTTGTCACTTAATATAATTTATTGTTTCGTGAATATAGTGTATTTTTTAAATCTTCTGTTTGTGTAACCAGTTTTGCTACCTCAGCAAGTACTTTCAGTGGATATTGTAAGTAAGGCCTTTATAAAATCACAGGTTCAAACTAACAAGGTTCCCAATACATTTTACAAGAAGACTGTCATCCTCAATAGGACATTTGTCAAATGCCTTTCTTGATCCCACTCATTCTTTGTTAGTGGGTTGTTTTTTCCTAGAGGCAGGACTAGCACTTAACAAATTCTGAATAAAACAAAATAAGTTGGATCTCCTGGTGTTTGAATTTTTTCAGTAGGAAATTTTTAGGCTAAGTATGTGTCTAATAAACAAATCTCTTATATGGAGAGAGTATCTCTCTCATTATCTGTCCTCTCAGATATTCCACCTAGGAGGACTGATGAGTTTCCAGTAGATATTTTAGGGAGTTAAGTGCCAGCTTACAGTATTCTTTTATTTAATATTCTGACTTTGACCAAATTAAACATCATGCCAGTGTTGGTTTGGGCTTAGTGGTCTTATGAAACTGTAGCCTTACTTTAAAACCTTTTTCCCCCTCATTTTGCAAAGGTCATTATGTTTAAAAGGATATTCTTTCCAGTTTTACTCATGATTTCAGGTAGTTATATCACTGTCAGTTATTTTCACAGGAATTTCTCTTAGTTTCTAGTATATAATTTGTGTTATGTTGGCAGTATCTTTCTGTAGAGCCATGGGTTTGGTTAGTTTTTGCCTCACTTTGTGAAATAAACCGATGTTTATAAAATCTTTCCCAAGATTGGTGAGATGGCTTGGTAAAAACCTATTGTGAAGCTGCGCTTCATCCTCTAAATGCAGAGGAGTCATGATACTTGAGTTCTGCTGAGTTTGAGTGTAATTAAATCTGTGCAAAGTACTTATGTGAATAACCTTCCTAATTAATCATCCTATTGTTTGCTGACAGCACGTACAGAGAAGAGAGTGGTAGGAGAGGGGGTTCTTTGCAGATTAGAACAGGACAATTTTTGTGCCTGTACATTTTTCATTCCTCACATCCCTGGCTGGAAGTTGTCACTTTCCCAACCATTTGGTCTGAGTCTGAATTTTTACTTTTGCTGTCAGGCATTTGGTGCATACAGCTGTGAATGTAAATTGTTTGCTTAAAATCAGATGGCCTGCACCTTGATTGTTGGGTTTTGAATGAACAAATGGTGGTTAGGAGCAAGCTTGGGGCTACAAGGTTTTACACTAAATTTATTCTGTGGTAGTGATAACGCTCCATCAAGCAGGGTCACCTTCAGCCAGGTGCTGCAGAAACCAGACTGGGGTAAAAGGTGGTGTGTGACTGGTGAATGTGCCAGGCAGGATGGTGAGGAAGGAGGTGTGAAGGAGGATGACTGTGGTTTGCAGCTGTGACAGGCTTTGGGGTTTGTGTTGTTGCAGATTAATACTTTCTGCTGTGTGTAATGAATTATTGAAAGGTTTAAAAGAGTTGGCTAGAACTTGCAGCACTCATGCAAGAAAATACACTAAGTTAAGCATTAACGCATGTTGATTCATGTGTTTAGCATATGAAAAATGACTTTTTTTGTTGTTGTTACTCCTCTTGTAACTGTTTGCATGTGAAGTGCACTTTGCACGTAGCACCAGTCAACAGCCAGGTGTTTTTTTTAAGGGAAGGCACAAATCAGAGAGTTTAACGTGAGAGGTGCTGGGCACTTTTGGCTCTCACTGAAGATGAGTAGAATTGATGGAGGGAAGGCAATGTTTGTGTCTGTGCAGAGCTGGCCTGGCTTCACCCTGAGGTCAGGGCTCAGGGGCACTGCAGCAGTCTCAGCAGGCTGTGCTTCTGCCTCACCTGTAGCATCTCACCTGAGTATGAAAACAGGACTTCAGTCTCCACAAATTTCAGAGTCACTGAAACCGTTTTTTAGGAGGAGATGTTTCCCTAATATAGTTGCAATTGGACCATGGTACCAGAGAATCAAAAAATAAATCACCTTTCTGTAGTTGGAGATCTTTTAGTATTGATTTATCATGAAAATAAAGATACTCAGGAACTGTTTTGCACTGTGTAATTTGTGAAATATCTGACTGGTATTTCTCTTTTGCAGAACCAAGCTGAAGAACCATGAATACGAAACTTTAGATCAGTTGGAGGCTGATCTGAATTTGATGTTTGAAAATGCCAAGCGCTACAATGTTCCCAATTCTGCCATCTATAAAAGAGTGCTGAAAATGCAGCAGGTTATGCAGGTATGTGGAGAAGAACAAGCAAAAGGATATAACTTCACATGTAAATTTATTTCCCTAATGGATATTTTTCAAAAATATTTTTTAACTTGACCTGTACTTGCGGAAGTATTTTCTTGCTTATGGGGAAGTATGGGAATGAGGAGCATCATAAGGTGATTTTTCTTCAGCGATTCTGCTGCCTTCTGTGATTTCTTTTGATCGCTTTATTCCTTACTATGACTCCTAACCCAATTAAATTGTGAGAAAATTGATGATACAGGCTTTTTTTAGAGTTTGCATGTAATTGGATAATGCTAAAACCCTTCAGATTTCATTGAGTGTTCCGGCTGAGTACTGCAGTCTGAAATGGCATTGTTTTCGTTTAATACTCTTCTGGAAGTGTCCGGCAGTGAGTTTGGCTTCAGGGATTTGCTCTTTTTTCAGGCAAAGAAGAAGGAGCTTGCTAGGAGAGATGACATTGAGGATGGGGACAGTATGATTTCTTCTGCTACATCTGATACTGGAAGCTCAAAAAGGAAAAGGTATGTGCTTCTGTAATTCCTGCAGCCCATTACATTGCTGCATCTCTTTTTGTTAGAGAGAATTTTAAGCCATGGCTTGTAGCATTTGTGTAAGGACTTGTAATTCTGAAACATCATTAAGTGTTGATTCAAATTAATTCAAAACTATTTGCTGACTTTTATTTCCCTATTTTGGTCTATTAGTTGACAGTTGTCAACATCAGTTCAAATAAGTGAAATGGACGCTGTAATTGCACTGAATTAGGTAATTTTGTCAGTGGGTTTCAGGGTTGTTTGGGGGGGGTTGTTTTATTTTAGCCTGACAAATAGGTAAACTGATTATCAGAGGTTGATTACTTCGGGTCCTGTAGCATAAACCAAATTTCCAACAATTTGGAGTAGACTCTTTCAGTGAGCATAATGATGGCTTTTGGAAGGTATGCTTTACAGTGATAGCTGTTATGTGGTTAATACTAGTGGTGCATTTTACTCCAGCAAGGGGAAGTTTCTCTAGTCTGCCTCATGGTATCATTTGAAATAAATGCCAGCTTCTGGTAATAATACTGTAATAGTAGCAGTCAGTGTGAAATAATTCAGCATCTTTCTTTGGTGTTGCTTATGATCTTCAGCTTCCTGGATATTTATTTCTTGTTTTGTCAAAGTTACAGCACTTGTGGGGGGAGGAAGGGAATGGAATAGGGCATCAACAAAGAGTCACTGAACAGCAATCAAATAAGTGCAGCAATATGCACTCATAAAAAATCTGCTGAGAGAAAATATGAACATGGATTTCGGAGGTGGTGTAGTCTAGGGATGTTGGGAAGAAGAAATGTAGAGGAAAGGAATGGTAGGCCATAGAACCACGTAATCAAGAAGGAACAAATGGCAAAAATTGCTGGTTTTGTGATCTTCAGATTCAAAAAGAAGTAGTAACCTAATCAAGCAAGTCAGATTGTCATTGGTGTCCTTTTAACCCCATGTTGCTTTTGATCACCTTGTGCCAGACAATACTGAAATGCTTAAAAGGAAAAAATCTGTCAGGTCCTGTCATCTAAGAACAATAAAAGAGGAAAGAAAACAAGGGATTTCCCTTGTTCATAGGCAAGGGAAATCAGAATGAGGCCTGAAGAGAAGCTGAAAATGCTTTTGATGTTGTCAGTTCAATACTTGTTATCCATTTCACTTGCTGAATGATAGGAAGGAAAAGAAGATTGTAAATGCTGCTGATCACAAGTGAAGCACTAAGAGAAATTGTTGCTAGAAGATGAAACTAATAACCCATGCAAAATTCATCCCATTGGAAAAATAATTACCCAGAGGAAAGTTGTTTGAATATCCCCTTTTATATATCAGGGGCATGACCCAAATCTTGGGTATTGGCAGACCTTTTGCTATTTCTGCTTTGGTTTTGCTTTGCCTACTTCTATTGAACTGAGTGATAAAAACCTGGAAACATGTTAAAATGGGGAATTTGGCAGCTTGTCTGTGTTCTGGCATTGCTCACCTGCTCATGTGAACAACTAACCAACATCTACCAGCAGTGACAATAATGCAGAAAGAAAAGGTTTTAACCTATAGAACATATATTTTGAGTTTACTTTGTTGTTAGTTTTCATTAGTTATTTTGCTAATCTTACAAGGAGCAAGAGGTATCTGAGGCATGACACTATGCTGAATTAGCTAGATTTTAAATGTGTGAGGAAAAGATCCAGAGGATGGAAAATCTGTGTTGCAGTTTGGTTTCTTACAAGCTGTACAGGGATGTTTTGCATATTCTGCAGCTGCAGACTGGTCGTTGTTGTTGTCTATACAGGTAATACAGTTAAAGTTATAACTAATTGAATAAGTCTTAAGGAGATTGCAGATTGGAAGCCTGTTTAAAAGCGCTTTGTAGTGAACGTATTGCTGAGTGCCACAGTATCTGAGCTGAGATTATACATTATTGACATAAATTTTCCTCTCCCTTATCTCATTGGCTTATAGGCTATGCAGTATTTGTGCAGGGAGCAATGTATGGTTTTGTGATAAGCTGTGTCTTGGTTGTGCTGCCAGGTTTCCTGAGAAAACCATAACAGATACACACAGGATGACGGTAAAGTTTGTGGGGATAACACATACCATTTTCTGCCTGGGTTTGCAGTTTTGGTGAGCTTTATTAACTCCAAATTTCATTTGGATCGACAGATATTTAAGCAGTTCGTTCTGCTGCATCCTTGATGTCCCTATTTGCTTTTATCTGATACTGAAGAATGTACAAAATTACTCTGAGATAAATAGCTCATGTCTTTGATACTCTGTGTTCTGCAGAGGTAGTCATGAAGGTACTGGCTGGAGGTTTTCACCCTGTTCACTCTGGATCCTGAGCTCTTGGATTCAGATGCCTGATCCTGACTGGTCTGTTTTTTCTGCAGTTTGTAGGTGGTCAAAGCTCCTTTTGGCCTTTGCACTTCTGAAAATGAGTTGTTTTATTCTGTAAAACGCTTAAGGTCAATGGGAGCACAATCATCTCCGAGAGTTGTTTCCTGTTTCTGTATTAGGCTGCTGGTTACGATGCTGTCATTTGCAAATTCTAGTGCACTGTATTAATCTTGAAATCCTTGTGTATGTTTAGGTGGTTCTGGTTGTTTCTTCATGGTAGAGGATAATGTCATTTTGATATTAGTGTTGGAAGTGGGGAAAAGAACCCCTGACATTTATTCTTTTTCTTTGTGTTCTTCTTAACTTGACAGTAAAAAGAACATACGAAAGCAGCGGATGAAGATCTTGTACAATGCGGTACTAGAAGCTCGAGAGCCAGGCACAGGCAGGCGGCTCTGTGATCTGTTCATGGTTAAGCCATCCAAAAAGGACTATCCAGACTACTACAAAATTATCCTGGAGCCAATGGACTTGAAGATGATAGAGCACAACATCCGCAATGACAAATACGCAGCGGAAGAGGCCATGATTGAGGACATGAAGCTCATGTTCCGCAATGCCAGGCATTACAACGAGGAAGGCTCCCAGGTACTCACTGAGCTCTGCAGCCACACTTCTCTCTGCTGCTTTGCAGACATAGACTTTTGTTAGGATGATTTCGTTCTGACTGTTACTCATGTTATTTATTATAATTGTTTATTGAACTAAAGTTGAAATTCTCAGAACTTCTGAGAAAGGATGTCTTAGAAAGAAACCAGGTTTGTTTACATGGAAGTGGAGAGTGTGGGAGATCAGACTAGAAAACCTGACTTGTTTAGCTTAGCAAAATGAGTCTGAAAGGAATATGGTTTTCATTTACAAGTATTTTCTTGGGTGTGTCTATATTGTGATGCTTCTCAGGCAAGAGTGATGTGAAACAGGGTGGTGCTGAGAAACCTCCACCTGTTTCTAATAAAGAACTTGATCAGCTGCTGCACAGGTCTTCATCCCCAGGATTGGATTTGAGGACTCAGGACTGTTCTAGTCCTTTGTACCATGATGTAGGGGATCTTTCATGGCTCAGTGGAATGGTTTGATGAGGAAGTTGATAAGACAGCTGCACCTTGCTATTTTGAAATCTTTGAAATAGAAATGCAGCTTAATTGTATAATTTATTCAACATTTTTAGCTCCCTGATTTAGATGGTGTCATCAGTTCTGCCTACCTGTATAAGTCAATTAAAAAGATGGGCTTATTTCTCAAATGTACACCTGAATAAAGTACTTAGTTTTGCTTTCAGCTTTTCCAAACTAACATTTAAATGTTACTTAGGGACTACTTCTAAACTAGTCTAAACACAGTAAACCTTGTTTTGGTTGGGTTTTGATTATTTTATTGATTAATAGGTGTACAATGATGCCCATATGCTGGAAAAGATCCTTAAAGAAAAAAGGAAAGAGCTGGGACCCCTGGCTGAAGATGATGATGTTGCATCCCCTAAACTAAAGCTAAGTAAGACAACCTTGTGCATTGCTTTGTCTTATTTCAACACTTACAACAAAATACAGATAAACAGATCTTCCTTTCCAAATAGACATGTTCTGCACAGTTGTTAACACTGACAAGGAAAGTAGGATTGTATTTTCAAAATCTGACAGCGCTGGCATGTCTGTATCATACAACAGAATTAAGTTGTTACATGCCATGTTTTCGAAGAAAAGTAACCTGGAGTGGAGGAAGAAAACGGGAATGGGTGGAATGAGTGAGATGTAGTCATGTAGTGTTATCCACATGTTAGATGGGGCATTATGTGCTCAGTCAAGTAGGGTGCTTCTCAAACTGAGCAAAGCTCTTTGTTTCCCCAGTTAAATGTCTGGGATTTCCACAGAATGATAAAAAAAAGTGAACCTGGTTTGACAGGTTAATGAAAGACATGAAAACCATGGAAGCTAAATTTCCCGTCTGTTCCTAGAGCTGTTGCCCGTACAAACTTGCTGCTACTCAAGTCTTATGTCTTAATACGTGTTCAGAGCTGAGCAAACTGAGAAGGATAAAATTGCACAGAAAAGCTTAAAGAAAATAACTGCACACAGTCCTCTTACAAATTAAATGTGCAGCTCTTAGGTAAAGTACAGATTTAGAGAACTCTCAGGCAGAATCTGTGCAATGCAATAACAGAGATCCTGAGTTAATCAAAAAGCCAACTTGATAATCCCATGGGAGGCCTTAATTTACATTTTACATGTAATAAGACTTTCTAATTTGGCATAAACATGTCATAAATGAATCTGATAATATTTTGAATACTTAATTTTAGTGATAGCAAAACCCCTGGGATGACTGGATTTTTAACAGCTGCAGAGAGAAGTTCATGTAGAGGTGTAAGACCAAAATAAGTTTGTCAGTGATGTTAGGTAGGAAAAGATGTTTTCCATGTTGAAGTCTGAGGAGGCCTTTGCCGGGTGGACCACGGAGTGACATATTCTGTGTTTGCCAAGAAGAACATTTTAAAAAATTCATACAATTATGAAAAATAAAGGAAGCTTCAGCCTGGAATGGGCTCCATGTTGTGAGTGGTTCTTCCATAAGCAATTCTCCAGTTTGCATTAAAGATAGACAAAGAAACGTGCAAGTTCTCAGCTTTGTAATTTTAACTTTTTTTCTTTTTATTGTCTTAGGTAGGAAAAGCGGCATTTCTCCTAAAAAATCCAAGTACATGACTCCAATGCAGCAGAAGCTGAACGAGGTGTACGAGGCCGTGAAGAACTACACGGACAAGCGCGGCCGGCGGCTGAGCGCGATCTTCCTGCGGCTGCCGTCCCGCTCGGAGCTCCCCGACTACTATGTGACCATCAAAAAACCTGTGGACATGGAAAAGATCAGGAGCCATATGATGGCAAATAAATACCAGGATATCGACTCCATGGTGGAGGACTTTGTCATGATGTTCAATAACGCTTGCACATATAATGAGCCAGAATCTTTGATTTATAAAGATGCCCTGGTCCTGCATAAAGTTTTGCTTGAAACTCGGAGAGAAATAGAAGGAGATGAGGATTCTCATGTGCCCAATGTCACTTTGCTAATTCAGGAACTTATCCATAACCTCTTTGTGTCCGTTATGAGCCACCAGGATGATGAGGGCAGATGCTACAGTGACTCCTTAGCTGAGATTCCTGCTGTTGATCCCAACTTCCCAAATAAACCTCCTCTGACTTTCGATATTATCCGAAAAAATGTTGAAAATAATCGCTATAGAAGATTGGACTTGTTCCAGGAGAATATGTTTGAGGTACTGGAGAGGGCACGGAGAATGAACAGGTGAGCAAACCCTTATTTTTCAGATACCCTTTATCATGAGTTTTGCACTTAACGTTAGACAAAGGCTGAAGATTTTTAAGGTGTTTGCTTTCCTTGATATGGGTGTTTGGAAAACTAAATCTCAAAAGCTCTATCAGGTCTTCAGTGGAATGTTTGCTTTAAAATAAGTCGGTTTTGTTAATAATACTATTATTCAGGTTTTCAGAAGTTAACAGGTTGTAGAGGTCCAGTGACAAGTAGCCTTGGTGACAGCGAGTTACCTTTGATTTTCCTGGCGTTTCAGGACTGGTGTATACAAAAATACTGGTTTGAGTAAACGATAATGCAAACTGACAGTGGAGTAACAGGTGAAGCATCAATTAATGCTTCATGGCTTCAGGTTAGTCTCTGGTGCTGCTTATGAGTAAGCACAGAAATCCATTGGCAGAGTGAAGCTTTTGAGTGATCAAAAAGAGTGGTGATTGATGGGTGTGTTTAGGCTCCTGTTTAACTCTGCACAAACTGCGTTTTTACCCTGTTGTACATGTTTTTGTACAGGACTGATTCGGAGATCTACGAGGATGCAGTGGAACTTCAGCAGTTTTTTATTAAAATTCGGGATGAACTGTGTAAAAATGGAGAGATTCTGCTGTCACCTGCTCTCAGCTACACCACCAAACATCTTCACAACGATGTAGAAAAGGAAAAGAAGGAAAAGCTGCCCAAAGAAATAGAGGAGGATAAGCTCAAAAGGGAGGAGGAGAAGAGAGGTAACTACTTTTTTTTATTAATTTTGAATGTACTTAATGAAAAATGTACCCATGCATATGATGTGTTGCTGCAGCTTTGCCTGCTGGAAGGACCTCAATAGTCTGCTTGTCCCCCAGTCTTTTATTTTCAAGTTATGAGAGGTTTGTTATTTTGATCCTGATCAGCTAGGCCAGTGGGCTTTTAACAAAGAGATGTAGGTAGATATAAACCCTGTGTGAATTCCTTAATCAGAATACACTGAAGTACCAGTATTTCAACACTGCTAAAGAACTGGGGTTTGTATAAGGCTTTTGTGTTTTTACTTGACTACTGTGAGTGTGAAGAGGAGTGGACTTGCACTATTTTGTAGGGCAAGAAGCCTACCCTGAAGGTCCTTTCACAGTTCTTGGCTGTTCTGTCCTTGCTCCCTTGAGGACCATGTCCAGGGAATGAATACAGTTCTCCAATTGCACCTTTGCCCAGATGGGAGCAGAGCTGTTGGCAATTTTGTCCTTGAATTATCTTTCCTACATGGGTGATCTTCCCTCATAGATGTCAGCAGCAGTAAAGCCTGCTTGCTCCAGGCTCAGAATGAGGCACTGACATCGGGAATCTTGGTTAATATGGAAATGTGACATTACTAACATCTAGTTTTCTCTTCTTGAAATAAGAAGCTGAAAAGAGTGAGGATTCCTCTGGATCAGCTGGGCTGTCAAGTTTGCATCGGACCTACAGCCAGGACTGCAGTTTCAAGAACAGCATGTACCATGTGGGAGATTATGTGTATGTGGAGCCTGCAGAAGCTAACTTGCAGCCTCACATCGTCTGCATTGAGAGGCTGTGGGAAGATTCAGCTGGTAAGGATGTCTTTGCTGCAGGAAAACTTACTGCTATTTTAATCTTCCAATTTTTTCCTATGTAGATGTTACTTACTTTATTTGCAGAACTGTGTGGACCAGTGAGTATTTTTCTTGTTTCTGAGTTGCTTTTTTTCTAAAGGATATTACAAATAGAAAATCCTTGGAACAGCACATGGTTTTTTTGGTGTTCATTTCTGCCTACCCTCAAATTGTAAGCCTTGCAGGAATGGGATTCTGAGTGGGATGGACTCCTTGTAATTTAGGTGCAGAAGAGCCCTGTTTTTCTGTGCTGAGAAGTCTGAATCAAAGCTGGGCACAGGTTTCCTTTGATTTAGAAGAATAGTATGTATTTGTAACTTCTTTATAAATTGTTACAATTTCAGTTTGTCACCACATAATTTGTCACAGCTTAAAATGAAAGAAATAGTTCTTAAAAAACTTAAAAGCAGTTACCTGAGATTCTTTAAATAGTCAGGTGATTGCTGTGTGGACTTTGAAGCCATTTCAAGGCCTGAAAGTTAAGATCTATAAATAAGAACAAATTTCTCCTTAATTTTGCTGGGTCAGGTTTTACTGGAGAAATAACAATTGGCAGGTTGTTTTTAAACAACCTTGTTTTCCTTTCCTGAAAAGTTTAATGAATGTTGCCCTATTTAAAAGCAGACTGTTCTCAGTATAGATGACTACATGGCTATTTAATTAATCAGTCAATCTATAATTGTTCTTGTTTGGCCCCTGCACTATAGAATGTCATTTTACCTTTTTTTTTCCTTCCAATCTCCCTTCTGTTTTTCTGTTGTTCTCTATTTTAAAGGAGAGAAATGGCTCTATGGCTGCTGGTTCTATCGACCAAATGAAACGTTTCATCTTGCAACACGAAAATTCCTGGAGAAAGAAGTTTTTAAAAGCGATTATTACAATAAAGTTCCTGTTAGCAAAATTTTAGGCAAATGTGTGGTCATGTTTGTCAAGGTGAGAGACTAATTTATAAAGCAAATAATATCTTCTCTGCTATTTTCTTGTAGAGCTGTAGGCAATATCTCTAACATAGAGACATTCCATAACAACTGAATAAAATAAGACTTGCTTCTGTGGGCTGTTTGTGTTTTCCTTTACTTCCTGAGACATAGTTCACCCAGGTGGTGGTGTTTCCCTTTGCTGGTTGCTTCGTGTTTGTGATCACCCCTGGCTTGGTGAATGTGTCCTCTTTTCAAGTCAAAGCTCAGAAATCATGTAAAGGTGGTTTCAGGCTGCAGATCTTACACTTGTTAATGCACCTGTTTGGTAAAACCTAACTCATCTCACATGCCAACCTGTACTGAATTTAGCTCCTTCTCCAAGGGTGGGATTCCTTGTTGTTTGCTGTTATTCTTGGTGAAACTTGGATGTCAAATTGAAAGAAAAGATCTCAGCAGAAAGCCTTCTGACAGAAGCATGGAAAAAACTGAAACCATAAGAGGAAGCTCACTATGTGTCTGTGGGGTATGGGTGTTGCTGAAATATTCCATATTTTTTCTTCAATCTGCAGGAATATTTTAAATTATGTCCTGAAAACTTCAGAGATGAGGATGTCTATGTCTGCGAGTCGCGCTATTCTGCGAAGACAAAGTCTTTTAAAAAGATTAAACTGTGGACTATGCCTGTGAGCTCTGTAAGATTTGTCCCCCGAGATGTGCCCCTGCCTGTGGTCAGAGTCGCTTCCGTGTTTGCCAACACAGACAAAGTAGATGAGGAGAAGCACAGTGAAACACTGGAGGACAGTAAAGTGGGAGAAAGTATCCTTCATCTTGAAAAGGTATGTGAGGGGAACATGGAGAGTATTTGACAGATAAAGAATGACAAAATATTAGCCCTCATAGCTTGGGTTTCATCACATCCAGACACAATTTAAAAAAAATATTGTGTAAATATTTGTTATAAGCCTCTTTTTTGTGATTACATTAAGGGGTTGGTTGGATTTTTTACTTCAGAAAATTACACTTACTGTAAAGCTTGCCTTAAGCCTAAAGAACTGGTAGAACTAAAAGTCTAATTTTAGTTCATGGCAGTGCTGAAATGCTTTATTGTGTAGCATTTCACTAGAATAGTCAATAGCTAGGCAGCAGTAAGTAATACATAATATTCTGTCGTTTATGACTTGTTTGTGGTTGATAACTAAGTAGTTGATTGTCAAAATGGTTAAGAATATTTCTGTCTAATATACTGGGTAAAATGGTTTATATATTGTACCTAGAGTAATAAAATAAATTTAAGTAAGTGTATTAAAATAAAATAAATTTAATTAATTTTATCTGAAATAAATTTAGAGCTACAAAAATAAGTGAATCATAAAATATTGTAAATTTTTAAAAATTAAAAATCCATTTTACATTGAGTTCTCTAACAGAACCTGAGAACACAGTACCCAGCACACCCATTGTCAATTTTTATCAGATACCTAGTGTGTATTAATGTATTTATTCACATCATGACAAATGATGAAATTAATGCTGCTGGGAGAATGAAAGCCCATAGGCTCTTTTCCTTCCACACCTTGGGACACAATCTGTGTTTCATTGGCTCTCTAAAATCGCAGGCTGGAAGACTGAATGAGGCACAACTTGAGTTTCTACTTAAAACTAAGAAATTAAATAGGGCAGATGGTATGAATTTGCGAGCAATACATGGGGTGTTCATATTACTGTATAAGAGGGTTGAATAATTATATTTCTGTGTATGTCAGCTTGGCCATTTATTTAGATCTTTCTTCCTAAGCACTTTACTGTGATTTAAACCAGCAAAGCTGACAAGGCTTGGCTTGGCCATTTTGCTTTGAAGCAATAGAACAAAAAAAGACCTGTAAATTACTGTTCTGGCAAAATTAGAGCTTCGTGAAATAGGAAGACTTGTGACAGACAGGGAGGGTATCTTTGGCTTCGCAATTTTAATTTAGGAAATTTTTGCACGTACATCTCTGCTTAGTGCTTACCCCTACTATTGTTAACATAAAGATAGAGCAAAGCCTTTTACTAGTACCTGGCATCTTTTTATTTCTGTGCTTGGTTTTCCTGCTTCCTGAAGTTTCTAAATGCTGCTTCTTCTGCAGGACAAAGAAGATGTTCCAGTAGAAATGTCCAATGGAGAACCTGGTTGCCATTACTTTGAACAGCTCTGCTACAATGACATGTGGCTGAAGGTTGGGGACTGTGTCTTCATAAAGTCCCACGGGCTGGTGCGGCCTCGAGTGGGAAGGTAGGGGCAGCTTCTTTATTTGCAGTTTGTGGCTGTAAAAATAACTTGGACAAAGGAGGGGCTGGTTACAAAAAGGTATAAAAGAGGATGGGGGAAAATGTGAGTGAAGTGTTACAAGCTCTTGACAGACTGCGGTGGAAGTTTAGCTGCCTAAGAAAAACCTGCTACAGTTGTACAGTTGGAGTAGGCTGTTCTTCTGTACTCATTTTCTACTGATGGTCTTCCTGAACGTCTTGCTGCCTCATTTTGGAGGAATGGGCTTTCATTTATGTCACTGGTTCGGTTTCTTTCCAGAATTGAGAAGATGTGGGTGCGAGATGGAGCTGCGTATTTCTTTGGTCCAATCTTTATACACCCTGAAGAAACTGAACATGAGCCAACTAAAATGTTCTACAAGAAGGAGGTGTTTTTGAGTAACTTGGAGGAGACCTGTCCCATGACTTGCATTTTGGGTAAGTATTAACAGCTTTAAATCCAGTGGGCATTCTCCTTCTATTCCTTCACAGTCTGAAGTGGTTGATGGCTATGTGTAGGTTTGATTCCAAGTATGTTTTTTTCATATTGAGGGAGGGAGGAGAGATTGTTCAGTGAGTTTCTAATATGCATTCCTGCCTGTGGGACCTGTGGTGAGAATTTTCACTATAAGGAAACTTTCTTACATGTATGATATGAAAGTGAACACTGTTTGCAGTCAGAGAACAGAAAACTCCATTATTCTTGCTTGTTAATGTAATTACTCCAGTACATATTACCTGGAAAGTTGAAAGAAGGAGTAGGAGGTTGAAATTTGATTTGTTGCAGAAGGTGATGTCTGTGTACTTTGTTTTGGCATTATGATGCTGTGTTAAATACAGTAACTGACAGTGATCATGGGGGTTTGTCATTTTGTGGGTTCTCCAGTTCTTTAAAAAAATCCGAAAGCTTCATTAAGTTGCTGTAGGTTTCTTGTGAGTGGCATTATTTGATTGGACTATCAACTGATGTATTTTCCATAGTTGCACCAAATATCAGGAATCTTCTGGACTTAGGAGACAGGCAAA